>CM033447.1:12582142-13884285 GCA_019425775.1 Rafetus swinhoei | reverse complement strand
ATCAGCGCCGGCCCGCATCGTGAGGTCTCGGGGACTGCGATGCCGGTGGGGAAGGTGACGGTGACGGTGAAAACATTAGCGACTGTGAGCACGAACAGCTTCGGTGCCGAGGGGGACTCGGTGCCGGGTCCCTTGGGTCGGTGCCGCTAGTATGCAGGGTCGGTGCTGTCAAAGCTTCCAAAGCGGAGCTCGGTGCTGAGGCCCGCGCCGAAGCTGTAGTGGGCACTGATAGTAAAGCTGGCACTGCCGGTGCTGATGATGATCTTAGAGTAGAGAAGACCTTCGGTGTCGGGGGTTTGCTAGCGTACGGTGACGAGGTAGACCTTGGTTCCGTTTTAAGTGCCGCTTCCACCGGTCTTTTCATTTTCGGCACCGTGGGAGTTTTTGAGCGTGGTTTTGTTATGCCAGAGGTACCGGGCTTATCTCCCGAACTGACTCTGCTCTGCGACATGGCACGTAGAGACCTAGTGGGTGACGCCTTAGGTCTTTTGGGTGGCGCTGTCATAGGGGATGAGGCCCTACGCTTCGGAGACTGGTTTGAGGAGGCCACACTGTCAGAGGTCTCCGGCTGAAGAGCTTTATCAAACAAGATCATCCGAAGCCCCATTTCTCTGTCCTGTCTAGCCCTTGCGGTCAGTTTTGTGCAGTGCAGGCACTTTTGAGGGACATGGGTTTCTCCGAGGCAGCGGATGCAGAAGGAATGACCGTCAGAGGCAGGAAGGATGCGGGAAAGAAGGGAACAGAAGAACAGTAACTATTAACAGAACAATCTCACAATTGAGTGATTAAGGAGGGAAGCTGAGGAGACCAGTTCACTCCGTCTGTAGCCTGAGGCGGTTGAGAGGAACTAGCAAGGGCCAGAACGCGCGACCACACAAAAGAGCGCAAACGCCGCCAGACGCCACCGAGCATGCGCGGTCTGGCTGAATACTGCTAGGGAAAAGTCTCCATTCTGCGGCGCCAGGGCGAGCCCAGCACCTACGGTGGAGCACCCACGGGAGCATCACTCGAAGAAGAGCCTGTCTTTCTACAGTGGCCAATGCCAGAATGAACAGAACAGCTATTCATTAAATGATCCATCCCCTGTTGCCCTTTCCCAACTTCTGACAAACAAAGGCTAGGGATACAATCCCTGGTCATCCTGGCTAATAGCAGTTGATGGACCTTTCTTTCATGAATTGATATAGTTCTTTTTTGAACCCAGTTATAGTCTTGGCCTTCACAACATGAAGAGTCATGTGAGAGTTTATCCTCATTCAAGTAACAGGAGATTGAGTTTTGTAAACTTGGAAGATTTATTTTGTATGATAGCTAGAAAATATTTACAAATATTTACAAATGGAACAAATTATTTTACTGGCCTTCTGATATTCTATATTTTCTAGGCGGCGTCAGCTCCAGCTATGAAATTTAAATCTGGCTGCCCACAGCAATTTTACTGCTTGTGTAAAGGTTGAAAATACATTTATAATGCTGCTTCTAGCACTTTTGGAAACATCTTTAGATGAGAATAGCAATAATATACGAATGTTGTTGTGATCAGATAATGCACTTTGATTTGTCTGTTCATACCGAATTTTAAAAAAAAAATATATTTAAAACAAATATTTTGTGGTGAAATGCAAGTTATTTAATATCAGGGCCCAAAGGATTGATATTACATCAATTGTGGAACCACTACAAATGTACTGATCTATCAATGTACATACATGGCCTACGAAGTAAAGGAATTTAAGGAAGTAAATTCAGCATATACAACCAGAATTAGGACTTCCTGTATGAAGTCTCGGAGATTAAAGAATATTCTTCCAATTCAAGCAAAAGGGTTAATTGTTCCTTAAAACTCACAATTCCAATTCAACTTTAATAACAGAATAATGCATTTATAATGTGCTCCACAAAATATATTTAACTATATCTGATTATAAACTGTATCCTACTGCATGTCTCAGAACACAAGCACAATATTTAAGATGGCACAATTTTTGCCTCTTATCTAAAAAGGAAAAGGGAATGGCATTCCCTAAAACCTGCAATTACTGGAGATCAGAGAAGACTTGATTTGCATCCCAAAGGCTAAGAGACGTGGCGTCTGATAGCCAGTCACTAAAAATGTTCAGCTTCTAGTCTCAAGACATTTTACTAAAATGCCTACTAGATCAAGCACCACAACTAACTGGATTTACAGTGATGACTCAAGGAGAGAGTGGGGGTTTCGTCAGGAGCCAGGATCATGGCTGTGTAAGGCTTTCCAGATCAAAGTCAGCACCATGAATTGCACCTGGATATATATAGGAAGCCACTAGATTGCATAAAGAACCAGTGTTCTCTGTGGCTCATCCTGTCTAATTGCTAAGCTGTTCCATTCTGCATTTCCTAAAGTTTTCCTTCTCGATATCCATTGTCTTTATTTTGCTTCACCCTCTACTATTCCATAGAATTTTAAACTCATTTCATGATCACTGTCACCCATGCTGCCTTCCATTTTCAAATTGTCAATCAGTTCCTTCCTATTTGTCAAAATCGAATCTAGGAACAGCTTCCTCCTAATAATTTTCTCCAACTTCTGAAATAAAATAAAAATGGCCCCAATATGTGCCAAACAAATGTTGGATATTCTGTGCCCCATCACCACCATGTCCTGTGCTTTGGATGATTTTGTTAGTTGTTTTAAAAAAGCCTCATCCACCTCTTCTTCCTGGTTAGATGGTCTGTAGTAGATCTCTGCCATGACATCACCCTTGTTTTTCACCCCTTTTATCCTTACCCAGGGAATCTCAACAAGTCTGTCTCCTATTTCCCTCTCAATCTCAGTCCAAGTGCATACATTTTAATACATAAAACAACACCACCTCTGTTTTTTCCATGCATGTCCTTCCTGAGCAAACTGTACCCTTCCACACTAATATTCCAGTCATATGTATTAATCCACAAAGTCTCTGTGATGCCAACTATGTCATAGTTGTGTTTATTTACAGGTATTATGAGTTCTTCCTGCTTGTTTCTCACGCTTCTTGCATTAGCATACAGATATTTAAGATTTAAGACCCACCCTCCCGCAGTTCTGTCTTGTCTCTCCTTTATGCCTGCTTATTACAGTCCATGAGCCTCACAATTTTTGACCCTCCTCTCATGAAAAGAAACAGAAACTCCTCTTTTAAGGTCTCATGTGAAAGATTCACAGACTAAACTGTGTGAAACTCCAGCCATATATTTTGAACTAATCTATTTTCACTTATATGTTTAGTGAAGAGTATACACACTTTTGAACTACAGAAATAATTTACTGTATTATATTTACTGAAATGTCTGTATTTTTTTACAAATTTCCTATACAAGTTTTAAAACAAAATTCATTTGAGACTCTAGCAGCAAAATTGTTTCATTTTCAGTATATTATTTTATAAATCGAAGTCTGTATTCTAGAACATTTTTATTCTTGTGTAAATGGAAATTCATGGTATTCAGTTGTTTATGATAAAAATTAATTAGACTAAAAGTGTCAGTAAGTACATAAGGCAGGTTGCCAAAATCTTTAGAACAGGAGAGCAATAATGTGATATAATACGATGTGATTTGAATGAGATGATTGCAATTCCATTTGTATTTAAGGTTAGTATTGAAAGCAGTCTCAAAAATGACTGATACTGGAGCTGCTAGGAGACATTGGGAAGTTTTAAGTTATTTTTAACAGTATTGCATTTTTATATCAAGCATCTCTGCAGCTAAACTTAATTTTTTTTAGCATTAAATTAAGAGAAAACATGTTAATTTTCACATGTCTGAGTTACAGGTGCCATCAGAAAAGTTTGCTCCTCCACCTATGCAATAAAAAAGCCTGCTCAATAAAATTAGGGAGTTCAAGGGCTCAAAATTCTTCTGTAGCTCACTACATTTCAAAACAGAAAGATTCTGTAGGGGCAAACCCTGAAATCTTTACACAATCCTTACGCTTGCAAAACTCAATCCTTACGCTTGCAAAACTCTCATTGTAGTCAACTACAACCTTAGGATTTGGGCCTTTGTTTACAAACAAGTGGCTGATATAAGCAATCCCTGAAAATTATAAATTTTATAAATTAGCAAGAAAACATCTTGTAACTTTGACCCATTATATGCAAATGGAACTTGTCTGCACACCAAGTTTATATCTTTAGACAGAATTTGAAACTGTAGTTTGAGATCTACTGAAAGGGTGGCATTAGTAGATAGTAGGGTGGGGAGAGGAGGAAAGTAACATAAAACTGAAGATCACATTTAATTTTTTAAATATTATGGCCCACAATCATAATTGGATGTGACTTCAATTTCACAAAGCTATCACTATTCAGTCTTGACAGCATTTACATCATCATATTTGTTGCTGACATTCTGGCACTGCCCCTGGAAATCCATTTAGTTTTAGATGTAATCGTGAAAGAAAAATATGCGGACAGTTTGCAAGAGGAGGATGGGGGGAAAGGCTATGTTGTTCCACACACAGTTCATTTAGAATAAACAGACTCTTGAAATAGAAGCTATGTACTCAAATGACAAAAGTGATACAGGCCACAGGGAAGAAGCACTGTCTGCAAATAATCATTTTAATCTGACAATTGGAAACTAAATATTGAACCAATCCGTCACATGACATGCTGTCATAGTAGAAATTATCCAAGTTCTTCAAGTTCTATTACATTTAATTTAATATTGTTCACACATGGCAACTAACCACGTTAGGCATTTCATGTCTTTGCATTTATCAGAGAAATTTGCAAATATCAGAAGAAACTACTTCTTGTCCTACCTTCAGTGGACATAGAGACCAACTGATCTCTGTATTCTTTATAACAGCCATTAACATATTAGAAGACTGCTATCAGGTCCACCCTCAGTCGTGTTCTCTCAAAACTAAACATGCCTTATTATTTTTAACCTTTCCCCATAGGTCAAGTTTTCTATACTTTTTATCGTTTTTGCTGCTCTTTGGACTCTCTCCTTGGCACCCAGAATCGGACACAGTTCTCCAGCAGAGCCCTCACCAGTGCCAAGTAGAGTGGGACAATTACCGCAGTGTCCAACATACAACACTCCTATTGATACACCCCAGAATATTAGCCTCTTTCGCAACTGCATCACATTTTGCCTCATATTCAATTAGTAATTTACTAAAACCACAGCTGCTTTTCAACAGTGCTACCCTCTAGCCCATTATTGCTCGTAGCTGTAGTTAGTGGAGATGCCAATAGTATTTTCCCCTCAACAGAACAGAGAGGGGACATTTGAGTTAACAAGGAATTTTCCATTAGGACCCTGGGACTTCGCATGCCTGGTCCGAAACAGTCTGAATTTGGTGCAGTACAGGCTGATGTCTAGGAAAGGTAGCAGCAAGTGAATATGCAGTGCTGCTGACTGGAAGGGGTGAGTTGACTGTATTGAATCTCAGCTTTTTAACTGTGATTATCTGGTCAGGCACACAGAGCCTCACGGCTCATCCAGGCCCTCATCTCACATTTTCACTACTGCAACTGCCATAGGCGGCAAGTTATATGGGTGCCCGTGCTCACCAATATTCAGCGCACAGGGTCCGGGCCCCACCAATGTTCCAGGCTCGTTCTCTCCCGAGTCCAGCCTTGCCCAATGCCCCCACATGCCACCCCTGCAAGCCCCTGTACTGTGGGCAGCAGCTTGCTGCTACTTCTTACACTGGGCTCCCTTGCTAGCCGCTGACTGGCTCCTTTCATTGCACCTCCACTGCTCTGGGGCTAAGTGGAGTGGACTAAGGTGGCTGCTGCTGCAGAAGGAGGAGGCACATGTGATGCGAGCCCTCACTCTAGGCCCTGACCTTCACCAGTCAGGCCACTATGTGACAGGTCACATCCATCCTGCTCTGGTGCTGGGCAGTGCACACAGAACACTGCAGGAAGGCGGGGGGGGGGAGCAGACAGTGGCCTTAGGAGCACCTCTCAGTGTGGTGTGGGGTGAATGTGCTACTGGCAGCAGGTCCACTGACAGTAATTCTGGGCCTCAGGACAAATCAATTAGTGGGTCCCCTGCCACACATGCTCAGCTGAGGCCACCAGCTGCCCCACCCGATGAAGCCAGAAATGTCCACCCACACCTACCTGGAGGAGCCCAAGGGCAACCACATCTATGCGGCTCCAACTTGTTCCGGGCAAAAGTGATGGTGTCTTTTGATTGAAAGGCTCTTTTGATATGCCCCATGCAGGTTTTGGGTTCTCTGAGGTAATAGTATTTGTAACCAGTAGTATTTCCCCCTCCCCCCCCATCACATGAAATACAAACAACTCAACTTCATTTTCAAAGTCCTTCATGGGCTATCCCCATCTTACCTATCATACAGCATATAGTACCACTATGATGGATCCTGACATTACTAATGATGACAGCCTTCCCCACCCCCTTGTTAAATTTCCATACACACACCTTCATGCTTTCTCCCCTTCTGTCCTTTCACGGTTGGGAGGAACTCTACTTAACACCCACAAAGTTACCTCAGTGTCTCTCTACAGCTTCCTCTTTAAAACTCTTCTCTGGCATGGTGCCTATAAAGAGAAAAAAACTTGGCAGATGCTGTTCTCACATCACTGTCTACCATGCTGACCTATATTGTCTTCTTTTGTTTTCTTGTGCTCCCCACACCAACTGTCTGCGTGTGTGTGTATCCACCTGTTATCTCTTGTGGTACAGTGAGTGTATGAGATCTTTGAGTCAGAGACCATCTTTTTGTTATGTACATGTACAGCACCTAGCACAATGCGGTCCTGATGCTACCTCAATTTAAATAATCATGCTAATTATTATAATTTCAAGTGGCTTTTTGTGGGGGGAAAAACCCAGTTTCATCAAATTAACCACACTGTATGGAAAAAGTTTAGGGCCATTTCCATAAGGCCTGGAGCAGGATACAAGTGACTTTCTGCTTTTCCATTCGCATCTGCTCACGGAAGAACAACAGAATCCTGTTTGGGAATGAGAAGTCCCTGATCCCATCTAGTGTCTCTGGAAGTTCATTGGCTGAAAAAGAGATTGCTGCAAGAGCAGGACTAAGGTGTTTCCATTCCCCTGTTGCCAGGCACTGACTACAGAGCACTCTGTAGGAAGAGGAGAGCTACCATTCCAGCTTGTGAACTCAGAGAGCACAAAAGAGGAATTCTGGCTGACTCAGCTAGAAATTATCTGAAACAAAAAACAGGACTATGTAGCACTTTAAAGACTAACAAGATGGTTTATTAGGTGATGAGCTTTCGTGGGCCAGACCCACTTCCTCAATTTGATCTGAGGAAGTGGGTCTGGCCCACGAAAGCTCATCACCTAATAAACCATCTTGTTAGTCTTTAAAGTGCTACATAGTCCTGTTTTTTGTTTCAGCTAAACTAGACTAACACGGCTACATCTCTATTACTATTCTAGAAATTATCTGGGAATTCTCAGTCACTGTATGGTATTTCCACTTCCCCCTTTACTGTGAGCACAGAATGTGGTCCTTAAAGCAAAGGTGCCAAAGTTGTGCCTGTTTCCATTCTAGCCGCCTATTTTCAGTCATTCAGTACTTTTTAAAACTGTCACTTCGGAGCTCCATTTTTCAGTGCTTAGTCTCAGATTTAAGATCTGTATTTTTGGAAAATCTGAGAAACAAACAATTGGGCCATTTTTGAGTAGAAGGAGAATAAAGAGAATAAAAAATCCTTGAGGAATGAAGAGCACCCTCCACTGGAGCATGAAGTTTCTCTCCTATGGAGACCATAGCTGCTGTACCCTGTCAGAGCCAATGCTTGCAGTATAGACACATTTTTCTATCCATAGCATAGGCAGCCGTCATCTTCCAGGAGTACAGCTATACCAAGCAAAAGGTCTAGGATTAGAAAATTGACAATTGTTAGGAAAATTGTCCCGAATGGAGAAAAATGCCTTAATGAATTGACATATTATTCTGTTAAAGAATAACTAACAATATATTTACACTGTCTAGAAAGGACTGGGCAGTACAGGACATTTATAAGGTCTGGGACTGGGTTCACCTGTAGTATAATCAAGGTTGGTGAGAGCCAGAGTATAGCTGGCAGGCTGCAGTTACAGCTGACTGTATGGCTGACATGTTGGCAGCCTGTTTGTGGGCAGCCCAGGAGGGAGCTAGTGCAGCAAAGCATTGTAAGGCACCCAAGGTTGCAAAGTAGGGGAGAGACAGCCCTCCCATGAGTCTTGATTGTGCCCTGATATTCACAACTAGCTAATTGGATTTTGAGGGAATTATGGATACTAGGATGGGAAGGGGGCCACATGGAATACCCTGCCCTCATCTGAACTTTGATTCACCCTCCACCAAAAAGATTTAACATATTTTTATGAAGGCATTACTCCCCAAGAGTGATGGGGGGCGAGGGGGCATAGTATCATGCCACATTGATTTTAAGAATTATGGATGCTTTGTAAATCATCTGAAAATGCCTTCACAAATTTCTTACAAAGTTAAAGGACTCTCTGTTAACATATAATACATTGATTACATCGTATATTGATTTTATATTGGCAATTTATGTTAAATATGTTCTCTGCTTGCTGTTTTGTCTCTGTGTGTAATTTATGAGCTCCGTACACAATGTAAATTTTACAAAAATAGCTTATTTCAAAATGATGTTATATAGCTGTAAAATATGGACAAAGGGTATTCTCATTGATCAAGATATAATTTTACAAGATAAATAATGTGCTAATGAAAACATTTGTAACAACATTTTTCCTTTTTCCCCTCGAGGTAACAGCAACTTTGGGGCAACAAAATGGCTAAGGACCCTGCTGAGAATTTGACTCCTGTCACCAAAAACCCCTTTGCCTGATTACTGACTGGCCCAAGTGTATAACCTGCCAATAACACAGGACCATCTGAGGACTGCAAGCCCCTGGGGACTACAGATACTTTATAACATGTCTTGTTAGACAAGGCCATGTTTATCAGCAGTTGCAGTTATTAGATATGGACGCATTATTAGCTCTGCCTGCAGAACATGATCATGAACAATGTCATCAGTCCTGCACCAGCAAAACAAACGTGATACATTTTAAAGGTCAAGGAATAGGATAGGGCTTCTACTGATACTGGCCAGTGTGTAACCTTACAGAGCTTACAGAGGAAGCTACTGACTTGCCAACCTATTAATTGGAATTTGTGTATAATATGTCAGAAGGTTTTTTTTAAAAAATCATACATCGTAACCTTCACAAGAAATTCTATTTGATGCGGCAGAAGCTGGAGGAGACCACACATCTTAAAATGAATAGCTTGACTGGACTTAATTGCGGGGGGGAGGGAGGGAGGGGGGAAAGACTGCCATAGTACTTTCACAAACAAAAAAACCATTCAGACAATATCTTCCATATCCAGTGACAAGGAAATTAAGTCTGGTTAAGTCTGGGCATAAAGCGTATTTCAGTGAACTAATTTCTGACATTAAAAATGACCATATTATCAATAGAAAAGCCTTGTCCATGACTTATGTGAAAGACCTGGATATTTTGAAAGGCAAAGTGAAACATCTAACCCATTAGTGAAACATCTAACAAACTATTCTGGTCACCAGATTATCTTTCAATTGTAGCATAACTGAGGTAAACCAGAGTTTGTGTATAGCAACAGGGCATCTTTGGAAGCTTCCCAGTTGCATTCAAAGCAACAGTATGATGAGAAAACCTGTCTCCCTACTTCTGAAAATAAAGATACATGTTCAGTTGCATCTAAATTGTTTCATACAGGGCTAGTTTTCAGTAGTGACCTAAAAATATGTGAGGGAGATAGATCAATGCAACTGATAATCCCACTAGCAATTTGGAATAGGCATTGGATGTGATTCCTGACAATATATATAGGTTCCCAACAGGATATTGGTAATGAACCTACTAAAGGTGGCACTCCTATAGTTACAGCCACCAACACCACCCCTCAGAGGCAAATATCAGTTGGTCAGTATTTTATTCATATAATTGCAGAGGTGCAAAGCCTACACCTAAACATGCTGGGTTTGCACCGTCTATACACCATATATCAGGCTCTAAAAAGGTAGTAACAACAGTGAACAACCTAGCACGCTGTGTCTGATTTACAGCCCTAAATAGAAATAACACAGGTATTGCAATGGCTCTCCATGAAAAAGCAACCAGAAAGACTTTAATTATTCCATTAAACACACAGCATGATGACTTTGTTCAGTTTGCTGCAGACAATAATGATATGAACGAGGAAATGTTAAATGGAAAGCAGACCACCCATGCCACAACTGTGGTACTCTGTCAGTGTCAGACTCGCTCAGTTCTGGCAGGCAGCTTTTCCACAGCGACAGTTCTGGCTCAAGCAAGGAAACAGCACTGCAAAGACAATCATTTTGAACTTCTTCAATGTGCTAAGACCTACACAGAATATACACAAGCCTCATGGTAGATGCTCCACATCTAATCATAAGAGGAGAGTAAAAATTAACTGTTATACTGATGTTGAGACTTGCCAACAAACCACTTGCTCTGCAATAGATAATTCTAAAATGCTGCCCAACCAAGATATTTGAGATTGAGTTTGCAAAGGTGAATGGTCAGCAAGTACCAAGCTTTTAAAATGATAATTCATCTACTATACCACTAGTTACAACTTTTGGGTAGTGTCTAATTGTGCCAGCATCAACTACTGAACAGAGGACAGTTTTCACTGTAATAAAGAAAGTCAGGAAGCTGACTAAAACACTTGGTCAAGATTAGAGTATTTTGGCTTTTGATTAGGCTAAACATATATTGTGAGACCAAAAAGATCCTGTGAAAATGCCTAGAAGAATTTCAGAAAACAGTTTTGAGAATGTGTGATTTCCTCATAGAATAGACATTTCTGGCTGCAATTAGAAAGTATAAAGAGAGTGGTCTGGAATTACAAGTGTACAGTAACAATTTTAGCAATATACATAAGGCAAATCACATAGTTGCAGCCCCCAAGGGCCCTACAAACTTGAAAGAGAGGTTCTGTACAGAGTATAGTGGCAGGCATTTTGTAAATAGGTACAAGACAAAGAGATTGACTGAGGTTGCCAATAGCAACCTTCAAAATTTCAAAATGTGGTATCAAACAATGAGGCAACAAGTCTAACAACACCAGTTTCACACATGAATGGTACACGCAAGAATGAATAGGATATACTGAACAGATTTAACAAATTTGGAACAGCAGTGTTTCAAATCTTTGCATTCTGGGATGATTACGCTGAAATGGTTGACACAATTAATTTCATTACAGCAGAACATGAAAGTAATGGGGACCTACATCTTGTGGCACTTGTAGTGATTCTACCACTAATTTTTGCCTTGAATCACACAAGCTATGTCCACCAGGTATCTCTGCACAATAGTGATATGAAGCTTCTGCCAGATAAAGGCCCCACAGTTTGTGCAAGAAAATCATTCTGTAGCATGGTCTAGAAATAACTTCAGCCAAGTCTGGACAGATATGGTACTTGAATAAACAGTAAACTGTAATAGAAAAAAAGCAAAAGAGGTTTTAGTGTATTTCACTTTTAAACCAGGAGCCCTGGTTAGATGATTGGCTAGATGATTCACCAAAGCTCATGAGTACTCACCTATCAACTTCCACAAAGGTAATGTTTGAGTCTGCTAATCACACATTTTACAAGGAAAATACAAGGAGGTGGCATTACATCCCATGATGAAGGATATGTGAGTAAAGGTGTACATGCAAGCACCAACTTCATGACAAACCCCATGATTGGCCTAGAACTCAAAACATTCCAACTGGCATCACTGCACAGAGTTACCACCAAGTTGGTGCCAATGATACAGGAATAAAGTAAGGAGACATTTTGTACAAGATGTGTTAAAGTACCACTGGATTCTTTCAACCAGGACACAAGCTCCACATAAGACATTCGCCTCTCTAAGCAAGAAGACTAAAAGTGACAGTTGTAATAAATCTGTGACTATAAATGCAGTCAGAATTTTAGACATCTTGTCTTAGCTGCATAAACAAGAGAAATTGTTCTGAAGGAAGTTTTCACACACGAGATTTCCATAGTTTAAATGCTCTAAGCACAATCTGATAGTTCTCTGAACCAGACTGCAAAGGGTGAACTATTGCCTGAATTAGAAGAAGAAAGTCAGTGTATCAGCTACCAGTATCCAAGACGCTCACAGCTTTGATAAGAACATATGAACGACAATAGTGGGTCAGACCAAAGGACAATCTAGCCCAGTATCTTGTCTTCCAACAGTGGCCAATGCCAGATGCTCCAGCGGGAGTGAATAGAACAGGGAATCATCAAGTGATCCCAGTCCTATCATCTATTTCCAGCCTCTGATAAACAGAGGCTAGGGACACCACTCCTACCCATCCTGGCTAATAGCCATTGATAGACCTAACCTCCATGAATTTATCTAGTTCTTTTTTGAGCCCTGTTAAAGTCTTGGTCTTCATGACATTCTCTGGCAAGGAGTTCCACAGGCTGACTGTGTGCTCCATAAAGACTTCCTTTTGTTTGTTTTAAACCTGCTGCCTATTAATTTCATTTGGTGACCCCTAGTTCTCATCTGAAGAAGTGAATTGTGCACACAAAAGCTCATGATATTCTACATTTTTTGTTAGTCTCGAAGGTCCTGTAAGACTATTCATTGTTTCCCTAGTTCTTATGTTATGGGAGCAAGAAAGTAACTCTTCCTTATTCACTTTCTCCATACCTGTCATGATTTTATAGACCTCAATCATATCCCCCCTTAGTCTCCTCTTTTTTAAGCTGAAAAGTCCAAGTCTTTTTAATTTCTCTTCCTATGAGACCCATTCCAAACCCTTAATAATTTTTGTTGCCCTTTTCTGAACCTTTTCCAATGCCAATATATCTTTTTGAGAAGAGGCAACCACATCTGTACACAGTATTCAAGATGTGGGCGTACCATGGATTTATATAGAGGCAATAAGATATTCTCTGTCTTATTCGCTATTCCTTTACAAATGATTTCTAACATCCTGTTAGCTTTTTTGATGGCTGCTGCACACCGAGTGGAGTTTCTCAGAGAACTATCCACAATGATTCCAAGATCTCTCTCTCAAGTGGTTTTAGCTAAATTAGTCCCCACCATTTTGTATGTATAGTTGGGATTATTTTTTCCAACGTGCATTATTTTGCATTTATCAACATTAAAATTCATTTGGCGTTTTGTTGCCCAATCACCTAGTTTTGTGAGATAGTGGATAGCATGGCTGTAATATAAATGGTCAGGCAAGGAGGTGCAAATAGCTTTGCAGAATTTACTAAACCAGGCTTCAAAATAGAATGCCAGACTCTACAGAGTTACAAAGCTGCAAAAAAGTAGATATTGGATATGTCAAAGATATGTCAAAAATTCAATTAAATCTTCCGAGTGTTCCTGAAAGCAAGCTCACAAAGCAGTGAAGTCAAAATCCATAGTCCCAAAACATGCATTCCAATGCAATGGAGTATAAATTCAATGGAAATCCCAAGAATAAAACACATCTAATAAAAACATTGTTCGAATCATGGTGGGATATGGCAGTAGCTTTTTTGACCCAGATCAGCAAATGATTATTGCAGGTGGATTCAAGGATGGTCTCATTTTTTATATGGTCACTTCAGATAGACCAACAAGACCTATTCTCATTGCACAAAGGAGGAGGTACTCGGCTGCTTCTTCATGCTGCAGCTGTTTTACAGAATACCCTCTTGTAGTGGTGTGGTCTACAGACAAATGTTTCAGTGCTCAGTGTACATTTTATTCACAATTTGGAAATAAAACTCAACAGCTTTAGTTTTGTAAAAGCCAGATTTATACCAACCCCAACGATAGCAACTAAATTTGGCCAACTACTATATAGAATGTTGCCATTAACAAACACACTGACAGGGTGTGATTCAACCAGAAGTCTGACAAGAGTTGACAAACTAAAGTAATACACTTTGTCAGGAAGAGTCCGCATAAATTTAGAGGCCTTACCAATTTTTGGTGTTTGCGTAAATATACTTCCTGCACAGTTGAAATGAACAGGACTTCTGATAAGCTTATATTACACACCATTTATGTCTGCTGAGTTAGCCATTGATCACACAGAAAGGTTTTCTGTCACAAAGAGGGCCAGAATGAAGCCTTTCTTCCAATTTATCATAATTTTCCACAACAAACAAAACATGCAAATGACCAGACCAAGCCAAGGAGGCACAGAATGACATCCTTTTCCCAATTGGAAATGTCTGGCATTTTGACAAGGATGGACACATTTCTCCAACACTAATGACACAGACACCTGTAGCTCATTACATGTGGCTGTAAAATAACTAAATGTGAGTGCAACTGCAGTTTTTAAAGGCACCGCACGGCACGCATGCAGGCTTGCTTGTGTACTGGTGGTGAGGACTGATAATCTTCAAAGTAGCCAAAGTGGAACCAGATGAGCCTGAGACTATATGGTGGTTCAGACTTAGACCTGTAGCGTATTGCAAATATTTAAAAAGACTAGACACGTATATACAGTTATATTATTCATCACTGAGAAGGAGTCCATTGGCCATGAGTATTGTGCTACCATGATAGTATGTAATAGTATATATTTATTATAACGATGATGTTATTTAAAACATTTGTGTTAATTAATAATCTGTGCACTTATCAATACAAAACACAAGGCCGACATTATTTAAGTAATGGGCCTTATTAATAAATTGGGTCAAACTGTATAATTAAAATTTATTTCTGTCTTCTAAAATTGTTTAAATCCCATTTTAGTGATCATTGCTTGCTTCAAACCAGTCATGACAATTGAAGTACACTTTTTGTAGCCTTTTCAAGCGGAAAAAGGTTGTTTTGACATGGGTACAAAAATCTTGTATTGGATTACCTTGCTGCTACTTTACAACACAACATGCACCATAAGTAAGTACCTAAGGGATACTTTAATCAAAATCACATCATTGTTGTTAGGTGGTGCTGTGCAACCAAAAATTTCCAACCTGGGCCTCTAGACTAAAAGCTTAATCCACAAGTCCCTTCAATTTCCTGAGTTTGTTGGCAGGATTTAGGCAGCAGGCAAGAAAAGTTTCAAGTTCTAGGAGCTTTCCAAGCAACTAGGCCCAGCTGCTTTTTACACCAGGCAATAAAAAGACATTTGAGACCAGAAGGGAGAAGAGGCTGCTCTGTTCATAGGAGAAGGAGATTGAGTATCAAAACCTCAGAGCACATACAGACTGTTGATTTGGGGAATTTGTCTGAAAAAGCCCACCCCCTGACTCATTACAGAATGTTTTATGCATCAGTGGGAGTAGAGACTCAACATATCATCAGATACAAGTAATTCTGATTTCTAATAGTTGTAGTGGTAGTAAAATGTAGGAGTTTAACTCTATCTATAGAAACTCCTTTAACTAATATGTACCCAACAGAGCATGCATGAATGATACTGCTCCTTTAATAAAATCAAGTTATTCTTTTTTAAATATCATTGGTATTTTATAGGCTGGTAAAATGAACAATGCTCAGCATGTTTATATTGCTCTGTGTCTCCCAGATTGTGTCCCATTCTGCTAACCACCTGTCCAACTTAACTTTGATTGGCTACATATCTTCTGCAAATAACTCAATAGGAAACAAACATGTTACTGTTGTATTAAAAACAGAGTGTGTACTGGGACCTAAGATTATTGTTCAGTGCAGGAATTTTCCAGGCATCTGGTTTGTAACTCACATTGCATGCAGTGAATTATATCCTAGTAATTGAGAATGATGAATGATTTGACCCTCTCAAATGTATAATGAGGAAAAAACAGCACAAAAAGATCCAAGGTTTGGGTAGGTTTTGCCTCAGGGATAAACCATTTGCAACCTCACACCGGCTAAGAATCCCATTGGGTAGTCTTGGTTGGATAGCATGTCACATATCCTGGGTAATCTGTCTTATACTGTGGACAAGAAGAAACAGTAATATTGATCTTGTAGGCTACAAAAAAACATGTATAACACCAAACAAGTTATAGGTTTTGAACAGTAAGGTTAAAAACACTTAACCTTTTGTTTGGGGATCCTGCCCCCCCCCCCGCACACAGATATTTTATAGAGCCTTATAAAATAGTAGTTTACCACCTGAGTAGAATACAACAGCTAAGTTACTCTGATATATAATATCGCTATCTGCACAACACCACACCATTACTATGGTGACTTTAACACAATAAAAGCTAAACACAGATTCAGAGTTAACTTAATCTGCATGACAAATTAGCAGTTTCATGCTGGCATTTCAGATTTGGATACCATGCTGTGTTAAGAGATCGTCCCCTGGACCAACCTGCCACCCATGTGTGAATCAAAGGCAGAGGCTACATCATCTGCTATCATGTATCTCCTTTCACAGCTGGTCATCCTCTCTCTTGGCACTGAGTGGGAATTGCCAAATGAACCTCTTGTCAGACATTGAAAGACGTGCTCTCTCCAAAGCTGCAGATGAGCATGCAGGGAAGAAGGCAGCTATGGAACATGACGTAAGAGGAGAGTGGAAGAAACGAGTAGGCAGGAATTTATTGTGCAACACTGAACAGGCAATGATAAGGAACAAGAGTAATGGGAAGTGTGATGGGATGGATCACAGAGGTCTCCTTGAGACTGTCATCTGGTGTATTGCTCATACCACTGCCTTACTAACCTGTCCTGCTGGGCCACGTGCCCTGATCTCCCCCAGTAAAGGCACAGAATTGGGGCAACAGTCCACCAGCAAAGTAACACAGATTCTGATAATAGCATGCATGCAAAAGGGACCAAAACCCCAAATAAATCTTTCTTTGTATAAAAGTTTTACACAGAGAAAGCTCATAGAGTTTGCTCTCTTTATGAATGAAGAGCTATGCACAGATATTGATCTGCGCCTCTCCCCCCAGATAAAAATTATTTTAATCGGATCTGATAATAAACCAGTGTTTTTATTAAGTATTAAAAAGTAGGATTTAAGTGACTGTAAATGAAAACAGACAGATCCAACTTGCAAAGCAAAAATAAAACAAAACCTGCCAGCTAAGCCTAATGCACTAAGAGAAATTGTTACAAAACATCGCTCCTCACTGCAGTTCTTATTTCAGGTAAAATCCTTCAAGTTGGAGCTGATCTTTTGTCTGGCCTGGGTCTAAGGGCTTCTTCCCTCCTTAGTGTTCTTTGTTTTCAGGTCTTTTCATGTGTATTCTCTTAGGATGGGGAGGTAGTTTCAAAGACCCTCCTTGATTGCTTCCTATCCAATTTCCCCAAGGCGGGAACTCTTTGTTCAAATATCCCCATCCTCATGGAAAAATATCAAAACCAGGTTTCCACTTCATATTTCTAACTTCACATACAAAAATGTTACATGCACACAAACAGAATATACACATCCAAGGGATTACAAACTCTTGAATGATAGCTTAATTGCCCTGTTTTGCATAAAGCACATTTGAATTATGCACATTCATATTCAAACACATTTGAATTATGCATATTCATATTCAAAACCATATTTCCATAAAAATATGGGGGCATAGCATCACAGGAAGGACTAGTTTTATTTTGTCCTAACCTTTCATTTGGAAAATACCATGCAATACTTTCATAAGAAATTTTGTATAAAATGATAGTAGATGGAAGGAAAGGGAAAGAGGAGGAGGATGTAAAGACAAAATGGTAATGACAAATAAAAGGGGCTGAGAGAAGTGCACGGAGAAAGCACTCTTACTATATTGCTTCAGTCCCCTATTTCCCTTGTCTTCAGGGCAACCATTTCTGATAACTGACCTGAAACAGACCCATTCCTCTGCTCTGTCTCTGATCCAAAGATTTGCAGACTGTAAAGATGAGCATTGCTAATAGTCTGCATTTCTGTTTTACCATAAGGACTTGGATTTAAATATGAATGCAGAGAGATGATACAAATAACTGTAGGGTTCCATTTTCTGAGCAGCAATTCAGACAATATAAATTTACCATGTTTCTGAAGTAGAATGAGTTAACAAAGATGTACTCAGGAAGCAGTCCAGTAGATAAGTCTCAATTTGGCATTTCTATATGGACTCCACTGTATGGATTCCATACTGTTTCATGGAAGATAGAGTGTGTATTTAAAGCAATTTGTGTTTGTATTCTGCAAGACTGCAGCTGCGCCTGATCTTCCACACAATCTGAGTAGATTGTGAGTCCTCTGGATGAAAAAAAGTCAGAAAACATGCATGTGTGAAAGAGGCTGAGGGAGGGACATTTCACACTTACTAAAATTGGTAGTAAAGAGATTTGGTAAAAGAATATATCAGACTGTTCCCCTTTATTTTACAGATGTAAAAAACTTTTATCAACATTTTCAAATGTTATCACAGCCCTGAAAAAAATTGACATAGCATATCCAGCCAGCCAACTCAAAAATATCATTTCCACACTAGAATGAAAGTATTTTCCCTCAGACCACTTTCCAAAGTATTTCAAAAATCAAGAAGCAAGAAGAAGGGAGAAAAACATTTTCTAAAGGACAGTTTTTAGTCACAAGCTCTATTATTATTTGCCATTACAGTAGGGTTTTTGGTTCCAATACCTAATTTATAGTCAGAAAATCTATTTTCTACTGCACTTTAGCTAAGTTTCTGTTCTGTATGGAGCTATCAGTTGAGCCAAAAATACAGCTGTATTTTTCATCTTCTAGATTAAAGACAAAATTCCTGCCTGTTTACCTGCTCTTGTCTCAACCAATCCCATCTCCTTCATTCTGCCAATGAAACCAGCCCTGCACATCCATTAATTCATTTCTCACATAAACATCTCAACATGGATCTCTATAATTACTACTCTCTCCTGCTCTTTTTCTCAAGATCTACCCCCTGCAGTGATGCCATAAGAAACTGGCCAATCAAGAATGGCTAGATTCAAGGACAGATGAATACAGATGGTTCATTATCAACAATATTGGAGAAGCATTGTGATTCTGTACATTTATATACAAGCTATTATATATGGTAGTATCCTTCTCTCCTACCCATCACACATCACTTGTCTTCTTTGTAAACTTTTTTTGGGAAGGAACCAAATATGTCTGTGTGTTTCGTACAGCACCAAAAACAATACAACACCCTACTCATAAATGACATCTCTGGGCACCAATATAATACAAAATAATCACCCTGATCCCCACCAAAAGGAGAGGTTGCATAAAAGTAATCTTTTTTCTCCTGAGAGTATGCTGCATCTGCATCCTCTCACTTATGGTACAGGCACCTCCTGGTGGTAAGTAGTGGAATCTTCTACCCAATAGTGTCTGCAAGGATATTACTCTGTAGAATATTCTACAGCTGAAAACCAGAAAGTGCCAAGCCCATGAACAGGACTATGCAGAACCACTCCAAAAAAACCAGAGCATTCAGAAGATAGTATCATGCTCTTTTGCCCAACATTAATACAACATATTCTTAATACATTTGTCAACAGTAATTTTGTCATCATCTACGAAAAATAAGTCAAATTTAATAAAAGTAAAAGAAAAAATTGGTAGTCTTTAACCATTTTTTCATTTCAATCAAAGCTCTTGTAATTTATAAATGAATGTAAAGCTACCAGAATTTTCTTCTCTACAACCTTTATTTCCAATTGAGTTCATTCTACATATTTCTGAACATCATATAAAGAATTAGAAGAGGTGCCAAAGCACTTTGTTAACAAACTTATTTCCCAGATGTGGCCAAAGCAGACACAGAAGGCTGAAATGCTCTAACATACCTAACAATTCAATTACAGTTATCTTATGGTGCCATCACATATTTTTCTTCAACAATCAAACAACCTCAGCTGGAAACTCCAAGCAATAACATAAATAGAGGACCATCTGGCAAGAATAATTAAGGAAGGCTGGAAATAAAACATTAATTAGTGCAGTATTTCAAATGACCTTCAAAGGCCTTATAATGAAATTATATACAAAACAGGTAATCACTTGTTTCATGTTGCCGTTAAACTTAACCAAACAAGAATAAATAATACCAATTTTAAGCTGCCATTATATATTATTGACTCAACCTGATAATGAGATTCTCATACAGAAATAAGACAATAACATTAAAATGGAAAACAATCAAATGATGGAATGGCAGCTCATTTTTTGGCTGATCAGGTCAATGAGTGACATGTATCAAGCTTCTATCAGCATCTATACATTAGAAAGGAACATTTCAGTAGTTGGCTGCAACAATGTTTGTGGAGTTACATTGTTATTAATGCATTTTCATTTATTTTCTCTTTTTAGGATCGGGGGAAGAAACTGTAAAACAATCTACCTCAGTTATATGAAATAGCAAATATTGAAGTAAAATGTGTACTTTGTGAAATTTCCAAAGTGGAAACTGCTGGAAATAATGAAAGCAGAAGGTGGGAGAGATAATATGTGTTAGTGGACCAATTTCTGTTGGTGACAGAGATAAGATTTTGAGCTCACACTGAGTTCTTCTTGTGTAAGCTTCAAAGTTTGTCTCTCTCATCAACAGAAGTTGGTCCAATAAAAGACTACTCATCTTGTCTCTCTAATAGTCCTGGAACTGACACAGCTATGACACTATACAGCAATGGAAATACTGATGTATTCTTGTTCAACAATGTTTAGAGCCACAATAAGTTAACATAAAGAATGTTCTCTGAACCTTTAACTTATTTCCTCCTTATTTGGTTGGAATGTAAACCGATAAGAGTCCACAGTCACTAATATATTGATATTCCTTAGTCTTTCATTATCCAGAAAGGCATGCAATTCAAATAAGAACCATTTTCGTGACATAGCCATGCTGCTCTCAATAGAAGAAAAAGTACAACTTTTACAACTGTTACTGTATTTTTCCACCCTAAAACACATTTAAAATGCACATATAAACTATAACTACATATTATGTTGTTATATTTGCTCTGGTGTATACTTTCAACATTTTTAAGACCGTAATTAAAATAAATAAATTATTGTTTCATCATAAAGCAAATTACCATACAGTCAATTAGACTAGATTTTCAATAATAGAGTCATCTTCTCCTTCTACTCCAGGATGTCAAATAACATATATGGTTTCTCTTGGCTCAAGATCAGAGGCATGATCTGTATTTAGCAGGATGTCTCAGAATCATCTGGATTAGCAGGCTCATAGGAAAAAAGTATATTTAGGGAAGTGGAAGGCAAAGCCTCTGTATCAGGACCCTATACTAACTAAAGAGCTTAAACTCTTTACAGGAAGACTGGACTGGAAGCCTGGATTGGGCTTTTTACTTATCTCCATGGTAGCACACTGTTCGTCTCAAAGGAACTGATGTGAACAGTGAAAGAGATTCTGCAGTGGTACTCAGTGAAGTCACAAATTCCATGCTTTGTCTCTTTCTTGAGCGCTGTAACTTCCTACCCCATACTACCTGGAATCATAAATATGTGGCTAGGGAAGATATTGCTACATGTCCTTCCCCTTCCTGCCTATAGATTCTCTATAGAGTCAGACATGGGAGCACCTAATAGTTTTGTTACCATTTTCTCAAAATTTGGTGGTGGTGATGATTCTGAGGCATTTTGTCTCCTCTAAGCAAGAGCCTGCAGATTATGCCACTGAGTATCCCTATACAAGAGACTGTTTTTGAAGATTCTGGAACTGGAGGATAATTACTGTTGCATTCTATGCACAGTTGCCGTTAAAGGAACACTCCCATGACAAGCCTTAGTTTGCCACCTGGGACAAGTTTTCATCAGGGAAAAACAGAAATGGGATACACACACCGTCACATGTGTGAAAGGAGGGGAGGGAACATAATATCTGTGATCATTCTGCTACAGTGGGGGAGACTCCAGGGGCAGGCCACTGAGAGTCCCTAAGACTGTTCTCTGATGGAAAGAAGCGAAAACCAACTCTGTGCTAACATTCTGATTGGTGGAAAGGGCCACCAGGAGCAAAAAAACTCTGTACCCACCTCCTAGAGAAGGTGGGAGAGAGGCAGAGGTATCATAGCTATCTGTGGGAAGGAGAAAAGTAAGCAATGGGGGGAGGGAGGGAGCTAAAGGAGCAGTGGGTGAAGACCAGCAATGGGCTACATCTGAAAGCTGAAACAGAAGCAGGATTGGACCCACCTGCTACAAACCAACTAAAGACCAGCTAATCTGTGATGGTAAAAGGATATGGGTCTGTGATGATAAAAGAATATGGGTCTCCAGAGAGTGGGAGTCTACAAATTGGTATAGGGTCCTTGGAAGAGTGCTGACAATCTTCCTACCAGGGCACCCATACAAGATTTCCAGGAGGGCACTCTCCAGGATGCTATAGGCACTGGAAACATGCACATCGGTAAGGGAGAGAGCACTGTCTAACGCCAGGGTTCTCAGACTTCATTGCACCACAACCCCCTTCTGATAACCAACATTATTACATGACCCCAGGGGTGGAGACCCAACCTTGAGCCTACCTGAACCTTGACACTCCAGGCCAGGGCCTCTAATCTGAGCTCCACCACCCAGGGCTGATGACCTCAGATTTCACCTCTGACCCTGGGAAGTGGGGCTCAGGCAATGGCCTCAGGCACCAGCAAGTCTAACATTAGCCCTGGTAACCCCATTCAAACAGGGTCCTGACCCACTTTGGGGTCCCGACCCATAGTTTGAGAACTGCTAGTCTAATGAATAAGGCAAAAGATTGGGAGTCAGGTTTGTTGGGCCCTACACCTGGCTTTGCCATTGACCTCTGTGTGACCGTGGATAGATCACTTCACTTACTCTGTTCGTCTTCACAACTTTTGTCTGTCTTGTCTATTTAGATTATAAACTCTGCCTCTCGCGGGTGTTTGAAGAAAGAATGCTCAGATCAATGAGACCCTCTTTTGCCCACCATCTCAGGGGAGGCTTCTAGAACTAACACAGGTACATATAATAGATGGAGATTAGACTTGGCCTTTTATTTATGGGTTCGTTATACTTTACTATCTACTTCCTGTCCCCATTCCTTGAACTCTTTTCTTCCAATTACATCAAGTAGTCCTAGAGGGAAAGAAGGAGCTAGAACAAAGAGATGAGAGCTAGAATCAGTGTAAGATGCTGTCAGGGCTGTATCCCAACTCCGGCACTCTAAGTGCAGAAGGTAGGAGCCTGCAAAAGACCTTAAATACCTTGCCTCTATAGGCTTAATTTACAAAAACAAAAACAAAAACCAAAAACAAAACAAAAAAAATACCACACACCTCCCCAGAGTCACAGATGAACTGGCTCTGGAAGATAGGTCTGCCACCATCAAGTGATTTTAAAGAACCCAGAAAAAAACCCAGGAACGAACACTTGAATTCTTTCTCCAGGGTACCCCCAAGCTCTTCTGCCACAAAAAGAAAAGAGCTTGAAAAAAGAAACAAAAGAAAACACAGAAAACAAACAGTGTCTTTGATAGCTGACCTCTCAGGCTAGGCAGGCACACACAGAGACCTGTTGCCTTCCAGGACACAAGGATTAAATCATCGCCTTAAAAAAGATGATTTTATTAACAAAAAACAAAGAGATATCATTAATAAAGCATATTCAGTTGTTAGGTGTTACAGAGCAAATGAGAAAAACAAATTAAATCACAGAGAACATCTCTGGGTACAGCTTAGATAGTGAATTGGGGTAGGGGGAGAGAGCACATGGAATTTACACAGAGACGCTTAACCAAACAAACAAAACAAAGAAAAATACCCTGATCATCACTAAACATACATTTCTCTCTCTACTTACAATCTGTACTTCAAGGCCCAGTTCATTCCAATGTCCAATATTCCTTGTAGGCATAGTAATTCTGTCTGATTACTTCATATTGCTTCCTCCAGCTCTCAACTTAGAACTCACACAAAGAGAAAGGGCAGCAGGATTTAAATTTCAGCACTGTATCCCATTGGTTCTTCTGGCCCCCTGCCAACACCCTTAGCTACCTGAGTTTAACTCTTTAGTCACCAAGTGTTGGCCAGCACTCCTCTTACCCATCACAGATGCGGACAAATAATACTGAATGGCTGAGAGATGGTGCTTTTCCTTATATGTCCTCTGCTTTTACCTGTTCTTTGCCTTCTTTGCTTTAGATAGGTTATCCCATTTCTTGTGTATCTTTTGCAGATTGGGGAAAAGGTGGATGAATGACAGTCAGACTTACGTATAAAAATTGCTGCGTGTGCACAATAAAAATATACACAGGATGAGACTATATGACTAAAATATATTGTTCTTTCTATTTTAGTTCACAAAGTCACTAACAGGACACTATAAATTTATGAATGTTTTCCAACTATTATGTTTTGAAGCCTATACTCTTTCCAATTTGAATGTCACAAGCATGGAATGTATCCAGTGATCAATATTTAGTTGAGAGGAATCCTCCCAGTGCTGATGAATGATTTTTATAGCAGCTGTGATAAAGATGTCTGTGACATTTTTGTGCATCTTTGTTTAATTATCCTGAAATATTCATTGATATAAATATTAATAAAGACGTAATGTTGATTTTGTAATTATGGGTCATTGGCTTTTTAAGTATATTCTAGCTTCACGGAGTTTAAGGCCAGAATGGACCACTAGATCATCCAACTGTATATCACAGGCCATTATATTTCACCCAGTTATCCCTGTATTGCATCCAATAACGGAGTGTAACTAAGTCTTGTCTCCCAGAAAGGCATGTTGCTCTGAAGACATCACAATATGGTAAATCTACCACTTCTCTTGGTCGTATGCTCCAGTGATTATTCACTCTCCCTATTAAAAGAATTGTGCCTTGTTTCCAATTGGAAAATTTTCTGGCTCAGTCCCCAGCAATTGGTTCTTATTTGTCTTTCTCCAACAGATTAAAGAGTCATTTAGTACCAAGTATTGTCTATCCATGAAGACATTTGTATACTAATTAAATCTCTCACATTGTAAGCCATTAAAATCCAGCCCTTAAATCATTTTTGTGGCTTTCCAGTTTTTCAACGTCCTTTTTAGAAATGTGGACACCAGAACTTTCTGAATTCTTCCAATGCCATATATAGAGGCAAAATCATCTCCCTGCTTCTACCCACTATTTGGTTTAAACAATCCAAGGATTGTATTAGCCCTATTTGCTACATCTCACTGGGATCTTATATTGCATTATTTGTCCACTATAATCCCCAAAATCCTCTTCAGATTTACTGCTTTCCAGGATATAGTTCTCCATTCTATGGGTATGATTTGAATTTTTTGTTCCTAGATTTATAAAAAAAATACTTTTCTTCAGATGGGTCTCATCTTATGTGCTTCCCGAAAATGAAAAATATGCCCCTCAGTGCTTAAGTTACTTCTCTGTTTCTTGAGATAGACCTGAAGCAGATTGCTGCCTACCTGGTAGGAACAGGAGAGGTAGAGGCACAATTTTTCCCCAGTCAACTCCTGGGGCAGCAGAGCTACATACTGCTCTTTACTTGTGGCAGATTATAAACCGACAATCTACCTCTAAGGGCAGGTCTACATTACCGGCTAAAGTTGACAAAACATACTCAATTCCAGCTATGAAAATAAGGTACCTGGAGTCAATGTACATTAGGTTGACTACATGTGATGTCTAGGCCAAGCTGGGTTAACAGGAGAAACTCTACTATTGATTTACCTTAAGCTTCTCATTCTGGTGGAGTATCAGTGTCGATGGGAGTGCATTTGACGGTGGATTGATTGCCAGAGTGTGGATCCACTCCGTAGTGGAGACATACCTTAAAAATTACTTTGAAATATCACCTTTCATAGAACTAGCCCTATATTAAAAATCTGTGAAAGGTTGTCATCATGAGATATAGAATCATAGGTGCAGATTCCACAGACACTCCAGGGCTGGTGCATGCATGGAAAAAAAATAGCGGGTGCTTAGCACTCACTAGGAGTCAAGCTCCCCTTCCTTCCCACCACTGTTGTCCACAGGTGGGCCCCACCAATCAACTCCCTCCCTCCCTTCCTTCTCATTGCCTCCGGCATATTGCGGTACAGCTGTTCTTTAGTCAAAGTAGGGATCCTGAGTTGCATGTTATATGCTGGTAAGTACTGTTCCTTTGGAAACAGCGGGCCTGCTAACTGAGTGGCCAAAGGACTAGACACTAATGAGAGTGCTCAGAAGACTCTGTCAGTGGTGTGTGCCTATCACTGCCCAGACATTGGAGAGTAAGGCCTGCATATGCCTGAAAGGCTGTGCTTATGTTGCCAGATGCTGCTGGCTTCAGGGTACGAATCCACAGCACAACTTTTCCTCATTCTAAGGGCATGTGACGGCTTGGAGCCTCCCAACCCTGGATAATCTTGAGGACAGGATCAGATTAGCTCTCCTGGGCAGGGCCGGCCTTAGGCCGATTCGACCAATTCGGCCGAATCGGGCCCTGCGCCTAAGGGGGCCCCATGCCCCAGAACCTGGAAGTGCCGGCGAGTTACTACTCAGAGCCGGGGGCCCTGATCCAGCAATATGTGGAGCTGGGTCTCTCCCCCGGCTCTGCCCCCCGCCGGCCCCTCCGCGCGTCCTCCCACCCCGCCTCCAGAGCGTCCCCCTCGGCCCTGGACCGTCCCTACCATGCGTGGCTCTCAGCGCGGCTCCCCCTCACCGGCTGCTGCTGCCATGCACAGCGTTGCAGGTGGGCGGGAAGGACGCCTGGGCGTGACGTGACGTCACGGCCTGGGATTTTAAAACTCCTCGGAGGCACGTTGCGGGGCGTGGCTGGCTCCAGGTTCGGACTCCGGGGCCTGAGCACAGACTCCAGCCCCGCAAAGTGGAAGGCAGAAGGTAGGGAAGGGGCTTATGCAAAGGGGAAGGGGCTTGGGCGGAGGGGGGAGGGGAAGGGGCTTGGGCGGACCAGGAGGGGAGGGGAAGGGAAGGGGCTTGGCTGGAGGGGCTTGAGCGGAGGGGGAGGGGGAAGAAAGGGAAAGGCACCAAGAGACAGGGTGGAGGAGAGACAAATGCCAGGGGGCCAAGTGCAGACATTGAGGGAAAGGGCAGGAGGGGAGGTGTCAGTGGGAGGGGGGACAGGGTGATGCTGGGAGAGGAGAGGAGAGGAGAGAAGGGCATTGGGGCTAGAGGGGAAGGGGAGGTGCTGGGAGAAGGCTTGAAAGAAGGGGTGGGAATGAGAAAGGTGGGGATGGAGCAAGGCATGTGAGGGCACAGAGGGGCAGGAGGGCAGAGACTGGTGAGGGGTGGGCATCAGGAAAAAGAGGGCAAAGGGGCAGGGGCAGTAAGGGAAGGGGAGGCACCAGGAGGGTGCAGGGCTAAGGGAAGGTGCAGGTGCCAGGGATTCTGGGGTGAAGCAGAAGGCAGACACCTGCAGGGGAGGGACCAGCACCAGAGGAGAGAGGCAGGGCAGGTGTGTAGAGGAGGTGTTAGAAGAGGGTAGCTCACATGATCAGAGTGGGGCTACTGGAGGAGTGGACACAGGGGAGAGAAGGGCTGGTGGAGGGGGGCAGGTCACATGAGGGCTGAGGGCAGTGAGAAGGGCAGGAGTCAGGACAGCAGAGGAGGGTGAGGAGTTGGGGGGCCGCAGGCACCAGGGGAGCTGATGGAGCAAGCAGAGAGAAAAGGTAAAGGTTTATAAAATATTTATTAATAACTTGGTATGCTGCCCACAGCCAGTTTGTTTGCGCCCCACGGTGCAGTTTGGGTTTATGTGGAGATCAACACGTGGCCAGCGAGTGGGAGCCAAAACAAAAAAGTAGTCAGTGTAATGATCTTCTGTTGATATGTGTTTTAGTAGTTAAATTCTTGGACTGTCATTGCTCATGAAAAGTGATGTCACATGGGTAGAAATTGGGTAAATATTGCATTTTATTAATATCAGCAGAACTGACTTAAATGGGGCCTGTGTGTTGTATAGTCTTGCCTTAATCTTTGTATTCATGCCTGTCAGTGTGAGAGAAGCTATTTGTATATATTTGCTTGCATATGCAACCACACTTAAGTTGAGGCCCTCAGCATGTTCTGTAAGTATCAGTGTGGCCCCTGGGGCTTCCAAAGTTGAGTTGCCCTAGCTCATCCCTGACAGGTGTCTGTCTAACCTGGTCTTAAATATCTCCAGTGATGGCGATTCCGCAATCTCACTAGGCAATTTATTCCAGTGTTTAACCACCCTGACAGGCAGGAAGTTTTTGCTAATGTCCAACCTAAACCTCCCTTGCTGCAATTTAAGCCCATTGCTTCTCATCCTAACCTCAGAGGCCAATCAGCACAATTTTTCTTCCTCCTCCTTATGATACTCTTTTAGATACTTGAAGCTGCTCTCATGTCCCTTTTTAGTTTTCTCTTTTCCAAGGTAAACAAGGCCAATTTCTTCAGCCTTGTCTCATATCTCATGTTCTCTAGACCTTTCATCATTTGTGTTGATCTTCTCTGGACTTTCTCCAGTTTCTCCACGTTTCCTGAAATGATACTCCAGCTGGGGCCTAATGTAGATGGCTCATTCCCTGCCTAGGGGACGTGAGACTGGGCGGGTTAATTTCCAATACTCCTGTTTATTCTTCTCCTAAGCCAGGAGGGCACAGTAGTTCTGATGGGGGCTCTGCAGGAAGGCAGCCCGCATTGCCCCCTGCCTGAAACCTTGTGCAGGTGTTAAACAGCTGTCCAGCCCACCCTAGAGGTGACTGCATTTCAGCGTGCCTGAAGCAACACTGTACCAGCAATGGACAGGAGAATGGCTCCCGGGCATGGCTTGCTCATGACTGCTTCAGTCCCGTTGATGGGCCTCAGCCTCTTTCCTTCCACTCCCCCACTTTGCAAGGGGCTGTAGACTCTGCGGGAGAGGGGTGGAGGCAGGCAGAGGTGTCTCCCTGCACCAGATGTAGACACGTCTCTGTATTAATCATTCTCTCATTGAAGTTTTTAGCTTTGTAGTGAGTCCTTTTACATGGAAACTTTGTATTACATCTTGGTAGAATAGTCCCTAGGACAAGTGAGGCAGAGACTGTCCCTGTGGGGTGATTGAGGTGGGAATGTATAAGGCGGAAGGTGAGCACCTCTGGCAGTTGCAAAGGTTGGAGAGGGGATGGAAGCCAGATCCAAGATCAATGAGCCCTGGGAAGTGGGCCCATTGAAAGGAGACTGGACCTGTGGTTGCCTTGGGGGTCAGCAGCAAGGGCCTGCTTTGGGAAGCCCCCTCTTTGGAGGTGAATGTGGCAGCATTGAGACACCACCCAGAAGCTGGCGCCACAGACATTAACTGCAGCTTCATGGGACGGCTCTCACAGATCTTGCACATGCATAAGATGATTGATCTGCAGGAGGGGGGGAAGTGGCGTAGTGAGGGGGCCGGAGGGGTCAGTTGCCCCTGGGAGAAAAATAATATAAAATTTAGTTAAAAATAGATGTCACACATTTTTAAAAGGAATACCATATCTCCTGCCTTTTGTCTATTTTTGTCTCTTTAGGCCCCCAGTTAAAATTTTCAAAAGCACTTGAGTGACTAAAGTCATTTTTGAAAATTGGACTTGGAAATCTAAGCTCAGATTTTCAAAGGTAATTAAGCTCCTAGAGAGACAGGTGCCAACTCGGATCTTCAAAGATATCTATCTGATCTTTACACACCTTTGAAAATCTGGTCATAAGTGTCCTAGTCAGTTCTGAACGTGAGATGTAGGAGCTCAGTCCTAATTCCTTCAGGCTTTTTTTTTAATTTGAACATTTATCTACACTAATTCCCCTCCTTTCTCTTTCACTATCCAATAAATGCATGGATCAAAATTATAGGTGCTTTGTGAATATGCTGACTTGAGAGTGGAAAGATTTCATATTGTCATGTATGATTCCTGGTAACCCATCTCAAATATGAAAAACTAGGTTGATACCTGTTCATATCAGGAGCTGTTGAATTCAGTTCACCATTTGCAGTATCTCATTAGGATGTTTAGTGGAGAAGATATTGTGTTTTTTTTAATTTATACTGTGGGCAAAGCATGGGCTCACAAGAATTCCTCCATTGTTTTACCATGAGTCTCAAAACATCTGGTATTTTTCTAAAGGCCTGGAGTCGATTGATTATGTAGGAATCTCAGCTTTCATTTAAAAAAAAGTTCTCTATACTTCTGGGCCTTACAGCTAAGGAGGAAAGCTTTAAAACATGAACCCTAAATACTCAAGAAACAAAAGGCCAATAAAAATCCAACATGTTTTATTTTTAAAAAAATCTTATGATTTGTAGACCATTCTCATAACTTTGTGTAGGCTTTCCTGGTGATTTTTGGGTTGGCAATACTGCTCTTTGATTGGTGAATTTAGAGAGGTCTCTCCCTTCAGTTTCCCTTTCCACCCTCCTTTTTTGTCACAGATCATCAGAGAATCATAGAGACAATGGAGAGTAGGGTGAGTCCATGACTATGGTTAATGACTGGTCAGGGTGACTAACTATTATCAGCCAGTGGTCTGAATGACCTATCTACTGACATCTGTTAATCAACTGTAGGAAAAAGGCTTCACGAGCACACCTTATTTATAGAGACATACCTACTTTGCTACAGAGATCAGTAGACACATTTGCTGTGTCAAGGTGATCAATTTTGGCTCTTTTGGGTTGAAATTCACTTAAGACTTGGAGCTGGGAGAATGAAATGTTGTTATCCATATTGTATGATTAAAAGGTAAAAGACCTGAACTTAATATGACCTGGCTTAGGGTCTACCATAACTTGAACACTAAGCAGAGGATAGTGAGTCACATCTAACTGAAAGTCACAGAAGATGGAAACAGGTTTTATTTCTGGTGGTGTAGAGTCTATTTGGGAGTCCTCAATTATATCTGACACTTTACATCCAGTGTTTAAAGGCAGAGCTGACTAGAATCAACTGAGAGTCCTTGTCTTGTCTCAGTGATCGCTTGAGCAAAAATCATTGATAAAATCTTGTGTAGACTGACCTTGGACTCAACATGCAGCCAATGTATTGAAGGGCAGTGCAAAGGAGGCAATGGTGGTGAGGTACCATATTACCTAGTGAAATCATTCATGCTGAAATCACTAAGGACTGGAATTTGACCACAGAACTGACACTTTCTTAACAAAGACTCCATTTTTGCTATTTAAAAAGTAAATCAATGTAACAGAAAACTGCAACGCTCTCTGGTAACTTTTTAAAAATCAAACTTTAAACTTTATTGAAAAGATTGAATAGTTTGCAATTGAAAATATTTGACCTACACTTAAGGCAACTGATTTAATTTTGTGTAAAGTTTTGCATAATAATGGATGGCATTTTTTTTTTGAAAATGTTCAGTGGGTGTCTTTTTTTGCTCAACAAAAAATCCTGGGTGGTGGGGCCCCACCAAAACTGTTCAAATTGGGCCCCGCACTTTCTAAAACCGGCCCTGCTCCTGGGAGCCAGGGGTTTTAGGAGTTTGTGGGCCCTTTAGGCTCTGAAGTAGGGCCAAAAAAATGAAAGGTTCAGAGTGTGGGAGCAGACTGTGGGTTGAGATAGGAGGTTAGGTGCAGGAAGGGGTGAGGACTCTGCCTGGGAATGCAGGCACTGGAATGGGGCTGGGGATGAGGCATTTGGGATTCAGGAGGAGGTTCCAGGCTGGGGCAGTATGTTGGGATGTAGGGTGATATGGCAACTCCCCTTTGGTAGTGCTGGCCCCAGGGATGGGAGGGGGCAGATGGCTCTGCATGCTGCCCTGCACTCTCCTGAAAGCACTTCCCCCTTCAGCTCCCATTGGCTGTGATTCCAGGCCAATGGGAGCTGCAGGGGTGGAGGCTGCAAGCTAGGGAAGAGCATGGATGGACCTTCCTGGCTTCTGAAGCTCCAGCCCAGAGGGGGGAGGTGGAATGGCAATGAGCTCAACCATGTTTCTCCATATCCCCTCGGCGAGGCAGGGCTGAACATGGGGGCTTTAGTGGCTACAGCCCAGGCCTCTGGGCTAAGGGGCTCCACAAAAAGATCTGTACTTTTGGTTGCCTGGAGATCTTTTTGTGCTCCCCTGCTTCGCTCATGTTCCTGGTCTGTTGCTCCTAAAGCCACCTTCTTAATCAGCCCTTCATGGGGCAACATCACACACTCATGTCTCCATCTTCTTCCCTGTTTTCACATGCTACAGTGCTTGGTACGACACCTTAATGGGATAAGAAACCTCTATCAATGCCTCCCTGACTAAAAACTCAAGCAGAGGATTAAGCATCAGAAACACCTTCTCTACCTCAGAGGCTGAAGGACTTTGCTCACTTTCAGTGTAGTCTATGTGAGTTACCCACATGCCATACAACTGTGCTTTTAAAAAATATATTTAAAACAACAAGGACATCAGATTAAAATAAAATATGCTGTATTATATACCTTGGATATGATTTTCAACACCTAGGAGACTTAGGAGCCTAAATCCCATTTTAAAAAGCGACAGACATTTAGGAGCCTAAGTCCCATTGACTTTCAGTTCCTAGGTCTCTTTTGAAGATAGGACTTAGTCTGGTATACACTTAGGCTACGTCTACACTGCAGGCTTTACAACCGTTCTTGCGCAAAAACTTGTAGAGCGTCTACATTGCATGTGCATTCTTGCTCAAGTAAATTTACAGTAAAGCATTGGAACAGGGGGCTTCTTGCGCAAGAATTATTCCTCTCCCCACAAGGAATAAGCCTTCTTGCACAAGAAAGCACTGTGGACCGACAACAGGGGTTCTTGCGCAAGAAACCCCTATCGCTAAAATGGCCATCAGAGTTTCTTGCGCAAGAGAGCTTCCACACTGCCATGGACGCTCTTGCGCAAAAGCACATCTCTTGCGCTAAAGCACATGGCACTGTGGACGTGCTCTTGCACAGGCACGTCTACACAAAATCCGAAATAAGCTACGCAATTTCAGCTACGTCAATTATGTAGCTTAAGTCAAAAGAAGCTTATTTCAGCTTTTGGTCCTGTCTACACAGCAGGAAGTCTGAAGAAGAACACTCTTTGTCCAACTTCTGTTAGTCCTCGCAAAGTGAGGGTTACAGGAGTCAGAGTAAGAAGTCCTCCAGCTTGACATTATTTCTACATGATGTTGAAATAACTGCTTGTAGTGTAGACACAAACTATGTTATTTCAGAACAACGTCAGTTATTCTGAAATAACACTGCAGTATAGATATACCCTTAAAAAAGGTCTGTCAACATAACTATGCCAGTGAGGGGAGTGATTTTTGTTGACAATAGTTTTTCTGGTAAATGCCATAGTGTAGATGCACTTATCCCGATATCAAGTGCTTTGTGGTAGCACAGTTTATTATTTTGCTTCACCAAATTGGTATAAACTATACCAGCATAAGCACTTTTATGCTATAGCTTTACGATATAGCTAAAGGAGCAAAACTTTTAAGACGAGACAAGGTCTTAAGTTTCTAAGTTACTTAGGCCTGACCTACGCTACACTGTTAGGTCACCATAAGGAACTTATGTCAACCTAAGTATGCCATTGTTTCCACTATAGCCCTGCTTCCACTGACATAAGTGCCCTACTGCACTGGCATAATTACTCCACCTCTATGACAGGCATAGGGCTTATGTCAGTGTAACTAGAGTGATGCAGTGTCTATGTAGACAACTGCCTTACTTACATCAGCTGTCTCTCATCCTGTCAACTTCATGACAGATGTGAAATTTATGAGAATGCTGGGCACTTAGAGCCCAGCTGCTCCCCATCCCCCTGGAGAGCTGGGTGGCTGGACCCCACTCCTGGCTTGGAGCCAAGGGTCTGGATTGCACTCCCTGCAGATGAGAACCCCTGGAGAGCTTCCCCCACCAGTCTCAGTGGGGAAGCGAGATGTCCCAGATGGCTTTCCTCCCATTTCTTGAGGGGAGTGGGAAGAAGAGCAGCCTTGGGCAACTTTCCCCTTCTCTTTCCCCCCAACGCCTCCAGGAGCCTGTGTAGCAGAGCTGAGAAACTGGGCTCTCAGTTCCCCACACAGCCCCTCTTAGGTCAGTGGAAGAGCTCCTGGAGAGGACATACATCATCAACCAAAGGAGGCCAGGCTGGACATACATCAGTACCATAATTAGATATACCCATAGGCACCTTTGAAAAATTTATACCCCATACTTTGCAAAGGCCACTTACTGACAAAAATGGAAAATATTACTTTGCTAAAAAGCAAGTCTCTAATCTCTTCTGAACAGATTGACAGATCTCTCTTGCCCATCCTCTCTCCCTACTTATCAAATCCTTGTGTTCACTATCACACCAGGGAAATATTACCTTAAGATTTCTACAAGCAGTGTCTGATCTGAGTACCAATTGAGGGCAATTCAGAAGTCTTTTTTGTCCCCAGGCAAGGACTATTGTCCCCAGGTTTCCCCACCTTTCAGTTGCCAAGTCAATCATTTCACAGACATGGTATCTACCTCCCTAAACTCTCCTCACCAGTCAAAGTGATGGGCTTCTGATTTGCATCTGCATTGCTTTTAACAATCAGGAGTTCAATCACACCCTCATGCTGCTTTTAAAATCTCTTATCCAATTTCCTTTTCCATGTAATATACATTATTGAAAGACCCAAGCTCTCTATCATATATGTATATCTTAGTACAGCTAATAAACATTGCATAAAACCTTTAAAAGAGAAGGATTGCACCATCAACATAGTAATCTCTTGGCAATAATCCTGCCAATTGTGACTTTGGCAGGGTTTTTGTCTTTAATTATGCAGCAATCCAGAGATCATTAGAGTATGGAAACCACAAAATGTTTGAAATTCAAAATATGTATCTTTGATAAAAGCTAACAATGTTAGTAAAGTCAGTTCTTTAAAATAATATACAATTCTCAAAAACCAGAACAAAAAAAATCCCACACCACACTATCTTGAAATGAGATAATCACTTAGGGCAGGATTATCACATTATTTTAGAATGCTGGGAAGGAGAGTAAATTGGTGAAATATTCCCCCTTTGAGGCAAGGTGTGGACTATGGACTAATCTAAAAAGGGCTCAGAGCTCTTGTTCTCCTTAGGCCCTATGTCTACTCCACTTCTGGAACAACATGGGTATACACATCCCTTACTCTGGGCAGAGTGTACATTTATAATCTAATCTTCTAATGGCTGAGAAAATATACTGAGTACATAAAAGAGGGATGCATCGTTGCACGTTAATATATTGGTGTGGCATAACTACTTAAGTTACAATTTATTGTCAATATAAATTGTACTGGGTATACAATATAAAGTAAAAGCACTTCAAATAAAACAGATTAACTTTAGTCTACAGAAAATAAATATGGAGCAGCATAATACATATAGAAGTGGACTGGAAATATGCCCATTTATTCCAGAATATACCAGTCATTGTAGTTGTCTTGACATACAAAGAATTCATAAAAAGAAAGGTATTTTCACCAGAGAATGGAGTATTTTCTAGTTCACATAATGCAAAACGCTTAAATAAACACAAAGAATACATATTTTTTTGTGTGCAAAAAAGATCATAGTTCAAGAAACTGCTATTGTAGCCATTTTATATTAACTATTCATTCAGTTCAGTTAGAAGACCATGAGCTGCTAAAGTAAAGATGATGACTTGGTTTAAAATATATGGGTAAAGGATCCCGAGTATGTGGAAAGTTGCTCCATTAGGCTTAATAGACTTCTAAATTATATGGATTTCCTACTATTATTTGCTTACTAACCAGTGGTCAATTAAAGTCATTGTTCCATTATGATTTTTAGGAGCTATAAAACAGTGAGTCCGACTTTCAGCACAGTGGAAGTCCATCTAAATCCAAATATATGTACCTCTAAGCCTTTGAACCATTCTGTAAATAGGTCACTGCTTAATATGGTTGACAGAATACAAGTACCATTATAGAAACTAATGAATTGCTTTTTCTGTAGCATGAAATAGAAAATCTGTCAAGATGAAGTCACTCGGAGAACAGTAATGATAATTTGGCAAAGATAATAAAAGTTCATGGTAATTATGGCATATTGCATATCAAAAATTTAGATTTGTTAAATATGTTTTAACAGGTGAAGTGTTAGCGAAAAGAAACAAAATGGTTTTTGCTTGCAACTTTCTCTTAACAAAGCAACTAATTTTCATTTTGAAAACTTTAATTTAATACCTATAGTTAATGTTTCATTAATAGTTTAAAAAAATTCTATTAGCTGAATTTTATCATATACTAGGACTGGCAGTGGCTACAACAGACAATGGGCTGGGACTTAGAAAGCCACTGTTCTTTCCTAGCTCGGCCACTAACCCAGCATGTAAACCTGAGCAAGACATTTCACATCTCGGTGCCTCAAATATCTTGATCTGTACAATGAGACCTTTGAATGAAAAATGCAATATGCATTATTTGTATTATTTTCATTCTCAGTTTCTGTATGTCCTAACTTATTCACAAAAGATAATGAAAACCACCTTGTGTGTGAAATATACAGTATGGTGCTAAGTGAAAATACATGTTCTGCAAGAAAAAGTATCCCTGTCATTTTGACCCAAACTTTGGTAGAGTGGGTGTGGCCAGAGATGGGGTAGTAGTAAGTCAGCCCTCCAAACCCTACCAATTCATGAAACACACATCTGCTTCATGTATATATAGCAACAAACCTAAAAGTAGAGAAGCTATGTAGTACTGATCAAGACATTTTACTCTATTTTTATGAATGTTTGGAATAGTTTTTATTCTACTTTATTTTTTCCCCATAGTTTGTTTACAAAAAAATGTGTTTTGAATTTGTTTTACCCCTCATTCTCTCCCTCTTCTACTGTTTTATTTTATTTTTCCCAAGATCTTTCTAATGGTAATTAAATATATAAAATATTAATTGACAGGGTATTTTCACACATTCTCTCATTTTTATTTCTAACTTCTCCCACGTATTCCAGTGGAGAAAAAAGAGGAAAATGGAAAATTTCCCACTATTTCAAAATGTGTTGACAATAAATTCATCTAGAAACTTTTCTGAAAAATGAAAAATTGCCCAATTATTTATTAATATTTTTGTTTCATGTTTGATGAAACTCCTTTTTTTTTACAAAATCTCTGAAACAAGAAAGATTTTAATTTTGAGTCCCCAAAATAGGCTAAATTCACTGCAGATGTATCTCCATCAATTCAATGGAGTATGCCTCCCCCCCGGCCCCAAGACCAACAGCATGTCTTTGCATCTCTTTTTCAGGGATAAAGTCAGTTACATGGATCAATGAACAATTTACAAGAAAAACTAAAATATTATATTGAAAGTAGAGATTACCTTATAAGAACCAAAACCTTCTAGTTCCTCCCTACATTTTGGTGAAGGTTCTTATTTATTCTATTGTAACTAATGGATCAATGATATTCAGTATGACAAGATCTATTTTTCTGGGTTTGTCTACATAAGGAAATATTCAGGAATAGCTATTCCTAATTAGTTCCATGTGTAGATGCTCTTATTCTGGGATAAGAGTATCCATAGGAGGAGTTAATTAGGAACACTTAGCTTTAAATTCATATCAACCTTATTCTGGATTAATATGTGTAGATAAGACATTAGTTATCTTGGTCTCTTTTTTTTTAAACAAGTGATTGACAGGAGGCAGGTCCGGATTAAGGGGGGTCTAGCCGGGCATCTGCCCAGGGCGCCAACCTATGGGGGGCGCCTGATGGCAGCTGTAAGGTGCGCAGCGCACCGGGGGGCGGGGCCACACATGCGCCGTGTACCTGGGGGCAGAGTCGCGCATGCGTCGCACGCCTGCTGCCCGGGGCGCAGGAATGGCTCAAGCTAGCCCTGACAGGAAGAAGGAATTGGGCTTTACTGCTACAGAACATAAAATACTTGAGGGAAGCCCTAATATTTGTTGGATTAAATTAGCAAAATGTAATAATTAAGACAATAATGTAATTGTATAGTCCTACACAGAAAACAAGACGACATTCTTAGTTTGAGAAAGTTTTACAGTTACGTTGTCCAAGTAGAGAACAAAAATATTTAAGAAAAACACTGGTTTTAATCAGTGCCATAGAAATAAAATATGCAGAACACAGCTAGAACATATTGAAAAATTAAAGAACCTAATTCAAATGCAGATGGTTAAATGGTATAGAGTCCAAAAATAAATGGTTTGAGCCAGGTCCCTGTTAACTAGAAGTATTCTAATTACTGGGACAGCTGATGTTTCAAATGAATCTAAGCCACTTTGGCTACTGTTCAACTCCTAAATGTAGTTTTGTGTTGTTCTGCCTTTGTACTTTAGTAACAAACAGTGACACAACAGTGAAAAATCTACAAGCCGTTTTGAAATATTTTTACTGAAAATTGTAGCATAAATCTTTCTTCTTTGCAACTGAAAATGGGTAGAAGTCATAATTAAAATTAAATATAGTTATGTAAGTAAGTAATACATACTATATGCACATTATGCCACTAAACAATTTGTGTGTAAGTTATGAATGAAACATATCTATGAAGGGTATTTCCCCCCTTTCTTCTACCACTATTATTACAAGATGGTATTTATTTGACTCAACAGAGTGGGTCTCAGTACAAACACATCAGCTTTATTGCCTGTAATGGAAATATTAATATAAGGTATCACATAGGGTTCCTCAGTGCCGCACTCAAAGGCCAGGATCAATTGTATTTGTGATCAGAGTACTGTCAATGCCCAGAGTGGCACTAGTTTCCCCAAACAGGGCAGATCCCCTACTGTATTAGTCATTCACTTCTTGTTCTTCAAATCACCCAGGCTACGTCTACACTGCAGGCTTCTTGCACAAGAACTGTTTTGCGCAAGAGTTCTTGTGCAAAAGGTCTTGAGCAAGAGCGCATCTCCACTGCCATGTGCTTTTGCACAAGAGATATGCTTTTGCGCAAGAGCGTCCATGGCGGTGTGGACGTTCTCTTGCGCAAGAAACCCCTGTTGCCCAACCACACTGTCTTCTTGCGCAAGAACTCTTGCACAAGAGGGCTTATTCCTCGTGGGGAGAGGAATAACTCTTGCGCAAGAAGCCCTCTTTTCTGATGCTTTACTGTAAATTTACTTGTGTAAGAACTCCACAAGTTTTTGCGCAAGAATAACTGTTCTTGTGTAAAAAGCCTTAAGTGTAATGTAGCCCCACTGTGCTAGATACATTCTATTTTTTAGTAGAGTAACCACGAGTCATTTCTGATGAGTTTGAATCTCTTCAGCTTATTGTTAGTATCTACAGCTCAATGATCAATCTTGCTATGGGATCCTGAAGTGGTATCAATCTCTCGAGCTGATCCCTAATCTTAGGAGAGGAATAATATGGCATCAATATTTCTACAAAGATCCAACTATGTGAGGTGTGTTGGAGGAAGACATTGAATGGGGCCCAAAATCATTCTTCATATTATTGGACTTATTCGTGGCATCAGATATTACAATATAGGTGTCCACACAATTAGAAACCCAGATATTAAATTCTCTACAGACTGTTTGCTCCTGTTTCCATTTGCCTTTCATCTTCATATCGCTCTTTTATGAGGTTCAAGAACATGGATAACTAGTTTACAATAGAGCTGCCAACAATCTAATCACACAAAGCCAAACACCATTATCTTGCCCTTGCCTTGCCCCTTCTGAGACCCTGTCCCTTTCACCAAACCTTCTCTGAGACCCCACTCCGCTCACATTCCCCAATCTTCACTCATTTTCACTGAGCTGAGGCAGGGGGTTGATCGCAAGAGGGGTGTTATCTGGGCTAGGGTTGAGGATTTGGTAGTACAAGATGCAAGCTCTGAGATGGAGCTTGGGTGCTAAAGGGGGCTCAGAGCTCAGGCAGGAGGTTGGAGTGCGGTATGGGGTGCAGAATCTGGGATGAAATCTGGGTGCAGGAGGGAGCTTAGGGCTGGGGGTACAGGATTGGGATGAGGAGTGTGGGCTCCGGCCAGGTGGCACTTACCTTGAGCAGCTCCCATTGGCAGCAATGTGGGGCTAAGACAGGCTCCCTGCCTGCCCTGGCCCTGCTCCACTCCTGGAAGTGGCTGGCAGGTCCTTGCAGCCCTAGGCTGAGGGGGCAGGAGCTGTAGAGTGCTGCCGGCACCTGTGGGGACCATCCCCACAGCTCCCATTGGTTACAGTTCCTGAACAATGGGAGCTGTGGAATTGGTCTTGGGGCAGTACACAGATACCCTCTGTATCCTCCAGGGGTTGCAGGGATGTGCCAGCCACTTCTGTGAGTGGCACAATGTCAGGGCAGGCAGGGAGCCTGCTTTAGCTGTCTAGTGATGCCAGACTTTTGGCAGCCTAAAATCTCTTAGTTGACTTTAGTAGCCTCCAGGAGATAGAGTCCAATACTGATAGGCTATGTCTAGACTGCAGGCTTCTTTCGGAAGAAGTTTTTCTGGGAGAGATCTTCCGAAAAAATTCTTCCGAAAGAGAGCATCTACACAGCAAAAGCACATTGAAAAAGTGATCTGCTTTTTCAAAAGTTAGCGTCCACACTGAATGGACTCTATCTCGCCTTTAAGCTGTGATTACTGTGGACGAAGTGGCCACCTGGGCACCAGTGCTTTTTCCTCTTTCTGCTTCTTCCAAAAAAACTCCCTCTTCCCTGTCCACCTGCACCTTTTTCCGAAAGAGCTCTTTCAGAAAAAGGCTTCTTCCTCGTAGAAAGAGGTTTACCAATATCAGAAAACCCCCTCTGTTCTTTTGATTTTTTTTCAAAAGAACACAATTATAGTGTGAACGTAATGATTTTTTTTTGAAAAACGGCTGTTTTTCTGAAAAAGCTCTGCAGTGTAGACATACCCGTAGACTCACAGAGAAACAATAAGGGTTGGCAACTCTACTTACAAAATACCTACACTGTTCGTGTTTAAAAAGTCTTTTGTGGGTACATGCTACAAAACAGATACATACGTTAAAATCATAGTTTAGTGATCTTTCTGTTTGCCCAGGAATTTGATTTTTGGTGTTCTATGGGAAAAAATGCAGTATCTTACCAGCTAATGAAAGACTATTATAATATGTGTGCTTTGAGAGACAAGGGAAGTTGTTGGAAGAGCACAAAAGTGGTGGTAGTTAGAGATGAGGCATGCATGGCAACATAAGATTTGCTATGCAAGCAATACAGTATATGGGGATCCTTTGGAGACCTGACCATACATAAAAGCTGCATTTCTAGGATGGGACCACACTGATGATATGAAGAAAATTCCCTACTCTAGAGTGAATTCTCCCTGGCATACAATTCCTTCTAATGTACTCCTACCACAGAATGAATCAACTTCATAGTCAACAAATAGGAGATCTTAGAAGATACATGATGGAACAAATAATATATTTCTAAACACCAAAAAAGGAAAAAATATAAGTAAGAGGTGACCTACGGTGAGCTGTAAGGAGTATGCTGTGGCTTGAACATTATTGTTGATGTAATTGTTAGACTGCACAACACCTTCTATTTACAAGGAAACATCTGTGTCAAGCTCACAAGGGAGTTCTTTGAAGTCAATATTGTATTTGATGTATACATTTTAAATGTGATTGACACTGAATTTAAAGGTGTGAGCCTGATAGAAGCATAACTCCTACAGCTCCCTTTTTATTTCAGTAGGCCCTGGTGGCTCTCAGCAGGTGCAGAACCTGCCAGGATGAGGAACAGGATTGGTACATTATTTGAATCATGTATTGTTTCTAGAAATATTTTACTGCTACTCCCTGGAGCATCTTTGTTTCCAAGCTGTACTTCAGTTTGCATCTTGAAAACATATTTTACTATTTATGCATGTAAATATTGGAGATTGGATTCTGACTTTAAAAGTTTACATGAGCACAGATCCCCCTATCCCGAATTCTTCTTTTGTACATGTATAGTATAGGATAATTTATTTATGACAGGAAATTTCATCTGTGTGATACTCTAAATAACTTAAAATGTATCCTGAGATGTTATGATGAGTGATTTTCCAGTAAATATACAGTCATCATGGGCAAATTAACTCCTAGCAATGGAATGTACAGTATAGCATCTTGTACCAAAGTGAAGTCAACTACTATCACTACAATATCCCTGTCTTGATATCTGATTTTAATCCATAATAAATCTGATTCTAGATTGTGTTCTGACAAAGTTTGCTGCCTACCCAGCTACATTTTAAGATCATTTTGTATTCATGGTTGGGACTATAAAATATCAACCTCTCCTTCACATCACATTGTTAAAATATTAAAGACAATGAGCCACATCCTCAATCTGGAGTAAACTGACACAGGTCCATTGACTTCAATGTCTGGCCCAATGTATATTTCCATTAGCCTGATGATTTGACAGAACAGCTGTTTTCTCGATTACTAGAAACTGAATTACACAAATTATATGTTAGATTGCAAAGGGATGCTTGTGATGAGCTTTGCAATTGTTAGTTCGCATGTAGGGAGCCACCTTTATATGACAGACAACTTATGCTTTGCATAACTTCAAGGTACTCTACAACTTTTTAAAGTATGTATTACAGATTTGACCATAAAACTGTTTAAAAGGGAAAATTTAATCAATACAGTTATGTAGAAATTTGCAGTTTCTAAAATTTATTTGACACTGGTCCTAGGCAGCAAGCTTTTAATGCTCATGCTGTACCTCATCTGAAGGTTATTATTTTTTTATGCCAGCATGTATTCAGTATCCTACGGAGGACTAAACACTGTATAAATATTTTATAGTACACTGTTCAGTTATTTTTTCCCCACAACAACATGACACTAAGCTCCTAATGCAGTTCAAATGAGATGATGCTAATGACAATTCACAGTTGCTTTATGCCAAAGCCTTTATGAGGGTAGTTAGAAAGGGGACATTAATTAACAGTGTACAGCTACCTTAATGATAATAGCTTTGGTATCTGTTGCCTCAAAAAAGGACCTTTTGAGAGATAATTTCTGATGTTTTTATTCTGATCTTTTTGAACCTGCTCTTATATGAGGATGCTCAGCTGTTCCAATAATGGGCAAAATATATTGCTCATGAATAATAATATTAATTAAATATCAATCAGAAATAATGGCAGATCACTGAACCAGACAGAAAGAACATATAAACAATTATGTTTGTGATCAACTTGTAAGGAAGGGAAGAGATATGAGTAAGTGATAGACCAAAGAGATTGTAAGAGCAGAGACTGTTCTGGCAGTCAGGATGGAAAGGAAAGGGATTATTTTGAAGATACATATAAATCTCCTGCAAGATCAGTAACTGGTTAAAAGATAGGAAACACGTGGTAGAAAAAAATGGTCATCTTTCAGAATAGAGAGAAGTAAATAGTGGTGTCCCCTGAGGTGTGTTCTGGTACCAGTGCAGTTCAACATATTCATAAAAGATGATGAAAAATAAGTAAACAATGAAGTGGCAACATTTGTAGATGATACAAAATTATCCAACATAGTTAAGTGCAGAGCAGATTGTGAAAGGGAACAAAGGATCTCACAAAACTGGGTGAGTAAGCAACAAAATTGCCGATGCCATTCAATGTTGATAAAAGCAAAGTACTGTACACTTGAAAATAATAATCCCAACTATCCATACGCATAGATTGGGTATAAATTAGCAATTATCACCAACAGAATGTTAATAAACATTAGGAAATGGATAGATAATAAGACAGAAAATATCAAAGTGCTTCTACATAAATCCATGGCAATCCCATATCTTGAATACTGTGTGCAGATCTGGACTCACCTCTCAAAAAAGGTATACTGGAAATCAAAAAAGTAAAGAGAAGGACAACTAAAATAATTAGAGATATGGAACAGCTTCCTTATGAAAAGAGATAAAAAAGACTGACTTTCAGTTTGTAAAGAGATGATTAAAAGGGAATATGATAGAGGTCTATAAATTATTGATTAACGTGGAGAAAGGGAATAAGTAAATGTTATTTATTCCATCTCATAACACAAGAGCTAGGGTTAGCCAATGAAATTAATAGACTGCTGGTTTAAAACATACAAAAAGTACTTCTTCACAGAATGCAGTCAACCAGTGGGAATCTTTTCCAGAGGGTCTTGTGAAGGCCGGTATTAACAGGGTTAAAAAAAACTAGATACATTCATGGAGGATAGATCCATCAATGGCTGTTAGCTAAGATGGGCAGGAATGCAACACCATGCTCTTAATGTTCCTAGCCTCTGTTTACCAGAAGCTGGGAGAGGACGATGAGATGGATCACTTGATGATTACCTGTTCTATTCATTCCCTCTGAAGCACTTGGCATTGGCCACTGTCGGAAGACAGGATACAGAGCTAGGCAGATCATTGGTAAGACCCAGTGTGGCCATTATTACATTAAGGAAAGACAGAAGTCAAGTATAATAACAAGGATTTTGAGTCCTAATGATAAGCAAGATGGCACTATCTTTTGTAGTGATGGCTCTTTCTGAATGTTGCATCAATGGGCTTATCAGGAAAAAGTTTCACTTCTTTCCCTATTCCTTCTGGAAAGTAACTATACAAAACAAAAGAAAGTGTATACATACAGCAGTAAGTCAGTTTAAGGCCAAAAAGACTCAGTAGAGCACAATATTTACTTCCTGTTTGCCACAGGTCTCCAACACAACCTGCTACCCACACATGAAAAACCCAGCAATGGAAATGAGACCAAAGTAAATGAGACCTACAGAAGATTAGACTTTTATATTGCACAAGGAGAGAATGGGGGGTGTGTCTAGACTACATTCCTCTTTCGAAAGAGGAATGCAAATGAGGGAAATCGAAAATGCAAATGAAGCGCTGATTTACAAATCTCGTGCTTCGTTCACATAATCTCTTCTGATCGTTTTTTCTGAAGAGATTTTTTTCGGAAAAAAAAGCAGTCTAGACGGGGTTCTTTCGGAAAAAAAAATCTTTTTTGGAAAGAACCCTGTAAACCTCATTTTTTAAGGGATAAGGGTTCTTTCGAAAAAGGGTTTTTTTTTTTTTTTCAAAAGAACCCCATCTAGACTGCTTTTTTTTTTTCCCAAAAAAATCTCTTCAGAAAAAACTATCAGAAGAGATTATGTAAACGAAGCACAGGATTTGTAAATCAAAGCTTCATTTGCATTTTCGATTTCCCCCTCATTTGCATTCCTCTTTTGAAAGAGGAATGTAGTCTAGACGCACCCTGGGGGTGAGGAGGTAATACATCACACCAGTGATCCAGGTCCCTGCTATAGTAGGGAAATGACTGCTACAAAACAGGAAATGCCATACTGGATCAGAACTATGAACTTTGTCTCAAACCGTAGTCAGGTCTAGAGGTCCACATGGGCCTAAATTTTTTAGGCTTGATCTGGACCCAAACCAGACCTAAGCCCCCCTGAGCCTGAGAGGATCTTTTTGTTTTCCCAATCCTTCTCAACACTGAGTCAGTGCTGTTGCCTTTGGCCCATGGAGCTGGTTTTCCTCCAAATGCCATAGGGCCGTGTATGGAAGTGGCATACTGTGTTCCTGCTGTCCATCACTCCCGATGCACTGTGTGCATGCTGTCACGCAAGAGGTGTTAAGACTCCTCAGCACACTCATTCCACAAGACACTGAGAGGTGATGGCAAACAGTCAGAGCAGGAAACACAGACACAGGAGAGACGATCTGAGCGGGACTGATAATTCCCCCCCCCCCACACACACACACAGCCCCAACTCTTGAAGTCAAATCCTGTAGGGTTTGGGGCAAGTTGCAGATCTCTAACCAGGATCTGATGCTTCAGAGGAAAGATACAAGAATGCAAGAAACCCAGTCATAGATTAATGTGCCCCATGATAAAGTAATGCCAATGTAGGATTATGTGCCCTATATAAAGGTTTTGTCCTAATCTTTAACAATTAGAGATTATTTTAAAACCCAAGTCATGAGGTTTTTATCTGCTTTCCAACGCTTTGTTAGCATTAACTATTTTCACATAATTGCTGTGATAAGAAAAATCTTGAGATTTGCACATATAATTAAATTTCCTACAATTTGTTAGCAGGCAGTAAGCAAGCAAAGCACAAAACAATAATAAAAAAAAATCTCATAATATCTTGAGTCCTAGGACTAGTTTAATTCTACTTATTAGATAACTACATCTGATGTTTCAGCAGTTTTTCCCACACTCACCCTTCTCTGGCCAGCAGTGAAGTATAATTTTTTTCAAAGCCATGCATATCCATGTCTAGCTCTGGATGAGATGGGAGATGCACACTTCTTTAACTATATATCTGCATTAATGTACCTACTATATATTCTATTATATAACAGTGCATTCAAGAAGCCTGACTATATTAAATAAAAAACTTTAGTTTACTTTTAAATTATGTCCCTCCTAGCTTCCTAATTTCAGGGATCTTAAAATATCCAAACATTGCAGAGCAGTACTCTATTCAGCCTACTGATTTCTGTCCCTTTAAGGGAGAGGCATTAAAGATCCTGTTTGGCTATTTAAAAAGGAAGCAAAATAGGGAGCTGCTCTTGTAGCCTTGAGTCTTGTCAAAGGAGATAGTTTCAGAGAAGTGAAAAGCTTTGGAAAAAAAGAAACCTGTTGTGTAAGAAGCATGGAAGATAATTTGCAGAGACTTCAATGTAGCTGCATCAGGGCCCTTGCTCCTGGGGAGCTTTTCACAATAAAGAGAAATCATCCTGAGCTGAAATGAGTATTATTGTCTTTGTAGCTCATACACCACTGATCATGAGCAATGACGAGCAAAATGTTACATTGGTTAAGCTAGTTATAATGATATCAGGACTTCCCTTTCTCCCACCCTCTGCCATGCCCGTTTCCAATGCAGTATTAAGGGAGAGGGTCACTTGTGAGATCAGCATACTGTGTGAGAGACATGAAGTTCAGAAAAAAAAAAGTAATGTAAAAATGAGGATACTAAACCCCATGCTGCATAATATCAGATTCTTTATACTGGTACCACACTCTCCTAACCTCACTTCAGTGGCTCTAGCCAATTATAGTGTAAAGATTTTGTTCTGTACTGATTTCTTCATAAAAGTTGGCTATCAGATCTTACTCCCAACCTGTAGTATGACATGCTATTCTAGTCTTTTGAGCAAAGACTGCCAATTATATCAAATATCATGGTGGTTATGAATGAAAGTTTTGCAAACTAGCAAGTTATAAGAATGAAATGGTAAATTAAAGTTCCACTGTTATCTCCCCTACACGTCCTCTTTATAGTAAAACAAGTAAAGACAAAGTAAGGCTCCTAGATTTTGGATGAAATGCCATTTTTCCCTTCAAAAAATCCCAGAAAACAAAGCACTGAACCCAAACCCTTCCACACACACTTTTGTTTCTATACTCACCATTCTGCCTTTACTTGCCATCCCCAGTTCCTCATAAAATTGAGTAAACCCTCTCCTACATGTGTCTTTCTCTCTTAGCTATCAAGCAGGTATACCCACTAATTTAAACTAATTCCCTTTTCCCACAGAAGGTAAGAATCAATTAAGAATGGAAGCCAGTCTATTCTCGCTTGCCAAGCCTCTACCCATAGCGCAGAGGTTGCTTCAGAGAATGACCGCCACAAAATAAATGCCAATTGCTGTCTTAAGGAAATATCCTGATCTTCTCAAAGCCTCCCCAAGAATAAAAACCTCATGTGTTTTCACTTAAAGAAAAAGATAAGACGATCACATCGTGCATGTAACAGAGTAGTATGATTGCTCAGAGCTCCAATATAAAGCTGGGAAAAAAGCCTGTTTAGAGTCTTTGAGTTAAGGTGGTGTAAGTAACAAGAATGATGTTTTGGTAGGCATCTGTAATACACAACCTGACCAAGAGGAAGAAGCTTTCTTCAGACAATTAACAGAAGTTTCCAGATCACACATCCTGGTTCTCATGCAGAACTTCATTCACCCTGACATCTGCTGGGAGAGCAATACAGTGCACAGATAATCCAGGAAGTTTTTGGGAAGTGCTGAGAACAACTTCCAGAGTGCTGGAGGAACCAAGTAGAAGACATGTTCCTCTTGACCCGCTGCTCACAAATAAGAAAGAATTGGTAGGCGAAGTAGAAGCAGGTGACAACTTGGGTAGCAGTGACCATTAAATGGCTGAGTTCAGGACCCTGACAAAAAGAAGAGTAGCAGAATACTGACCCTGGACTTCAGAAAAGTATACATTGACTCCCTCAGGAAACTGATAGGTAGCCTGGAAGGCTAAGAGAAGGGGGGAAATAGCTGGACATATTTTAAAGAAGCCTTACTGAGGGTGCAGGAATAAACCATCCCACTGTGAGGAAGGAAGAACAAATATGGCAGGCAACCAGCTTGGTTTAACAGAGGAATCAGTCTTCACAGACAAGATCAGAACCCAGACTGTTGTACCGTGCAGTGCAAGATGGGGACTTGTCGAGCAGCCCTCAGTGATGAAAGAACAGATTCAGGTCTGTTTAAAAAAGCTGAACATGCACAAATACATGGGGCCAGATCTAATGCATGTGAGGAAGCTGAGAGAGTTGGCTGATTGGGATTACAGAGCCACTGGTCATTATCTTTAAAAACTCATGGTGATGAGGGAGGGAAGAAGAAGAATCCAGGGAACTACAAATTGGTCAGCCTCATCTCAGTCCCTCAAAAAAATCATGCAACAGGTCCTCAAGGAATCCATTTTGAAACAATTAGAGGAGAGGAAGTGAGCAGAAGCAGTCAACATGGATTCCTCAAGGGCAAGTCATGCTTGACCATTCCTCAAGGGCAAGTTATGCTTGACCAAACTGATTGATTTCTATGATGAGATAACTGGGTCTGTAGATCTGGGGAAAGTAGTGATCATCATATACTTTGACTTTAGCAAAGCTTTTGATACAGTCTCCCACAGTGTTCTGCCAGAAAGTTTTAAAAAGTATGGATTATAGGAAAGGACTATATGGTGGATAGAAAGCTGGCTAGATCACTGGACTCAATGGGTAGTTATCAATGGCTCAATGTCTAGTTAGCAGCCAGCATCAAGCAGAATGTCCTAGGTGTTAGTCCTGGTTTTATTCATTTTCTTCATTTATGATCTGAACGATGGGGCAGACTACACCTCAGCAAGTTCACAGATGACACAGGTGAGGAGGGAAAAGTAGATACACAGGAGGGTAGGGACAAGGTCCAGAGTGACCTAGACATATTGGCAGATTGGGTCAAAATAAATCTGATGAGGTTCAACAAGATCAAGTGCAAAGTCCTGCACTTAGGACAGAAGAATCTCATGCATTGCTATAGGCTGTGGACTCAGTGGCTAAGTGGCAGTTCTGCAGAAAAGGACCTGGGTATTACAGTGGACAAGACATTTGACAGGAATCAACAGTGGGCCAAGAAGGCTAATGGCATATTGAGCTGCATTAATAGGAGCACTGCCAGTAGACTGAGCGAAATTATTATTCCCTTCTATTCAGCACTGCTGAGGCCAAATTTGAAGTATTACATCTAGTTTTGCCCCCGCTACAGAAAGGATGTGGACAAATTGGCAGTGGAGGCAACAAAAATGATGAGGGGGCTGGGGCACATGACTTATGAGGAAAGGCTGAGGGAACTGGCCTTATTTAATCTGTAGAAGAGAAGTGTGCGGGGGGATTTGATAGCAGCCTTCAATTATCTGAAGGAGGGTAGGACGGAGCTAGGCAGATCTCAGTGGGGGCACATGAAAGAACAATGGTTTCCAGTCACAGTGTGGGCAATAAATGCTGATAGTGATAAACATTTATTTTGCTTTCCTGCAACACAGAAATGAAATGTAATATCAAAGCTTTCAAGCATTGTTGTCTGTAACACACTGTAATTAAGAACCACATATTAAAAAGGGAAATAAGAACAACCCAGGAAACTACAGACCAGTTAGTTTAACTTCTGTGCCAGGGAAGATAATGGAGCAAGTAATTAAGGAAATCATCTGTAAACACTTGGAATGTGGCAAGGTGATAGGGAACAGCCAGCATGGATTTGTAAAGAACAAATCATGTCAAACCAATCTGATAGCTTTCTTTGATAGGATAACGAGTCTTGTGGATAAGGGAGAAGCGGTGGATGTGGTATACCTAGACTTTAGTAAGGCGTTTGATATGGTCTCGCATGATATCCTTAACAATAAACTAGGTAAATACAACTTAGATGGGGCTACTATAAGGTGGGTGCATAACTGGCTGGATAACCGTACTCAGAGAGTAGTTATTAATGATTCACAATCCTGCTGGAAAGGCATAACAAGTGGGGTTCATGAGGGTCTGTTTTGGGACCGGCTCTGTTCAATATCTTCATCAACAATTTAGATATTGGTATAGAAAGTACGCTTATTAAGTTTGCAGATGATACCAAGCTGGGAGGGGTTGCGACTAATCTGGAGGATAGGGTCATAATTCAAAATGACCTGGACAAATTGGAGAAATGGTCTGAGGTAAATAGGATGAAGTTTAATAAAGACAAATGCAAAGTGCTCCACTTAGGAAGGAACAATCAGTTTCATACATACAGAATGGGAAGCGACTGTCTGGGAAGGAGTATGGCAGAAAGGGATCTAGGGGTTATAGTGGACCACAAGTTGAATATGAGTCAGCAGTGTGATGTTGTTGCAAAGAAAGCAAACATGATTCTGGGATGCATTAACAGGTGTGTTGTGAGCAAGACACGAGAAGTCATTCTTCCGCTCTACTCTGCGCTGGTTAGGCCTCAGTTGGAGTATTGTGTCCAGTTCTGGGCACCGCATTTCAAGAAAGATGTGGAGAAATTGGAGAGGGTCCAGAGAGAGCAAGAGAATGATTAAAGGTCTAGAGAACATGACCCATGAGGGAAGACTGAAGGAATTGGGTTTGTTTAGTTTAGAAAAGAGAAGATTGAGGGGGGACATGATAGCAGTTTTTAGATATCTAAAAGGGTGTCATAAGGAGGAGGGAGAAAACTTGTTCATCTTGGCCTCTGAGGCTAGAAGAAGAAGCACTGGGCTTAAACTGCAGCAAGGGAGGTTTAGGTTGGATATTAGGAAAATGTTCCTAACTGTCAGGGTAGTCAGACACTGGAATAACTTGCCCAGGGAGGTTGTGGAATCTCCATCTCTGGAGATATTTAAAAGTAGGTTAGATAAATGTCTATCAGGGATGGTCTAGACAGTATTTGGTCCTGCCATGAGGGCAGGGGACTGGACTCGATGACCTCTCGAGGTCCCTTCCAGTCCTAGTATTCTATGATTCTATGATTAGAAGCAAAATTATTTTTCTGTTTCTTATTAGTTCTCTTTTTATGTTACTTAGTTTGTATTAGTCTGCTTACTTAACAACTCAATCTCATGGACAATTAAACAATATCCACAGAGGTATACAAATGTCTGACCCAATCAGTTCCACCTTATTAAACTCTTCTTTCATAGTTTTGTTTGCATCCTGGACTATACAGTTAAATAGTTCTCTCAAAATGGCTGCATTTGCGAACACATTTTATGAATGAAAACCTCCTGCAGCTTTCATTATTAGATGCATTGGATTTGTTCTTTTAAAGTGTAAGGTAAATAATTTTGTTTCCAAAACCATTTCCCATTTACATCTTTTGCTTCGCTCTTTCTGCCGTTATCTTAAAAAGACATTGCACTGGAAACCTTGAAATCATTGGTTATGCAGTCATTTTGAATGCCATCAGTTCATGATGGTAGGATACAGACTAACAGTCATTTTGATGTGCAGTTACAATGTTATTCATTGATCTTTAAGAGCTACTAACCCAAGACTCCATATTCACACTGAGAACTGATGACCTCCATTATCTTCCCAACTGTCATGACATGATAAGCAAGTTGCTTTGAAAATTATGACGCCATAAAAAAAGACAAAGCACCAAATTTATTTCTATTGGAAACAACAGAAACTAGAAGAAACAACTGCTTCTTTCCAGGAAAGTAATTGCATCTCTCAATGAGTGTCATGACTACAGCACATACATACTCTTTCTTTTATTTTAACTTTTGCTAAAGAGATGCAAGTTTCTCTTTGGCTACGGCTATACTATGAGTTTTGCCGAAAGAGGCAATGCAAATGAAGCGCGCGGATTAGCATTTTCTCGTGCTTCATTTGTGCAAGAGGCATAAGAATCTTGCACAAAAAGGGGGGTTTGTGCAAAACAGCTACAGCCACACTGCTTGTTTTTGCGCAAAACCCCCTTGCGCAAAAAAGACCGAAAGAGATTATGCAAATGAAGCACGAGAAAATGCTAATCTGTACTTTATTTGCATTGCCTCTTTCGGGCAAAACTCATAGTGTAGACAAAGCCTTTCAATATAACAATTTTAGGGTGTGTCTCCAAAGCAGGACTTAACTTGAAATAAGCTATGCAAATTGAGCTACGTCAATTGTGTAGCTTATTTCGAAATAGCTTATACACAGCACTTATTTCGAAATAGAGCACTCTTCCTCCGACTTCCTTTATTCCTTGTATAATGAGGTTACAGGAGTTGGAGTAAGAAGTCTTCCAGCTTGACATTATTTCGAAATAACTGCCTGTTGTGTAGATGTGGACTAAGTTATTTCAAAATAACGCTATTTATTTCAAAATATTATTGCTGCGTAGACATACCCTCAGATATTTAGGTGATACCGTAAATAAATTAAGTCCTTGGTCATCATGTATAGGTTCTTGAATTTAAAAAGCAAGTACTTGTATCAATACCTTTCTATATTTATTATAGATTAAGCATGCACTTACTTACATTAAGTTGTAGAGTATAGCTAATCTTTGCATTGTACTAACATTGTGCTAACCCAATGCATATTTTGGGCATTATATTTTAGGTGTCAGAGTAGAAAGTACCAAGCAAAGTTGTGGATGAGTGACCTGAAATTTGTTATAGGAAAGGGATAATTCTCGTATTTTGTGATAGTAGCATACATCAGTGACAGGTCAAATCTCCTTGCAGTACAGACACTTAAGCGATACTAAGTGAAACTATTATATACATATCATATTTCAAGTGACTGCCAACATTAATGCATTGTTTCAGTAATAACCATGAATCTATTGTGACACATTTGGGCTATTTCAATGTACAGTTATAATAAACTTTTGTCCAAGAGCATTTAAGTCAGTAGCACTCATTACCCTTGTTGTGTGACCTACAGGGGTCCTTGACAATCAAAATTCTGACACAGAAGTTCACAGTTCATATCTGCCTTTCAAATCATCCCTTGAGACTACCTGTACTGAACCCAAGTCTTTTTGACAGCTGTATTGAGGTTTCCCGATTATAAATTCCACTCTTCTAATCTTTTCATTGGGAAGGGCAACTGTAAGTAATAGCAAGTTAATTGCTGCATATGACACAGCTACTAATAAATGCTGTAAAAGATTGGCAATCTCTGCTGTTAAAAAAACTGTTTCATGGTATAATTTCTGTGTAAATCTCCCAGTGCTCAGAAAGTCAAAGCTGCTACTAAATGCTATGGGGGAAAAATTAAAGTACATTTTATGGCATATAGGTCTCAGTAATTGTCACTGCATGGCAGGCTTTTATGTCATACCGGTGACAATCAAATTGTTGCACACATAACCTAGCAGTCAATACATACCTCAGTCACTGAAATGGGATCAACTCAAGCACATGAAAATCTATTGCTAATGTATTTGGATAACTTTTTCCTCAGCTACATGACTATATGAATTCTTTACATTCAACACAGAACAGATTATTGACAGGTGCATTAAAATGTAGTAGTAGCAGATTACTCACTTTGAATACCAAGTCAAAATAATAAAAGAATAATATCTTAGTGAATATGGGAACCAACATATCTATGGATAGTTGGTGTTTGCAATTATTTTCAGATAATAAGAGACAACTGTAAAAGAAACCTTCTTTGCAGACATACTTCCTTCTGATGAGACCTCTTAGGTCTTACAAGCTGAATTATAATGATTTTTTCCGTTGATACAAGTACTGATCTATGTATACGTCAGAAGAAGGGGTTACTCTTACTTCTTTGTCAGCAGTGAACTGGTGTTCCCCACAATGATGTGAGGTGTCACCAGTAAATAAATAAATGCGTACGTTTTAAGGCCAGAAGAAACCATTATAATCTGCTACTCTGACCTCAGAGTTGATGGAATGGTTTCTGCATCAAGCCTATAACTTCTTCTGGAGATAATTTATATTTTAGGAAGATATGCAATCCTAATTTAAAGACTTCTAGTGATGGAGAATCTACTATATCCTTTGGTAAATTCTTCCAATGGTTATTTACCCTCTCATTGTTAAAAAAAAATCACTTTATTTCTTGTTTGAATTTGTCTATTTTCAGCTTCTGGCCATTGGATCTTGCCATGCCTTGGACTCTGTGCTATCAGAACTCTGTGCTATCAGAAATCTTTTCCCTTGGTTGATGGACCATGATAAAGTCAACTTTTTAAACCATCTATTTTATAAGCTAAATAGAGAGAACTTCTTTAGTCTTTACAGTAAAGCAGATTCAGACTCTGAATCATTTTGTAGCTCTTTTCTCAGCTCTTGCAATCAATTCACATCCAAGGATGGAAATATCTACCATTAAAGTTTTAGAAAGCTGGGAGCATAGAACATTTCTGGAGAGCTTAATAAAAAAATGATTCTGCAACTTTAAAGTCAGCAGTTGCATCAGGTATCTTCCAGAAGATGATTGTAAATTATGGAGACATTAACCAATGCAGGTTTTAAGATAATAGGCCTAGTATTACCTGTGTAAGGACTACAAATCTACATGAATTTAGAGTATCATACATTTTCTATTTTAATATCACATAATTAAAAACAGAACACACCAAGATAGTTTTTAATAAGCATGGCACGAGGTATAGGCAAAAGTATAACACGCAGGATTTAAACCACTTTGTTTTTAAACAAAGTTTATGCTTTGATATCAAATATTAATTATATAGCATGGGTTAAGTTATTCAGTAATCTATGATTAAGTACCCATACATCCATGGATGTGGACACAGAAGCAATGAAACACTGACACTACAATAAGGTTGAGTACAGAAAATGGTTAAATGCCATTTTTGTAAACAACTAATGTCAAAGTGAGACAAACCATCCCAAAGTGCTCAACAAGGCTGCTTCAATACAGACCTCAACTGGCACCACTGGCCACTTATATGCTGTAGACCTGAAGGTTAACATGATGGGAATATTCCTCTATAGCCTCAGACCTGCTACTTGGCCCTACCTGGAAGCCAGAGTTCAGATCCCCTCTATTCTTCTATTCTAGAGATGAGATGAAGACAGCAACCCGACAACAGAGAGGCCACCCCTACCCCCAATATACACATTGCCACGCCACGTGATTTCTCAGGACAAACACAAGAAATTCACTGGGTTTTAGGGCTCTCAGTTGGATCCTTTCTAGCCTATCAGCTGAACTAGACCCATTAGAGGGGATGACCGCCCTTAGCTTGGCTGTCCAAACCACACCTAATTGTGCAGCTACAAAGGAACCCACCCACTATTGACATCCTCCAACAAAATATCTCACCCAGTTTCGCATAGATGCCTCCATCCATTTATGAGAAAAAAGGGTTATATCCTCTGTCCTCTTAATGTACTTACCAATTTCCCAGTTCACTTCTTTCTAATTATGCTTCGTGGCATCTTTATGCCATACTAACTTCTGCTGCATCACTGACCAGACCAAGATCTATTGCAGGAGAAGGGTCCTAATGTGATCAACGTCTCTCTCTTCTTCTAATCAAAGTAGCTCCATTTGCTATGTCTAACTCCTTCTTCTCCATGTTAATAATGACCACCTGAGTCAAATGAAAACAGTCCATCATAATGGCAGGAGGGACAGCAGGTGGTTCTACAATGTAGTCCTTTCTTTTCAATGTCAATTGCACTCCCCAACTTAGGTGAAAATTACTGAAGACAAAACAGTCTTATAACCCAGAAGAGCAGAGTCCGTTCACTTATAACATGTAGCCCATAAGCATGGAAATGCAGTCTCCCTGTGGCAACTCTCACCATTCACACAAGATGGAATTCATATTTCTCATTGCAAAGCCTCTGTAAATGGGGTATACATTCCTTGCACCCAGTGTAGAAGCAAGGTCACAAAGCACACATGCAACTGGGCTATTGCCACAGCTATGCCCCACAGCAGTACAAAGAGTTTCAACAGTTGCAAACCCCATCCTCTTTTTACACAGAATAGGTCCTTGTAGATCTTATGTAGTGATGCCACCTGCCTGACTGCCAACTCCCTTCTGACATAGAGAAATGATACGGAAATCAGCAGAATCTCCTTGCATTGCTATTTCAGGTTATTTCCTCCCCGTCTCTTGCAATGAAACCATTGTACCTCTTATGCATTGGACCCTTTGCAGCTATAGAAAGATTTTACCTATAAGCTTTGTGAATATTTACATTGCTTGGTTATAAAAACCCTCTTCCGTGTGTCATGTACTCCTGAGTTTCAATACAACTCATCAAAATAACATACATCTCAGTATAATATACAAACATTTCTAAATCTTAAAGTTATTTAAAGATTTTAATATCACATACTTTTCCCTCAATTTACATGTACATTTCTATATTCAACTGTTTTGTTCAAGAGAATCTTCCTTGAAGAAGCAACAACTTTTCAAACAAGATAAATTACTGCTCGAATTAATGTGCAGCAATAGGATCAGAAAAGATAGTAGAAATGTGATGTTTATTTAGACACAGATAACAACTAAAAAGATGCCTACCTAAGGCTGTAGGCTCCCCAACACACCATTAAACAATACAATGAGTAAACTCTCTTCTATGATCCTACACTGGATTGTTTCAAAGAAATAGTGAAAAAGAAAAAAACCATAGCTATGTTTATAATGCCATAATTCATCATCTGTAATGTAGGCATTTCTATTAGATAATTAACAGCTAGAGAGGTAGTACAAAAAACCCTTAATGCAATGACTTGTCCTAGCATGTGTTTAAATGGCATTCAAAAATAAGTCAAGAACACTTGAGGTATTAAAGCTCTAAAACTGCATATTGTAGCAAACCAGAGGAGTATGCCTAATGAGTTAGTATATATTATTTTCATTTGATTACAATAATCTCTTGGCTAGCAAGTTTTAATTTTCCACAAGGTGTTATAAATATTACCAGAATAAGTGTTAGTCAGAAGTACTCTTCCAATTATATATTTAAATACCAATAAAACTAATCCTGAGATAAGAGCCAAAGGCTTAATGCTATCATATTTAATTTAGAAGGCTTTGAACAAAAATATTTTCAGATGATCCAAACAATCCATTCTAAATTGTGGGAAGTTTCTACATGTTTTAAAGTGTATTGTTTTTCTCATAAATGTTTAGGAACCTGTTAAGAAAATTATAGACACGTTAAGGAAATTGAGTTTAGGTCTTTAAACACGTCAGTTAGTGAGTTAAGTACCACACATGAGTTCCTTTATGACGACCTTAAACAAAAATTTATTGTGAAGTATCATCACCCCCATTTACACTGTTAGCATTGTAGGAAGACTATATCCCTCAAACTTCATCATGCATCACTGAACTGTAAAGGTCTGACAGGTAAGTAGTGCATCTCTAAACAATATGAAACTCTGCTAGTGACAGCTGAAAAAGAAAAGCTGGACACAATCATGGTTCTCACATTTACTATAAAAGCTGAGACTCCATCCAAAGCAACCATGTTTCTTTAAAAAAAAAACAAAACACCACCATTCATAACTATATTTAAAATCTTTTGTTTAATGTCTTAATTGACATTAATACACTTGAATACAAAAAAAAGGCAGATTAATTGCCTAGTTTTTTACCATTAATACTTTATCTTCAGGTTTTATGTATAATATTGTCATAGAAACCTCCTAAAAACCTTTAGTGTTCAATAATCTTGCTCTATTATAAACACAATTCATGACAAAGGTCATTTGCTGTAGCAATAATATTTGCATAATAATTGCATGTGAGGAATAAAGCTTGGAATGTCACAATAGTTTTCCAGGAGTAGTCTTTGTGATAATTTAAGTTTTCCCCACTAAGCACTTATAAAAGTCAATATTTTGCTTTTGAAATACATTAATGGAATATTCCTCTTAAAAATAGAATATTACTTTCTCGTGCTGCACCTTGAAAAATGAGAACACTATATAAGAGCACTCCTTAATGAACACTTTTGATAGAACGCGGAAAGCAGGGGTACATTTTCAGAGCACTACTAATTTAAGCCAACAATTCCCACTCCCAGCTTTGTCGGCCATGCATCTAATTCAGTGAACACGTGTTGTAAATTCAGCTGCAACATTTAAATATGTACCTTTTGTTCTGTGCAGCTATATGCATTTCTGTGTCTTGATTCAAGGAGCTGTCTTGAAAATATTTCTGGAACAAGCACAATTTTATTCTATTGAAAAAATGACATAAAAATCTCATATTTCAGCATACTGCCGTACCTTCCCTACATATATTCAGAAGTGTGATGAGATTTAGACTATAACATTTAACTTTACCATTTTTCTTCTCCTCTTTGGCACTAGAAATATCTTAGCAGAAGTGAGATGATGTTTTAAAATAAAATAATAGTACTAATAATGAAATAAAATATTAATAATTACTATTTATAAATGCTCTTTGATTACAAAAAATGTCACCCAAAGTATATACTCTTAAAACACAATATGAAAACTATTTGCATATACTAAAAATATGCAAAAAGTTTATTTTTAATCTATTTTACTTACAGCTTTCTCAGTCATTTATTTTGGGCTGAATTTGTTCACATTTTATCTTTGAGTCAAAGGGAACTGATCGGAAAAATTGGAGCATATATGGTTAGTTATTTTTTGTTTATGTAAGTGTGAAAACAAGGTGCACTTACCACAATTCTTTTTTGGGGGGAATGGGAGGCAACTCACGTAATTCAGAATGGTTGAAACTAGAAACCATTTATTTTTATATTGCTTACTCTGCTTATCCTACAATGGCTTAGATTGCTGAGCGTGGAGGGAAAAAAAGGATGCCTGTTAACGAATTTTGCAGGAAAGATGCTTCTTTTAAGGAGGAGTTTGCTAAAGATAGTTCACTTGACACTTTCTATAGCTGCTAAGGGTACCTAGTTTTTCCCCTCCCCCCATTTTTATCTTCCCACTTTCCTTAAGAAAATGAAATGCAAAATCTATTTTAGCAGGAAGATTAAAAGATTATTTGTGCAAAAATGATGCAATTCAAAAAGTGAACATTTATTTAAAAGCCTTTCCAACTTTCTTTTCCAAATGGGCTAGGATCCAAAATCCATATTAAGGCAGGTAAATCATAATGTTGATTTTCAAAAGTGCTCAAGACCCCATCTTCTTTGTATAATATAGACAAATGCATTTTGAAATGAGAAAGTAGGAGAGTGGAATTGCTACAGACAACAAAATTCAATGCCTTGATTTAACTTTTTAACCAGAAATAAATGTTAGTACATTTCTGATAGTATAGTTACTTATTTAAGTTTTGAGCTTCTAAAGATGATAAAAGATTTAATGCTAATTTGCAATATGTAATTCTTATGCTTCATTGTTGTCTGTTACCTTTCTAACTACATAACAGATAAAAAGATTTTTCTTCTTTTTAATCCTGAGTTACAATTCTGCCTGGAATAGATGACTACCATTCCTAATATTCATATAATTATATATTTTAACTTTCTAAAAGACAATTACTGTGTGTCATTATAGTTACGTTTGATGGCATCTCCACAGTTAATAATCCATTGGATATTCTTTAATGTCCCTCTTTTTCAGGGATTTATAATTTTAGGTGAAAAATTCCTTGCATTCTGAAACTTGGCATAGAGGATCCCAGTCCTAGGGGAATTTGCTGTTAAGCACGTTTCTTGGAATTTCCAAATAATGGATTTTAAGTATATAGTATAAGAAGTTTCTTTGTGATCCTATAAATCAAAGGTGACATTACAACACTTTTATTGACACCTATCAGTAAAAAGATTAATTGTTTTATCTACTAGAATAAAGATAAATCATTTTATAAGGAAAATTGTGTTGTTATTATAATTGTTATTATCATTATTATTATTACATTTTATAAACATGCTCAGAATAGCACAAAAAAAGAAGGCAGCTTATGCCCCCAGAAAATGTATAACCCAGACCTGGCACAGACAGTGGGGCTGACAATCTTGCTCTATGCCCCCGCAAGGGGAAGGGCCTTGGGTGGAAGGGGTGGGGCTGGGTGCAGCCAGCCTTCAGCAATGCCAGGACCATTCCCTCCCACGCAGTGCTCCAGCCGCTGCTGCAGCTGCAGTAGTGGTGGCTAGGAGACCCAGGTCCTTTTGTATCGCTGATCCTTTAACCTTCCTGCTCTCCCCAGTCAGCAGACCTGGGCATAGATGTCCACATTCAAGCTGAAGGTTCAGTCTTGAAGGGAACTGAGAAGGCATTTGTTGAAAAGCTTAATGGGATACATCTATTTTAGGGAGATTTGAATAAGGGATAGTACTGGTGGAAAAGGGAGAGACACAGAGAGAGATTATTTTGCATATTGAGGGTGATCTTCTGTTAAGTGTAACATAGCAGTTCAACCTTCTTGGGGAGCATCGCTACAATACTCAGTCTTAGCAGCAGTGATTCATTAAGTAACAAATGTATATACTATAAACTTAGGCAAGTAATTTGTATTCTTTGAAATTACATTTTAAAAAATTGGCTACTGACTGTAGTATAAGAATTGAATTTATTTAAGGCATATGAAATAATTAAATGACTATATCATTCATATTAGCCTGCGTTGTAAAGTTTGCTAATCAAGTACAGCAATCATAAAAATAGTAATATATGATTAACTATTGGTATCAATGGAACTACTCAAGCAATTAAAGTTAAGCACATAAGTGTTCAAATGATCAGGGCATAAATATACAAGATAAAATGCATACCATATTTATAACTATAAATTCAGTTTCAGTATATACCAGTAGAACATATGCCACTATTATCACGTAGCTCAGCTAGTTCTCACTAAAAGAAAACGTTCATCTCACTAAGAAATATTAACAACCTAAATTTGATAACCATTGACCCAAGGTATAAAACATTTTTCACTGTGTCTTTTTTACTGCATGAATGCAAGTGTCTGAAAAGCACTCTGCTTGCCTGCAAAAATGAAACTTAATGCATTGTTAGATAATAGGTCATTTGACTCAGCTGCTTGTAAACCTCTCTGTCATATTGAAAAGTGTATGTATCATTTGCTGTATGTATCTAAAATGTGAAATACTTAAGAAATATCTTTGGCTCTTATGTTATACACTACAAGTCTGCATATCATAACATTTACATAGTCCAATTTAGAAAATCACCTAGTGGTTTGTCCATATGCATATGAATATCCATTATTTGAACTGAAACATTTTTTTTTCAGTTTTAATTGGGTACAATTTAGTGTTCTTTAGCGTGAGAGACCCGTTAGCATGGACTGGCCCAGTGCAAGCTTCAGTGGGACTTATGTATTGGTTTAAAGTTAAAGACATGCTTAAATGTTTTTTTGCAGAGTCATTAATATACTTCAGTGCTTTACTGAATTGGGGTCTGAGTATGGTCTTTGATCTTAATGAGCCTTTTCTATAGTAAGACACCCCTCTACAGCTCTGGATTCAATACAGCTATTTCATCAGCAACCCCTTTGGCCTAGAAAAAAAGTGTGGAGTATAGGAGACCAGGCATTCTAGAGTCAGTGTTTCCTTTGACTGTTCTTAATAATTCTGGGTACTTCAAAATCCTTAGTGAGAAGACCTCATGCCCATTCATTGTGAAGTAGGACGATATAATTCCCTCCAATTTCCAGTGGGCATGAAAGAGGTTTTTGCACAAGATCATTTCTGGCAGAACTAGAACCCAAGTCTCTAATATGATAGACTCAAGTTTCACCCACATAGCTGCGTTACCTTTCAGAATAAATATTCCAAGTCTAGGAGCCTGACTGCACTGTCACTAGCTGCTAGATTACACTCTCCCTCAGTCAGTAAATGGAGCACAGGATTCCTGGATTCCCAACATTCTTGTGCTGGTAGCAAATCATTGAGAGAGTCATTGGGAAAGTGTTTGTCATGTTTCCTTCAGTGTGCTGGTCAACAAAGAGGATAATAAGGTAATCTTATCAGTAACTCCTTTATTTCAAGTGGTAGAAATCTGTGCTTTGGTTCCAAACATCTCTGGGTTCACACTCTGCTGATTACCTATACATGGTACCAATGTGATTTATCATGCTGCAAATTCTGGAGGGAGAGGTGTATTTGCTTTTGTTTAAAAACAAAATCAAAATTACACTGAACTCTCCCCTCCCCTCAGTAAAATGGTCACTTATGTGGGGTTTAACTGTTGTTCTTCAAGAAGTGGTTTCAGATGTTTATTTCAGTCAGATGTGCATACCCAGTGTGCCAAAGTTAGAGCACCCTTTTTTAAAAAGAAGAATTGCTTTTTTGCAGTGCTATAGCTTTCTTACAAGAAAAAAACATCTCAAAGTAAAGAGCACAATTAGACATGATCCTACTCAAGGAAAAATATTTGCCTCATCTGCAACTGAAAAGCTTTGTTAAAAAACAGAGTAAAATCATTGTAGAACAGATGGGTAAATTGCAGGTGAATAGTTACGCTAACGTTATGGTAAGTCTAAAAAGAACATTTTAGAAGCTTGGAAAGGAAGCTAATGAAAAATAGTGATTCTATGATGATATTGCATGGGGTGCGGGGAACCAAAACATTCATTGGATAGATCAAGGAATTGTGGTAAACTTTCCAGCTGCTAAAACAATTGGGAGGAACAGGAAAATAAAGATGTAAAGAAGATGATAGTAAAGTATCTAATGAAAGCAGGAGACAATAATACACATTCCAAAGCAATGCAAATAATCTATAAATTACACATGGAATAAAGCAGTCAGAATGTGAAGGAATAGAGGTTGGTTTAACTGACCAACCAATGACTGTAAGGGTGTCAAACTGGCACCTTGGCTGAGCCATTAATAGTCATTGCCTCCAGCATCCCATTAAGGAATCCTTCTCTCAAGTGCCCAAGTGCCTGTGCCACAGCATTTTATGGAGTTCAACTGGTGGAGGCAAGTTATGATGGTGTTCTGCACAAGAGTCCCTATAAGTTCTAACCTGTTTACTACTGAATTGCAGTGACAACGCTAAGTATAATCACAAGGTCTGAAAGAAAACAAGAATTCAGGAATAGGAAAGCTGCCACTCACAGATTCTCTCTCCCAAGTAATAATAGAAAGTTAACAAAATCCTTCTAATCTGCATCAGTGTGTCACTCCATTGTATTTTCCAGTGTGAATTACTTGAGATCACAAGCACAGTTGGCCTCCAATGTCCAAGATATTTCATCACTCACTCAAGTACCTCAATACAAACAATGAACTATTAGATCTGTGTTATTCATTAATTATGTCAATTAAAAACCTCTCACCAGACTGTTGGGTTAACTTAATGTTTCAGAAATAATGAATCAGCTCATAGCAATTCTGAATCATAAATGACACCTTTGAAAAAACACTGACTAATCTAAAGTTTCTGCATCAGTCAGGAAAGGTCCTGCTTGGTGATTAATTTTGTGGAATTAAAAATAATTGATTCTGCTCTTTCACAAAAAAGAAGTACGTGCAGTGTCATCAGTATATTACCAGTTCATATTTTTGCACAAGGAACTTTTGAATCATTTTCAAACCTACTTATTTTAAAAAAGCCAGCAAGTTATCTGGAATTACGAATATGTCTGAGTTTGCATTACTATGGAAGCTAGATATACACCCAATATATATATAGGGCATATCCTTTTATAGTCTAATTGACAAAGAAAAATAGTTTCAGTGTAGCCAGACATCTTTCCTATTATTGACTCTATTCAGGAACAAATGTTAAATTCTACTTGCATACTAAGCCTACAAAGAGGATGGCCAACAGAATTGCTGGGCCCCTGGGCAAGGCGGGGGATGGCTTTGTGCTCCCAGAAGTGGTGTGGCCTCAGGTAGAAAGGGAGGTGTCAGGGTTAGCCTTCTCTCGACAGCCCTTCAATACCACCCAGAGTGCGCAGTGCAATACTCCAGAAATGATTTTAAGGGCCCAGGGCTCCAGCCATTACTGTAGTGGTAGTGGTGACCCTGGAGCCTTTGGAATTGCCAGGCCCTGGGGCAGTTGCCACCTTTGCCCTCCCCCTGTCAGTGGTAAGAGTTTGGTATAATTTAGTGGAAGTTCGCAGCAAGCAAGTCCCAAAATGCACTGGATATTACTGTCAATGATGTGTAACAGATCAGTTGTATCCACTACAGATGTAAAAGAGTAGTTGAATAATTGACTACCCAATAAGCCTAGGTTTATCGGGTAGTCGATTCGACTACTCGCATTTCCCCCCTCCCTTTGCTGCCATTATATCAGAAGCAGCAACTGGGGTGGAAGCAGGAGTTGGTGCTGGGGGGAGCCGGCTTAAAAGACTGTTCCCCCCAGCAAAGTCTCCATGGTGCAGAGGGGGGAGAGGCAGAGGCACAGCATGGGACCCAGTGCGAATGGAGAGTTGAGCAGTCCCTACTCGCATCAGGTCCCCGACTACTGTGGCTCTGCCTTTCAGATGTAGTAAGAGCCCAGCGGCTCTTACTAAATTTAAAAGGCATAGGTGCAGTGGGGTTAGTTCCCGGTACCAGCGCGAGCCAGGACTGCTTAGTCCCAGCTCACACTGCCTCCAGGAGCTAACCCTGCGGTGGCTCTACAGTTTAAATGCAGTAGGAGCCCGGCTGCTGTACGCCCAGCTCCTACTACATTTAAATTGCAGAGCCACAGCAGTGGTACTGAATGCCACTGAAATTCCATCGACTACTCAATTAGCTAATCGCAATTTAACATCTGTAATATCTACATATGATATAAAATGTCTGCACACATTCTGGCCTTTGACACATTTTTTTTTTTTTAGACCATTGTCACTTGGGGCTATTTTCTAACTTGAACACCTTCCCCTCCCCCCCACACACAATAATTCCCCTTCCTCTGTTGCCTCTCTTCACCCTTAAGTGGCCCAGCTGGACTTTGAGGTACACTGGAGTAGACATGGCTACTCCTCTGCTTACTTCCCCCTTGGAGATGGTATGCCGGTAGGACTGGGAAGTGGAGGGGAGCCGTGATTCCACCTCTCTCACCTTATACACTGGCCAGACCCAACAAAGGCAACACTGAGAAGTAGGCAGCAATGTAGGTCCCAAGATATTTAAACACAGGCATATGTGTCTAAGTTCCATTGATTTCAGTGGGACTCCTTACATGCTTAAATATCATTCTAAATCAGGCCTTTATTTCTGGCATAGGCCAACACTAAACTACTAGCTCTGGGAGCAAGGAGTTAATTGATGGATTGTGACTGAGAAATGTTTTCCTAAGGCACAATGCCTGTTGGGGCTACTGCTGTGGTACTGCGGGTACCATCTCTTGCTTAGCATTGTGCCTAAAGTCACATACTAGTCTTTGGGGTTTAGTAAACAGATACATGGCTAACCCCAAAGACCATATGAAAGCTTCATCTAGTGCAGAAAGTAGTTCCTCCCTTCCTAATGGCTAAAGCCAACTAAACATTACATCAGTGCGCCACCCTGCAATTCCACATGCTGGTTATAAATATAAAAGCCCTCCTTATATGCCCTGTCAAAGCAACTGAGACCAGATGTGAATTTCCTATTAGCTTAAAGGGCTGTACTCCAGGCAGGATGCCAGGCAGTTGGTTTCTTTAAAGAGTTCTTACTTGTAGAATTCTTTTCTTCTCGTGGTCCACCAGTAACTGGTTGTGACAGCTAATAGTGACTATCACACCAGACATTTAATTACTGATGTGTGGTCAATTTTTCTTGATTATTGAATGTACAATACACTGGAGAAGTAGGGTTATACACCATGGTGGATGTTACATGTTGAGAACCAACCACTCAATATAAGAAGTGGAAATACAAGCTTAACTTTATTAAGAAAGGTAAAAACATGCCTTCAAGCTAGAAAGCAATTTGCATGAAACAACAGGAGCCAGGAAAGATCTGAGCTGGCTAAAGCTAGTAAAGACTAGATGGCAGCTCCCTAGTGGTTATCAAGGTAATTCAGTGAATCCCTTTTCCTTGGTAAATTGTCAACACATAGCCATTATCACAGATATATAAGAAGTTATTAAGTAGGAAACTTACTTCTTGCCAGGTTAAAATATTTGTACAATAGTATAGATGCCAAGCAATGCGAGGCAGCCTGTGTCACTCTTCTTGTGTTAAGTTGTATTTATCCAGGGACTTAAACAGACCTCACTGTCATAAAGGCAAAGCCCCCTGCTAAGGACAATGAAGTAAATTACAGAGAGACTTAAGCCATTTTTCCACTGAAGATTTATGCCTGGCTCTTAAACTTTATCATGCTTCTTGTCAATTTTTCCTCTTATTCTATATTATTTGCATTACTCTCCTTAGAAGTCTTAAAGGTGACTTGTGTGCCTACACAGTTTCTCCTGTTCAATCTGGCCAGCTCTTTCCTTCTGTTTTGCATAAAGCACAAGATTAAAAGATTTAAATATATGCCTGCTTTGGCCAAATGGCGGAAAAGGTTTGATGTCACTGTCCAAGTGTAAGAGGGATATAAACAGCCAGGAAGGAAAGGAATTTTTCAGGATTCTCAAAGGAATACTGCTGATGAAATTTAGATGAAATTAACCAAAGGGAAATTTAACTCTAAGCAGTATTAACATAATTAATCATTGGTAAGCTTAATTTTTGTTTTATCTGTTTCCCAAGTTCATGCAATTCAATTTTTAAAAATATTTTTCCTTGAAAAAATCATCCGACAATTAACAAACAACCCACCCCCACAAAAGCACCAAGGTTCAACACTCATTATCAGTTGTAGAGTAGTAAAAATATGTGTATGTATGCATCCCTGCACATACATCCGTAAGGTCTTCGTGAGCAGAGACCTTCATTTATGATATGTTTGTAATGCATCATGCCCTGGCCAATGGAATACGACTGTATTCTATTGAAGGGGTTCTCAAAAGTCATTGCATTGCTATCCCCTTCTGACACCAAAAATTACTAGATGACCCCAGGAGGAGGAGGTCCCGAAGCCTGAGCCTGTCTTCACTCTGATGCTATAGAGCGGGGGATTGGGGGCAGACCTGGATAAGGGGAACAAAACAGAAGTCCAATGGCTTCAGCCCAAGACAGGAGGCCTGTAACATGAGCCCCAACACCCCAGGCGAAAGCCCTCGGCCTTCTGCTCCTGGCAGTGGGGCTTGAGCTTTGGTCCTGGGCTCAAGCAAGTTTAAGCCAGCCCGCATGAGCCCATTAAAATGGGGCTTGGTCCTGGCTCAGAGTTTGAGAAGCACTATTCTATTGCCTAATTTATAAAAGTTAACATTGATTTCTAGATGTCTGCATCATTTTATTTAAAATAAATAAATGTTTGAAAAAAACTGCTCTGCCTTTGAAATTTACCATGTTTCTGCCCAGAATTTTACACTGAGGTACAAACCACCCAAATTGAAAGTAAGCATTTACAGTGGAAACACTGATACATGGTTAACTGCAGTATACAGATGCACCACTAAAACAAACCTGTTAGTGGTGTATTATAATTAAAGTCTTAATGTAGTCTTAATTTTCTGAAAATGCCTTCTGGAAACAAGACAATTTTACTTTGGTTATTCCCTACCCCCCCGAGAAAAAAATCTGCTCAGCTTCCTTAAATTTCTATTGGAGTATAATATATTACAGAATTTGTAATCCATCTAAAATGACAAAAGCATTTATGCCTTTAATGGTTTTTCAACCAAACTGCTTTATAAAACATAAAAAGGCAGACTGTGTTTGATCTCAAAGGCTAAGGAAATTTCAGAAGAATTGATTTTTTTCCTATTCACAGTAATCTATTCATTTTCAATGTTTCACCATCAACAGATTAGCCAACATATCAAATCAATCTTTAATTCCGTGACAGGAAAGAATTCTTTGTTCTTTGTATAACTGCAGTATGAATGGAGGCTGACCGAATGGGCAAATTGAAGTGGTAAGCACACAACAAATAGTGAAACAATGAAAATGCTGTTAAAAATGGATCATGGTAGCTCCACATTGATGAGCTAAGGCATCATATTCCTTTGCCATTTTAAATAACCCATTAATAGGAGAAAACATAAACATAAGAAATGGAGAATTCAAATGGAGGGTGTAAAACATTGAAGAAACAAAAACAAATACAATGGGAAATCTCAGAGGGCTAGTGTTAAAAAAGTAAGAGAGCGCAAGCATACTGTGAAAGTAAGGGACTGATTGAGATCATGTTAAGCACAGAGTGACTCTGATGATACAAGCTTGTTCAACATGAAGAACAAAAGTGCAATTCATACGCCTGAATAAGCCAGCTAATCTTGTTAGGATATGCATTCATGTAAAATTAGTCTCTGCATCTCTGTCTGAAAGAAGCACTTAGACCTTTTTAATTTTTATAGCCTATGGCAGTAAACGATTGTAATCATTTAACAATCAGACTCTTTACAATTTAGATCTGTTCTTAAGGCTGCTGCAGTCGATACTTCCAATTTAACAATGGTGAAACTGAACTCATTTATTTTGCCTCCCTCTGCTCTATGTTGTGCATTTCACATTACCGGAATAAGTTTTTGTATTAAAGCTTCCTGACAGAGATCTAACACACATGCTGTGTCAGCTACAATTCTGTCCATCTCATAGAATAGCCTAATAAACAGAGGCAATGTAGAGAGCCTGTTGCCTGAAGTTGCAACATGATCACATAATTGTTTACCATATTCTCTTGACCTTCCTATTGGTGGTTCAGGGCCTTGCCTTTCATCAATCAGTTATAAAAAGGCTTTGGTACAAATTACACGTGTTAAAATAAATGCATGTATTTTAGAGCAGAATGTGTTACAGTAACATAAAATAAAAAGAGACTGGGGATTTTAAATGTTTATTTTTACAGTAGCTATGCTGCTGGGCTTTCACAGACTATCTGGCTCAAGAGATTTCAGCAATGAAAAACACCCAAATCGCTGAGTAAGTAGAATTGATCTTAACATTTAAGAGAAACTTAAAACTAGCCATAGTGAAACAAACTAAAACCTTGCAAAAATCTATGAAAGTAGGTCATTTCATAAAATCACTGTTAGGCAGATAAAAAAAATGTATTCCTGTTGATTAGCACACACATTTTCTACAAGCTGTGAAAAAGTATAAATACATATCCTTTCTGTTGCAAAGGGGTTTGATCTTTTTTTTATACTCCCCATGTATCAGTTCATTGTACTTAAGATTATGACAGTAATAATGGACAGCCCAACAATAACAGTAATATTCCACTATATTCAAAGATAAAGATTAACAAGATGGAATCTCTCAGTTATGATTTATTGAGATAAAATTAGCTATTGTGATGCACATTTTTTAAAAAGTTGAATATTATAGATGGCCTGAATCTATAACCTCTGAAGGCAATGGAAGGATTCTTCAATGGACAAAAAAGAGCAAAACCAGCTTTATAGTTTAGAGACTGTTTTCTCTGCTTTACAGTGTCTGTTAATACAATGACCAATCTAAAGTACATAATTCCAAAGTTTCATTAGTGCTCACTAAGACACCCTGAATTTCCACTTCATCTTCTGCTTGCAACCCCTCTAACAGCCAATAATCTGCACTTTACAACTGGATGGAGAGGGAGGCCTTACCTCATTTAGCAGCCAATTCCATAGTCTAACAAGCCCAGTCTCTCTGAACTCCAAATGAATCACCTCATCAACATTTTCCATGTGCACTGGCCCCATTTCTGATTGTCTTAAGTCTGTTCTTGAACCTTTGACTCTCAAATAATCACTGTTTGTTGAGGACAGTTTTAGCGCACACAGAATTGCTAAGTGTAAAAGGAACACATAAAATGGAGGTTACAAACATTTGGAAAAAGCTGACTGCAATGGCAAATGGCTATATGATCAATAATGGAGAGAAAATAAAACACATTATACAAACACATTGAGAAATACTCCAGATGTCAACAGTACTAAAGCCTCAGACTTTCAGATAACAAGAAATGCAATGGTACGCCCACAGTCTGATACTCAACTTAATCCTACTTAGAGATGAAGTCTGTCAGTACTCTCTGCTTGGCTGCAAATGACAAGAATATTCTCTAATGCAATGTATAATGCTGAGAGCTTTTTCTAATGCACAATATTGAGACAAAATAACTATGAAAAAAAATCAAAAAGCAAACCAGGTTTCAGTACCAATCTATAAAGAAAATGCTACGTTGCTGAAAGCATAAAGATTTATCTAGCTCGAAACTGATATTTCCTTATAAACATTTATTCCTGAATATAAAACTGAATTGAATATTCTGTGATTTTTTTTATTTACAGTACATATCATATGTATCTATTTAGATTACTGAATCATATATTACTTAGAAATCTCATATTTCAGTGTATACTTTGTCTTATTTTTTTTTTCTTTTTGAGCATAATGTGTTTTAGCTAGAAAAAGATGATTACAGCAGTATTCCCTAGGATACTAATGCATCATGGAAGAAAACATATGAGATACAAGGGAGTAACATTGCAAGGAAATGAATGGTGATTTAGCAACACAACTCACATTCACATATAAATGGGAAGAGGGAAGAGTGTCCGACAGACTTCGTTGGGCCCTGGCAAGGTGGGAAAGGGGTAGGCTCTGGGCCTCAGAATGGGTGGGGCCTCAGGTGGAAGGAGTGGGATTGGGGGCTAGCCTCTCCCAGGCAGCCCTTAAGTGCTGCCCAGAGGTCCAGTGGCAATTTCAAGGGCCTTAGGCTCCAGCCGCTGCTGTTGCAGTGGTGGCACCTGGAAGTCCCAGACGCTTTTAAATCACAGGACCCCAGGGCAGCAGCCCCCTTTGCCCCACCCCCATCAGTGGGCCTGCATAAGCCCCTTTGAATTTACAAAGGTTTCAGAATAATTCATAACCTGTTTACTCAGCCATATATTTAATTACAGACTGTGATCTTTGAAAGGAATAAGGGAAGTCCCATCTGAATAAGGAAGAGAAAAACAGATGATTGTCTTAGAACCCTTTTATCTGCACGAAAACTGCTGTAGCAAGCTTGTCCTCTTTTTAATGACTTTGATGCTGGAAATCTCCCATAAACAAAGGAGTTAGTAGAGACCACCAGGTAATGCAGGGTAGGATAAACTTAGCGTATCTGATGCCCGAAGAGAAACTAGATTATAATATTCCCTGTGTAGTCAAATAGGTTTTTAGCAAAGATTAAAAGAAAAATATTAGGACTCTAGTTTACATTAATAGAAAAGAAATGGAAATATATTATGTCAATCTATTTAGATTTTAACATTGCACCAATCTATGTGACATCTGAGTACTTAACCACTGAATTATATATGAGGACTAAAAGTCCAAGAATGTCTCGCACTGTAGTTAAAAGCACACCTCAGTTACACTTGAACAATGTATCTCCATGCTCATTACCATAGGTGATTGGTGCAGAAGGAGAGAGGGGCGCTAAGGGCTCAGAGAGGGCCACCAAGGAGGACGGGGGGGAGGACATGATGAGGAACTCTGGTTAGCAATTAAAATGTTGATGTGGACATAGATGGGACACACCTCTCGAGTGCTCCCACATGCCATCTATATTCATTACTATATTATCTCAGTGCAAGAGGACCCCTACGGCGTGATCTTGCAATATGCTGCACATAAGGGCCAGAATCCAGTAGAAAAGTGAAGCAGCTGTGTAGTCCCAGTGACAGCACTGAGCCTAATCACATGATTAAAGCTAAGCATACAATTTAGGACCTGTTTCAAGAAAGCATCCCTAGTTAGTACAGCACAGAAACATGCGCTTAAGTGCTTTCTTAATTAGTGCCACAGTGGTATGGTCCTGGCAAGATCAAGCCCCAAATTATTTAAATTTAAAGGGAAAGTGACTTTTCTGTAGAAGACATCTGACCTGTAGCATAATCACCCCTACAAACACCCGAGGCACCAAAATTCTGATGCCCAAATATATTGCAATTAGTGGGAGCTTTTCTAAGCTAGGACTTCAGAATTTGCTCTTGTAAAAATACTCATTAGCAAAGCTTATTATTTAGTCCTGCCTATTCAAGTGGATAGTCCCAGTTTATACATATGGGTAGTGGGCATTTTCAGTGGAACACCCTTAACTCTTGAGTTTATATGCTGCATTGGTCCATGGCATGCCATAAAATCTATTTATTGAAGCTTTCTCTGAGAGGGTGGCTTAAGCCAGAGGGTCCTGTGTTTTATTTTTATGGAAGAAAGGGGTGATATTTTATCAATGTAGTTGGCTTCTGTATAACTGATTCTTCCATGCCACCTCCAATGCATCTTTCAACCTATTATTATAAGTAAATAATATAACACACACATCAGCAACATCTCTGAGCAAGGATGTTTGTTTTTGCAGAGTTCAGGAATGTTTCCCCTAACAGCCACATTTTTCTTTAGAACAGAATGTGATTTCTTTCACCCTATCTGAAAAAACAATTCTATCTGCGAGCCCCTCAGATATATGATAGGTAGCCTGCCACTCCTAAACAGAGAGTACAAGAAGCTACAAAAAAAGTTTAATCTTAAATTTACCTCTTTAATCCGCCCTCCTCTGGAACTCTCTAAAATCACGTGCTGTCTCAGCTTTCATTCATGCTAGTGGTTGTTCTCTCTGGAGTCCTTCAAAAAGGCTGCAGAGATGGTCCCTTGAGACTGACAGCAGACCTCCAGAAGTTGAAAATGCCACTGATGGCCTAATGCAGTGCCACCAACTCCTTGCATCCAGAGAACAAGGGATTGATCTGACAGCCTAAACAGTAACCTTTAACACAGCATTGCACTTTGATGCCATAAGACTACTAGACCAGTCTACAAACATATAAAAGCCTTTCAGTACTAATTAGATGTTTGTCATTACTGTACAGAGCCAAAAAGTGTTTACAATCTCTTTATATCTGTGGGAAGCCTTGATATGTAGTGCCAAGTTCATTTAATATTTATATTTTATATTTAACTATCACGAAACACATTCATTCAACTGTACCATAATTTCAATGGCATATTTTCCTCAAAAGGGGTACTATTTTCCTAATTTTTTCCATCAAGAGGACATTCCGCTTATCCTAGACATTATGCCACCAGCATTCTTCTGCCTCTGTGGATTTATCAAGCTATGCAAGCTGGTAGAAATATTTCACATATGTTCTCTTTTTATAATCCTCAAACTACAAAGGAACTCAGATGTGGAAACAAAATAAAAGTAAAACTTAAAAGTTTTCAGTGTTTCCTCTCGCTATGTATGTGTCAAAATTCAAGAAACAACCCTTTAATAATATCATAAGAATTTAGGATTTTAATTGTGTTCAGATCCAGACACTTAAACCATATTTTTGATACACAGATTTTTTTTTTTTATTAAATGACAACCCAGAGCAACGACATTGATATTCTTAGGAGGACAAGTCTAAACTCTCAGGGAGATATTATCCTGGTGTAACTATGAAGGTAAACAGAATTACATCAGGAATAGATTTGACCCATAATATACCCAACATCTGTGTTTAGACAATTTGACATAATATAATGTAATGCTGTTTCTCGGAAATATGAAAACAAAGGGCCACAAGCTGGTCTGTCTCCTAGGCATCAGTCTGAAATATGCCATAAACAAATAAAATGCAATTTCTGTTTTATGGCCCTTTTAATTAAAAACATTTAAATTATATAAACAATGTTGGAGTGATGAAATTTAACCAAGTAAATGCAATAGCCATTGAAGGTGCAACAGCATTCACAAGCAACCACTTTTTCATTTGCCAAATATGGAGGTACAAGGGTTTGTGTATATATGAGAAAGCACATTATGCTCAGTTGGCAGAGAGCACAATCTACTTATAGGCAAATGTCACTGCTTAGGTATGTGTGAAGAAGCAACCCTGCTCAGGTGTGCTCACTGCAGGCAGGCATAAACATGACAGGTGTGCCTCTCTCAACTTCCCCTTTCACATTACCAGTATTTCTTAGTGCAAATGGCCCTTGTGGGGTTAACTTATTACAAAAAAAAAAAAAAAAAAAGAGACCACCCTATGCATAACAAATCCCAACACCACAATCCAAGCAGTACATTAAATACAGTCCCCATGCCCCCTCTCCATGCCCTGCTTCTTCAGTGCCACCCTCTCTGGCCCTCTGGCTCCAAGAGCCAACAGGCTTCTCCCTCTGAAGCTCTCAGTCTCTGGCTCAGGAAGCAGGACTGAACTGCCCGGCCACCGGATTCCTAACCTCCAGCCCTTTTCAGCCTGGCAGCTGCTCAAGGAAGGACAGCTGTGTACTCCCTTCACTGGCTCCCTAATCATTCCTCCCTTTTCCCAGGGAGAGTCTGCAGAAGCTTTCAGCTCTGTACAGCTTCTACAAGAGACCTTCTCCTGATTCTAGTTGCTTTGATTCACCAAGTCTCTTTCACATTAATGGGTCACTTGCTGATCTTTAATAGGCCCCAGATGCTGTCCCATCCTCTTAATTGGCCAAACTAGGAGCACCTATTCAGAAACAGGGGAAGCTGGACTTGCTTCATTGAGAAGGACACCCCCCCCCCCCCCACTGTCTGACTCATATAAAAATGTAAACACTGTTTAATGGTGAGAATCTCTAGAACTATGTGAACTGTACATTAAATATAATCAAATCAATTTGAATTGTAAATTATTGTGTGAAGGTTGATAACAGAAGCCTCTTTTACCACCTTTTCTGAGAAACTGAAAAAAGAAGTGCATTTAGCTAGGTGCAAATAGAATTTAGTAGCAAGACTCCAACTAAAATATAGCAGAACAAAGTATCTGTTATGTGTAACAGGAGAGATGTGCATGGAAAGTCTAAAAAGAATCATCACTGAAAATAACCACGATTTCAGTCTAACAGATGGCCAGGTGGCGATATAATGCCTTGTTAACTCTGTAGCAAGGGCATAAAATGTTTTTGCCTCTTTACCATCATCTTAAAACCAACAGAAACAACAGAGCTTTTAGTAAGTGTTCATCTGGTACCTACCATTGTTCTTCCACACAAACCTCTCATAAAGTTTAAAAGTTAAAAACAGTGTTTTTGAGACAACACTGAGATGATGGCATTTACCTACAGCAGGGACATTAACAGAACCATAAAAGGTACTGTCATAGCTAAGAGTAACATGATGGTTTTAAATGTTTCTGGTGTTAAATCTCTTAATCTGCTGTACAGGACACAATGTTCTGTTTTACCACAGTACTTCCTTGCTACCTAAATGTCTTTGTTGCTTATATGAAATGAAATTGTCTTATTCAAGTTCCTGATGCCACTCTCATGGAAGTCTACAGGAGTCTTTCAATTGACTTCAGTGGGCTTTGGAGCAGGAAAACATCAGCAAAACTGGCAGCCATTTTGACAGTCAAAATACAAGAATCAAGGACTGAAAGGGCATGATCATGAAAATCCCTTCTCTGTTCCACAGGTGGTCTGTACAGGTTATGCTCCAGCAACATTAGGAAGGCATTGGGGGGAATCTTCCATCTCTCCTGCTGGTGCAGATCCTATTTTGAGGATAAACGGCTTTTTAGTGCCAAGTGCTGTCAATCCAGAAGCTTTCAAGAGGACTAAATTTCCAAAGTGCACATTGTTAAAAGACAAAAACAAAACACTATTTGACATAGACTAAACTTATTTCTCTTCACCAAAAGAAAAGGAAAAATTCAATTAGCAGCTAAATGTAAATGGTGTAGTATCTCAAGATATTTCAAAGTTGTGAAGATATAAATGACAAATATATGTAGATTTCATTCTACAGAGATTGAAAATTAGAACAACACATGCCAAAAATAATACAAAACAGCATGAAATGCTGCTTCAGGTTTTAAAATCTCTGCTGTGCAGGTAACTTTCATTTGCACTCCTTTTAAAGTGATATGTTATAAATAAGCTAGAGGTCTCCATGGCCCAATTGTAAAACAGTATAGAATCTCTGAATTACAGTCCTTTAAACCATAGATAACATGAAACTAAAACTAAAGCAAGGGTTAGATCGGGGGATGGGTTGGTGTGTTTTTTTTTTTTTATAACAAAAATACCCTTTTGATTACATGACTTAGATCAGAATTTCAAATATGACTACAATCAGCAAGGAAGAATAGAGTTACCTGAGTGGAAGTTGCCTCACTCCAAACCCCTCTTGATTTGATGCTGAACATAATTACTCTTTTCTTGGTGGAATGAATGGTAGATATTTACAGGCTTGGAAGACCCAATCAAGGGTGAGAAGTGTGGTGGGACTGATCTGGCAAGATGCCAGTTCCTAGTATGATGAGCAGACCATTGTTTCTGCTCTTGAAAGTATGTGTTAATGGTGAACAAAACTATTTCTCATAAATGATTTTTAAAGGGACATAAGAAAAAATCATGGCCCTACTGTCAGAATTTCCTGAGAAAACCTTGGCAGATGCCACCTTGAAGCTGGCATTTAAGTCCTTATGAAACCTAAGAACATAGGTCTGTAAGTAGAATAATCTTAGACTCACAGAACACTAGAACTGGAAGGGACCTCGAGAGGTGATTGAGTCCAGTCCCCTGACTTCATGGCAAGACCCAGTACCATCTAGACCATCCCTGATCGATGTCTATCTAACCTGCTCTTAAATATCTCCAGAGATGGAGATTCCACAACCTCCCTAGGCAACTTATTTCTGTGTTTAACCACCCTGACAGTTAGGAAGTTTTGCCTAATGTCCGACCTAAACTTCCCTTGCTGCAGTTTAAGCCCATTGCTTCTTGTCCTGTCCTCAGAGGCCAAGGAGAACAATTTTTCTCCCTCCTCCTTGTGACACCCTTTTAGATACGCTCTCAGTCTTCTCCTTTCCAAACTAAATAAGCCCAATTCTTTCACAGTCTTCCTTCATAGGTCATGTTCTCTGGACCTTTAATCATTCTTGTTGCTCTTCTCTGGATCTTCTCCAATTTCTCCACATCTTTCTTAAAATGTGGTGCCCAGAACTAGACACAATACTCCAATTGAGGCCTAATCAGCGCAGAGTAGAGCAGAAGAATGACTTCTCGTGTCTTGCTCACAACACTCCTGTTAATGCATCCCAGAATCATGTTTGCTTTTTTTGCAACAGCATCACACTGTTGACTCATATTTACCTAGTGGTCCTCTATGACCCCTAGATCACTTTCTACAGTACTGCTTCCTCGACAGTCGCTTCCCATTCTGTATGTGTGAGACTGATTGTTCTTTCCTAAGTGGAGTACTTGGCATTTGTCCTTATTAAACTATATCCTATTTACCTCAGACCATATCTCCAGCTTGTCCATATCATTTTGAATTATGACCCTATCCTCCAAAGCAGTTGCAATCCCTCCCAGCTTGGTATCATCTGCAAACTTAATAAGCGTACTTTCTATGTCAATATGTAAATCGTTGATGAAGACATTGAACTGGTCCCAAAACAGACCCCTGCAGAACCCCACTTGTTATCCCCTTCCAGCAGGATTGTGAACCGTTAATAACTACTCTCTGAGAATGGTTATGCAGCCAGTTATGCACCCGTCTTATAGTAGCCCCATCTAAGTTGTATTTGCCTAGTTTATTGATAAGAAGATCATTTGGGACCGTATCAAATGCCTTACTAAAGTCTAGATATACCACGTCCACTGCTTCTCCCTTATCCACAAAACTCATTATCCTATCAAAGAAAGCTATTAAATTGGTTTGACATGATTTGTTCTTTACAAATCCATGCTGGCTATTACCTATCATCTTATTATCTTCCAGGTGTTTGCAGATGAATTCCTTAATTACTTGCTCCATTATCTTTCCTGGAACTTAAGTTAAACTGACTGGACTATAGTTTCCTGGATTTGGCCTACGGGACATATCTTGCCCATACCTGGTCTATTAGCACCTGCATGGGGAACAAATATTTAACAATGGGCTCTTCAGTCTATCAGAGAAAGGAATAACCTGATCCAATTGCTGTAAATTGAAGTTAGACAAGTTCAGATTATAAATTTTTAATAGTTATAGTAACTAGCAATTGGGACAATTTAGCAAGCGCCATGGTGGAATCTTCATTGCTGACAATTTTAAAGTCAAGATTGGATTTTTTCCCCTAAAATATATGCTCTGGAATTTATTTTGGTGGAGTTCTCCCACTTCAACCGGAGGCCAGAGCAGAGGAACACAATAGTCACTTGTGGCCGTGGACTACGAATCTATGGATTATTAGGTATCACAGATTGCTAGGCTCCAGCAGAGATAGTCCTCGGAGTTAGGATTGAGACTACAGCCAGGTAGGACCTTGGAGGGGGCTGCTATACCAGCAAAGATCCTTGGCAAGGAAGGCCTGGCAGAAGGAAGAGAAACCTTTGTTTTGGATTAACTTTGTTTTGGGATTTTGAGTATTTGAAATTTATTTTATATTAATAAATCAAGTCTTCAATGAGGAGCATTTTAGCATTTTTCCATCCCCCTCGCACTCCAGAAAGCCCAGGAGAACTTTTATATGAACTATCAGAGGGAAAATTGAGGAAAGCGGCTGCAGAGTGAGATCTGGCCATGAAGAGATGTGCAAGAGGTGACCAATGGAGGCACAGTGATGCAGTACCCTTCTTTGCCTCCATTTAGTGCCCAGGGACCAGGCACCAGTGGCGAACTGGAGATGGTTGTGATGATACTGTCATGGTCAGCTTGCCCCAGAAGGTCTCAGAGCTCCATGTTCCTTTGTGCAGACCTCAGAACAGAAGACTGTGCTATCAGAGTCAGAGGAACCAGTGTAAAAGTAAGTCCCTGGCTACTGCAAAGGCCTGTAGGGCCAATGGAATAATCAGACCTCTGGCGCTGTGAAGGGACAGAAGGTCCCTTACTGGACTCAACATTCGGCATGGAGTTTACAGACACCATGAGACTGGAGGGTGGAAGAGCAGGTTGCATTCCTGTTTGACAGGAAGGCTTGACACAGGTTGAATTCCCCATACTTGTCCTTCACATGCACCAGCAAGTGCCTCTGTTGGTGTTCTGCTTTTTATGCTTCTTCCTCAGTACCAACGTTGGAGGAAGAGCATGGTGCCAGAGAACTACTTTGCACTGAGGCCAAACTGCTCAGTGCAGAATGAAAGCAGGTTGGCTCAAGGCCTGTCAGAGTGGCTTCCATTAGGAGAGCCTCCAATCTTATTTCTCTGTCCTTTTAAGTGCATGGTCTAAAGTCCTGGCCAACCCTGGCACTTGTCCCTCGTGTGAGTTTCCCCCCCACACTTCAAGCAGCTGAAGTTGGATTGCTCATGACATAGGTTTGCTGTAGAAGGTACAAAGTTTGAAACCCAGTGACTAGAGTATGCCTAGCTCCTGAGGCAAAGAGAGTCTCTTGACAATAGTACACTATTTGCACTAATTAAAGTCCAAGTCCAAAAACCAGAGAAGGCTTGACAAAGCAAGATGAGTTTCTTCAGTAACTGTCACAAGTGGCAAGAAGGAACTGAGAAGGTGCATGACTAGCGATGCCCCTGAGTACAAGGGTGCAAAATCCAGCCTGAAGAATACCACTAAGGGAAAAATCTTCAGTAATAGTGCATGAAATGCACACACCCCTTAAATGGAAAGGACACGAGCCAGAACTCAAAGTAGAACCTAAAATGCTACCTACATCATTTCCATCAATACAGCAACTGGTCAGTTACACAATGCACATATATTGGGATTCAAAAGCATTATTTTACTTCACACAGCATGTTAGCAAATGGCAACTCAGCCGTGTGGCTTTATATCCAACACAATACATGTAAAGGGACTTTTAGAAGGAAATGTGAAATTAAGCTGTTGTAATGCACAATCTCCATCATATTACTGACTACATACTGCTTAAAATAAGTCACTAAGGGTCATATATTCTGCTCAGCCCAATTGGCCCTTCATTTTAGCATTTCCTATCTTACAGATGTAGTCTAGTCACATAAGGTATGGCGTCACTGCAGTTAAAACCTCAGGGTGACATACACCAGCTGGTTTGGGCTTGCAGGGCTTGGGATAAGGGGCTATTTAATTGTGGTGTAGTGTTCAACTGTAAGCCATAGCTGAAGTCTTGGGATCCTTCCAGCTGACAGAGTCTTAGAGTTAAACAGCCTCCTACCCTGAGTCCCACAAGGCTAAGTCAGGTGGGCTAGCTGTGGGTGTCTAACTGCAGAGTAGACAAACCTGTAGACACTAAAGTAATGGACTATGGTCAGGAGAGTTGACAGCCTCTGTGGGCCCTTGGGCAAGGAGTGAATCTGCACCCTGGAAGGGGCAGAGACTTGGGCAGAAGGGGCAGAGCCAGGGGCAACCAGCCCTCAGCGCTACTTGAACCACAGCATACCTTCCCCTGCACCCCTCAAAGCCCCCCAGAGTGTGGGGTGCAGCCCCCACCTTCTCAGGAAGCCCTAAGAGCCAGCTGAGTGCTTCACATGGCACTTCAGTGGCAATTTAAAGGACCAATGGCCCATCTGAATTGCTGGGCTCTGGAACAATTGCCCTCTTTACCCCCTCTCCCCCATCGGTGGCAAATCAGATATTTATACATTTAAGTGCCATAAACTGCTGGTGCAAATAACTGTGAGTAAAAGTATCAGAGGTCAATACGTATAAATCTACATTTAAGATTCAAGAAAATTATACAAGCTAGCTTTCTGTATCTTCTCTTTCACTCCTTCAAAGATACATGAATTTGAAAGCAGCAAATTTTAACTTGCTGGCTGCATCGAAATTCATGCTAATACATTACAATTGCTTTTCTTATTTAAGCCATATATTACACTGCTTTTTCAATTTCTGCATTGCTTGAATATTTTGCTGAATATACCAATAATGAGAAGACACCTTTTTAAATTAAAAGCATTAATAAAATGTTGTTTGTAGATATTTTTAAATTAGAAAAATGTCAAATGTAAACAACACTCTAGGGATCGGAACAGTTGTGCCCTCCCCCCCTTTTTTTAGTGTCAGAAAACTATTCCTGTAAAATAAATTATTTGGAGAATTAACGATAGTATCCTCCATAGATGCATGCTGTATCATATAGGTTCTGCTCCTTTTAACTGATTTTTGGAAGCCTTTCTGAAAGAATAAGCATTTAACCCACTCATATAATCCATTGACTATACATAAAATAATGCCTTGGACATAATTTCATTAGACATTTCCTATTTGAATTCCTTTATATTTCTCTTGATGTCCACATCACTGAGTCTGGCCAAGAAAATGTGTTAGCTTCCTTTTAGAGTAAAGGAATCTTAGAAGTGCCATTCCCAGCCCAGTTATTCTTCCCATGCGGCTGATATGTCCATATGGATGTGGCTCAGCTTTATGCAGCCTTGTGGATCAGAAAAGCTCAGTTTTAGACATATTGTTTTCTTCAACCATTTTTGATAACAACAATTCTGCAGTGAAAAGAGAGGATGTATTAAAGTGCCAGTAGGATACTTGTGAGAGATAAAGACAGATCTTTGTCCCAGAAGAGTGTCTAGCTATACAAGACACAGAAAGTACTATTCAAATTAGGGCTGTCGATTAATCGCATATGATTAACTAAAGAAAATTAATTGTGAGTAACTGCAGTTTTAATCGCACTGTTAACAGAATAACAATTGAACTTTATTACATATTTTTGAATGTTGTCAACATTCAAATATATACATTTCAATAACAACGCAGAATACGAAGTAGACAGTGCTCACTTCACATTATTTTTATTACAAATATTTGCACTGCAGAAAAGATAAACGAAAGAAATAGTATTTTTCAATTGACTTCTTTACAACTACTGAAATACCATTCAGATGATGAAAATGAACATGTCAGTCTATACTGCTTTGGATCATTATTGAGCAGAACCTGTTATCAGCATGGAAGTATGTCTTCTGGAATGGTGGGCAAAACATGAAAGGACATATGAATCTGAATCACTTCTGGCACGTAAATATGTTACAATGTTGGATACAACAGTGCCATGTGAATGTCTGTTCTTACTTTCAGGTGATGTTCTAAACACGAAGCAGGCAGCATTGCCTTCCATAAATATGAACAAACTTGTTTGAAAAATTGTCTGAACAGGAAGTAGGGCTGAGTGGACTTGTACATTTCAAAGTTCATTATGTATTGTTTTTGAGTGAAGTTAATTTTCTATACCCTTGTAAGTTCAACTTTCATGACATTGCACTACAGTGCTTGTGAACTGAAAAATACTATTTTATATAGTGAAAATATTTGTAATAAAAATAAATATGAAGCAAGCACTGTATACTTTGTATTCTGTGTTGTAACTTTAATCAATATATTTGAAAATGTAGAAAACAGCCAAAATATTTAAATAAATGGTATTCTATTATTGTTTAACAACACAATTCATTGTAATTTAAGTTTTTAAACACAATAACATTATGATAACATTTTAAATTGCTTGAGAGCCTTAATTCAAATACATCAGTCACATAATTTAGGTGTAAGAATTCAGGGGTGCCATTTTTATTAATAAAACCCATTTGAGATGTATTCCATGACAGCCTATTCAAGGCATCAGCAGAATGGAATCAAGGGAAATAATATGGCAACAAGGGCAACTGAGACAGAGTGGGAGGAAAGCAGCATAGCATGATTCCCAGGGGAGAAGGGAGAAGAGGGTGAGTTACATAATGGACATAGGGAGAAAGATAGAAGCACAAAAGAGACAAAATGAATTAAAATGAGCCTTATCCCCAACTCTTCCCCAAACCTTCCAGCAGATAATAACATGAGATGTGTGCAAGTGCACAAGGATCTCAGGAGGTTTATTGTTTACTAGTTTATGGTGGAGGTAATGGCATAGAGTCTGTGAAGCTTGGTACGGATTTCACTTTCCAAAGAATACATTGCAAAGGTTTACTGATCTATAAAGATGGGGGGTGGAAACTGAACCTCAACTGATGAGCAACTGCACCAGCTGATTGTATACAATATCATTTTATTATAAAAGTGTATAGAGTGAGGTCTTTTCTGGAAGCAGATGACACACTGGTGCTTAGAGCATTATAAAATATAGGTATTAGCAGTATATGAGGAAATGTGAATACTTAATGATATTATACTTTAAAGTCTGTGGCCAAGCAAGGAGAAAAGGTTCCATCCCAGACAGGGGAGAAGGTAACTATTATGAATCTCCTATGTAAATTAAGCATAATGGAATCAAATCAATAGGAGCCATATTTACATATAGGGGAAGCCCACAGGAAAAGAACAAAACAGCATGAGGTCCTGCTGCCTCTTGAAAAAAAGTCATTGAACTTTGGAAGATACAAGCAAAGACAAAAGCCATCTTTCACATCCATCACTAGACAGAAAAAAAGAAAGAGAGCTCTTGCAAGCAGCAAAAGATGGATCCTTCAACCAAAGGAGGGGGGAAGAGGTGGGAACTGAATATAGATGAAAAACCTGCGTAGCCAAAGGTCTTCCGTCCATGAACACAAGGGAAGCCAGTATCTCGTACTTTAGTTGAAGGTTCTGAGGGAAAGTCAGCCATAGCTGGGAAGAATAATGAGACACATCTCTGATTTGCTTATAATCCTTCCTAACATTGTTTGTTCAGTATTACTTAACCGATTTCCTATTCTTAATACATTTATTTAATTTTTTTCTATAGACAAACTCAGTGCTGCATTTAAAAGAAAGGGTCAGGGCTGCCAATGGGGGGGAGTGGGTAAAGGGGACAGTTGCCCTGGGGCCCAGCGATTTAAAAGGACTTGGGGCTCCAGGCTCTTTAAATCATAGCAGGAGCACCGCACAGCACAGCCCAGGTGTTGCTGAAGGCTGGCTGCGAGAGGTGTGGGGTGGTCTGAGCAGCTTCGAAGGCTGGCTAACCCTAGCCCAGACCCTTCTGACTTAGGCCCTGCCCTTCTGGGGGCCTGAAGCTGATGCCCCCACCACATTTCTGCCACAGTGTGGCACAGACTTTCAACAGCACCTCAATTAAGTTAATAAACTGTGTTGTGCCTTTGCCACTTTACAAGAATAAATCTCATTATTTCTCTGAACTGTCTAGGAGAGAGCTGAAAATTACAAAGCCCACATTTTGGGGAAAATGTTGAGTAGGACCATGCTGGGATTATCTGGCTGGTTACAGAGAGGCTGCTGTGGTCACAGATGCTGACACAGTACTGTCTCTTCTGGGTGTGACCTGCACGCTCATAAGCTAGTTGTGAGCATTTCAGACTGGGAGTTACCGCAGCAAAGTATTGTAAGGTACCAAAGTTTGCAGGGCAAGTGATAACACAATGCTTCATTAAACTGGACTGCACTCCAAATCCCATGACAATTACATTACAATCAAATAGAAAGAGTGGCATTTACAGTGTTTGTATTTTAGCATGAAATATTTGCCATTGGCTAACACAGGCACTGGACCACATTTTGATGTGCACACATTTGTCTGTGGCATGCTGAATACCCAATATAGTTAAGTTATCCACAATTTAAAGTGGTGTTCTGGTCTGAAAGAGATTGTGTAGATGTGACACCTCCTCACTCCACTCCCTGTGTGTATTCGGGGTCCTGCTTACTTTATAACAATGACAAAAATGAGATTTTCACACCTGTTAGCACACAACTAACATGGAGTGAGTTGAATCCTTCTTATACATCTACAATTAACTGCATTTCGGTCAGTTACTATTGATGTCAATAGGGTTGCACAGTTATTACTGACTGTAGAATTTCATTCATGACAATAGAGTTTCCACTGGTATAATAGGGGGAAGAGGGCTATTTTGACATGCCAAACCTTTATTGCTAGACACAATGTTTGAGAAAGAAAAATCCAGCTTGATTTTCACAAGCCAGCTTACAGGGTTGGCAGTGACATATATTTTTATTTTTAATCAAAGTACATATGTTACAGGATTCAGTGAAAGAAACATGAAGACCTATCGTGTTATTTTTATAGTCAGTTTTCAGAGAAGAACTGGAGTTTAAACTTACTGAATTACCAAAAAAATCTAAAGCAAAACTAGATGATACTCCTTTACTAGTGAGTATACTGGGAGTGGGGTGGGGTAGGATGGGAAATTAATATAAATCCGTATGATGCAAGATAGACATTTTTCTTATCTTACCATTAGGCCCTAATACGTATAACCACATGCTCTCCTCAGAGATAAATATGCTGACCACACACTACCTATAACAATAACCTGCTGCCAGCCATGATAATATGTGCCTGCACTTATACAGTTTATTTCTTTGTTATCGTATGTGTCAACCATTCAACATCAAAGGCACTTTCACTTGAGATTCAGCAAGCATTTATCTTTGGGAAAAGACTCTACAAATGCAATGATGAGGCATATGAAATATCCTCACCAGCTAGAATAGAAATAAAATGATACAGAATTTATGGAGATTTACCCTTGATATCATAAGCACACAAACACCATTTGACAAACTAATATGCAAAGGGTCACAGAATAATTTGTTTGAACTAAAACATAATTCTGACTTAATCAAAGTAAGAAAATGTAAGTTCCTACCAGGCCACAGATTTATGTCTGTTCTGTAACAACCAGCGTGGTACCCAGTCAATAGTGTGTCTAAACCAAACTTCTGCAGAGGTGGAGTCAGGCCACACTATGGGGCTAAGGCTGTGGGGAAAGGAGCCTCTGCTTATCAAAACATCTACAGGCATGCCAAAAAGCCACTTTAGCAAAGTAGAGATCAAAGTGTATTATGTCGTTCACTGTTGTGGGAGACTGATGGAGTGCCAGAGAGCCATCTGAAGCTGCTGTTGCAGGGTGAGTGGACTGCCTCCCCACTATAAGCAGAAAGGGACAAAAAGGCAAAACCACTGTGTCTGGGTGACTGGATCCCACAGGCCAGAAAGGAACCAGAGGAGAGGAGAAAAGCAAGCAAAAAAGGATTGCAAGAGAGATTAGCAGGCCTTGTTTTCATTTTTAAAAAAAGGTGTGTTTTTTACACTGGCATCTGTCATATATGAGCTATTCTGAGGTACAAATATGATGAACACCATGCATTTTCATTTTACTGCAAGTACACAGTAACATACCTGCTCCAAGGGTTGAGCTCGGAAAACTAAAGTTCCCAGTTTGCACTGTGTTTTTACCTTGGGATAACTTAGCTGTGTTACCAGAGGTAAAATACCTTCCAATGAGTGAAGACAAGGCCTTAGAAGAGAGGAAATAATTCCATAAACTGCCAACTCTAGTGCTGTAGGCAGGAAAACTGAGCATTTCATCAATAAACTGATACTTAATTCGGCCAGAGTTTGGTGTCTGGAGAGAAGAGTGTATATTTCCACATATATCTATATATTTCAGCAGTAAAGCTATCCAGTAGCCAGTGTGGATTGGTAGATTGTCACTCACAGATAGCAGAAATCTTTTAAACAGATAAGTGGGATTAGCAGTAGCTGGTAGCAAAACAGAATAGTGAAATATAGCCTGCTGATACCCTAGGTGCGGATGAGTATTTTCTGCTCTTAAAGAGTGATTTTTTAAAAATTATATTCACTATTGGAAAAAAACCTCATTTACTGCTGGAATATCAGACAATATTTCATTATATCCTATTTTGCTAGCAAAATCTAGCCAAATCACTTTTGTTTTCTATATGCTCAAAGTATGCCTAGATCTACCTCCTCCATTAAATGAATACTAGTTAAAATCTAAATGAAACTAATATACCTTCACTTTTACATGATATTTTCCATTCACAAATATATTTATGTTAAAAAACGTTGTTATAGCTACTCAGTTATTTTGTCATGTTTAATTAATAACGATTTTATAACCATACATAACAAAAACAAAAGTCAAACTATAGATGGTGGTTTCAATTTGTTAATTACATGTATTTCAACTGATTGGTAAAACAGTCTGAAGTAATTTACTGGGGCTATTATTTAGCTTTCTGTCACAAAGCACAGTCTAAGAATTTCTGACCAAAATGCCAGCTCATTTTTCATAAATGACTTGTGTATAAATTGAACAGCATGGATAAAAATAATGGTCTGTTCAAATATTCATGATATTCCCAATAGTATTTTTCAATTACACAACTGTCCTAAAATAACACTGCATTCATTTTAATTAGGTTTTGCATTTCAAAGCATTTTTTCCACACATAGTATGATTTTATGTGGCTTATATCAATACTTGAAGATAAAAGAAAAGCCAAAGGTTATATGTAAATTAATTATCTAAAGGAAGGAACTATGCTTAATTTATGTTAGCTCATATGTTAGGAAAATAACTAACTACTCTGAAAGTTATGGAAATATATCTATGGCACAGATAAATAACGAGTCATAGGAGATTTTAACACAAAAATACTTGTTTGCAAAAATACATAATTTTTCTTTGATATAAAAGCATATATTCTAGAATTGCTTTGAAAAAATTAAAAGATTATAGCTACTTTTATAGCTCAACATGCTCAGTTCAGATATACAAGTTGGAAGAGACTCAGAAATAACAGCTATGAGTGAGTATGCGTGTTTCTGAGAAAAGTTAGAAAGAAAACTGATAGTACAGATCTAAATGGATCTTGTTCTGCCTGCATCCTTATTTATCACTGGTAAGTTGGCCTTGTCTGGTCTAAAACTGCAGTTGGTTGTTGTTGGAGTGCCTAGGACAACTTAGTACTGCTAAGCTTTCTATTATTTAACAAGTAAGAGTTGAAGGAAGTTCAGACTATAGCATGTGACATCTACAACATAAAAGCTTATGCTTCTATATGAGATCTCTATAAAGAAGAAAGCATTTAGATATAATACTGCCACTTAAAAGTCTCTTCAGTGGAAAGGCAGCAGACCTTCTGGCTAATTTTTTCATTTATTGTCATATGGGACAAAAAACTTTGCAATTGAATTATAAACACAATTCATGCAGATTATAAAATTGTCCTTAATGAAGATATGCAGGAGTTATTGCAGCATTTTCCAGAACTTTTAACAGTTCAGAACAGTTATGTTTCATGGACTAGTGAGGCCTTTAGTTATACAGAGCTCAAAAAAAATCAGTTCATAAACTAGGTATTAGATTACTTTAAAAGCAAATATTTTACACGTTGACTGTCATCTAATGTCTGCATGAGTAAATAGCAGTACAACCTTGTGCTGTCAAAGATCTCCACCTGACTTCAACAAGGACTGAAATGGACTTTTAAACATTATTTATCATGCTGTAACCTATACATAGGAAGTAACACTTTGGTATAGGAAGGATTATGGCTTCAGGCTGTGAGTGTTCACTAACAAGCGAGACAGAGTAAATGTCTGACATGTGACCCATTGGTCTCCAAACAACCAAATATTTGGATATAACCTTTATAAAAGCTCACCCTTCTGCATAAATTTGTGAGTTAGATTTATGATTCTTTGGTTCCAGAATCACCAGAGGGCCAAGAGACAATGGAAGGAAGGAAGACAGGTGAAAAATAGGGGCAGAAGTTTGGTTCTGGGAGTTTACCTACACAATGACTGTAAGACAATCTTGCCAAAGTTTTGTTGGATCTGGGTTTCCACAACAGTAAACTGTTTGTGAATAAGTGTATAGGAGCTCAGGCAGCTGCTCTTCCAAAGTATATGACTGTTCATTTTTCAGAGAAGTTACAGAGCTACCTTGAAACTCTAGTAGAGTGACCTTTATTCGCTGCTGGTGGGGCTATGTTAGCTAATTTGTAACACAGTTTAATACAGGGCAACATCTACTTTGAGAATCTGGATTGACACAGTCTCACTGAACACTTATTCCTATCAGCATATGCTATGAATAATGTGGGTGATGCTCTCAAAGGTTTTCTATTTATACTGAATGAAACTTCCTGTGATGGAGGTATACAAATTCCACATTGGAGAACAAGGGGTTATGGAACAGCTCTGGGCCCAGAAAGCCCTGCTCAGCCATACCTGCAAAGCTTGCATCAACTGTAGGCAATGCTTTAAAAAGGGAAGCAGAGCTGTTCAGAAGCAGGCAATGGAAGAGGGTAGACAGCTGTCCTGAGCTCTGAAGGGAAGTACTGCACAGCAGCTCACTTCCTGGGGCCTGACAACACAGACATGAGTAGACACACAAAAGAAGGGTAGATGAGTGAGAGTGCAGGTCAGAGAGACTTGGTTGGAATGATTAACTCTAGGAAGCTAATGCGGCCCATCAGTGAACCTGGAGGAATACAAAATAGCTCATATCACTGTGAGGTAATTTGATAGTGGTGCTCACCTGTCTTAGCTGTTGGTGCTAGGAGTCTGACAAACCAATTTGGTGGGGTCAAAAAGTCCATCATTTATCAGTGAAGTCAATATCCAGGGATCAAATTATGGAGGATGTCAAGGAGTGTGTGTGGGGTTTTTTTTTTTTTTTTGAACCATCTCAACTGAAATATCCAGTGTATAGGCAAATCTCCTCAGTAGGTCCTGAAATATCTTAAAATTGTGTGAAATAGAGGCAGATGGCTTAGGCATTAGTGCTTCATCAGGGGATAAGGAAGATTCATGTACAGGGGCTCAATGGTCCTGGTAAACAGCCTGAGGCAGAAGTATATTCCTTTTCTGAGGCTTTGAAGAAGGGGATCTAGTTCTGGATTGAAAGGCTGATGATGCCATTCTTTATGCATGTGGAATTTCCAAAGAACTAGGCATACTGGTACAAATATGGATCTAGGGTTGGGGGGGGGACAAAGGATTGGAGTACCTATGTAAGCCTTCTATGTCTCTCATAATAGGAGTCAGCACTAGAATCTGGCGGTAAGTGGGCCTGAATATCTTGATCCCAAAATCTATCTGGGAAAGCCTCTCTGCTGTCCTCAGAGCCAGGATGACAAAGATTAATTCTCTTGAAAAAGAGAGGCTGTTCCAGTTAGTATGCTAGAAGCACTAAGAGAATAGGCGTTAGTTGGTAATGAATATGGCATATTAGGTACACAAGTTAGTACAATTATCAGTACAGTAAAACTCCAATAGTCCGGCATCCAATAGTCCGGCACTCCTGATAGTCCGGCATCAAAATGGCAAGAGCCTAGTGAGTGAGCTTCGGCCAAAAATGAGTCACAAGGTAACAGCGGCAGCAGCTGAACTGAGCAAAAGGGTAAAAAGGCTTAAAAACGAAAACATTACAGTATACTGTATACAGTATGTACAATAAAAAGGGTTAAGAACACTTTATATACAGAATATAATGTATACAGTATATATATAACCTGCTTATAGTACCTCCTGATAGTCCGGCATATCTGATAATCCGGCACCACCTAAGTCCCATAGGTTCTGGATTATTGGAAGTCTACTGTAGTATTTGAAGCATCTTTACTAGAGGTAACAGGGCACAGTCTGGTAGCAATGAGACCAAGAGGGCTTTGGATAACACATAAGTCTTCAGTAACAAGTATGCTAGCTGCTCACATTTCCTTTAGGGTTGTTGAACTGGAAGCTTCAACATATTGTGGAGTTAGTACCAGGCAATATCTATAGTATGAGAGAAGACAGTCCTGAGGCACAGATACACAGTATCTGAGTGGACCCCAGAAAAGTCCTTCTGGACTCTAAAGCTAGACTTAGCCTCTGGGATTCAAGAGAATTTATGGGCCCAGACAGGAAGACATATGTGCTTTGTTTCTATGAACTCTGTGGTCTTTCCTCCCCGTATTAGGGTTTACCAGGGATGGAAAATGAATCTTTCATTATGGAGAAATCATATGTATAGGCAGAAGGGCAGCCTGAGCACTTCTTGATGAAGAGTGCTCAGATGTTTCTGTTCCAGGCAACCTATGAAAACATGATACTGCACTTCTCAAGCTTCTCCCTCTGGGGATAGGAGGAGAGAACAAAGAACCACCAAATGATGGATGTGCAGTCACATTGCTTAATGAACTACTGGAAGATACTCCGAGACGACAGTGATGACTGTAGTATAAAAACCTATACAAAATATAACAATCCCATTTCTCAACATGTTTTGTTCTATGTCCCTTTACTCAATGATTTATACTAACCTTAATATCCCTCTTAATTTCTCTCTGTCATTTCCTCCATGTTTTTTTGTTTCCGACTCAGTATAGAACAATCTTCTAAGCCTGAACCCCATGCTCTCTTTTATTCAAATTTGTTTTTAGCCTCACTATTTGCACACACAGCCCCACAACCATGTCACTGAATCTGAATATATGAAAGGTAAAATATGCTAAACTCCCCCTGTCCTCTAGATCTCCAAGTACCTCTTGTCTCATGACTCCATTTCTTATTATCATGACATTCAAAATCTGGAACCATTCCATTGTATATATACACAGATGTGGTCCCTGCCTTGATAAAGATTAATATGTAAAAAGACAAAACAATGAGAAAATATGGGGAAAAGGGTACAACATCAAGCAAAAGGTTCTAGGTATTAATGGGACATAGCTCATTATTTTCTTCTTTGTTTTCCTTGTCTCTCTTTTTTTTAAAAATTTTAGATACAGGGTGGGGTAAGAAGGAATGACAGGAAGGATGAGAAAATAGGAACCAGTATGGGGGGGAGAGGAGGACAGAAAGACAGTGAGGATGATGGGAGAAAAATGAAGTATGGACAGTGAGCATGGAGTTTCTGGAGTTCAGTGGACGCACTGGAAGAGAGAGGTAGGAGAGAAGACTAGGGAAAAAATGTGAGCAATGGAGAAAAAATGCCTGTAATCCAAAAGTTGTAAAAGACAGTCTGCTAGCATCTTTGGCACCTTGGGGCTGTGATAATAACTGGGAATGGGTGGAAACAGAAACATACAGATGGACCTCAATCCGACCTGCTTAGATCTCCTGTTGCTGTGGAAGTCTTTGATGCTCCCTGGATCAGACTTTTATCCTGGAGAGGATTTGCTTTGTTTTCTCCAACCCATGTGGTTAGATGAATAGGAGGCTGCTACTACTGCTGTAACAGGGGGCTGCCCCAAGCAGAGAAGAATCTTTGACTGATCTGTACTGCTTAACAAATAATAAAAATAAAAGACAACCTGAGAAACCGAAAAACCCTTACACACATTAACAGATGAAGGCTCAAAACTCCTTTGTGAAAAGAATATATAAAGAAAAAGTACAAAACAAATGTAAAATGACTATAAAACCCTTTGCAAATCAAAATGGTAGTGTTTATACATTCTGCACTCACTGCAGGCCTCAAGTGATGGCCCTTCAAGCTGAATTCAAATTAGATATTAGACACAAATTTTTAACAGCATGGTTGATTAATCACTGGAATAAACTACCAGGTGAAATGGTAGATTCAAAGTGTTCAGCTGATCCACTTGGCTGAAAATGATGAACCAGAGACAATGGGAGCTGCAGCACGCTGTGGCTATGGAACCTTTAGGTAAACAAAGTGGCACAGGCCCACTAGCAGCTTTCCCAAAGGGGGCCTGTCGAACACTTTGAGAAACACTGATCTAATCTAATCTGTATATCACAAGCCATTACATTTTGCCCATTCAAAGCTGTATTAAGCCCAGTAACTGGAGCTTGACTAAAGCATAGCATGATTATGTAGATTACAAGCATACACAATCCAGTGTAAATATGCTGATATTTCTATAAAGGTATTTCAGTCATTTTAAAAATTTTTAAATTTGGTTCCTATTATTTTAGTATGTATTATTTTGATATAGTTTTAATATAGTTCTAGTTGAATATATGTTCTGATTCTTCACTGCTTTGTTCCCTCCCAGTCATTTATACCTGTACAAAATATCGTAAAATGCTATAATTATTATTTGGAACTTTTACCCCTTTTGCAAAGATGTAAACGACTGAAGGAGCAAAGCAGCAGAGAATCAGGAATGAACAATACTAAGATAACGTGAAAGTAGAAAAAAAATGGAAAGGGGCTTAAAAATGCGATGCAGAAGCAATGCGCTACACTTTTATAATACCTTTGTATCCAATGTTATCAAAGCACTTTATAGACATAAATACATTGTGCTTCATACCATCCTTGTATAATTGATAAAGCACAGTATACTCATTTTGCAGAGGCAGAGAGTAGTTAAAGAGCTGACCCAACTTCTACTGCAAATGATAGTCTTCTTTTTACACTGATAGACCCCTAACTGACTTGCCTAAAGCCACATAGACAAAGGATGAGCTGGGAATTGAACAAATCTGTTCTGACTAGCCCTTATTTTAGGAATTAATAATATTAAATAATGCTTATATCATCATGCTTTTCATCAATAAATCTCAAAGTAGATTTACTAAGGAAGTGAGGGAAGTGACTTGCCCAAAGTCACCCAAATCACCAGCAACAGAGTGAGGAAGAGAAATTAAGTCACCTCAGTCCAAATCCAAGTCCATTGTCTTATCCATTAGGCCATACTGCTCTGAAAAATATATCACTCTTCCCATTCACACCTCTAGTGATATTTCCAGGTTGTAACTGTTATAAAAAAAATAACAGCAGCAGCAGCTACTTAGACACAAGGAGGAGTCTAATTAATTGGGATTTTCTAAACTTATGAAAAAAATACAGGAGAATACAAGTTACCATGTTTTTGGTAGTTTCACGTTTTTTAATTACACGTGTTTCAGTTGATTGGTAAATAGACTAAAGTAATTTACTGAGGTTATAATATAGCTCTGTCATACTTCACTCAGACCAATAAACTCTAACTAAAATACCAAGTAGTTTTTCATAAATGACTTGTGTATAAATTGAACAGCATGGATAAAAATAATGGTCTGTTCAAATATTCATGTTATTCCCTATAGTATTTTAGCAACTACACAACTGTCCTAAAACAACATTAATTTTAATTAGGTTTTGCATTTCAAAGCATTCTTTTCACACATAGTAGGATTTTATGTGACTTATGTCAATACTTAAACATGAAAGGAAAGCCAAAGTTTAAATGTTAATTATTAATTATCAATATAAAATAAAATGTAATGATCTTAGTTTATATTAGCTCACATTAACTCTCAGCTACCATACAGGAACTGAAAATATAATAAAGATGACAGCTCAAGGGAAGCTAAACAATGGGTCATTATACTTGAAAAAAGAATAACTGGTCTCCAAGATGTAATATTATATATCATTCCTTGTTCATGCTGCCATAGGTAAGGTTATTTGTGTAACTCCCTGAAGTCAGCCATAAATGTCTGCTTCAGACTAGTCCATGACACACAAGGTTTGTCTAAGTAATTAATGATTTTTAATTTGACATTAGAAAAAAAGTATACTGTCCATTTTTATAATAAATGTCATAAAACTGTGATGTACCATAAAAAAATGGGAGGAGTGTTTTTAAAGCAATCTCTGCAGCCCAAATCTGCATGCATGGTTACTTGTCAGCCAAGGTTCTACATAGGAAGGAAAAAGGCGGGGGGATGTCTTTACACTGAACATTTCTATATATCCTAAGCAGCAGTCACCAGGACAGGGGTAGTAAAGATTACCCGTCTTATACTGTTTTATATACATTCTTACACTGGACTCATCACAGCAGTATCTGTGTGCACTATGAACCACCACTCCACAACCGGAATTGCAGCTCAGGCAGTTGAATCAGAAGTGCACATAATTTAGTAAGTAACCATGGTGTCTGTACTTCTATTGCATAATTACTAATTGCAGTGACCTCATTACACATTTACAAGAATAAAATGTACCACTATAAATGTAACCATCAAATAATATTACTCTAAGATAATTAAATAATTAAAATTATACTATTTCTGTTATAGCCAAGGAAACTAAATTGAAAGAACATGAGGAAAGTCACACAATAAATATATAATAATGTTATGTTAATTAAGAACCACAGAAATTTTGAATAAACCTATGGTACTAAGTTATCTTGAGATTCCACTTTACTAATATTTTACAACACACTGTTTTTAGTATTTTTCTATATGTTAATTACACATTTTTATCTTTGCATGGCTGTTTTACAACTGTAACATTTTAACACAATTATCACAAAATAAACACATTTGAGATATTCTATATTCTGATGTGATTATATCAGATACTGACATATATTTTGAAAATTTGTGACAATACTAGAGGAGTCTGCATAAATGGAGTCTGCTAAATATGTGAAACATTTGCTAATATTATAGACACTTAAAAGTCTCTTAAGAAAATAACTCGCTGAACTTGTAAGCTAATTTATTTTTCTTTTGTCCACTGCAATACACTTTTGCTTTTGAAAGGTAAGCATCTGCTTTGAACACATCATGGAGCCATCTATGTAATAACACAGCTAAGCTATTGCATCAGTAATATTTCCCTTCCAGGAAAGAAGGATTAGTTTTATGGTTATCAAAGCCCAACAGTTGAGAGGGAAGGAAAAATTAATTAACTCCTAAAGTACATACTTTTCATTCTATGATATGCTATAAAAATAAGTTAGGCTGGAATATAAATGATCAGTTATAGTCACAAAGCTTTCTTCCTCCTTTCCAAATGCCCATTCTTATATCATTCCAGGAATAAATCACGCCATACCAGTGCTTCTGATATCACAACATTAATAATTCTTCAGTTTCTAAAGAATGACAGGTTCCAACTGGTTTTTAAGGTGCAAGAAGACTGTTGATAAACTACATTCACTGTCTACTATTCTGTAAAAGGCTTGACAGAAGATATTATCTGTCCATACAACTTTTAGGTATTCTCACATGACTCAATTATTTCAACCATTTTTAATATAATTTCTAGAATGTATTTGTTTTTGAGATTAAACAGTCTCCATGCTAATACTTCGGCTAGCAGGCCATCAATTACATTCACCAGTGATGCATATGGCAAAATATTATGGAAACAGAGGAAGCTGTGGTCTAGCCTGGAATCAGTGGTGACTCATGCACAGAAAGGCAGTTTTTAATCACACGGTTTTGACTGACTGTGAAAACATCCAATAAAATGTCCGAAGTTGTTCATCCATGAGGAAAAAGTTAAAAAAAAAAGTCCTGCTTTATTCTTTGAGTGCAGTGTAGCTTAGTCCTTGAGAGACTAATTTTGCAACTCTTAATCACATGAATGATAAGGGAAGTAAACCAGGTGGTTCATTGTAGTCCACTGGGAAAATTCAAGTGAGTAAGAGCTGTCAGATCAGGTCCTTTTCTACCACAAACACAGGTAACATTTATATAATGTAACAGGATACATTCAACTCTTAGTTGCCGCCCATTTCTGGGTGTGATACTGCAGTCCTTTTCTCACTTCTGGTGTCCCTTGCAGCCTGCTGGATAACTTTGGTTGGGTCTTCCATGGCTTGACCTTCCAACTAAGTCACAAAGACCAAATGAGCCTGTTCAGGCCCCGGGTAATTAATTTCATCACTTTGTTCAGGCTCTCAAATAAGCTCTGTCCCCTTCGTGGGGTTTATACCACTATGTGTGGTAAGGGAACCTGGGCCTGCCCCTTATTCTGGGTTCCAACCTAGGGTCCCTATAAATAGCAGTTATGCACTGCTCATTAGTTTATTGCTTTTTTTTCCCTTTACCTCTTCCTATCCTGGCCCTCTTTAGCTTCACCCTTACCTCAGGGTTAACATTCTTATTTCCTCATTCTCCCTGCCAACCCAACTTAAGCAAATGCAGCCAGAAACAAACTTTGGTTATTCCTCAAGCTCCACTGGGTAGAGAAGAGCACCACCCTTCCTTACTAATCTGGTCCCAGCCAGGGACTGACATGCTAAACAATAGCACCTCCTTTTAGTTTAGTCTCCTGGCCTCTTTTGACTGCTGCCAATACTGCGACAGGCTGCAACAGGACCCCAGGGCCCACTATAGGGAGCTGCAAAGAGCCAATATATATTAGTAAAATAGGAGTAGCTCAGCCATTTTAAAAAATGCTGTGTGGGGTAGAGAAGGACCTACAGCTCTTGCTCATTTGAACTGTACACATTTTATATATGCAGGGTTGCACACACACACACACACCTGCACAATTATCTAATGGTTGCAAATACACATTTGTTGATCCAAGATAAAAGTGACTTTGATATAGTATTATCTATAATACTAGCATAAACTTAAATAGAATAAGACAGGATCAAAACACTTGAGTTAATACTTAATAGTATTTTTATTAGTAATGGCATAAAAAGAAAATATATAAAAACATACAAACACCAGTTACATATTATTAAAATCTGATTGATAATCTTCCGTAAAGTATACTATAAAATAGAAACCTTTAAGAAATTGAATAAATATGTTGCCTTTGATATTAGACCTATAACTTTATATAAAATGCAACTACAAGGACTACTTTCAAATGTTATGACTATATCAAGATTTAAAACAAGAAGCAGGAATGATATTCTCATATAAACATTGTAATAATATGTTAAATTGTAAAATTTAGTCAGTGGAATCCACACAAGCACTTCCAAGGGCAGAATTTGTCTCTATGGGAGGAAGAATAAAAATTAATTCCTAAAAATACAGACAATTATGATGAGAATTCATGATATTGTATTAATGAATTTTCCATGGTGCTGTACAAGTTTAAATTAGTGGTTATATTAAACTATACTTTTTAAAATTCATTATTCAATTAATAGGAACCAATATGATTAAAAATTCCAATTGTATCACCTCTGCCATACAATTTTATTATCTAGGGCTACGTCTACATTGTGGAGCTATTTCAGGATACTAGAAGTATCCTGAAATAGCTATTCTGCATCTTTAAAGCAGCCCATTATTTCAAAATAGATTTTGAAATAATGGGTGCGCTATTCTGGCATCCCTGTAACACTTATTCCATGAGGGTTAATGGACATTTTGGAATAGCGCTTTATTTGAAATTACTTCGAGGTAATTACCTTATTTCGAGGTAAGAGTACTATGTAGATGCACCCTAGAAGACTATCAATTAATGCTAGCATGAATAAAATGCTCTACATGCTTTTGTCTTCTATTCTATTAGTAAAAATGAGTACACTCTTTCCACATAAAGCTACGATTCCTAAGTACTGTGATGCTCCCCCAAAATTATAATTTAAGTACTTCAGAATTGCCTAAACTCCTGATTTTAATTCCCTAAAACAGTGGCATTGTCATGATACAGATTTTCAGAAACTTTTTCAAGGAATGAGCCAAGCTTTGTCCTGTGAATGATCTTCCTTCCCACTGAGCAACATCCCTGTGCTAATAGTAGTAACTGCTTAAACAGAGAAGTGGAGAATATTGATACTTTTGCACTGAAGACCCTAGATACTTGTAACTGCAGCTAGAATCAATGAAGAGATTCCTGAATCATGTGGAAAATCTCTACATATTATAAGCAAGTGCTCAGCATTGTAAAAGTGGCCCATAAATTATACTGGGTACCTATGTTATGACATATTATAATATAGTGGACAATCTTTAAATTAGACTATTAAAACTGCACATTCAGTTAAACAGTGCTTGTTAGAGGGTCATAAAGCAAGCAAGAGAAAGTGCTTGTATATTTCTTTAGACCCAGATTCTGAGCTGTGGCCAAGAAGTATGACATACTCCTTGGCGGAAAGGTAACATTATCAAAAACTTTTCCTTTCAGCTTCATGTGATCATTTTGCTCAAGTTGAAGTAGTAGCTTCTAGTGGTGTTTGTATTATGAGAAATGATATATAGAAGCACCAAACTTTCTCTGTACCATTACTTATTTTGCATATAATATCATGCCACCCTTATTTATTTCTTCTCTAACCTAAACCCCAAATCTCTTCAATCTTTCCTCACAGAGAAATCTTTCTAAGTCTCTAATAATTTTTGTTTTCTGTCTCTAGAGCTATTCTATTTCTACTATATCTGTTTTGAAATAAGGTTACTAGAAATGAACTCCATATGATAAATGAAGATGACATTAATTTATATAACAATTTTTTACATAATCAGTTAGCTAATATTAGGGCCTTGCCCAGTTATTTCTGATAGGTAGGGCCCTGCAAATCCACAGATAACGCTTTATATCTGCAGATATCCACATCCATTGATGTGAATCCTGATATCCATGGCTCATTTTTGCAGATATGGATGCAGGTGTGAATACAAATTTTATATCTAGAGAGCTTCAAATTTGCAGATATCTGCTTTATATCCGCGGGGATCCATATCCGAGGATGTGGACGCAGATATCTGTGGATCATTTTTGTGGCTGCAGATGAGGCTACAAATTTTGTGTCTATGCAGGGCTCTGCTGATAGGAGAAAAAAATGATGGTATGAATCACATATTTCTTTGGGGCAATTCTGTTGATTTAGAATGCATACAAAGTCCTATTTCCTGGAATATAGTAGAAACAAACAGGAGCTAGCATCCATGCTCAGAAATCCAAGTTTCCTTTGCGCTCTGCACACTCAGTTTCTCCCATGGCCATGCTCACCACTGGTCCTCTTGATGTCTGCTGGCTTTTTCAAACACACAAGTTTGCTCAACTATCCCTAACTAAGCCTCTGTGTTTTCAGCTAATCCCAGGACACTATCTCACACTACACAGTTTAATTATGTTTAGGTTTTGCCATGCATCCAGTTGTCTTTGGCAGCAGCTTTTATTGTCTCCAGGTATCTCGCTCTCCCTAAAGGGTGTGGGTGAGGTGTATATACTTATTAATCCAAAGTATTTCCACATTTGTTTAAATTCTGCCGTCATTCTGTTTCAATTGACAGTTATGACATCCTTTTGAGATGTATATATTAGACCCATTTTGTTAAGCCATTCAGTAAAATATGTCTTTCTAATGGGAGATGACAACTTTTATTACTATTGTTATTAAAATAGTCATTACCCTTTTACTGATGAGGCTGTTTCAATTAGGAATATATATATGATTTCAGAATGATCAATGCAGGAGATAATGAGATGTTTACTTTTTATATTTTATATTTCAAAATAACACTCTGATCCTCAAAAACTGATGCACATATTTAACTTTCTGCATTGAAGGTAAGATCCGCAGCTTACAGTTTACACTCAACTTTATAGTTTACATTGTGGGTCAGATAGTTTATACTGTATCATAACTCCACTGATTTCAACTGAGCTACAACAATTTACACAATTTGAGTATCTGGTCCTCTTGAGTAGTCCACCCATTGACTTCAAGGTTACTACTCACATGGTCTATTGTTAAGCTGTCATATATTTGGAGCATAGGAACCTATATGCTTTTGAAAGATAAACAGAAAGATACAAATTTAAAAAACTGCACGTGTTCTGAGGTCCAGAGCCTTAGAACACAAAATGCTTCATGCTTCAAAATCTTATGCACCTTAATACCTTCAATAACTTGAGGTTGTCATGTACATAAGTGTTTGCCGGATTGGATCTTTTATATCTAAAAGCTATAGATGCCCACATGTAAAAAGTTGTTGTAAAAATGCACCAAAATAATTTTCCTTTTGTTTGATGCTCCACAAGTATACAGATTCCCAGATGTATTAACTCTCTGAACTTAAATATGTCAAATTCCACTAACTATATTAAATTTATTGAAGACCATTATTGTTTTTATAAAAGGAACAGTTTAAAAATGAAACTGTCTTTACTGTATGATAGCTACTAACTGAAATTCACATATTACCTGCATGCATTAGTGCAATCTACATAAGCAAACTTTCTTATTCTCAATAGGGATGCCATAAAAATGAGCTTGGAGCTATTACATGAATTGTTACTGTTATTAAGAAATAGTCTATTTCAGTTTCATTCGCAAATTTTAAGAGCTTTTGACTACTCAGGAGATTTGCTTGGAAAGCATAACATTAATAAAACAACCTTGATATTAAAATCAGGATTAGATTTTTTTAAATGAACACAAGCTTATCTAATAAAACAAAGCAATAAACTGTGTGGCATACACACGTTGTATTAAGAAAGAATTCTCTGTGACTATATATACTACCCTTTCATACTGACAAATATTGCACAGCTGACTGTGTAATTAAATACTGCTTATAAATAAAAAAAATTCTAATAAAGGAATGATATTAACCTTTATATTTAGGAGGCACTTTATATATATAATTCCATGCCTTCTATACATTTTACGTAAAAGTGCAGTCATGTATTACTTGCTCATTTCTCAAGAGACTATAGTATATCGTATAAGTCATCATTTTAGATATGTAGGGCCTTTCAGGTAAATGAGGTATAACTGTAAGAATATGTAAAATACAGATTTTATAAGAATATTCAATACCAGTTTTAATACATTAACTGCAAAATTATACATGCATCTACTTGGGACATATTGCATCCCTATCTCTTTAGTAGAAACCAGGAACTCTCTAAAACTTAGGACGAGGCTAAATGAAAAAATACATGTCTATCTTCTGATTATCTCAGTGAAGGATTCATGCTTTGCTAAGGTAACTCAACGAGTAGAACATTCCTGGATTTTATTCTTGCTTGAGAAGGATCTTTATCATCATCTCTTATGAGTGCCCTCAATACTGTACTGTGAACAAAAAGAAATGTCTTAATCTATTGTGAATAGAAAATTCTTTGAATGTAAACACTACTTAAGATATCGGAGATGGGAGTAGAGGGTAAGCTTTCATTCTGAAGTGGTTTATGGGAACAAAAACTTTGAGCCATTTTAGCACTCATTGATATACTGCCAATTTCTTCCGTATTAGGGTGTGTCTACATCTGCGGAACTATTTTGGGATACTGGAAGTATCCCGAAATAGCTATTTTGTGTCTACTGAAGCAGCCCATTATTTTGAAATAGATTTTGAAATAACAGGGGCTTATTCTGACATCCCTGTAACCCTTGTTCAATGAGAAATAAGGGGAATTTCGGAATAGCAAGTTATTTTGAAATTTGGCACTGTGTAGACAGTGTCAAATTATGAAATAAGCTATTTCAAGATAGCATCAAAATAAGCTATGCAATTTGAGCTAAGGGTGCTGTGTAGATGCACCCCATGATAGTCTGTGAGCAAATTGGTTATATCTGTTCTAAAGAGAGGACTGACTGAATAGTTTATATGTAGAACATGTGAGACAACAAATGTTCTCTTCAATTTTCTTATTTAGGGAATCTGAGTTCTGCATCCATTTTTGTCAGAATGAGGAATATTGCAGGCCCAGATTGAAATTTCATGGAGGTGGCTACTGGATGAATACTGAACATGAAGTGTGACAGAGCAACAGCAAAACATTTCTAACTGTATGACAACTCTCTAGTGACCGCAACAAGTGGCAATGTGAATGAGAAAGGTATTGATTGCAAGGAAATCTACAACAGAGAGCACTCAGGCCTTTTTGGGGGGTGGGGGAGGAAGGGAGGATAAAACTGACCAAATCAGTATTGATAGTGTGAGAAAGTACAGGTGCTTCAGTCTGTGAAGGATCATATGACCACTTGGAGTGAGTATAAAAAGAAAAAAAAAGGAGAACTGGGTCAAATGGGAAATAAGAGGGGCTGTGTTTGGCTTGCTATAATGGGAAAGCCTCTGGAGAGTTCTTGCCCAGTGTTTCCATTGCTTTCTGTTCTGGTGATTGTGTGGCACATAATAAACAAACCCCAAGGAAAAGGTCTTAATAGGACTGAGGTTTGGAGCTTTATTTCCAACTAGGCTAACAGGACCACATATGAGCTTACAATTAGCCTTTAAAATAACAGTTCTTCTGCACATCTGTTCAGCAGGAGTGTGAAGTATAACTGGTTCCAGGAGACCAGGTGTATGGGGGTCTACCTAAGCTTCTAGAGATGGGGTTTTATGTTTTTCTATTTTAAAAAGGAAGGTTTACTAATACTCGAAGAGGAGGGGAAGAAGGTCAGAATACCATGATCTTTAGGTCCAACCTACAGCAATAAGATTTACCTGGCACAAAAACTCTTCTTTTGATTTTTCACAACACCTTCTCAATGAATGGAAAAAGATAAAAGGGTTAAGGCATGTAATAGGTCACTGCCAATTTTATGCTGACTGAGCCTATTCTAAGCCTCCTTTAGCGCTCCAAACGTCCTGCAGAATTTGGAAACTCCTCTGACTGAGCTGACAAACTCAGCTCCACACTCCATCTAGGACTCTGTGATGTACTGTAATCCCAAAAGAGCACCCTGTCACCCCATACTTACTAGTTGTGTATGGCTATGATATTTTGTACAACGAATGCCTTGTAAGGTATCAATTGCTGAATCTCACTGTTCTGTCAAAATATGTACATCATCATTTTATATGGAGTTATGAGATTCTGCTATAGGGTTGTTACTGAAATATGGGGTTGGGAGGCATCCACAGCTAACTCTACAGTGGCAACACAAATCCACATCGAGTGGGGCTTTAAACGACTATCACCATGCCTGGCAAGGGAGTTGTAAACAAGAGATTTACAATTCAATAAGAAACAATTGCACGAGCATCCTGGGTTTGCTCAATTCTCTGACTCAGCAATGTCCACCAAAACACATCTGGGCCACTATTTTTCCAGGAACATGAATTCAGAGGATAAAAAAATAGTGGTATCATGAGACCACCTTTCTGCTCCCCCACCTTCTCTGAAGGCTACAAAAAAAGCTGGAAAGAACTGGGGAGGTTGGCCTCAGGCTCAGAAGGGAACTCAGCTTGTGTATTAAGATCTGTAACCTGCTTGCAACATCCAGTGGCATGAGAAAAGCTGTTCGATTCAGATCTTACTGAGTCTGATAACGTTTAGGATTCAGAATGTGTGCTTACTTTTTATTTCCTAGTAACTCTGACCTTTCTGCCTACCACTTGTAATCATTTAAAATCTTTCTGTAGTTAAACTTATTTTAAGATTTTATCTTTATCGGTGAGTTTATCTAAAGAGCTTGGGGAATGTGCTCTGATTACAGAGGCTGGTGTTATGTCCACTGTCCTTTGATGAATTGGTGAACTAATTAATGAGCTCATATTGTCCAAAAAGGTATTGAACAAAGTATATATCCTGGCTCCAATGCTGGGCAGAGTTGGGGGAGGAAGGGTTTGCTAGTGTTTCCCTGTGTGTGTTTCTGTATATTGTTGATTGTAGGATCACAGTACCCAGAGAAGTTTGCTGCTTGGTACTAGCACGCTATCATGAGAGACAATTCAAAGTGGAGAGTTAAGAGGGCACAGCAGTCCCAGAGTTCCAGATTGTACCCAGGGATCTGTCACAGACTTGCAGGTGATTTGATCAGTGAAAGATTTCTGTTTTGACACTCACAACCTTGATTCTTGTTTATGTAGGGTGGTTTCCATACACGACAGACAGAACACTGTCCAACAGAATAATGTGGAGTTCTTAATCATGAGGGGAAAGACTGTTAATATACCTTGTTATTCTTTCCCAGGTTCAAGTTTCTGGGGCTGAGCAGCATTTTAGTGTACCAAAAAGTATTTTATACAGCCATGGGTAGGTAGTGTGACTGATCAAGGGATGCCTGGTAAATAGTGGTTCATGTTCTCTTGCTCAATGCTTCATTGATCATTTTTGGGAACCATGAATTAATGGACATAGGGTATTTCCATTTTCTTCCAATGCACTTGGTAAATAGGTGTGATGGTGAGAGATGGTAGGGAAGGGTAGGAGAGATGTCCTGGAGGCCAATGACATAGGGAAGGGTAGGAGAGATGTCCTGGAGGCCAAATTTAGGCTGCTAGGAAAGAGACTGAAATCCAGGACCTCTATGGTGGCATTCTCGGAAATGCTTCCAGTTCCACGCGCAGGGCCAGGTAGGCAGGCAGAGATTCAGAGACTCAATGCGTGGATGAGACGATGGTGTAGGGAAGAGGGGTTTAGATTTATTAGGAACTGGGGACACTTTTGGGAGAGGGGGAGCCTATACAGGAAGGATGGGCTCCACCTAAACCAGGGTGGAACCAGACTGCTGGCACTAAACATTAAAAGGCCAGAGCAGTTTTTAAACTAAGAGATGGGGAAAGCCGATTGGTGCGGAGATGCACGTGAAATCGGAGGGAGACTTCTCTTAGAGGAGAATCCATTGATAGAGATTCTCTAAGCTGTAGTCAGAAAGAGAGGAGAGAGGGCAAACCATGGGCCAGAGCAGACAAACAACCGCATACAAAGGAATCCAATGCATCAGGAAGGGCAGACAAATAAGCAGTGGCAAATTTTTAAAGTGCTTCTACACAAATGCTAGGAGTCTGACTAATAAGATGGGGGAACTAGAGTACCTAGTATTAAATGAGGAGATTGACATAATAGGCATCACTGAAACCTGGTGGAATGAGGAAAATCTGTGGGATACAATCATACCGGGATATAAAATATATCGAAAGGATAGAGCAGGCCAGGTGGGTGGCGGAGTGGCACTGTATGTGAAAGATAATGTAGAATCAAATGAAATAAAAATATTAAGTGAATCAACATGTTCAATAGAATCGCTATGGATAGTAATTCCATGCTCCAATAATAAGAAATTAGCAGTAGGGATATATTACCGACCACCTGACCAGGACAGCGATACTGACATTGAAATGCTGAGGAGATTAGAGAGGCTACCAAAATAATGAACTCTATAATAATGGGGATTTTAATTACCCCATATTGACTGGATACATGTCACCTCAGGAAGAGAAGCGGAGATAAAATTTCTCAATGGCTTAAATGACTGCTTCTTGGAGCAGCTGGTGCAGGAACCCACAAGGAGAGGCAATTCTCGATTTAGTCCTGAGTGGAGCGCAGGATCAGGTCCAGGAAATAACCGTTACAGGACCGCTTGGGAATAGTGACCATAATATAATAACATTCAACATTCCTGTGGTGGGAAGAACACCTCAGCAGACCAGCACCCTGGCATTTAATTTCAAAAGGGAATTACACAAAAATGAGGAGGTTAGTTAAACAGAAATTAAAAGGCACAGTGACTAGAGCCAAATCCCTGCAAGCTGCATGGAAACTTTTAAAGACACCATAATAGAGGCCCAACTTAAATGTATACCCCAAATTAAAAAACATAGCAAGAGACCTAAAAAGAGTCACGTGGCTTAACCACCATGTAAAAGAAGCAGTGAGGACAAAAGGCATCTTTTAAGAAGTGGAAGTCAATCCTAGTGAGATAAATAGAAAGGAACATAAACACTGTCAAATCAAGTGTAAAAATGTAATAAGAAAAGCAAAAAAGATTTTGAGGAACAGCTAGCCAAAAACTCAAAAGAAATAACAAAATGTTTTTAAGTACATTAGAAGCAGAAAGCCTGCTAAAAAACCTGTGGGTCCCTAGGCATCGAACTATAAAGGCGCAATCAAGGACGATAAAGCCATTGCGGAGAAACTAAATGATTTCTTTGCTTCAGTCTTCACGGCTGAAGACGTTGGGAGATTCCCAAATCTGCACCGTCCTTTGAGGTGATGAATCTGAGGAACTGTCCCGGATTGAAGTGTCATTAGAGGAGATTTTGGAACAAATAGAAAAACTTAATGTTAACAAATCTCCGGGACCGGATGGCATTCATCAAGGGTTCTAAAAAGAACTCAAATGGGAAATTGCTGAACTATTATCTGTGGTTTGTAACCTATCCCTTAAATCGGCTTCCGTACCTAATGACTGGAAGGTAGCCAACGTGACACCAATTTTTAAAAAGGGCTCTAGAGGCGATCTGGGCAATTACAGACCGGTAAGTCTAACTTTAGTACCGGGCAAATTAGTTGAAACAATAGTAAAGAATAAAATTGTGAAGCATGTAGAAGAACATAATTTGTTGGACAAAAGTCAAAATGGTTTCTGTAAAGGGAAATCCTGTCTTACTAATCTATTAGAGTTCTTTGAAGGGGTTAACAAACATGCGGACAAGGGGATCCAGTAGATATAGTATACTTAGATTTTCAGAAAGCCTTTGACAAGGTCCCTCACCAAAGGCTCTTGTGTAAATTACATGGCCATGGGATAAGAGGAAGGTCCTTTCTTGGATTGAGAACTGGTTAAAAGACAGGAAACAAAGGGTAGGAATAAATGGTAAATTTTCAGAATGGAGAGGGGTAACTAGTGGTGTCCCCAAGGGTCAGTCCTAGGACCAATCCTGTTCAACTTATTCATAAATGATCTGGAGAAAGGGGTAAGCAGTGAGGTGGTAAAGTTTGCAGATGATACCAAACTGTTTAGGATAGTCAAGACAGAAGCAGACTGTGAGGACTCCAAGAAGATCTCACCAAACTGAGTGATTGGGCAACAAAATGGCAAATGAAATTTAATGTGGATAAGTGTAAAGTAATGCACATTGGGAAAAATAACCCCAACTATACATACAGTATGATGGGGGCTAATATGGCTACGACAAATCAGGAAAGAGATCTTGGAGTTATCGTGGACAGTTCTCTGAAAACTTCCACACAGTGTGCAGTGTCAAAAGGCAAATAGGATGCTAGGAATTATTAAGAAAGGGATAGAAAATAAGACCCAGAATATCTTACTGCCCCTGTATAAAACTATGGTACGCCCACATCTTGAATACTGTGTACAGATGTGGTCTCCTCACCTCAAAAAGATATTTTGGCCTTGGAAGGGTTCAGAAAGGGCAACTAAAATGATTAGAGGTTTGGAGCAGGTCCCATATGAGGAGAGGTTAAAGCGACTGGGACTTTTCAGTTTAGAAAAGAGGAGACTGAGGGGATATGATAGAGGTATATAAAATCATGAGTGGTGTGGAGAGGGCCGATAAAGAAAAGTTATTTATTAGTTCCTAAATAGAAGAACTAGAGGACACCAAATGAAATTAATGGGTAGCAGGTTTAAAACTAATAAAATAAAGTTCTTCTTCACACAGCATGTAGTCAGCCTGTGGAACTCCTTGCCAGAGGAGGCTGTGAAGGCTAGGACTATAATAGAGTTTAAAGAGAAGCTAGATAATTTCATGGAGGTTAGGTCCATAAAAGGCTATTAGCCAGGGGATAAAATGGTGTCCTTGGCCTCTGTTTGTCAGAGGCTGGAGAGGGATGGCAGGAGACAAATCGCTTGATCATTGTCTTCGGTCCACCCTCTCTGGGGCACCTGGTGCTGGCCACTGTCGGCAGACAGGATATTGGGCTAGATGGACCTTTGGTCTGACCCAGTATGGCCGTTCTTATGTTCTTATGTTCTTATGATGGTATCTGTTACTGTTTGTTTCAGAGGGCAGGAGAGAAGTTGAGAGCTAGCTTAGCAGAAAGTCATAGTATAATATAAGTACAGTAAAACTCCAATTGTCCGGCATCCAGTGGTCCAGCACTCCTGATAGTCCGGCACCAACTGGAACCTGGAAGTGCTCCGGCCAGCCGGACAATTGGAGCTACTCTGCTCCCGGCTTCCCCAAGTCCACCGCTGATCAGTTTCAGCAGCAGTGGACTTGGGGAAGCCGGGGGCAGAGCAGCTGGGGTGCTGCCGGGTTGGTCCTGTAGCACCGCTCCTCACCTGAGCGGTGCTGCGGGACCAACCCAGCAGCACCCCAGCTTCTCTTCCCCCAGCTTTCCCAAGTCAGCCGCTGCTGAAACTGACCAGCAGCTGACTTGGGGAAGCCAAGGGCAGAGAAGCTGGGGTGCTGCCGGGTTGGTCCCGCAGCGCAGCCCTCTCCCAGGCTGTGCGGTTCTCCGCCAATCCCCCGCCCTCCAACCCCACCCAGACTACTCATAGCCCCCCTTCCGGTACTCCAGCATATCTGATAATCCGGCACCCCCTGGGTCCTAAAGGTGCCGTCTTATCGGACGTTTACTGTATTAGAATTTATTCAGATATTCAAAAACTCCTTTGCCAAAGTACACCTCAAGAGACAGGAACTTCAGTAACAAGAGATGAGAAGTACAGTGTCATCATGGATTAGACACTAATCAACAGATGAAAAGCAGTAGTAGGTATAAATGGTCAGTGTTCTATATCACAAAATGATAATACATTTATGAATAACCTGGAAAAGTGATCGTTCTGAATGAGTGGAAAATGATGAGAGGATAAGGCATAGGGTACCTGTCCATTTTATGCAGAATGATTCCATTCTAAAAGCAATTAATTTAGGATCTGTATTAATAATCTCTTTAATGATCCAGAACAGTGAGCTGCTAAAAATTGCAGATGACTTTGAAAGTTTGTGTTCCAACTGAGAAATTTTAGAGAACCTTTACAAACAGAGGTGAATGGGCAAAACAATGGGAAATAAAACTAAATGTTGAAAATGCTGTTCAGTACAAGGAATTATTTTGAAGTTCTCATACTAGTTGCTTAGTAGGTTCTACATTAAATGTAACTCTTTGGGGGGGGGGGGGGAGACCTGTGTACCTCTGTGAACAACTCAAGGATAATGTCTTCTCAACAAGCAATGGTGATTTTAAAAGGTAACCACAACATGAGGATGTGCAAAGGATGGGAAAGGAAATATCCAGATTTGAGAAAAATGGAGAAGACCTGTTAAGATTCCTAGTATGAAATGCAAAAAAAAAAAAAAAAAAAAAAGGTAGCATTTAGCAGCTGCTTTTGCTCCACAGGTGACTGAACTGAGCCTAAGAACATAAGAATGGCCATACTGGGTCAGACCAAAGGTCCATCTAGCCCAGTATCCTGTCTGCCGACAGTGGCCAATGCCCCAGAGGGAGTGAACACAACAAGCGGTCATGTGATCTCTCTCCTGTCATCCAATCTAAGATAAACTCAAACTGGTATCAGTGACAGATACAATTTAGCCATGTGTTTAGGTCAGGCTACAAAGTAGGCCTGAGTTTTGCATTTTTACTTATGATGAATTCTCTCTCTCAAGAGTCCATGAAACATTTAAGGAATAATTTACTCCTGATGATAGCCTGCTGAAATTCACTAAGTGGAAATTAACAAGAAATAAAGGCTTGCCACAATATGGTTCCATTTACTCTGGAGAAGAAAGATTTGTAGAAACAACATAGAAGGACATCACAGTGATACAGCATTTTATTTTCCTCCCTGCCGCCCCACTCACACTCTTTCATTGTTTTCATTCCTGAATTCCCCAGGATTCAATGGCATCAAACATTTCTGTTCTGCAAACTAAATGATTGAAGTAGAAAAAGCCCATTGATTCAAATAGGAGATTTAGGGATTAAGTATGTTTACTTATAACCAGGGATGGGTCATCTACAGCTCAATTTGGCCTCCACCTTACCTCGTTGTGGCCCATGACAAGGGTTCCCCTTACAGTGGCAAATCTCCGAGCCTCAACATCTCTTCTCCCCAAAACACAGCATTCCCCTCATCATGGAGCTGAAGTATGAGTGCAGCCACAACTACCCAAGCTAAGTGAGTGTCTTTTTTTTTCTTCTCAAATGAAGGCCAGGTCAGTGAGGTTTTTTGGTTTTTGTTTCTCACTTGTGTTTAATACCAGACTGATTTTTTTCTGTGTGGGACAGTGGCCCCTGACCAAACAAAGGTTCTCATCCCTGACTTACAACACTTCCATCTCATAGCCCTAAAACATATTAAACTATTAAAACTACTGCTATTTACTTAGGAAACATTAAATAATATAGTCTTATCCAAGTGGTGTATTCAAGATGAAGACCAGGACAGATGTGTAGTCTAAAGATGGGACAAAATGGAATAAAGGCTATTTTCTTAAACATTAACAATTATATAATGATAACATACTCTGCTATCTTCATGCTCATTATAAATATACACAAACAGCTGTTCATATTATCACATAGCAAACTATGAACTATTTAGGAATGAGTGACATTTACTTTTCTTTAGTCAAACTGAAGTAACAGCAAGGAATACTATTGCAGACTGGTATTCAAAAATATTCAGCTTAGTAAACATTTAGAAAATGTTTTCTTTTTTGCTCTGTACATGGCACAGCTCCTTTGGCCTATGCATATATGTCAGTAGGTTATGAGTTCATATACACATTCTTATAGCTACCAAACTCTTCTTATGTCACCAAAGAAAGAACACTTCTAAGAATTCCATCATCTTTGCTCATTATGACAGATTTGTAGAAGCGGTTTACAGAGAACATGGAAGGGTTGATTCCAACAGTGTTTTTCAAACACCTAGGAGAATAACCACAGGAGTACACCAAGACTAAATCTATAAAGTCACATATTTCACACTTATCTTTAAATATCTTATTAAAATAATCTAATTAAAGTGAGAAATAGAATCAAGCAGCTGCCACATACCTTCATAAAACACTGTTGCACAGAATTACTCAGAAAGATTTAAGGAACTCAGATAGGATCAAATGGAATACTAATAAGTTAAATAGAGGACCATGGCTTAAAGTAACTTGCTTTGTATTTTACAAGTAATGATATATACACACACAGAACATATGCTCTCTGAGGTAGGTCTACTAGCTATTCTTCCTTTGAATAAGGCAAGATCTATAGTAAAACAACTATAGTACCCTAGGGATTTCTTTGCTGTAGCAGTTCAAAGCTCATATTAGATATTAGTATGATACAATTTCACTGCAAGAATTCTGTAAGAACTAGTTACCTGATACATCTAAAGTATGCATGAATTCAGTATAGCTATAAGGTGAAATAATAATTTTGATTCAAAACATATTCAGACATAATAGAATGTCAGGATATTAAAAGATAAATCAATTCCATGAAGAAAATAGTATTTTTTTAAATTTAAATTTAAACTCCAGTCAAATGAGTGTTATTTGCTAACATTACAAATGTATCACCAATTGTTCAAAGGGTAAGTATCAGTGCCTTAAATTCCTTTCAGTTTTTGGAGTAATACAGGATATGCATTTATATAAACTAGGGTTTTACCTCCTCGGAAAAGGCTTTTTCAACAGAACAAGACTGGATATTATGAGCTATGTTTTTCCAACTAAGCTATACCAATTCACACTGACAAAGAATAAGGTAACTTCGTATACAATAAATTTATGAGTGAAATCATGGCCCCATTGAAATCAATGGCAAAACTTCTATTTACTTGAATGGTCCAGTATTTTCCTCAATAATTTTAAAATCAAAACTCAAGCACTAGGCACACCGTGAGCACTTTTGGGCAGAATCTGTCCCTTTCAAAGTGTTTGAACAAGTGGCTGGCACAATGAGGTCTTAATACGAATTACACTCAAACTAGATAAATAAGTAAGTATGAAAATAAAGAAAGGCAAAGCTTTATGGACTGTGTCATCAGGCACTGTATTACTTGCAACCTATCAACTTTTCTGTTATACTGACTCATTCTGACAGCAGTAGAGAATATATTCCTCAGCAAAGCAGAAATCTTACACTAGGGAAAGAAAGCAGATCCACTTGTTCTGCCTTAGCACAAAAAAACTGGCAAGTAAAGATGATGTATTTGAAGGGAGTTACTTTAATTTCACCTGCAGCTGTGAGTTCACTCAAAGATAAAACCATCATAGTAATCCTAATGTTATTGATACCTCTCTCCGTCGAGAAGCCCAACAGGTTTGTTTGATCTTCCAAACGACAGCCGCCACCAGCAGTAAGGACAAAAAACAACTGCAATTTAAAAAAAAAAGGAAAAAAAAATTAAGATCAAATTATCTTATATAACTGCTTTAGAAAATAAGTATGTACACTGTGAAGGGGGGGAAAAAGGCTGAGAGCAATTTATTAAAGCAGGGGTAGTAAACACAAAGATGAAAAACTGAACTCAGTCATGCTGACTGGTAGCTGTCATTCACTCAACTTTCAGGTCAGAAGGGGAGGCACATCCTGAAGGCTGTGCTTATCTCCATCAAACACTGTTACTGTCCGTACTACAGTAGGCTAATCTCCAGCAGGCCCACAATAAAGCTACCAAAAGAAAAAGGTGGTAAATTAATGGAAAATGACAGTCTATTTTTTGAAAAAATCATCCTCTGAAAAAGGAAAATTCATGTCTACACAGTTCTGTTTGGCTATCAGTCATTTAAAGGAATGCAGAGACTGTAACCTCTCTGCAATACACTGATAATTATGATGTTTTGGATTGACACATCAGGTAAATGGAAACATTTTGCCCAGTATACCAAGCATGTTCTTTGAATAACAATACTGCAAAGAAAGAACAGCAAAAATCTACTTGATTTGTGTAATACCCAAGTTATTAAATCTCCATACTTCCAACGCAGCATTTGCCTTTCCTCTCCTAATCAAATATTCTAGAGAGTTATCATTTTAATTTTTGACAATAGTTCTCTCAGCTGGTCCCTCTTCTGGAGTATTAGTAATTCCCTCTATCCACTCTTTTTGGGAAAGAGCTCTACAGAATTTCACTACATCCTACTGAGACTTTCTATAATGAGGTAGAAGGCAAAAAGATTCTAAAAGCTAATATCCACTTAAGAGTCCAGGATAACTTTATATTGGTCTGTACTGTCCTTATTTAAAAAAAAATCAAGGATTTTCTAGCTACATCTAGGTGCTACTGGTTAAGACTAGTACTAGTCATGTGCACAGGATTCCCAAACCAGTTTGCCAACAGGACTGAAATCATGACCTGGAAGATCTGTTAACTTAGGTGCCCATCAATAATAATTGTGATATGGACAAGAGTCTGAAATGAGACTGAGAATGGGGTCTGGAATGAGAGAACGCAAACATGTCATCGGCTACAGACCAGGAGTCAGCTGCATCTTCATTTATTTAACAAAATAAAATTTAAAAAATTATGTCCAAATCCTATAACTTATGGTCTGCCAATAGTGTAAAATTCATGGATTTAGTAAAATAAATTTTAATAACTATTTTCTTTGTTTAAAGATCTTTTCACAGGGAACCTCTTAAACCCATTTCCTTTATCATTTCCTTTGGATATTTTTTGAGAAAGACTGCTACAATGACACATAAGCTTTGCAGAAGGAAGAACCGTATATCTGAGGTAGAAGCTCAAAAGCAGGCCAATTAAGTAATTAAAATCAATAGCTTAGTTTTTCTTGAGACACTCAAGTCTGGCTGTTCAGATTCAAAAAGATTTATTGCCTGGAGCTTGACAGTGGAAAAGAACAGTTAAAGGCTTTACTTCTAAATGTAAAGTACTACCTTCTTCTTAATGGCCAATGCCAATGGCCAACATTTCTTCTGGGGTTCCTTTTTGGAAAAGGAAAGTGTGGTCTCAAACAATGTTCCCTCTAATCTTTTCAATCCATGTATGCTAGGACCACTATTTAAAATTATGCCGTGCTTTTATTAGTTTCAGGTACAGATTTATTTATTTAAGGTAATTGAGTTTTCAGAGGTGCTTGTAGCTGAAAGATAGCAAAACAAATGGATCAGAACAGTTCTGCAAACTTCAGAATTATTTTCCGTCTAGAAAACCTGGGAGGAGTAGGAAGGGGGAGAACAAATAATCAGTAATAAAAGATGTATGAGAGCCATGTGCTTGTTCAGGAACCTTAAGGAATAGAGAAGATAAATTTCAACACTGCTATTTAATGAACCTAAATGTAAATAATCTTTTTGCAACTTATTGCAAGAGAATTCTTATTGAGAGAATGTGCAATTTCAATCCATGTACTCTTTTATTAACATACTGTGCTTTTTGCTAAGAAAGGTTATTCCACTAAAAGCTTTTGTTATAATATCCCTAATAGCCAGTGGCACCATTTAAGGGGGACAGGGATGACTCTAGCCATCCCCTGAATTTTGTACTCCTCACCCTCACCTCAGACAGAGTTCTTATTTGTGACACAGTCTGAGGGTATGTCTATACTATGCAGCTTAGTGTCGACAAAGCTCTGTTGCTAGAAGTTAGCATATGTGAACACTGTCGGCACATGCGCTGACAAAATACTTCTACTCCAATAAGTGGGTTTTATTTTGTTGGCAGGAGAGTGAAAAAGATGTGTTCACATGTGCACTTGCCATGGCAAAACTTGGCCATTGGGGGGAGGAGGGAGGTAAGCACACACAAACAACAAACATTTTGTTGAAATGAAATGAATGGAGATTGCCTATCTCCTAGAACTGGAAGGGACCTTGAAAGGTCATCGAGTCCAGTCCCCTGCTTTCACAGCAGGACCAAGTACCATCCCTGACAGATTTTTGCCCCAAATCCCTAAATGGCCTCCTCAAGGATTGAACTCACAACCCTGGGTTTAGCAGGCCAATGCTCAAACCACTGAGCTATCCTTCAAAAAATATTGGTGAAGAAGTGTGAGTGCAGAGACAGCCTGAGTGTGATATATGATGAATTGAGAAGCTGGGAGTACATAGTCTTTGGGTGGGGAGTTTGTTTATAAAGAGAAGGCAGGGTGATTAAGATAAAAAGCCTTCACTAGAGTAAATTACAGATCATTAGATGACCCTGAAAGCATTGTCAGGCACTCCAGTTTAAAGATAAGAAACAAAGGGTAGGAATAAATGGTGAGAACAGAACAAAGTAAATAGTGGTGTCCCCCAGAGGTCCTAATTGGGGCCAGTACAGTTCAGCCTATTCATAAATGATCTGGAAAAAAGGATAAATAGTGAGTTGGAAAAATTTGCAGAGGTTACAAAATTTGTTCAAGATAGGTATGTCCAAGGCAGACTGCAAAGAGTTACAAAAGTAACTCACAAAACTAGGTGATTGGGCAACAAAATGGAAAATGATATTCAATGTTGATAAATGCAAAGTAATGCACATAGCAAAATATAATCCCAAATATATATACAAAATGATGGTCTAACCCCATCAGTAGAGAGATATCGGAGTAATTGTGAATAATTGTCTGAAAATATCCGTTTCATGTCTAGTGGGGACTGGGGCTGGGCTGCCTAGCCAGCTGGCAGCTCCTCATAGTGGTGGAGGACTGGGGTGGGGGCGGGGCTGCCCAGCCAGCCAGTGGTGCCTCGGGGAGAATGGGGAGGCTGGGCTGGCTGGCAGCTCCTCTCAGGAGTGAGGGGAGGCTGGGGCAGGGCTGCCTGGGCCACTTGGCAGTTCCTTGCATGGGCAGAGGTGGTGGCTGGTGGGTGGAGGCCAGGGTGGGGATGCCTGGTGCCCTCAGCAGTTCCTTGTGGGAGGAAGTTGGTGGATGAAGGCTGGAGCAAGGCTGCCTGACCCTCTCGGCAGCTTCTTAGAGTGGGGTAGGGGAGGGTTTGGCTGCTCAGCTTCCCTGGCTAGTGGCTTCTCAGGGGAAGGCTCCCCTCTCTCCAGCATTACAGCCAAAGGCCAGGCGGGGAGTGGTTTGGGGACAGTGGGACCACTTATCTGGCCTGGTAACCAGCAATATGGAGAGCCCCAGCTACAGCTGGTCACTTTCTACCTAGTGCCCCCCATGGTCACTCTGCAATATAACTATCCCCCATGCTCACTGCCCCTGGTGGTCATTGTGGAGCATACCTGTCCCTCGTATCAGACCCCGCCCTTTCCCTCGTATCAGACCCCGCCCTTTCCATGTTGTGGAATACAATCAAATTCCAGGTACATCTCATTTTTCTGGCACAACTAAAGCCTGGCCTTAATTTAAGTTAGGATAAGAGGATTTGGTGGTCCTAGCTCTTACTGTTTAGAAGGAGTTATTGAACAAACAGACTCACAGACTGACAGAAGGACAAATGGACAGACAGATTAACAAACTCTACCATATAGTTCTCTCTATATATGGATTAGATACATAATGGTTGTCAGCTAACTGCCAGCTTCTCTGTCAAAAATTAGTTTTCAAGTCCCTAAGTAGCCTGTGGAATCATGGTTAAAGTTTCCCCCATTAATCAAAACCTGAAATGGCACTCTTGAAAATAGCAAATGAATATGCAAATAGATTCACTATTGTAGAATGTGCGTTCACTTATTTTTATAACTATTTATTTCATTGTGACAGTTCATATTTTAACTTTATTTTTCTTTAAATCCCTGGCCTCCATCTCCAGTTCTTGGTTAAAATCAGGGACTAGCAGACTATGTGGAGTTGGGGATGAGAAGAGCAAAGACCCATTCTGGGATAAAACATGAGATAAGAGTAAATTACTTGCTCACTGCCTTCTCTCCTACAGGACCAGCTCAAGGATAAGTGGGGACAATAGGCATCTTCCACAATTTGCAGTGGTGAGACTTGAAACTGCAGGAATCTGAGGATGGGTATGTGAGCAAGAGACAGTTAGGGCAGAGCAGAGACAGAAGAGACAACTGTCAGAATAGTCAATTAGCTGTATCCCAAGAGTCACACTGAGAGAAGCAGAATATGATGCATTCTTTGAGCGGTGCCCTAGATCATAGCCAGGATGTACATCCTTTACATAGGAAATGCTCTCATTCACTTTTGTCCCATATGCTGAATGTTTCTCTTCAGCTGCCGTGGGGAGGGGGGGAGAGGGGGGAAACTGTACAGGCAGCAGACTTGAAATCAGTAAGATGGAAGTTCTTACCTTACTCCCCTCAGCTGAAGCCTGATCCAGTCCCTATGGAAATCAATGTAAAAACTACAACTTCATTTTATGGGAGATGGACCAGACGTCTCAGTTCTTAATCAGTAGCTATATATCCTATAATCTATAATGATTATTTTATTAGTCATGCAGGATCAAGTCCAGAAACTGCATGATCCAAAGAAATTGCTACAAAAAGAATCAACGCTAGTACTTTGGAAATTACATGGATGAACATTTTCATTAACATTTTTATGTGACCTTTTCTTGGTCAAAAGCAATGAATTTTAATATTTGATTTTCTTTCTTTTATATGTAAGTAATCAGGGTTTTTCATAATAAACTACAAGGAGAGATTTTTTTAAACTTGCTGTGCAAAAGAGGAAGAAAAAGACCAATGATAGGATTCTTTTTCATTATCAATATGTTTCCCCAGCAAAGAACCCCTTAAAAAGTACAGTTTTGTTTCCAAGGCCTATAATGAGTGTGTACTGTTATAAACAAACTGCACTCTGTATCTTAATGAGTATTCATATTTAATTATAATAAAACATTTGATTCCTGTTAACATATATACAGACACAAATACAAATAACTTAGAATGACATGTTTTCATTAATAGTGGTATAGAGAATACTGTATACAGCATACTGAAGAATGTGTAAGTGAACACCATAAAGAAGAAAAAGAATACAGAAAGAGAAATGCAACACAAGACTTTTATCACAAGATAAAAGAACCGCGTGGGACATACGTACTGAAAAGTCTCAGAGGAGTAGCCATGTTAGTCTGTAACTTTAAAAGCAGCAAGTAGTCCTGCAGCAACTTAGAGACGAAAGAAAGAAAGAAAGAAAGAAAGAAAGAAAGAAAGAAACATGAGCTTGCATGGGCAAAACCCACTTCCTCAGATGAGTTTGAGTGGGGAAAAAAAGATGTACTGAAGATGTCAGTGGTGAAAGACAAATGAGAACAAGCAAGCAAAGAAATAATATTTTGAAGACCTATACAACATGCAGAAAACAGTAGATCAAATGGTCCTGAAGAAGCTTCCCAGTACAAAAATGGAAGAGCAGATGCTGGAATTCTTAGTAGTAGTAGCAGCAGCAGCAGCAGCAGCAGCAGTAGTAAAGCTCTCAATAAAAAGTCTGAAAAAGAAAATGCTGCAACAAAATGACAACTTAGAGGCAAAGCTGTTGCAAATAGGTGAAGGACACATGGTAAACGTGATGCCCAACTAATTCAAAAAGATTTAGAAGCAAGATCAAGTGCAGAGTGAATGGGAGAAGCATTAATAGTACTGATGTATAAAAAAAATGAGATAAAAGTAAGTGCAAGTATTACAGAAGAATTAGCTTATTGAGTACACCAGGAAAAAGTATTCATCAAGAAATTGCAGAAGAGAATGAAAAGAGACATGGAAGCCATGCTTGCAGAGAAACAGACTGGATTTAGACCAGGATGAAGTATGACAGTCCAGCTATCTGTGATGACAGGTATGACAGAAGTGTATGCTTCACAATTAGCAATCTTAAATATGTTTTGGACAAAGAATTTAGTTGTGGAACTAAGAAAGTACGAGAACTGGGAGGGAGAAAAGTCCTGACTGATGATGGAGTGGAATGAATAAGCCTCAGCTTATTCATTAGGAGAGGCTACAGAATCCCAGACAGTGGTGTTTGTTACTTTGTGATGGACAGACTTGCCACCACAGCCATGGAAACACATTAGCTCTAAAGCCCATATACCATAACCACGTAGATGATTAAAGGACCTCCTTTTGATCTTGCTAGGAATGGATCAGGTTTCATGCATTTTCTGCTTGAAACCCTACATTCCCTTCATGTCTTGCTCTGTAACAGCCTGCTCACACCTGCCCAGTCCTTTTCTCTTCAGCAGCTGAGTTTATCACTGCCCTTCTCTTAGATCATTCCTCTTTCATATCAACGTGGATTTACTTGCCACTACCCTAATTCAGATTTATCTTGCCTACACCACATCAACAGATCATTATCTTCCTCTCGTCCCCACCCATTGTTCTACAGTATCCCCATGCTGGACCCTTAAAACCGGAGGCTGAGAGGAAGAATTAATTTACCTGCAGCTGTGATGCTGCTTCATAGCTCCCCATTCTGTTCAGATAGTATCATAGCAGCAGCAGAAAAATCCTCAGAGCCTCCTTTTATAACCAGAAAATGCAAATAGCATCTGAACATGGGATATACAATCTAAAATAAACTATGACATTTAAAAATGCAAGTGCAATCAAAATTCCTTTAAAAGTTAATTTGTATTTATTACTTTGTCTCAAGTGGAATCACACAAGTTAAGCAACATACTTCAAGTACATTTGAAACTAATTATATCTAGAATTCGTTATATCCAGATGTGAAGTACTTATAATACTTTTTTGGGGAGCAATCCTGAAAACTATTATATCCATGTCAGTATTCCTTATGTTACTAGCGTATTACAGTCACATAAATTGCTCCTAAAAACTCATTTTTTACATGCCTGCCGACAGTGAATTCAAAAAAGCAAGCAAGCAAACACCCTTCGCTCCCCGCACCTCACTTTTCCCCTCTTTTGTATTTCCCAGCGCTCTGGGAAAGAGACTGTGTCCCTCCCTATTCAATACTGTTTCCTCTAAAAGTGCTTACATGACCTAGGATCTTACATCCTATTTTCAAAAATGACTTTAACACTTGGGCCCAGATACTTAAAGATTTTCAGGTGCCAAATTCCAACTGAAATCAATGGAAGTTAGATGCGTAATACTTTTGAGGATTTGGGCTTTAGGAACCTAAATCTCATTTAAAATAATAACTGGGAATTAGGCTCTAGGAGCCAGGTTTTTAGAAATATTAGGTGCTTAAAAGTGCAAAGAAGCGCCAACTGGAATTTAAAAAAATGTTAAGGTGCCTAACTCTAATAGGTGCCTCGTGGCCTATGCACCAACTCCCATCTGCATATTTAGGCATCTAAAAACCTTTACAAATTTGAGCCTAAATGACCAACTCATGTTAGAAAATGAAACTTCTTTTTGAATATTTTATACTTTCTTTCTGTGACTTATACAACTGTGATGGGGTACACAAACACCACACTGAGCAATCAGAGGTTAAGGAGCTGCTCTGCCAAACCACCCTTGCAAGAGATGCACAGGCTAGAGAAGGAGTTAAAAGGAGCCTACCTGAGGGAAGGGAGAACCAGCTCACTTGTGAACAGGCCAGGGAAGTGAAAAGACCTTTACCTTTCAGCATCTAAAGAAAGGACTGAGCAAAGGTGGAATTCATGGGTGGCAGGTCTCAGAGGAAGAGGGAGGCTAAGGCTCCTCAAACAGCCAGAGTGGCCCCACCCACACTCTGTTCCCTAGTCCCCTTCCTGATTCCAGCACATTGTGGCTGGCCACCCAGTCTCCCTATAATCTGGGGTTGGGAGGGCTGGGATTGTGCTGCCCAATGCTCCAGAAGTGCACTGCTGATGCTCTGGAGATGAGGGCTTGCGGCCACTCTACTCAGCCACACTGCTCTCCAGGGCCTGGAAGGGTTGGATGCTGGGGCCACACTGCCTGGTGCTCTGGAGCTGAGAAGGCAGAGATCCCACTGTCCAGCCCACACTCTGGAACTAGGGAAGAGGAGCTGGGGCTGAACTGTCCAGCCTCCCTGTACTCTGCAGCTGGAAGGCGCAAGGCTGGTGGCTGTGACTGAACTAAGCCAGCGGTTCAGCCATCACTTATGGTGGGATCTCTTCCTTCAACAACTGACTGAAGGTACCTACCTGAGGGAAGGGAGAACCAGCTTCTGATACATTTGCCTCTCATATATACTAACCCAGTTTAGTTTTGTTGATTCCTGTATTTGGTTGACAGACTACCCATGAAGGGAAGACACTCTAAACTAATATGGCTAAAGGGCCAAGGTACAAAAGGAGGCAGCTGCCACTCCAAGAGGCATGCTGGGCAAGAAAGAGGTGCCATGTTGGTGAGAGGACGCCCTCAAATTTTGCTGTACAGACTGTGAACTATGAACAATAGAGGGATCGTAGGAAGTGGACCAGACAGGGCAGCCTTAAGGCATTCCTGGGTGTCAGATCCTTTGTGATCCTCACAGACTCCTGACCCCCACCCTCTCTGCAGTTCATAGGGCCTAAGTCTGGCCACAAGGTGATGATTCCGGTCAACAAAAAACAGTGTATTGTTGACAATGAACAAATGCCAAATAGTAGTAACAATGAAAACTACTGTACAATAAATAATAGAAATGAAGGTTACGTGTCTATATCCAAAGTTCTTTGTTATGAGATGCTGCATATTCACAATTGTGGGATCAAGGCACCTGCAATGGAAAGCTTTCTGGAAAGCCATGTTCATTGGGGCTATTCCCCAATCCTTTCCCTTCCCTTTATAGATGGCTCTGTGGGTATAAAAGGGAGAGTGGCCATAACTGCACTTCAGTTTTTTTACACTAATTCAGGAATTCCAAACTTAAGACTCTATATAAGTGGGGAAGATAGGAAGAGACAATGAATATGCAAAGACTCCTCTTGAAGAATTTTGGTTACAGGAAGTAAGCTTCATTTCTCCTTTAAGAGGTCTTTGCATAGTCCCCACTTGTAGGAGTTTAGTGAGCAGTATAGCCCCCAGGATGATGGGTTGAGGAGTTCTAGGTCAAAAAAGAACATCAGAACTGCCCAAAGAAGCATCAGCTTTGCAGGACTTCCAAGAGCTAATAGTGGTGACTGAATTTATCGCTCTCCCAAAACAAACAAAGGTTTGGAAACTTGTCCTATATAAACAACAACAAAGCAGGCAGGACTATGTATGTTGTGAGAATGCAACATGAACAAGTTAGGCATTAGGCTTGTATCTCTGTGATACACTAGGACAGGGATGGGCAATAAAAAAAACAGCAGCCCGCAGGATTAGTCCCTGGTGGGCTGCTGCCACTATTTTTACTTGTGCCTCTGCAGGTATCAGCTCTTGTTGGCTGCGAAGTGCTGTTCACAGTCAACGTGAGCAGCAAGAAGCAACATCCCAGTCTACTATGCTTCCCGCCACTCACATTGGCTGTGAACAGCGATTTGCGGCCAACGAGAGCTGCGATCCTCCGATACCTGCAGAGGTGGAGATAAACATGGAGGTGAGGGCCCACCAGGGACTAACCCTGCAGACCAGATCCAGCCTGCAGGCTGGGATTTGCCCATCCCTGCACTATTAGATGATACTCAGACTGAGGCTCATAAGCTACATAGGTCTCTTTGTGATTTAATTATTAACCAATCTACATTATTAACCAATTTGGATGCTTTTGCTATGTTATTACCCAAATGTTGGTAAATAAAGTAATACTACTGCATCAGACATATTGCTGTGAGAATAATATATTAAATGAAATGATGTGGTTCTTCTGGATAATGTTGATAGCTAATTTGGCTCTGAATCACTGAGGTCTGAGTTTGACTACTCTAGGCCAGTGTTTCTGAAAGTGCACCACAAAATCACTTTCAGAAACACTTTAACTGGCTCCCCCGGTTTGTTTATGTTCCGGTGGCCCAGATCACGCCACTTCCCGCAGCTCCCCTTGGCTGCAAAGGATGAAACGGAGCTAATGGGAGCCATGAGGCTCCGTGGCCGCAGAGCCGGTACATAAACAAACCGGGGCAGCCAGTTAAAGTGTTTCTACGATACACTTTCAGAAACACTGCTCTAGGCTATCAAAAATGGCATATTGATAAAGATATAATACAGAGAACAATCTGGTCAATTGTTAAATGGAAGCCAGTGAGCTTCACAAGGATAAAATGACAATCCTTTAGCTCTTTATAGAAGTGGTCATCTTAGAGTGAGATAAAATGAACCTATTCTTTTGCAGAATTTGCAGCACATCCCAGGCACTGCTATGGATAATTTAAGCACATATTCTGCAGCGGTCACAACAAAATAACTATCCCAACAACTCTGGTAATACACAGAACAATTTATCTTAGAGAAGGTTATTCCAATATGAAAAAGGAGTGATAGTGTGTAGATCGGAAGTTGGAATAGGGATAGTAACTAAATCTCACATGGCAGATGTCAAAGAGACTTTTGGGTAGGTTTTTTTTTTTGTATTTTTTTTTTTTTTGTAGTATCTGAGGGGTAAAATAGTGTAAACTCAAGGTTTTCCTGCTTAGGAACAATGCAGATGGGGAAGTGTCTTTAAATTTACAGGATAGGTTTGATCAAAGATGTCTGCTTTTTAACACAATCTTTTAGATCTCAGCATAACACTCACTAACCAGTCCACTGCCAGCCAGAGAAACTTTGAACTTGGGTGGAGACTCTCACTTTATATCTGAGATAAAAGATCAGAAGTTTAAAAAATAGGATCTTATGGATTTTAACATCAGACCCCAGTTCTTACTGACAAATTCCCCCATTTATAAACACGCCTACTGCCAGCAATTTGGAACCAAGTAGACCAATATTCAAAAGCCGTCAAAAGAATCAGGGGCTTGGTGGAGGAAAGTGCTGTCATAGTGATGTAACATTTTCCTTGTCTTTGGTTAACAATCATAGACAAACCCATTATCCATATTGGTAAAGAGACTTAATTGGTATTTACCTCACTTGTGGGGAAAAAAATAGAATGCAAGATGGAGCCCTAGAGAGCACTTGCTCTGTTGAGTGCAAATTCTGTTAAAAGAGTCTGTCAATAATTATGTTTCTGTGTAACTAAGGTGTTGGATCACTTCTTGTCAAATGTGCTTGGATGTTTGGCTGTCAAATCTTGACTGAGGCTTAGTTCCTGCAAGATCTGGCAGCAAGTTCCACAAGAAGGCTTGGTTTTTTACTCTGGATCCAGAGTCATTCACCAGCCATTAGTCTATACTCCCTTCTTCCCTTCACCCTCTCCTTTTTTTAAGAGCCCAATCCATATCTTCTTGTGCATATAAATATGGGTTTTGCAGCTCCTTGATCATGCTTGGCTATCAGAAGTGGATGTGGGTTTTGCAGTCCAGGATCCATACCTGACTGCTAGATCCAGATCTGTGGTAAAGGACGGGCAGAGAGAGAGAAAAGAAAAACTTACCAGGAAAGCATCAATGACAACATGCATGATCAGCATTTACTATGCCTGCAGCAGTTAGAAGGAACTGAAGGGTAGTTGGGGGCCACTCCTTCTGTTATATCCTAGGAACCCCCCCCAACCCCCAGATGGGAATGGAATGGAGGGACAAGTGTCCCCAACAGACATTGCTTTCCAGAAGGTTCTGGAAACTCTTGGTGCAGGAATCTTGATCCCACAAGTATGAATATAAGCAGCCACTTGAAGAACAACAAATACTAACATGTATGTAACCTGAAGAAGTAAAGGGGTACAAAATAAAGTTCATTGGGTTTGCTAAATCTAATAAAAATAAACCAATAATTCTGAGAATCTTAAAATTCTAAATAATTATATAAATGATTTCCACTAGAACACTTCCATTCTTTCCAGAGGAACTGATATCAATACAGAATTTTGCCTCTAATTAATAAGCATGCATTCATTACTGCTTTATACAGTAAGTACCATTATTTGGCAAACTATGATAAACTAGCAAGAGGGCATGTCTTCTCCACTTTATGCTCAAAATTTAGCCAGTGAGGCGGCATAATGCAAGAACTGGTAAACTCCTATTCATCCAACAGAAAACACTGTACACTCTACTTACAAATCCAGATCACAAACAAAGATTTATATTTTCCTCTACAGAGCAGCTGCACTACTAATCCAAAGCAGCCTTAATCCAGGGTAGCTGGCCTAGAAAGCTCACACCAACAAAGGAGGATGGGGAAAATCTTCTGGGAGCAAAAAGGTGCTTACACTGGGTGTTTCTCCTCTGATGAGTTTTAAAACTATTTTATGCGGATGGCACAACTCCTGCAGCACTAAAAGGGAGCTTGAGTCAGGGTAATAACTGAATGAAAGGGACATTCTTAAACATTGGAAATCCATGGCTGCCTTATCAGCACCAGTGGCAGCTGTGCTAATTCATGCTAGAATACAGATGTTACATAAAGTTGATCCAAGAATGAAGCAATACAAAGGACATCTTTTCATCACCACTTCTATCTAGGCAGCATGCTTCTCAGCAGTAGGTGAAGATCTGGACCACTACATCACTACCAAGCACAATAAAAAGCAAACAACTCATGATAAATATCTTAGGACATGTCTTCACTACCAGGAAGATCGATACTATGGCAATCTATCTTCTGGAGCTTGATTTAGCGGTTCTAGTAAAGACCCGCTAAATTGAATGCTGAAGGTGCCTCCATTGATGCTGATATTCCTTGATTCACAAGGTTCAAGGGGAAGTCATCCGGAGCATTTTCTCCCATTGACTTCCCACTGGGGAGACTGTGCCAAAGGTCGAATTAAGGTACATCAACTCCAATTATGCAATTGATGTAGCTGGAGTTGCATCTTAATTTGACCTTCCAGATGAGTGTAGACGACGCCTTAGGAAGATACTTTAAGGTTCTTTGTTTCAGAAAAGAAGAAAAATATATGAAAGAGAGAGTAGTAAATCTTAAAAAAAGGAATACTACTGGAAGCATATCATTTAAGAGAGCTCAGCAGGAAAACGTTTAATAGAATTGTTAAAAACTTAAATTGGCAGTTGTGGTGGGATAGAGAAAGACAATTAAGTAAAATAAATTAATAAACCAAGAGATCAATAGTGCTTTCAGATAAACATCTTAATCTAAATGTTGAATGCAAAATGAACAGCATAGTATACAACTCAATTTGTGTGTTGGCCAAATTATAAATGTCTATCAGTTACCACTGATTGTATATTGCATTAATAAAATGAAATACCTTAAATTTAATTTTGGGACAGTTCATTAGCAGAGAACTGTCTTTATATTTTTATATAAACCTACTATTTATCAATACGTTTAAAAATATAGAAAAAAGCATAATGTAATTCCCCCACATCCCCTTGAAAACTACTATAATGGATTACTGAAATTGTATCTCACAGCTGGTCCAACAAAGCCTTTAGTGTATAAAGAACTGAAAGGAGCCTTAAGTCATCAAGTCCAGTCCTTTGATGTTACAGGCAACTCTGTTCATAAAATTCTCAAGCATCATCTTAAAATTAGTTAGCTTGCTTAGTCCTACTGCTCCTGTTGAAAGGCTGTTTCAGAACCTCACTAAACTGATAATTAGAAATCATCATCTAATTTCCAGTCTAAATTTATTAAAATGGCATGACCATTTTATACCCATTTGTTCTTATGTCAACACTGTTCTTTAGCTAAACTGCTCTTCTGTTTCCTTCAATGTTTATCCCCAATGTACTTATTTTTAAAAATCAGATTCCCCCTACGCTTTTGTTTTGCTGGGCTAAATAAATCAATCTCTTTCTGTTTCTTCTCCAAAGATAAGATACTAAGGGAATGGTGAGCTCAATAGCCCTTCCTCTGTACTTGTTCCATTTTGAATTCTTTTTATTTTTTATTTTTTGGCACATGGGTGACCAGAATCGTACATTATTCCAGATAAGATCTTCCTAGTAGATTGTATAAGGATATTAATGTTTCCCTATCTCTACTAGAAATCTCATCTAATACTGCATTTGCCTTTTTCACAGGTGCACATTGGTGGATTGAATAATATATCCATGTCTTTCTCCATCACTTCCAACTGGTGAGCCTCCAGATAATAGACTGTATCCCACTTAGGTGCGGCTTGTGGAGGGAGGGGGGAAGGGCACTGACTTTTCTGCCCTGGTGTGCGGAATTGCTGTGGGCAGACCTGCTTGCGTAACTCCACTAGTAACCTTCTTCAAGCCTTACAGTTCTCCTTTCAGCATTAACCATTGCTTCTACTTTACCCAATTTCTTACCCACCTTCCAATTCCTGTAATAATCCCCATAGAGTACGGTATCAAATGCTTTACTGAAGATTAGTTTCACCTCATTTCCTTTGTCTAAAATAATTAACTTATTAAAAATCCTTGATACTAGAGTTGCAATTTCATGTACCAGTTCTTTCAGTATTCTGGAATGGAGATTATGAAGTTCATCTGACTTGAGTGTATTAAACTCTTTGAGTTTAACTTGGAACTTGGAATTGGTCATTTCTATATACTCATTTCCATTCTGCATTTACTCTCTTTTTTACAGTATCTTACTTACAGATACCTCGGACAAAATATTCATTTTTTTAATACCTACATAATCATTAATTTTTATCCCATCCTTGTGGCATAGCAGCCCCCTACCTTTTTTTCTTATTCTCATTTTACTTGTATGGCTAAAGAACCTTTTACAGATTAATTTCCCTTGTTAAGTCTAATCCATCTTGACTTTTTTTTAAATCAATTCTCACTTTATCACTACACTCTCTGACCTCCAAGATGGAGCACTCTTAGCTGACCAATCACTGTTCTGATTCCTTGTAGTCTTTCTGCTATTCCTAATATCCTTTTTTACTGTACTTCTTCATCCAGCTATGTTTGGAACTCTCCACTAACAATGTTTTTCCTTTGCTTGGGATGCTAATTCTAGAAAGCTTTTGCACCAATCACTTAAAAAAATGTCAAGCTTTTCACATATTTAAGTTGTTGAGCATTTCTACTGACATCATTAACTAGTTCCCTTTATTTCTCAATATTTTCCTTAGTCACTGACCTGTTTTTCATGGCCCTTCCATTTGATTTAAGCTGAATCAGCTCAAAATCACTGGATACAAAGTTATTTTTACAGACAACTCTTCTATAATGTCCTCCCTACCACTGTTCCTGCTTAGATTTTCCATTCATGAATGAAGTGAGTTTCATCTTGTGCACCAATATTGAAGCAGTGTGTGCTTCTTTGAACGTGTGTCACCATGGCACCCACCAGTTAGTAAAAAGTATCGTTTTCTTATAACTAAATCTAGACCTATATATGTATGTTATGGAAGAAAGAATACTAAAACAGCCCTTCCCCAGTCACAAAAAATGAAAAGAGATATTAAATCAGAATGTTCACCCAAGCATCCTTATTATTTTGGTTTACCTTAAGTGCCAATGTACTGTATTATGCCATCAGTTACAGATAAGTTAAAAAGACATCACAGGCCATGTTTTCTAGACCTTTAATTATTTTTGTTGCTCTTCTATGGGCCTTCTCCAATTTTTCCAAAATGTGGTGCCCAGAACTGGACACAATATTCCAGCTGAGGCCTAACCAGCACAGAGTAGGGTGGAAGAATTACTTCTCGTGTATTGCTTACAACATGCCTGTTAATACATCCCAGAATGATGTTTGCTTTTTTTTTTTTTAATGGTGTCACACTGTTGACTCTTATTTAGCTTGTGATCCACTATGACACCCAGATCCCTTTCTGAAGTACTCCTTCCTAAACAGTCATTTCTCATTTTGTATGTGTGCAATTGATTATTCTATTTAGGAAGTACCACTTTGTCCTTATTTAATTTCATCCTATTTACCTCAGACCATTTATCCAGATTATTTTGAATTATTATTCTATCCTCCAAAACATTTGCAACTCCTCCCACATTGATGTAATCCACAAACTTTATAAGTGTACTCTCTATGCCATCATCTAAATCATCAATGAAGATATTGAACAGCACTGATCACAGAACTGATCCCTGTGGAATCCCACTCATCATGCCCTTCCAGCTTGACTGTGAACCATTAATAACTACTTCCAAAGTGAGTGCTTTGCAGTTATCTTTATTGAATCTCATCCTATTTACTTCAGACCATTTCTCTGGTTTGTCCAGATCATTTTGCCTTTGAATCTTGTCCATCATAGCTCTTGCACCCGTCCAAGCTTGGTATTTTCCGCAAACTTCATAGTTATTTGTATTCTCATTAATGTCATTCTAAACACCTATTGCCATTTACATGTATTTATACATAAATACAACACAATTCTGATTGGTGCTAATTAGTTAATTCAGTCATGTGGCCCTAGTTTTGGCCCAAACACATTAGTGGCAAATCAGAGCTGGAAATTACAGTTGCACTCTTTATTTATGTTTGTCCTATGCATGGTGTAACTTATAGGGCTGACTCCCCCATTCCAGTAACTTGCTGTCTCTCCAGTGAGAGGCATAGTAATTGAGTCTTCTTTCTAAAACTCCTGATTTTTTATTTACTTAGTTGAAGTCTATGCATATTAAATTGCATAGCACTATGCATAACACGGCAAGGCTTTTTATTATAAAGGACAACAGAATATTTAGGAAGCTGAGGTCTAAGCAAAGACCAAATTCAATTCACTTAAGGTAAAAGTTGCAGTCAGAATACAAACCAGAAAGGCCATTATCCACTCTTTCCATTTGTTTGACTTACAATTGATATTTAAATTATCCACCCAGCAAAACCCCAAAGCTCAACTTTAAGCACGAGTAGTGAAACCTATTAGTATTATTGGGACAATTTGTGGTTAACACTAAATGCTACAGACATGGTTAATTATCCCGAGGGAGCAATCAGTCATTAGTAGTAATTGGACCCAGACTTTGTGTCAGCTGACGGTCAGGGCAGTGTGTGTGTGTGTGTTTCCGAGAAAAGGTTTAACGTCCGTGTCTTTACTGCTAGGACCGGGGTCCCGTCGCAGAGGGTAGCCAGCAGGCCAACAGACGCCCCTGTTTATAGGAAGAGCTTATTACACCTCAGATTTTAGCTGCTAGGATGCAAAAATCCCGCGGGCAGCCTAGGACAGACTGAGAGGTGCCCCAACGGACCTGTCACCTGGGAGTGACACAGATCCAAACGCCCAAGCTCTTCCTATACCTGTCCCTTATGACCGGCTGAAGTTCTTTTAAATTGTGCTTGGTTCTGTTACAGCAACTGAAGGAGTCAGGTTAAAAACTTAAACAGTTACAGGTTTATTAAAAAGGCTTATAAATCATATGGTTACAATGGCTATTGCTCTATTTCTTAACTGCTAGCAAATATAGATCTTAAAAATGGTAACAAAGAAAATAAAGATAGAAAATAGAAATAATGGTACCAAGTGACAGCTTAATCTTTAAAGAGCTCTAAATCTATGTGTACACTTAAGACAAAGGACACATACAGGTACAATTTTTACCCCCTTCTGTGCCTCTCGACTCCAGCGGTCAAGCCAGGGCCGGTCCCTCAATTCCTAGGAAAGACGAATACGAGGTGGGCGTCGCCGTGGAACCTCGGGAGGTCAAACACCTAACCCGACCAGCAGATAGATGGTAGATTGACACTCAGAGTAAATGTGCTGCTGGACCCATCTTTATACCCATAGGGGCCCGTATCCTCTTTCTTATCTAAGATGCCAGATTGTGTTGGTTCGTCTTTGTGACGCCAGTTCTTACAAGTAAGTTTCAACTTAATTTACACTTGCAAGAGAGATAACTAAATTGTGAGTACTAAACATTTTTTTACTGGGCGAGAGATTCCTCCCCCCGCGGACGGCTGTGTGTTCGTATCAATATGGGTTCAGTCAAGGACACTCCTCTGCAGCCTCTTGGTCAGCAACTGGCATATCTCTGTTTACAGCCATTCAGGGCCACAGCAGCCTGCCATATCCAGGCAAGCAAAGATGGATGTTACAGGGGGGTTCCTGTCTGGCTACACTTTGAATACCACTTGCATCCATATCAGCACTGAGGTTCAGAAATTAAAATTCCAAGCTCAGGATATGTTAGGCTGTATCAACCTTCCAAAAACCTATCACTAGACCATTCTGTCATCTGAGGCATACTCCCTTTCTGAGCTCCTCCTGGGACACCACAGGATAAATCTGTCTCTAGGCAGACTCTGTGCCATAATTCTGTAACAGTACCTATGACAGTGGATAGTAATCCCTATCATATGATCTTATTAATTTTTGTAACCCTGATATGCAACTGAAACTAAGAAACATGGTGCAATACCCCTGTTGCATGACAGGGTTCAGTGATCTGAAATATTGTTATAGCCATATTTATATCAGGGTATGAGAAACAAAAGACAGGTGAGGCAGAATCTTTTGCTGTATGCACTTCTGTTGGTGAAAGGCACAAGCTTTCAATCTACAAAGAGCTCTTTTTTAAACTGACTCTCAACTGGCCATGTCTTTTAAAGTAACATCCTATAACATGCATTACTCTGATACTTAATATTCTACCCCAATTTGTATTTAGCTCAGACACTCTGCGTGCCTTCCCTAGACCTATGCAGCTTGAAAACTTGTACCTTACACCAATGTAATGTGGCCCAAAACTATATTATCTCACCTACCTTGTATCTCTCAGAGTTCAGTATTTCTCTCACTGTCGGGATTCCTGTTACACATCTAAACAAGAGTCAGAGTTCCAGCTACAGGTCCCATCCTGGCAGATCAGCCAAATGCAGGTTGTCACGCAGCCCTGGCAACTGCCGAAGCAGCAGTAGAGTCAATGACTGCATGGAAACCTCTTCTAATGGCAGAGGGAAATTTCTTTTCTGCAGTGACACTGCAATCTTTGGTTGAGCCCCCTCTCCAACCCAAACAGGTGGTGAGTCAAGGGTAGAGGTGGCACTCTCTCCCCAAGTCCCAACCGGGGCTGTCGCCCAGTTTATTTTGGGGGAACCCCCAAAACTGCTCAAGGCCTCCCAACAGGCCCTGGACCGTAAGGACCAGTAGTCTAGAAAAAGTTTAACAAGACTGTCCTTCAGAGAGGAGCCTGAGTGAACAAGAATTTCCCCAGAGAATTACATTAATGTTGTTAAGCTTAGGTCCTTCCTCATCACCCTACCACCTCTGAAGTCATTACCTCACCACCATGAAAAATCAGTTCCTGGGCAGGGCAGCGTTATTATTTTTACAGATTGTATATCCCGTTGTCAGGGCAGAACTCCACTTCCATTAGCTATCCGTGCCCTTGGAGAACACCCTGAGCTGATGGCCAAAGAAGTTCCCGAAGCAGTGGGAGCAGCCACCCCCTGTCATGCTGCCCCTGCGGCCACCATCAAAACATTGGGGGCAGCTACCCCCACCATGAGGCTCTCGCTGCTATCCCAAAGCAGTGGGAGCAGCTGCCCCCACCACGCAGCCTCAGCCACCATGACCAAAACAGTGGGAGCAGCTGCCCCCAGCATGTGTCTCTGGCCGCTGCCAAAGCAGCGGCATGGCGTCTGCAGGAGCTGGAACCGGGGCTGCGGTGAGGCTGCCCCAGTAGGGACAGCCTCACTGTGCCCTAGCTCCAGTCAGAGCAAAGGGGGGCAAGCACATTCCACATGGCTCAGCCAGAACCCACCAGGCCACCACCACCACCGCTCAACTTCCGCTCCAGCAGGAAAGCGAGAGGTGGTGAAAGCTGCTGTGTGTCCCTGCAAATGAGGTGGGCAGGCCTAAAATTTCTTCTGTATGGCTGCGCAGGCATGCAGCTTAGAGAACACCCTTCTCCCTACTCACCAAAAGCAAGTGTAAAATAGGATTAGCTCTTGTTGGTTCCATGATTATTTGTTGGGAATAATTTGGGCTATCATAACTGGGCCCTAACATTATTATAGAATACTAGAACTTAAAGGCCCTCCAGAGGTCATCAAGTGCAGTCCCCTGCCCTCATGGCAGGACCAAGCACCATCTAGATCATCCCTTATAGATGTTTATCTAACCTGCTCTTAAATATCTCCAATGATGGAGATTCCACCACATCCCTAGGCAATTTATTCCAGTGTCTCACCACCTTGACAGTTAGGAAGTTTTTCTTAATGTCCAACCTAAACCTCCCTTGCTACAATTTAAGCCCATTGCTTCTTGTCCTATCATCAGAGGCCAACGAGAACTGTTTTCATTCCTCCTTGTAACATCCTTTTGGATACTTGAAAACTGCTATTATGTGCCGTCTCAGTCTTCTCTTTTCCAAATGAAATAAACCTAATTCTTTCAGTCTTCTCTCATAGGTCATGTTTTCTAGACCTTTAATCATTTTTGCTGCTCTTCTCTGGACCTTTTTCAAATCTTTCTTGAAATGTGGTGCCCAGAACTGGACTCAATACTCCAACTGAGGCCTAATCAGTGCAAAGTAGAGTGGAAGAATGACTTCTCGTGTCTTGCTCACAACACTCCTGTTAATGCATCCCAGAATCATGTTCGCTTTTTTGCAACCGTGTCACACTGTTGACTCATTTTTAGCTTGTGATCTACTATGACGGCTAGCTCCTCTTCTGCAGTACTCCTTCCTAGACAGTCACTTCCCATTCTGTATGTGTGAAACTGATTATTCCTTCCTAAGTGGAGTACTTTCCATTTGTCCTTATTAAACGTCATCCTATTTACCTCAAACCAGTTTGCCCAGATCATTTTGAATTATGACCCTCTCCTCCAAAGCACTTGCAACCACTCCCAGCTTGGTATCCTCTGCAAACTTTGTAAGTATACTCTCTATGCTTATACTCTCTATGCATTATCTAAAATGTTGATGAAGATATTGAACAGAACTGGTCCCAAAACTGACCCCTTGAATAACCCCACTTGTTAAGCCCTTCCAGCATGACTCTGAATCATTAATAACTACACTGAGAATGGTTATCCAGCCAGTTTATGCACCCCCTTGTAGTAGCCCCATCTAGGTTGTATTTCCCTAGTTTAGTGATAAGAAGTTTGTGCGAGACTGTATCAAATATTTTACTCGAGTCTAGGTATACCATGTCCACCACTTCCCCTTTATCCACAAGACTTCTTATCCTATCAAAGAAAGTTATTAGTAGCACTTGTTCTCTAATCCATATATGAGAAGTTAATGTCTTCCAGACCATAAGGACACAATTTCCACTAGCCTGTTTCTCTCTAAGACTATCCCTGAAATGCTTATCTCTGTCAGATAGTTATCTTAGGATCAGAAGGAAATAAAGGTATGACTGAGTGCAGAATTGGTTAGTTACAGGAGTATGGGTTATAAAAAAAAAAAGAGTTAATGTATTTTTTCATTAGATTATGGGAAAGTGCCTTGAGCCATGTGAAGGGGTGCATTTTATAAATGTTAAAAAATAAATATACACATGAAAATGTATATAGGTATTCATGAATCATTTTATATATGTGAAATTATAATTCTAACTTCTCTGCTATTGGCCCTACCAGGAGCCCACTATGGTAAAGTATACAGGAATTATCCATTATGTAGACATACTTCAACATCAAACTAAAATGAAAATATTCATATAGAGTAGGTCAGGAAATAAACTTTAATTGCAAGTGTTTGTCTGGAAGATTGAAAAACAGCTTGTGTACTATATACTAATACAATATCAAATGAAAGTGAAAACTGTAAAAATCCTGTCAAAAATCCTGCCAACTAATAAAGTTTAGATGTGAACTTTAAAAACTCTCAGCAGTTCCTCCTTTCATCTCTTTTAAACAGCAAGTAAAGAAGATTTATAGTCAAAGTGGTTCAATTTAACATATATTGAAATGAATCTCCATAGAATAAATAGAACATCTCACCCGTTAAGTGTGATTATGTTTCTTTCACTCGTGGAAAAGACTTTCATATTTCATACACCTTTATGCTCCTCTACTGTAAGAAGCATAATATGTGTCCTTCATGGGTGAAATATGCTATATTTTTCCAACAAGTAGAGTTATATAAAAATAAAAATAATGAAAAATAAAATAAAATGAAAAACCCACATCCATTTAATTTGAAGACAAAAGTGGAATAGACATTCCAATAAATTTTTTCGTAATTTTCAAGAAAAATCTAGAAATGGAAGATAGTCAAACATATTATAAAAACAAATATGCCTTGGTAACCAGGATTTTATGCAGCAGTGTTGCATAGTATTTTTAGTTACCTTGATCTGACTTACCACTGTGTTTGATATTGATACAGAATACACTTAAACTTTAAATTTATTCTATAATCCAGTGATTTTTCAACCTATATACTGCATGGGCCCATGGGGGGTGTGCAGCCCATGTCTAAGACTTCCAAAGGAGTGTGCACATCCATTTGAAATTTTTTAGGGATCTGCAAATTATTGAAAAGCACAGATAAGTGAATCAGTTCAGAGGGGGAAAAGTATCTGCAATCCCAAACTATAGCTCAGAGAGCCTTGCAAAGCAGAAGATTGACGTAATTTCAGAAATGTATTTTAGTTTCACTTACCTTTTGGTCTCTGCCTATCTGACCTATCTTGCTCCAATAGTGTAGTGGGATTGTTAGAATTTGAAATGATACATGACAGAAATATTAAATTCAATCAGAAAAAAAGCAAAGTTGTCTAGTGAAGATATTGACTAGGCACTGCAGTCAAATGAAACTGAAAAAGCTGAACAGACTAATAAAAGGCCTTTGTCCTTTACATTTGGAAAGACTTCTTCCACTGAATGTGTGAAGACAAGCTTTGCAACATTACATTGGCATACAAAGATTATTGGCACGGAGATAGCTCCATATGTTTCTATTCATCATGGAAGCAAATTTTGGATGAACCCATATCACCATCTTATCTCTTTGAAGTTGGCATATGGTAGAAATGGAAAGAATATATAAAAAACCCTCAATAAGCCAAAGCTATTGTGTATAGGGAAACAAATTACTTTCAGTTCATAGAATCACAGAAATATAGGACTCGAAGGGAGCATGATAGGTTATCAAGTCTAATCCTTTATCTTTAGGCAGCACTAAGTGTTATCTACACTATCCCTGACAGCAGTTAATCTAATCTGTTCTTAAAACCCTCTAACTACCCTGACAGTTAGGAAGCTTTTCGCAATATCTAATTTATTACCTGGTCCTATCTAAATAGAAGACAAAAACCCTTCTAAAATCCAGGGAATGGTAATAGGATTTCTGTTGATGACTTTGGGCAAATACACTGGCAGATAGATGGATTGATTAAGGTAGAAATCTGATAGACTCTTGAGTAAGATTCTCTAGTTGCTAATTTGGCATCCTCTGGATTCATTAAGCAGTTGGGGAATTTCTACCCCTCTGTTAGACAGACCACCCCACCTGGGATATTAACCTTGTTCTCAATGATTTTTTATGAGACCTCTGTCCAATCCAATGACAAACTGTTCCCTGATCTATTTATCTGTGAAGTATGTCTTCTTATATGCCATCACATTGGCCCATAGAGTCCTTACAATCTCACCCTAAATTCCAGATGTGCAGCAAGATATGGACCCTCAACCAACCCATCAAAACTGTTGAGGTCATGGAGAGTTGCTGAGCAGCTTTTTTCCCCTGAAATCTGTAACCCTTTCTGGAGGATTCCGAGGATCTATGGAATCAGAAAAATGAGTTGGACATGACCTCTGCATAGTCTGTGACCTACTACCCCTCTTCTTATTTGTAGGTGTATGTATAATCAGAGGTCCTTCAGTGCATGCTGGTATTCTTGTGGTTTACAAAAAGAGTTGATGACCATTGAAGGGAAGATCTTCCTGTATTCTGTATCTCTTTTGGAAACACAGACTTGGAGCCATGAGGCCCTGAGCATAACCACCATGGTGAAGATGGATCTGGTGTCTGTGTCTGCAACATCTAAGGATGCCTGAAGAGCACTTTGGGCCAATAATTAGCCCTCAGAGATGATAGACTGGAATTGCTCCCTCTGTTCTTATGATAACTTCTGTGTAAGGGCCATTATCATTTATAATTGATGACACTGTGTTTAGCCATGTTTGCCTAATAATTAGTGATCTGAAACTGCAGAATTGCTAATGAATATAACTTTCATGCAAAGAGATCCAGACTTTTCTGGTCCTTATCATAAGGGTAGACCTAGAAATACACCATTTACCATGATCATTTTCTACATTCATCGCCAGAGAGTTAAGTTGAGGATGGGAAAATAAAGTGTACAGATCTTTAGGGGAAACATAATACGTTTTAACCCACCTGTGGAGTCAGAGGTCCTCTCCAGTTCCCCACCCCCAGACCTTACTTCAGGTCCTTATATTGTCTTTCTTCCCCCTCCTCTTTCCAACTTATGCCCATGGGAATTCTTCAAACAAATGAATAAAAGAAAAGTCTTATCTCATTGTTTTCCCCTTATCCAAGAGAGAAGCCCATGGGAAAAGAATGAGAAGTAAGGATGACCTGTAATTCAGTCTTCCTCAGTCAGCCTTTTGGGATTAGATGGGATATTCCTCTACCACTTCCTCATTGAATGTACTGCTCTGAGACTGGGTAATGCAGCATAATTTACTAAAGAGCACACTGGATTCTCAATCACTTACATAAAAATTAGACATATTTATTTTTAAAGATATATTCCAGTTTAAAAATATGTTGGTTAAATTGCATGGCCTATGTTATATAGGAGGTCAGACTAGATGATAATAAAGATTTCTTCAGGCTTGGAAATCAGTGAGTCTACCAATTTAGTTCAAGTTTCATAAAGATTCTCTGACATAGGAAGTTTTAGTGTGGGGTTTGAAAAACGTCAGCACCATAAGAATCTGATGAGGGGCTGTGTAAACTTTGGCTTAAGTGAAAGTGGTCTGTCATAGGACTGAAACAGACTAGGACTTAGATTTTGAGTTGGACTCAGAAGAATTATGTATCCATTAAAAGTAGCCCATCCATTTATACCTTATTACAAACTTTGCAATAAAGGTTCTTTAAAATAACTTCAAAGAGGCAGGGGTGTCAGTGACTCCATGCCTAGGGAGGTTTACTGTATCAGAAGCCACACCTTCAGAAACAGGGTCCTCAGATGGACAGAGTGAAGATTCATACATTTTTCAGGTGAAAAGGTACCATTATGATCTAGTCTGACCACTGGCATACTGTAAGCCATAGATTCATATCCAGTAATATTTGCATGCAAAGACTATGGCTGTTTAGCTAAAGGATTAAAAAAAAAGAGAGAAGAGAGAAGCGTAAAATTTCACAAGGGGAACATTTTATCTAATCTTTATAAAAAATAGGAAAATGTTACAGAAAACTCAATTTGCTTACGGAGAGAGATTGGGCCACACAAAGAGACTGGTGGCGCTGCATAGGGTATGGATAGTTACACAACAGAGTGAAAAGCTAGAAGCATTCACAAAGGGATGTGTAGCTACAAACAACAATGAAAGGCTGCAGAAAAGGTTGCTAAAGTCTTTCCCAGAGCAAAGAAGGTAGAGGAACATTACTATGCTAAAAAATCACAGTGTAGACAGAGGAGGCATGGCTTGGGGATATAGAGTTCCACATAGGGTATGTACCCTACAGTTCAGGCAGGTCTTCATTCTATTCACCTCACTGCTATTTATAACCATGTTATGGGGGCAAACAGGTAGGTATGCACTCTGTGTGGTGCTGTAAATCATTAAAGTATAAAACAGAAGGATATGAGATATCCTTCCCATGCAAATCTCAGTGCAACCTTCATTGGGAATTATTACCAAAGCTCCCATAATTTTATTTGTGGCTAAATTAAAAAAGAAATAACATTTATTCAAAATGTTTCATTCTATAAAGAACAACTTGATTAAGCTATTTTTATTAACATTCTATTTTAAAGCTAATTAGTTGAATTCCTTATGAATCCAGATGTGTCTGTTCAATGGTAATCATTAGATTTAATATGTTAATAACTATGGGATCACAGTAGGACACATTGTCTAGGCACTCTCTTTCTTCCACTGCCTTGGTTTATTACAATTCAGTACAAGGACTCACAATATTTCTGTACTGCTGTAAACAGGTTGCTCATTTCTTTGATGTCACTCATTTCACAGAGTGCCATACCTACTGTGTCTGAAAGGAAGTCAGACTGGCAGACTACTTGAGAAAGCAGCTTGTCATTTGCCATCACACACAATGACATTATTGCCTAGAGCAAAGCGTTTACTATTTCTTTCTTCCTTTTTTTTATTTAACTAACCTTCAGCCCACCTCACTGCATGCTTATGTTTCTGAAAATGAACTCTCAAAGTTAACATTTACTACAGGTTCATGTACTCTATCATGAGAGGACAGAACTGCTTTTCTTATGAATGTAAATGAGAAGAGCATAATTTCAAATCCATTTGTCACAGATGATCACCTACTCTAGCAGGTCTAGTGTTTGCTTTAAAATTAAAGTGCGAGGACTGAAGTTACATAAAAGAAAGTGATTGGGGTTAAGGGGACTGAGACAATCAACTCTGATCTGGATCTCCAGAGCTGTTTTTAATCTAATAGATTAGATTTACTGACAGAATTTAAGGAAGCACAGCACAATGCAAAAGGAAGCCAAAGTCAAGCACAATATAAAACATCTGTATAATGTAAGAAACACAATACAAACTATGTATAATATTTAGTGACAGATTGTACATCAAGATGCAGTCCCTTAAGAAGAGGGCAGTACATAGCGACCCCAGGGTAGCACTGGGGGAAATGTGTCTCAGGGAGACATTGTGCATCCTGGATTTCTTGGGAATTCATCAGAGGAAGCATCCTTAAGAGAGGTGGGGTGCATTCCTGTCTATGATTGTGCAGCCTCTGATTCCAACATTGAGTGTAACTGAAAAACAAGCAGACAAAGAGAGCGGGGGGTGGGGCAGAAAAGAAGGGGCGACTAGAAAACTGTTTTGGTCACCAGTTGAGAGACATGGGATTAATTGATCTAGCTACCACCCAATTCTGAGGCACCATGAGCATCTAAATTTGACAGTCTGGCATTGGAAATCTCCCTATTGTTGTAGGTTATGAATTGGCTGCCTTAACAGGAAGTTTGAATTTATCCAATAGCTCCATGAGGCATAGCAATGCCTCTCAATGATTACCAGAGAGGCAGGAATTCTCCATATAAAACCACAGACCATAAATTAAAATTTTAAATGCAATAAAAAATAATAATAAAAATCCCACAAAAACTGCACACTGTAATATATGCATCATCCCAATGGAATTAAAATACACTATTTGCTTCTAGAGAGAGGGGAAATCTGTTTAAAGCATCAGCATCACTAAGTAAAAATCAATTTTGTTCTTCCTCAAATGTAAAATCTGGTTTGCTTAGATAATTTAATTTTCATGTTACTAGTAAATATTTTAATTTTTATCTATGTGAACTTCATATTCTCTGATAACTAAGCTAAGGGGCAAGTGATCTGAGCTTTGCAATTTCAGATCTGTCGTTCTTTTATGGTGATCAATATTCTGTCTCATAAAGCTAATATAACTCAAAACAATTGGCATTAATTTATCATATTTGTCTTCAAAGTAAATACCTACGTACGGAACATCTGTAATTTATGGGATGAATCATACTGGAAGGAGTTGCTGAAGAATAATACTATACTAAGAAAAGGATTTTTCTCTATTAAAATGCATTTATTACAGGTATATGTGGAAGGGGAAAAAATCTGGCTGCCAGAATATGTATGAATTCAGTATATTGAAACATCCCCAATTAAATCGACTCATGAACTCCTGCTATGTTGTGGGGGAAATGTAGGGATGATGAGTCCTGTGACATGCAGGAACCATGGTTAGCCAGGATGGGGCTGTGAAACTGCTCTTCAGTCCCTATTAAGCTTCTCCTTTCCAGATCCCACAGGTAATCCTTCTATTTGCTACCTCGTACATACGTTGAGCACTGCCTTTCTGACTAGTGACATATACTGTAGGTTTGTGGGTTGCACAGAAAATAAAAGGCTATAATAATTGTCTCTTTGAACTGAAATGCTACAGGTGATTGTTGGGCACTACATACACTTTGGCTGTGTCTACATTGGCACCCTTTTTCGGAAAAGGGATGCTAATGAGACCAGTCGCAATTGCAAATCCGCGGGGGATTTAAATATCCCCCGCGGTATTTGCATTTACATGGCTGCCGCTTTTTTCCGGCTCGGGCTTTGCCGGCAAAGCGCCAGTCTAAACGAGGATCTTGCGGAAAATAAACCCTTTTCCAAGATCTCTTATGCCTACTTGAAAGTAGGAATAAGAGATCTTGTGGAAAAGGGTTTATTTTCCGCAAGATCCTCGTCTAGACTGGTGCTTTCCGGCAAAGCCCCGAGCCGAAAAAGCATGTAAATGCAAATACCGCGGGGGATATTTAAATCCCCCGCAGATTTGCAATTGCGCCATGTCTCATTAGCATCCCTTTTCCGAAAAAGGGTGCCAATGTAGACACAGCCTTTACATACACCTAATGAGAAGATAACTGCCCAAATTTATAGCATCAAAATGATCCGACAAAGAAACCTGATGAGTGGAAGAAGACTGCTAAAGCAAGATTTGTAGGAGATGATGGCAGGTGCCAGAGCAGGAGGTTTCTGTGGCAAGCGTGATTCAACCATGTGACTGGCTGGCTGGCCAAGGAGTGGTAGATTGCCAGGAAGATTGCTGACCAATAACTCTTACGTGTTTTGTTTACTCCATGGTAATGTGACCTATGGTAGCTTGCATGCCAGACTATATGTATGCACAATGACTGTCTCAGGTAATGACTATTTTTTTAACTGGAGAAGCTAAAGCATATTCTCAAAATATAAAACTAAATAAATATAAATGTCAATACTACTGAGCAAGACAATGGAACTCCTATAATCCATAGGGAAAATAAGAAGTGTAAGATATGAGACCGAGATGTCCTATTCTAGCTAGGCAGGAGTGCTGCCATCAAAAACAGTCTCTGTGTGGTGGATTCTTTTCAGCAGCTGAATCAATGACATTAAAGGGATCTATTTCAAGAATAAGTAGAAATTATGTGCTCACAGCCACTGACTGATGAGCTGGTGGTTTATATTATGTTTTATGTTGAATGCACTTATTTTTTAAAACCGGAAAGACATGACAGTTGTAATCACACACAGATATGTCCGGAGGATAGGAGTATTCACCTTTGCAACTGTGACCCAAGTGGTAAGAATTTTTAATTTTATAAGCACTTCTGTATCAGACACTTGTTACGCTAAACAAACTTTCAAAGTAATTCTTGAGAACCGTTATAAGTTCCTACTTGTAAGTTTATGAACAATTAGCATTAATCTACAAAGCACATACAAATGGAATTCATGCTATAAATAATTATGTGCTAACAGTCGAGGACAAACATTTTAAATTGTTGTGGTGTACAGTATATGAGCACAAATTAGCTAAAAGCACAACAAGTACATAAATTTAAAAAGAACAGCTTTAAAATCAGAGATAAAAGAAGAAGTGTAACGTAGTATTTAACGTATATAGTGCTTGATATGTCCTAAGCCAGGGCTAACTATGGAAGCTCCGGAGGCCACAATGATTCTCACAGCACATGTCAAGTGCCGCAACTTAAATGTGGTTGCATATTCATGCAAATATATATGCAAATGTATGCAAATAGCTTCTTTTACACTGATTGGCATGACTACAAAGATTAATGCAAGACTATATAACACACAGGACCCATTTAAGTCAGATCTGCTGGTAATAATAAAATGCAATATTTACCGGATTTCCACCCATATGACATCACTATTAATGAGCAATGACAGTCCAGGAATTGAACTACTAAAACGCATATCAACAGAAGACCATTATATTGACTCACTGTTGTGGAGCGTGTTCCCAGTGGTGGCCATATTCAAAGGATCCTGCCTGTGGGCCGTGTGTTGAGCACCGCGTAAACCCACACCACACCGCAGGGCCGCAAACAAATGTGTTGAGTAGCCCTGTCCTAAGCACTATGAAAACACTACTCTTCTTACCATCTTGTGTGGTAAGTATTATCAATGCAACTATGGAACAGAAGCCATACCTTCATTCCTTTCAAACCCTAAACTTGCGCAGATGGTGAGGTTTTGGTGAAAGAGTTTGTCCATGTGTCTGTCTGTTCAAGAACTCCTCTTAAACAGTAAGAAGAGCTAGGACCACCAAATTTGATATGCAGATTCCTCTTATTATTCCTCTTATTATAACTTATAGCAAGGTAAGGGTTTGGTTGTGCCAGGACAATGGGATATGCCTGGAATGGGACTGCTTCTCAGAAAGCCATACAGAAAGGAGATAATCACCAGGCAGGTGAAAGGGGCTGGCTTGAGGCGCCACCCTCCCCCATCTTGGACTGCCCCAGCTCTAAGCCTCCCAAGCCCAGATGCCAGAGAGCCCCTCCGATATATATGGGAACATTGTCTTTTGTTGCCCTTCATCAGGAAGCAAGGGGAAAGTGCAGTTTGCTGCATTGCTCACTCCGGCTGGGGAACACAAGGGGTAGATGAATTAGACCTGTCCCAGCTAGGGGGCATGCATCCCTACCCCAGGCTGTGCCAATTGGAGCTGCAGCAGCAATTGAAAGAAGCTTCTCACCTGGCCCCAAGCTGCTGTGGTGAGAGAGCGCTAGGGTAATCTTCTCTCCCGGGGCAGCCTGCATATTAAACCCCTCGTCCCCAGCCCTACCCTAGAGCAGTGATTTAAATGAAGGAAAATAAAAATTAATTGAGTGAAGGACCCAAGCAATGCCGGTTAAATCTTCTTTCAGAATATAATAAAGAACACAGTTTAGAAAAATTAGGATGCATTTTACCAGCCTAATCTACTGGATAAATCATTATGAAATGCCCAAAATGTTTTTTAAAAAATCCCAACTGTATCTATATCTAGGTAAATTTTCAATGAAAATTTCACATAACATTTGCAACCACTGAAATCCACCTAATAGATTACAGAGAAGAAAATCTTAAATCTTTTATCTTATTAATTATTCTTGTTTGTCAAGGCCCATGGAAACAGGTTTTCTGTTATTCTGGGGACAGAATTTCTTCAGCATAAAAATTAGAGAGAGAGTTCACCCATATTTACAATTTAAGAAATCTTCTAATGAGATTTTAACTGTTTCCAAGAAGATAAAAAAGTCACACTCTTGCCCAGTTTGGGTGAAAGTGAAAAGTCTTCAAGGCATAAACTTTTTTTTTTTTTAAAAAGGAATAATCCCAAAGCAGATGTCACAGTTTCTGTAAGAAAAGCATCTGATGGTGATATGTTATTAGCCTTACATATCTGATTGCTTTTCTGCTCTCTCTTACACAAAGGGTCAGTGAACCAGTAGATACAATGAAGCATTCCGATATAAAAGGATGTAAATAAATAGTTTCTTCTGTATTATGAATCTCACAGCCTAGTGCACTGACGCTTCTGTAATATCCTGCTTATTTCTTCAAAAAATAGCGTTTCAAAAAGGTTTTGCTACAGTGCATATTCTGAATAAGATGGTAGTAGATAAAGTATGCTCTTCTGGATCTGGCCATAACATCTATGTTTTCATACATACAATTTTAAGTAACTTGCTTACAAAAAGTTCCTTTTTTAAAATATTGATCCTTAACACATCTGAAACCCCTTTGGCGTGTTACTTATCAAAGTAGTTGAATGCACATTTCAAATGCTCATAGGTCTTACCACCCAAACTTCACAAGGAAAATACACATTTAAATAACTATTCCTAGCATAGTTAAAAAAAAACTAGTGATGTTGTCTAACCAGACTATTTTCTCTTTTTGGCTGGACAGTGTGAACTAGGTCAAACCACATGCTCAACCACATTAAAAAACTATAGGATAGCCAAGAAAAGGTCCTGAATAGTATATATTTTATAAATCAGGTCAAAACATGTTTTGGCTTCAACCATGTTTAAATTATGCTTAATCCCAGTTATTTATTCTGCAAGTGAATCTCGAAAACATGACTTGCATTTTATCAGCATTATTCACCACTGTCATTACACACTACGGAACCATCCAGTTATTAAAAAAGTTACTTTCAGATGTTGAGAGACCTTTTGTTAGACTTCAAATTTTGTAACATTTGTTTCTGTATGTTCATGTTATGATTGTTTTTTAAATTTTCAATACTAGTGATTCTAAACAAATAGCACTCAATTTAATACCTCCTGATATTTACAAAATTTCATCTTTGTGGTAATGATGATGATTTGGGGTGGTCTGTATATATGACTTCTAAATTGAGGATAATTTTATGAAACAGTGTCATGGAAAGCCTATCTATGTTGGTCCACCATAATTTGGCAATGTTGTATCGTGTTTGTCACGCCAGAGACAATGATGAGTGATCACCATTCAGTGATGGTCTATTTAAAGTAAAACACTTTCTCTTTTTATTTGACGGAGACGTTGGAATGTAATGGGAAATTACCAGGAGGAGAGTAAAAGCAGCCCATGTTTCCAGCAGGAGTCTAAAGGAAGTTACAAGGGGAGAGCTAAAGGGACAGCCATTTGATATCAAAGTAAGATAAGAGGCTGCTGTAGGGCAAGGAGGCTGATGACCCTGCCTATCAGCCTGCCAGCTTGTCTTTCTCACCAGAAGCTGGTCCAATAAAAGATGTTACCTCACCCACCTTGTCTGCTGATCATGGGCAGTGGGTGCCCCCATAGCTTGGGGAGGCAAGCACCTCTCAGGGCTGCCTACCAGAGTCCATGCTTCCCCCACAGCGGCCTGTTGGCCCCTACCCAGCCCCTCTCTCCCACAATGTGGCTGCTGGCCCTTGCCCCCTCCCTGTCCTGGCCCCAGAGCTCTGGTGCTGAGGCTGCACCACCCACACCACTAACCAGCAAGGTCCTCCCTGCAGCCGAGCTGCCAGTGCCAGCACTGACGGCCAGTGTGGCCCTAGCACCAGGAAGATAGGTGGCACAGCCCCTAACTTGCTGGACCCAGCCTGTGGCCTCACAACAGCAGGCTGGGGGAATGGATCTGGGGACTCAGGTGGAGCAGAGACAGGGCAAGGTGAGGCAGTTTGGGAATGCAGTGCCTTCCCTTGCCTAGGATATCCGTCGCCCAGGCTGCTGATTGAACAAACAGTGACTCTTAATGGAAAGAGAAGGTAGTGAGGGACACTGGATTTCGGATGTAGTATTATCTGGGATCTGTGCTCTCCTGTGCTTTATATGGGTAACGATAAAAGATTGTAAAGATGCTAGATTGTACTAAGTGTAGGCAATCTACATGACTATTGCATGCTCCTGAGAGTGCTGAACTATAAACCAAGGCTACACATCGCTTGGATGGAGCTCTGGGAGAGGAGTGTAAGTATTGGGAAATCTGAAGGATCAATGCAGTGCATGAGGGGATCTAAATGATGGACAGCAGGTTCCAGCATTTGGAAGAGGATGCACTGAGTGTGCTTAGGGACCCTGAGATTAGGAGAGTGGCCAAATTCGGGTCAGACTCCAAGATCTTGAAACATCCTGTGGACCCAGAGCACAGAAGCTTAGATTCCTCCAACAGTAATCCTAAGAGTGCCCTAAGAGTCCCTCAGTGTGCACTGGCAAAGGGCTCACCGAACTCTAACAGCAAGTCCTATCAGGCTTACACTGTCATAGCATTTATCTATAAAGAGCATTGTGCAAGGCATTATAATTGTCAGCATAAGCATGCTGAGATGTATGTATGATATTTTGCTGCATGTTTGTCACAGAAATATTGCCATGATATAAATATGGCAAAACAAAGATATGATTTATGCAGAATGGGTTATGTGAGCTACTACTACAAAGGTTAAATCATAACTGAATGTGATTATCCTTTTTGTATGCATGTATCATTTCTGTATCTGAAGTTAGAAAGATGGACTATGTGTCAGTTACAAAAGTGCTTGCACTTGGGTAATGCCCACCACATAGTAGGCAATTAATCTGGATAGGCCATTAGGAAGAACAATAGGACTGTGAAGATGCTAATCTCACTCCTTCCTCTGAAGCATCTGGAGATGCTACTTTGACATGGCAGGGTCAGGTGATCATGTCACCAGACACAGGATATTTTTATCTGCTGGTTATTTTTCACTGGGAATGGATGGAGTCAATATAGGAAAAATAGGGTTCCACCATATGCAAATCCTATATAAAACTGGGAAACAAGTTAATCTTGGCTCTTTTCAACTGCCTTCCCGCCCAAGAAGCAAGACTGCTGAAATCACCTGAAGAAACAAAGGGACTAAGATGGGAGTGACAGGTACTGAGCCCACGTGAGAAAACTTAAACCAGCGGTGGGGAACCTTATTTGGGCTGGTGCTGCTGACCCACAGAAAAATCAGTCAGGAGCCACACACAAGTGAAAAACAAAAAAACAAAAACACAAAAAAACCCCAAAACCTTCACTGATGTGGCCCCCAACTGAGAAGACACTCGCCACATTCCCCTTGCCCTACAGAGCCTAAGGGAGCCCAGCCTACTAGATTTTGTGCGCTCAAGCCCTGAAGTGGGGCGGCAGGGGGGCCGGAGCACCAGCACAGACTCCTCAATACTGAGGGGGCTCTGAGCCTTGGGGAGCTGGACACATGCAAGCCGCGGGGCACATCTGGCCCCCAGGGCCTTAGGTTCCCCACCACTGGCTTAAACTGTGAATGGTATGCCTGAACATCTAAGATGCAAGTGGTGCAGATTACCTTCAAGAAACTCTGAAACCTGAATCAAACAATATTTAGGATGAGAAATTACTATTTGCAGTCAATTTCTTTAATGTATTAAGCCTAGATTGTGTGTTTTATTTGCTCACTAATCCACTTTATTCTGTTTCTATCCCTTATAATCACTTAACATTTATCTTTTCTTCTTATACTTGGGGGTTTTTTTGTTTATTTTAAAACCCAATTTGAGCAATTCATAATGGGGTGGGGAGAAGCTGTGCATGTCTTCCTCCATATTGAGGGAAGAGGTGATTTTCATGAGCTTACACTGTATAGACTTCTGTGCAGTGCAAGACAATACAGTTTAGTGTTTGCACTCCAAATGAGTTGTGCAGAGTGATGGGTAATCCCTAAGCTGAGTTCTTCCACATAGAGCTGATCACAGTCTCTGTATAATTCTACAGCTGGGAGTGTCCCTACCTCTGTGTGTGCTGAAATGGGGCTTGAGAGCTTATCACAACAGCACAAAATAGTACAACAGCATAAAATAAGGGGATCCCAGGCTTGTGGAACAGGTGGGCTCAATGGCATCCTGAGGCAAGACTCTAACCTTACACAATATGCATGGACTTTCATCAAGAAACTGTATTTATTTATGAGTAGATAGACGATTTTTTCCTACACAAAGGAATATTGATTGATTTGAGTTCCTAGGTCTCCAATGTAAATCAAGCAGTGCATAAATCAACACAAAGCAAGCTTCATTTGCATATTAAGTCAATAGGAAAAGTAAGTTAAAAGGAGACTAAGAAAGACTATGGCGTGAGAATACTGAAGAACACACAGAAGAAGAGAAGAACTTTGCCAGGCAGTACACTTCACAGGAGTATACGAGTTCTATGGACTTTAGGGAGTAATATCAACCCCCGGGGGGGTTCCACCACTAAGGGTACATATACACTGCAATGCTATTTTGGGATACCGGACTATCCTGAAGTAGCTATCCCACGTCTTCACAGCAAGCCTGTTATTTCAGGCTCACTATTCCGATGTCCCTGTAAACCTCATCCTACGAGGAATATGAGACATTTTCAAATAGCGCCTTATTTTGAAATTTGGCACTGTGTAGACAGTGCCAAATGACTAAATAAGCTTTTTCAAAATAGCATCTAAATAAGATACACAATTTGTGTAGCTCAAATTACGTATCTTATTCACCGTAAGGGAGCAAAAAAGAGCACTTTTTGTCTATGAAAGCTGGATCCTGGCCCAAGGATCTAGTGATGCTGAGAGATTGCTTTAGGTGAGCAACTCAGACAAAGAGTTTAGCTTCTTAAAGTTATATTTAGTCTCTTAAAGACATGATGGACTTTTGTTTTATTTGTAATCATATCTGTTTCTACTGTGCTTACTCAGTATCATGAGTTCCTTTGTTAATACATTTCTCTTTGCTTTATCAAAAGTGTGAATTCTTAGCTGACTCTCATAAATTGGTATGCACATTTTCGTTTTGGAGGCAGGAGATCTCACATTCACAAACAGTGAATGTCCAGTGAAGGAGACTGGATGTGGGTGGCAGGTGAAGGCAAGCCTCAGCCTTGCCCCCTTCCAGCTGAGGCCCAGCCCTTTCCCCAGTCCCCCATGGAGCCAAGCCCCACCCACCCCTAACCCCATTCTTCCTGGCTACCTGGAGGGCTGGGCCTGCCATGCCACAGCTATAGCCTTTCCCGGCAGCACCAGCCTTCCTGGGCAGTCGGGTTGCTGCACTGCAGCCTCAGCCTTCACCTATGGCTGAAGAGCTGGTCAGCTGCACCGCGGCCTCAGCCTTCCCTGGTGGCTGTGGAGTGTAGTCATTTTGGGGAAGGCAATGCCTTCCCTTGCCTCCATTATCCACTGCCCATGCATAGGGACAAGTTTGTCTGGTGTGGTTAACAGACTCAGGTGACAGGAAGGTGTCACCTAGTTTAGCTGCTACAAGTCTTTTTGCTAATGCAAATGGTTAACTGGGGCACGCATGTTTCCGGTTGCCCCAACAAAATGTTACAGAGGCTGGGAGGGGTAACATAGGAAGATTGTAATCTCTACTGTATGTTCTCTGTTGCAAATAAAGCACTGAATATGGTTAATATAAATTAAAACTCCCTGGCAATAGGATCTATGACAGGGAGGTTTAAATTATATTAAACATATTCAGAGCCTTATTTGCAACAGAAAACATATAGCAGAGACTATAACCTTCCTGTGTGCAATTAAAGGAAAAATCCAGCAAGATTTCTTGATACAAATATACGTTTGTCATTCATCACATATGTACTTGCTTCAGCCTCTCATCTACTGCCATCCCATTGTGAAGCACCATAATGGTCTTTCTTTGACTCATCCATTCTGATTAATCATTTTCAAGCTATGACATCACTGAGTCACTGAGAATACTACACTTACAATCATTATTGATGGAAGTTGAACCTACCCTGGCTTCTCTGCAATATGAAAACAACGTGAGCTCTTGTACTGAAGGTCATTAATAGACACAGGAATGGCACACTTTTCAAATATATTGTTTATTATGTGTACATGAGTTAGCATCTGCAAGGATACTATCTGACAGAGGTATTTGATAAGAAATGTTATGTATGACACTTTTTTGTGTGTGAAAACAACCCAGTGCCAAAGACCTAACCTTCATTGACAACTAATTATTAACACTGTGTACTGAGATACTCCAAGGAAATACAATAATAGCCACAAATTGTCCTTAAACTGATGGATAAAGATACCATGTTTTGACAAAGAGTGACAAAATTTGACAAAGGGTTCAATAACTCTGGAAGGAGTTAGAAAGAATACTACATCTATTCCAAACTATTTAAGGTAAAAAAGTCAGAGCCTACAGTACAGAAAGGGTGATTACAATGTACGTCATCAGGTGAAACAGGCTGACAGAGAAGGAACACTGAGGGCATGTCTAGACTACTCTCGGCTTCCGAAAGAAGATATGCAAATTCGGCACGAATCTTCTTCCAATCCCTTTTTCGGAAGAGGTTTTTTGGAAAAATAAGTAAATAAATAAATAAATAAATAAAGCAGTCTAGACGGGTTTTTCACACAATCCCCCCCCCCTTTTTAAAACCCCCATAAGCCTCATTTTTTGAGGAATAAGGGTTCTTTCGAAAAAGGAGGGTTTTATGTGAAAAACCCTGTCTAGACTGCTTTTTTTTTTTTAAAAATACCTCTTCCAAAAAAAGGGATTGGAAGAAGATATGCAAATTCAGCACGAATTTGCATATCTTCATTCGGAAGCTGAGGGTAGTCTAGACATGCCCTGAGAGTGAATGAAGAAAAGAATGTGAACTAGGGCTTAATAGAGAAAACAAATTGTTGAAGGGCAGAAAGTGGAAAAATGATATGGTTATCAAAGGATGTAAGATATTTTATTATATCACATAACTTTACCTGAAGTGCTAAGAAGCTTTCCTATCCCCCAGTATGATTTGTGTGATTCTGTCATGAAGGCCATGGATTTTGTGACTTCTTCTGGGCACAGAGCTGGAAAAATTCTCAGCCCTGGGCCATTGGATCAGTAGACACAAGGCTGAAAAAGTAACTGGTGTTGAATCATCACTCTTGAGGGCTAAAGAAGTGGCGGGTCCATCAGAACAGCTGACTGGCAGTCAGCCCCGGGACAGCTGGAATAGTTGACTAGAAGTCAGCTTTGGGTGCCACCAGGGCAGCACACTAAGGCTGCTGGAACAGTGGTCAGCAACCAGCCCTGGGACTGCTGGAGTGGCAGCTGGGGTTGGGTCAGCCCGCTCTGGGGCTGGAGCAGCAGCGGAGCAGCAGCGGTCAGCCCCTGCCACAGTACCAGCAGTGGGGCTTTTGCAGCTGCAAGCCCCTGAGAGTACTCTATTTGTCCTCCCCAGGCTATTTTTCATAAAAGTCAGGGACAGGACATTTCTGTTTATTGTCACAACCTGTCCCTCACTTTTACTAAAAATATCCATGACAGAATCTTAACTTTCATCATCACTGACACCACTAAGATTTCATGTAGGAGTTATAATAATAATATTAGTCTCCCTGATTTCAAGGATAACATAGACAAACACAGTATTAACAGGTTTTTGCTTGGCATCATAGACAAATTCAGGAAGAAAATTTACCTCAGGGACCACAGAGCCATTTGCCTTACTGTGTTAAATGAACAGCACATAATTTCTATGCCTGAAGCTGTTTTTCTAGCCATGCAACATGGTTCTTCTCAAAGTCATTAACACCCACTCTAATAGTGTGGCACCATGCAATGTGTTCAGTCACCAGTTGCTTGAAAGTAGAATCAGAAATACTCTTCTTCTGAAGGTTTGGTTTCTTTGAAGCATTTAATTGGTACTTCACACTTATGGTTGCCAGAGCTTAATTCAAAATATAGAATTTGTTTTGCTTGATGAGTCTCAGACACATGGATTAAATGACTAGCCCATCTCAGCTGAGTGCAAATCAAAGGAATCTTGTTATTAACTGCACCAGTTTCTGCCAAAACATTCATGTTGGACTCCCAGTCCTGATGTGTGATCCCCACCAATCACTGAGGTGTCACAGATGGAAACTCATGCTTTTTAATGTGATTTGATCATAGGTCTATGTTTCATAGTGTGATAGATAGATACTGTCATACCCTTCCTACTACTATAATAATGTTTGCACACGTTATGCCTTGTGAAGTATCATTTAAAAACTCCTAATTTGATAATCAATATTATCATGGTAAAATGCACCTATAAGCATAATCTCAGATCGTGACCAATGTTCCCTCTAAGGTTCGCACACCAAGAATTTGAGACCCGCCCACCTCCTGAGCAGAGCTCAGGTTTTCCAGGGCGGAGGCCATGTGGGGGCTGCCTTGTCCAAGGAGCAGCAGGGCAGCCACCGCACGACCCCAACCCTAGCTTCAGCCCTTCCCCAGGGCTGGAGTTGCAGGTTGTGTGGCGGGCAGCGGCTGCTCTGACAGCCTCAGCTGGGGTCAGAGCTAGAGTTGCAGCTGCAATGTGGGAGGTGCCTGCTGCAATGGTCCCATCCGGGGCTGGAGGGCCAGAGTCACATCTTGGGCAGCACCTGCTTTGGCGGCCTTAGCCATACCAGAGCCTTAGCTGAGCCACATGTGGTGGCGGCATCTGCTCCAGCATCCCCAGCTGGGACCAGAGCTACAGCTGCATCCTAGGTGGTGCTTGCACCAGCGGCCCCTGCACCAGTGGCCCCATCCAGGGCCAGAGCCGGAGCCGCATCATGGACGGCTCCTGCTCTAGAGGCCCTGGCCAGGGCCAGAGAGCCAAAGCCGAGCAATCAGTGGCACCTGCTCCGGCGGCCCTGGCCAGGGCCAGAGCCACATGGCGGGGGAGAAAGGGCAGCATTCTGGCAGCTGCTCCAGCAGTTAGGGCCAGAGGACCCGAGCCGGGGCTACGTTGTGGGGAGGGGGACCGGGACTGCTCTAGCGGCCCAGGCTACATGTTGGGGGGCCATAGTTCCAGCTCCACTAAAGAATTCACTAAAGAGCTTGACCTTGGGATCTCAAAAGGTAAGTCTGCAGTTATCTGAGGGATAAAATAGATGGCAAACAACTAGAGAAATGTTCTGCTCCCTGTTCATATTTATTTAAGAGCCTCAACCACATAAAGGAGAACAGTTCTCTCTGACCCTCTGTATTGTTGTCACTTTTGAAGGCATCAATCATGTTAATAGTGTTGATTGTGCCAATGACTATTTTTCTCCCTGTGGAAGTTATTTCTTCAATCTCTCTCTCTCACACACACTCTGCTGAAAGCATGTGGTGAAAAAACTTTGCTTAGAATTTCACATATTTTGTTAAGTTGGGCAGCAGTAGCATGTTAGTTTTATTTCTGTTGTAACCATTTCTGACTTTTATGTCTTATTACTTCTATTCACTTAAATTCACTCTCTTTGTAGTTAACACATTTGTTTTATCTAACCCAGTATGTTTATACTGAAGTGTCTGGGAAATGCCATTGAGGTGACAAATTGTATATATATTATTTCTTTCAAAGAAATAATGGACATAATTTAGCTTGTGTTGTCTAGGAGAGACTTGGGCAACACAGGACATAAGTTTTGGAAGGAATATCTAAGAAGGGGTTGTGTTGGGGGTCACCTTATAATATAACCAAGGCTGATGAGAACCAGAGCATAACCTGTGGTTCAACCTAGCAGGCTGAAGTTACATACAGGCACTCAGAATGTGCTTTACATGCTGGAAGGTTCTTTGTAAGTGGCCTAGGTGGGAGCTACCTCAGCAAGGCACAGTAGGGATTGCAAGATCACTGGGCAGGGGTGGCATATTAACCTGTATGTCTGAGGGCTTCTGCTAGCATCATAATAAAGTATAGAGAAATGCCATGAGGACAACAACATTATACATGTTATACATGTTGATTTGTGTCTACAGATGGGTTCCATGTTGTTTCCAAATTTAGTGATAAAGGCAACAATATGTGGTGCTGACTTTCTTAATGTGTGCATCCATTTTGTGTCACTTCATTATTTAATATATTGCTGAGATAAAGAAACTTTCTGATGGCATGGAGTGTGAGAACTTCCAACATTGATGATTCTTGGTAAAGTTTTTGAGAAGTCAACTGGTAACAACTTTTGCTTGATTGGCGGTAAAGCTGAAGTTACAAGCCACCATAGCAAAGTAGTTTGTGTAATCTTGTAATGCTACTTCAGAGAGTGCAACCAAGACACAGAGAACAGTTGCTTGAAGAAGGCTTTGCTCACCTTGGTATTTGCATATAGATGAGAACAACGGAAGAGCCTGTCAGTGTAAATATATATAAAATCACCATTTGAAGAGCTATGGAGGGCTTCCGCTAGCATCACAATAAAGTACAAACAAGTAGGATAGAAGAAAGAACATTCTTTCTTTGCCCCATTTGTGACTGATCACCATCAACACTAACTTTTCCAAACACGACTTCATAGAATTGCCAAACATTGTTAATAAATGAGCATCAAACATTGTCTGGGCATCCAAATTTAGTAAGCAATTTCCAGATGGCACTGTGCTTGACTATGTTAGAAGTTTTTGTTTAGACTAATTAACAAAGGTTGATATTGTTAGTGATATTTTTATCATAATTGTCAGATAGAGAAAATCATGCCAACACTATTTCACTGAACGCGAAAGTCGCACAGTGACTCAGATAGAACTTTATCAACAAATTGGACCAGAAGCTAATTCAGGAGAATCTGTGCAAGACTCTTACTGGCCACATAGAGCAAGGAGATGCTATGGCAATTACCACAGTCACTGTTTAAGGCTTTGTGCTTATAGATAGTGACCAGATTGGTATCGTTCAGTTGTTGCAAGATGATTTCTTGAAGCCAGAAGTGATAAGAATTCAAAAAGCCTGGCAATGAGAGCATTTTTTTCATGTTGGAAAACTTCAGCTGCAATGGTATCAGGACCAAGATATTTGTGATTTTTCATTGCTTGAACAGCCCTTAGTATCTGAGCTTATGTGGGCAAGTGCATAAGACCCTTTACAGACATTATCACTGACTCAGTAGGGACAGCAGATAGATGATTAAGTAATTCAGTTAAATTGTTCATGCCACCCATCATAAATGATAGTGTGATCTGTGACGAGAAATTCATCCCCAGCACTTCTCAGTGGTATTAAAGAAGATTGGGCAGGGCCAAAACTACTTTGACCATGTCATAAAAGCTTGTAGGATCATGTTATTGAACAACCTGCAGTTGGCTACATTGTTCTTCAAACCTCAGATTTTTGGTTTTGATGGAATTTGTGTTGACGTGTGCTATATTTGATTTTTTTCAACTCACAGTATAGGTCAGGTAAGAGCACACCATGAGCTTGTCTGTTTCACAGGAAATGGATTTGATATTTCAGGACCATTATCATTGAGCCAAGATGCAGGACGGCATTTTGTATATCCAGCCTAACTGACAACTTTATTAGAGACTGTATCACAGCGTTATACCCATTCAGCAGATACATCATTGCTGTTTGTTGTAAGAGTTTTCAAAATGGTAGTTAGCTGTATTGAGAATTGTTCAGTGGTTAACGGATGTTTTATCAGGACAATATTTAGAGGCTTGAATGACTGATTTTTATGATTTTTCAGCCAAATAGAAAGGAAAAACTTTGACTGCTAGACATACTATTGTCTTGTTCAATCAGCTCTTTGTAATATCCAAGTTATGAGCACATCTCATAGAGTTTGCTATCAGACCACCACATAGTCATTAGGATGCCAACAGTATGACCAAGGATATATACGAATTAATTTGTATTTGTCGTGGAGGTGGAACATAGAGTTTGGGATACCTAATTGGTACTCAACATGTCACAAGCAAATTTAAGCCATTACTGCTCGTTGCCAAGTATGCCGCAAATAGAGAATCATCACTGCCAACATGTGTAGGGTGTTGAACTATTTAGTTTGGAGTAAAATTGCTTCTTCATATCATCAGAGTTAGTGACACTCTATGTGTAACACTGATTAATGAAGCATAACATTCACCTCTCAGGGCAGTTGAAGCTTCATCAATCTGTCATTTATGCCAATGGGTAGGCTCTTCAAACGAGAGACACGATTTTTTCAAATTGCAAAACCAGCTCTCACGTCTTGTGACTATTTTATGTGTTCCCTCCAGAAGAATGTGTCAGTGTGATACCTTTCAACCTCTTGAGCAATCAGAATGATCTGCCTAGTTAGGCAGTCATATGGAGCTTCCATGTTATAACACTAAGACTATGTCTAGACTACAGGTTTTTTTCGAAAAAAAGTGGCCTTTTTTCGGAAAAACTTCACCTGCGAATAGACTGCCATCGTGTTCTTTCAAAATTAAATCGAAAGAACGCAGCGGTGTTTTCAACAGTGGTAAACCTCATTTTACGAGGAAGAATGCCTTTTTTTCGAAAGAGCTCTTTCAAAAAAAGGCGTTCTTGAATGCAAACAGGGCTTTTTTGAATGAGAGAGTCCAGATTGCCTTGATCGCTTTTTCGAAAGTCTCATGGCAGTCTAGATGATCTCTTTCGAAAGAGGCTTGTAGTCTAGACGTACCCTAAGACTAAAGGAAACTTTTCAAGACGTGTAAGTTTCAACCATATGATGGGACATCTTCTAGCTACATAAGAGGGGCAGAACTGTTCAAAATGAGCAATTTTTAGGGCACCTTCTCTAGCCTCCTCCTCAGATCGTGGTCATCTGTGTTATCTCTGAATAAAGCAGCTAAGTTAATCCTGATGCTGCCAACAATGGTTTCACCCCAAATGAACACAGTTTCTCTTGCCACAGAGGGCAGGGAAAGAGGTAATGGGTCTTCAAATACTTGAAAGGTTGACAAAAATGGAGAAAAACTGCCACAGACAGCAATTTGTTGAATTTCTGTATCTTGTCACCGAGGGCTGGAGAAGAGGCAATGGATTCAAACACTTTTAGTTTGAATCTCAGAAGAAAAAAAAACCCTTCTAAATTGTAAGAACAGTAGGATAATGGAACAAAGTGCGTAAGGAAGTCATGAAAATTCCGTCATGGATTTTTTTTTCCAAAACAGGCTGGAAAGCCATCTGTTTTGGATGGTTGAGAGACAACAAATCCAGTATCTTGGCAGAGGGTTAGACTTGATGATCTTTGTGGTCCCTTCTAACTATATGATTTTATGATTGTTCATCTGGTCAGTTGCTAAAATGCACCACAGCTCTGAACTTAAATCACCTTTTTCATCTTGATGTAGCAAAGTAATTTGTACACATATGCTGATAAATAACAGCATCATTGTTTGACAGCTGACTATGGGATCATAAAAAATGAAAAAATGAAAGAAAAACAATTCATTTAAACTAGCTTCCAACTTGGTAACATCATTAAGAAACATTTAAGTTATCAATACAGCACAGAACTGAATTTAAACTTTCATTATTGTGTAATGTTAAAATGTAATTTTGGTTAGATTTGTTTTCAAGTAACAGGCCATCTTGGCAATCTAAAAATTGCAAATGTTAAATCCTGAAAGAAATGGATGTTTCAAAAAAAAGTTCTAGCATTTTAAACCTTTGTAGAAGAATATCGTAGAATCTTACAAAAAGTTTTGTAAATTTTGTATCATAAAATATGTTTTGATCACCACGCTATTACCATTATATACCTTATATGCCAAAATCACAGCATAGCTACAGCTGGACTGTCTCAGGAGGATGCCAGGTCACACATATTAGCCTTTATTTTGTCTTAGTTGGATTGCCGTAATTAATTGCTCATAGAATTTGTTATCTTTCCACAAGCTACCGTGTTGTCAGATTTCTGTAGCTCGACTTCTAACATTAGTGAAACACCTCCATGCTGGTGTCAGTGCATAGTTTCACTGACACAGAAGAACCACTAAGGAAGGAGTGGGGATCGTAAGGTCTGAGGGCCAGATGCATTCCCTAGCTTGCCTGGATCTGGCCCCCGAGGCTCAGGCTCCCCCCCAGTATTGTGGCGCTCATGTTGGTGCTCCACCTACTCCCATCATCCCTCTATGGGTATGGAGCACACAAAATCTATTAGCCTGGGCCCCCATAAGCTCTGGTGTGCAAAGGAAATGTGGGGAATGTCTTTTTCCTTCTCATGTGAGGGACACGTCAGTAAGGGTTTGGTTTTTCTTTTTTTGCTTTTCACTTGTGTGAGGCTCCCAACTGATTTTTCTGTGGGCCAGCGGCCCCCGACGTAAAAAAAATTCCCCATCCCTGCACAAAGGAGACTGTACCTTAACCAGGCACAATTTCTCTAGATGTTGCCTTGCTTGTGGTGAAGAATGAAAGGTGAGATATCCTTTGCAACACATAATAGGTTGGAACAAGATTCTCTTCCTGTGCTAGTTTGAGGAGCAGAAATCTTATGACCTGCCTATTTCTGGGTGAGTTATATGCCAGGGAGGCTCCTAATATGATTTTATAGTAATAATTTTATACAAAATACTTATTTTAAAATCATCACATGTGGGTCTAGCTGCATTTTGTAAATCAGCTTAAGTAGCCTATGATTTCTATTACATACTAATATTGAAGGTATACAGCTGGAAATAATTTCTGCATAAAGAATGCAAAGACTATCATTGTTATAGACAAGAGGCCAATGACTGTATCAACCCAAATTACAGAGGTCAGGCTCCTCAGCAGCAGTAAATCACGGTTGGCACACAAAAATATAGATATTTCTTAAGAATTAAGAATAGGCAAATCTAATGCTTTGATGGAACATAAATTAGCATGAATTCAATCAGGCATTAGAAGAAACAATTTACCTGAAGAAGGTGACAAAGAACTGCACAAGATCCATGATGGTGTTGTGCTGTGAAAAAGCAATCTGCAAATAAAAATTAAAATAATTATTACAACATTTTCATAGCAACAGTACCTTAAGATAGTCTAGAACTAGGTCGTTTTTTAACTCCATGGATGATCAGTTTACAGTGTAATTTCGGCATGGTATGCAAACCTGCACAACACCCACTTACCATAAAGAGAAAATAACTTCCAAACCAGGTGCTAAAAATGCATCTCTTTATGTCAAATAGAAAACAATGAAATGCAGTCCTCGACTCATATTAAAATTAATGGAAATATATACATAAGAATATAATGGGACATGTACAATATAAAACACATTTTTGAAGATAATAGACAATTCCAGAAAAAAATACCGTTTTTTCTACATATTAACTCCAGTAATATTTTAATTATTTTCATTTCCATTTTAGTTAGGACATTGAATATACTTTATAAAAGCAACACTCAAAAACATTCTATGCCATTTAATCAAAACATTTTAAACGTATTTTTCCATGATAAAGCACACAACACATTTTGAAAATGTTCATTTAAAAACACATGTATTAGGTGAATATCAGATCATTTCAAAACAAACACATATTAGGCAATAGTATTTTAGGTGAAGATACTTTTTAAAATAAGGTGTCCAGAAATTTGGGCAAGACTTCACATCAAGCCCTTCTACTAGATCTACTAACAATGCTAGAATAAATTTACACTAACAAGTTTTTTTTCATAAATAATTGCACATCATACAATTTCTTTTTAAACTAATGTTTAGAGCTGTACCTAATGTTTTGGTAGTTACAGTTGCCAATATCCCTAATTCCATTTCTTGCTCAATGTTTTGTAGTATGGAATTGAAGATATAGTCTATTCTCTCTATTACTGTAGTATTTTATACAGTGAACTGCAAAAAGTGTTTCTCTGATAATGCACCCATTGTATCCAAGTACAGTAAAACTCCAATAGTCTGGCATCCAATTTGTAAGCACTCCCGATAGTCCAGCATCAAAACGGCAAGATCCTAGTCTTTTTTTTAGTGTTTAAGTGAATAATTTACAGACTGTATTAGTATTGAAGTGTATAATTTTTGTGTTTAAGTGAATAAAGTGCTGTATTAAGTGTTTTAAGTTACTGTATTAATAGTTTAAGTGATTAGCCAGTGCTGCACACTACTGTACATAGTATCCTCTGCTTTCTGTATTCAAAGGCTTCGCAACAATAATGGTGAGTATGGTACTGTACATTTATTCTTTCATTCTATGACTAAATTTATGCATTACAGTCTGTACAATAAAAAGGGTTAAAAACACTTTATATACAGTACATATATATATAACCATCTTATAGTACCTCCTGATAGTCTGGCATATCCGATAATCTGGCACCACCTAAGTCCCAAAGGTTCCGGATTATTGGAAGTCTACTGTATTACTTGTTTCCACTTTTTTTCTGAAATAATGGCTGGGAGGCACTTACCTAAGCAGCTCCCGGACAGTAGCCCAGCAGCACCTCCAAAAGAGGCTGGGCTCCCCGCCTGCTGCAGCCCCAGATCACTTTAAACTGCAGGCTGTTCCCTCCATGTGACTCTCAGCTCCAGGAGGGGGAAGAGGCTTGCACTGCCTCCATCCCCCAGGCCAATCTCTTAGGTCCTATTGGCTAGGTGTTTCCAGCCAATAGGAGCTGAGAGATTGGCGGGGGTCAGTTCCTATTGGCTGTTTGTTTCCAAGGTCTGGGCTGGGAGCGGGGCGATCATACAAAGCCTTCCCCTCCCTGCAGAGCATGTGTGTCTGAGGGTCCCGGCAGGGTGGTCTGCAGGGCAGATCCAGTGGCTTGGTGAGCCATATCCGGCCCCTGGGCCGTATTTGCCGAGCTCTGCCTTAGAGTAAATATATGTACTTTTGATACAATACATCAAGACAATCAATACTACTGTTTAGGATGAAGCTAAAATAATGTTAATCATTTTATTACAAAGGTATTTTTGTGCATTCTAGTGTCCAAATGGTTCTCTCGCACAGAACCTTGACTTTCCTTATTTCACATTAGGGTTAGAACGTGATTTCAACCCTACATGCAGAGTGGTGTATTAACTACCACATTAGAGGAGTAAACCCAGAAGACACTGTCACTTGGACAGACTTCTGAAAATTGCAATTCATCTTTTGCTGCTCCTATCTAGATCATTTACTGCTTCAATCAGCCAGCAGCAATTAATGACCCTCATCAGTCTAGCTCAGCTGCACTGGCCATAGACAAGGGACTGTTTATGGACCCGTGGCTCTATCCTTACCCTGATCACCTGCTGAGGAAGGGGAATTAGCAGATCTGGGTCTGAGGAGACCATGCAGCAGAAAAAGGAAATTATTGCTCCTCATAGTACCCTTACATGGATGTGTACTCTAAGTTACTTTCTATCCCTATCTACAGTACACCAAGTTCCCATACGTCATCGATCAAATGCTCAGCTTTGGTACTACATCATTTGCACAGAAGTATTATAATAAGCTCTCTGATATCAATAATTCTTGGTTAGTTACCTCATGGACAAACCCTAAACTAACCATGAGTTTTAAGATATATAGAATAGCATTCCACCAGAGATTAGACTAGTTAAACATTTATTTAACTTGAAAAAACAAAATAAAAAACTTACAGTAGTTAATGAATAGTTCTCCTTTCCATTCCTTCCTCTTCTAGCTTCCATGAGTGGATTATACGAGACCTAAATTATCCTATTTTCAATGCAAAGCTTCAAAGAAATAATTTGCTTGGAAATCCCACTTAATCAGTCTGGTCTCCATTGAGCTCAGTTGATTCCTGAGATAACAATTGCTGCTGGAGTGCTAACAATTTCAGGAATCAACTAGAGAGAGAATCTGTGGAACTAGCCTTCATATGCAAATCTGATACTATCTTGCATGGTTTGAACAAAGACATGGACTGGATGGGCCATTATATTCAACACACAAATGACATTAAAAGCTAAGTGTCAGGCAGGTACAGTCTACTCTATTAGCCTCATTTAGCATGGACACTTTGACAGATTTTTTCCCCTTTCCTTCTCCTTCCCTTCTCCCCTCTTTTTCTGCTTTATAATTCAACCTCTGTGCCTCTTCCTCCATATTTATCACCTGAAGAAGTGACTTGTGCCCATGAAAGCTCATGATATCATTTATATACTTTTCTTAGTCTCTAAGGGTATGTCTACACTAGCCCCCAGTTCGAACTAGGGAGGCTAATGTAGGCATTCGAAGTTACAAATCAAGCCCGGGATTTAAATATCCCACGCTTGATTTGCATCTTCCGACGATCGCCATTTTTGAAACTTACAAGCCCGAACTAACTGCTCACGGCGTCTACGCGGAAAGCAGGCGTTCGAATTAAAGCCTAAATTGAACTACCTGTTATACCTCATTGCAAGAGGAATAATAGGTAGTTCGATTTAGGGCTTTAATTTGAATGCCCGTTTCCCTGCCGCGTGTAGATGCGGGCAGTTAGTCTGGACTTGTAAGTTTCAAAAATGGTGACCGGCCGGGAAGATGCAAATCAAGCGTGGGATATTTAAATCCCGGGCTTGATTTGCAACTTTGAATGCCTACATTAGCCTCCCTAGTTTGAACTAGGGGGCTAGTGTAGACATACCCTAAGGTGCTATAGGACCATTGGTGGGTTTTTTTAAGTATTTTTAGTTACAGACTAACATGGCTATCCCTCTAAGACTTTCAGAGAGATGAGGGCTCTCTACTCTGATGTCCAGAAACTTACACAGGAGTTGGAAGCCCTGAGAGGAAAGTGGGAGGTATTTTTCCCTGTTCTATGACTGTTACAACAGTGGTGTCTGGGGCACCCACATCAAGATGATTCTAGAGTCTTGACATCCATACGGAGACCTATAGATAAAATGAGAGTCTGTATGACAGTGTGTATGTGCTGATAGCTGAAAGATAACAAAAAGAATCTGCAAATAACTCATGCTGATGAGCACATGAGGGTTGGAATTTTGCAGATCAGTTAAAGAAAGATATCATCTTGCAAGGGAGACAGGAGAGTACATCATGGGGTTTTGCATCTGATATTTGCATTTAGAGAAATGCAGACAACATAGCTCAAAGTTGAGCCTGAAGTTCCAGTTCACAGACATGGAAATAATGTGACTAATAAATAACATGAATGAAATCACTAAATCCTTCCACCTGGGGAAGGCCAAGCGACTGACTCCTTCATCCAAAAGTTTCTGGATTTCTAAGTACTGTACTAGGCATAGATCACTGAAGTTTTCCAAGGGCTACAGCTCAGAAGAAAATACTAAGAGTAGAAGCCTAGGTGGAATTTGATGGATTAATCCCAGGAGGGCTGACAGACTTACTAAGCCCCTGGGCAAGGCATGCGTGTGTGTGGGTGGGGGGGGGGGGGAAAGCAGCTCAGTACTCCTGGAAAAGTGTGGGGCCTTGGGTGGAAGAGTTGGCACTGGGGACAGGCAGGCCTCAGCACCGCCTGAAGTGTGCCGCATCCTCTCTCCCTGCATCCAGCCCTTAGCACTGTCTGGAGCACGCTGTGCAGAACTCTAGCAGCAATTTAAAAGGGGCCAGGGCTCTGATCACTGCTATTGAGCAGCCAGGAGCCCTAGGCACTTTTGAATCAACAGGCTCCGAAGAAACTACCATCTTTCTCTCCCTCCTCCCCCCGCCCCTGCCAGCAGGTCTGAGAGAGTGCCCATCTGATGCTGGCGTCTCGTCACGGCACTGCGAGCACTTTTTGAAGCCGGAGGAACCCAGCATTATGAACTGAGGAAAAAAAGTTTGGGGTTTTTTTTTTACTAGTAACTGTTGAACAAACACTAACACACTAACTAACTTACTAACTATTAACTATTGGCTAACTAACTATTTTACACGATTCTTTCTTTGAACAGTTGAGGAGAAGGGAGTTGCTCTGCCTGCGACCATTGAACGGTAAGGAGGAACTGGCAGGGAGCCGGACTGAGTGCAAGCTAGCAACCGGCGCTAACAGCTTGCGCCCCACGCATGCACGGTCTGGCTGGACCATGGCTGACGACTCTCCGACCTGCGGCGCCGGGATGAGCCCAACACCTCAAGTGGAGCACCCATGGGGAACCACCGAAGAAGAAAGAGGAGATAATAATGCCATGAGTACTGGGACTGCACTACATGACTTCTCAAGGTCCCTTCCAGTTCTAGAATTCTATGGGATAAACCTTGAAAAGGGAATGAGAGAAGGAGGAACATCTTTCTATGAGACCCCATTCAAAATAACAGAATTGGTTTATTTACTTTTGTGTTTATACATACAGCCACTATGGGCCAAATCTTGAAATTATCAGGTAATTCTTACTGAGGCACTCAGATAATGTGTTTATAACCTACACAGACTGTCAAAAGATCAGTTGAAGCCAATAGGAATTTTACTTGAACAAGGATTGAATAAAATCTAAGTAAAGACCTGCAAGGTTATTTGGTCCAATGTGTAGTGCAAACCAAGCATAAGCAATACTTTAATGTTACCTTAAATGAAAAGCCAAAAGCTTCCTACAATCAAAAGCTATGTTTGAAATGCAGACACTATTCACTTCAAATGATAGTTAATGTTCAGAATAACCTCTGGCTTTTCCAGAACACTTGTTACAAATATCATATTTCAAAAAATGAACTAATACAGAGAGACAAAACATAAGCAATTGTCAGCAGAGTTCATCTTAAGTGACACTATTAAAAAGCTATTTGTTGAAAAAGCCTTTACATTTTGCAGAACTGTAATTATTTTCACTTAAAGTGTCAGCATTCATTGAAGGTGTCCGTCATTCCTGAAACAATTATTGTCAAGGAAAACGATTGCAATCAATAACTGCACTCCTCCTGGTTATAAACAACAGCCACATAATGTAAATTTTACATCAAATATTTCCAAGAAAGATCTGAGCTTTATTTTTTCTTTTCACACTGCACAGCATATCTAGAAGTAAGCAGATTTTCAACTATTCAATGCATATTGTATGACTATTATCTATTACTTCTTTTTTTCAGAAGTACAGAGAATAGAATTTGTACATCTGTAAGCCACAGATGGTTAGATGAGTTTAACAGATGTAGTCATAAAAGAAGCATATACTTCATTATTTTATGTCTTACATCTGTAAAGCTGTCATCAGTGAAACCAGTGTGGACACCCATCCAGCTGCAAATAAGCTAAATTACATAAACTACTATGTGCTACTAAAAGCATTCCTCCTTAAAAACTAATCAAGGTTTACAAAATTTTACAAAACCACATTGTTTGCCTGTTTGGAGATTACTTATATGTCATGACAATGAAGTCATAAAAGCTGTAAACACTGAGGATATGTCTACACTTGCACCTTAGTTCGAACTAGGGATTCAAATGTAGGCATTCAAAATAGTCAATGAAGCGGGGATTTAAATATCCCACGGTTCATTAGCATGATGTCGCCGGCGTGTTACTCCGATCAACAGCTGTTTCGAAAGTGAAAGTGCGCGCCGGGACGCGTTAGTTTGAACCAAACCCTTGGTTTGAACTAATGTTACTCCTCAAAAAATGAGGAGTCATAAGAGCTGTAATGAAGTTACTCCCCCCAAAATGAGGAGTAATGTTAGTTCGAACCAAGGGGTTTGGTTCGAACTAACGCGTCCTGGAGCGTGCTTTCACTTTCGAAACAGCTGTTGATCGGAGTAACGCGCTGGCGAGATCATGCTAATGAAGCATGGGATATTTAAATCCCCACTTCATTGACCATTTCGAATGCCTACATTTGCATCCCTAGTTCGAACTAGGGTGCAAGTGTAGACATGCCCTGAGAGCTTATTTCAAATATTGGAGACATGACCTTCCACTGATATCAGTCGACATCTTCCAATGCCTAATAGTTAGTGTTTCAAGATGCCTCTTCACAACTCCCTAACTACACTAATATTGTTATGCTTCTTTTCCTAATTTTCAAACAGAACATTTACTTACAACACAGTCTATTTATTTTGAATTCATGAGCAGGTCATCCAGCAATAAGAAAATGGAAAAAAATAGTCTGTCCAAATGAGCCATAAAATAATTAACAAAATGTGTGTTCTGCAGGAGTTTTAGGTCAGATAGGAATTTTCTTGTCAGACCCTTACTCTTTATGGGCACATCTAGATGACGTTTTTTTTCCGAAAGGAGATATGCTAATTTGGTGCTAATTTGCATATCTTCTTCCGATTGCAATTTCAAAAGCAGGTCTTTCAAAAGTGAAAGTAGTCTGGACGTGTTTTTTTCAGAAAAAAAGCCCTTTTTTGAAAAACCGCATAAACCTCCTTTACAGAAGAAGAAAGAAGATCAGAAGAAGATATGCAAATTAGTGCCAAATTTGCATATCTCCTTTCAGAAAAAAAAAATATAGTCTAGACGTGTCCTGAGTGTTCAAGACCTCAACTTTTGGTTCTGGAGTTTCTAAGTTCAGTCTCTGGTGATGACTTGTGATGGAGGTCATTACTTAAGAACAAGCAACATGCAGGCAAATTTTATGTATGCATATACATGAAGACGGAAAACGTATCCTTTTGCAGTCACTTGTGAGCAAGAAATGAGAAGTAATTCTTCTGCTCTACTCTGCGCTGTTTAGGCCCCAGTTAGAGTATTGGGTACAGTTCTGGCACCACATTTCAAGAAAAATGTGGAGAATTAGAGAAGGTCAAGAGAAGAGCAACAAAAATGATTAAAGGTCTAGAAAACAAGGTCTATGAGGGAAGACTGAAAGAATTGGGCTTGTTTAGTTTAGAAAAGAGAAGACAGAGGGGACATAACTGTTTTCAAGTATCTAAAAGGGTGTTAACAAGGAGGAGGGAGAAAAATTGTTCTCCTTGGCCTCTGATGATAGGACAAGAAGCAATGGGCTTAAACTGCAGCAAGGGAGGTTTACAACGTACATTAGGAAAAATTTCCTAACTGTCAGGGAGGTTAAACTGTGGAATAAATTGCCTAGGGAGGTTGTGGAATCTCCATCACTGGAGATATTTAAGAGCAGGTTGGGTAGACCTCTATCAGGGATGGTCAAGACGGTGCTGGGTCCTGCTATGAGAGCAGGGAAGTGCACTTGATGACCTCTTGAGGTCCCTTCCAGTTCTAGGATTCTAGGATTCTATCTTTTTAAATATAAAACTAAAGCAAGTATATTCAAAATACAATTAGATTTATAAATCTCTATAGTTTACGTTTTCTTTATTTATTAAATGAAAATTATTTGTTTTGAGAATAGATTATTTTTTAAACTAAATCAACTTTATAATGAATTAATTTTTGTCTATAATACCCATTTGAAAAATGAAACATTATATGAAAGGTCCATTATGTAACAGATCATATCTTATCAACTGTCTTCCATAAATCAGATATTAAGGGCTAGTGAATCAGTTAGCGTTATACAGAACACCAGATATCTACTGATCTTTGAAGATGAAATTCTACAAATGCAGTAATCCTTAGTTATTAGGGGACAATGAAACAGCCATTGACTGTCTCTAAGGATTTTGTTTTGAATTCCTGCAGAGTATATTGAATTGGTTTGGACTACCAAGGCTGAAAGCTCAGAAACAGAAAGGGACAAAAGTTCTCTCTGGAAAAAAAGAGGCTCTCTCCTTCCCCACAGTTGTTTGGGAGCTGTTCAGAATGACTCCTGTCTAAAGGTGCTAAGCCTCCCTACACCAATGTCCGACGATGACAGGGATTTAGGAAAGTTAAGACATGCGTGAAAACTGTTTTTTTAAATCTCTCTAAATTCCTACCATTAAAATGAACAATATTTTGGTTTTAAGAGCCCTGTCTGATATTTGTAGACACTTTTTTCACAGGTGCAGCTGAGTCAGACCTACTGAGTAAGCAGGGCTCATGCGCAGGATATTGTAGCTCAGAACCCGGACCAGGCATGAGAAGATCACGTGAATCCACCTTAGGAGATGTAAAGGCAGACAGCCTGATACTTGAGAAGGTGAACACAAAGATCAAAGTGGGAAAAAGACGTGCCGCTAGATAGTGGCATACTAGTGGCAGCATCTGTCAATAGTGACAGAGGTGAATTTTCAGTAAGTGACAAGAATAGGAAAATATATTAAAAAGAGGGAAAGCAAGAGGGAAAAAAAATCCTGGATTCTTTCCAGGAAGAGTGTAGAAAAAGACAGCCATGAGAAGTGATTTGTGAATGGCTCAAGAAATATCAGTATGTAGAGTTATGCAAATTAAAAAAAAAAAACTCTAAAGACTTAAATAGCTAACCCTGCAACCATGACAATGTTTATGAAACTACTCAGTAGAAAGAACTATCATCTGCATAGTTATTGTTTACTAATATTACACTCAAAGAAGTGGCAAACTTTTGTCTAATATAGCATTGCTAAAGACAACTCTCGGTTTTGTGCATTTTCAAAGCTCTTAATTAAAACTAAAATTTAATTATTCATATATTGACAAAGAGTTAGTAAAAAAGAGATTTTTTAAAATGTATATGTTCCAGATGATACTAATCTTAAAACGAAAAAAAACCCCTGCTGCTAGTGACTGGACTTGACTACTGCTCCAACAAGCATTACTCAGATGCCACTTAGCATCATGTTCAGACCCTGGAAAAAAAGCAACATGATAAACCATGCATTTGACTACTGATATACATCATCTACTATTTTCAAGCAGAAATTTAACTGGTCAGAGATGTAACACCTCCAGGGAAGGGGAAATTGTGTGCAGGTTTTACCTGAAATACTGTTTTTCACCTAAAATTCCCTTGAAGTATTTTGCCAATTTTTTAAATAAAAAATAAGAATATTCTGAGCACAACGAAGAATGGTATGCCATGGAGTTGATATAGGTCCATTGTTTTCTGCACCATTTCTCATACAGACTTATGTACGTACAACATAGCAGCTGCTTTAACTTTCGTCAGCTGTCAGTAGTCCTCAAGATATGCAACATGATCTGAACAGTCTACACTGGCTAGTTCTACACTCTGCCCCTAATATGCTCACCACAGCAAAGACCAGGGCATAGGTGATTTGTGGTTGCACTCGGGAGGTGCACCGCCTCATACCTCTGTCAAAATTTTATTTGCTAAATCGGGTGCCTTCACATGTTCCCTCTGTGCTCCTCTGGGTGACCTTCCCTACAACCACTCCCACCGCAGACCAGGGAAAGAGGATGCAAGAAGCAGCTGTGCTGGCTTTGTGCCCACAGAGGACTCCTTCCGTGCTAGGGAAAATTTTTGCTGGAGAGATGTGAGCCATTTCTGCCCTCTTTCCTGTTTTTGAGTTGCCAAAAGGAAACAGAATGGACCAGAGAATGTGGCCTGTTATGCTTACCTACATTCTAGCTCATATTCACTACCGTATTGCACTCTGCTGTATTTATAATTTATTATATAATTTTGGTTATTAGAATGAAATCATGAGAAACTTTTACAGTACAAATTGAGGTAAAAATAGCTTGATTATAACAAGAACTTTTCATAGCTTTCAAGATTAGAAGGGACCACTGTGATCAGGCCTGCTGACAGGCAGTGGGGAAGGGCAGGGGGCAGTTGCCCTGGAGCCTGGTGATTCAAAGGGGCCCAGGGTTCCCAGACACTGTCGCAGTAGCAGTGATGAGGAGTCCGGAGCCACGGTTCCTTTAAACCACCAACACAGCACCATGACGAGCGCTCCGTGCAGCTCTGAGGGGAATGGGGCCACGCTCCATGTGGTGCTGACTGCTGGCTTCCCCAAGGCTCCACCCCTTCCAGGAGCTTGGAGTGCTCTCCCCCACCTCATCCTGGGACCAGCGGAGGCTATTGGGCCCCTTGACTGTGATTATTTCAGTTTCACTTCCTGTATGCCTCAATCCATAGAACATATCTCCATTCCCCAAATTCCTAGAGCATATCTTTAGAATAATATCTAATATTTTGTTTTAAAAATGGCCAGGTATCATGAATCTACTATGACCTTTGGTGAATTTATTCCAATAGCTTACTGCATTCATTGTTAAAAATTTCTGGGGTTTTGGCCAATGTGCATGTATGTTAACTATGGGAACAGAGAAACAAAGTGGGTGAGGTAATATCTTATTGGATACATTTCTACAGGTGAAAGTCAAGCTTTTGAGCCACAGAGAGCCTTCCTTCAGGTGTGGGAAATGTACTCAGAATGTCACGGAAACTTACACGGTGGGTAAGATTGTTTAGCACAAGTAGTTATCACATATTCTAAGGAACCATTCAAGTGAAGTGGCTTGTTAAAACCTCTGCAGCCAGAATGAACAAAAAGGAGGTGTTCGGGTGTTACAGATTGTTGCAATAAGCTATACATCTAGTATCTTCAATAATTCCATGACTTTTAGTATCTAAGGCCTGGTCTACATGAGTTCAGGTTGAACTTAACTGCAACTTAGTCGATTTTCTCAATAATGAGCCCACACCACTAAGCCCATTCCAACAACTTTAAGGGCTGTTAAAGTCAATGTTGGTACTCTTGCTTTTCATGAGGAATAACGGTAAATTCGACTTTCATGGTCAACTTTAGGATAGTGCAGACACAGCACTGCGAAAGTTGATGTTCTTGGCCTCTGGGGGTGTCCCAAAGTGCCTCAATGTGACTGTTTTGGCAAGCACTTGCAACTCTACTGCTCTGCAGGTGCACAGGAAAAGGTCCTGGAAAGTATGAATTTCATTTCCTGTTTGGCCAGCGTGGCGGCACATCTCAGCAGCACACCTGACCATGAATGCCCAGGGTTGCAAATGTGCAAATGTGCACCAGCATGGAGCATGCAGGAGATCCTGGATCTCATTGTTGGGTGGGGAGAGATATCTGTGCAGGCAGAAATACGAAGCAGCAAAACTAATGCTGTTATCTATGCCAAGATCAAACAGGGCATGATGAAAAAGGATATGGCAGGAATGCCCAGCAGTGCTGTGTGAAAATAAAGGAGCTCAGGCAGTCAAACCAGAAGAGAAAGGAGACAAAGGATGGTCTGGGTCATCACCACAAACACGCTGCTTCTATCATCAGCAGCATAGCATCCTGGTGGGCGACCCACCCAGTGTCCCACAGGAGTCCATGGATAACTCCAGAGAGATTATTCAGGAAGCCTTGGGCAACACTCCACTGACAAATGTGATGAACACACGGAGACCGCATAAGTTCCTGCTTTGCTGCCACGCCTGACCCCTCTCCCCATGGCAGGCTCCTGTGGGAAGGGAAAGTTGTGACTGTGGCCCTTAGCTTACCTAGCTGCGGGAGTTATTTGTAGCCATTGTGTCGCACGTGCTTTCAAAGTGGAAGTAAAAGAGCAAGCCCCAACTTGTTCCTTACCATGCCTGCCATCAAATCAGGTCTAGCTACTCCATTAATATCTCTGTGCTATACTTGCTGCCTAATGGGCACTTAAAAATATAACTTTGGCCTTGTACATAACACATAACTAAAGTACTGCACAGATACTCTTTTATGCTAAGAGATTAGCTTCTGCTTTCTACAACGTATCTCCTCTAAAGTCTACCCTTCACTTTTTTAATTACCGTGGGTGTAACAGTGAGCCTGTTGTCCCTCCTCCGGCTCCTCCAGATGTTCAACTAGCACAGATCTGAATGCAAAAACAAAACTGGGATGACATGTTCAATGAGCAAATTCAATCCACCCACATGGACAGGGTGCAATTAAGTACATGGAGGAGAACGATGCTGCAGATATGAGCAGAGTGTGAGGGGAGGAGAGAATGCAAGGAACATGACATCAGGACCCAGGAGGAGACCTTGAGGCTTATGGGGCAGCAAACGGAACTGCTGACATGACTGGTAAAGGGACAGGCGAAGCAGGTGGAACACAGAGCCTCTACCCCATTCCCTGCAGCCCAAGCTGAACCATCTGCCCTCCTCACCAAGTTTCTCCCCTTTCAGTCACCCTAGAATGTGAGAGGAAGTCAAGGGCAGCCTTCCACTCAACACCCAGAATGACTCACAGAGCAGACGGCTGTCATTCCACACCTGTGATTGCTGAACAGGGGTCTGTAATACACCAGTTGCCCTTTCTCTCCCCATACCCACGTGAGGCTCCTGCCCTGAACTCCTTTTCTGTCTCTGCTTCCTTGTGTTCCCTAAATAAAAATGCATGATTTTGCAACAACAGTATCTTTATTGCCTTTGTTGCATGGTGCGGAGAGGGGAGCTTACAGGCCAACACATTTAATGAAGGGGGCACCTCATTAAGCACATTATGCATGACTGTCATATCGCTGTCAAAAGTGTTTTTCAAAATCTCTTTGATTTTCAGTGCCCCTCAATATGCTGTCCTTATTGCCCTGGTATCTGGCTGCTCATAATTAGTGGCAAGGCAAACTGCCTAGGACTTCCCTCCCCCTGCATCCTGACATAAAATGTCCCCCTTTTCTGTCAAAGATATTATGGAGCACACAGCAGGCTGACACAAAAATGGGAACGTTGCTTTTGCTGAGGTCTAACCTGGTCAATAAACTGCAAAACCTTCCTTTTAAATGTCCAAAACCACATTCAGCTCAGCCTGTACTTGAATTGCTCCTCACTGTGGTCCAGAATGCCTATATATGGGTATGTCTAGACTGCAAGGCTATTTCAGGATATTTCCGGTATCCCAAAGTAGCTACCCCGCATCCAAGGTACGTTTCTGCTATTTCAAAATAATTTTTGAAATAACGGACGTGCTATTTCGGCATCACTGTAAACCTCATGGAATGAGGAATAAGGGATGTCTCAAAATAGTGTTTTATTTCAAAATTTGGCACTGGGTACACGTGCCAAATTTCAAAATAGCCCATTTTAAAATAAAATCAAAATAAGTTACGCAATTTGCGTAGCGTAAATTGCATATCTTATTTGGATTTTAGAGTGCAGTGTAGACATACCCTATGACTTCATGAGCCATGGGAGAAAGGTGCAGACTGGGTTCCAGTAACTTACTATTGGCATTTCAATGCCTCAGATGGTAATTTTGTGGTTTGGGAAGAAAGTTCCATCTTGCATTTTCTGAAGAGACCATAGTTCCTAAAAATACACACGTCATGCAGCTTTCATGACTATCCCATGTTGATGAAATGGCCCTTATGATCCACAAGCACCTGCAACATCCTCAAGAAGTACTTCCTGAGGTTTATGTACTTTTTAGCAAGGTGGTCAGGTGTCAAGATAGGGATCTGCATTCCATTAATTGACCCACCACAGTTAGGGAACCCCATCACGCAAAGTCCTCTACTGTATCCTGCACATTTCCCAGAGTCACTCTCCTTTGAAGCAGAAACACACTGATTGCTTGGCTAATTGGATCATAGCAGAATCCACTGTAGATTTACCCACTACAAATTGATTTCTCAACTGATCGGTAGCTGTCTGGCATTGCAAGCTTCCACAGAGCTGTTGCCACTCACTTCTCAGCTGTTAGAGTGGGTCTCATTATGGTATTTCTGCACTTCAGGACGTGTGAAAGAAATTCACAAAGTTCTATGAAAGTAGCCTTATGCATGCAGAAGTTTTGGGGCCACTGGTAATCGTCGCATAGCTGCATAACTATGCCAACCCACCAGTCTGTGCTTGTCAGAGGGCACCATAACTGGTGTTCTATTCTGTTAACATGATTGACTCCTGCCAGCATCTGCTGATTGCTCCACTCAAATGTTTCATACATGTCTGTGTTAGTGGCCTCCTCACATTCTTCCTCACTCCAGCAGCTCCTGGCTAGGCTCTGGACATACCACAGTATCAGGGACAAGGTGTCTGCAATGATTTCCACAGCACTTTGCAATTGAACAGGGTCCATGCTTGCCCTGCTATAGTATCTATATGGATAACCAGGGAAAAAGGGTGTGAAAAATTGTTTGCCATTGCTTTCAAGTAGAGGGGAGGAAGGAGACGAGTGCATTATGAAACACTGATATGTACCCCCACTGCACTGTTTTTGTCCCATCTGGCATTGGGAGCCTAACCCAAAATGCAAAGGGGCTGCAGGGACTATGAGATATCTACCCACAATAAATCACTGTCAAAGCTGATGGTAGACACCTGTTGGGGATACACTACATCGAACTCTTGTGTACAGTGGAGACATGAACCTTTGACTTTACAAAATCGGGTGCTAAAAATTGACCTTAATAAATTCAACCTAATCTCGTAGTGTAGACAACGTCTAACAAAGTCATTGATTTAAACTCCCAGGCTTGTCTTTTGAAGTTTTGTAGGTTTCCTTTGAGGATAAAGACTGAGAAGTCAGATATGGAATGATCATTTTGTGAAAAATGTGTGACCACAAGTAACTGATGGCCTTCAAAATAGCCAAAATGTTCAAATTCAGATACAAAAGTGATTTTAATCTCTGCTCCATTTCAAAAAAATTCACATTACCCACTAAGTGTAAACCTCTATCTGCTTTGGCTCTGAGACAATGAACAAATAATACTTTCCAACTTGCATAAATTCCATTCTTTTACTGTTAATAAATTAAGAATGAATAAATAATAAAAACTAAAATATACAGTAAAAGTGTAACATATGATCTTATTACTGAGCCTGGGCAGAATATATAATATGATAAGGTTAGACATAACCCTAAGTAAACTGTCTGGAGAGTGCTGATATGGATAACTAAACTCTACAAAATTATTACTTCTTTCAGTATCATCAAAAATTGTAATTGAATTTCTTCCTGGATAAAACTGTTATACACTTCTACAGAGCTACAGTGCATACTCTGTAGCAGAAGAAGTGGATATTGACAGAACATGAAGATTAATTCATTTTGGTGTCAATCCTCTGTTATCTTTTCCAGAGGAAAAAGCATAACATTCTTTTTGAATAAGACAACTTTTGACTACCCCAATACAAAAAAGACAACTAAGTAGAAAACATGAAGGAAGAAGAGAAAGGATGTATATGTGTGTGCGCACGCATGCACATGAATGTGTGTGTATAACTTTTTCACCAAAAAGGATGGGGCAGTCCATATGATGAGATTTGTTTTCTGGAAATAGGGTGTACAATACTTTAGGTAGGCCAATTATAACAACTATTATTTGTGAGGAATAAAAGAAGTTTAGATGAAGAATTTGCAAAAGGAGAACAAACAATCCAAGTATAGGTTTTAATTAAAAATAATATTCTGCAATATTTGGTAATTATGTGACAAACAGTTCTACTACATATCTACTCCTTTCATAAGAGATAAATGTGCACTGCTTGTTACAGGATTTGCAGTTGGAACTGCAGTCCAATTGATAGAATCCAAAATGTATGGGTTTTTTTCCTTTGACAAAAGTCTGATAGTATATGAAAATAGGATAATGTATCTACCACAGATGAATCCAAGAGAACCCTGTATAATAAAAACAAAAAAGCAACAGTCTCAAGGTACGGCTACGTTGCGGCAGGGTGGGGGGTGGGGGGGCTCAGAAGAAAGTATGGAAATTGCGTTCCCATTTGCATATCTTCTTCTGATTCTTTTTCCGGAAGAGGTTTTTCCAATATTTGGCCTGTCTACACCAAATGTTGGAAAAAACCCTCTTTCCAAAGCCCCCTGTAAACCTATCGAAAGAGGGGTTTTTCCCCAACATTTGGCCCCGTGTATATGGGCCAAATATTGGAAAAACCTCTTCCGGAAAAAGAATCAGAGGAAGATATGCAAATGCGAGATCAAATTTTCATACCTTCTTCCGAACCTCTCCCTCCCCCCAGTGTAGACGTACCCTCATATGGAGACTAGAAGTCTTATGTAGATTCTAAGTAATGGCTTGTGTGACTATAGTATCTGAAAGAGAAGTCTGACAATTAATACATTTAAAAAAAAATGTTTCCATATATTAACACAGATGCTAAAAGGGGAAAGAGAAGAAATTAGTCTTGGCATTTTCAAATGATCAGACCAAAATAATGGGCTAAACATTCTTCTGACATTACTTCATGCCCTTCAATTGATTTATACAAGAAGAGATTTTGGACCAATACATTATGGTGAAGCAGAAAGTATTTAGTTTCTGTGCTAAGAAAATCTTTCTAATGGTAAAATCAACTAGAGAACAGTACACAGTTTCAAGAGAAATAGGGGAATAAAAATCATTTGAAGTAATCTGGTTAATATTTGATAAATACCTTCTACGCATGAGATATACTAGATAATCCAGTAAATGCTCATACCTTGCAGTCACAAACAATTCAATAATTCCATAATTCTACTTGAGTATTCAGAAAACATAGAAAGATGAAAGGCAATCTTGGCCCATGCACTAATAAGATGCATTACACTTTCAGGGAATTTTCTGAACCTCACAGTATGTTTGTTAGGACTGATTTGCTCATTGCCATTATAAAGATATATATGTGTGCATCAAATACATACCATATAAACAAATACTATGTAAATAAATCACCATGAATGAAAGACAGCAACTACTGGTTTTACAGTGCATAACATGCTATAGTTTAGCTCGGGGTGCAAAAAAGCCAGATTTCATAATATAATGTATAAAGAAAAAAATTAAAGCATTGAGTCATAAAATCAATACCAGAAAGAAAGAAATTCAAAGGCATAAAAAAGGGAGAAAAGATGCATTTTAAAATGAGATTTGGGGAAAAAAGATGAGAAGTCAATGAGGCAAAGACATACAGCATAAGAAGTCTGTTTTGGATACAAAGTTGAAAAGCTCTCACACCAATAGTGTGTGAAGCAGCAGATTAATCTGTTGCTAGACAAGGTACTCAGGTACTTGGGTGATAGGTATTGTATAAAATCTTAGATTTGGAGAAGTGGATAGACAGATGAATTGAACTTAGAAGCCAAGGGAACAGAGACTAAGAAAATCTGTGAAGCAGACTGGAGGGAATCCAAGGACTGATTTGAATTGTTAAACTGAGTCCTGATATGAATCAGGAACTAAAAGCATTGTTTTGTCATAGCATTGATATGACTGCTTCTTTATCAAATTGAAAATGTGGGAAGGCCATTTTTCTACGTATTGGAGTTTAACATAAGAATGGCCATACTGGGTCACATCAAAGGTCCATCTAGCCTAGTATCCTGTCCTCTGACAGTGGCCAATGTCAAGTGTCCCAGAGGGAATGAACAGAACAGGTAATCATCAAGTGATCCCTCCTCTGTCACTCATTGCCAGTTTCTATAAACAGAGGCTAGGGACGCCATTCCTACCCATCCTGGCTAATAAGCATTGATGGACCTCTCCTCCATGAATTTATCTAGTTATTTTTTGAACCCTGTTAAAGTTCTTGTCTTTACAACATCCTCTGGCAAGGAGCTCCACAGGTTGACTATGGGTTGCATGAAGAAATACTGTCTTTTCTTTGTTCTAAATTTGCTACTATTAATTTCATTTGGTGACCCCCTAGTTTTTGTGCTATGGGAACAAGTAAGTAACTCTTTCTTATTCACTTTCTCCACAACAGTCATGATTTTAAAGACCTCTTTCTTATCCCCCTTAGCCACCTCCTTTTCTAAGCTAAAAAGCTTACAAACCACAGACAGTAGTTCCACATTTTCACATTTGAGTTCTTTCAGAACTCTTGATTGAATGCCATCTGGTCCTAGTGACTTGTTACTGTTTAGTTTATCAATTTGTTCCAAAACCTCCTCTAAAGAAACCTCAATCTGGGACAATACTTCAGATGTGCCATGTAAAAAAGAATTGCTCAGGTTTGGGAATCTCCCTAACATCCTCAGTCATAAAGATGGATACAAAGAATTAATTCATTTCCTTTGAAATGATCTGATCATCCTTGAGTACTTCTTTAACGTCCTGATTGTCTGAGAAGTTTGTTTAGCAGGTTTCCTGCTTCTGATGTACTTAAATTGCTTTTTGTGAGTTTTTGAGTTTGAATTATTTACCTTCAGCTTTCAGCCATTGGATCTTATTACACCTATGATCCAAAATCCCCCAAATATAAATATTTATACACCATGATTAAGTCACTTTAACCTTCTCTTTGGTAAAGACTCCTAAATATTTCACTGCAAGGCAGGTTTTCCAGATCTCAATTTTTGTATATAGCTCTTTACTGATTCCTTTCTAATTTTTCCAACTCAGTTTTGAATGACAGACACCAGAACTGGAGAGGAAGTTTCTCACTTACACTGTATTTATATATGAGACCACAACACTATTCCTACACAATATTCCCCAGCTTATATATCCAGGAATTGCATTGGCTATCTTAGCCACATCATCATACTCACAGCTCATGTTCATTTTATCATGACTCCTAAGTCTCTTTCTGAGTCACTGGTCTCCAAATATAGTCTGCATCCTATAAGTGTAACCTACACTATTCTTGCTACTGTTTCTAGATGTATTAGAGAGGGGTAATAGCTATTGAAAAGGTTAGTTTATTGTTTAACAGCTATGCTCTAAAAATCTACATGCTTACTGTAGCGGGGTACATTTACCGCCACAGCGCCACCTGCCGTCGGTTCTGGGAATTAGCTCTGCTGGCAGGTGGCGGGGTTCCTTTCAGGACACTGCCCTCCGGCAGTGCCCACCACAGTCTGAGTTCCCCCCTTCTGGGGGTGGGTTGTAGGCCGGTGGGCCTTCAGGAGGCGGTTCCTCTGCCTCCGGTACAGTGGGCGACATGCCTGTCCCACTGTGCTACTGTGCCTAAAAATAGTCCAAGTCAGTGAGTCTATTCCCGGCCTTGCTTCAGGTCGGGGTGAGAGGCAATAGTTCGCATGCCCGGCCTTGCTTCAGGTCCGGGTTGCAGGGGAAGAAGTTCACCGTATACTCAAGTCTCTTAGCTCACAGTTCTGGGAAGGGCAACAGTCCTAGTCCTGCCCCTTTAAAAGGTCCGGCCTGACTCCCGGCCGGCACCAAAGCACAGTAGGTAAGCCCAAGCCCTCGAGCAGGGCAGGGCGCCAAACCCAGTGTGCAAGCCCAGGCCCTCGAGCAGGGCGGGGCAACAAACACAGGGTGCAAGCCCAGGCCCTCGAGCAGGGCGGGACGATAAACACAATAAGCTGAGCCCAGGCCCTGGTGCAGGGCGGGGCAGCAAAGCACAGGGTGCAAGCCCAGGCCCTCGAGCAGGGCCGGGCGGCAAAGCACAGGGTGCAAGCCCAGGCCCTCGAGCAGGGTGGGGCAATAAACACAATAAGCTGAGACCAGGCCCGGGTGCAGGGCGGGGCAGCTAATCAAAATGGCGGCCCGGCCCTAGCTCAGGGCGGGGCAGCAAGTGGTGGCCAGGCCCTAGTGCAAATGGCTGCAAACAAACACAGTGAGTAGGCCCTAGCCTGGAGCAGGCGGGGCAACAAACACCTAATATGGCGGCCCGGCCCCTGCTCCAGGGCAGGGCAGCAAATGGCAGCCAGGCCCTGGTGCAAGGCGTGGCCGCAAACAAACACACAGGTGTGTAGAAGCTCCTACTTCAGGAGCTGGGCAGATAGCGCACCTGCCGCAGTGGTGAGGGGGAGACTGCCACCCAGTAGGTGGGTGGCAGGGGGGGCGCAGGCCCACCCACCCCACTGCGCCCCGGCCCAGGGGCCCTGAATGCAGCAGTGCAGCTGCTACTGGCTCAGCAGGGGCTCCAGCCCGCAACGTGCTGGCCTAGGGCTGCTCTCAGCCCGTGCTACCCCCTGGGCCACTGCTCGTCTCCCCCTTTGCAGGTACCTGTACCTCCAGCAGGCCCGTCGGGGAGTCGAGGGTGGTGTCGTCCCAGCAGGGTCCGGGCGGCCCAATCCAGGCTTCAATGAGTTGGAGCTCTGCAGCGTCCCACGGGCTCGTCGGGCCCCGGGGTTCAGGGCGGCATCGGGGTTCCAGCCGGTCCACCAGCTCTGGCAAGCCCTCAGGGTCCCCGTCAGTCTGTAGGTCCTCTAGCTCAGGCAGGAACTCAGAGTCTCTGGGTTTCCGCGGGCCTCGGGGCTCGAGCAGGACCTCTGGCTCAGGCAGGTCCTCCAACTCACCAGGCCCCAGCAGAGCCCCAGGTTCCTCTGGGTCAGAGGGTAGCTCTGCTGGCCGGCATGGCCAGGCTTCAGCAGCCCTGGCAGGGAAGTCTTCACCGGCCCTGTAGAAGGCGGCTGTGGGAGGCCCAGGTCAGGTTTCGGCCTCCTCAGCCAGGAGCTCTGGCCAGGCCTCTGTCTCCCTCGGAGGCTGGGCCCCAACTGAGCTCCCTGGCAGACTTTTTATAGTCCTAGCCCCGCCCCTTGCCTTCTGGTCAGGTGATCAAGGGCTAGGCTGCGCCCAAAATGGCTTCCAGAGGGGTATTTTCTCCCTTCCAGTAGTGGGGGAGGTCTCCACCCCACTACACTTACTTAGACAATCTTGAGAAATTGCTGTGCCGAGTGGGGATCTGGAGTATGGGACTAGTCAAAATTTGAGGCTGTTTCAGCAAGGAGCTACTCAGATAGTGGCCCACTTAACCACCTCCACCCCCACACACTACACCAACATTTTATGGTTCTCTTCCTTCCCATACCGCTTAGGCCTGTGGTTCTCCACTGGCGGTCCATGGTGACTTTTTCGGTGGTCCACAGGAACATTGTCCAAAGTCACACGGTGTGAGCAGGGGCCACCGTTAGGCTGTTTTACACCGTGTTCACAAGCACGTGGCGTGTCATCCATAGCGTCACCTAGGATGCAACCGCATTGTGTTGCCAGTAATGTCCGTCTGAGGCTCTGAGCGTCAATGTAGCTGCTGCTGTCGTGCTGAGCGGTTGCTGTGTCGTTCGTCTTGTGCTACATGTGCTGTTTTACAGGTGTGGTGTAGTATAATGGCAACGACAGGAAGAAATGTCAAGTGCAAGTATTCGGAGGACTACATCAAATTCGGCTTCACTTGTCAAGAAAAAGAAGGCGTGGATTTGCCACAATGTGTTATTTGTTTCAAAGTCTTGGGGAATGACTCAATGAAGCCGGCTAAGCTGAAATTCCATCTCAAAAAGTGTCACCCCAACTTGTTGCAAAAGGATGAAGATTATTTTGAGCGGTGGTTATCAGGTCTGAAACGGCAGCGCCTCGACTCAACAAGTGCATTCTACAATAAGACAAGCAAAGCAGTGAGCGCTTCCTACATTGTTGCATACAAAGTTGCACAGGCCAAGAAGCCTCATACCATTGTAGAGCAACTTGTGCTCCCCTGTGCAAAAGACATGGCGCGGCTTGTTCTTGGCGTGGAAGCAGCAAGGAAGCTGAATGATAGATCTGTCTCTAACAACACAGTATCGAGACGGATAAATGAGATATCACAGAACATCAGTGAACAAGTTGTGGATGAAATAAAGAAGTCTCCATTGTTTGCCATACAACTGGATGAATCAACCGACGTCACACTGTGCTCTCAGCTATTGGTGTTCACACGATACATGGTTGAGGGAGACTTCAAAGACGAGTTTCTTTTTTGTAAGACTCTTGATACCACCACAAAGGCTCAGGATGTGATGGAAATTGTTAACAATTTCTTTGAAGTACATGGTCTGGATTGGGTAAATCTTGTGGGTGTCACCACTAATGGCGCACCTGCCATGCTGGGCTCAAGATATGGCTTCCAAACGCTGGTGAAACAGCGCGCTCCAATGGTAACCGGAGTTCATTTCTTCATTCATAGGGAAGCTTTGGCGTCAAAAACATTGCCTGATCAACTGAACGCCGTTTTCAAAGGGTTGGTGAAAGCGGTGAATCACATCAAATCATCGGCTCTGAACACCAGGCTGTTCAAAAGATTTTGCCTGGACATGGGTTCCGACTTTGATGTGTTGCTGTTCTACACTTCTGTACAGTGGTTGTCAGCAGGGAATGTACTCAACAGAGTTTTTCAATTGAGAGAGGAGTTGCATTTATTTCTCCAGGCTCAAGGGAACGAGGAATTCCGAAATGTGCTGACACAGTCAAATTTAGAACTTGCGTATCTTGTCAATATTTTTGGAATCTTGAACAAACTGAATCTTCAGCTTCAAGAGAAAGGTGCAAATCTGTTCTCTCACCAAAGCAACATCAAGGGTTTTATTGACAAATTGGAACTCTGGATCATAAGAGTCGAAGGCAATAATTTGGCTCAATTTCCATATGTGGATGCCATGCTTGGGGAAAAGGAAGCCATTCGGACGCAAATTCTCGATCATTTACGGAAGCTACGAGACAAATTCCAACGCTACTTTCCAGAGGTGGACAGGAAAAGGGATGGATTATCTTTCATCAGGAATCCATTTACAACAGATGTTAATAGTGTTCCAGAGGATCTGCAGGAAGAATTCTTGGATCTGAAAAATGATTTTGTGGCTCAACATGTGTACCAGCAGTCTACCATAGAGAAATTTTGGGCCAGTGTGATTGAGAGTTACCCAAATCTGTCAGCACACGCAGTCAGATTTCTTTTGCTATTTGCATCAACTTATATGTGTGAGACTGGATTTTCATGTTTGTTGCACGTTAAGTCCAAACAGAGGAATCAGCTTGCAGTGGGAAGCGATATTCGTTGTGCATTATCAAGTACCACTCCAAACATTGAAAAACTTGTCAGCGAGAAGAGAATCCAAAAGTCTGTTAGTAAGAAATACATTTCAAACCAAAATGTTTGTTGTCTGCTCTTTTTTATCATGTCTCAAAAAGGAGGTTGTCCACAAAAATTTTTTGATTGGCCTGGTGGTCCGTGGACTGAAACAAGTTGAGAACCACTGGCTTAGGCTCACATAATGTGTCTGATCCCCCTAAATGATATTACCCACTCAAGAATGATCTCAGCTAGGATCTGGCACCCAATACGCCAATATTTTTTTCCAAAAATATCCAGGGTGAAAGTTTGTTCTACACTGTGTGTCAAACCAAGTTGATGAGCCACAGAAGCAAGGCTGAAGAGGCAATATCTTTTTTTGGGCCAGCTTCTGCTAGGGAGAGAGACAAGCTTTGAAGCTTACACAGAGCTCTTCTTCAGGTTGTCTCTCTCTCCAGCAGAAACTGGCCTAATAAAAGATATTGCCTCATCCACCTTTTAATTCTAATATCCTATTACCAAGACAGCTATAACAACACTGCATGCAACAATGGATGTGCCAAAGAAAGTCATCTGCAAATGTATATCAGGACTGAGAATCCAGTGTGAACTAGGTTATTTGCAGGCAGTCTGACATTAGAATAAATGGTTCGCTCAAGGTAATATGCTGTGACCACTGAACTTGAACAGCATCCATGTATTGAGAGAATTTGAGTCCTGCCCTTGGCAGCTTTCATTAAATGTGTGTTGAGCACACTAGTTATTCGCTGTGTACATTCTGCAGTCTACCCTCATGGATAAAAAGCTTCAGAGGCGTAGTCTGTAACTAGAAAAACTTAAACAATTAATAGTCTAGCAGCACCTTAGAGACGAACAAAACATGTAGATGGTATCACCCATTTTCATGGGCACAACCCACTTCTTCAGATGAATGCTTTCACCTGAAGAAGTGGGTCGTGCCCACGAAAGCTTGTGATACCAACTGTATGTTTTGTTAGTCTCTAAGGTGCTGCTAGACTATTCATTGTTTAAGTTTTATCCTTATGGATGTTTGCCCTGAGAATAAAGCTTCTGGATTTTAAGTGATAGTTCAATGTGCTCTAAAATCAAAGCTGCCAACAGAATTGTTGGGCCCTGGATATAGTTTGGGGGGCCAGAACCAGGCACCTGAAAGGGGTAGTGCCTCAGCTGGAAGGAGCAAAGATCAGGACTAACCTCCCCCAGCAAGCCCTTCGGTGCTGCTCAGCTTGCACCACGTGGGACTCTAGTAGTCATTTAAAGGGCCTGGGACTCTGGCCCTGTTAAATCAGCTGTCCCGCTTTTCTTTCTGCCTCCCGCCCCATCAGCGGCCCTGTACAAAATTCACATTCAAACTCAGATTCTAGAAGTACTGTCAAGTAACACAGTATTAATTAAATAGGGAGATGAGACTCTCCAGAAAGCAGTGATGTGGTCTCATGTGTAGATATAGTAGGAGACCCTTGCTAGAATACTGTAGCTCATTCTGGTGTCTGTCATTCGAAGGGGAGTTTGAAAATGAGGAAAGGTTCAGTAAAGAGCTATGATGAATACAGATTGTGATTTTGTTTTCTGTATTTGCTCCGTGTCTTTATTTATGCTTAACTAAATGTATTCTGTTTTGGAATAGCTGTTTGCTCACTGGTAAAAACAACGTCATTGTTCTTGGAAAGAAACCAAGGAACAGGATTCAATCACAGTGAGTGGCAAGGGACTGCAGCCTAAATCCCCCAAACTGGGAGATAGAGAGAGGAGTCCCTGCCAGTGTTTCCTCTAATGTTTTCCATCCACATGCTAAATGAGTTTTATGTGCATCATATTGAGGTAATGTGCAGATGTGTGCCACCAGTAGAAACCAAAAACTAGATACAATATGTATATTTTCAACAGTTACCATAGGGATAATTATGACAGCCAGGACAGGTTAGGCATTTCAGAACTTAATACCTAAAATTAAATTTAAGTGTAAGAGAGAACTAAAAATTATGAAATGCATAGGCCAGTGAAAAACCTAAAATAAAATATTTTTTAAAAAAGTATCAAGAGATAACAATCATACAAGTATGTGTTGGGAGGTGAGTGTGAAAGACTCATGCTTAGAGGCAACTTAGGAGAGATGAGGGCTATAGGCCTAAGACCAGATGAGGACTACAGGCCTAAGGTATTCCTTGAACAGACCACAAAAGGTGTCAGAGGAGCAGATTCTTGGAAACTGTAACAGAAGTACTGCTACATTATACAAATATTTTAGTATAGCTTCGGTACAACACCAAATATGCTTAAAGTCTAGGCACCCTGGTGCTAGAGGAGTTCAAAGTGAAAATGTATGTTACATTATTATGTACTTAGAAGAGCTAAATAACATCTTATTTACCATAAAATGTCACATTTAAATCCGAGAACAAATATGATCACATTTAGTAAGGGAGAATAGTTATGCAAAATGTCAAGTCACCAGAAAATAATGAACTCTGACTTAATATAAAATATAAATGAAGATTAGAAATTTATACAAGCACATGTGTCTAAATTATATAGCTAATCTGACAAGTACAAATTTAATATCATTGAAAACACTTTATCTCACAAAACATCAGTCTTCGGATTACAGTCTTTCAATCAGTCATTAAAAATTGTAATTACTGATTGTAGAAAGTAGGAAAATAATCATTTCTGACAGGTATTTCATATGGACTTGACACACAAATGAATTCAGATCGAAACAATTATTTCCTCTTCTATATTTTAACAACTGTTTTTTTCTGTAGACAAGGATCAGAAATGGAATTGTTACAAACAAAGTGAAAATAGTATTGCTGTGGCTAGGAGCGGAATAAAAGTTTTTCTAATCTTGTATAACTCAGCAAAATACAAAGTTATTTATAGAAATTAATTAGTATAAAATATGCTTATTTTGGCATAGAATGCCTAGCTAAAATTTATTTGCACAAAAACAGTACCCCCAAAGAAAGGAAGAATGATAACAGAGGTACCAAGAGTTTGACATTCCCGCATGTTACCCCAGATAGTACCGCAAGCAGCAATTTTGTGTGTTTAGCCACTGACAGCTGAAAACCAAACATCATATAGCTAGTCCTGAGATGCAAGGTCACACAGTTGCATATCTGCAGCTCTGCTATCAGAATAGGAGAGAAGATAAGAAATGAATATATTGAAAGAAAATGAGGAGTGTTTGGACGGCCAACTTGGGTTTGGAGTGCCTCTGACACCTGTGATATGTAAGTTTTATTACTGTTATGACTAGAAATGGTTTGATGATAAGTGATAATGAGACGTTTTGCTGAAAGTAGGAGAATTGGTGACCATTAAAGGATAGTATGGTGACCCACTACCTGTAGGAGTTCAGTTATGTGCTTTGTTAGAAGCTATAAAAGGTTAGGCAAAATAATTTACTTTGGTGCAGTCCAAGGTTTTCTTTGGGCAAGGAGCTAGCATCTGTATTCTCTAGCAGTCAGAACCCTGGCAGCTGATCCATCAGACTTTTGGGGGGTAACCATAAATGTTTTTAAATGCTCTAAACCCTACTGTGACAGCATGTGTGCGTGTTTGAAACCCAATAAAAATATTTTTAGGTGAAAGAACTTATCAGTTGGATGAGCTGTGCCTCCATTGATTTACTCCTGATACCACTTGAAGCAAAACAATAAAGTTTCCACTGCTTCAGTTTGAAACACCCTGGGTAACAGAAGTTTTCAATGTATAGAACATGAGAAATGCTCTGCTATTACACACACACAGAGGAACAATGTTGTTTACCCTTTCCCCCAGAAGACTGCATTTGATTATCTCAATGATTATAAACCTTTGCATGATGACTATGATATTCAAAGTTCATACTGTTTAGTGGGTTATTTATTTATTTTATCTACAATGGAAATATCCTGCTGGGAAAGGTAGCACATTTTACAAAATCTTTTAGGTTTCTGTTTTCTTAGATCTACTTGATGGTAGAAAACTGCTGGTTTTACCAAAGCAATACTGTGTCTAATTCATTGATTGGTTCTCTGACCTAATAAAATGATGATCACTTGAGATTTTTCTATACGTAAATAACTCACTCTCCTAAATTCAAAAACCTTTTCATATCACATTTCCTGCTGTTTGGAAAAGGTCAGTTTGTTAGAAAAGGCAAAACATAATGAATTTTACATAAAAATCATATCATACCAAATAGTATATGTAAAACTTTACATTTGCATTTGTGAGATGCTAAGGAAAGGGCAAAACATGTTCTTAAATATGAAGAGAGTAATTTCCCAAACTTTATTGTTATAAACAATAGAGATGCTATAAAAACCTTTGAAGTTATGAATAAGAATTCTGTATTTGCAATAGTGCTTGTTCTTGATTACCCTAGATTAACATATTTATGAGGTTACTCTCAGAGCCTCAGGTTTTAACCCACAAATCAAAGGTTTATATCAGCAGGGGTAATGGATTACATAGCAGCCTATGGCCCATAATATCCCAAAGGTATCTGTCTTTCATAAGATTTATGTTTCTAATGCTACTTTATATAAATTACATTCTGTGATCATTTGCATGGTGCTGATTTTCTTGTACAATTTGTAGTTCAGACCAAAGAAAACTCCCCCATTTAGCACACAGATTCACTAATGCAGCTTCCCACATGCCTATTCAGCTGTTCATAACACCGCAAAAGATGCAGATGTGTCTTGTTTCCTTGACACAGCCAAGTCACTGCAATAATATTAGAGGACAGGATGGGCATATTTTATCAAGCAAAGAGTCTGAAAAGCATAGGAGATTTTGCGCTCCTATTGTATTTACATTTGCAGGAGGATTATAAGGCCATAAGAATGGCCATACTAGGTCAGAACAAAGGTCTATCTAGCCCAGTACCCTGTCTTCTGACAGTGTCTAATGCCAGATGCCCCAGAGGGAGTGAACAGAACAGGGAATCATCAAGTAATCCCTCTCCTGTCACCCGTTCCTAGCCTCTGGCAGAGGCTAGGGACATCATTCCTACCCATCCTGGCTAATAGCTATTGATGGACCTAACCTCCATGAATTTATATTTGATCATTCCACAGTCAGTCATGCTCACAGAATGGATAGGAGAAAGGATGCAACAAAAGGATACATTTTGCTCAAGATGTGAAATCGTGGATCCCACTGACATCAGTGGGGTCAGGTTTCACTCGTTGTCTTTAGACAGACAGTAGGACGTAATGTCATGAAGTTAAAATGCTAAGTTCTCTCTCTCATGCATAGACCAGGCCATGGTAAGTGGTAAAGCTTGAGAGGTAAAAGAAGAGGGAAGTTGCATTAGAAAGAACTTTTGACAATAATGAATATTTGGGTGAATTTTTTTCATCCATCATGTAATAATGGTGAAGAAAGAAAGATGGACCTGCATAGGTTAAGGACATTAGGCAGAGCTGGTATACATAATCAATTTAGGATGTTACTGAAGAGCCATCTTTAGGAGAGAATTAACAAGATTAAGATCCAGAAAAATGTGTGCAGATGAATGTGAGCATTAGACAGTATACGTGTAGCTATAAGAGTGAAGACAAAAGAGGTATACCCATCCTACTTACGGAAAAACTAGAAAAAAGTATTACCAATTGGCTCTCCACTATAGTATATACAAGTATTCCACTTCAATTAAAGTATATTTGTTATACATAAAAGATGATGTCATGCTTATTTATACAAGGATATAAATATTCAAGTGGAACTGAAATACCACCTTATTATAAAATGTAAGAGGAAAAAAAGCATTCTGAGTACATTTGAAACCAGTTTGCTGTTATCCCTCTAAAGGGTACGTTTACACTTGCTCCCTAGTTCGAGCTAGGGATGCAAATGTAGCCGACCGAAATTGCTAATGAAGCGGGGATTTAAATATCCCGCGCTTCATTAGCATTATCTCGCCCACGCATTATGCTGCTCAACAGCTGATTTGAACCAGGAAGTGCGCCCCGGGACGTGTTAGTTCGAATCAAACCCCTTGGTTCGAACTAACGTTACTCCTCAAGGGGTTTGCAATTTCGGTCGGCTACATTTGCATCCCTAGCTCGAACTAGGGAGCAAGTGTAGACGTACCCTAAGAGATTATCAAAATCCAGAATTTGATACTTTTTTGTGAAAAAATGAAAATCAAATGGGGAATTAACAGAATATACTGTGATCCAGTTTTGGCAAGTAAATGGTTTTTGTCATTTTCATTTCATTCATTTATTCATTTATATGTCAAAATTCTAAAAATATTTTTTCTAAGTAAAATCTATGAAGGCATTTAAGAATTAGGTTATACTGCACTGTGAAGCAGGTTTTGTACTGACTGACAAAACTTACGGGTGCAATGTTGAGTATGAGAAAATGTTTGAAAATTATGTAGATAATTTAATAATGCTCAAATATCAGAATCCAGAAATCACTAATGTCATACTTTTGGCTTACCATGTGATAACCACTTGGAGTAAGGTTTTGTCTGTAATGCAAGTTCAACCACATCAAGGTACAAAGGTTAAAACACGGTGATCAGTTTCATAATGGCTGCACTTTGTTATGTGGATGGTACTTTCACTTTATTTTTATAACAAGGTTTGAACCCTTGGATACAGTTAAATCTGTTAGCCTAGTTATGAAACATATTTAAGGACTCACCTACAATACTGAATGTAACTCATTCTAATTGGGTCAATGTGCAACAGTATTATTGACAGATCCTCTGCTGTCACTGTATTTGTAAAAAAGATGGGTTTAAGGTCTGTTATATAAAAATGAGATATGCAGTCAGGAAATCATTTGTTGTTTTAGATTTAGGTGAACAATATTTTTGAGAAAGGCATGAGAAATTCCTTGTTTTCACCAACATTATAGCAGAAAAACAATAGATTTATTGTGGGAGGAAAAATACAGGCATTCATTGCTGAGCATGTCAATTCTATTATCCTCACAAGCACTCCTCAAGAGTTCACTGGACACTACCTTAAATCATTACAAGATTACTTTAAATCTGCCTCCATCCAACATCCAAACATTTTTAGTATCACACACGATTTCAGAGGACATTGTTATTGCCCTGAATCTTTTGTGTACACTTCATCAAGATCTGCACTATTTTCAGGTACCTGTTCTGCAGAAAATTTCATAAAAGAGCTCAATACTCAGCTGCTTTTAGTATTTTTATACTCTAAAAGCACAAACACCCTTGTTGTAGGAACTAATACCATTTTAGGGGGAAAAATCTCTCTCACATTAAGGGTTTTTTAAATAAAATATTTTAAAAAGTGCTTTCTAAGAGCTGAAGCTGTTTAATTGTGTATGTGTAATTGAGCAATTCATTAACTACTCAATAGCTGCAGCACTTTGACAAAAATTAAAAACCATGGAAAATAAATGTATTTGTTTCCTTTTATGGCTTCTTTAATTTGGGTAAGCAGAATAAAGTGCTTTAATCTCTTCCATAGTTACTTGGTCTTTCTTGAGTTTAAAATGCCAAATGAGACAGAAGAGACAAATTCTGATCTTGCAGATACCTGTTCAGTTATCTAGGTTCTTTTGATTTTAGCAAAGTTGAGGGGGCAATTCTGAGGACAGAATTTGGTCATAAAGATAATTTCCTCTTGACAAAGAAATAATGTATAAAAAACCAGGGATTCTGGGATAGACCCTTTGTTGTGTCTTGGAGGTTCTTGGAGTACAGTACTATGTTATATGGGAATGGGGTTCTAGATGTCTCAAGAATTACAGATAAAAGGGTAAGAAAGGTGCATGTTGTGAATTTCCATTTGCTGTGTTTCATCACTGAAGTAGTTTCCATCTTTGAATGAGGGCTATGTATCAGATGAAATGCACTTGTATTTTAGCAATTACATAAATACACTTTTTTATTATTATTTATAGAGTTGGGGGGAAAGGGGAAAAAACAAAAATGGTCATAGAAAATTTCACTATTTTTTACCAAAAAAACACAGTAAAAGCTTTTTAGTAAAAACAATAGTTTTTCATTAGATATGTTGGGAAAGGTTTGTTTGTTTGTTTTTTAAAAATTCCTACAAGCCCCTTTCCCCCACTAGCAAATCAAAACACACCACATACAACTAACATTTTTTGACCAAGTTCAATTAATAGTTCTCAGATAGCACCCAAACGACTCAGTTACAGTTGCCCCCTGACTGTGTTAGACACTGAAACATATCTACTACTGTGAGACATTCTCTGTCCAAGGGGGCTTACGCTCTTGGAAGATCAATCTCACAAAGACTTTAGCAGAAAGTGGAGGCTATGGACAGGAAGCTAGGGAATTAGAATCAGAATCTTGACTCACAGCAGAATGAACATTCACCCATAACTCCATGAAATTTCATGAAAGACTTTTAGTATTCCTCCTGGACCAGGATAGCTTGCAGAAACAATCTCAAACAGATCCCTGGTTATTGTACTGACTACATCAAAGGAAATCTTTCCTCAAAGGTTATTAGAGACACAAAGTAGATGAGGTAACCTCTCTCTCTCTGTCTCTCTCTCTCTCTATATATATATATACACATACACACAAACATGAGAAAGTTTGTGAATAAGCAAGCAAGCTTGTTTGTACATCCATCTGTTTCTTCCAGAATGCCTTCTAAATGGTAAGAGCTAGGACCACCAAATTCGAAATGCAGCTTCCTCTTATCATAACTTAAAGCACCGTAAAGGTTTGGCTATGCCAGGACAATGACATTTGCCTGGAATATGACTGCTTTTCACAATATGGAAAGGGAGGGGCTGTTAGCAGGGACAATTATATTGTGTAATGACCATAGGAGGGCAGCAAGGGGCCAGAGTGAGTGACCAGGACAGTTATAACCCCATTGGGGCAGTAGGGGCAAGAGTACTGATAAGGTTCCTCACCATGAGAGTGTCTCCTCACTGTGGCCAGTCCCAGAAAGCCACCACCCAGCCAGTGCGGCCCCACCACGCCCAGTCTACCGCCTGGCCAATGAGGCCCCAGGAGGCACCTGCACCCACCATGTCCCTAACTCCCTGCCATGAGCCCCTTCTCACTCTCAACCATGAGTCCTGCACCCGCACGCTCCTAGCCTCCTTCCCTGAGCCCTCCTCACCCCCAAACTCTGACTCAAGCACTCCATACATGCACCCCTCTACCCTGAGCGCCTCCTCACCCCAACCCTGACTCCAGCCCCCCCTTACCTCAAGCGCCCTGTCATGAGCTCCCCACATCCCCAAGCCCCTGCCCTGACTCTTGCACCATGACATCCCCAGATCCCTGCCCTAAGTGACATGAGGAACTCTGCGGAAATCTTCTACTAGTTGGAACTCCCTGATCCAGCACTCTCAGGACCTAACTGGTCCTGGACAAGGGAATTTGTCAGACGAGTGAAGATCTGGGGAAGGGGTGGGTGCCAGCCTTTCCCCTGGGCTCCTCTCCCCAGACACCTGGCCCACTGTCCCCAAGCCGTTAGTTGCAGCAGCTCTGCAAGCTCCATGTCACTGCGAAGACTAGCACCCACTGCAGGCCCAGAAGCTCCGGCAACCCTGCCAGTGCTATTGACCCTTCCACCCCGCCAGCTTCCCAGCCCTGTCAGCTGCAGAATCTGCAACCTCCCTCCCTACCTCTGGTCAGCTCTGCTCCCAGCTGCTAGCAACCTCTGTGCTAGGGTCCTTGTTCAGCAACATCTGTGGTCCTGGACCAGAGGTTCTACCTGTAGTATCTAATATTAGATCAACTGCTATTGGTGAGAGAATTTTGCAAGATTATGTCAAATCTTTTTTGGATTTTGTGCGCAGGTGAAAGCTTATTCAAGTTTTTCATTGAAAGAAATTGACAAACTTTTACTAAACCTTCTCTAGTTTTTCTGTACTTACAATTTTTGAGAAACTAATATTTGTTTTTGATTGCTTCTGAGCTGCAACTGAGTTTGTTTCATATTTGTTTGCATGATTCTGCATGGCCTAATGCTGAAATATGTTGTTTACAGAGGCTGTGTCTACACTGGGCCGGTGAGCTGTCTACACTGGCCCCTTGAATTTCCGGAAAAGCACTGACGATCTACTGTAAGAAATCAGCTGCTTTTCCGGAAAAACTATGCTGCTCCCGCTCGGGCAAAAGTCCTTTTTCCGGAAAACTGTTCCGGAAAAGGGCCAGTGTAGACCAGCACAGCAGTCTTTTCGCAAAAAGCCCGATCGCGAAAATGACGATTGGGGCTTTTTCGAAAGCGCGTCTACATTGGCCACGGCGCTTTTCCGGAAAAGGGCTTTTCCGGAAAAGCATCCTGCCAATGTAGACGCTCTTTTTCCGGAAATACTTATAACGGAAAACTGTTCCGTTTTAAGCATTTCCGGAAAATCATGCCAGTGTAGACACAGCCAGAATGTTTGCATTAGCCTGATGGGAAATAGCTCTGACCAAAATAAATCATGTGATCATATTCAAAGAGTGTAAGAGGCTTGCAAGACAAACTACTGAACAAATGTGTTGTTGTACTCTGCAATATTCTTTTAATATAAATTACGTATTTTTAATTTTAGTATTTGTTTTAGGCAAAGCTGGGTAAAATGCCAGTATTCTATGTTTTACTTCTGTTTCTCTTTAAATCTGAAACTCATCTCATCTTTGGGGAAAAGAAAATAGCATGAATCCCCATCATCCCTTTCACTGTGAGCTGTCTCACTGGATTTGAAAATAGTGTAACCAGCTTCTGCTAAAATTTCATTATTATGATGAATTAGAGGTTTTAAAAAGGTTAAATATAAAATAGTGAAGCAATATTGCAACACCAAACATACAAATATCACCCCTTCATATCATAAGATTTTAAAACAAAAATAAATTCGGGGTTATTTTTATTTTTTTCCTGGTGTTGAAACTTATAAGCTCCACACATTCAGGCTTTTCTCTGTAACCACAAGGGCTGGAAACATACTTTAAAAAGTAATCATTAAAGCTGAGATTCTCATGCAATAAGAAACAAGTTAAGAAAAAATTAAGATGAGCAATAAACAGAAGAATGGTTATTCGTCTGAACAAAAATGGTGTGCATGTGGCTGAAAAGGTGGAAACAGTCTGAGTTTAGAGTCATGAAAAAACACCATCATGAAGGCAATAATGAATCAGTGTAAAAGCTAGATGTTTCCCAAAGAATGTCAGAAGTAGAGCTGGGCAAATTTTTCTGGACAAATATTTTATTTCCCAAAAATGAAGTTTGAAGTGGTCAAACTATTAAGGAATTTGACACACCTTTGCATAGTTGTTTAAGAAAAAATTTGGCTAGATTCACATGCGCACTCCAACATTCATGGAGGAAGAAGATGCCCAATAGCTCAATATTTAGGGCACTCACCTTGAAGAAGGAAGACAGAACCCCAGTTCAAGTTGCTGAGTCTATGATTTTTACAAAATGGAACAGCTTCAACAGGAGACAGTGAAAGCGACTCTGACCAGAATAGCCAATAGTCTGATTGTCAGGGGACTCAAAGGGGTGTGGAGGAGACCTTTGTCCAGGTCCCTGCTGCAGAATGGGAATTAGAATCTGGGTCTCCCACTTCCTAGATGAGTATATTGTCAGTACTACCACCGGTGGCTTTTGTATATTTAACCCTCTATTTCCTTTGCTTTTTCTAAAAAGAGAGTTAAAACTGCCTAGAAACAAATTATTTTGTTTCACATAAAAGGAAATGTTTTGTTCAATTCCAAAAATTTGTCATCCTTCCCCCCCCCCACACACAATTTTCTGAAAAATAATTTTAAAAAAATCTGTGTTAGTTTAGGTAAACCTTTTTTATTATTTTTTTTTCAGAGCTGCCAGTCCACAAAAATATCTGATATTTGCCCAGCTCTGTCTGATACCAAATTTGAGCTAAATGCTTCATTCTCATTTACAATAAGGCCACTTTATGCTACTCTGGCATAATAACAAACCTAGAAGTGGGAATAAGTTGTATTAACACTCACCTTAAGCACGAGTATATAGGGCCTTAATATAAATAAAAATTGTAAGAATGTATTATGATCTTTGAATATTAGTGTTGTATTCACTACAGAACATATAACAAATAATTGAGTAATCTCTCAATAATTTACTCAATAATTGAGTCAACTGTTGAAGACATTTAAACAGGTATCATGCTTCTCTCATGTTGATCCGACCCTCTGATGTATTGGCAAGGGTGCAATACTAGGGTCAGCCATTCTTAAGCTCTGAAGGAAACACAGGTATCTGAGAGCCTTGTGGAGGCATCCCAGGAGTCTAACTCTAGTACCACATAAAACAATACACAGTGACTCCACCTGGGGAAAGAATCTGCACATTGTTCTGAAGCTTTAGTCCCTCAAGGAAACACAAAGAAACTTGTTTGAACAAATGTATAGTCCGGGGACAACAGTAAACACACAGAAGGTGGGTTTCAGAGAGGTAGTCGTGTTAGTCTGTTTCAGCAAAAACAACAGAGAGCCTCATGGCACTTTAAAGATTCACTAGAATATTAGGACATAAGCTTTCATGAGCTACAACTCACTTCCTCAGACACTGAAGAAAGAAAGAAAGAAAAAAAAAGAGAAACAGAGATAGGAGTGTGACATCACTATCAATTAATTCAGAATGCATGGGGATCCAACAGTGGTGAGAAGGTGAGAGTACTCAAATGGGAAATTACTTATTGTAATGCGAGAACCAATCCCTGTGCCTATTTTGGGTTTAGGGTGTCAAATTTGCATATGCGACAAGGAGACCTGTGGCACCTTATAGACTAACAGATGTATTGGAGCATAACCTTTCAGATGCACAAAGTGGGTCTTTGCCCCACGAAAGCTTATGCTCCAATACATCTGTTAGTCTATAAGAGTATGTCGACACTAGCCCCCTAAGCTTTATTTGCATCTTCTGGTCCGGGCGCCATTTTTAAATCCCCTTAGTCCGAACTAACTGCCCGCGGCTACACGCGGCAGTCAAAACGTTAACTCGAACTAAGTCCTTAGTTCGAGTTAACTGTTACACCTCATTCCACGAGGTGTAACAGTTTGAGTTAACTGTTACACCTCATTCCACGAGCAGTATTACCCTTCTCACAGGCAGCATTATAGGGTGCTAGATCCTGTGTGTGCAGAACAGGACTGGACTTAACAGAGGACATGCAGAGAGTTCTGGTTGAGACTTCTATTCTTTTCAGAGCTCCCTGTCTGAAATTCTGCCACTTCAGCATTGTAGCTCCCTGTGGGAAAACTGGGCTAATAGTTCAAGTAATTTATAACTGCTGTAGATACATGTTTAACTGAAAGCAAGTAATAGTCTGCAACAGGGTTCTGACCTCTTTGTTACACTTCTGTAATGATCTGCCTCTTCTCAAAAATTTCCAAATGTGCTAATTAAGCATAGCTAATTAGACAACATCCTGGTCTTTGAGCGTAACATTGGGCGAAAGCTTGGATTACCCTGCTACGGAACAACGTTGACAGAAATAAATCATATAACCAGAGTAAAAGGCAGTTTTAAGAGGCTTTCAAAGCACATTAGTACATAGACTCACAGCTTAAAGATCCCCTGAATAATACAAGTCAGTTTAAAGCAACATCAGATAAAAATTACCCTAAACATAATAAATAAATAAACAAACAAAAAAAGATCATATGCGGTTCTGGTTTGCCTATCCCGTTGTTACTCGTTTCAATATGATTTCATAAAATAAGGAAAATCCCATGAAAAAGCCTACTGAAGTTTTTAAAAATATTTTTTTCTTTTAAAATTTTAATAGGAAGAGAATGGTTGCATCTTGAACCAATGGCCATAAATACTTACAGTCATGATAGAGCTTATATAAAGGCAAAAGTATAGTAATAGCAGCAGTACAGCACTTACAATCTGGTGAGTCCACCTTAAGAATAATTTACCATTTCTTATTTTTAGATGTGATTTAAACAGTGATTTCAATTAGTTAAAATTCCATTCAGCTGGTTTTCAGATGTCTGAGCAGGTTCGACTTGTTATATTGTCACCGTTATCATTTCATAAAATACTAGCAGACTTACTCTGCCCTGCCCAGGTCTGGCCCAGGGGGTGAGGGTGGAAGGGAACATTCAGAGAAAGGGAGGGGGCTGCACAAGCTGGCCCACAGCAGCCTTGCTAGGTGTCTCAGTGGCGTAGAAGGGGGGAAGAAGGGCACCAGTGGGTGCTGTGGAGGGTGGCTGGGGCTGGGCTAGCTGACCCCGGTGGTGCCTCCGGGGAGGAGGGGGCACACTGCTAGGGGCTGGGAGTGGAGAGAAGAGGTTTTAGGCTGGGAGGCCACTTAGCAGCAGTAGACATGATGGTGGTGCCCCATCCCCAGTGGGCCACTCCATCAGTGGTGCAGCTGCCCCCCAGTGGTTACTCCGCAGGATAGTTCTCCTCTGCACTTGCTGCCCCCAAATGGTGAGTATGAGGATCGTGTTTTTCCTTTCTCTCTGCCCCATCCCTTCTCATTTTATGGAAAACTATCAAATTTCAGGCACATCCCATTTTCCTGGTACAACCAAACTCTGGCCTTGCTTTAAGTTAGGATAAGAGGAAGGCACATACCAAATTTGGTGGTTGTAGCTCTTACCGTTTAGGAGGATTTCTTGAACAAGTGGACTTTCAAAGAAACAGAAATAGATAGAGAGCGAGCTAGAGAAGATCAAGCCAGAGGACTGCTACAGAGTGTTGGAAAGGCAGCCCCAAAAGGGTGAAATGCCTGTTAATTAGGAGCAGAGAGCTGCAGGGCAATTAGGAGCAGCTGGCAGGGAGTTGGCCCAGGCAGATTGGGGCCAGCTGATTCCATTCAGCCATGCCAGAGACCTACTGGAGGCCTTTAAAAGTCTCCCCAGTCAGAAGGTGGAGGGCGAGGAAGAGTGAGAGGATAGCAGAGTATTCAAAGTTAGGGGAAAGTCAACATGGTTTCTGTAAAGGGAAATCATGCCTTACTAATCTGCTAGAGTTCTTTGAGGGGGTCAACAAAAATGTGAACAAGGGGGATCCACTGGATATAGTGTACTTAGATTTCCAGAAAGCCTTTGACAAGGTTCCTCACCAAAGGCTCTTAAGTAAAGTAAGTTGTCATGGGATCAGAGGAAAGGTCCTTTTGTGGATTGATAACTGGTTAAAAGATGGGAACAAAGGGTAGGAATAACTGGTAAGTTTTCCGAGTGGAGAGAGGTATCTAGTGGGGTCCCCCAAGGGTCTGTCCTGGGACCCATCCTATTCAACTTATTTATAAATGAACTAGAGAAAGGGGTAAACAGTGAGGTGGCAAAATTTGCAGATGATACCAAACTGCTCAAGATAGTTAAGACCAAAGTAGACTGTGAAGAGCTTCAAAAAGATCTCACCAAACTAAGTGATTGGGCAACAAAATGGCAAATGAAATTTAATGTTGATAAATGTAAACTAATGCACATTGGAAAAAATAATCCCAACTGTATATACAATATGATGGAGACTAATTTGGCTACTACTCATGAAAGAGATCTTGGAGTCATTGTGGATAGTTCTCTGAAAACATCCACTCAGTGTGCAGCAGCAGTCAAAAAAGCAAATAGATTGTTAGGAGTCATTAAAAAAGGGATAGAGAATAAGACAGAAAATATCTTATTACCTCTGTATAAAACCATGGTACTCCCACATCTTGAATACTGCATACAGATGTGGTTGCCTCATCTCAAAAAAGATATATTAGCACTGGAAAAGGTTCAGAAAAGGGCAACAAAAATGCTTAGGGGTTTGGAACGGGTCCCATATGAAGAGAGATTAAAAAAACGTGGACTTTTCAGAGTGGAAAAGAGGACACTAAGGGGGGATATGATAGAGATCTATAAAATCATGACTGGTATAAAAAAAGTGAATAAGGAAAAATTATTTACTTATTCCCACAATATAAGAACTAGGGATCACCAAGTGAAATTAATAGGCAGCAGGTTTAAAATAAACAAAAGGAAGTTTTTCTTCACTCAGAGCACAGTCAACCTGTGGAACTCCTCGCCAGAGGATGTGGTGAAGGCTAGAACTTTAACAGGGTTCAAAAAAGAGCTTGATAAATTTGTGGAGGTTAGGTCCATCGATGGCTATTAGCCAGGATGGGTAGGAGTGGTGTCCCTAGCCTCTGTTTGTCAGAGGATCACTTGATGATTACCTGTTCTGTTCACTCCCTCTGGGGCATCTGGCATTGACCACTCTTGGCAGACAGGATACTGGGCTAAATGGACCTTTGGTCTGACCGGTATGGCCGTTCTTATGTTCTTAAGTATTGGCTTCAACTGCAACCATAACTCAGACACAATGTTGCAATTGCAGATATTCCAGTTAAGAAGTTTGGGTATGTCTACACTAGCTCGGTAGTTCGAGCTAGGTAGGCAAATGAGGCAACCGGAGTTGCAAACGAAGCCCGGGATTTAAATATCCTGGGCTTCATTTGCATCTTCGGCGCCGCCATTTTTAAATCCCCTTAGTCCGAACTCTGTGCACGCCACACGCTGCACGGAGTAGGTAGTTCGCATTAGGATCTCTAATTCTGGCACGGTACTCCTCGTGGAACGAGATCCTAATGCGAACTACCTACTCTGTGCCGCGTGTAGCCGCGGGCACGGAGTTCGACTAAGGGGATTTAAAAATGGCGGCGCCGAAGATGAAATGAAGCCCGGATATTTAAATCCCGGCTTCATTTGCAACTCCGGTTGCCCTCATTTGCCTACCTAGCTCAAACTACCGAGCTAGCGTAGACATACCCTTTCATGGTAATTAAAAAAACTAATACTTAACACTAGGAGTAAAAAGGCAGAGTTAAAATTGCTATGGGAGCCATTATTTGAATTTCCTGACTCCAAATATTTGGTAACCCTGAATTTCCTGGAGCCAAGAAATAATGCCATTCTCTCTCCAGAACTCAAAGATGTCACTTCTTTATTATGACGAAGAGAACTTACTTCTCTTTGACATGAACAAACAAAGCCACTTGAACATCTGATTCTGAAAGGGAGGCTGGAAGAGATGTGGAAGGAGTGGTGACAGCAGTGTTTCCAAATTTTCCAAGAAGAAAGTGGTGTTGCTGAGAAATTGGGGAGAGTTAAATTCTTCATACTGCCACACATGACAGACCTACAGAAACTGAAGATCTACATTACAATCCAGCAAGAGTTTGGGGGACACTGCAAACTGCTCCACAAAGTCATTCAGAAATGTCAAGAGTACTGTGATCCGTATAAGATGGCTTGGGAAATACATCATTTCTTACCAGCAGTCTTCTGTGTATCAAAGTTATGACATTTTGTAGCACTTTTTTTTTCTTCAGTCTCTAAACATTAAAGAGGCAAGAATACTTACAAGTTTCTCCTAAGTTGCTGAGCATCTTGATTTTAAGTCCTTTCGAAGACTGAGAGGTCTCTTTTCATCACTCCTTTGAATGAAGTATCTCAGAGCAATATCTAGCAGTTCCTCCAACATTGATAGTGCAGAAGTTTAGCAATTTGTTGCTAACATTCACATATTTCAGATGTATTTCGTGTATTCCCATGAAAATCCTATTACTGCATTTTCAACACTTTTGCAGTGTCAGTGAATCTCACTTTCTAAGTAAATGAATGAGTTTTCAGTCCTTCGTAGTCCCTTTGTGGCATGGAATTTCTCTAGAACAGAAATTCTTTTTGGTTACAAGTTGCTATTATTTGGCAAGGGAGCTAGCTTTATGTATGGTCTAATGCTGATTTATATAGATGTTTGACATAAATCTTGTAACCACAGTCAGGGCTGGCTTCAGATTTGAAGTAAAAAACATACAAGGGTCCTAAATTTGGATTAACATGTAAGGATCTTGATGTTAAAAGACTTCTTTTTTCCTTGGGGTATCTTTCACAAACAGTAAGAAAACCCCCACAGAATTACAAACACAGCAAGATATAACTGTGAACATCAGAACTTACTGTTTACCAGAGTTAGTCCTTGAAGAAAAGATCATACAATCACCACATGCTGTTGAACTACAATACAAGCCATTTTCTTAGATAATAGTTGCCACTGCTTGAACCCCAACTGTAGGGAAGCCAGGGAAAATTCTTTTGAACTTGAGCCAGTAGCTGACTTTAAAAGGTTTGTGTTAAAATGCAAATACAGTATTTACACTTTTTAAAAATGTGCTGTATTTATAAAGGACAAATGTGTATTATATACCAATTTTTTCTCCACTTTTTCCTATTACTCATTTGGTTCTACAGTGTTAGTTCCTGGCACATTTCATCCCTCTCCTTGTCATGTAGCAAGACTCCTGCACAGATCTCACTTAAAAAAAAAAAATATTCCCATTCATAACTTCCAGAAATCCTATTATATAATGATGACCTCAGCTTTCTTTCCTTTAGACCTTAAAGCTTCAGAAACATCTTTCCAGCTAAATCATTTCCAATTCATACATTTTCATTAGAATTTACTTTAAAAAACCAAGGCATAGAAATAAATTAGTTAATTCTACTCAGTGTCAATTCAAATGTCAGCGTACTGAAAATAAGGAAATAGGATATTTCAAGGTTATGAATCAATGGATCCATTATTACTTATCCTTATCTCTTTCAATAACTCAAAGATGTCCAAAGTACAAACTATTATTCTATTTTCATTTCCATTCATATCCAGTAATTATTATTTTTTAATTTATTGCTCTATCTCTTCTTTATAGGAATGCACAAATATTGTAATTTCAAGGTCAAAAGGGATTTCAACAATGAATCATATTAATATATGTAATCAGGGTGGTCCACAGACTTCACGGGGCCCTGGGCAAGGTCCGGAGGCCCAGCTCTAGGGTCCTGGAAGGGGCAGGCTGGGGGCTAGCTTCCTTGAGTCAGCCTTACAGCATGATCAGGCACCTACCGCCTAGGGCTCTGTTGATGCTTGAAAAGGCTTCGGGCTCCAGATGCTGCTGTTGCCACTGTAGCGGCAGTGGTGGGTGGGAGCCCCAGACCCTAGGACAGCTGCCACCTTTGCTCCCCCTCCCCCCCCATTGGCGGGCCTGTATGTAATAAAACATTGATGTCCTTTCTCTTTAAGATACAGAAAGCCCACAGGAAGATTTTAGCATTATTTTTCACTGTGTTTCAACTACTCAAATTTTGTCTATGAGTTTGGGGAAGTCTGCAAGGTTTCTGAGCATTCATTATGTTATAACTGCAAATCCTGACATGAATCAGACACATCAGAATGCAAGTACAATCTCAGGTCAGCCATTTCTTTATTGAATGCTGATAGCCTCTGATGTGTTTCTTACACTGATTCATTAAATATCAATATTTCATCTGACACATCTTTTAAAGAGATTATGTTTTCTGAATCTATGGACCCTGAATAATTTCATCAGTGTTCTACAGTTCACAAATCAAACAAAACCATAATGCATATACCATAATATTTTCAACACAATTTAACTCAACTGTGACTTTGATTTTAAACTCCCATGTGCTATTATGATAACTGGACCTACAGATTTACCCTAAATGTGAGTTTAACTGTAAAAAATGAGACTAAGTTCATAAGATGTCACTATAACCTAAAATAACAAACATTGATTAGTACTGAATAGGAGAAAACCAGAGAGAGAAACTGGATTCAACTAAATAATGATATAAACCAAGGACTGCTAATAATATGCTTGTTAAAAATGGATGATGTTGAGAGGTAAATTAATGAACCAAAATTGGTGTGTAGGACATTAGCCCTAATTGTTCAATAAAATAATGAGGAGATAGGCTATTCTGCCTACCACTCCCTTTTTGGTTTCCTTAAAGGACAGAAGGCTACACTGAAAAACAGAGAGAGGCTACTGGAACAAACTTCTCTGCCATGACTGCCACCCTCACCATCTTCTGTGATTCCAGGCTTCTTCATCCTGATCATGATCCTAAGAGATATCTTAAATGAACTGGGTAGAGCAAAGAGAATGATCCCAGTGACACTGCCACCCCTACAAGCTCCAGTCAAGTACCAAACACCATTTGAGATGAAATGGAATTGTACTTTACTGACAGCAATAACAATAGTTCCAGGTCATCTCAACTAACATCCCTTCCACCAAAGCAGCTTAACGTTTTTAGAGCAGTAACAATAACTAACAGCTTCAGCTCATCTCAACAAACCTTTTCTCTTTTATCTCAAAGGACAGTTATTACAAACTTTGAAACATCAAAAAGACTATCAAAGAAGTGGTGCTCTCCTTCTCTCCATCTAGAGGGAACAGTAATATGAGATGTTGTTAAAATGAAAGCTGAGCTTAATATTTTACATTTTAAATGCTTTAAAGTCTTTCTTCTTTTCTCTATCTTTAATAAAAAGTTTAAATGATTTTTAATGATGTGCTTGTCATAGAATTAAGCAGGTTGAGGTCTCTATGTGCCAAACCCTGATCTGGTTTAACACTGTATAATGGTGGACAGTGACCAGGTTATGTTAACATTTTTGATCCATTTATTCCATTTAAAATTAATACAAAAGTATCTAATACATTCCCCAAACTACTATTTACATACATTTATAGGAGCTGGTCTAGGAGATAACTTCAATAGACAACAGACAGATATTTCCTCTCAGAAAAGTTAATAATAACCTGCACTTTAAATGAGAGCATTTACATTTCTAATTTATCAATATTTTCTGCATTCTCCTGAGATTACAAGTTTCATTATATTGCTGTGCCTTGCATTGCCAATACCTGATTCTCAGTTGAAGCTTATTGTACAAATTGTACAATGATGGGATGTTGTTTATCTGTATATGGCTTTATCAGTCTGCATGTGATTTTGTGAATGCCATTTTGATTGTTTATTGCACTCTGCCTTCAGTTTTGCCTTTTAATACCCAAACTGGACTGGGAAAGCCAGTTGTTACCAGAGTGCCAGTCAATGTGCTAACTCAGAGTTAATTCAAATCAAATGGAAATGACCTAAAATGATGATCCGTGTATAGCTCAGGAGAATCAATTTTCCCAGTCCCAAGCTCAAGGCGGCTACAACTAAGCAAGATGAGGCTCTTGAAGCTGCTCAGGTGGGTTACTTGATGGGGGAAAACTGGACATATATAATAAGGAGACTATCTCTGGCCATTTTAGAAGAGACAAGAACTGGAAGACAAAAATTGGCAAATGGAAGAGAGGGTCTTGGGGCCCTGAAAGGGCTGCCCAAAACGTAAAAGGCTCTCAGATTGGTGAAGACTCTGGAGAGAAGGAATTGTTTTCAGGTATTCACTAATATTCCATAGATTTGTATATTTCTTGTGTTTTATCTACAAATGAAGAGTGATTGGTTTAGAATTTTCTTGGCAAAGTCCACCCTTGTACACACTAACACAATCTTCAGTAAAATAAAGTCACTTGGGGATGGGGGGAAGCTGTGGAAAAACCAACTTCCTTAGCAATGTAAGTTACACTGACCTAAGCACTGGTGTGGACCATGTGATATTGGTGGGAGAAGCTCTAAACATAATCACTGCCACTTGGGGAAGTGGAGGAATCATACCAAAGGGCTGTAGAGATTCTAGTGTAGACTAGCCTTTTACGTCCCCTTTCCTGCAAATGTCTTTTCATTTCTAAAGGGTTGAACAGAACAAATAATTGCTTCCAGGTGGTATATGTGGGCCTGCATTAATTTCAGAGCTTAGGTAGTTGGACTGTGGAGCTCCATATCTTTCCAAGGGGTGAAATATACAAGATCTGAACCTGTTGTGTCTCTAGGGGTATGTCTACACAGCAGGGCTAAAGTCAAATTTAGCTACGCAACTTTAGCTATGTCAATTGCATAGCTTAAGTAGAAATGGCTCAATTTGGCTTTTGGCACTGTCTACACAGCAGGAAGTCAAAGGAAGAACCTCTTTTTTCAACTTCCCTTACTCCTCGTGAAATGAGGGTAACCATGAGTTGGAGTAAGAAGTCCTCCAGCTCGACATTATTTTGAAATAAAGGCTTGCTGTATAGACACAGACTATGTTATTTCTGAAATAATGCTGCTATGTAGACGTACCTTAGGAGTCTAGAGCCAGTCAGTTTGAGAGCACATGTGGTCCAAGCTTTGAATCTATTACATCAACCTGGTGAGCATCCACCAACGGGAAATCAGTGAGGATTATAAAAAATCACTGTCTATTTTATGTACAAAACTTCTGGGACCATCCACAAATGATATTTCAGTTAAATATCTAAGGCAGAATGTCTCTGTTTAATGAGAAATGAAGGTAATAGCCATGAAGATATTATGTTTGATTCTATGCAAGAAAACTACTCTTTTTTTATTGTAGTGAGGGCCTTTCCAACCTCACACTTATGGGTGAGGTGGGGTGCTATAAAGCTCAGTTTAACAACATAAGCATAAAAAAGTAGCAAAATAACATGAATTAATTGAGCTATTATCAAGCCTTTAAATTGTGCTATTATTGTGCCAACTGTGTGCATCCAGGACCCAGTTTCAGCTGGAAAGCACATGCTCCCGTCAGCTTCCCTTACTACCCTCAGAACGAGGAGTACCGGGTGCCAGTGGGTGCTGCCCTTAGCATTCAATTTAGGGGTCTATACTAGAGCAACTAAATCAAGTGCTAAAAGATCGACCTCCGGACATAATATATCACATTATGAAATCTTCATAAGGACTTCATTTTATATATACTTTTACTCTGTCTGCAATAAAAACAATTCCTTGATTCATATCTGAGAGTGGGAAGATATATGTCCAACTGTCCACTCCTTTTTCTAAAGGCTCATCTACACTTACAAGTAGATAGACGCTCCGGAGGTCGCTCTTTTAGCGCTTGATTTAGTTGGTCTAGTATAGACCCCTAAATTGAACGCTGAGGGCAGCACCCACCAGCACCTGGTACTCCTCGTTCTGAGGGTAGTAAGGGAAGCTGACAGGAGCATGTGTGGACTGTGTGGACTGCCACTGCTCGACTTAAGGTAAGCCAACTTCAGCTACACATTTTTTGTAGCTGGAATTGCATACCTTAAGCCAACCTGCCTGGTCTAGTACAAACCAGGCCTAAGATCACATTTGAGAAGGGAATTATTTTCAAAATAGTTAAACAACAACCTGAAGTTGACATTGACTTCAGACCAGAAGGCACTGAAACATGGTATTTAAAGAAATATAATTACTACCTACAAAGGTGACAATGTGTCATCTGAAAGAAATCATATGCATCTCTATACCTTGCGTCTTAGTTGTTTTATATTGCCAAACTATAATCTTCCCATTACTTCTGTCTTAGTATTCTTAAGAGCCAATAAATTTAAACTCAGTCTTGCAAATTTAAGAAATGTAACAAGCCAGCTGACTTTTAATGGCATCTTAACTCATGTAGTTATTAACATCCAGTTCAGTTACTATTTTTGTAATTTCAGTTTGATCATTAGTAAAGACATATCACCTATTCAAAGCAACAAATTGAAATAGCAAAGTGCAGAATAATACCTATCATTCTCCTATGAAAAGCAAATCTAAATTATGACATCAGTTGCAGATTGACTTAATAGTGAATTACAAAATCCAATTTACTTAGGATCTGGTAATTTAGATTCAATCTAATTTAATTCAATTTAAACTGTGGTATATAAATGTTGATGAGCAACACTATTGCATAAAAATACAAAGTACTTAACCTCAGTGTGCTCTTTCAGTTTTTCAAGATATTAGCATTTGAGCTACAGTAGTTTTTGTTTGTTTGGTTTTGGTTTTTGTTGTTGTTGCTTTCAAGATTCAATTGCAAAGTTTTAGGAGCCATAAACAAAAAATGTGAGAAACACAAAACGTCATTCCTGAATCCACACTAATTAATTCAAGCACATAGCTTTCCAGCACACAGAAAAACATCTCTTTGTAAAATAAGTAAAGCTATGAATTTGCTCCTTTTAACATAGTTTATACAATAGATCACTGTCAAGCATCTCAGTAAAACACACAGCTACAATTACAATTCTTCTGACATGCATCTCAGAGATGCTTGCAATGTAAACTTTTCAATGAAGCGGACTGTAAAACACAATCACAAACCTGACTGCCAAAAATATTACATGTAAAGTTTATTTCAATTTGACATAAAATCAGATTTGTAAGGAAAAACAAAACAAAAAAATGTATGCACTTGGGAACAAAGAAAGTGGGTCATACCTGCAAAATGGGGGCTCTATTCTGGAAAGCAGTGCCTCTGCAAAAGATTTGGGGGTCATGGTTGAAAATCAGCTGAACATGAGTTCTTAAGTGATGCTGTGCACAACAGAATTAATGTGGTCTTGAGATGCATAAATGGGACTCTTGAGTAGGAGTAAAGAGATTACTTTACCTCTGTATTTGGCACTGGGGCGACCACTGCAGGAATACTCTGCCTAGTCCTGATGCCCACAATTAAAAAAAGAGGTTGGCAATGTAGAGATGGTTCAGAGAAGAGCCATGGGAATGATTAAAGAATTAGAAAGCATGACTTAGAGTGACAGGCTAAAGGAACTCAATCTATTTAACTTAACAAAGAGAAGGATAAGGGGTGATTTGATTAGTCTATAAAGGCCTACACAGGGAACAAATATTTAATAATGAACTCTAGCAGACAAAGGTATATCATGATCCCATGCTTGGAAGTTGAAGCTACACAAAAATTAGACCGAAATAGGATGTAAATTTTAATGGTGTGAACATTAACCCTTGGAGCAATTTGCCAAGGGCTGGGAATTTTCCAGTGGGAATTTTTAAATCAAGTTTGGATATTTATCTAAAAGATATGCTCTAGTGTAGGGATTATTTTGGGAGAGTTCTATGGCCTGAGCTATACTGGAGGTCAGACTAGATTAGCAATGGGCAACCTGAGTTCCACGGGTGTCACACAGCTCATCAGGGTAAGCTGATGGTGGGCCTCCAGACAGGTTGCTTACCTTGTGTCTCCAGGTGGTAATTCTGTTCTACATACTTTTCTTTCCTATTCTGCCATCCTCCTCATTTTAAGCAATGTACTGCAATGTGTTGTTACCAAGGGCACCTCCACATCTCCAATAACAGAGCAGATACTTCACAAAGTGCAAGACCCCAAGAAAGGATCTCATTATTCCATGTTACAAGCTCTGCTTTCTGTCACGTTACCTTTTACAATAATGAAAAACTCATCTTAAACTCTTCCATATCACAATCATCTCTTTTCTTATTGTTTAGTATCCAACTTTAGAGTAACAGAGCCTTCTATGCCCGAAAAAGAGGCAACTAAGAGATATGTTTACAGAAAGTAAACTTCTGAATATTCTCAAATCAATCGTTGTACTCCTGTACTTTAACATTTTGCAAAATCTTTTATGCTGTACAATCAATTTTTTTTTAAAAAAAAGTTAACTCCTAGAGCCAAATATCCTGTTTGGCAAATATTATAGAACTTCAATGAAAAAATGCAGACAGGATAGACAAAGATTTCAGCTTTGAACAATTGGTATTCATGGCTTAAAAAACAAACAAATAAACAGTAGTTTATTGTGTCCAGAAATGAATGATGTGAAGAAAGGAAGGTTATTCATCTGTAGTTGGAGTTCTCTCCAAATATATTTTCTCTGTGGATTCATACTAGGAATATATGTACTTCCGGAGAAATCCTCATTCAACTGAAAATCTGGCTTCAGAGACTGCAGCTGGTACTACTTCACTGGAGGCAAGGATAAAAAACAGAGCCTACCATGGGCCACTCCTCCCCCCAGATACCATCCTGGATCCACAACTGTGCTGAGAAGACTGCACAATATGAGGACACTAGGATTCAATATAGTGCTTCTCTTAGGCTAAAGTCAGTAAAAACAGAAGCAATCAAAGCACAGACCTTTGGTCCTCAGGATATACCAGTCAAAACTGAAGAATATTCTCTGACTTTGCGTGTTCCCCCTTCAACACTCCATTTTAGGGTTGCCAATTCTCCAGGATTAGCCCAGTGGCTCCACAAATTAAAGATTAATCTTTCATTAAAGATTATGTCATGTTAAGAAACTCCAAGAATATGCCCCATAAAAATTGGCAACCCTGCTCCATTTCCTCAGTGTCTTCACCTTAGCTTTATTCCACACCTGCTCCTCCCACTCTGTTCTCTCCTCCCTGTCATATACTTCAACCCTCCTTACCTTCCATTTTCTTTTCCATTGATTTGATCCTCTCCTAGTTAACCAGCTCCCACAAAAATAATAATGGAATCCCATTACTGTACATTGTTTGCTGTGTGTTATGCCCCTTTCTCCACCATTATCAAGACAATAGTATCTCATGGTTTCTTTCCTCTGTCTCCCGCCCATCCAATCTGTATCTCTTGCATTCATTTGTAAGCCGATTGCAGCAAGGACTGTCTTTTTGTTTCGTGTTTGTACAGTACCTAGTACAGTGAGATCCTGGTTCATGACTAGGGCTCCTAGGAGCTAAAAGAAAACAGACAATAAATCAAATATTATTAATGGAAGAAAACCCAGTGACATTATTGGGGACAGGTTTTCTTTCCTTGATGCGAGTAGCTGACAGTCCTCTATAAAATTATGGATTCATCTGCCACTGGCTTCATCTGCAGACACCTTTATGGATAAGAAAGTTTGGACAAATTTGCACAAACTATAGCTACCTTAATTCCTCTCTGACATTTTAAATAATATGAAAAGACTCAAAGGATTACAAGAAAAGTGGGGTAAGCAAGTATGAACCTCAAAACTAAATACTAGAATAACAATGAAAAATGGTGGGGCGCAATGGTGCCAAGGTATGCACAACCCAATTCTCAGAGGAAAACTTGACCTAATAATTCTCAACCTGTTGTCTGCAAACCTGCTTGTCTAAGGGATTTGGGAAAGATCTAGACTGAAAACTGACCGAAAAGAATTCAACAATATATGCAGACAATAGATTCTCAAATGGGTCTATATTCCCAGGCGAAATTTCCATAGAGGTCTGTACCACCATTAAAAGAAATTAGGGTTCCACAAATGAAAAAAAAAAAAAAAAGCTGAGAACAATTGATCTCATTAGTACATTTAAACTGGGATAGCATATGGAAACATATCAAGTATGCAGGTTTATTACCTAGTCACTGCTTATTCCACAACAACAACAAAATGACATGAGTGCAGGGCTGCAGAATTCCATTGGGTAATTCATCTAACAGACCCTGAAAAATGTTCAGCACTCTCCATCCTGTTGAGTTCTTACACTCTGGTCTTGTGACAAAATTACCACACTCTCGCACAAATTCTGCAACTTTACTTTTCAAGTACTGACTTTTTCCAAAAACTGTGCTTATGAGGTGTAAATACACCCACAAATATATCTTAGAAAACCAATGATAACACCACTGAACTATTTAAAAAGAACTCACTTACGCCAATGAATCACAATAATGAACACATAGGTCAACAGCATGGTACATAATCACCTAGCCCATTGTACTAAATCAAGGATTTTTCTGTCTTATGGAGAAGACATTCTTCTTCCAGTATATTTAAGCAAATGTTTTGTTCATTTACCAATAATATTTGTTGCTGGCCCTATGCTTATTTTCTTCTCTTAAAACAGTTCTAAAATAATGGGCAGGACTTACTGAAGACCATGCAAAAGCACTATTTCCTTTGTTCTGTTTTAGGATGCAATGCTCCTCAAAGTCTTGTGATCTTCTACAGAAAGAAAGGAAAACCATTTCTATTTTTTCTGTTTCTGTGGGAGGTGGAGGTATATATGTAGTGATTCTTTCAGGAGTAGTGACATGAGAAATTGCAATATAAAGCCACTTAGAAAAACAATGATCCTAGACAAACATTCAAACCTTTTGCCAAAGTACAATATTTACTGCTTCTATTTCAGAGTAGGGGGAACAACAGTAGATATTGAACTATGAATGTTAACCTGTACCGAGTGCATTTTCATAAACATAATGTAAAGATATTAATGCAAACCCACCGGCTTTTGTTAATCCTAATTTAAATAGCCATATGTATGTTAAAGCTGCAGAGGGAAACCCAACCTTTTGTTTTGGCATTTAGTAAGAATTCTTTACGATACTCACTAAAACTTTAAAACCCTTAAATCACATGGCCAGAAAAACTGCCACTTGGGTACAAAATAATCTCAAAAAATTCCAACAAACATGCACTGTGTAATTTATTTTTCTTCTCAGTTTTTACATTGTTTTAAAGGATAATACACATTTGTTGCTTAAGGGACACACTTTATTTCGTTATTTTGTGCTTAATGCCTGGCAAAACGATTTGCCCTTGAGCAATGAGACATGTGTTTGTGATATATTTGTTGTATTTCAAAGTAATTGAATTAAAAAGAAAACAGAATTAGCCATTTTTAAGACAAGGGGCAGTGGTAGATGAGTAAGGGGCAGCCAAAAAGACTTGTCTTCCTATGCCATTTAATTATCTCTGCATGAGCACAGCAAAAACACACATTTGAGTGGCCAGTGTAGAATAAAGACCATCAATACTGCACATATATTACGTACAGGGTTACAAATAAATATGTATGTTCCCCCATTGATGAATCTCCACTGTGATCAACCCTTTTATATGTATATAAAGCTTTCATCATCAATCAAAAAGCAGTGAAATGATTTTGTAATTAAATATTTTTTCAATTGCATACAATCAATAGGACATGGAAAGCTATTAAAAAACAGCAGATCGTACCACTGTATGATAAAAGTTTTGAAACATGTTAACATAAGAACAGTCTATGTTGATTTCTTTCATTTTCACTGCAGAAAATCAGGATTGGAATAATGCATCTGCAAAGTTAGGTGAGCCTTCAAACAGATACACAACATGAGATATTCATATAAGGAAGGCAATTATCCCATGATGAAGAGGTATGGCTACTGCAAAAAGAATCTTATACACAGTGGGCCAAATTATGCCTTGAATATGTTCATCTCCAATTAACTTCATTTTATCTATGCTAAATTGGTTGTCCTTTCACTCTGCTTGCATGCTTGGGTTTCATTGAAATGGAATACAACAAAAAATGTATTTAAATCAGTGGTGGGCAACCTGCGGAATTGACTGATTTGTCCTCCATCCCGCTCCTCTCTCTTCCTCCCAGATACGGAGGTCCTTGTAGTGTTTGTGCCATAAAACTCAGCCCAGCTGTTCGTGGCATTTAAGCTCTCGAAAGGAGGAGGAGGAGCGGGGACTGCGTACAAATCAGGTGATTCATGAGCTCTGAAAGTGCTGGGAGGGAGGACGAGGAGCATGTAAGTGCAGGGCTTTGGTGCACAAGAGACATGTCAGGGAAGGGAGGCAAACAGGGAGTCACTGGGCCATAGGTAGAACCCCAGTGGGTCATGGGCTGCTGCGGGCCAATAAAGTGAAAGGCGGACCACTCCGGCAGCCCACCCACCATTCCTGGCTGCCCATCCCTGATTTAAATGGAGCTGGGTGAATGGTGTTAAAATATTTGTGATACAAGTGAACTGTTAACTCAATTTATATTTATCCCGTTTAAATTAATTCAGAATTTTTTTCTTCTTCAAAAATGTTAAAATGAGCAAAGTTATAAGTGTGGGGAAAATGTCAGGCCCACAGGCAAAATCTGTTTTGCAGTGAAATGAAATCAATTTTGCGTTTTCCTGGAGAAGACTGCTATTTCTTTGCAGCAGATTTCCATAGCTGATTACTAATAAAAGTTTCTGTAAACAAAGCACAGAGGGAGGTGTATTACCTCTCAGATCTCTGACACTCAGGATATTACTTGGATCCAACTACAACATTTTTAAAATGGGATTTGACATTATATGTATGACAGTGATGTCAAAACAGCAACAAGAGAAGGTGAAAGAAAACCAGAAAGCAGTAAATTCAATAAATTTATTTGATATATGAAACATCATTTTGTATGGAATGAAACACCTCTGCAATACCACAGGGACTGTGTTTCTCAAATACAAAGCCAGAACCATGGCACTAATGCTGTTAAATGAGACAAACAAGTGTGTGTGAGACCACACCCTTCATAGCTATGATACAGTAAATAATGTGGTAAAAGCTAGAGCATAGGGGCAATTAAATCATCATTAAACAAATGTAAAAAAGAATTCAGGTACACTTTTGAGACTGAGGCTATGGCTACACTGCCTTTTTTTGCGGAAGAGGATATGAAATCGTGCTCTCATTTGCATATCTTCTTCTGATTCTTTTTTATTCTGATTCTCAAAAATCTAGGCTTACAGGATCTTGTGAAAAAGGGTTTTTTTTCCAACAAATGGCCCCGTCTACATGGGGATTTTTAGCAGCAAAACTGCTTCCGCAAAAAGAATCAGAAGAAGATATGCAAATGAGAGCGTGATTTGCATATCCTCTTCCACAAAGACTGAGAGGGAACATGATAACAGCTTTCAAGTACCTAAAAGGATGTTACAAAGAGGAGGGAGAAACATTCTTAACTTCTGAGGATAGGACAAGAAGCAGTAGGATTAAATTGCAGCAAAGGAGGTTTAGGTTGGACATTAGGAAAAACTTCCTAACTGTTAGAGTGGTTAAACACTGGAATACATTGCCTAGGGAGGTTGTGGAATCTACTTCATTGTAGATTTTTAAGAGCAGGTTAGACAAACACCTGTCTGGGATAGTCTAGTGTGTTCTTGGTCCTGCCATGAATGCAGGGTACTGGACTTGATAACCTTTTGAGATTCCTTCCAGTTCTATGATTCTATGATATAAATAAAGCCATCATGGATTTCATTGATTCTGTAAGAATTTGGAGATTATCTAATACAGGTTGAATCTCCCAAATCCGGGACTCTCTGGTCTGGCAACATCCATAGTACAGCTGGGCCACAGATATTGTTGGACCAAAGAGCCCCCAGAGACCAGGAGCGCGAGCCAGCCAGGAGAACACAGGGCTGGGGTCAGCAGCATCTGAGCTGGGCAGTGGCTGGGGAGCCCCAAGGGTACCCCTGGCAGGAACAGGACAGACCCTGGCAGTGGGGCCGGTGGCAGACAGGTGGCTTCAGCCGGGGAACCTTAGGAAGCTCCCAGTGGCAGCAGGCTGGGGTGGCTGGTGCCCCAGCTGGGGAATCCCCCCGTCCTGCATCAGCAGGGCCAGGTGGTGCTGGGAAAGCCCCAGTGGCTGTGGGGTCAGGCGATGGCAAGGAGCGTTGGCCAGAGGATCCCCGAAACCGCTAGTGGCAGCAGGGCCAGCAATGTTTGAGAAGGCTGGCAGCAGCCGGGTGGCCCCGGCAGGTGAACCCAGGGGAACTCTGGCAGCTGTGAATGGGGCCACAAGGTGGGAGCCCCAGGGAGAGGGGCAGTCAGCAGGGGAACACTGACCTCCTCTGGTCCAGCAAACTTGCTAAATAGGGACCACGCAGGTCCCCAGGGTGCCGGACCAGGGAGGTCCAACCTGTAGCAGGGAACAGACAGTACTTTATTTCTGACAACAGTTATACTAAAAATATTTTTCTAACGTCAAACTTTGTGAGACATCTGATACCTCTGACAAATACTGGCTCTCTTGTGGTTTGACTATGTTCATTTTTTTTTTTCCAAATCAGGTTTTCAGTTAACAGTCAAACACTGGAGATTAAAATCCCATTGTGGTAAAAGATCCAGTTTATTCTGATAAAGAACATACATAGATAAGTAGAAAATTTCAAAAGCTAAAGATCATCTTATAAGAATGATATGTCTAATAAAGTGAATGAGATCTAATATAACTGAAGAGGATATTATTGAAGTTTTTGTGCAGAGTCATATAATTTTCATTGTGCTCTAAACAAAACATGGGAACCATAACCTGTTTTACTAAATATTCATAAAAGCAACACAAATAAAAGTATAGATATAACATGGGAGAAATACTCATTTAATTGCCCAAATTAAAATAATATCCCACTTAAAATGTATGATATGAAAACAAATCAAAGCTGATAGATCTTGCCATTTTTTGTCATACTAGTTGAGAAGAGAGCCCTTAATTTCTTCTTGGCCTCACACAATATTTATTTGTGGCCAAAGTGGAGCTCTTTATTCAGTTCTGAAACCAATGAGACATTATCTGAATAACTGAGTAAGCAGTGGGGCAGATTTTCCTTACCCCTTACTCAGCTGGGAAGAATGGCCCCTCAAAAAAGGGATGGGAATGAGGTGAGACAATGCCTGCCCCATCATTACCAACCAGTCAACATGAGCAGGAACATGGTGGAGAATAAGGCACATTCTGCTTCTTTGTAGCAAAATTCTTCCTGGTGCTTCCCCTGGGCACAGCTGCTCCAATTAAGCCGTGTCTTAGGACTATACAAGAGGTCTGACATGAATCTTGAAGCAACCCCTGAATAATGTATTACCTGTTATGTATTTTTATCTGGTATCCCTGCAGCAAAACATTTTACACTGTATTAACTTTGTGATGTGTGCATGACTAACTACAATAAACCTAAGAGATGTAAAAAGAATTTGTGAGACTTATCTGATTTTTTCCACAGTGACTAAGGATTGCATTTAAGTTGCTTCTGAGGGGGGAAAAAGGAATATCCTCTGAAGAACTGATGGAGCATATATAAAAATTAAGGGCAAAATTCACTCCTTGCATACATGGTGCAAATTACACTAAAGTAAGTGAATTTGGCCTTGCGGCTTTTGGGTTAAGATTTTATTATACTGATGGCAGTATTATAAAAGCAATGCTTATTTTATTCTGATTAATAACTGTATATACTGAGTGTCTTCCCAGCTCTTGGAAATGTTCCTGAAAAGTAGTTGTTTAAAATGAAGCTTATGAAACTGAAGATAGAAAAAGTTGATTGGACTCAGTTATCTTTGGTTAGGAGTTAATCAAATATTATCTCTGGTAACAGTAAGAGGTTGGACAGTTAACCTCTTCCCCGAAAAGTCTGGCGCCCGATAAAAGCATGAAGTCAGTACAGCCATTAAAAGGAGAAAACAGATATCATTCCAGGAGATACATAATGTACTAAAAGTCTTGTTAAAAGTCATGAAATTGTGCCACATATCTCCTACTGGAAGCTACAAAAATGCATCATTTAGTGTATTTTCCTGATGCATTATAATCATGATTGATGTAATACTAACTAACTAAATTACTTAGCATATAAATTGCTTACCAGTTCTGCCCACAAATTTCGTAAGTATGATTTGATGATGTGTTTTCCTTTGGTTATTTGCAGGGACTTGGCCAAGACATGAAAAGCTTAGCTTATTCAGTTTCATCCTAGGCAACTGTTGAGAGCATGATTCTTTTACATAGAAAAAAATATTGCTTATTTACAACATTCCTTGTATACATAGTAAGAAAGGAACCAGAGGAGGAATGAAAGCTACTCCTTTTTGTCTTCCATAATATAGAGAAACATTATCTTTCTGAGACAGAAGACTTTTCATCAGTTCACTCGAGCATACTGTCCTTTTCATGGATTTGAGTGGGTGGTGCTACAGGATTGGTATATTATGTATACTATAATAATATTCTTGTTCATTGCAATAAGTAGCTTTGTGCGTGAGTTTCTGAGTTTGACACTAGGATCCCATGATAGAGCACAATAAGGCTATGTCTAGACAGCGGGGCTATTTCGGGATGCCGGGAGTATCCTGAAATAGCAATTCCACATCTTTAAACACATCCATTATTTTGAAATATATTTCAAAATAATGGGCACACTATTTCAACGTTCCTGTAAGCCTCATTCCACTAGGGTTAAGGGACTTGATAGAATAGTGCTTTTTTTCAAAATATGGCACTGCGTAGACAGCGACAAATTTTGAAATAAGCAGTTTTCAAATAATCTTGAAATAAGCTACACAATTTGCATAGCTTTTTTTTGAGGTAAGGGTGCTATGTAGACACACCCTAAAGGTTCTTCTTTACACAATTGTAAGGGATGTGTCAGCCTCACATAGTTGTGTAAAACAGCTATAGGGTACCAGTCAACCAGCAGGAAGTTTGTGTGCGAAGCCCCATGTCTGAAAGGAGAAAAAGAATATCCTTCCCACAATTCAGAGCTGGAGGCGTATTGGGAAATAAGAAACTTATGGCAGAGGAGGTTACTTATCAGTAACTAAAGGTTCTTTGAGATGTGTGGTCCTTATTTCTATTCCACTCATGGGTGTACATGAGCATCATGTGAATGAGTCTGAAAATGTTTCTTACCAGTGTCTGTTGATCCACACATGCATAGTGAGTCTCCTTGTGCTCCCAGCTGAAGATATGAGAGATAGACCAAGATGGTGCCTTTCCAGGGTCCCTTTTATTATCAAGGAATCCAGTCCAAAGCAGAGAGGATGGAATGTGGGATAGGGAAATACATATAGGAACTTCACATTTCAAAAAATAAAAGCCAGTTGCAGATACATGATCTCCTCTTCTTTTTGGAGTGATGGTGTGAGGATGCCAACAGAAGTGAGGTCTACAGTACGGACTGACCCACAGCTGCACTTGTAGCTCCTGACAGTGTGATGGTGCAGTGAACACATGGATGAACCGCCACATCACTGCATGACAAATGCCTTGTCAGGACACGTCTGCCAGTAAGGCTGATATCATGGTCTGTGCTCACATGCAGTGCACCATGACTCTATCAGGTGGGGGTATACTGAATTGCCTGTAGCATTTGCAGATGCACCCTAAAATCCATTTTGAGATGTGCATGAAAGACAAGGTTTGACCCTTTGATCATTCGGTGATGTGTACAAATAGTTTTGGTGATGTGAGAAATGGTCAAATCCTGTGGAGGTAGAATGCCAGTGTGAAATAGAAATTGAGGAAGTACAAGGATGTCAGTGAGGGAGGTAGGTGGCTTAGGGTAAAAAACTAGCAAGTGGATGTACTGATTTTGGTTGATCTTTGCCACCACCATTGCAAGGAATTTAGATGCAGCTGCAAGGACACCTTTTCCTTATGGATTGGGGGGGGGGAGTGTCTGCCATCATGGCCACAAGTTCATTGATCTGTCTGACCAATGTAGTGGCTACCAAGAACACTACTTTTATTAAGAGGTGGTAGAGTGAGCATATTGCCAGATGCTCAAAGGGTGGAGAACAAAATTAAGGTCCCATGGGGGCGTTGGTGCCAATACTGCTGGAAAGGTGTATTGGAGAGGTCATGTAATGCCGTGAGAACAAGAGGGACTCTATGGAATATCTATGGTGAATGGTCTCTAGTACCTGTCCAAGGTAACCCTGCCCCAATTTTGGGTGAATATGACAAGACACCCCCCAAAGAATTTATTGGGCTCTGCAGTTGGCATCAGAAGAAGTTCACGCTGGGTCTCAACCTGTGCATCAAAGCTGAGGTTTGATTTGCTGCCATGAAAGTGTTCAGGAGGTTGTTGTGTTAGATGTGGGAAGCAAAGCCACTACAATCTTTAATGTAGACATAGGAGCTCCCTTTGGTACTAGTAACATGATGGATAGAAAATGTGTTGTATTGTTTTTGCTACCTGTATCTATGGGCTGGGATACAGATGCCAAGGGACTAGAGTGTCAATCTGGAGTCCATTAGTAAGTAGAGGGATTTATCCATGTTCTCACTAAAGAGCTTGCTCTCATCTAAATGGAGATTCTCGGTCATATTTTAGACTTTCCCGGGGAAGCTAGACAATTTTAGCCACAATTTTCTTCACATCATTATTCCGGAAACCAGAGATTGAGAGTATGTGTTTGCTGCATTCACTGCTACCTGAAGGCCTATTTGGGCAACCAATCACCCTTTATCTAACAGTGCTTGGAATTGCTGCTGTGCTCCAGTGGAAGCTTGTCTGTGAATTCTGCTACCCTATTGTAGTTGTTAAGTCATATTGGCAAGCAAAGCCTGGCAATTGGCAATGAGAAATTCCAGAATGTCAGAACAGACTTTCCTGCCCTGTCTCTTAGCTGTTTTGTTTTGAGAAGTAGACTTTTGTGGCTGCTGTCTTGCCTGTTCTGCAGCTACTTCAACAGCTCGGGAGATGGGTGGGTAGTTGGGTGACTGGAATATCCACTCATTTGGCTGGCACAAAATATCTATCCTCCATCTGCTTAGGTGTGGGGGCATGTGAGGAAGTGCTGTGCCTAACTACTCACACCAATTTCAGAATGGCCTATTGGTGGGTAGAAACACCTTAGATGTTGCTTGGGATCAGATGATATCTAGTAATTGATGGTGTAAGTGTCAACTTCCTCCAGTGGGGTTCTCATGTCTGCTGCTACCTTTTCCAGCAAGCTCTGGTATTGGTGGTCGTAATCTGGAAGGGAGAGTGGGATGATCACTTCGTCTGGTGACGAGGATGCTCCAGCTGGGACCAGTGGAGCTGGTGGCATTGGTTAAATGTCTCCCTCTTCTTTGTATACTGACAGTGCTGGTCGGTATGCAGGGAAGCTACAGTAGCATGCCTGAGATGGTGCCCAGTTTCTATAGTAGGAATCCACGGGTCCCCGGTATAGCCAAAAAGAAGGGTGTCTCAGATGTGGCAGGCCCCATGGGTAGTGGTACCAGGTTTCTGTTGTTGGGTGATATGCCGCAGGACAACCTGATTCTTGCTTGTTGTCAGGGAGAAAAAGGATTCTGGCTCTGAGAACTCAGATTCCGAAGATGGTTCCAACAAGGGGGACCATCACGACTGGAAGGCTGTGGTGCAGCACAGGGCTAGGTTTTTTTTTTTTTGTTGGCAGCACCAGAAAGAGTTTCTCTGGAGTAGGGATGTAACAGGTGGTTGAGGGGGTAAGTACAAGATGAGACAGCAGGTATGGGAGGATTAACTCTTCTGAAGACAGACACGCCTTCTAGTGTCAGGTGTCCCAGTAATGATGATGGAAGACTCTGGTAGTATCTGAGAGACCAGCCTGTTTGATAGGTGCATGGGTATTCTCCATGGATCATCACCTTATAGTGGTAGAGAGGTTTGTGTGTTCCAGTAAGCCCCGAGAGCAATGCTGTCTGGAGTTATGTATTCCCTTAGGGTCACCCATGGCAGAACGGTCAAGGGCTAGATTCCAGATATAGTGTAATCCAAGAAGTTCTTAATGGCAGAAGAGAGGAAGGATAAATGGAGTTGAAACTGTTGTGTAATGCTACAGCAGCTATGAAGGCGGATGAATGAAGGCTGCAGCATTTACAGGATCTCCAATTGTTATGGTGTCCATGCTATTGGTTTCAAGACCCCTATCTGTCAAGGACAGTGTGGTGACTGTTGTGTACCAGTCTTCCCATTTTAAAAGAAGTCCTGCACAGGCATCTTCCCGTTTTTGGGAAAACAACACCCACACAAGTCAAAAGTCCAGTGGTGATCGGTGAGTGGCAATGGGAACAGAACAGTGGGATCCAGAAGTTCATAGTCACAGATAGACACAGGCGGTGTGTGTGTGATTCATTTGTCTTGCTTGAGGATTGAGGCAGGTTGAGTACCTCGGCTACTGCACCCATGACTAAGCAGTCCTCTTTAGGACCCACTCTACTCACTCCACATGGGAGGAGACTAGAAAAAGTGCCCTAAAAATAGTCTTACCTCTTTTCCTCCTGGCTGGATAGCCACATCCAGCAGCATCACCAATCCATGGTAAAAAATTTAAGAAACTTTTCAATTTTGGAACCTGGAATGTATGTACCCTGATGGACAACTCAGACAGTGACTGACCAGAGCAATGCACAGCTATATTGCTTGTGAACTGAACTGATTTAACATCAATATTGCTGCTTGATCAAAAACTAGAAGAGCTGATGAAGGACAGGTAAGGGAAGAGAAAGGAGGATACATCTACTTCAGGAAGGGGAAATCTTTAGATGAACCCTGACTGTACGGAGTAGGCTTTGCTATAAAGAACAAGTTCATAAGGTGCCTCTTCGAGTTGTCAGTAGGCATTAATGAGCACCTTATGACACACTGATTGAGGCTCACCAAAAACCAACAGGTAACTATTGTGAGCACCTATGCGCCACAATGGACACTGATGTGGATGTAAAGAAAGATTTCTACTCTCTGCTGGAAACCATTTTATCGAAAACACCAAAGACGACAAGATAATTCTTTAGGAGCTTCAGGGGGGTAGCCGAGTTAGTCTGTTACAGAAAAAAATAACAAATGGTCTGATAGCACTTTATAGACTAACAAAACATGTAGATGGTATCATGAGCTTTTGTGGGCACAGCCCACTTCTTCAGATGACAGGAGTATGAGTAGGGGATATGAAAACTCGAGTTTTCAAGTTTTCATATCCCCTACCCATAATCCAGTCATCTGAAGAAGTGGGCTGTGCCCACGAAAGCTCATGATACCATCTACATGTTTTGTTAGTCTATAAAGTGCTACCAGACCAAGATAATTCTTCTGAAGGATTTCAATGCACAGGTTGGACGAGATTCAGACCTGAGGAAAGGTACAATCGGGAAAGAAAGATTTGGCAAAAGCAACTCAAAATGGAATCCTGCTCCTGACCATGAGTTCTGAACACGAACTTATCAACACGAACACCCTTTTTCAACAAAAGGACAAGTTCAAAACTTCTTGGAGACACCCACGCTCAAAGCCCTGGCATCTTCTCGACGGTGTCATAGTTTGTGCTCGAGATCATAGTGATGTACTTCTCACAAGAGCAATGACAAGTGCTGATGACTGCTGGACTAATCATTGTCTCATTCGATGCACAACGAAAATTAAGATTATCCCCAAATGGAGGCTGCAAAAGAAACAGATCAAGCGCAAGCTGAAGGTTCAAGATCTGAAGGACCCCATTAAGTCTGACCACTTCCAAGCAGTCTTAGAAGAAAAGTTTCCATCATATTTTCAGAAGAAACTGAGGAACACTGGAGCCAGCTGAAGGCAGTAATCATCAATACCTGTGAGGAAGCCATTGGGTACCACACCAGACAGCATCAGGACTCATTTGATGAGAATGATGTTGAAATCGAGCAGCTCATCAATGAGAAAAGAATGGCATTTTGTGCTTGGAAGAATGGTATAAATTGCAACACAAAGAGAAAAACCCATGCTAAGGAGAAGGAGGAAGTCCAGCGTAAAACCAGAGAACACAAGAACAAATGGTGGACTGAGAAAGTGCAAGAACTCCAACATTTTGTGGATACCCATAATACACATAGTTTCTTTAGTGCTATTAAGACTGTTTATAGGCCAGCCTGTCATGGACCCCCCCTTTGCTCAAAGGATGGAACCACACTTTTGAAGGACAATGAAGCCATTAATTTTCACTGGAAAGAACATTTTGAAGATCTTCTTAATTGTAATTCTATGGTTGCAAATGAAGTTCTTGAGCAAATCCCCCAACAACCTTCTAAGGATGAGCTTGGAGACCCTCCCAATTTGTATGAGGTATACAATGCCATCAAGCAGATGAAGAACAAGGCAGCAAGGTCAGATGGGATCCCAAATGAAATCTTTAAAGACGGTGGATCAGAGTTAATTCAGCAGCTTAGCCTGTAGACCACTAGTACTGAGGCAATGATTATCTGTCAGTAACTTTGCTGGACTGGTCACGTTGATCAGATGCCAGATCACTGTTTTCCAAAACAGGTCCTGTTTTCTCATTTAAAAGAAGGATACTGTAACGTGGGAGGACAATGGAAACGTTATAAGGACTTGCTAAAGGATAACTTAAAGAAGAGCAACACTGACGTTAACACTTGGGAGACACCCGCCCAGGATCTCTCAAAATGGAGACGAGTCCTACACAGTGGCTCTCTGCATTTTGAACTTGCTGACATGCTGAAGAGGAGAAGAGGTGCAGGAGGAAGGGGAGACTGGCTTCTAGTCATGGTCAACAGCCTCTGGCTGTACCTGAAAACATCTGTCCTCGCTGTAATAGAACTTGTGGTTCAAGGATTGGCCTTATCAGCCACCTGAAAGTCCAAAACTCCCATGGAAAATGATCATACTCTGCAATGAGTGATTGCCCATTATCATCACTGGGAGAACAGATGGAATGCATAGGTGAGCTTTCTAAATGTTTAGGTGCGAAGGCCACTATCGGTGCATTTGGATCCCATGTGTGCCTGGTTTTACCCTTCACGTGGGAAATCTTGGGCACTGATCCAGTCAGATTCATGCGCAACATCTCACCTGAACTAGCCTGACGCACGAAGGAAACACTGTGTTTGAGAGCAGTCTCTGATGGGGCATACACCTGTGCCTCAGAGTGCTTTCTGCTCTTGTGTCAAGACTTGTCTTTAGCCTTTAGTATCATTGGTTCTGAGATATGTGTGGTGCTCAGAGAGTTGATCATCATTGGTGAGATGGCCTGCAGGGCTGAAAGCACCATGGCGGCTCCATGCCTCCAGAAAGAGAGGAGTCTCAAGCAGAAGGGATGGAGCCAGGGCAGACAGCCCTCAGTGCCACCTGGAGCATACTGTGCCCCATCCCCAGCATTCAGAGCACGTGGAGCACCCAGTATGGTACTCCAGTACTGATTAAAGGGCCCAGGGCTCCGGCTGCTGTCACCACTGCCACAATAGAACCTCAGACCCTTATGAATTGCTTAGCTCAGCGGCAATTATCGCCTTTGCTTCCCTCTGTTGGCAGGCCTGGTGATGGCCACAATAGGGCTCTCTGAGGCGCAGATTCTCGCGTGTCCTGGGTCTCATTTTGTCTTCCATCAGCTATTTATGAAGGCAGAGCTCGTGGGCTTTGTGGGTTGGCACAGCATGTCACCCAGGCAGCAGAGGCACTGTTGTTGTTGTCACTCACAGGGAAGCAGCGTCAGCCAGCAACACAAGCCCAGAATCTGGGCCATAGTGCCTGTGGTGGGGTGACACAGCTCCCAAGCAGGGAAGAGAACAACTAAATTAACTATACTAAAACTTATCTGACACATACCAACTCAGACCATGCTGCAGTACGAGGTGTTGACCTGCACTGTCTCTTAGGCCCTCAGCTGGCAGGATGAGGAGATACACTAAGCACATGCAGGTCAATGGCATTGTTGGGAAACACTTCTGGATTCAGACGCGTGGTGTGACTGTGCACCCACAAGTGGAATACACACAGAGACCATCACTCAAAGAAGAAATGATGTTTCTGTATCATGACATGTAGTTGTACATATATATTCCCTATTCTCTTTCCTTTCCTTCCACTAGGTTTGCAGCTCTGGAGATGAATAGTGTTCAATGGCTGCCAGGATCATGATCAGGTCATGGGAAATAGGGCTTAGTGGTTGGAGCCACGGGGTGGATAGGCCTGGAGGATAGAGCAGAGTCAAGTGAAGAGACAATCAAAATCAAGGCCATGGGATAGCCAGGGGAGCATTAAGTGAGTCAGAGACATGATGAAGAAACAGAGCCAGGGATCAGAAACTGAATGTCAGAGCCAATGGGCGAGCTGGAAGTATGGTCTGGAAGGGGAGGTCAGATCCAGAGGAGGATGGAGAAAAAGGAAATGAAGCAATCACACAAGCAATGGTGAAAGTAACTTAAAATTTCTTACAGGTACTATCCTATTGCAACCCGGGTCCCTGCCAGCTCTTTAAATAGCTCCCTGCTGGCTTTTGCGGTAGCTCAACCAGCTCTTGCCGGAGCTGCGCACCAAGGTGCACCCACTTACTTTATCCTCTGCACACAAGAGCAGGCAGGGCAAAAGCAGTGATGGGAGCAAAGGCAGGTAGAAGAAGCTGGCACAAGAGCAGGCTGGGCAGGAGCAGGCACAGAAAAGAGGATCGAGTGCAGTTGTGACATGGAACACATTAAACAGTTAGCAAGCTCCGGAGGCTGTTGGGTCAAGTAGTAGCTTAGTTCCTACTGTCCACCAATCAGGAATGTAGTCAATCCAGCAGCCCCCATCACAATCAGCTATACTCAGGGTATTGCTAGGGGACAGAGCCTGCTGCAGCTGGCTCCCTGCCATTGCAATTTGTCTTTGCTCCTCTGTATCTGATTACTGAGTGCACCCATTCTCACTTTCCCAACTAACAGCTGGCAAACACCCTTAACTCAAACAATCCCTTCAATTCCCCAAATAAGCATTCCGTCAAAGAAAAATACATTCCTCAAAGGAAGATAGGGACATTATCTTCCCTACAGTTGTCCCCATTATAAGGCAATTGGGGTGGGTGCCATCTGTAATCCCCCTCCCCCTGAAGGAGTGAGCAATTACATATGTGCTACATGGCTTCATTAAAAGGAAATCCTTCTCCCTCAAGATCCACCGAAGCCTCTGCAGCTTTAGTGCCCCACTAGACTGCAGGCACTGCTAAAGGCAGGGTGACCCCATAAAACAATCCATAATTCTTTCAGGAATTGGGCTTTAACTTCAAATATAGGCTTCTACAATCATATTCAACAACTCCATCCTTTGTACGTATTAAGGCATACACATATCAAATAGAAATAAAATATATAACATGGCTGCAATTTTGGAAATCATCTCAGGGATACGAATGCTCAGTTCCCACTAAATTAATGGAAACTGAGCATCCAAAACCCTAGGTGCCTTTGAAACTCTCAACAAATATTTATAATTTACACAATATGGCATCTGGTTAAGAAGGTATTATTTTAATAACAATGCAGGGGATATGGCACTAATCAGCTTTACTAGGAAGCTAATCAAATTACTTTAGAAATATCAGTTTGACTGTAGTATCACTCAACATCTGATGATATTTGAGAAAACAAAAATATGCTGCTACAATGCAATATTTATCTGACAAAATAATCACTTTGGGAACTTCAGGCACTCTCTATTTAATAATAAAATGCCATTCAGACCTTGTAGGAAGTTAAATTGCCTGTTACAATATTTTCAGTATGTACCTTATGGAGTTACAAGAGCATTCAATTTAATTATGTTTGTTTTCAGGTCAAATAAGCAACTTCCCAGTTAAAAAAACTGATAACATTTGATTACATAGTATTAGTGGAGGTAAATCTCAAGTCTGAAAATTCATTTTTATCAGTATTATTAATCCAGAAAAAGCAAGTCAGGAAAACTGATTAACTGTTGAAATCCTTCAAAGAACCCCAGTTACACAATTTGACTGTAATACTGTCGTTAGTGTCAAAATAGAAAACAGAAATTTCATTTAAACAAGTGTGAGTTCTAATTCTCCCTTCCTGTTCCCCATCCCCCCTCTTCAAGCAAAAGGTTAGAAACTCTAGGATCTGAAGGTTGTAGCAATTTACATATTCACTAACTGGCTGGGGGGAAAAAAATAAGAAAATCAATTCAATTAAAGAGTATGTACTAGCTTAATTGTTATACTACTGCTTGCAGAGCAAAGGGCTTTAAGTGTCAATGATCTAGCAGTGAAAGAAGAGAAAATTGATAAAAGACCTATTTCACTGGCTTCTAAAGCATTCACACAAAACTTCTAAGGCTGAAAAATGGACCAACTGAATTCTTCATGTTCCAAGCCCATTAACTGCTTTCTAATGATCATTGCTTAATTCAAGGGAGTGTTTTTTTTAAACTTTGAATTAGCCCTCCTCCTTCCCTGCTTGAATGCCTGCTATGATCTCAATTCAACACATCAGCAATCCTGCACACAAAGTATCTAACAGTGCCCATAGCAAGCTTCACATTTTGGATATGCCAATGTTTGTTCAATTATCATGATTAATTTAGTTCAGTTATAAGACTAGACCCGTCATTGGGGGAAAGGGAGGAAAGGCGAAAGGGGAAGTTGCCGTGGGGCCTGGTGATTCTAAGTGGACCGAGGCTCCTGAATTCTTCCAGAGTGCTTCACTAGGTACTCCACAGGGCTCTGAGGGCTGCAGAGGGCTGGCTGCCCCCCGCCCAACCCCTTGCAGGGAACAGCTGATGCTGGCGTGACATGATTAAAGCAATATTGGGTAGGATTTAGTTCAAATCACATGATTATTAATGGAAGGCACACGAAATTTTAATACAAAATCATTCTATGTCTGTAGAATCACTAGACCATTGAGGCCATCTTAACTGATCATTGATTTTTAGAGAAACTACTGAATTTCTAAGTACTGTAGCACATTAAAGACTTTATCCAAAACTCACTGAAGTCAATGAAAAGAATCCCACTGATATTAATAGTTTGTTATTTAAATGTGTTTCATTCTATGGAAATGAATTGCTGTTTGGGGTGTGATGAAGTAGGAATTTTGTGTAATATTGTTACGATTCCTATATTGCCTCAGTTTTCCTTTGTAATTTGCATTGCTACCCATGGGTTCAAAAGGGTTAATGTTATTCATGGACAGGGAGTATGTGTGTGAGAGACCTAGTTGTCTGGAGTGCAATGAATGGGTCATTAAAAAGTTAACTGAATTTTACCCATCTCAACAGAGGGAACGGGGAGGCGAGAACCCTAGTGACTAAACAATTACTACCTAACAACAGGAAACTCAAGCAGGCAGTAAACATGAATACAGCTGGAGAACAAAAGGGAAAGGATGTCAGGTGAGAGATACCCTTTGGTACAGGGCTCTCACATGACAAAGAGCAGAGTCAGTAATGGAGTCCATAGCAGGTTTTCTGGTTGATTCCATTACTTGGCCAGAACAGATTTCCTGATGCTGTGTTCCAGTTAACAAACCCTTCTCTATTTTGAAAAGGCAGCCTGGGATCACTGCAAATACTTCAAGAGTGTAAAAGTCTTGAAGCAAGAGCTTATCTCATTTGACAGAGCTCACAGTGAGAAGTAGGGAGTGCTAGAGCCCAGAACCTCAGTCTCTGAGGGTATGTCTACACAGCAAAGTTATTTCGAAATAACAGCCCTTATTTCAAAATAACTTTCCTAGCATCTACACAGCCAAACCACTATTTCGAAATAAATTCAAAATAGCAGAGCGCTTATTTTGAATTTAGTAAACCTCATTCTACGAGGAATAACGCCAAATTCGAAATAGCTATTTCAAAATGAGTGCTGTGTAGACACTTATTTTGAATTAGGGGGCATCCAGCCTTCCCAGGGTGCCCTGGTGGCCATTCCAGCCTCAACCAAGAACACTTCTCTCCCTCCCCCCTTCCCGGAACCCTTAAAGGGGTAGACTCTGGCCACAGTGCCTGTGCCAGCTCCAAGCCTGCCAGCCCAGAGCCAGCAGTCACTGCCCTTGACCCAGTGGCCCCAAAACATGAGCCAGCAAGCCACTGGAAGCCAGCCCTCCACCACTCCCCAGGAGCAGTCTGCCAGCTCCCAGGAGCCTGCCAGGGCCCGGAGAAGGCAGGCGCCTTCCTGGTCCAGGGTGGAGATCATGAACCTTATTCAGGTTTGGGGGGATGCCCCCAACGTCCATGATCTCCGCACTAGATGGAGGAACGCAGCCGTCTATGGCAGGATAGCTACCAGCCTGGCCACCAAAAGCCACATGCGAACCCAGGAGCAGGTTCGCATGAAAATCAAGTTGGTCCAGTGAGACCCCCACCCTTGACCTCTGAGCTTCCCCTCCCCCTTCTTCCCCTTGCTTCCCCCTTCCAGCTCCCTCCTCCCAGGTTTCCCCCTTCCCTCTCCCACCTTCTCTTCTCCCCTCTCCTGCCTCCTTTCCCCAGTCTCACTAGAGTTTCATCTCCCCCCCATGTTTTGTTAAATAAAGAGAGTTTGTGTTCATGAAAGTACGTGTATTTTATTTGACATCAGGAAGGGGGGTTAGGAAGGGGTAAGTGGAAGGACGTGAGGAGGAATGAGGCACAAGCCCCAGTGGGGCAGACCAGGAGAGGCTCTTAGTGCTCCTCAGGGTGGAAGCTCTCCCGCAGGGCCTCCTGGATACTGACAGCCCCCCAATGGACCTCCCGGATGGCAGCCTGCAGAAAGTGCAGCCAGGCTCACAGCAACGCGTCCACGAGAAGCACCAGAGTGCCAAGGGGCAGCTCTGGCTCCATGTTGCAGAGTGCTGTGGTGTCCCAAGTGAGGGCAACCAGAGCATGCAGAGACAAAATGCTTTGCTGTCCCTTATCGAGGTAGACAAGCAAGCAGGGAAACCTGAGAACTGGCTGTCCGGGGGGGTTCCTTTAAGAACAGACCTCAGATAGACTCAGGCAGCAGCCCCACACAGTAAGTCCTGACCTGTTGCCCTGCTGGAACTGGTTCCGGCCAGCCTTAAATGCGATTCAGAGTCCACTCAGTGTGGTCACGCTATTTCGAAATAGCAAAATACTATTTTGAAATGCATTTTGTGTGTAGACGTGTTATTTCAAAATAAGCTATTTCGAAATAACATTGTAGTGTAGACATACCCTGAGGCTTTGAGGCCAGATAGCCTACGGTTCCAGGAAGAGTGGGGACCCCTTGGGAACCTGCCACACTGAAAATTCCTCAGGGTGCATGCTGTTCACCTGGGATGTAGCACAGATTCTGAGGGTGTATGCCATGGGGAAGCAAGATTAAAAAGAGCATGAGTCTGTGGAGCTAAGTGGATTTCTTGCCTCCTGGCATAGGGAAGCCATGAGCCATTTCAGAATCTTGGGTACATCTAGATTACGTTCTTCTTTTGAAATGATATATGCAAATGTGGTGCTAATTTGCATATCTTCTTATGATCGCTTTTTTTGAAAGTGTGTTTTTTTTTTTTTTTTTTTTTTAAAGAAAGCAGTTTAGATGCAGTTCTTTCAGAAAAAAAAACCCTTTTTTGAAAGAACCCTGCACACCTCATTTTTTGAGGAAGAAGGGTTCTTTTGAAAAAGTTTTTTTTTCAAAAGAACCGTGTCTAAACTGCTTTCTTTTTTGACAAAACCACTTTCAAAAAAGCGATTGGAAGAAAATATGCAAATTAGTGCTGAATTTGCATATCTCCTTTTCGAAAGAACAACATAGTCTAGATGTACCCCTAGTATGGGATTCTAGTATGGGAATCTAGTATGGGATCCTGGTGTCCTTAGTGGGTCTATGTTAGTATGAAGGTTAGAAGATGTTTTAAGTATTTGTTCCTAGCAAAGTTGAGAGAAGTGTACTTCATCCCCTGTGAATCCCTTCTGGGTAACTCCAGATCTACATACTTGCAGGAGTGACAGTTTCTTGCACAGAAGCTGCCACAGCACTATGAGCCAGAGTTTCAGTCCCAGCAAAGGCAAGGTCACCGAGCTGTGAACAGCAAGGAAGAGTTCATTCAGTGAGCTGCCTGAGATTTTTGCCTGACAAATGCAGCATCTTTTGGAATTCAAAACAGGCTTCCTAGTATACTCTGCCATCATGGTGGTGATGAGGCTGGTCAGCAAATTCTACAGAGAAACAAACACATCAATGCTCAGAGAATCCATAGGAGAGAGAAAAAGGGAAAGTAGAGCCGGGAAGGGAATGCAAAACAACAACAATCCACTACTGCCTGAAAAAAAAATAAGGATAATATAAAGTTATGCAAACAATTAAAGTGAGATAAAAATGGACCAACGAACCATCCAACCAGTTGAGGCTGAACTATGGGTGAGCAAAATAAGATGTTTGACCTTGCCTCAGAATTGCCCATTAATGATACTGAATTTCTTACATTGATGCAGACCAAGTAACCACCCATCAGTCATTAATTGAGAGAGAAGTTAAAATTCAGAAATGTAACATAAGCATGTTTAATATGTGTTTACTTATTTCTATATTTTGAAAATATATTCTATTTTAAAGGCATAGGCTACCTTCATCCCACATGAGGATTTGGGAACCAAAATCAAGGGTAGAAAAAAGTAGATTTGGTACTAAGTCACTGCAATACTCAGTTTGAAGTTATTTACAAACATTATACAATGAACATTTAAGAAGCATTATCCACAATAATGCATTTTTATACCATACTAGTTATTTAATTACCTTTTTTTGTGTGTGTATCTTGTAATCAGTTAAAAACGGAGAGAAGTTGTTACTACTGATTTTTTTACAAAGAAAATTCATTAGCATGTTAATTTAGACTACTACTTCTTTTTGTATACAGCACCTTTAAAAACATTAAAAATCTCTAAAATTCATCTAAAGGTTATACATTGATAATAAAAGCTGAATTTCACTGCTGCCACAAGCTCTTGCAATAGTGTTACTATATTTTACGGCAGCCACCAGGCATGATTTCTAATGAAAAGCTTTGCTCACCTTAGCACACCTCATACAACTATAATGTATATGAAAGTAAGCTGCCATCATTGTGTTGTGCATTTTTTTCAATTTCAGTTTAAAATGGCAGCATAGCATTTCCTTTCCGCCAATAATTTTCCAAATCAAATATACACTCAAATGGAAAGTTGATGAAAATAAGATTTTACAAAATGTAGGTTCAACAGAAATGTTTCTTTAAAAAATGTGATAATTTTAATTAAAACAAGTAAAGATTTCTCTGTAACAATAGCAACCCCAGCATCACAAAAGTGTGCTAGGGCAGGAGATCCTGAAAGTAAAACCAAGTAGCAACAGTTGGTGCTATGAAAAAAACAGCTACATTGTAAGCATTTATTTTATAGTCTCATATTTTATCATTTTTAAATTATAAATTGTATGAAACCATCCCAGAGATTAAATTAACCTTAATCTTCTGACAAGGATTCATAAAGAGTATAATTTTACATTGGCATTAATATAAAGTTGTCTGAGCATTTCAGTCACACACTCAGATTTTCACAGGTTATATGCCAAGAGACTAGAAGTCTATTCCATAAGACTAGAATCTTGTTCATAAAATGTCATCTCAAATGAGATCAGTTTATTTATTTTTTTCTTTTTAACGTGTTTGCACTTGTGAAACGTGAAGTACTAAAAGTCCTAACTTTTTATATTTAGCCACCTTCACAGACACAGAACAAGCAGCAGAAAAACAGTTTCTCACAAAAGCACAAAATAATATGGTAGAAATACATCAAAAAAGTGAGTCTCTTTGTTCATCCAGTTCTTAGCCATACTCCTGAGACTAAACAGGTGTGCCAAATTAATGCAGATTGCATTTTCCTTTTACGTGGACACTATCTTACTGAGGACAGGACTGAGAATCACTACACTCATTCTACATTTGAAATTGAATGTTCAGGTCATATTTCATCAAGCACAGTGTTGAACATATGCTTTATTTAAGGACAAACCCTACAAACACTTATTCATCTGTATAATGTGAGCACTCCTACTGACTTCAATGAGATCACTTGTGTAAGTATCTCAGTGCAACATGTATTTGCAGGACTTTGCCCTTGTACTATAAGGCCTTTGAAGCCAAACCATGTCTTCTACTTTTCCATAAAGCACATGCACATCAACATTGTTATAATAAAAAATATAAAAGTACTAGTAACAATTATAACATTAAGAATGGAATAATTTTTAGTATGGAATAATGTCTAGGATGAAAGAGAATATGAAATGAAGAGTTACTTCAGGCTTTTCTTCCATTCTAAATTTACTTTAAGGAATACATAAAAGACTGAAGCATTGTTTAGATCATAACAATTAACACATCTGAGGAGATACACTTAAGCCTTTCTGATTTATTTTTGCATTCTGCTTATGCTTCCACATACTACATGAAAATTCAAACAGAGCAGATGAAGAGATCATTTAAATGTCAGTTTTAACTTGTAAGAAGAGCTAAAATAGGATAAACAGTAATAAAAAGAGAAAGCTGATTTATATGAATGTTTAAGGATATTTCAAGTAGCCTTTGTTTATATGAATACTAAATAAATGTACAGGATCTAGATTAGAAGACCTGTGGAACAGTTGTCACAATAAGACAAAGCCCAAGCATATCATATTAGTGTAATTTTCTTCCAGCCCCTCAGGATGCCTCTTCTAGTTAGAATGGAAAAGTGAATTGATTACTTTGCAAATAATACAGCTGCAATTGATTTTTAACCACCACAGATAAATACAGCTTTAAAAAGTATTTTCTAAACAAATGCAGTTTTGTGGTTCATGCCTGCAGAATATAAATGAATTATTAGTTCAGAAAAATCAGCATAATCATTTAGAAAAAGTGCATTATCAGCTTACAGTAGTTATTACAGGCACAATGTGAATTAAATAGCCCCTTTCTCCTTTTCTAATAGCAAAAGGGAAAGTAACAGCAAAGGGACAAATCAATTCTTATTGATGCACATGGTATTTAACCATTTGAGTACTGTTTGATGTCCCTGTTATAGGGGGCATTTTTCAAACTTATGTTGCAAGTCCACCAAGGTAAGCTGCTGGCGGGCCCACACTTCTCTGTTTGCTTAATGTGTTCGTAGCCATGGAACCTTGAAGCTCCCATCGGCTATGGTTCACTCTTTCCAGCCAAGGGAAGCTGTGAGGCTCCATGACTATGGACATGTTAAGTAAACAAAGTGGCACGGACCCACCAACAGCTTACCCTGGCGGCCCCGTGACCTAAGTTTGAAAAACGCTGCTCTACCATATTCTCATGGAAAAGTCAATATACACATTTCAAGAACGACGCTGAATGTCTCCCACCACTGCTTCACAGAACCTGTTACATAACAACATGGATAAGATAGTGACACCATGCTGATGTTAACAGGAGTTGCAAGGAATTCCCCAATAAACTCACGGGAGAACAAAGCCTAAGATTTACTTTTAAATAATTTGGCTGCATAGTTTATAACCATCTTACCAAACAAGAATACTTCAGTTCATTTTAGTAAGTACAAGAATTTCAATACCCTTACATATTCCAGTTTAAATTATTCTTGAGTTTTCCCCAATTTTTATTTCTTTAACTGTTGGAAAGATGCCCTATTCTTTTACAACTCCACTATACTGAAGCAAGCATTAAGAAATGTTCAGTACTGTGATAGTTTAAAGAAACATTGATCATATTTTAATTTAAAAGAAAGAGAATTGGACCATTAGAAGTTCCTTAACTTTGACAATGGCACTAAAAGTATTAAACATATTATTTAAAAAAAAATCAAATCATAAAAGGAATCATGTCAAGCTGCTGTACACAGGATATGGCTTTACAATTCACAATTCCACTGCCAATGGTATTCGTTTGTTCCTAGATATAAAGTACAAATCTCACATATGTTCTTTGGAAAGAAAGATGCTGAATGCAGCGTTGTGCAGCGTACCCTGCTGATTTATTCAAGCATCAGCAATGATAAGCATTACTGGTGATGACTACCAGAGGGAGAGGGAAGAAGCATTAATGGGACAAAACTTATAAATTATATTTCCACCACAAAATACTGTATCTATTGTCACTCCCCTATATTTTATGAAAATTGCCTTATGAATACGAACATGCATAACTTGAAGATGCTTTGTGAAAAAAAAGATCATATAATATATCATTTTAAATCTACAATCTGCTGAATCTGTATATCCTATTTTGTGCATGCATCATTCTTGTTTGTGAAGTTAGAAATATGAAGTGTGAACTAAGGATGTAAAAGTGCAACCGTTTAAATGGTTAACTGGCAAACGGTTACATGCTGGCTCCCTAGGAGTGGGTCTGGCAGCCAGCTTTCCCACACCGTGTATAACTGTATAACCATGAGAATTTTTACAGTTACGCAGTTACATTTTTAAACAACTTTTTACATTCCTAGTGTGAATTTGTTTTCAATTCTAAATGTGCTAATGAGAGCTATTAGTGATACTTTAGGAACTTAATGGCTAAATACTTAAACCAACAACCTGAGAATTATTTTATTTATTTTTCCTCTAAGTCCAAACTATAATTGGTCCAAGAAGGCATGTGACCATGCCATTTGCTACTGGAATGCATCTTGAATCTGGTGTTTTTCCATGGAGATGGGGAATGCTTTTCCACCCTGGGGAAAGTCTATTTATGAAATGAAAAGCAAACAGTCTTTTGTCTTCAGCTGGCTTTTGCAACTGCCTCCCCACCCCAAGAGGATACACATAAAGAAACCTAAAAACAACAAACTGTAGGGAAAAGATGAAGGCAAAGTTGCTAGGCCAATGTCAGAAAAAGATGAACTCTGTCCTGAGATTAAAAACAACTATAGATCAAGAATTTGCATGTAACAAGTTTCTTACCATATTAGAAAACTACCTGGCATCTTTTGTTTATTTTAACTTAGTAACTTTGATCTATCTTTTTTCACTAGTAATTACTTACATTCTACTCTTTACACTTCATAAAAACACTTTTGTTTATTATCAAGCCCAGTGTAACTAATTGTTACATAGGGGGAGCAAGCACTATTCATGTCTCCCTTTCATTGATAAAGGGGGAGAACATCTTCATGAGCTTTTTCTGTGTAAAACTTTTACACATGGTAGGATGGTTTTATTTTGGGTTTTAGTTCTTTTAGAGGTTGTTTTCCTGCGTGTTGTCAAAGGCCTTATAGCTGAGTCCTCCCAGAGCTGAGCTGGTTCAGCATCTGTGTTGCTCAACATGGGGGCAATGACACCAAATCTGTGCCTTGGCTGGGGAGACTAGAGTTTCTGACCCAGCAGGACAAGGTGGTGGGAGCCTCACAGGGCAGAAAAATGGGCATCAGTGGCTTGATCAGCATACTGGGGGACAACCCAAGGGAATTTCTGTGATCCAACCCCTCACATCTACTATAAACATATTGTTACAAATAACCCATGATTGATATTCAACTGAAAGAGATTAAAGAATAAAATAACTGTGGTACGTTTACATGCACGGGTGGTTAGTTGAGCATCTGAAATAATTTGGTACACTGCCAGTTTCACTAATTTCACTTACTCCAGCTCTGCAGAGTCTTTACTGTAAAAACAGAAAATACTGAAACTGAAAAAGTAGCCTGCACGAATTTGTAAGTAAAGGGGCTCTGAGCATGTTTGGTGATATGGCTGACAGAGCTAGCCAAAGGATTCTTATACATATTAAGAGTACAAAAACACCTATACTAAAACACTGAATTCCTAATGGCTAACCAGAAGGATACATGTCCATCCCTCTAGAGAAAACTACCATGACACAGTCTTGACCAAAGAGTAAGGAGTGAAAAGAGGGGAAAAAGAGGGAATCCTAAGGAACGTGCATGAGAAAAAGCTACATTGGTGGCAACTGAAACACTGGTTTTCAGTGTTGCCAATTCTCATATTTGGTGGGAGGTTTTAAAGCTCCAGCTCTTATTTCTTGTGATTATGTAAGAATATCAGCAATCATTTAAACAATTTCTAGCCCTCATGCCTGTAGATAAATTAAAACTTTTAAACGTGAACCTGGATGGCTGAATAATGACAAAATTTATTTTTAACTAACTAATTATTTTTGAATCGTTGGGACAGGTAGGATTTTGCAGGACTCTGTTGAATTGCACAGATAATTTGCTATGTGTTGTTGTGCATAGTAACTAACTACATGTGCAATTTACAGCATGAAAAATAAAGTTAGTAACTTCTACTATCTTTCTTTTTTAACTGCATTTAAAATAAATGCAAAATATAAAAAACTTCTATAGTTTTAGTTTAAATCTTCTATTGATGGATCCAAATAGGTACAAATGGATCTACACATTTTACAATTGCATGACATTTTCTTCACCCTCTTCCAACACCACAAACATGCTATACCATACAAAAAGGAAAAATATAATTTGCATAGTTTTATAGTTTCTACAGTGCACTGTAAACTCTAGCTAACAAACTATAAGGTGACTATTATCTACATTACAGGTTAAGTGAGACATCTGCAAAACTAAAATTAGAAGTCAAAAGTTCTTGTCACCTACTCCTGTGTCCTATTCCCAGGCTATTAGACTGTATAAGATGGTCTGTGAGGCCCTAAAATATTTTCAAGTTGTAAACTATGATTAGTTGCACCATATAATATCATTTGCCTTTGTTTTTTTTCCTTAGACCATTAGCTAACCTACCATTATCTACATTTCTACTTCAGAGTTCAATTCTCAGTCTTAATTCATAGCTCAGAATTTTATGAATAGCCTCCTCTTTATCATACACACTTCCTGGTATTTTAAATTTAAAATTCTGAAAATTGAGTAATTCCGTTATAACTCTGTGGAGGAAAACTCTTTTTTCTGATAGCTGTTGTTGTCTGCTTACAACCGTATTGGCCACTCCCTAATGTTTTAAGTAAGAAAGCAGAAATAACTGTGATTTATTTGGAAATGAAGTGAGAAGATACACTGCAATACATTTCCTTTACTTAAGAAACCATTAAAAAAACAACAAATAGCCTAGTAGCACCTTAAAGACTAACAAAACATGTAAATGGTATCATAAGCTTTCATGGGCACAACCCACTTCATCTGAAGAAGTGGGTTGTGCCCACGAAAGCTCATGATACCATCTACTTGTTTTGTTAGTCCTTAAGGTGCTACTAGACTATTTGTTGTTTTTTAAGTTTTTCCTGTTTCAGACTAACTCAGCTACCCCCTCTGAAGTTTAAGAAATCATTGTATTGTAAGCCAGCTATCTGAACTTAAAAATACAATAGGCCATGTGAAACACTTACATTTTGTAAAAGTGTAAAAGCTCTCTCTTCCCTTACACTACTGCCTAAGCATTCACTAGTGACACCCACATAGGTCAAAACTGTTCTTGCATAAAGGTTCATTGACCCTATCCCCAATAAAAGGGAACAAAGGCTATGCAAATTATACTAAAATTCGTATGTACATTCCCTATAATAAGTAATTAAAATGTAAACCAAATATTAAAAGTACTATCTCATTGAATAGCAAGCAGCAAGGTCCTTACACTAGGCAGAGATGATCAAATCATTTCTTTTATTCACAGTCTGCAATTCCACAGGGTAACATTCTTTTATTGCTCCGTACCCTTCCAAAATCTCATCATTTATATAGTATATGGAATACAATAACACAATATAAATTGTAATAATTTGAAAATGGTGTTATCCTGCAACAGCAGACACTGTTTTTATATGACTGATGAACCTGGATTGTAATTTTATTGATAATTTCATTAAAAGATAGAATGCTGCGCTCTAACCAGTCTTGTTTAAAGAACCTGCTGCACACCTTGACACAGGATCGTCTTTTCTCAATAGGAGCAGGGTCACTTGCTTTATTTTATTTGTGGCATTTATCAAAACTACTGCTTCCCTTATGTGCAGTTTATAAATGTTTATGAACAGTTTCATCGGCAGTTAGCAAATTGCTTCATAACTTGTAGCTTGGAAGCACTCCTGAAAGGGTCACAGGGTTCATGGATCTGTACCTCCTTCTCTGACTACAATATATTTCAAAAGCTATTAGAGGGCTTATCCCATAGTGTGGTATCTTTGTGTGTATTTTATCTGAATGTGCTCTCTCTCACTCACTCACATACACACACTTATAGACACACCTCATTTTACTATCTGATTCATAAAGAAAAATATTCATTATACAAAAAGGTTTATATTGGCAGCCTGAATAGTGGAGATTGGGGATCTGCAACTATTACTCACAAGACTACTCCCTCTCAAGTCAAGACTATGCATATAAATAGGACTGGGTCCTGTGTGGGTATTTTATGTCCATTCATTTTTCTATCCAGCCTGAAATATAATTAGAATCCAGTTCTACAGTCAAAATTAATAGGGAGAGCTCTGCGTAAAGGAATTTCAGGATCAGGTCCTGTAGTTGTGTATAGGCTATAGGTTGGATCTCCTTGGTCCAGCATGTTTGGGACCTGACCGGTCCCAAATGAGAGAATTTGCCGGTCCAGAGGAGATCTCCAGCCACCGGCTCCCAGTGCTACCCTAGAAGGCACCCTGCCTCGCCTCCGTCTCTGCCCCACACAACCTGGCAGGGTTACTTGCCCAGCGCGCTGGCTCCCTGGGCAAGAGAGGCTCCAGACTCCTGCCATGGGGGTGCAACCCCACACATCTGGGGGCAGCTGCGGCCCCGTGCTCTAGAGAGTAGCTGCAGGGCTCTGGCCTCGGGGCTGCTGCAGGGCTCCAGCCCCGGCCCTGTGTGCCAACAGGCTGCTCCAGGGATTCAGACCTGTGTTGCTGTGGGGCTCTACTCCAACCCCAAGCTCCTGGGGACTGCCACAGTGTCCAAGCCCCATGCTCCAGGAAGCTGCTGGAGGACTCTGGTCCTGCGCGGCTGCGGGGCTCCAACATCAGTCCCAAGTTCCCGGGGGCTGCCCTGGGATCTGGGGCTGCCAAAAGGCTTCAGCCCAGTGCCGATCTGTGCTGCTGGGGGCCTCCTGCATGGCCCTGCACCGCCGTGGGCTGCTGAAGGCTGCTGCAGGGCTCTGGCCTCAGTCTCATGCTGCCCCCAGCCAGCTGGCCCTCCTGCCCTTAGGCTCCCGGTCTCTCTGATCCAGGAGCATCCAAGGTCCTGCCAGATTTCGGATGTTGCTTGACCAGAGAGTACCAGTTTTTGGAGGTACAATCTATATTTTATTACTTTTTGCTTTTAAATAATGGAACCTACATTCACATAACAAATTCACAAGTGTGCATGCTTTGTCTGCACTTCCTTAAACTGAATCCTAAGTATCTTCCTTTTTTTCTTCTTACACATCTGATACCATTATTCAGATACAGCTAGTCATAAGGTCAAAGATCTGACCGTCATCTACAGTTGCTTAGGCTTGTAAATTTCCAAATTATCATTACCAACTGCTGTCTTTTTACTTTTACTTAAATCATCCTTGCAGAACAATAAAAGTTCTATTTTTAAGATTTAAAAATAGACAAGCAATTGGAATAAAATTGAAGGTGAAAAACAGAAAAATGCCAAAATACCTCTACCTATAATTCTGTATCTTATGAATCTGAGGCAAACTGATAGAATGCAAAACAGGTACATCTCTAGAATTACAATATCTGTTACTACACATATAATTTTGTTTTTAAAGATCCCTGTTAAAATGTTAAGTCTTTTACAGCTGCCAAATAGACTTCTATTTATAAGTTAACCAAATGGCAATAACTAATCAAGACTCATCTATAAATTCTTCTTCTAAGTTAGATTCTCATGCCTAGTGTAACCTATGAACAGAGAATTACTACAAACTACATCAATATATTACATAACATGAAATGGATATGAAAGACAATCGGGACAGCACTGATTTACCTAAGTAATATTTTCATAAACTGTACAAAATAAGCATCTTCTGTTAAATATGTCCAAGGAAACCAATTCTTCAACTTAAGGATAAATATTCCAAATTAAAATAATATATGTCAACAGGAAAACATCGAAAGCTTTTGAAACTCAGTTAAGCAAACTTAACCAAACTTATCCAAACACCAAGTTATCAAACAAGACTCCATATATTCAGAGGTGTTGCAGGAACCTAATATTATGCATGGTAAAATCTATATACCAGTAAAAGGCCTTACACATTGAACTTTTATTTTTTTTCATGTACAATTTACAGTCACCTAGGAGGAGGGTGCATAAGTGGGGTTCTGAAGGGATCACTTTTGGAACTGGTTCTGTTCATTATCTTCATCAACAATTTAAATAATGGCATAGACAGTTCACTTATAAAGTGTGCAGATGATACCAAGCTGGGAGAGGTTGCAAGTGCTTTGGAGGATAGGGTCATAATTCAAAATGATCTGGACAAACTGGAGAAATGGTCTGAGGTAAATAGGATGAAATTCAATAAGGGCAAATGCAAAGTACTCCACTTATGAAGAAAGGCATGCAGAAAGGCATCTAGGGGGTCATAATTGACCACAAGCTAACTATGAATCAACAGTGTGACACTGTTGGGGAAAAAAAAGCAAACATCATTCTGGGATGTATTAACATGAGTATTATAAGCAAGAAGTAATATCCCCCCCCCCCTCTATTTTGCACTGATTAGACCTCAACTGGAGTTCTATGTCCAGTTTTGGGCACCACATTTCAGGAAACATGTCAACAAATTGGAGAAGGTCCAGGAAAGAGCAACAAAGATTATTAAAGGTGTAGAAAGCATGACTTGTGAGGGAAGACTGAAAGAACTGGGTTTGTTTAGTCTGAAAAAGAGAAGACTGAGAGGGAACATGATAACAGCTTTCATGTACCTAAAAGATGACAAGAGAGAGAGAGAAAAAAAAATTATTCTCCTTAACCGCTGATGACTGGATAAGAAGTAATGGGCTTAAATTGCAGCAAGGAAGATTCAAGTTGGATAATCCTAACTTTCAGGGTGGTTAACCACTGGAATTGCCTAGAGATGTTGTGGAAGCTCCATCATCAGAGATATTTAAGAGCGGGTTAGAATGACATCAATCAAGCAAGAGCTAGATGGTGATTGTTCCTGTGGTGAGTGAAGGGGTCTGGACTTGATAACCGCTTGAGGATCCTTCCAGTTCTTGTATTCTGTGATTCTATGATCTTTATGATGCTTCCTACTGGAGCCACTATGAAGCATGAAATATGTATTCACTTCACTGAATTTTGCATAAATATCCAAAACCTTACTAGATTTCACTAAAGAGGAGTTTAAACACACTTGCACTGACTCCTGAGTGATCAGTAGATTATGGGACATCTGCAGTAGGTTAGTCAGGAGAGAAAAATACTTAATTACGCTATGAAAACTGATTTGTTGAGAAGTTAGGTCTTCAGGAGTGCACATTAATCAAAACAAAGACACACTAAAAAGACCAACATTTGTTCAGCTGCGCTGTTTTGAAATACTGGGATTAAAAACACGCACAGGTGCCCAGAAACTTTGTTTAAATCTCATAATGAAGGTTCTACTTATATTGTGGTTGTCAAAAATTTTAGCCAAGTCATGGACAAGCCATGGGAATTGCAGAAACATAAAAATGGACCTTATTACTTGAGCTAATAAAGTCCATTATTACTTTTCCATTAATTTCCATGGTCAGCCTCCCCTAGCTCAGAGTAGCGGTTCCTTCTGTTCACCTGGTGTGAAGGAAGGTGCTCCACTTTCACCCCAGAGCAGCCATGGCTCCCACCGTCAGCCCTGCCTACGGTCATGCACCTGCTTTCAAAACTGCGGTAGAAGCCTAATATTGCAGAATTTGCAATTTCCACAAGCTAAGTGTGACCTTATAATATAATTCAGTTGGCTGTGACTAATAAAAATAACTTTCTACCAATAAATACTAGTAATTTCGGTGGCACTCACATTTAGACACAGGAGAAAACTGCTGTGATGGGAACAAGGTAAAAATAAAATTAACCTAAATGAAAAAATTACACAAGACTTCAGGAAGATGTTGGGGTTTTTTTTGTTTTTTTGGTTTTTATAATACAAGGGTATAATGATGGTGCCACATAGACACAAACGTCTTTTATTTTATTTTGTATACAGAGAACATCTGACAGCTTCAATGTTTTCCAGTACCTGGAGTGCTAGTTAATATGGCAATTTTAATGCAACTGCAATCTATAACATAATGTCAGACTCATGTATTTCTGTTGTCACAATAAAGAAAAAAAAGAAAAACTGCAAGAAACAAAATCAACAGGGCAGAACCTCATGAAGCAAGCAGAGAAAACAGAATGAAATGCATACACGATTCACCTTCTCCTCCCCAAATGTAAAGGAAATGTAATTAAGGTATAATGGAGATTTAAAATAAATTAAAATCTAGCAGAACTATAAAGTTCATGAAGAGTAACTAGTAATGGCACAAATAAGATAGCAAAATAGGTTTCTGGTGTGTTTCCCTACAAATAGTTTAATAAATTTATAATACATATATGGGCTCAAAATGGGCATTTTATACCAGCAATTTTCAAATGTTTTCATGGAGTAGACCACTTCTCTCCAGTTCATGATTGCATGGATCAACTTCCCTCCCATTTACAATAAAAAATGGTTATACACTTATATTGTAAATTGCTGTTCTTTGAGATGTGGATGCAGCCATGTATTCTAATCAGGTGTGTGCTTACACAGCATGTTGGAGGCAAGACAGTTTTCCATATCACTGTCCGTCATGGTGACATATGCACTCTGCACTTCCTCATGCTCCTTCTTAAGGCTATATAAGGGTGGCACTGTCCTAACTACCTTCATCAGTTCCTTCAAACCCGAAGAGTGGCCCTAAGGGTATGTCTAGATACATGCCTCTGCCGACAGAGGCATGTAAATTAGACTACCTGACATAGTCAATGAAGCAGGGATTTAAATATCCCCCGCTTCATTAAAATAAAAATGGCCACTGCGTTGTGCCGGCTCAGCTGATTGTCGGCACAACGCGGCAGTCAAGACGCGGATTGGTCGACAGGGAAAGCCGTTGTTGACCGATCCCTTATGCCTTGTGAAAGGAGGTTTACAGGATCGATCGACAACAGCTTTCCCTGTCGACCGATCTGCGTCTTGACTGCCGCATTGTGCCGACAATCAGCTGAGCCGGCACAATGCGGTGGCCATTTTTATTTTAATGAAGCGGGGGGATATTTAAATCCCTGCTTCACTGACTATGTCGGGTAGTCTAATTTACATGCCTCTGTCAGCAAAGGCATGTAGTCTAGACATATCCTAAGAGTCCAATGCAGAGAGAATACACATTTGCATCAACATCTTGAAGAACAAGAACTACAACAGAGGTAAATAATTGTTCTTTGAGTGGATACAGACTCATATTCAACTCAGGAGGCTCACAAATAGTACCATAAGCAGTGGGGTTTAGAGTCTATTTAAACAGTGACTGTGGTATCATTTTGCCAAAGTTCACATTTGCCCTTGAGGTAGTCTTGATGGTGTATGACTAACTGCATATATAATGGATCAAGGAGTAGCCCTTCAAACATCCATTATAGGAAAAGCATTGAGAAAAGTTGTGGAGCGGAAAAGCTATGGAGGGGAAAAGTTGTGGCGGGGAAAAGATTTGTACATTTCAAGCTCCAGGACATTGATATGATGCCTCACTATCTATTCTGCCCATGAACCATCCAGGTGAGGACTGGTTACAACTGTCTTCACTGGGAGAGGACAGGGGAATGTGACTTCTGATCATACATTGTGTGGTCTATTCTAAAGAATACAGGACCATAGGAAGAGCTTGGACTAGCTTATTCAGATGGTGTCAGCTGTGTTGGTTAACTGATATTAGCCAGGCTTGTATAGGGCAAAAGCACAGGTTTGTACTCACAGTAAATAAGCCATGTGACAAAGCAGCATGAGGCACACGTGAGCTATGGTGAATGGGAGAGACAGAGACTCATAATATTCACATATAGACTGAAACCTTTTCTGGGAAAGGAAGGTTTTTGCTAATGTGGAGTCAAGTAAAGCCCTCAGGAATTGAAGCCTCTGTGTGAGACCTGATGTTGAATTATCAATGTTCAAGATAAGCTGCAGACAGTCAATGAGATGGAGAATAAACTGGATTTAATAGAGAGTCCGAGGATGGGATTGGCTTTGCAAAAGCCAATCGTTTATTTAAGGAAAGACATGTAAAGCAGGGGTGAGCCAAAGGGCCTCCACAGGCTGGATTCGGTCTGCCAAGTGGGTTGATCCGGCCCTCGGAGGCCCTGCCGCTCCCCCCACCCCCATGCCCATTAAGGTCTAGGGGGGCCGGGGAAGCACATGAAGTTTCCTCTGCTTTGCCAGGAGCGCACGGCTCCTGGCAGGGTGGGAGGAGACTTTGTGTACTCCCCACCCCCATGCCCTGATTGGTCTGGGGGCAGGGGAACACACAAATTTTTCTCCACCCTGCGAGGAGCGTGCAGCACTTAGAAGCGCCATGCGCTCCAGGCAGGGTGGGAGGAGACTTTGCGCTCTCCTCCACTCCCCAGCTCTGATTGGCCTGGGGGCAGAAGGGGAGCGCTTGAAGTCTCCTTCCACTGCCAGGGGCATGGGCGCCTAGGGGAAACCTCTGGGGAGGAGCAAAGGCACTCCCCCACCCCCAGTCCAATCTTGGTCTGTGGGTGGGGAAACAGGGAAGTATCCTGGCCCCACCCCTTCTGCTAGAGGTCTGGGGCCACTTGAAATATTTCTGAAGTGGCACCCAGCAAAAAATTATTGCCCACCCCGATGTAAACCATTCTCCTCAAGAATGCCAACATTACTGTCATGCATTTTGTGTACATAGCAGGAGCTGATGATAGGACAAAGGGAAGTACAACATGTTGATAATTGCCCACTACCACAAACTTCAGAAACTTCCTGTGACTTGGTAGGATTGAGTTGTGAAACTGAGCAAAATGAAAATCAAGGCGAGAAAAATAATTGTTTTGATCCAGGGAGGGAATGATAGATGCTGAAGAAATCATGCAGATTCTCATGTACTTGATAAATTTGAGATTGTAAATTCCAAAATGGAACTGAGACCACCCTTTTATTTAGGAATTAGAAAATATAAAATGGGTTTATTGTAGTAGACATTGGAGTGTCCTTTACTCTCATATATATAATATATATATTATCCCAGAATGGAACATATGTTGGCCATACAGTTGAAAGATTCATCCCCTACTTTTGAGAGTAACAAATACTAATCAGATGATAAAGGAGTCTGCTCCAGTAGATTAGGCTCTCAAGAACAGAGTGGAAAAGAGAAAGAAAGTCTCTCTTTTATTCAAATGCATTTTTTCTAAAGAAAGAAATCATCACATGATGGGTCTCCCCTACATGCTTATGACCACTGAAAAAAGTTATTACAGATATAAAAGTACAGTAACTTCTACTGACTGCCTAATGCCTGGTGGCTGAGAAGAACTGAAGGGCCCAAGAATTTAAGATAGAGAGGAGGCAGTGAGCTATTTTTCTCCTCAGTGGCTCTGTAATTCCTTCAGGCAACAAATTTCTTTCTTTCTTTTGTACTGCACTGTAATCCAAACCCTCAGATTTAAACAACCCAGACTGCATTGGAGCCACTCTTCATGATCTTCCTGGGCATTTGTAGCTCAGCAGGCCATGTAAATTTTGTGCTGACAGGTCTCTATCTTTGAAGAGTAAAATGTATAACATATATATGTATAACATATGTGTGTGTGTGTGTGTTATAATTTAATATAGATTACCATTTAGAAATAAAATAAAATAAACTAGACTTCTGCATACTGTCATCTGCAAAAAAGTTTATTTCCCCCCTTAGCATAGTATGAAAGAAAATCATTGCTTTCTTTTTCCCATATTGAATCAGAAGCTTAGAACAAGTAAAAGCTCTCTTTGAGCAATATTTCCTACTAAATTCTGAACATTATAACTACAATTTGCTTAATTAACTAGATAAGGGAAATGGAGATTACAGAAGAAAATCTCAATATCTAGTTACAAAACATCTGAGACAAATTATTTGCAAATGTAAGCTATCTACATATCTCTATTGTGTAATACAACTACCCATGGACAGTGCCTTGGTCTGTTTGGAGAAAAAATGCTAAACAATTGTCAGATCAGTTATACTGAAGTTCTTATCTTACACACTCAAATTATACGGAGATTAAAATTGTACATCATGGAAGACTAATTATCTCTTAATTAGGTGTTTTAGTCCTTTTTCTAAACCATCAGCTAAGCTGTTAATAGTGCATCTGCTCAATGAGAAATAACAGTTGTCTGAACTATTTCAAAATGTACAGATATTCTTGATAGCCATATTAAACCTGCTGGCAGGGGAAAGGGAGGACTGGAAGAAAGAAACATGCAAACAGCAGTAATGAAATACACACTTACTGGAGTTTAGCAGTTGACACCACATTGCTATTACCCATACACTAATTCATTTTAACACAGATTTTTAAAGCACCATCATTGTATATCAAAGAAATAAAGGTGTTATGTAATCAGCAGACAACAGCTGGATAATGCCATCAAATTCTAGCAATGCTTTAGGATATTCTCACGTTTCATCTGCTATTATAGTGAAAATTATTTCTAGAAAAAATTATATTGGATGTCTTCATATCATGATCAATTTATATGACAAACACAGTGTGTTATCGGTTACTGTAGTAACTGTTGTTGTAACTAACATTACATAAATTATTACTAGAGGTTGAATCTCTCTAGAGAGCTGACCAGTGCCGAACCAGAGAATTTGCTGAACCACAGGAAGTCAATATTGTCTAGTGGCATTACCAACACTTGCATTGCTTACTGGGCTCTGAGAAGACATTTAGGGGTAAATCAGAGTTAAATAACAGCACAGAACACTGAGAGGCACGACTAGTGGCTTTAAATATACTTTATGGGACTGAGGGAAACTTGGCCACATCTGTGATAAGTGGAAATCCAGCCAACTAAAATCATGCTGGATCACAGATGTTGCCGGCCAGAGAATGACAGACTAGAGAGGTTCAACCTGTACTTCTATGAAGAGTTAATTTCTCCATTTTAGGTTTCAAGTTTCAGACTATATTTAAATGTATCAGAAAGAAAAAGATCATCATCATAATTACAATACTCAGCATTTATATAGTAGTTTCCATCTCCATTAACTAATCATAGTCATCTAATTTATTAATCTAAATTTGAAAAGATATATATTTAATATTGCATCCATAAAACATACATTTTCAATAATAATACATTATGTGAAATGTAGCAGAAAATGGATACAATTTAAGGCCCTAGTCGCGCAAGGCATTCTACACAATCAAATCCTTATCCAGGTGTTGGAGTCCCATTGATTTCAGTGCAAGTATCACACTGTATTTATTCCCCATTATTCTTTTCTTCTGGCAATGATTAATAGAAAGATTTGCCAGAACATTGTTCACTGATCAATTAAACTGAAAAACTATTTTCTCTTTGCAATATGTTTCTATATACATTTTTACTAGATATAAACATGATTAGTCATAAAATATATGTTTTTTTGCTTTATTGTTTCTTTAAAACAAGCCAACTCTTTTTAGTAATTCACCCCAAAGAAGAGAATCAGCTGACCCACTTCAGTAGAAATATCAAGATGTGTACATAACACCAATGAGTAACTCTGTAATTTTATGACTGTAACCTCTACGCCTCCTTAAGTCCACTTCCTTCCCCCACCTGCCATTCCTCAATTTGTTTTTATTCTCATTCATGACACACCAAAAATCAATTTTCAGTTCCTCAGGGCACAAGGTGTTGACTTCTTTGTTTTCAAAGGGGCCAGGCCACTTTTGGACATCATAACAATAAAATAAATGACACTAGTTATACAATTTAAAATTGTGACCTCAAACAACAGTTTCCTATGGGCACTGAAAGTCATTTAAAGGTTCATAATTGATTCTTATTCCATGTCACTGAGCTCTTTTGTGACAACAGACTTAGTCCTACAAAGGGCTGGATCCTGCAATATGTTGGTTGCCTCAAAACACTTGAGTGTATCAAACAACTCAAAAGAAGTATTCAGCTCTTTGCAGTACTGGTGCAAAATATCTATCAGCCTGGTTACAGAATTTTGTAAATGTTGTTTGCATCCTACTTCTAATGTTATTAGAAAACAGATTTTTTTTATATTGACTGTGAAGAAGTATCAAAGTCATTTTAGGAAGCTGATGTGTTTTTTACAATTACATTATCAATACTTAGATGGTATTTCAAGAATTACACATTACCACAAGAATTTATTAGGCAGTCTCTCTGAAAACCAAAAAGATATTTAGAAATGGAACCTTTTGCTGTATGCAATATTTTCAGATTCATGTATGCCACGACTGCAGGGAGTAGATTCTGTACAGACATTAGTATATTAAAACAAACACACACATTTCTAAGTGAAAATTCCATCTAATGACCTTTTGTAAAATTCTAAGGTGGTTTACCATACAAAAATACTTACATTTTAATTATAATTAAGAAATTGAATTTGTGGTACATCATTAACAAAAGATTGTTTTTAACTCCTCTTGGCAGCTACTGATAATGTCTATTCCTCAGAGATTTTGCATCAGAAATTGTCAGTCAAGAATGTTAAATATTCAAAATTAACTCCAAAACAAAGAATGCTAAAATAATTAAATATTCTACACTAAGTTTATTATGAGAACAAATGTGCTTCTTGACTTTTATTAAGCTGCTTCTTCAATAGGTAGGTTCAGTCTATTTAGGTGGGAAATAAAACCTTCCGAGCTCTGAAACAGGAACCAGTGTCATCAAAAGAGTGCTGATTTTCACTACTTTTTAAAATATAATACCATAGAAATCTGTTATGTGAAGTAGTTCTGAGTGTTTAAAGCACTATACCAACATCTTTAGTTACTTTTATTACATGTAAATAAAATACAAAAATGTATAACTAGATTCATTCCTTTTCACTGTTTTTAAAACTACTGTAACACAGGGTGCCAAGATTTTTTTCAACTAAGAAGCAAAAATACAGAAAAAGAACCAAATAACCTACCAATAAAACTTTCAATATGTTTCCATTGGATGATTATTTCTTTACAGTACCCTGGAGCATTCTAACTTCATTTTAGCAGCACATCTAACTTAACTGTAATAGTAATTACTCTCTGAAATATTGTGGTGGAAACAAAACTCAGAGGGCTGTTTTTTCTTAGAAAATAATTAATAACTAAGCATTATTTCAAAATTACATACAGTTCCTTTAAGAAAGATTTGCACACAAAAAAGGGGGGTCTAACAATGATGTCCTCTGATCACATCTTCATTGTGACGTGTAGCAATTTCTCAGTTGGGGAGCACTGCCCCACCAAATACAGCCCATACACTTGGGACCTATTTACTTTAGGAGTGTGCCTGATAGCTGATAGGAAGGTCTATTGTTCAGTGAAGCCTTTATTCTGGCTTTTTCCTGAGCATATCTGAATGGACTATTCCTGGACTCAGTGTGAGGCCCTTGCAACTCAACAATGGCCACTGGGTAAGAGAAAGTTACTCACCTTGTGCAGTAACAACAGTTCTTCGAGGTGTCCCCATGGGTGCTCCACTGTAGGTGACAGGCTCGTCCCGGCGCCACAGGTCGGAGATTCTTTAGCCGTGGTTTAGCCGGACTGCGCATGTGCGGGGGCATTGCGTGCCTTTCATGCCGTTTCTGAGTGTGTGCGTGGACTGGCTCCTGCCAGTTCCTCCTAATTGGGTCACTCCTGAAAGATATAAAGAAGAGACTCTGAAGCAGGGAGGAAGGCGGGTTGTGGAGCACCCATGGGGACACCTTGAAGAACCGTTGTTACTGCACAAGGTGAGTAACTTCCTCTTCTTCTTCAGTAGTCTCCGTGGGTGCTCCACTATAGGTGAGTACCGAGCTGTAGTCCGTTCTACGGAGGAGGGCTTGGAGTTAAGATGAGTGAACTGTGGAAAGCACCACGGTAGCCAGTGCTGAGTCTCGGAGGATTGCATCTACCACGTAATGTTTTGTAAAGGTCATGTCGGAAGACCAGGTTGCTGCTCGTTGGATGTCCTGCAAGGGAACACCTCTGAGAAAGGCTGTAGTCATCACCATCGCCCTCGTGGAATAAGCGTGGAGAGAGGTAGGTAGAGATTTGTTGTGTAACGAGTAGCAGTGTGTGATGCATTTTACAATTAATTTGGAGATGCCTTGCAACGATAAGGGTTGGCCCTTGGTTCGGTCATTTGGGCATAATAGTAAGCGCTGTGATTGTCGGAAGGGACGAGTCCTCTTCAAAAAGAAAGCCAGCGCCCTGCGAACCTCCAAAGTGTGTAAACGGACCTCACGCGGTGAGGCGTGAGGTTTGGGGTAGAAGGTTGAAAGTACTATAGGTTCATTAATATGAAATTCCAAATTGACTTCCTGCAAGAAGTTGGGGTGGGGTCTTAGTACAACTCCGTGGCTAGAAAAGGTAGTATATGGAGGGGTTGCCGAAAGGGCAGCGAGTTCACCCACGTGTTGTGCCAATGTAATCGCCAGGAGGAAGATGACTTTCATGGTAAGTACAGTGAAGTTGCAGGTGGCTAATGGCTCAAACGGTGGGTACGTGAGTGTGTCCAGAACTAATTGCAGGTCCCAAGGTTCAGGAGGATTCCTGCGTGGAGGGTAAAGGTTCATAAGACCTTCCAAAAATCGTTTGGTTGTGGGATGGGCAAATATTGAATAGCCGTCAATGGGTTGCCTGAATGCAGAGACGGCCGAGAGATGGACCCTGATTGATGACAACGCCAGTCCAGAGTGATGGAGGTGTAATATGTAATCTAGAATACGTTGGAGAGGGATGGTCAGAGCATCTAGGCTATTATCAGTGCACCAGGAATGAAATCGGCACCATTTATAGAGATAGGTCTTGCGTGTAGATTCTCGTCTGCTGTGTATCAATACCTCCTTTACTTGTTGAGAACAGGTCGTCTCTGCGTGGTGGAGCCAGCTAGGAGCCAAGCAGTGAGATGTAGTCAGTCGATCTGGGGTTGTGTAATGGACCGTTCCCGTTGCGTCAGGAGATCTGGACGTTCTAGTAAGTGATACAGAGGTTGTAGAGACATTTGCATCAAAAAAAAGGAACCCACGTCTGTCTGGGCCAGAATGGGGCTATAAGAATAATTGTGGCTTTGTCCATGGTTATCTTTTCCAGTACCCTGGGAAGAAGTGGAAACGGGGGAAAAGCATAGAGTAGCCGTTGGCCCCAGTGTATCAGGAACGCGTCCCCTAGGGACTTCGGACCGATTCCTGCTCTGGAGCAATACCTCGGGCATTTCGTATTGAGGTGCGTCACGAACAAGTCTATGGTGGGGTACCCCCATCTCTGGAAAAGAAAGTGTGCTACACGTCAGTCGAGTTCCTACTCGTGCTGAAGAAAAAAAATGTCTGCTGAGCATATCAGCAGTAGTGTTGTCTTTGCCAGGCAGATACGTGGCAATGATCCTGATTTGTTGACGAATGCACCAGTTCCATAGCCTGGTGGCTTCCGCACACAAGGATTTCGATCTGGCGCTGTAGTAGACCGTGGTGGTATTGTCCGTAAGGATTTGGACTCTATGGGCTTGGATTTTGTGTGAAAATGCCTTGCATGCATTGGATAAGGCCCTTAGCTCCAATAAGTTGATATGTTGGAGGGCCTCTGTCGCTGTCCATTGACCTTGAACGCGTTCCTTCACACAATGAGCTCCCCATCCTATCAAAGAGGCATCTGTCGTGATTTGTATGTCGGGTTACGTGCTGTGGAAGGGAAGACCGGTAAGCATGTTGGCACAGGATGTCCACCATGTAAGGGACTGTGGTACCATAGGTGGTACCATTACCATTCTGTGAACGCTTTGGCTGAGTGGGCGGTACACAGAAGCGATCCAATGTTGTAGGCATCTGAGATGGAGCCTCGCGTGCTGTACCATAAAAGTAGTGGCTGCCATATGTCCCAGGAGTCGTAACAGGTAAGTATGTCGATTCTGGGACTCATAGATATGATGTGTAGTAGATCTCATATTTTGTTGAATCTGTCTATGGGAAGATAAGACCTGGCCGTTGCAGAGTCTAACTGAGCCCCAGTTAACTCAATGGACTCTTGGGGTATGAATGACGACTTCTGGATGTTTATTAGAAGTCCTAGAGTCACAAATAGTTCTCGTCACATGGGCAGCGTGGAGCGACTGCTGGTACATGGTTGCTTTGATCAGGCAATCGTCCAAATATGGGAATATCATAATGCCTTGGTGATGAAGATAGGCTGATACCACCGCCATTGTTTTGGAGAAGACTCTCAGAGCGGACGAGAGGCCGAACGGCAGGACTCTGTATTGAAAATGTTGGTTGCCAACAATGAATCTGAGAAAATGTCTATGCGGGGTGTATTGAGATGTGGAAGTATGCGTCCTGTAAGTCGAGGGACGTAAACCAATCTCCCAGGTTGAGCACTGGAATGATAGAAGCTAGTGTCACCATCTTGAATCTGTACCTTCTGAGATGTTGATTGAGCCGCTGAAGGTCCAGAATAGGTCTCCATCCCCCTGATTTCTTCTCGGTTAGGAAATAATGGGAATAAAACCCTCTGCCCTGGAATTGTTCGGGTACCCTCTCCACTGCCCTGATATCGATGAGATGTGAAACCTCCTGCATGAGGAGAGCTTCGTGAGAAGGGTCCCTGAAGAGGGATGGAAGTAGGGGAGTGGTGGGGGGGAAGGAAAGAAGAGGGATGGTGTAGCCAGATGTTATCAGCTCGCAGACCCATTGGTCAGTGGTGATGACGAACCACCTGAGTCTGAATGGGCGTAAATGATGGTGAAAAAGTTTTCTGGTCTCTGTACGAGGTGTTAGAGAGATGGTCGGCAGTCCCTCGACTGGCCCGTCAAACTAGCTGCTTTTTATTGTGTTGAGCAGGCGTTCTGGTAGATTGCGGGCATCACTTCTGCTGACGCAGCTTGCCCCGCTGTTGAGGTTCGTATTACCGGAACCTGGGGTTGGTAAAGGAGAATTGTCGCTGCCTGTAGTAAGGGGTATAGCGCCTTCGGCGATATGGTGGCGTATACATCCCTAGTGTCTTGAGAATAGTCCTAGAGTCCTTCCCTGAGTGGACTTGATCTGTGTTAGCCACGAAGAGACTTTGCCTATCAAATGGCAGATCCTCCAATTTAGCCTGAAGCTCTTTAGGCACCGCCGCCATCTGCAGCCAGGAGGAGAGTCGCATCACCACAGATGTAGCAGTGGTTCGAGCTGCAGCGTCAGCAATGTCCAGGGAAATTTGCAAGGTAGTCCTCGATGCCGTATAGCCCTCCTGTACCACTGACTTTAGTCCTCCGGGAGATGCTCCAGGAGTGTCATGAGCTTTGAATAGTTATCAAAGCTGTGGTTACACAGGAGAGCGCAGTAGTTTGCCATTATGAGCGTTGATGTGGAGGATGAATAGACTTTCCTCCCGAACTGGTCTAAACGCTTGGCCTCTTTATCACTGGGAGCATTCTTGTGCTGCGGGTTCTTTGCTCGTTGTTGAGCGGCATCGACAACCAAGGAATTTGGCTGCGGATGGATAAATAAAAACTCCATCCCTTTAGGAGTCACAAAATATTTCTTGTCGGCCTGTTTGTGAGTGGCCTGGGAGGATCGCTTCGTCCAATGGGAGGACCATCTTATTATTCTGTGATGGCTGCAGGTTTTTAAGCAGACGACGTTGTTTCTGTTTAAGTTCACCGAGTTGCACCTCCTGGGACTCTGCCACCCTCCTGAAAAGGTCATGGAATTGCTTAATGTTGTCCACCGGGGAAGTATTGCCAGGGAAGACTGCGTTGTCTGGGGAAGAAGAAGACATGTCAGTTGGGGATTCCGTTTCAGGCTGCAGTTGTTGTTGGAGAGACTCTCGATGCTCGTTGGGGTGGTCCACCAGCGCATGTGTATCCCCTGAGGGAGTTGGTGGTCTGGTGGATGGCTGAGGTGATGGCAGCCTGGCGCTACTATGCGATCGTCTTTCATGACAGTGTAGCGAGATGGAACGGGAGTGACTGTACGAGCGGTGGTGCGAGTAGTAGCCTCGGTGATGGTAATACCTGTCGTGGTAATGCCGAGATGAATGATAATATGGAGAATATCTCCTGTCTGAAGTGCAAGAGGATCTCGTAGGAGATCTAGGGGAGCGAGACCTCCGCCTGGAGTACATAGGCGAATGAGGTGACCTATGATAATGCTGAGGAGAGGGTAAGTACTGTGGAGACCCTCTGCGGTAGGATCTAGGAGGACTCCTATGGTAAGAGTGAACAGAGTATTGAGGCTGGTGATTGCAGTTGTGGAGAGAATGCAGCTGGTTCTGGGCTAGGAGAAGGCGTGAATACCCTCCTGGATTTGTAAGCAGCCTTGTGTGCCACAGGAGATGCTTGTGTGTGGGTGCGAGACCTTCTTTGTTGTTGTTGTGCTGTGGGAACTGACTGCCGGCAGCACCATTCGAGTTGATTCATCATCAAAGCCCGGTGCCAGTTCCCCCGGTGCCGATTGGTGTGATGTTGTGACAGTGAGCAGCGTGGAAGGTGCCAGTGCCACGTGCGTCGGTGCCAACGTAGCCGACACCCAAGGTATCGGAGATCTTGTCATCGGTGCTGGTGGGCTTGGTGCCATCGGCGCCGGTGCCGTGGGACTAGGCACCGAGGAAGAGGATGGCAAGGGACTCAAGGGCGGTGCCCGAGTCAATGGTCTCAGTGCCTGGACTGGTGCCATCGGGCGCTCCTTCGGTGCCAGTCTGCTTGGTGCCGATGGCTTTCATTTCGTTGGCGCAGGCACTGAATCGGCCCTTGGAGGCCTTTCTGATGGCGGTGCCACTTCTCTACGCAAAGACGGGCTCGGCTCCGAGACTGTACGGCTCGTCTTATGTATTCAAGCCTGGATGCTGGAAGAGGAGCTAGATGTACCTGGCTTGTCACCCATGCTTATCCTATGGGTCGTTGCTGGCTTACTCGCAGTCTTAGAGGCTCCCGAAGGCTCAAGTTCAGGGGGTTGAAGAGCCTTATTAAACAGCAGCATCTTCAGGTGCATTTCGCTGTCTCGTCTCGCCCGCGCTGTGAGCCTGGAGCAGTGCTGGCACTTCTGAGGGATATGACCCTCGCCCAAGCACCTGATACAGCTGTCATGGCCGTCTGAGGCTGGCATTGCCTCATGGCATGAGGAACATTTCTTTAATCCGGTAGACCCCGGCATTCTGATAGGCTTACTAGTTAGTTATAGTTAACAGAAAGAGAAAAACGGAGGAGAAAAGTTTTTTTTTAAACTAGAAGAGTATGTGTAAAGAACAACTAACTATAGCTAACAACTAACTCTAGACCAACTATTTACAGATTTCTAAATATTTTCTTGTCAGGTTGAGGAGAAGGAGTTCACTCCACCTGCGACTGTGAACGGTTAGGAGGAACTGGCGGGAGCCGGACTGTGCGCACACTCAGAAATGGTGCGAAAGGCATGCGACTCCCCCGCACATGCACGGTCCAGCTAAACCACGGCTAAAGAATCTCTGACCTGCGGCGCTGGGACGAGCCCGTCACCTACAGTGGAGCACCCATGGGGACTACTGAAGAAGAACTGTTTTCACCCTCAAATGCTGATAACAATGGGTAAGCAGTCACACAATGGAGACCGTGTAACTTGATATATATGGCAGTGCCTATCTCCATTGGAACTGGGGCTGCCACCATAACACTAACACTTATTATGGGTCCCTGATGGGGAGAACTGTAGCTCTTGTGGCATAGGTCCTGCAGAGGTTCCTAATTGCTTCCACAATGAATGTGGAGAAGACAGGGTTACTCACCCTCTGCAGTAACTGAAGTTCTTTGAGATGGGTGTCCTTTTGGGTAATCCACCTTAGGTGTTTGGGCGACCCTGCGCGTCCGGCCAGAAGATTTGTATAGCAGTGCTTTAGCTAGGCTGTTTGCGCATGCACAGACCCCGATCCCCTCAGTTCCTTCTCTGCCCCGGTAGGCACGTGAGAGGATGCCCCAAAGCAGAGGGGAAGTAGGGCGGGTGGTGGAGCACCCCATCTTGAAGAACTTCAATTACTGCAGAGGGTGTGTAACCTCTCTTCTTCTTCGAGGCTGTCCCTGTGGGTGCTCCACCTTAGGTGGCTCTAAAGCTGTGTGTATGCTGGAGGTGGGTGCTTTGGTTGGTATAGTGTCTGTATGGAGAGCCATCAGGATGAAATGGCTGAATAGGGTTCCCCTAAAAGGGTATGTGTCAAGCACGTAGTGGGTTGCAAAAGTATGGGTGGATGACCAGGTAACTGATTTGCAAATATCTACTAGGGGGCTGCCCTGGATATATGCAGTTGATTCAGCCGTGGCTCTGGTGGAGTGCTCAAAGAGTTGTGCAGGCAGATCTTTGCCAAAGGCTGAGTAAGCCAGTCTTATGCATTCCTCTATCCATTTGGAGAGTCTCTGAGAGGAGATAGGAAGCCCCAGAGATGGTTGCGTAGTCAAAATGAACTATCTGTTGGTTTTGCAGATTTGTGGGGTTCTACCTATGTAGAATGAGATGGCCCTGCAGATGAAGAGTTGCCTGCGTCTCGTTGTCATGGGGTTAGGGAAAAAAGACAGGTAAGTTGATAGGCTCATTGCAGTGGAATAAGGAGACGACCTTTGACAAGAATTTCAGGTGAGGCCTAAGTATCACCTTCTCTTTATGGAAGACTGTAAAAGCTGGGTTCATCGTGAGGGCTGCAATTTCTCCCACCCATCTGGCAGATGTTATGGCCACCTGAAAGGCCACCTTCGTGGAGAGGTGGAGTAGCGAGCATGTTGCCATTGGTTTGAAGGGCTCTCTCGTTAGGGCCCTAAGAACGAGATTGAGGTCCCAGGCAGGAACCGGTGGTTTGACAGGAGGATAGGTGTTTTGCAGCCCTTTGAGAAACCTTTTAGTTACAGGATGCGTGAACACTGATGTATTGTCTATTGGTTGATGTAGAGCTCTGACTGCAGTGAGGTGGACTTTAAGGGAGCTCAGGGAGAGGCTCGAGTTCTTACGTTCCATGCTATATTGCAGGATCTCAGGAAGTGGAGCTGAGGCTGCATCGAGGCCGTTTGTTTGGGACCAAGCAGAGAAGCATCGCCATTTGTACAGGTAAGATTTTCAAGTAGATGTCCTGCGGATATTGAGAAGAATTTCTCGGACTTGGTTTGTGCATTGTGATACGGGTGGAGTGAGCCTCTGAGGAACCATGCCTGGAGCTGGAGAGTGAGGAGGCGTGGGTGATGGAGGCGACCCGCAGTGCTGGGTGAGGAGATGCGGAAGCCGAGGGAGACTCCGTGGCTGCCTGGACGACATTTGAAGCAGGTAAGTGTACCAGGTTTGCCTGGGCCAATCCGGAGCTAAGAGGATAACTTTGGCCTTGTCTGCTCGGATCTTGTTGACCACTCAGTGGAGAACAGGTATCGGTGGAAAAGCATAGGAGTGCTATGCTCCAGTGGATCATGAATGCATCTCCTAAGGACTGTGAGCCGATGCCTGCTCATGAGCAGTATTGCGGACATTTCTTGTTAGCCTGGGTTGCAAATAGATCTATCTGGGGGAAACCCCAGGATTGGAAAAAAATTGGTGCAAAACGATGGGATCTATTTCCCACTCATGGCTGGAGGAGAAGTTTCTGCTGAGAGAGTCTGCTGTTGTGTTGTCCTTGCCCGCAAGGTGTAAGGCAAATAAGTCTATATTGTGTGATATGCACCAAGTCCAGAGACAGACTGCTTCCTTGCAGAGGGGGTAAGATCTGGCCCCTCCCTGCCTGTTGATGTAAAACTTTGAAGCTTGGTTGTCTGTAAAGATCTGCACCATGGAATTGGAGATGTGGTCTTGGAAATGCCGGCAGGTGTAGAATACTGTGCAGAGCTCGAGGATATTGATGTGCAGTGTGATCTCTGCAGCTGACAATTGGGCTTGAGTAGTGAGGGTGCCAAGGTGGGCTCCCCAGCCTATTTGGGATGCATCTGTAGTGATTGTGAAGGAGGGGGCTAGTTTGTGGAAGGGGATCCCAGCGCACATGTTTTGTGGATCCGACCACCACTGGAGTGACTTTCTGATGGTGAGTGGCACTGAGACCAGCTTGAGGAGGCTGTGCTTTCTTGGCCTGCACATTGTGCTCAGCCAATGTTGTAGTGGCCTCATATGCAATCTGGCCTGAGGCACCACCATAGTGGCTGCTGCCATGTGGCCTAGGAGCTGGAGACATGCTCTGGCAGGTAGCTGGGGAGTTGTGTGGTGCAGTTGGATAACTTCCTGAATAGCTAGGAACCTGTGGTGGGGCAGAGATGCAGTGGTAGTGGTGCAATCTAATCGAGCCCCTATGAACTCCAGGACCTGGACTGGTTGGAGTTGGGTTTTTGAGAGGTTTCTTTGGAGAGCTAGGGATTGGAAGAGATCCATAGTGATACGGACTGCTTCTTGTGTCTCCTGAAAGGAGTCTGCTCTTATCAGGCAGTCGTCCAGATATGGGAAGATGGACACTCCCTGCCTGCACAGATGTGCTGTTTTCACCCGCAGTAAATCTGAAGTATTTCCTGTGTGTGGGATGGATGGGCACATGGAAATACGCGTCCTGGAGGTCGAGAGTCGTCAACCAATTGTCTCCGTTGAGGGAGGGAATACTCATGAAGAGAGTAATCATGTGGAAGTGTTGGGAAAGTACATGCCTATTGAGGCCTCTAAGGTCTAAGATTGGCATCCATCCCCCGACTTCTTTTCCGTGAGGAAATACCAGGAATAAAAGCCAGTGTTGTGGTATTTGTGGGGAACATGTTCCACTGTTTTGATGGAGAGCAGGTGGCCGATCTCTTGGCAAAGGATGGTCTTGTGAGATGGGTCCCTGAAAAGGGACAGGGTGGGTGGTTGAGGTTTTGGAAAGGACAGGAATGGTATGCAGTACCCATTTTTTATGTTATCAAACACCCACTTGTCGGATGTTATGAGGCACCAGTGGTGATAGAAAGGTGCTAAGCATTGTGTGGATATTGGAGTGCCATGAAGGACAGGATGGGAGGGAGGAGTTTGATGACCCCCAACCTGAGCTTCAAAATGTTTGTCTAGCATTAGAGGGCTGGGAGTGGTGGTGGGCTGTTCAGTGGACTGTCACCTCCTGTTCTGGAGTTGTCGCTTTCTCTGGTCATACTGCCTTTGTGGTTGAGTAAAGAAGGCAGGTCTGTACCTCTGAGTATAGTCCTTATTTTGTTTACATTTCTGCACCTGATTCTGGATGCCCAGCGTGCGAAGGGTGGCTCTGGAATCTTTCAGGGAGTGCAACTAAGTGTTGGTAGACTCTGTAAAAAGCTTTGGGCCCTCAAAAGGGAGGTCCTCGACCCTTGTCTGAACCTCTTTCGGAAAGCCAAATATACGGACCCAGGATGCTCTCCTCATTACTACCACATCTGCAAGGGAACGAGCGGCGGTGTCAGCAGAATCAAGGGAGGCCCATAAGGCTGTCCTGGCTGTTAGGGAGTCCTCATTTGTGTTGGCTTTAAACTGCTCCCTTGTGTGTTCTGGCACGTACTTAATAAAGGTGGATATCTGTTCAAAAATGTGATGTGTGTATTTTGCCAGCATATCCGTATAATTGGAAATGAGTAGCTAGAGGGAGGCAGACGATCAAGGGAGGCTACCCATAAGATCAAGCCGTTTCCACTCTATCGGGGGAGTGGATTTTGATAAGGTATGTTTGGCCCTCTGGTTGGCAGCGTCAACTACGAGGGAGTTGGCAGGAGGGTATGTGAAGAGAAACTCTGTACCCTGAGAGGAGGCATAATATTTTCTGTCCACTTTTTTGCCCACTGACGAGAGACGGTGGCTGGTGTTTGCCACAGGGGTTTAGCAGGATCCATGAGGGCAGGGTCCATGGGTAAGCGCTAATTTTACTGATGGTATAGTTGCAGGATGCTGGTAAGCTTATGTTGGGTGTCAGTCTGTGTTGTTAATGAGATTTCTAACATATCAGCCACCCTTCTAAAAAGGTCCTGAAAAGCCCTGGAATCATTGCCGACTGAGGGAGGTGGTGGCATGAGGGCATCCTCCGGAGGAGAGGAGGAGAGCTGAGTTGGCAGGTGTGATGAGACATTGGAATCGTCATCACTAAAGGGATGATCGAAGTCAGGTTGGTCCCCGGACACATCTAGGAAGGTCACCAAAGTATGTCTCGAGTGAGTGTGACCAGCATGCTGGTATTGTAGCTGCTGCTCATGTGTTCTGAAAGATGCCCAGGGGTCCCAGTATGATCAAGAGGAAGGCATGGGCATGGGAGGCGGTAGCCACTGGCTGGGGTGCCACTGAGGAATCATTGGTTGTGGCAGAGGTGTCCTCCTTCTGAGGGAGGAATGCCTGGGTGAGACAGCGTTTGAAAGAGATACAGCTTCCTCCTCACTATACGAAGGAGGTGCAGGAGCTGTTATATTTGCTGGAGAGAACCTGGCAAGTGTGAGAGAGGCGTCAGTATTGAAAAGCAGAGTAGTGGGTACTGGGGTAGCCTTTAGCCTGTCCGTAGATCTAAAAGAATAAGTTTGAGGCATAGGCGGCAGGAAGTACTGTGGTTGTGAGCCTTTTGCCTTGCCAGGGCACGGGGTGGGCACACAAGCTGGCAGATTCAAGCGTGGGGCTTTAGTCAACCCACTATTTTTATCAGAGGCAGAACATGAGGTCTGCGCAGGAGATGCAATAGCTGCCTTGAGTTTCTGTGCTGCCAGAGGCTTAGGCTTGCTAGCCTGTTTCGGCATTGAAGTCAGGTCTTGAGATCGGGGTTTGAGCGTGCGCATTAGCTGCTTGTGCGTCAGGATTGCTGTGCATGCACAAACAGCCTAGCTAAAGCACTTCTGGCTGGGCGCGCAGGGGCGCCCAAACAACTAAGGTGGAGCACCCACACAGATAGCCTCAAAGAAGTAGTGTAGGTAATTCTGACAAGATCGCAGAGAGCAACTAATCAAGAGTCAGCAAAGTTAGTGCCTGGCAATAAGCACAAAGAAAGAATGGACACTGAATGGACAGATTTACTGGACAACAGGGCAATGTTTATGGACTTTTGTTCAGGATTACATGTGTTTTTTTGTTACACTGCAGGCAGTGATCAAACTACTTATTGACATCTCCTGTAGTGGAAAATCCTTGCAGACAACTTTGGTTACTATAGTCTTCTTTCCCATAAAACATATGCAGATTGTGCCAAGGGTCATTGGGAGTAATAAGAGAGAACACAAAAGGAAGCCTTACTGTCTTGCATGTGTCTACAGCTTCCCACAAGGAGATAGATATTTCTCTATAAAACTAATGTGGTTTGGGAATTGTAGCTTCAGATTTCATTTCCTTAGGGTCCTAGATAAATGATGGGTGATGGGTACCCTCAGGCTTTATGATTACTTATTACATTCATCAATGGCTGCAATTTAGCAATGGACTGAGAGTTACTGTATTTCAATAAAAGTTGCAACCTTCAAATTCCAGTACCAGAGTGAACATTTTGTGTTTTTTCTGAATCATCCAGACTAATATCATAGAATCATAGAATACTAGGACTGGAAGGGACCTCGAGAGGTCATCAAGTCCAGTCCCCTGCCCACATGGCAGGACCAAATACTGTCTAGACCATCCCTGATAGACATTTATCTAACCTACTCTTAAATATCTCCAGAGATGGAGATTCCACAACCTCCCTGGGCAATTTATTCCAGTGTTTGACTACCCTGACAGTTAGGAACTTTTTCCTAATGTCCAACCTAAACCTCCCTTGCTGCAGTTTAAGCCCATTGCTTCTTGTTCTATCCTTAGAGGCCAAGATGAACAAGTTTTCTCCCTCCTCCTTATGACACCCTTTAGATACCTGAAAACTGCTATCATGTCCCCCCTCAATCTTCTCTTTTCTAAACTAAACAAACCCAATTCCTTCAGCCTTCCCTCATAGGTCATGTTCTCTAGATCTTTAATCATTCTTGTTGCTCTTCTCTGGACCCTCTCCAATTTCTCCACATCTTTCTTGAAATGTGGTGCCCAAAACTGGTCACAATACTCCAATTGAGGCCTAACCAGCGCAGAGTAGAGCGGAAGAATGACTTCTCGGGTCTTGCTCACAACACACCTGTTAATGCATCCCAAAATCATGTTTGCTTTCTTTGCAACAGCATCACACTGCTGACTCATATTCAACTTGTGGTCCACTATACCCCTAGATCCCTTTCTGCCGTACTCCTTCCCAGACAGTCGCTTCCCATTCTGTATGTATGAAACTGATTGTTTCTTCCTAAGTGGAGCACTTTGCATTTGTCTTTATTAAACTTCATCCTATTTACCTCAGACCATTTCTCCAATTTGTCCAGGTCATTTTGAATTCTTACCCTATCCTCCAGATTAGTCGCAATCCCTCCCAGCTTGGTATCATCTGCAAACTTAATAAGCGTACTTTCTATACCAATATCTAAATCGTTGATGAAGATATTGAACAGAGCCAGTCCCAAAACAGACCCCTGCGGAACCCCATTTGTTATGCCTTTCCAGCAGGATTGTGAACCATTAATAACTACTCTCTGAGTACGGTTATCCAGCCAGTTATGCACCCACCTTATAGTAGTCCCATCTAAATTGTATTTACCTAGTTTATTGATAAGAATATCATGCGAGACCATATCAAACGCCTTACTAAAGTCTAGATATACCACATCCACCGCTTCTCCCTTATCCACAAGACTCGTTATCCTATTAAAGAAAGCTATCAGATTGGTTTGACATGATTTGTTCTTTACAAATCCATGCTGGCTGTTCCCTATCACTTGCTTGCCACATCAGCAAGCAAGTTGCTTAAGATGTTACAAAAAAAAATCTGATTCTCGCGAACCATTTGCTATAAAGCAAATCTAATAATTCTGACACCTCTAGTGCATGACCTCTGAAAATCCTACACAGTAAAATTTTATGTGGGAACCTCAGGATAAGAAAGAGAAGATGCCAGCAAATTACTAGCTAGAAGAAGCCTACCAGAAGATATGCTTGTTGTTGGTGGTTATATTTTAATCCCAGAAGGCATACAAGCATTTCTCTGGATTATTAATGCTAGAACATTCATTTTTATGTTGTGTGCTGAGTCATGCATAAGGATTAAGACCAATACATGCTGAACTTTATTGCAGATCTTTCTTGTACATATTAAGTAATCTGCTTCAAAAGTGGTAAAAATAACCAATCATGCTTTTCGACATTATCACTTTTATTTAAATTTTTATCCTGGACAAATTTTGACCTGTAATACACCACAGAACTCCCAAGGCAGTCAATAGGAATCCCACATGCATAAGAGGACAAATGTTGGCCATAAATAAAAGTTAATGATAGGTGGTCCGTGCTCAGACAATAAAATTTGATGACTGAGAAATAAAAAAGAGGGGCAAATTCAAATGATAAGAATTAAATTGTTTTTTAAACTCCAGACAAGCCATTCTTAGGTCTTATGTCTTTTAGTAACATAAGCCTTATATTATCAGAGAGTTGTCTGGGATGTCATGGTGTTCCAGAGTGCTTATTTTTCACCATTGGTTTGAAATACAAGTTGGCAACAGCTATGCACAGTGGTCTCAATTCATGGAACTAGATGTGGCATTTGAAGGTTACACTACATTACCTATAAAAACAACAGGGGGATACAACTTGATTTACCGTGCCCCATAGGACAATTAATTAATGACTTCATTGATAACAATTTATGTTCCGGAAGATAAGCTTCTTTGCTTGCTCTGTGATCACTGGGCCAGCACATGAGCGCAAGTATTAATAACAAAGCCTAATGAAGTCTGAGTTTCACCTTTGACCAGTACCATTCTAGGTGATTTTGACAGGGTTTATTTTAATGATTAATTTTATTTTGGAAAGGCCATGCTCATTTGCAGTGTAATCCTAATATGCTGCTCTCAGCAAGTTTATTTCTTGAATGCACATATTAGAAAAGCAAAGGCTGGATTCAGTAACTCATTTCTTAAAGGATGCAGCTGACAACGTGGTTTTTACTCACAAAAGCTTATGCTAAAATAAATTTGTTGGTCTTGAAGGTGCCACAGGACTCCTCTTTTTTTTTTTAAAGATACAGTCTAACACAGCTACCCATCTCAGTCTTGTCACTTCTTAAAGACTTTTTGTTTTTGCTGTTTAAAGACATATGAATAGGACAGGAAATTGATTTCAGACACTAACTGTGCTTGGGTTCATCAATACTGTACACAATGACTTACAAAATAAAGGATGTGATGGCATATTCTTCCAGAGATTCACTGCAGAATCACTATGAACCATCACTATGAACCAGTTCCTATGGATGTGTAAGTGACTTACTGCTTGTAGACTGAAGGAAACATTTTGTTGTACCTATATTAGAGGACTCGGATGGTGGAGGAGACCCGGCATGGTGGAGGGGACATGGCTGGGGAGAGCGTTGGGCTCGGATGGCAGAAGGGACACAGCTCCAGCAGCTCCTCCCCCGCAGCGCAACCCCCCAGGGTATGAAGTGGGAGCCGGAGCTGGAGCAGCAAGTGGGGAAGGCGCCAAGGCTGGCCACCGCAAGTGGCTGAGGACAGAGGCGAGTGGTGGCAGTAGTGGCATGTGGACACAGATGACGTGATGATGTCATTCTGTCATCCCGCGGGAAATTGTTTTTTTATTTATACACACACACACACACACACAGGGATATGCCCATTTGCATGAAAACAGCAAAGGTACTGTCCAAATCCTGGAAAATAACTCTGGTAAGGTATATCAGAATACCTATAGTTTCTAAGAGCCTTTTTTCAAAATAATGAGCGTCAGTTACAAGGAGTCCTGTAGCACCTTATAGACTAACAGATGTATTGGAGCATAAGCTTTCGTGGGCAAAGACCCACTTCATCAGATGCATGCATCCACAAAAGCTTATGCTCCAATCCATCTGTTAGTCTGTAAGGTGCTACAGGACTCCTTGTCGTTTTTGCAGATCCAGACTAACACGGCTACCCCTCTGATACTTGAGAGTCAGTTTGTGGATTATCCTGCATTTACTTCCTTCAAAAATTAAGGAAATGGTTACGTACCATGCAATTTTTTGAGATTTGTATCAAGATATATTCACCTCTTGATGCATAGGCGATCAAGATTATTTTGTCCAGAAGTAGCCATTGGGGCAATGCCTGTGTGCAAAGAGTCCTTGTGCCTCCTAACAGAAGGCATAAATGCCAAGAGTTAGATCTTGAATCTCCCTCACTGCTGTTATAAAACATTGCTTTGTGCAGTCTGTCATGATCACAGCAGTTAAGCTCTCCTAATATTGGAAGGTACACTGTGCAAATCAGCTGATTAGCTCTCCGTTCTAGAACATTTATGTATAGGCTAGCCTCTTGAGGAGATCAGAGTCCTTATACCTGGTGATGGTCCAAGTGAGCTCCCCACCCTACAAAGGAGACATCTCTCACTAGCATCTTGGATTGCAATGGTGGAGGGAAGAGTACCCGCCCCTACATACTTTTAAAGGATTATTCCACTAGGTTAAATATCATGGTTCTCCTGGGGGAAATGGTAACCTTGTGCACACTAAAAGAGACACAAGATGAGGGGATCTCTGCCTTTTCTTGCTAGAACTGGAGAGGGTGACCTAAGTCTCTGCCCCTTAGCAGTACAGGGCTTAAGGATGTGAAGGAGTAATCAAGTAGTTGACTACCCGATAAGCAGGAGCTTATGGGTAGCACTATCGACTACTCAATCACTCCCCACCCTGCACTCTTAAAGGGACAGAGAGGAGCCAGTGTGCAAAGATGCCGGCTCATTCTCTGGTCCCCTACTGGGTCTCAGGACAACCTTCACGCTGCCACTCTGCATTTTTAAAAGGGACACAGCAGCGGCAGCCTGTCCGCTTGTCTGTCTCAGCACAAACCAACTGCCAGTGCTGCATTCCTTTTAAAAATGCAGAGTAGCAGCGTGAGAGGGGTCGGGGGGGGGGGGCGGTTGCCGCTGCTGTGTCCCTTTTAAAAATGCAGTGGCAGCATGAGGGTTGTCCTGGGACCCAGTAGGGGACCAGCTGGCATCTTTTGCATGCCGGCTCCTCTCTGTCCTTTTAAGAGTGTAGAGCGGCAGCCGGGAGTTGTGCTCAGATGCAGCCTGAGCCAGACGTGAGCGCTTTAAGCACCCTTCCTAACGACTAGTTGTGTAGTCCATGGAAATTCCATCAACTACTCGACTAGTAAATTAATTGATACTTAACATCCTTAATAGGGCTCCCTCCTGCCAACAGGAATGGCACTTTATATTACCATCCTTAAGGAGCAACACTGCATCACAGGATGGGCAGATTTTAAACCCAGAAGACTTCAGCCCACCAGGTCTGGACATGGTACTGGGAAAGTCACAGTTGAGATATTAAGAAACTATTGGGATTTTTTGTTTGTTTTCTGTAATAAAGGGCATAAAGACTAAATACTATAACTCACCAACACTAAATTTCACAACAACCACTAATAGTACAAAGGGTTAGTCGCACACTGAGCAAGAGTCAGGACAACTAGGGCACAGGTGCAGCTTCAACAATCACTGCTGCCCACTCCCTCTCTTCCCTCCCCCCAAAAAAGAGCTTGAGCACATGGGGTGCATGCACTCCAAGGGTACGTCTAGACTATAGGCTTTTGTCGACGGAGGCTTTGTCAACAAATACTGTCGACAAAGCTTCTGTCGACAAAGAGCGTCTAGACTACATCCAGTTCTGTCGACAAAGCAAGCCACTTTGTTGACATGAGTGTAGAAGCAAATGACAGTGTAGATGCAATAACGCCTTCTGTCAACAGAACTCTGTCGACAAAAGGCGTTATTCTTCGTAGAATGAGGTTTACCGCCGTCGACAAAACTGCTGAGTTCTGTGAACGTTATGTCGACAGAACTCGGCGGTAGTGTAGACGCAGGTATAGTTTTGTCGACAGAAGTCCACTTTTGTCTAGACACACCCCAAGAAAGGAAAATATATGGACATGCACTCAAGCCATGTCTACGCTAGGAAATTATTTCAAAATTACTAAATTTGACTTATAAGCTCCCGATTTAACAAATTTGAAACTGCATGTCCCAAATACGGGGAAGCCTTGAAATTAGTCTGAGGCAGGCTCCATTAATGTGGATGGACTACCTCAGACTTAGACCCCCAGGAAACACTCTGCAGAACTGCAAGAGGACACCCGGAGGCCCGTAAGTTTGAATTAGCGGCACCAGAGCATCCACACTAACGTTATTTCAGAATTAGCATTATTCCTGATGAAAAGCAGAAGTACAGAGTTTGAATTCCATGGCCTGTTATTCCGAAATAATGGGCTTAGTAGTGTGGATGCACTGCTTATCAATTGAATTTAGGAGGTTATTTTGGAATAAGGCCCTAAGGTAGACCAGGGCTCAGAGAAGAAAAGACAGTTTGAGGAGGACTTATTCACTTCAAGAGCATCTCCAACTAGGGTAATTTCCCCAGATGCTCAGTTGTTAATGTATTCTAACATGTTATCTATCAGTCCATAGTGGTACACGCTGAACCTCTTTAATTCAGAACTCACTCATCCGGAAACATCTGTCATCCAGAATGATTTTAGTTAGCCAGATATCCACTTTTCATGGGTATGGCCAAGTTTCCCACGGTCTCATAAAGATTGTTTATAGCCATCAGTCCTAGCTCTCAGTGTTTTGTGCTGTTATTTAGCTCTAATTTACCCCCTAAATGTCCTCTAGCTACCTCATAAGCAGTGGAAGTGTTGCTGCTAGGCAATATTGCTGCTAGACAATATTGATCTCCTGTGGTCCAGAAAATTCTCTTGTTCAGAACTGGTCAGGTCCCGAGGGTTCCAAACTAGAGAGGTTCAACCTGTATTTAAAAATAGGGTCTGCACATTCATTTATAAGTCAAGTGGCAGCCTGGTTTGATATGGACATATCAGTAATTGCAGAAGTTGGTGGTTTTCATTCCCTCTTACATCAATGTGCTGAATTCTTAGGGCACAGCATGGATGAGATGATCAGGCATTCTCAGGTATTGCTTTCGTCGTTTGGTTTCTTCTTCCTTAAGATTGTATGGTTCTACGTCCCCTGTGAGAGCGCAGAACTTCAGGTAGAGTTCATGGCAAACTGGCATGGTAAGAAGTGAACATTACAGAAATATGTCTTTTTTAATTATTTGTTTCTTAGAAGAGTGATTGAGATATCCTCAGCTCTTGCAGTATGAGAGAAGTAATGACCAGATGACTCGTACATACATTATATTATTTAAGAGTTCTATTATGAAGGATTTCTGACAGAAGAGACAGATGGACCTGTTATGAACTGATTAAGTAACCACAAGAGACTTGGAAAGTACGTATGTGATTTTACCAATTTAAAACAATCCTTTAATCCAGATATCTCTATGAGATGGGGTCAGGTGCTCGGTAATCTCAAATGCACCTGTATGAGTGAAAGCTAAAAAAGATCCCTGAAACAATATAACTGTGGAAGAATCAGTCACCTTACAGAGGACCCAGTCATGTCATTCTTCCGCACTACTCTGCACTGATAAGGCCTCAATTGGAGTATTGTGTGCAGTTCTGGGCACCACATTTCAAGAAAGATGTGGAGAAATTGGAGAAGGTGCAGAGAAGAGCAACAAAATGATTAAAGTTCTAGAAAACATGAGCTATGAGGAAAGGCTGAAGGAATTGGGCTTGTTTAGTTTGGAAAAGAGAAGACAGAATCGACATGATAGTGGTTTTCAGGTATCTAAAAGGGTATCACTGGGAAATGGGGGAAAATTGTTCTCCTTGGCCTCTGATGATAGGACAAGAATCAATGGGCTTAAGTTGCAGCAAGGGTGGTTTAGGTTGGACATTGGGAAAAACTTCCTAACTGTCAGAGTGGCTAAACACTGGAATAAATTGCCTGGGAGGTTGTTGACTCTCCCTCACTGGAGATATTTAAGAGCAGGCTATACAGACATCCATCAGGGCTTGGTCGTGTCATGAGAGCAGGGGACTGGACTTGATGATCTCTCAAGGTCCCTTTCAGTTCTAGTATTCTATGATTCTCTGTGAGAGACTCAGAGACATCGGTTTCTACTGGGATCACTAGAAATTCAGAGTATTAAACACCTCACTTGGTTAAGACCCAAAAGAGAGAATGAATTCTAACTTAATATACTTTTGTATATTCAAAAGTTTTATGTCTCTCTTACTAACAGAAGTTTATTCATTAGAAGATACTTCCTCACCAGTCTTGTCTTGCTAATGTCCTGGGATCAGCACTGCTATAACAACATTTATACAACTAGAAAAACTGCCACATTTTAGTACAGCACAGAAACTAAAACATTACCCAATTAAAATTAAATAAGAAAGCTAATGGTTTATAAAAATCTATTCAGAACATTATATTATTGTTATGCACTAATTTTTACCTTGAGGGTACAACTGAGAATTAAAAATCTCATTCATTTTGAACAAACATTTGTAAACAAAATAGCCCTCAGTATAAATGTCATAATTTATGTAACATATATAAACAGGAGTAAGTCATTAGTCATTTGGAGGTACTCCAGTTTTCAGAAAGAATAAATATATACAACAAATTATACACTGGAGAATATATTATATACTTAAGAATCATTTGTGCATTCTCTGTAGCAGTGGAAATATTCATTTAAGTAACAAAACAAAACCTCTCACAATCATCAGGCATAGTAAACATCTTAATATGTACAACTAACCTGTATTTTGATTGGCCAGGAAAAATTGCTGACATATACATAGAAAGTGATGTTTGGGTTACTCCGAAAGTTGAATTTTTCACAAGAAAAGCTATCTCTATATTCTTTGATATTAGTCTTAGAAACAACAGGAATCTCTTCTCCAGATATTGTTCCTGCTAAAAATAAAAAGAAATATTAAATTATCATAAAAGCAGCCAAAGTTAATTTGCTCAGGCTACTGCAATTTAACTTTACTTCAGAGTGCTTAACATTGCAACCTTAGAATTCTTTTATCAGTTTTTTTCTATACATTATCTATTATACATTATACATACAAGTACATGATACACACAGAGAAAATTCACACAGACTCCTAAGCCAATTTTGAAAGATTATGAATGATCCATAAAATTGATGGAAGATGTACTTTTATATGAATTTTATAGCAAGCTTATCCCAGTTAACTACACAGCTAATTCAGTTTCCTCTAGTAATTTACATCCCATTTCAATAAAAATTCATAGGTTACTAAAGTGTGGAAAGTGAATTTGCTATATTTTAAAATATTGCAGTAGTGTTTCAACTGCTCTTAGAAACTTGAATAATAAACCAGATAACTATATATCCTTTATTGTAAACCATAGGGCATCTCACCAATTCTATTTGATCAGGGTATTTTTGACTTTGCAAAGTAAAAGGACGATCATGGAAAAAACCAGAATTTGCTAGCCAAGCATAAGACCTCCCATAATACTATTATATTCAATAAGTGCAAAAATTCTGGAGAATATGTAAGTACTTAAACTATCTTTAAAGGCATACTTTTATGCTTTTTTAAAAAATTTTGTATCTCCTTGGATATATTTCAGAAAGTCAAAAGAACCAATTCATGGAAACTTCCTAAATAAAGCTTTTCTTCCTCTTTATTAAAGCAAAAGGCATAATAGGGTTGAAAGTTTGGGAAAAAAAACAGATAAGCAGCTCCTTTTATCAGCATTCACAGATGAATTTCATTGTTTGATATCAATGTTAAGGTTAATAATTAAATTTTTAGCTTGAGCACTGAAACAAAGAAATTAAAATCTTAGTCTCCTCAGTAGTTTAGGAAGTAATTTATCTTAATTAAAATCACAGCATTTCATAACACTGCCATTTTAAAAATTTAAATAGAGTACAAGCTTTTGCTACCAAAGTAATTTTAATTGAATAGAAGAGAAAGTTAACATGTTAATGAAGCTTTGTTCAGATTACAAATTATTATCTGAATTTTAAGTAATATTATTAATAATAGCATAATGATAATAGCAAAAGAATACATTTTATAAAATTATATTACTGGAATTAGCAACAAAGAAGACAATTATGTTAAAAAAGCTTAAAGGAACAGTTCCTGAGACTATATATGGGGGAAAGACATCACGCTAAAATGCTTCCTTACCTGTAGAACCAACAGACCATGTGATATTGAGGTTAAAGTTGTTTGATGCATTAATAGATATATCCAAATTTTTGTTTGACTAGATATAAAGAAAAGGTGACATTAAAATTAACAAAATGTAACAGAAACAAACTGCCTAACATGCTGAATGTGCCTCTATTGTACATAATTAAATAAAACTTTTAATTTCTCTCTCTTTTTCACATATCTACCATAAACTCAAACAGTGTTTTCTCTTGACCCAGTGAAGACAGGAGAAAAGCTCCCATAGGCAGGACATGAAACTGAGATACAACTTTCATCACTGATCTTATTTTATATTGCAATCCAAGTCAAGAAACACTAACTAGTTTTAGAAAACTAAAAACTGCAGTCTATATTTGAATAAAATATTCATAAGAATTTCTTGTCTTGCTAATAAACATTTTTTCAGTACAAGTTATTCTAATGTATTTCATCCAGTCTATACTAAAATGATCCCAGTTAGTGGGTTTCCATAACTTTCTTTGGTACACTATGAAGACTATAGAAGCCTTCATTTTTAGAAAATGTTTGCTGACTCACATACACACCTAACTTTGAGAAAAGGTTGTTTAAATTAATTTGGGGGGAACATAATCAGCACAAATCAAGGAACTCAACCTTTAAAGTTTAAACTAACAATAAAGCACATTCACAGAATATCAGGAACACAATACACTTCATTTCATTTTTAAGATACAACCACCCAAAATATATGCATTCAATTATTTTAAATCAGAGCCAAACAGACAAGATTCACTGTGATTACAGACTCACAGCCTCAATGCGCTAGCCAAAATTGGGGTGTGTCTACACTGCATCCATAACTCGAAATAAACTACACAAATTGCATAGCTTATTTCATAATTTGGCGCAATCTACACAGGGCTAAATTTTGAAATAACCCGCTTTTCCGAAACATCCCTTACTCCTCACGGAGTGAGGTTTACAAGGACATTGGCATAGTGAGTCCGTTATATTTCGAAATAACAGGCTTGCTATTAAGACGCAGGATAGTTATTTCGGGATATCTCTGGCATCCCGAAATAGTGCTACAGTGTAGATGTAGCCTTGATGTCCATAGGGCATTAGGGGCATTCGCTCATTCATTCTGAAATTTTGTTTTGACTCAGAAAATTTCTGAATAGTCTCTTGCTGCCCTTTAGATAGTTTTTATATTACATTATATTTAGAGCTATTTTGTGCCACTTTTCCAGCATCATAAAGTGAGACTGAAAATCATGAGACGTAGGAAAACCATAAGAAAATATGTCCCTATTACACAGAGGCTATGTTTACACTGCCCTGTAATTTGGACTACTGAGGTGTGCAGTGTGCACCAAAGAGCTGTGCTGTAACTCTCCCGTGTGGACGCAGTGGGTGTGAACTTAAAAGGCTCGTAGTGTAGTCCTCTTCAAGCAGGACTACATTAATACATAGAAGGAACCCTTTAGTTTGTACCCATAGCATCCACAAGACTTATATTCATGCACCCGTACTCCAAACTGCAGGGCAGTGTAGGTGAGCCCTACGTGGCAAAGGAGATCAGACACACTAAACACAAGACTGTCTTTTTATCATATAATCTATGTGCTGCATCATCTTAATGATCATCTACTGAGAATTCTCCATTTTAGGTCATGAAGGCACACACATTAAAATGTAACTCAATTTTATACAAATCTCTTGTAACAGGAATGATCTCAGAAAATCACTAAAAATATTGTTCACTTGTGAGCTGGTGTAATAATTGGGCTAGAAATTTACTCTAATAGTAATCAGCAGTAAAAAGCAGTAAAAAGTAAGTTCATAAAAAGTCACAAAAACTAATAATAAGAAATGTTTAAGAGAAATGGTTCACAAGCAAGACAGTCTAGATTCATCCGCATTAAAGGCCTATTAATAGAACTCAAGGACCATGCTAAATTTACTGTAAACAAGAAAATTGGGAAACAAAAATCAATAAGCTCAAAATGTTGTCAAAAAACTAAGCCAAGGGATGGATATATCACCACAAAACATTAGCAATTGGAGCAATTATCACCATCATAGATACCACTCTCCTTTCCCTCCTCCTAGAACCCTAATTTCATCCTAATTCAGATTAAGGTCTGGACCAAACCCGACCAGAGAGAGGCCTAATGCCAATACCATCTCTACCATCTCCAAAGGCATCCCAAATAATACTTGGGATGTGAAGCTTTGTCACAGCCCCCTGTCAGTCTCCCCATATGTGCTATTTTCTTCCCTGTCAGTCTCCCCACCTTATTTCTTCTCTTTCTATCTCTGTTATTTTTTTCTTCTTTCCTAAGAAAAGTCTGGCTTAGTCAGCCAAGACTGCATATTTTACCACAATGCCGTAAGCCTCTAGCCCAGGTATGGGGAATCTTTTTTGGGTCAGGGGCACTGACCTACAGAAAAATCACTTTGTGCTGCTATTTCCCCCGCCAGGGGCAAGGAAAAGGAAGCACAACTCCAACTAGCCTGACTCCAGCCAACAAGGCTCAGCCCTCCCTTCCCCAAACCTGCTCTAACCAGAAAGGTATCTAAAATGAATGCCCTAAACAGCCCAATCCAGTAGCGATTGATAAGATTATGTGCTATACCTGTGTTTTCCAGCAGTCAGGTTGTAAGAGGATAACATTGTATATGTTTAGATTGCTCCTCTAAAATGATTGCTTTTCAGAAAGTTAAAGAAGCTTAAAAATAGGTCTTGCATAGAAGACAAAGGAAGACAGTGATGTCAATAGGATTTGGATATCCCCAAATACCTGACAGATGCTTGGCAGAGCTAAAATCACAAAGACCATGGAAAAGTTGATATCCTCTGTTGGAAGAAAACTACATTAGGGTTGATTAATTACATTTCTCACCTGTTCAGGGTTTGCTATAAAGTTTATGGCAGTGTGGTGGCGATCATCTTCTTGTAATAAGCTGAAGGTAAACTGGTAGTCAATCAAAAGGCTGTCTGTGGGCAAAATAGATTGTAAAAATACTGCCAAGTAGAATTCAGGTGCACATACATTTTTTTAAAAATATTAACTTTACTGTAGTATCAGAACATTTATTATGTACTTTTTCTTCAAATATATGGAGAATTATGAAGGTCAGAAAGTCATTTGGCACTTCAATGTGTTGGATCGCTTCCCTCACCCACCCACCCCCAGAGGGCTGCTCCAGTCCATACCTATTAACCATAACCTGTAAAATTCACCCTTAATGGTAAGGCTTACCGGTTAACCATTAACATCCCTAGTTAGCATGCACATGCTCGGAATTTTTCATCTAGATAGACAGTGATAAGTTAAAGTGAAAAGTCCATATATGGCTGTAACTTTTAACACAGATAAAGGAAGCAAGTTGGCATAGGAAGTTGTTTAGTAGTTCCTTTTTATACCACTTTCCGGCAACTATACCCAACGGTGATTTTTGGTGTCCTCTTATTATACCTCACTCTTTCCATGAAATTCCATTGGCTACTAATGCCTACAGAGCCTCATTTTACGTATTTAAATTCTATGCTCCTCTGAACAAAACTAGCAATATCTATTAAGGAGGTAGAAGGCAGGGCCCAGGCAGGAAGAAGTTATATCAGTCTCAGCAGATGCTTTTCTGTTGGGTCTGATGGCTTCTTCCTGCTATTGACAGAAGTCTTTTGTGCAGTACTATAGAGAATCTAGATTGTGATCTGAAACCTGGCATTTCTTTACAGTACTTTGTAGCTGATCTCAGGTTGAGTAGAAGTGGTGAGTGGTGATTATAAGTGCAGTGAACTCAGCACAAAAGCAACCACTTGTCATGTCTTAATTAATGAACGGGAGCTAGACTAATCAGTGGAGCCAACAGCCACCACATACCCCAGGGCAAGGTGTGGGGAACCAGCTCCTCCCAGAGGAAGTGGGGCCTCAGGCAGAAGGCGCAAAGCTGGGAGCAGCCAGCAGCACCCAGAACGCGGCATGCCCCCCATCCCTCGGAGCTGCACAGAGTGGTGTTCCAGTGTCAATTCAAAGGGGCCCGTAGTAGCAGTGGTAGCAGCGGAGAGCCCCTGGCCTTTTTGAATCACCAGGCCCTGGGACAATTGCCCCCTTTCCTCCCCCAACCCCTTCCCCTCTCTGTGAGAAATGAGCAAAGTATAAAACCTCAAGGGAGCAGGGAGCGGAAGGAAAGGTTTAGCTAAGAGGTATAACTGCCCTTATACAGTTTTACAAACATAATTAAGAAAGCTTTGCTATCCCTTCTTCATAGGCTTCTTATGCAATTACTAAATATTATGATCACAGAGGCAGATAAACAAACGTACGTAGACAAAGTATAAGATTGTCACACCTACTCCAGCAACTTTATGCCATTTAAGAGGCCTAGGAGTGATGCAAAAAGACTCTAAAAATCCTGGAATCAGCCAACAGTGAACTGTGGATGGCAATGACAGGCTGCTTTCTGAGGAACCTTTTGCACTCTCCAGTGTAGGGATATGCTGGGGACAAAGTAGAGGGTGGGAGAGGCCTATCAGGAGCAGGGCCACAACACAGAGTAGAGAGTCAGGGCATTGCTGTGGACCATAGGCAGAAAGGAGAAGGCTGCAATAACCTAGACCAGCCTCCAGGGCTGTTGACATCATACCAAAGACCATGGAGCAGCTCAGAAAATTTGGAGACTATAAAAATGGCTTACAGACACAATAGCACCTCCTCCCCTATACTTGGCATTATGCTGTGACCTTTTAGAGGTGCAGCACAGAATATCAGCCAAGAAACTTAAGTGATCTGCACAAGATCGCACACTGAGACAAGGACAGAGGGGAGAGCAGACCCCAGGCCACATGTGTCCCAATCATGAGATTTGTGCATCTTATGTGAACATAACTTTAAAAAGTAAAATACAACAAAATAAATAGAAGTTGAAAAGCTACATTTAATATTTTAAAAATTAAGTTACTATTTCCCCAGCAATACATATTTTTCAATTACTTCAATATATTTAGCTTTTCATTGTCCGTTAGATCATAAAGATGAATGTATTTTTTCCTTTAGCTATATGCCAACATCACTAATGTTAGCAGCTTCACAGATCCTGTGTTACTCTCATTTAATCTGTGTTTTGTAAAGTAAATGCCAAGGAAAAAAGGATCTTGTTATTCAGGAAAAAAAACACACCAACTTCTCCCAATGGTAAAAGATGGTGAACTTATAGCTCCCCATATCTTTACTATCTGTAATAGTTTACAACAAAACTTCCACCTTTTTTCTTGGCCCTGTATCTGGTACTCAATAACAATACATTACCAAAGAGAATAAAATTAGTTTTATATGACATTGTTTATACTCTCTTTATATGACATTGTTTAAGCTCTCTAGGCCAGTAGTGGACAACCTGCAGCCCATGGGCATTATGCGGCTCATCGGGATTCTATGTGGCCCACAAGACATTTTGTTTACCGTTGCCCACATTCAGGGTTGCCACATTCCACTGGTTTCCATCTGGGTAGGTTTTTTCCTACCTATATTACTAAAGTGACATGCGTGTAAAGCAAGGGCACATGAAGATGTGTGCTGATTACATACAACATTGATTGTGGTTCAATTGGCTACCCTACAAATTCTAGGTACACAAGTACACCCTCCCGGGAGACGGTCTTGGTTATGACAATCATGCAGCCCAATGAGATGCAGGAGGGCCACGCGTGTGGCCCATGTACCAGCCTACGTTGCCAATTACTGCTGTAGGCTATATCTACATGTATGCTTATGACAGTATAAGAGAAGGTTACTCATCTGTGCAATAACTGAGGTTCTTCCAGTAGGTTATCTCTGTGGGTGTTCCACTTTAGGTGTCTGAACACCTCTGCGCCTTTAGTCAGAGATTTGCGATGGCAGTGCCCTTGGCTGGCCGTGCATGCGGGGAAGCTGGCTCGTGCCGCTCTGAGGGGCTATCCCAAATGAACAGCCAACTCTCCTCTCAGACCCTCCTCTGCCACACAGGATCGAGGAGAAGATGCCGGAGCAGAGGGGAAGAGGGAAGGGAGTCTCCAGCATAGACAAGGACAATCAGCTCCAGGAACCTCAGTTATAGCACAGGTAAGTAACCCTCTTTTCTTCTTTGAGGTGTGTCTGTGTGGTGCTGCACTTAAGGGGACTATAGAGCATTCCTCATCCCAGAGAATGGCAAAACACCAGCCATATACTGCCACAACTAAAGGGAACCATCACACTATTTCATACCTCACATTTCTCATAGGTACAACCAAGCTTGAATTAAATATGTGTATAAAATTGGGGCAAATGTAACAACTGTTTAAATAATTTTAAAAACAAAAATATGATTTTCTTTTACATTTTATTTCCAGTGTCTTTATTCATACTAGTCTTGCTAGCTCCCCCTCCACAGACACACACACAGATAGAGAGGCACATAGACTAGGATCAGGACCAGCTGTGCCCCCAAAAGACCAGGTCAACCCTCCAAACAGGACTTGAGACACATCCCTACACAGACCAGCATCACTGGTGATGGTGAGGGGATGGGGCAGCGTGAATTGGGGGAGGTCCAATCCCTCTCATGGGTGCTGGTAAGGGGGGAATGGGGCAAAGGGACTTGAGGATCTTCCCCCAGAAAGACTACTGATGGGTGAGGAATTAGGCAGGGAGAAGTGGGGGTCTCCCTACCAGGACTACTGGTAGAGATGGGGTAGGAGGAAATGGGGATTTCCCCCTAGGGATGCTGCTGATGTGGGAGGGATAGGCAGCAGGAAGATTGGTGGGGATTTCAGCAGAGGTACTTTTGGGCAGATAGGGCAGAGGGAACGGGAGGGCCTCCCACCAGAGATGCTTCTGATGAGGGAGGGATGCGGCAGGGGGAACTCGGGGTCTCTCCCCAGGGATGCTGGTGGGGCCAAGGCAGGGTGAGTTGGGTATCCAGTTGCTCTGTAAGGCCAAGCTGAGGGGACTTGTATGGAAGCAGGGGGCACCCACTGGTCAGGGTGTCCATCCAATGAGTACTGGTTCCACCTCCTACCCTGCATACTCCTTGAAGAATGTATGTTGCCTCAAAGGTGTGAATTAAGCACTCCTCTTAGCAACATAATTTATGCTGATTTAAGCAGTGGTATGGACAGTGCTGTGTTAGCACTTGATGGGAATGGATTAATTCAGTCCACAGGAGAACTTTCTGCCATCATCTTAGATCAGCTACATCAGAGAGCTTACAGCGCTGCCGGTGCATCAATGCTGCTGTAAGCTCTCTAGTGTAGTCATAGCTCTTGTGTAGCTACTCTAAGCTGACTGGAGAGAACGTGGCTTAATTACTCCGGCCTCTGTGAGTAGTGGTAGGAGAAAACTCTTCCACTAATAAAGTGCCGCCTGGTCCAGTGCTCAAGTCAGCGTAAATTATGTTGCTCGGGAGTGGCTAATTCACACCCCTGAGACACATAACTTATGTCAACTCTGTAGTGTAGTGATAGCCAAAGTATCCCAAAGAGCTGTATGAAGCCACTGATAAATAAACTCTACTTATCAGCATTTAAGGTAATTAGATAGTCATAATGGTAGTCATGCCAAACTCAACAAGAGCTCAAACAGCCATGAACAATATAACTTGTTTCATTCAGGAAGAGTACAAATAGTCCAGGTACTGGAGTTATCCTGTGATCTTTTCAAAAGCGCTATAGGACTTTTAATTTACACCTGGACAACCACATGAAATAGGAAAGTGTGTGTGGGGGGGGGGGGGTTGGTTTAACAATGCAAAAGGAGAATACTTCATAGTACTAACACACCTAATTAATGATATGAATGATATTTTCACTTGCATAGTACCTGTCAGTAAAGAACCACCAAATAGCATTTCATGGCTATGGAGGGATCCCAGTGCTGCAAAATTAAATAACCTCTCAACTACACAAGGGCTGATCTGTGTAAAAGAAATGGGGATATATTACTCATGCACAGGCATGGGACTTTGTTCCATGCAAGCATGCAATGCAATAGTGCATAGGGGTGGTGTACCAGCTGGTTGGGACATCCCCTACTGAGCAAACACTGCTTTTTGTTCTTTCTAGAGCTGCAGGAGTACCCTGCATAGACTACTTGCCTTACATACCCTGGAAGAGGCTTCCTCCCTCCACGACTCCACTGTTCATGGTTTCACTAAATCTAGACACTGGATTATGTGTAAGTAAATAAAGTGTCAATGCCCATATGAGATAGGTAAGAAATTAAGGAATCCTGAACACTCAGCTCATTTGAAGCCAGTAACAATCAAGAGCCCTCAGAGTATCAAAGTGTGAACCATCAGCTATGCTGCTAAGTGACATATTTGTATTCTAAAATAGGGGCTCTCAAATGTCATTGCACTGCAACCTGCTTCTGACAATAAAACATATGACCCCCCTGTTGCATCCAACATGGAGTCCTGTGCCCTTTATGCCTGGACTTCCCCACACATTATAAACTGCTAAGTCTCCTCCACCCCTCACCCACTTTACCTCAGCCAGGATGGGAGACCAAAGCCCGAGCTCATCCAACCCCCACTGACCCAGGGAAGAAAGGGACACTGAAACCCAAAGATTTCAGTCCCAGCCAAAGGGCACGTAATGTGATTTCCAACACACAGGGCTGAAATCCTCAGGCTTTGGCCTTGGATAGTGCATGTGGCTTGGTTTTCGGCTGCAACCCCAGGTCCCAGAAAGTGTAACTCAGCGCTGGTGATGCCATTAAAATGGGGTTGCAAGCCACTTTGGGGTTCTGACACACAGTTTGAGAACGGCTACTCTAAAAGAATGATTCCCAGCACAACAGCATTTACTGTGGGTACGAGTTCCAGTCATATTATGGGATTCAGACTTATTTTATTAAGTATTTAAACAAATAGAAATTACATGAATTTAAATTAAATACACTATATATCAATATTGAATCCTTAAGATGACAATTAATATGGACTTAGATCAAGTTATTTACACTAGTTGAGGATCTGGCTCCTTACACTTTTGTTTCTGTTGCAAGTATGTGTCAAACCACCTAGGATTTAAGCATCCTTAATCTTTTGATTAAAAAATGAGATTTTTTTTCATAAGACATTTTTTGTGTTTATAAGAAACACACTCACAAGAACAAATTACATTAATTGGGGGAAAACTTGCATTGTTTTTAATTAACATGGAAGGTAAGAATCTTCTAGTGTAACTTCTAGTGTAACTTTTTGCAACTTAGGGCATGTCTAGATGCGGTTCTTTCAGGGAAAAAAAACCCTTTTTTGAAAGATCCTGTACTCCTTGAGAGGTTTCACTTTCGAAATACCCTTTTTTGAAAGAATGCGGTGACGCAATTATGCAAATGAAGCATGGGATATTTAAATCTCCACTTCATTTGCACTTTCGATCTACCTAATTAGACAGCCATAGGGAAGAGAGTGAAAATGCTGCTAGCAGTAAAGCACTTGAACAGCACATAACAATCACCACCACTTTACCACCCCTTCCACACCATCTAAAAGGCATCCTTACTCTGATTTAGTTGGATGACCTGAATCTCATTCAAACAATGGTAATTCCAAGGACTTTAGGATGAGTAAACAGGCATCTAGAAGACATCATAGCCCAACTGAACAAACAATGCTGTTATTGGCTAAATCCTCTCTACGTTTACACAAATGGAGCATCAACTAATAACCAGAGGTAAAAGGTAAAAACATACTAGCTGCTAAGTAACAAAGAAAAATCATAAATATGCAAAATTATAGCATTATGTTCTATTATTAGGTTTCAACAAATAATTTCAAATTTGCTGGAAGTGAGAGATTGATATACTTTGTGTTCTCTTTTGACGGCTTGATTCCTTTTTGCTCTTTTACTAGGTAAAAAGAAGGACTTGTACGTGTGACTATATTATCATTGCTTATATTTATCTGTTTTTATTGGGGATGTTTAAATGTAATATTGTATTACTTTGTATTCTTAAAGATAAAACAACATAAAAGAGGAAGAAAATAATATTTTTATCAGGACCATGCAATTCACTTCTGTCCCGGACACACTTTTCCCCATCCAAATTTAATTCCCAGCACGTTTTTCATTCACAAAGTGTTAATTAGGTATAATGATTTCTAAAAAGACTAGGCCATTAAATGTCTTGCACACTGTATAGATTTTTCTCTTAACTATGGAACAAATTTTAATGAACAACATGAGACATAAAAATCAATGTTGTATTCTTCTATTAAAAAAAACTTTTGAATTTTTAGGTATTTTACATAAAACATGGCCAATTGGTATATTATTTATTGTTATTCTTGCAACAATTTAAAAGTCTTAGAAATCTGATGCAATATAGACAGTCTTGTATTAATTTTACATTGTAACTGTGAAATCCACCCTGTTTCTTCCCACTGAGAACCCTCCCACTCCTTGTCTGGTCAATGTTGGCCCCTCCCTTGTCACCAGAACAAAGCTCTGCAGTCACCAGTAGCAGAGAGGCCAGACTGACCTTCCCTGGTCCAGCAGATTCCCTGGTTTGGGACAGGTCAGGTCCCATGGGTGCTGGACCAGTAAACTACAGCCTGTATTTATACAAATTGGAAAAGCTTCAATGGGAGACAGGGGGGAGAAAGAGACCCCACCCTGGAATTTCCAATCTGCTTAGGGCACTCAACTACAATGCGGGAGACCCAAATTTAAATTCCTTTATCCACATGAGATAGAGTGGAGAATTGAACCTGGGTTTGCACATCCCAGGTGAATGCTATTACCAGTAGGACTATAAAACATTTAAGGGAAGAACTGACAGCACTGCCATCACCTTCATTTTTGAAAGGTGCCTAAGTCTCCTTGTGAATCTAGAACTCGCCCCGCCCCTTTTATCGTGCTAAAACATTTCAGCAAATGTGTGTCAAACTCATGAACAATATTGGTCAACTCAGAATAAAAATATTTGTCTGAAAGCTCACCAAGCTCCAGCAGTCACCTGCACCATAGCAAAACAAGGGAAAAAGTGGGTGTAAAATGATACTAAGTCAGAATAGCAGCATTTTAAATCCACTTTCCACTGGAATACATGATTATATAAGGTACAGGGGACATTGGAGAATCAGGACCTTTGTCTGCACCATATTAAGCAACATCATATCAGTAATTTCTATGGACAGCTGCAGCTTATTGTTGTGGAAACTATTTTACAATTTCATTTTGAATCCCAGAAAAACGTTGATCACTTCCTCAGTTAAGACAGACAAAAGAATCATTAGAAACAATTCAACATGCCAGTAATGAACTCGTGCAAGTACAACAATAATTAGGGAAAAGAAAGCAGCCATTTAATTAAATAGAGAAATAAATTTTAAAGCAATACTTTAACTTCAGCATTGCTATTTATTTTTAAAGTGCTATTTCCCCTCTTTGATAAGTGTGCATGACTCTTGATAAGGTTAATGAGAGTTTTGTGCACGTATCCACCAGGGAATACACCTATTCTTTGCAAGTCTTTGTGAAATAGTTCTTAACTTCATTCTTTTGGTGCTAGTCATTATAATTCCTAAGTATTTCACAAACATTAATGAATTCATTGTCAACACCTGTGAAGCATATTATCCCCATTTTACAGATGGGGAACTGAGACACAGAAAGATTAAGGATAAAACTATCTAATTTTGGGTGCCCAGCCTGAGATAGTTGTACATTTTCTCAGAATAGCATTACATGGCATTTTATATGTTCCAAGTATGGTTCTCATTGACTTCAGTTACAGCTGTGAGTGCGCAGCACTTCTACAAATCAGACTCCAGGCCTCTAGTATCTCAAGTCAAGCAGCCAGGAACACACAACGAGGACCCATCTCTGAAAAGTTTGATTTAAGCAAATTGATCAGAATCTCATAGGAACTCTGTGGCAAACAGAGGGGTAGACTATGACTGTCCAGAGCATCATTCAACTGTCTTAACTATGAAATCTTCCTTTCTTTTCCTGCAGTCCCCTGCCTCATTCAGCACACACCTTCCTCAGTAGCCCTTGAGGCCCTTCTTGCTTTGGCCAACATCCCGCACAAGTATTGTGACTTCTCAGATGTTTCTGATAAGGGGAAGATGGACATTCTACTTCCATATCAAACATATGATTGCCCAATCGATCGTCATCATGAAGCCAAGATCCCATTTGGTCAGATATATCATATGCTCTCTCTAACCCTGAACTTCAGTCTCTCTATATGTATTTGCAGGAGAAACTCCAGAAGGGTTTCATCTGCCCTTCCACATCCCCCACCAGTTGCTTCCATGTTTTTCATGAAGAAGATAGATAGTTCCTTATAACCATACACTGATTATTAGCCCTGAACAAGGTGACCATATGAAACTGATGGACCCCTTATTAATGAGCTCTTAGATTGGCTCCACGTGGCCTGTATTTTCACAAAGTTAGATCTGCATGAGGCTAGTAACCCAGGGTGCATGCAGGAGGGAGATGAGTGAAAGACCACCCTTTGTACTCAATATGGCCTCTATGGATATGTAGTTGTGTCCTTCTGACTATGCAAAACCTCAGCAACGTCTTCACACTTTATGAACAATATATTCTGAAATATGATCAGCCACTTTGTCATCATCTACGTTGACGACATTCTGATTTTCTGCAGAGACCTGGCTCTTTACAAACAGTATATGTGTAGCATGCTTGAAAGGCAATGCCAGAATCAATTATATGCCAAACGGGAGAAATTTATTTCCTTGAATATATCATCTCCGCTCAGGGGATGGAAATGGACACTCAAAATGTGACAGCCATCACACAGTGGGTAGAATGGATTACTTTTTTCCCAGGGTTCTCTGCTTTAGCTAGCACTTACTGCCTTGCTGGGAAAGGGAGCCCCACTTTCATGGCCCCAGAAACACAGTCTGGCTTTGATTATCTGAAAGAGAACTTCCCCACAACCTCTATCATGATCTAACTCAAACCCACCAGAGAGTTCACAATAGAGGCAGATGCTTCAAACTTCACCCGGGGGCAGCCCTTTCTCAAAATGCTTCAGCCATGTGCCTTTTACACAAGAAAACTCATGGCCACTGAGATAAAATAGAATGTTCTGGATAAGGAAAGCAGCCTTAAAAGAATGGTGCCATCCTTTGGAGAGTTCTAGTTTCACAATCCACATTCTGATCATTCACAAATAAATTCAGTATTTAAAAATGGCCATGAATCTAAATCAGCAGCAGGCATGCTGGTCCCTCTTCATGCAATTTGAGTTTGTGGCCACCTACAAGCTGGGGAGAAGGAACATAAACGCAAGTTGAACCTCTCTAGACCAGCATTCTAGTCTGGCAACATTCACAGTCTGGCATAATTTTAGTTGGCCGGATGTCCACTTATTATAGGTATGGCCAAGTTACCCATGATCCTGTAAAGTTTGTTTACAGCCACCAATCCTGGCTCTCAATGTTCTGTGCAGTTATTTAGCTCCAATTTACCCTCAAATGTCTTCTAAGAGCCCAGTAAGCAGTGGGAGTGTTGGCAATGCTGCTAGACCATATTGACCTCCCGTGGTTTGGCAAATTCTCTGGTTCAGCACTGATCAGGTCCTGAGGGTGCTAGAGTGGTTCAATCCATACTACAAACAAGTGAGGAGACTACATCTACAATATACAAGCCACTACCCTCTTTTCCTGAAACTCTGAACTGTTATCCTCCATCCACTTTCAGTTACCCAGTGATCATTTTGCTATCCAGTCCCATCAAGCCTTGAACTACAATCAGGACGTGATCTCCATAGGCGTCACATTCCAAGATGGGATTTTATACACTTAAACCTCTGTAATCCGACAATTTTGGGAAATAGGCTATACCAGATTATGGAATTTTCCAGACCAAGGGTGCTGGGTGCGGGGTCTAGGAGAGAGGAAGGGAGCAGTAGCACTCTGGAGTGCAGGTGCAGAGTCTGGGAGGACAGGACGGAGGGTACAGTAGTATGGTGTGGATGTGAGTCTGGGAAGGAAGGAGAGAGGGTGCATGAGGGGGATGGGAGTACGTGGTCTGGGCGTGGGGGGTGGGGTGGCACACGTGGTTCTGTGCTCCCCCTGCCACTCCCAGACTCTGCTCCTGGCCCATGGGAACAGTGGAGGAAAAGCCTCCTGTGCAGCACTGTTACACTGCCATTCCCTCATCATGGGGAACATGGGGGGAAAGAGGAGCGGCAGCACACATTCACTTCCTCCTCCCTCTGCCAGGGTTCAAACCACAGGTGTTCCCAAATTAGGGACACTAAGATTGCAGAGGTTCAAGCGTCCCATGAAGGACAAACAGGTTGGCCCTCTCTGGTCCAGCTCCCTCAGGACCTGACCGGTCCCAAATAAGGAATTTGCCAGATTAGGGAAGGTCCCTTACCACCAGCTTTCTAGAACATTGCCCCTCCCTCTGGCTTGACTCTGCTCCAGCCCTGCTGCTACAGGGCTTGAGCTTGGCTCTGGCCTGTTTCTACGAGCTGGCTGGGGCTCTCTGGGATGGAACGCCCCAGCCACCACGGCCCTGCTTCTGTCCTACTTGACTGTGGCTTTCTGGGGATGGGGCTCCGCAGCTGCCCCGCTTCTGTCCTCCCGTCCCCCACCTGGGGCTCCCCAGGGTTAGGTCTCCACGGCTGCCCCGCTGCTATTGTGTCTGACCGGGGCTTCCCATGGTTGGGACTCTGTGGCTGCCCCATTGCCACACCAGGTCAGGGCTCCGCCGCTGTCCTACTGGGCTGCACCCAGCTGGGGCTCCCCAGGACAGGGCTTGCCAGTTCCGATGGTGGGGCTTCCCACCGCTGGACTCCTGACCAGCTCGCACTACCAGGCACTGGAGCTCTCTAGTCCAGCAACATCCATGATCCTGCCGGACCATGGATGTTGCTGGACCAGAGAGTCCCAGATTTAGGAGGCTCAAGCTGCAACTTTGAGTACCACAACTATGCCATGATGCTCTCCTTGCAAGCCACTTGAGTATGCACCTCTGTTGTGTCCGACATGGAGTCCAGTGACTGTTACACCTGGACCTCCCTGCCCATTAAAGAATGCTGGGTCTCCTCCAGTCTGCATCTACTCCACCTCAGCTTTGGACCATTTTTAACATGGGTTCTATGTGGAATTACCATCTTTTCAAGGCCTTGACCACTGAACCAAGATGCTACATGTCGAACACTTCCCTCTAGTTAGGAGACAACCCACCTGTTTGTGAGCAACATCTGCCTCCACAATTTGGCCACATGAGTGGTGTCTGAACAAGGATCCCAATTTACTTCCTGCTTCTGGTGTGAATTCTTATTCCCCCTAAGTATCAAAACCTTGACCTCATCAGGCTACCACTCCAGCACCAACGGGCTCGAGGTCATTCAGATCCTCGAGAAATACCTATGTTGCTTCCTGAATTATCATCAGGATGATTAGATGTCCCTGATCCCTACTGCCAACTTTGCATACAGACTCCCTTCGATGCTAAGTATAGTTTCTATCTTTGTGCTCATCCAGAGATTCCTGCTGAATCATCAATGCCTGCTGTTACCAAACTAACAACCTGCATCCAGCAGGCACCTGAAAAAGTCCACCAAGGCTGCCCTTCAAATGGCACAGCAATCAATTCCATCTGCCAACAGATGGAGTAGGGGAGACATTTTGGCTGTCCACTCTGAACTAGTGATCAAAGCTGGACCACAAGTACCCAGGCCCCTTCCAGCTCACAAAGAAAATTAACCAGTTACCTTCAACTTACAGCTATCAGATTCCCTCAAAATTCACTTAATTGTCCATGCCTCTCTTTTAATACCACTGTGACAGGAGCCCCATGGTACAACCTGGAACAGAGCACTGCTGGTTCCCTTTAAGTCTCCAGCCTGGACTGTCTCTCATAAAGCTTTGCTAGTAACAAGCAGCAAACCTTTCCAGGCACAGGAATTGCTAACAGGAATTGCTAACAGGGAGTTTGGAGAGGGAGTTCTCCAGGTGAAAGAGGAGTAAAAACAGGACCCTTGTGGTAAGTGGCTGTCTGGAGTGTGTGTTTGTGTGTGGGGGAGTTATTTGCTGTGTGCTGAGCTTGTGTTTATCTGGTTGGTTGGTTGGTTTGATTGTTTGTTTGCTTGAAGGAGCTTCTAAAAGGTTTGAAATCTAGAAGCCTCTGTTAATTGGCTAAGCCTCAGTCAGGGGGAGGGGCTACCAGAGCTATATAAGCCTGTGACTCAGCGACCAGGAGCTTGCGAACAGGAATTGCTAACAGGAGTTTAGAGGGGAGGTTAGAGGGCACTAGTGACTTCTGGCCTTCTTTAAAACATAACTCTTATCATAATCTATATTCCAGAGGTTTAAAAGAATCCCAGTTTATACTTAAACTTTTCATTAGAAAAATGGAGACAGAAGCCCAGCAGCAGAGTGGGGGCTATCCTGTTTATTGTGTCGAGTGTAACATGTATGATTACCTGCCCTGTGGGTGGGTGGCGTATGTGTGCACCCCGTTGCAGGAGCTCCTGACCCTCAGAGACCGAGTTCGGGCTTTGGAGGCCAGGGTGGCTGAACTGGAGGAGCTAAGGGAGGTAGAGAGATTTGTGGATGAGACTTTCTGGGACACTGTAGTACTGTCCCACCTCCAGTCTGAGAGCCCCAGTGCTCTTAAGGAGGATGAAAGTCTCAAGGGAACAGAGCATTCAATGGGAGCAGAGGGAAACCATCCCGTAGTTGGGACCCTCCTCCCAGAGGATGTTGCGGTATCCTCTCGCACTGAGGATACCTCTGAGGGGAGGGAATGCCAGTTCGGAAGAGGCAGGTGTTAGTAGTGGGTGATTCGATCATTAGAAACATAGATAGTTGGGTTTGTGATGACCGGGAGAACCGTATGGTCACTTGCCTGCCTGGTGCGAAGGTTGCGGATCTCTCGAGGCATCTAGATAGACTTATGTGTAGTGCTGGGAGGAGCCGTGGTCGTGGGTACATGTAGGTACCAATGACGTAGGGAAGGGTAGGAGAGATGTCCTGGAGGCCAAATTTAGGCTGCTAGGAAAGAGACTGAAATCCAGGACCTCTATGGTGGCATTCTCGGAAATGCTTCCAGTTCCACGCGCAGGGCCAGGTAGGCAGGCAGAGATTCAGAATCTCAATGCGTGGATGAGACGATGGTGTAGGGAAGAGGGGTTTGGATTTATTAGGAACTGGGGACACTTTTGGGAGAGGGGAGCCTATACAGGAAGGATGGGCTCCACCTAAACCAGGGTGGAACCAGACTGCTGGCACTAAACATTAAAAGGCCGTAGAGCAGTTTTTAAACTGAGAGATGGGGGAAAGCCGATTGGTGTGGAGATGCACGTAAATCGGAGGGAGACTTCTCTTAGAGGAGAATCCATTGATAGAGATTCTCTAAGCTGTAGTCAGAAAGAGAGGAGGGGAGAGGGCAAACCATGGGCCAGAGCAGACAAACAACCGCGTACAAAGGAATCCAATGCGTCAGGAAGGGCAGACAAATAAGCAGTGGCAAATTTTAAAGTGCTTCTACACAAATGCTAGGAGTCTGACTAATAAGATGGGTGAACTAGAGTACCTAGTATTAAATGAGGAGATTGACATAATAGGCATCACTGAAACCTGGTGGAATGAGGAAAATCTGTGGGACACAATCATACCGGGATATAAAATATATCGAAAGGATAGAGCAGGCCGGGTGGAGTGGCACTGTATGTGAAAGATAATGTAGAATCAAATGAAATAAAAATATTAAATGAATCAACATGTTCAATAGAATCGCTATGGATAGTAATTCCATGCTCCAAAAATAAGAAATTAGCAGTAGGGATATATTACCGACCACCTGACCAGGACAGGGATACTGACATTGAAATGCTGAGGGAGATTAGAGAGGCTACCAAAACAAAGAACTCTATAATAATGGGGATTTTAATTACCCCCATATTGACTGGATACATGTCACCTCAGGAAGAGAAGCTGAGATAAAATTTCTCAATGGCTTAAATGACTGCTTCTTGGAGCAGCTAGTGCAGGAACCCACAAGGAGAGGCTCGATTTAGTCCTGAGTGGAGCGCAGGATCAGGTCCAGGAAATAACCGTTACAGGACCGCTTGGGAATAGTGACCATAATATAATAACATTCAACATTCCTGTGGTGGGAAGAACACCTCAGCAGACCAGCACCCTGGCATTTAATTTCAAAAAGGAATTACACAAAAATGAGGAGGTTAGTTAAACAGAAATTAAAAGGCACAGTGACTAGAGCCAAATCCCTGCAAGCTGCATGGAAACTTTTAAAGACACCATAATAGAGGCCCAACTTAAATGTATACCCCAAATAAAAACATAGCAAGAGACCTAAAAGAGTCACCGTGGCTTAACCACCATGTAAAAGAAGCAGTGAGGGACAAAAGGCATCTTTCAAGAAGTGGAAGTCCAATCCTAGTGAGATAAATAGAAAGGAACATAAACACTGCCAAATCAAGTGTAAAAATGTAATAAGAAAAGCAAAAAGATTTTGAGGAACAGCTAGCCAAAACTCAAAAAGAAATAACAAAATGTTTTTAAGTACATTAGAAGCAGGAAGCCTGCTAAAAACCTGTGGGTCCCCTAGACGATCGAACTATAAAGGCGCAATCAAGGACGATAAAGCCATTGCGAGAAACTAAATGATTTCTTTGCTTCAGTCTTCACGGCTGAGGATGTTGGGGAGATTCCCAAATCTGCACCGTCCTTTGTGGGTGATGAATCTGAGGAACTGTCCCGGATTGAAGTGTCATTAGAGGAGGTTTTGGAACAAATAGAAAAACTTAATGTTAACAAATCTCCGGGACCGGATGGCATTCATCCAAGGGTTCTAAAAGAACTCAAATGGGAAATTGCTGAACTATTATCTGTGGTTTGTAACCTATCCCTTAAATCGGCTTCCTCCCTAATGACTGGAAGGTAGCCAACGTGACACCAATATTTAAAAAGGGCTCTAGAGGCGATCCGGCAATTACAGACCGGTAAGTCTAACTTCGGTACTGGGCAAATTAGTCGAAACAATAGTAAAGAATAAAATTGTGAAGCATGTAGAAGAACATAATTTGTTGGACAAAAGTCAACATGGGTTCTGTAAAGGGAAATCCTGTCTTACTAATCTATTAGAGTTCTTTGAAGGGTTAACAAACATGCGGACAAGGGGATCCAGTAGATATAGTATACTTAGATTTCCAGAAAGCCTTTGACAAGGTCCTCACCAAAGGCTCTTGTGTAAATTACATGGCCATGGGATAAGAGGGAAGGTCCTTTCTTGGATTGAGAACTGGTTAAAAGACAGGAAACAAAGGGTAGGAATAAATGGTAAATTTTCAGAATGGAGAGGGGTAACTAGTGGTGTCCCCAAGGGTCAGTCCTAGGACCAATCCTGTTCAACTTATTCATAAATGATCTGGAGAAAGGGGTAAGCAGTGAGGTGGTAAAGTTTATGGATGATACCAAACTGTTTAGGATAGTCAAGACAGAAGCAGACTGTAAGGGACTCCAAGAAGATCTCACCAAACTGAGTGATTGGGCAACAAAATGGCAAATGAAATTTAATGTGGATAAGTGTAAAGTAATGCACATTGGGAAAAATAACCCCAACTATACGTACAGTATGATGGGGGCTAATTTGGCTACGACAAATCAGGAAAGAGATCTTGGAGTTATCGTGGACAGTTCTCTGAAAACTTCCACACATGTGCAGCGGTCAAAAAGGCAAATAGGATGCTAGGTATTATTAAGAAAGGGATAGAAAATAAGACCCGGAATATCTTACTGCCCCTGTATAAAACTATGGTACGCCCACATCTTGAATACTGTGTACAGATGTGGTCTCTCACCTCAAAAAGATATTTTGGCCTTGGAAAGGGTTCAGAAAAGGGCAACTAAAATGATTAGGGGTTTGGAACGGGTCCCATATGAGGAGAGGTTAAAGCGACTGGGACTTTTCAGTTTAGAAAAGAGGAGACTGAGGGGATATGATAGAGGTGTATAAAATCATGAGTGGTGTGGAGAGGGCCGATAAAGAAAAGTTATTTATTAGTTCCTAAATAGAAGAACTAGAGGACACCAAATGAAATTAATGGGTAGCAGGTTTAAAACTAATAAAAGAAAGTTCTTCTTCACACAGCGTGTAGTCAGCATGTGGAACTCCTTGCCAGAGGAGGCTGTGAAGGCTAGGACTATAACAGAGTTTAAAGAGAAGCTAGATAATTTCATGGAGGTTAGGTCCATAAAAGGCTATTAGCCAGGGATAAAATGGTGTCCTTGGCCTCTGTTTGACAGAGGCTGAGAGGGATGGCAGGAGACAAAGCGCTTGATCATTGTCTTTGGTCCACCCTCTGGGGCACCTGGTGCTGGCCACTGTCGGCAGACAGGATACTGGGCTAGATGGACCTTTGGTCTGACCCGGTACGGCCGTTCTTATGTTCTTATGTTCTTATGTTCACAAAAGCAAGGGAAGCATCTATCAAGAACTCTCTCCTACTCTCTACTGCCCCTCCCCCTCTACCAATAATGAGATTCAGGGCCAAGATGGGCAAACCACAGCCCATGGGCTGCATCTGGCTTGGGAGCTATTTTAATGAGACCCTCAAACTCCCCCTGGGAAACAGGGTCAAAGACTTACCCGGCTCTGCACGGCTCCCAAAAGCAGTGGCATGTCTCCCTCCAGTTCTTATGTGTAGGGGCAGCTAGGGGGATTAACCCCCACCTGAAGTGCCACCCCTGCAGCCAACAGGAGCTGCAGAGGTGATGCTTGCAGACAGGGCAACACGCAGAGCCAGATGCCAGTGCCTCTGTTTAGGAGCTGTGCAAGAGACATGTAGCTGCTTCTGGGAGCTGTTTGAGCCCCTCCTGGAGCCTGCACCCCTGAGCCCTTCCCCTGCACCCCAACACCCTGCCCCACCTAAAACCCCTCATCCCCAGCTCCACCCCAGATCCTGCCACCCCTTCTGAAGTCCTCAACACTCCTGCCCCTGCACTCCAACCACCTTCATAGCCCTGTGATCCCTCCCACCCTCCAAACCCTTCAACCCCAGCCCAGAGCACCCACTTGAACTCCAAACCCCTCATACCAACCCCATCCCAGAGCCTGCACTCCTAGACAGAGCAATGATCCCTTCTGCACCCAACTCCAATGTTGTGAGCATTCATGGCCCTCCTTACAATCTCCACACTCTGATGTGGCTCGTAGGGCAAAAAGCTTGCCCACCCCGTTCTAGACTCTCTTCAGGTCTGAGGAAACCACAATATATAATTGGGATAAGTATGACCAGACAAGTGTTCATGGAAATCCACAGATCACATCCATGCCCAGAACCTCTGGCTAATTCTTACCCCGAAAAAACAAATCTCAAGGCTCCTAGACAGCACTCTTGAAAGGGGGAAGGAATCAGAGCCTGCAGCACAGCTAGGTCTCCAGGCAGCTCATCAGTACATCTGGCCTGCAGCAGGCTGCCTGAGTAGCCACATAACCTGAATGGCCGAAGAGGCCAAGAGGCAGCAGCTCGCTGGCTTCTCAAGGCTTATATCCACCACTGTGTCTGCTCTTGTATTAACTTGTTCCTGCTGCTTCTGCCTTGCACCAAGCCTTGCCTCTGCTTTAAACCACTCCTTGCCTGCTACCTGCTTGCTCCAATTTCTGACCTTCATTTTGGCTCTATCTCCTAACTGGAGATTCCAGATCAACTTGTGGCTTGGGTCCCTTGATGACTGACTCTGGCCACTAGGGCTGCTGCCAGCTGCAGCCACACAGCTAGACCTCTCTTGTCCCAGTCAGCTGACAAATTAGCAAGGTTACAATTTGATGTCCCCATAACAATTATGTGGATGAAACCAGACACTGTCCTCAAAGAAAATCTGAACAACACCTGCAAAAGATGACCCTAAGAGCTTAAATTCATAACTTTGCTAGACATTACATATCATGGACTCGATAGAGACACTGGCTTCATGTCTCTTTTCAACAGTCTGTAAGCCACTAGCCCTTCTTTGTCCTATGACTATGGAGATATTCATTGCCTACTTCATTTCTTGCAGTGTGTGTTAACTCTTTATGCTTAATAATCCATTCCATTCTGTATGTAGCTGTAACACTGATTGCCTTTCCCAGGCCTGTAGAACAGTTCTGTGTAGCTCAGAATCTTGTCTCTTTCACCAGCAGATGTTGGTTCAATAAAAAATATTACCTTGGCTACCAAGTCTCTCTCATATCCCAGGACCGATGTGGCTACAGAAAAACTACAAAGAACCTTACAAATGTTATTTTAACATAGGATTGTGTGAGTGTCATTGCCTACTTTTTTTTTTTTTTTTTTTTTTTTTTTAAGAAAAGCAGACTGGAAACAAACAAACAAACAAAAAACCAGACATTCATTCACATGCCATCATATAGACATTCATATTGACCATCACTACTAGGTTTGGAATCTTTAGATTCACCACACAGGGGTTCAGCCATTTGAGCTAACATAGTTATTAATAGCTGTAATAAACACCCTCTATGTGGATCAAGGGATATGACACTCTGGTGATGGGTTTCAGAGGGATTTGCTGGTGATACACAGAAATTTTGGTTCTTGAGAGGAGTGTGCTCTAGTGAGCACCAGGCCTGCTGATGGAAGTGGGGGAAACGGGGAGGGCAAAAGGGGCACCATCAGTGCTACTGCAGCAATAGCTGGAGCCCCAAACCCTTTAAATTGCCTCCCAGAGCTTTGTGCTGCACAATATGGATGGTTTTCAGGGCTGGGGGGAGAGGGTGCACCATGCTTTGAGCAGTACAAAGGACTGTTTACCCCCACCCCTTTCCAAAGCCTGGAGCCACCCCCCACCCACCTTGGCCAGGGATGCCTGGGAGGTTGGTGGCATCCCTGGTGAGCACAGATTCTGTTGCCTATTTTCCCCAAGCATGATTTTTTCTGCCCTGTCCCTTCTTGTTCCTGTCCAGTTTCTTCTCACCCTAGCTCTTCATCAAAGTCCCATCTTGCCTAGCTAGTCCTATTCTCATGTCTCCAAGCTACCTGTTCCGGTCTTTTTGTCCAGCCATTCCCAGTTTCTCCCACTCTGCCTCTTCATCTCACGTCTTAACATGTCTCTCACATGAAGGCTACCCTGCTGTCAAAATTCTAATTCCTGCTCCAAAGCACTGGAGTGCGAGAGGTTTTCAAACAAAAAGTTAATCACTTTTTTTTAACATGGGCATATTTTCCCTAATATTCTTGGAAACAGCTGAACTGTTTAGCTAAAACTTTCCCTAAAAAATCAGAGAGAGGCAAACAATCAACATGGAAAATTTCAATCCATATGGCTCAGGCAAAGTTATAAACAACTGAAAACAGGGTCTTATAATGGGAAGTGAGGGGCAACTTTAATAATAGGCAGTGTTAAAAGACCCAGCTATCACACAGACTCCTGGCTCCCTTTTTTACTTTATACACCTGAACCTCCGTAATCCGTGGGTCCCTGATCTGGGATCCTGGAAGGGGAAAGAGGAAGTGACACTCAGAGATGCCGCTTCCTCCCTCAGCTGGGGGACAGTAGCGCAGCTCAGCAAAAAACTGGTCTGGAGGTAGTGGGGCGCAGTGCCTGGGAGCGGCAGGGAGGTGCAGAGCCAGTATGCTCCCAGGAAGGGGATGCCAGGTAAGTGTCCCACCCTGATACCCCTCACACCCAGATCCTGCAACCTCATTTCCCTCACCCACCTTCTTCCCCTCCCTCCCAGACTCCGCCCCATAGTCTAAAAAATTCCTTAATCTGGCATACCCTGTTTCTCAGAGTTCCTAGATTAAAGAGGTTCAAGTGTGGATGTATAGGTGCCTATTGTGTAATCTGTAGATACTGAATTGCTGGTGCTCTTAATACAACATTGTTTCCAACTCACTTAAAGTACCAACTAACAGCATGCCTACACTAGAAGCTAGGCTTTTGTACAGTAAAGGATTTTATTGAGCGTGGTTACTTATTGCTATGAGGAGCTGACAGCAATGAACTCACAACAATAGCCTACAAAGAAAGAGGGTTTCTGAATTTTTTTTCTTAAATGATCTGTTAAAAGGCAAAATTATAATAAAGGTTCTGTTCTCATTTCAACAGATGACATAGGGCATTCAAATAGCTTACTCTACCCTTATTTCACATATTAGTAAATTACACAGTGTCACAAAGGACATAGGAATTCCTTATATTATTAATTAACATTTGATTGGTGATGGTATTCAGGAGGTTAAACACCATACACCCATCTTCTTCCCATTCCATGTTGGGATTGGGGAATGGGCACATAAGAGGCTGAGTGCTGTGAGTTCCCCTATATATCCTTTATCAGTACAGCAGATATCAGCTGGTAAGTTAAATTAGAGCAGTATTTTCACCCCCAGGCACCCTAAGATCAAGGGAAGGGAAAGGTGGCTTAGAGCTATGTAAACTTGGTATAGCTGGGCATTAAGCCTAAAGTTTATGGGTTGGTATGTTTCTCACTCTAGTGAACTTTTTCTCTGAAATATCTCTGGTTTCTAAAAGTTCTACTGTTTGACACTTCTAATCACTGTAACCAGGTTATTTCTTTTCATTCCTGCAATGTTTAAATGATTGTTTCTCTGACCACTTATTTTACTCAATTAACAAAGGATTGCAGCAATCTTACAAGGATTGCAGCAATCTGCTTGCTGAACTGGGCATTCATCTTTTGTTGACTTTGGTTATTAGGTGACGCTGAAAAAAGTATGATCAGTTTTTCAGAATCATCACCATTGTCGTAAAGGGCAAATGAGAAGATTCTGTGACTGAGCTGGTACATTTTCATGACAAGTCTGTATGACTGGCTTGCTGTGACTAATTTTTTGAATAAAAAGACAAATTGCCTTTCTGGGAAAAAAAATCAAAGAACAGTGCCATGCTATTTTTATTTGCTGAAATCTCTTTTAAAGTTATAGGAAGACCCTCCTTCTTCATTCCAACGCCAGCTTTGTCACAGGCAGTCTTCCCACATTTTTTTCTATTTAGGTCCCTCTCTATTCATGCTTGTTCTACAAGATATACTTTCATCTATTTATTGTATGAAGCATTTTGTTTTGCCTTTCTATACTTTACAGCTATTATTCTGTATTTCTATTAAGAGTTTGTTGAGTACAATCTTATTCATATTCACTTCTACATGCAGAAATTTGGCTTTTGTGACAATGTTCCATTATCAACTGCTATAAATCACATTTGAGGCAAAGTTAGGTGAGATAGTGGGTTTTTTGGTGGGGAGGCAAGTTCTTTTGGTGAGAGAGAGCAACTTTCAAGCCACACATAAAGCTCTTCTTTAGGTCAGTTTGTCATGATCTGTAGATCATGTTTGTCATCTGTAACCAAAATATCTCTCTATCACACTTGCACTGTGCCTAAATTATGGTTACCACCAGATCTATTTCAAATTAGGATAAACACAATTTTGTACTTTTGTTAAAGTTCCTTCATTCATGCCTGATCTCCCTTTCATTTATCTCACAATGTATAAGTAGCCCCCTTATCCTCACTATCAGCTATGTGTCAGCATACACCCTTGCATATCTAAGGTAATTAATATGGTCACTATAGGTTGATTCTTATGTTTAATTCTTTCACAAATGGAATGAATAGGGACATCGGCTGGCTTGCACACTACCTTCCACATTCTAATGACTTAGCCAACCAACCAATCGAGGTGCTAATTGTTCTTATCAGCCTCTTGTAACTACTTGAACCATCTACTCACTGTCTCTCTCTCTCTCTCTTCTTTTCCCCCCTCCTTTTTCTCTTTTTTTCCTCCTCCCCCCCCCCCCTTATTTATTCTTGGATCTGGACTTTTAATACTCCAGTCATCTGAAGAAGTGGGTTCTGCCCAAGAAAACTCATGATACCATCTACATGTTTTGTTAGTCTTTAAGGTGCTACTAGACTATTTATTGTTCTTTAAGTTTTTTACCATAGGTTGAAACTTTCTAGTCGTCTACCCTCGGGACATGACCAGTGCTAAAGCAGAGAATTTGCCGAATCATAGGAGGTCAATATTGTCTTGCAGCGTTGCCAACAATTCCACTGGTTACTGGGCTCTTAGGAAACATTTAGGGGTAAATCAGAGTTAACTAACAGCACAGAACACTGAGCGCCAAGACTGGTGGCTGCAAACAAACTTTATAGGACTGTGGAAAACTTGGCCACACCCATGATAAGTGGACATCCGGCTAACTAAAATCATGCCAGACCATGGATGTTGCCAGACAAGAGAGTGCCAGACTAAAGAGGTTCAACCTGTATTGCAATATAGTAGGATCAAAGTTGTATATCCTGATTTTTATTTTATTTCTTAAGACATACCATAGGTGAATGACTGTTAGTTGTGAACTGCATTTTCTCCTAACTGTAATGGAAATTTTTTTGAAAAATGCACCCATTTTCTTTTTGTGACCATAATTTATCCTCAAGAAAAGGATGTATCTTCTCAAAAAATTGGACAGGTGAGTAAACTGTTGATGTTATTTTCAATCCTACTGCTATAACGTTCAAATTATATACAAAACTAATAAATAATGCATATTGATTCATTCCAGAAACACATATATTTCCTCCTACAATCAATCAATTTCCATAACATAACCCAGAATAGCAAAAATAAAAACCCACCTAAACTGTAAAAGTGTGCATACACTTCTGCATATACCCAAGTTTACCATGCAAAAGTTGGGGCTGTACTATGCATATGCATATTAAATTTGGTGCTGTATGATGTGTGAACATTAAATTGTACATTTGAACATACTAACCTGCAGCATAGGCACAGGTCATTAGTAGAAGCAGGACCCTGGTTCTTTAGCGTTAATGCACAAACCTCTACCATGTGTGCTAAAGAAATATCCATTAGCTGGCTGTAGTAGTGGTGGGTCAAATCCTCTAATAGATGAGGCATTAAAAAGAGATATCACATATTTTGCAAGTGTGCCATGTCCACTACTCTGAACTAATACCTTATACTTTTACATTTTTTCTTCTCACTTTCTGCTTTCATAATTTAATTGAACTTTGTTTGGGGAAGTTCTAGAAACCAAACCTCACATAGTTAAACCCCTCTACATTGTAAATGTTTTTTAGGGCACTGTTTGCATGAAACACACTATGCAAACTGAAGTTGAGATGCTTCCATTTTGTTTTTGTTCTCAGTTATCTTTGAAGTAATTCTAACATTTTGATTCTTCCATTTTGGGGAATCCCAGTGACCATTTCAGGATATATATAAACATTTTCTTCTTGTCTAAGTATTGCATTAAAATGGCCAAAGATGTGTGTAAATAATAAAAAAAATAATGCTTCTTAATAAGCTGTGCATTCATCCTCAAAAGGAATACAAGATGTTATCTGGGAGTTCTCTGTTATTTCAGAAGGTTACTGCCACTTTTACCTCTTTACAAAGGATTTCCAGGGGGTGACAAAAGAAGACTGTGCAGTGATGCATGTTCTAATGATACTTGCTTAAGTTAATATAAAAATGTTAACATGTAAATAGACCCAAAAATCTAGTTCTTAAATCCAGGCTTGATGATAATAAAGCAACGCCTGGTAAAATATGAATAAAGTGAAGTGAAACAATTTAAAGGCACATTGAAGATTTTAGGACATAACCACAGGTCATGTTGTAAACATGTTTTAGTCATAACTTGTTTCTACAAGAGTTTTAGATAAAATGTTAACAGTTTGGAAAATGCTATCTACATTGATAGCTATTGGTATGGCATTTTTGTAAATGTTAATTAAGGGGGCACTTAATGTTAAGTAGCCAATAAGAATGTAAAAATATTTAATAATACTTAAAAGGTGGATTTACTGTTAATTAAAGGGTGTTGTTATAGGTGATTATACAAAAGGTTGCATGCTAATTTTAAATTAGGCACACAAGTCTATACCATCAGAGACAGGATTATCCCCATTCTCCTAATTTAGGGACTGATCACCCCTAACTGCATCGTTTTGTCTTAGAATTGGAGTATCAGTGCTGTGCATGGTGATATTGCAAGGGCTGTTTACTTAACTACTCACCTAAATTAAATTATCTTGAACCACCCTAAAGGCTCGAATTTTAAAAAAAATCAGTTTGCCTTAATTCCTTATTTTTAAATTATGAATTAAAAGCAGATAAATCTAACACTGCAACAGGACTTTGCCAGTCCTGAGGAGTGAGATTTTATAGTATCAATGAATCTACAGCAGAATTATGGAAACTGTGCTATACAAAGAGTAGAACTATGTATTATACAATGTCTTTCATATGTAATGTATTTTAAAGTGCTTTACAAAGCAATGAGTTACAGCAGATATTAGTAACACAGTAACTGTGCAAGGCTAATGTACCACACTCAGAATGTGGACATTAGAATGTTTTAAAGTTACTGTGAAATAACTAAGCAACCTTTTCATTCAGACATGCTTCCCTCAAGTGTATTCAGAGTAATATCCGCTGACTTTAGTAACAACAAATTTTCACTGCTTTTTACTCCTGTTACCGAGAAGTGCCAATTCAGCCAAAAAAAATAGGATGAATTGGATTTTATTCTGGTTCATAAATCATCAACAGAATATTAAGTTTCAATTATTTACACCTGTACAACCCCACTAAAAGCAATGGGGTTGCATAAATATAACTGATGGTCCAATTTAGCCTATAGTACATTTGTAAGAGATAGTATGATGAGAATTTATATTAGACAAAGAGAAATGGACAGATAGGTGGATATATATGAGAATAAAAGAACCTCAGCTTCATTCCCAGTTCCTTGCTTTAGTTTACAGGGATCGTATTTAGAAACAAAATGATGAAATTCTATGTTTATAAAATAAGCAAATGGAAATAATGGAAAGAGCAAAAATGGAATCCTTAGAGATGCTTTTCTCCACTTCACCCGTTTAATGAGTTACTCTTCAAACAAGATTTCAATTCTTCTACTATATATATACTATCTCTCTCCAAACACAGATTGAACTGCTCTAGTTCAGCACCCTCAGGACTGGTCATCACCAGTGCCGAATCCAAGAATTTGCTGAACCATGGGAGGTCCATATTGTCTAGCAGCATTACCAACATTTCCATTACTTGCTGGGATCTTAGAAGACGTTTAGGGTAAATTACAGCTAAAAAACAGTACACAACACTGAGAGCCAGGACTGCTGGCTGTAAACAAACTTTATGGAGCTGTGGGAAACTTGGCCACACCAAGTGGACATCTGGATAACTAAAATCATGCCCCACCATGGATGTTACTGGACCAGAGAGTGACAGACTAGAGAGGTTCAACCTGCATTTCACTTTTTTATTAGCACATATTGTTTGATATTGGATATGTTTCAAGCCTTTCCCCCTGAATCTCATGCTGGTTATTTCATCTATTTTGCTAATGTGCATTGTTGCCTTTCATACTTCAAACAAGTGATCCTTCTGTTTCTGTTATTATTATCTTTTTGTATAAAGCCTAAGGTAAATTATCGCTTACCATTAATGGGTTATATTTTGGGAACAGTTTACATAAATTCCACACCTAAAAGATAAAGGCGGCTGATAATAAATAAACAAAACAATGTTCCACAGGCTATTATATATCTGTCTGAAACTGAGTTAACTTAGCCTATCAAAGAGATGCTGTACTTCATGATGTCCATACTCTAATAAACAATTGCTTGGAATTTATGTAGTTCAGGATTCTATTATATTAGACAGAGCAATCCCTGGTGTCTTTCACTGGAAAATAAAGGCCTCACAACAGTCTTTCAGAGTAGGGAGGTATTACTGATTATTGTCCTATGTTAAGTGAAGCTGATAAAGGAATACCTAGAGATCCTTCCTCATTATACACATTTCTTTGATATAAAGTGGGCAGTTACCTTTGGACTGCACAAAGAACTACTGCACTGCTCCTCAAAAATCATAGGCCAGTGTTCCGCATTGTCAGATGACAACAGGACCTGAGTGGCAACAAAGAAATTGTTTTACCAGCCTGTACCAAAATGCTGCAAACCACGCTGCTATTTGGAGCAATAAATCAATATATAAACAAGTAACAGGCAGCACACAGACAGGCCAGTGTACATACAGAGCTTGGGGTAGTATCATAATACTTTATTAGGCGCTTAAGGTATTTGGTGAGGCTAGTTTATAATTCCCTGGAAGACCAGAATTGGTTTGTGTTGTTATTTTAGCTTGAGGCAAAGACGGTTTGTCTGCTGCTATTCATTCTTTTATATTTTGTGAGTAGTCAGTCTGCTAAGACCCATCCTTCCTCAAAGCATCCTGGGATTGTCTGATCCAAACTGTAATTTATTCCACTAGCCTCTTAACTACTAAAGAGATTTCCTTTTGAACAGAATTTATTCATACGATTCCATATATTCAAAAGACAATGACAGTTTATAGTCATTATTGTTACTGTATTTAACAATAATAAAAATTGCCTCAATCTGAATCAAAGTCAATCACTGTTAGATATAATTGTTGGAACTGATTATTCTAAGTCAAGCATGACAGTTTTACAATTAGAGTAGGTATTTAGTTTAAACTAATGATGTCCCAAAAGAAAACTAGCTATATACAGATCAGTAGCAGAAAATCTAATGGCTGGGCCATTTCATGCAATTCAGCTAACACAAACAATTTCCAAATACTAAAATGTATTGTTTCCACCCTTATTTTCATTTTAACTTTCAACTTCAAATTAAAATACCTGAAAAATTTATGTTAACAGTATTAATACAAGTGCTACTTGTATTTATCATCTAAAATACTCTCCTTGAAATGTTCTTGAGTTTTAAACCCGTTTTAAGCATACCAAGGCTGCCATCTAGTGCTTTATAGCTATTTCTATTTCAATGTATTTAGTAATTTTTTTCTGAAAAATAAGTGGGTCCAGTACCACGTTCTTATCACATTATATATGAATATATATAACAAATACATTTCTCAGGTGTCTATGTATTTGTTGCCATTCAGTTCCTACTGGCATCTGACAATGCAGAATACTGTCCCATGGTTTCTGAGGAACAGCGCAGTAGTTCTTTGTGTACACACTCCCCTAGAAGTAAATACAAATATACTTACACGTGCACACAATGGGCAGTTAAAAGCTCTGTTTTGCCTTCTTACGGTAGATACTGTTTTCAGCAGATATTGCTTATATTTATCTTTCTTTACTAGCATTATAATTTTTCTAATAGGTACATCTGTGCTCTACAGTTCAGAGATCTGATAGCAGGAACTAAGAAAGGTACATCCTACTATTTTCTGGAGAAATAATGATCTGGATTCTTTTCTGGGTGCAGCAATAGGTAGCAGGGAGCTCCAACGCATATGGTTGTAGCTCCCTGGTTCTCTGGTCAGGTGTATGCTTCAACAACCCCAGAGCAGCCCCAGCAACTGGTACCTACTCCCATCTTGCCATTAACTAGCTGAGAATAGCTATAGTACAATAGCTTTCCACCTAAATCTCCCCTCTGCCTATGGCACATTCTCTTCATGAGCTGGCTATTTCAGTTGAGGATTCCCTGAAGAATTCTCAGCCAGAAGATTCCCTGCCCTTATGAGCTGCTGGAGCAATGCAAAGTGCCTAGGCCATGGGAGAAATGTGGAACTGTGTACCATGATGTTTACCATGAGATCTTTCGCTGGGTTTAACTTCCTTTCTGAGCAGCTTGCAGGAACAAATATGGCCATCATTCCTCTAAAAGGAGAGCTGATTTTTAAACAGTTCTGAAATACCATATTGAGCTGTCAGGCCTGGTCAAAACCTGAACCTTAGCTCTTCACTGCTAAAGAGCATAGCACTAGTGAATATTTAAATGGAACTCTTCCCACCAAACCAGTATGGAACCAGTGTTTCAACATAGTATGCAGGTGTTGTGTGGAGCTGGAAGTGGCATCTTTTAAATGGCACATAAAACAGACTCCAAACACTTTTGGTCATTAAAATTCTCAAACACATGGAGTCTTGGACAAATGCTAGTTTTGGTAATTATATTCTCCCTATATTCTGAATTGTTACATTGTTAAAGGTTTTACTACCACATTTAGGGGGTGTACTTGCATAATTAATTTATTGTTTTGATACCTGTGTGTAATGTCATTCCCAATTCTTAGCAATACAATTTTATAGCTTACAAAATTATCACCTTTTTTTTCAAAATTATCATCTTTATTCATTGTTGGGGTGCACTGTTAAATATTTACATTTCAATTGAGCAATGGCTGTCATTCACAGGATTTCTACCTTATGAATTTCTTCAGGATCAAATGGTGCTGATAATGTAAATGACAGTTATTTCAGAAATGTTACCTTTCATTAATCCTAAATACTACTACTTCAGTCTTAGGAACAGTAATGATCTCAGAAGGATAGTAAGCTTAGCACTAATTCTAACCAAAAAAAAGGAGACATTTCTAGAGTATCCCGAAACACATTCTGTTTCATTTTTACTGAGAATGTTCCAGACATCAAACTTAATTTATTACAAAATCTTATTTCCTCTTACCAGTTATATAAGAAGTATAGTATTCTTTAAACATTTTATATTAAAATATATGAATAGCATCAGTAGCTCAACCAGCCTTTTCCCTCTTGCAGAACAGGCTGTAGGCATCCTGAAGGCTACTGCAGCTCCAAGGCTGTAGTAAAATCCACATAAGGCTTCTCAGCCAGAGGCAGGAATTTTCCCTCCTTCCCTTGTCCCCTACAATGATCACCAGATTTGATCTCAAGTCCTTTTTTTGTCTGAATGCATTTTCCATGCTTACTTCCCCACCCACAGAGAAGGGGGGAAAACTCCTCTTTCTAAACTGCTGAAATATTAAGGAAATTGCTTGCTACTATCCTTCCTGTATGTATACCAAGAAAAAAAGGTGATAATTTTGTAAGCTATAAAATTTTATTGCTAAGAATTGGGAATGACATTACACACAGGTGTCAAAACAATAAATTAATTATGCAAGTACACCCCCTAAATGTGGTAGTAAAACCTTTAACAGCTCACGTAATTATCACATATTTTGTTTCTGTCACATTTTTTAAAAGCTGTTAGGGAAACATTTAATAACATTTTAAAAAATGTATTTGTACTCTTGTTTTCTACCACTTGTAAATTTGAGTTGCCTTAGTTATGAGCCTTTGGAGGCTCACTAACTGTATTTTTTGACATCCTATTTTCTCTTTGCATGTCTAATGTCTCTCACTGGAATAACTAGATAAGAATTGCAGCAAGCCAGCACTGCAATTATTTTGTGGTTACACCAACCCTTGAGACATACCTACCTTCCTTTCTTTGTGCACCTACAGTTACAGGAGCTTTTCTGCAGTGGCAAGTGAAGCTTCACTAGGGCTGCCTACCTGTAATTCCCCATTTCTATGTTTCCAGACTAATTACAGAAGTGTCCATGGAGACACGGTAAAAAAAAAAAAAAAAAAAAAAAAAATCACATTCAAGTCGCTGCTCTTATTGGTTGACAAAGTAGTGGCAAATATCTCTGGTTTAGAAAGCACACTGGACATACACTAAGATTACTTTTAAAACCTTTGCCCCAATACATGTAGATACCACAACAGTAAAGTGCCAATATAATGTGATTGCTGGCCCCTGGTTTGTAATAAGGACCACTGTTTAAGTAACGCAGCTTTCTAGCAAGAATAGCATGGCCACATCCTGGCTGGATACTTTACTAACACAAGTCTGAGCTGACTGCTTTACCAACACTTGGCAAAGCCATGGATTTGGCGTCTTCTTCTAGGTTAAACCTCTTGCTTTGCATGCATTTAATCCTTTTTAACCCACCCCTATTTTTCCCTCTAAACTACATTAGTTGCTATGGAAACAAGGCTATCACTGATATAGGCGGAGCTTTTCACAAATGACAATTTATATAATGATTTGTGATGCACAGGCAAATTAGAGAGAGAAACACCTTGGGAATGGAGATAAAAAAATGTCTAGACATTCAATCATCATCCTTTAACTTCAGCTTTTTGGTGGTTTTTTTTTAAAGGGATAGACATGTGTAGCGAACCCAACACCTACATACAGAGTCAGGGTTCCTTGTGGAGAGAGGGGAAACATGCTCAAGCAATAGGTCTTCTCTTTCGAGAATTCCAGGGAGCCTTCAGCTACTTCTAGTGCTACGTCTTCCTCGGAAGTGACTCACTCTTCCCAACCTCAAACCTTCCTTGAATCACAATCATCTTCAAGCCAAGCATGTGGGGTTTGCTTCTCCAGCATTCCATGTCAGTTTGAGTCAGAACTCATCATCAGGTCTTCTTGTGCTCATGTCTCGCTATCAGCTCAAATGGAACACGACTAAAACTGAGCTTTCTTTTCTCCTCCAAGTCTTCCTTGCTCTCTACTTACTCACAGTAAACACCACCATTCTGCCTCTCGGGCCTGAAAGCTAGATTTTATCTTTGACTTGGGACTTGCTCTAGGTCCTCATATCCAGGCTAAGTATTGCTGACACTTTTTGCATAGTATCTCCACGATGAAGTCTTTCCTATCCATTGCATGACTAAAATTCTCTCTCAGGCTTTCTTCATCACACATTTGGATTACTCCAATATTCTTTTTTCTGCAAATCCAACTTTATCATGCTGTATCCATTCAGAATGGTGCTGACAATGATCTTCCAGCCCATTGCTTTGGTAATGTCATTCCTCTCTTTGTAACCCCATTCTCTACAGTATCAAACATACCCTATTTGTCCCAGAGCGTGGGCTCCAGCCTGAGCCCAAACATCTACACAGCAATTTTTATCTCCACAGCCTGAACCCTATGAGCCTCAGTCAGCTAACCCATGCTAGCCATAGCTGTGCTACTAGTCTTTTATTCCAGATGGTCCACTATAGGAAAGACATGAATCATTGAGCCCTACGAAAATAATCTGTAGAGTGAGATAAAGGGAGAGACAGTGTGTCAGGGTGAGTGGAGTGAATGGAAGGATGAGAAATTATTTTGGCTAAAACTGAAAAAAAAATGTGTGAACCACAGAGAATAAACGAGAAACCTGTGATATAATTGGTTTTCTTTTATAAGGATCAATTTTCAAAATATAACACAATTTGGATATTTTTCAGAGGAGCCTTAAACTGGTCTCAGCTTGAACATTTTTTGAGCAGCAATTCACCACCAATAGATTGTAATACCTATGTAGGTAGGCAATACCACTTACATCTATGAAAGCTATTTCTTTTGCACATGAAAGTCATGCCAACACAGATGTCAGAACTGATCAATTATACACACAAAAATGTTAGTGCTTCAAATGTAGTACTGCAGATGTTACACTCCAAGTTCTGCACATGAATAGCCCATATTTTGGAAAACTGTGCCTCTGAAAGTTAGTCTAGAAGTAAGAAATATTCAGAAGTTCACATAAGAGAGTACAGATCCCTTTCAAAGCATCGAAGAGCAAACATTACATACACTACACAAGCGGCGAGGAGTCCTGTGGCACCTTATAGACTAACTGAAGTGTTGGAGCATAAGCTTTCGTGGGCAAAGACCCACTTCGTCAGATGCATCTGACGGCGGGTCTTGCCCACGCAAAGCTTATGCTCCAACACTTCAGTTAGTCTATAAGGTGCCACAGGACTCCTCGCCGCTTTTGCAGATTCAGACTAACACGGCTACCCCTCTGATACTATACACTACACAAAAAACCCTCAACTTATCAAAAGTAATTTTAAAATCTTAGTTTTGTTAAAAATTTGGTTTAGCTATTAAAGGGATCATGTTTAAAGTGGATTCAGTCTTAATGCAACTCAGGTTAACACCATAAAAATACCATCTAGCCCTCTGATTCCTACCAAACAATCTAAAACCATCTGTTTCTACAATTCGTTCATTTGCATCCAGGACCTCTGATTCTGAAAGCAGTATTTCAGTTGCTTATATATGAAAATCTGGATGCTTACTTTACTGATATACATCACATTGGCTGAGTTACCAAAGGACAAAAGAGCGATAAATATATCATGACAAAATGCTGCATTTATAACCTATATTCATGCATAACTCAGCTGCACAACCATCTCTTGTTCACACTCTGGATTCACTTATATACACTAAATCAGCATGCAGCTCTTCACTAAAATGTTGTCTGATCAGGGAGTTGTACAAAACTTGGCAGCTTCAGCTGGATATCTGAAGGTACCAGAAGTAAAAAGCTACAGTCCTATATTTATAATACCTATACTAGAGTATTTACATTGTGTAGAATTAAAGACTCAATTTTTTAAAAACCTCATTTTAAATTTACAGAGCTTGCTCTTTTGTTTAGGCTGGACCTCCCTGGTCCAGTACCCTCAGGACGTGACTGGTCCCAGATGAGGAATTTTGCTGGACCAGGGGAGGCAATTTCTGCCCCCCCTGCTGCCAGCTGCATCCCCTGCCCTGCTGCCCCACTGGGCTTCCTGGGTTCCCTCCCTGCATTACACCAGGCTCTCACAGCCTCCTCCTCCCCCATTGCACCAGGCTTCCAGGCCACCCCAACCTCCGCAGTGCATCAGGACTCTCTGATCCTGGAACATCCATGGTCCTGCCAGACCACAGATGTTGCCAGATCAGAGAGTTCCTGTTTATAGAGGTGCAACCTGTATATAGCTTGTCTTTCTTAATCAATATCAATTACCTAATTTGGTACTGAGAGATACCACTACTCTTGATGTTCTTGGAAACATCTGATTTAATTAAAGAACATCTGATGAAACTTACATGTCTTCAAACATTTTGAGCAATTTCTTAATTATCAAATCACTTACGTGTTTAAATAAAGGTGTTTTTTTTCCCATTACAGCTTGCCATTTCTTCTTTTTTGATCATGCAGTGAAGTCACAATGAAGTAATTATGAAATCACAATCATTTCAATAGCAGCAACAGCCTGTGCTCCTCCTCATAGAATCTAGATACAGAAAAGACCTAATGCATTGTCTAGTATTGATCCTGGCCTATGCAGGGATGGCTTGTTCCCCAATTCTACATTTTTAGTATACTGTTCACTTAATTTTAAATATCACTCCTCTGCTCTACTCTGTCCTGATTAGGCCTCAACTGGAAGACTGTGTCCAGTTCTGGGCACCACATTTCAAGAAAGATGTGGAGAAATCGGAGAAGGTCCAAAAAAGAGCAACACAAATGATTAAAGGTCTAAAAAACATGAGCTGTAAACGAAGGTTGAGGGAATTGGGCTTATTTAGTTTAGAAAAGAGAAGTCTGAGAGGGATCATGTTATCAGTTTTCAAGTATCTAAAAGGGTGTTACAAGGAGGAGGGAGAAAAATTGTTCTCCTTGGCCTCTGATGATAGGACAAGCCTAGTGTAAACAATTACTACCTAGGGTGGCAGTCAGCATGCACATTCCCCCTTTCATTGTTACAGGGGGCTTACCTAACTAATTATTTGGGGTTTGACCCCTTTGTGGAGTTCTATCCCAGGAAGCTGGGTCCTAAGCTGCATTCTCCTTGGACCTGAAGCTGTTCAGTGCCTGTACTGCTTCTCAGGGGGGTAGTGATCTCAGCTTAATGCCTTGGCTAAGGGAGACCAGCAGAGCTGACCAGCAGGACTGAGTGGTGAGAAGCCCCAGAGAGTGGGAAGTCGAGTGGCAGTGGCTATGTCAGCACTCCGGGAAGCCCCTGCAAAGGGTCTTCTGTGACCTCACCCCTCACAGGAGGGTTAAACGGTACTAAAGATGCTGGGCTGCTGGCTGACGGGGCTATTCAAGTAGCTGGGATTGGATTGATGAGGAGACTAGACTTGTGGCAGCCAGAGGCAGCTGACATTTGAAGGAGGAAAAAGGGAGCCTGAGGCCATGATGCAACCTCCTCATGTTTCATGGCTACAATTGTATTCTCTTCCAATTGTTAGGGCCTTCTCCAGTCTGTTCATTCTTAGCCCTAATTGATCATGGGGAGCAGGAAGAAGAAAAATCTGGCTCCTTATCCAGCAAGTACCACAGTGGCCTCTGACAGTCAAAAGACACAAATGCAGGCAAATGCCTGTTTCTTTCCTGTCCTCTGTTTGCTTGTGATATGCCAGTTGAGTCACCACAAAGCACGACAGGGATGCCAGATGCACAATGCTTGGCAGCTCTGCTTATTTGATTATATCCATAAGCTTCCAAGTTATCTTCTTAGTTCTCATTCCTGCAACATGCTGTGCCAAGGAAGCATTCCAAGGACTTCAGTGGGGGTCAGTGAGGATGCTGCACAGTGCCCATGATCTGCAAGATCTGGGCCTTAAACGGCAAAGCTTTTGAGGGGCAGGGAGTATGTTTTTAAAAGTGCTAGCGATGCACCTAAAGCAACAACACTCCAATCCTGAGAAGGGATACACTACACGATATTGTAGTATAAACACTGAAAACAAAAATGATAATGCCCAGTAATATAAAGTATAAGCCACTAGGTGTTTACAATACCAGCTCCTTTAGAGTAACATTTCGTAAAACAGTACTTATAGGGCTCAATCCTGCAAAGTGCTAAGAACCCTGGTAAGAGAATCCTCAATTTCCATTACATTTAAAGAAAATTGAGGGTCACTCAAGATGTAATAGAAGTGCTCAGCATCACACAGGATGAAGCTGCAAGGTCTCAGTTCAGGAAAGTATCTGTTCAAATTAGCATTTACACACATGCTTAAAGATCAAGTTAATAACATGTACAGGTGTGCTTCTGAAGAGGGATGAATCATAGAATACTAGGACTGGAAGGGACCTCGAGAGGTCATCAAGTCCAGTCTCCCTGCCCTCCTGGCAGGACCCAGTACTGTCTACACCATCCTTGCTAGACATTTATCTAACCTACTCTTAAATATCTCCAGAGATGGAGATTCCACAACCTCCCTAGGCAATTTATTCCAGTGCTTTACCACCCTGACAGTTAGGAACTTTTTCCTAATGTCCAACCTAAACCTCCCTTGCTGCAGTTTAAGCCCATTGCTTCTTGTTCTATCCACAGAGGCCAGGAAGAACAATTTTTCTCCCTCCTCCTTGTGACACCCTTTTAGACACCTGAAAACCGCTATCATGTCCCCTCTCAATCTTCTCTTCTCCAAACTAAAAAAGCCCAATTCTTTTAGTCTTCTTTCATAGGTCATATTCTCTAGACCTTTAATCATTCTTGTGAGTATATGTTCAACTGCTTTCCTGAACTGAGTCCAACTACACTATTGTTGCTTTTCACTTCCATCCACTAATGTTCAAATACTATCAATAAAGCCAAGTTTGCCTGAAAAGTGTATTTCTTATTAGACTAAGCTGTTGATTGCTCTTGGATTCCTGTTTAGTCTCCCTACCCCCTCGATATTTACATCACCTTGTACAATAATCATTCCATTGCTTTAACAAACAAGAATAATACCTCATCACTGCAGGAACAAGAAAAAGGAGAAGATATATTTTGAAGGAGAAAACTATTACAAAGACGCATGAATCAGACAGTAAATAATGGAACTAAGAAAAATACTAGCTAGATATATATTTTTAATAAAGTTATTTTACTCCAAAATTCCATTATGTTAAAGTAATATTTCATAATATTTCATAATTTTATAATATTTGTCTAATTTAATTAGACAGTATCTCTTGGCATTTCTTTCTTTTTATCATATATGACATTTATTTTATACTAGAAGATTTACTCAGCATTGCTCAGGTCTTAAATAATTTTTGTTTTTCTTCATTTAAATCATTGTTCTGGAGTGGAACTGGAGATGAGGGGTTCAATATGAAGGCCGGGGAAAGGATACATATCCCCTAGCTGGGGGACAGACAGACACGCAAAACTCTCTCAAATATATGATAGATAGCTGTCCCTTTCTCCTGTCTTGTTCCTTGCTGCCCCAATAGGGTTATAGCTGCCCCAGTCCCTGTCTGTGACCCCTTGCTGCCCCCCAGGTGTTCATTATACAATATAACTGTCCCTGCTTTCCATTGCATATCTCCTGCTATCCCCATGTGGTTATTATACAACAGAACCCTCCCCTTCCATTTCATGAGAACCAGTCCCCTTCTAGGCATATCACATTTTCCTGGCACAACCAAATCCTTATGTTGCTTTAAGTTATGATAAGAGAAAGCTGTATACTGAATTTGGTGATCCTGCCTCTTACCATTTGGGAGGAGATCTGGAACAGACAGACAGATGGACAGACACACATTCTCTCACACAGACTAACTCTCTCATATATATATATATTTGTGTTAAGTGAATGACTAAGTAGAAAATAAACTACTGCTCACTTTAAATTGTTATGGAAATCTTAGGCAAGTTAGTTATTCATAAATTAAAAGCAACATATTTAATTTTCTATTATACTGTATTATCCTGTGAGAAACCAGGGATCTATTTCACTTAAGTCATTGCAGGTTCCTTATCACCAGATTAGATAACGCTGAAACTGTTTACAACTAGTAGATTTTAAATTATTAAAATTGTTAAAAGACATATCAATCCAAAACCACAAGATCTTTAAATATTTCAGAATCTGACAGAAGACAAATAGCTCTAGTGAGTTAAAGGTGAAAGGCTATCTGGAAAATAGGACAATTTGTCTCAGACAAGAAGATTTATAGACCCAGACTTCTATAGGATAGTAAGGAATAAGGTTTTTCTTGGAGACATCTGAGGTTGACAAATCTTATTACTGTAATTTATTTTCCATCTCTTAAATTTAACTGCGTTTATTTTAAAGGACAAAATAATTTTTATGCACCTACCCAAGACATATCCATAAAGAAAATACTCTGTGAATAGTGCTTTTTGAACTGTACAAAACTCTATTTTCCTTTACATAGTTAATAAAATAAATGGATAAAAAATAACCCTTGAAAAATTGGAACTTCTATTTTTTAAATAACAATTATTGCTGCGTAAATAGAGATTGGACCTGCCTGTTCCAGCACCCTCAGGACCTGACTAGATCCGAACAAGGGGATTTGCTGGACCAGGGGAAGTCTCTCCCCTCATGGCCCCTGCTAAATTGATGCCCCCCAGCTAGGGCTCCAGCCTGGCTCTGCTGCTGCCTGCCCAGCTGTGGCTCCCAGGGCTGGAGCTCTCTAGCTGCTGCTGGCCCCAGAGCTGCCTGGCTGCCACCAGGGCTGGGGCTAGACCTCCACAGCTGGAGTTGGAGCTGCCTGGCCATTGCCATAGCTGGAGCTCCGCGGCCAGGGCCAGAGCTGTGTGGTCACCTCTGGGGCCAGAGCTCTGGGGCCAGAACTGGAGCTCTAGAGCTGGGGTCGGCTCACTGATACTGTTCAGCCACTGGGTCCAGAATTCCATGCTGCACCACCCACTCCAACCCGCCCTCCTTGAAACAGGACTCCTGGATGAGTGACCAGCTCCCTCTTCCGTGCTCCTGCCCTGCAGCCAGACCTGGGCTCTGCGGTCCAGGAACATCTGTGGTCCAGACCAGAGAGTCCCAGTTAAGGGAGGTACAACCTTTATTACATTTTTGCAGTTGCTTTTGTTTGATCTAGAATACTACAGCACACAGTTTTACTATGTATTTTCAATTAGGTCTGTAACAGGAAAACTGTTACCTCTACTAAAAGTATTCAGAAACCAGATATTTGAAAATTAACCTCCACAGAGAGACCTTACACTTGAACTTCAGCTTTTCTGTAAGAAATATGACTTTCTTTAACAACAGAAGGAAATAGTTTCTACACCTAATAATCTGCCCAAAAATCTATACTGTCAGAACTGTGTTCAGCTGCTGTGAACCAGAGAATCACAAACCTGGTAGGAACCTCAAGAGGTCATCTAGTCTAGTCCCCTGCATTCATGGAATTACATGGTGCATGTACCTGATCTGGCCTACCAAACATTTGAATCCAGCTGCCCATGACCTTGCCAGCCTCAGCCCCACTCACTGTTCAAAGCAGCTGGCCATGCATTGCTGTCACCCTCCCCACCAACTTCACAGCTCCCATTGGCCGGAAGCTGCTTGCCTCAGCAGTTGGCCACTTTAAGTGACATGTAAGGCGTGGCATGGAGACACTTTCCTGCCAGAGACTGCACCCGTCTTACGCCCCAACCTCCCCTCCCTGCCAGACCCTGTACCCACTCCCACACCCTATCTCCTGCCCCAAGTCACAACCTCCTTCTGCACCCAAACTCCTTTCCAGACCCCACATTTCCTCTTATACCCCAATCTCCTGCCCAGAACTCCCTCTTGCACACAAACTCCTTCCGAGATCTGATAATCCTCCATTAATATAATAGAAAAATGCAGCCCATGATTGCTTACCAAAAATTATTGCCCACCCTTGGTCTAGATCAGGGGTTCCCAATCTTTTTTGGTCCCCGTACTCCTTGGCTTTTAGTAAACCTTCCCATACCCCCTATTCAATATGAAAGGAAATAAATTCTAGACTCTAGAATCCACAACTTTTTTCACTAACACTACTACTTTTTGAATATTTCAATTAGGATAATCTAGTTATTTACCAAATATTCCCCATACCCGCTTGACAAGCTTCTCGTACCCCCTTGGGGTACGCGTACCCCAGGTTGGGAACCCCTGATCTAGACCATCTATGACAGCTATCAGTCTAACTTAAAAATCTCCAATGATGGAGATTCCACAACCTCCCTGGGCAATTTGTTCCAGTGCTTAACCACCCTGACAGTTATGAAGTTTTTCCTAATGTCCAGCGTAAACCTTCAGTTCTGCAGTTTATGCCCATTGCTTCTTGTTCTAACCTGAGAGGTAAAGGAGAACAATTTTTCTTCCTCCTCTTTGTAACAACCTTTTCATGTACTTCAAAACTCTTATGTCCTCTCTCAGACTTCTCCAAGCTAAACATATTTTTTTCAATCTTCCTACATAGTCAAGTTTTCTTCCATCATTTTTGTTGCTCTTCTCTGGACTTCCTCCAATTTGTCCACATCTTTCATAAAATGTAGCACCTACAACTGGACACAGAAGAATTACTTCTCATGTCTTGCTTATAACACTCCCAGAACATCCCAGAACTATATTTGCTTTTACAACAGTGATATACTATTAACTCATATTTAGCTTGAAATAACTTTGCATTTGTCCTGATTGAATTTCATCCTAATTATGCCAGAACATTTGTCCAGATCATTTTGAATTTTAGTTCTATTCTCCAAAGAACTTTGAACTGCTCCCAGGTTGGTATCATCTGAAAACTTAATAATATAACTCTGCCATTATCTAAATCACTGGTGAAGATATTGATCTGAACTAGACCCAGAACTGATCCCCTGAAGTATCCCTACTCAATATGCCCTTTCAACTTGACTGTGAACTATGAAAACTGCTCTCTGGGAACTATTTTTCAACTGGTATGCACCCACCTTATAGTATCTCCCTCTAGGTTGCATTTTCCTAATTTAACAGTAGGTCATATGAAACAATATCAAAAGCTTTATTAAAGTCCACATATATCACATCTACCACTTCCCCACTATGCACTAGCCTGGTTACCTTGGCACAACATATATTGCCCTTTTCCGGTCCTCTGGAATCTCTCCCATCATCCAGGACTTTTCAAAAATAATTACTAATGTCTCAAACACCTCCTCCATCAGATCCTTGAGTTTTTTAGGATGTACTTCATAAGGCCCTGGCATCTTGAAGACTTGTCTAAGTACCTTTTAACTTGTTCTTTACCTATTTTACCCTCTGAGCCTACCTTATTTTTACTGGCATTCACTATGTTAGTTACCTAATCCTTACTAACCTTCTGGGTGAAAACTGAAACAGAGAAGTCATTTAGTACTTCTGCTATTGCCACATTATTGCCCCCATGCCAAATTAAGTAACAGGCCTACCTTGTCCTTGGTTTTCCTCTTGTTTCTAATGCATTTGTAAAGTGTTCTCTTGTTACTCTTTATATCTCTAATTTAGTTTTGTGCCCTGGCCTTTCTAATTTTGTCCTTATATAATTGTATTATTTGTTTAGATTTATCCTTTGTAATCTGATCTAGTTTCCACTTTTGGTTGGACTCATTTTTTAGTTCAGATCATTGACGATCTCCTGGTTAAGACAGGGTAATCTCTTGATGGACTTCTTATCTTTCCTGTGTAATGCACCCTTAATAATGTCTCTCAAAAAAACTGCCAACTCTCAAACTGTTTTTCCCCTTAGACTTGCTTCCCATGGGATCTACCAACTCCCCGAGTTTGCTAAAGTATACCTTCTTGAAATACATTATCTTTATTGTACAGTTTCTCTTCTACAATTCCTTAGAACCGTGAACTCTACTATTTCATGATCACTTTTACCTACTCTGCCTTCCATTTTCAAATTCTTAACCAGTTCCTACCTATTTGTCTAAATCAACTCTAGAACAGCTTCTCCCTTAGGACCTTTCTCTTCCTTCTGAAATTAAAAGTTGTCCCCAATATATTCTAAGAACTATATCTGTATAACGGTATGCCTTGTTATTTTATTTTGCACAAAGTACCATACCAAGGGCAGGCCAGTTAAATCACAACATTAAATTATTAAATAAAGAAACCACATTTATATGGTGACCTATGACTAAAAAGTTCTGCAATAAAATTTTCATGTACAACCTCCAATTTCTTTAAAAAAAAGTTTAAAAATAAAAGACACTTTAGAAATACAGTAACTGTTCTTAGCATCATATTTAGAGATGGAAGACTCAGTTGTGTGCATGGCTGGGGGGAAAATAATAAAACTTGGAAACATATTCTGTCTGATGTTATGCAGGTATGTACAGAAGTCTTGAGAGAGAAACCATGGCATCTTCCCATAGTTGCACCTCTATTATAATTTAATATTGATATTGTGGTAAAACCTAGAAGCTCCAACAAGGCTATTTCTGCACAGGGGAAAAGTTACAATTGAGGCAAAAAGACATCCCTTAAAAATTGGAAATCAAATCCTAGTGAGGAAGATAGAAAGGAGCATAAATCCTGGCAAGTCAATTGTGAAAGTATAATTATGAAGGCCAAAAATTATTTTGAAGAACAGCTAATAAAATAGCATTTTTAAGTGTATCAGAAGCAAAATACCTTCCAATCAGTGGGGCCATTGGACAATCAAGGAATATTCAAGGAAGACAAGACCATTGTAGAGAAGCTAAATATATTCTTCACATCAGTTTTCACAGCAGAGGATGTGAGGGAAGATTCCCACACTTGAGCCATTTTTAATTATAGAAGTAGTAACTTTAATATGCAGTCCATTGCTTATTTCATCATCTATGCTAAATTATTGGCAAATAGCTACGGTAATGCCAATATTTTTTAAAAGGCCTTGGAGGCAATTCTGGCAATTAAAGGCATGTAAGCCTAACTTCAGTTCCTGGTAGATTAGTTGAAATTATAGTAAAGAACCCAATTATCAGACACATATGTGAACATAAGCTGGAGAAGAGTCAACCTTACTTTTTTAAAGAGAAATCATGTCTCACCAATCCATTCAAATATTGTGAGGGTATCAACAAGGATGTGGACAGGGTGATACAGTAGTAGTGTACTTGGACTATCAAAAAGCTTTTGACAAAATTCCACATCAAAGGCTCTTCTACAAAATAAGCAGTCAGAGGATAAGAGGGAAGGTCCTCTCATTGATCAGTAATTGGTTAAAAGATGGGAAACAAAGGGTAGGAATAAATAATCCGTTTTCACAATGGAAAAGCGATAAGCAGCAGGATCCCCAAAGGACCTATTTTGGGGTCTTTACTGTTAAGCGGATTCATAAATGACCTGAACAACAACAAACAACAACAACAAAAAGGTGAACAGCGAGGTAGCAAAAATTCAAGAAAGTAATTCTAAAGCTGAGTGAGAAGAGTTAGAAAGAGATCTTACAACAAAACTGGGTGACTGGGCAATAAACTGGCAGACAAATTCAGCAAAATAATGAGCATCGGAAACAATCCTAATTTTACATATAAAATGAGGGGCTCTAAATTAGCTAATACTACTGAAGAAAGGTCTTGGAGACATTGTGTGTAGTGTTCTAAAAACATCTGCTTAATTTGCAGTGGGAATCATGAGGAAACTGATCAACAATAACACAAAATACCATAATGTCACTATATAAATACATAATACTCAAAATTGGAAAAAGTACAGAGAAGGGCAACACAAAATTATTCAGGGTATGAAATCACTTCCATATGGCAAGAGATTAAAAAGACTGAGGCTCTTTGAAAAGTGAATAGGCAGTGTTATTTACCCCTTTATATAATACAGGAAACAGGCATCACTAAGTGAAATTATTGGCAAACAGGTTTAAAACAAACACAAGAAAATAGTTCTACACGTAATACACAGTTCAGCTGTGGAACTCATTGCCTGGACATGTTATGAAGGTCAAAAGTAACTGAAATAAAAAAAAAAATAGATAAATTCAGGGAGGATAGGCCTATTACTGGCTATTAGCCAGCATAGTCAGGGATGCAACCCTAAGTGGATGGATGACTTGATAATTGCCCTGTTCTGTTCATGCCCTTTGAAGCAACAAGCACTGGCCACTGTCAAACGGCAGGGTCTTGGGCTAGATAAAACCTGTACAGCCATTATTATGTTTTTACATATTGCCTCACAAAAGATCTTGCTATAGAGTGCTGTCCCTCTCGACTTTCCTCCCACATATTGTGGCTTCAAAGCTACAATATAGCCAAATTCCCTCTTTGCTCTGATTGAGCCTTGCAGGTTGATGTACAGAACATGATGCAAGGGTTCAGCTGTGCGTTCAGGCCTTCGCCTAAGGAAGCAGGTGTCAATCTGTTCAGTTTCAGTTGCAATTTTTAGAGAGCTTCCCTAGTTTTTGTTATTTTATAGTGATTTGTGAATCAATTGAGAGGCCTGAATGGACATTTCATTTATACATCAACAATAAATATGCACCCAGCATTCTGTCTAATTTGTTCTATGGTGGAATTAAAGTCACTATATTGTGTGTATATATTGCTCAACTTGTAAGATTTGAGAAAATGAAGCACTTAAGTACTCACAGTAACATGTTCCCCTGAGTGGATTTCCAAGGTACCTATTTTCAGAGTCACAACTGCAGAAATAAAAATGAACTGAATTACTATTAAGCACACTTTATAATTTTAATACAATTTTAGAGTGAACATTTTTCCAGCAGTTTTAACGTATTAGAGTTTTAACTTATAAGTTAAATGTTGATGTAAGATAGTTACAAAGAAATACAACAGCACTGTCTTTTGCTATGCATTATTATTAAGTTCACGGGAAATTTGAGATCTGGAATGTATATCGGAAGAGGTTTAGATGAGAGTCCTAAAAGTTCAAAATTTCTACATGGTTCATTTTGTTTTGTGTATTTCCTTAGTAAACATATTCTACAGCAGAAATATACTATACAGTTATTCCTTGTTAACATCCACAGCTTCAACCAAATAGATTCAAAAACAAAAACAATCAAATTTTAAATAAACAGCAGCAGAGGCAAAATAAAGAGTATGCCATGGTGCCTTTCAAAATTCATATCCTCTTTGTTCTATCTGCTATAAATTACAACTGTCATCACTTCCCTTTCATGTTCTCCATAATTCACTTCTTAGCATGGCAGCAATGTGGGGAGTGGCCATTTTTTGTATTGTTACATGTACTGTAGAGATGTAGGAGGCAAAAAAGGAATGAGATTGTTCAAAAAAATTGATTAGTATTCTTAGTCTTACTTTTATGTTTATTTAACTGCTAATGTACTAATCAACATCTGTTCAGATGTGTGTAAGTCATAATTCAAATAAATCTTGAGAATCAGACTTTTTAAAAAATATAGAAACTACAGTATGGCGTTAGGCTACAGCCTAGAAGCAGTGATAAACACTCCTGCCCAAGCTCCCCTTATGCTGAGCAGGGTAAGAGAACAATTTTCAACCCCGTTTTACGCAGGTGAGCCATTTCGGGAGGATAGGGGGAGTAGCAGCCGTGTGCTCCGGGACGCAGCTTGCTTTCCATCCCATTCCCCAGACTATCAGGGAGTGAGGGGAAAGTACTTACATTCCGTGCATGCCTCTCACACCTGGCTGGTGAAGGGAGCTGCCCCCAAAATGGCACCCTTCACTTTATGGGCTGCAGCATCTCCTTTGTGTATCCAGCTAGCTTTGCTAACCAACACAACATGCTACACAGGGGGAAAAGCCACAGTGTTACCTGCTACTTGCCACTCATCAACTACTTCCCATCAGACTGAGTTCACGTTTGTGGTGAAGCCCCCTGAACGACACTGAACCCCAGGAACCAAAATCCAAGAGTAATACAACCGTGAAAAACTTCCAATTCAATTCTGTTGCACGACTCTAATGCCATTTATGCTCTGCTTAGCCCTTAAGCACCTAAAAATAAGCAGTGCTCCCACCACCACAGTTCCACCAGTCTCCATACCGTTTTTGTCTCCTCTCACTTGACCCACTGTACATAGAATGCCCTTCCCCAAACCTGTCCTCCAAGTTACCTTCCTTATCTCATCCAAATCCTCCCTTGAAAATCACTTCTGCCATCTTGTCTCTGAAAAGTAGCTGGACAGAGAAGGGGAACAGAGCAGTCCAGATGTGTTCTTGCCTTACTACATAACCATGACCTCTTATTACTGTCACTCTTCTTTTTTTTCCCCCTGTATTTATTACTTTCACTTATGTTGCAGTTCAATTGTGAACTTTTGTGGGGCAGGAACTATATTTTTGTTTGCGTTAGGAGGCAAAATCATTTTTGGAGCACTGAGAAAATCGTTATAATAAATACAATAACAACAACGAAATGAGAAAAAACATGAAGCAAAACCTAGGATTCCCTAGCTGTCTCTAAAGCAGTTCCTCATAATCAAAGCTTGTTGCAACTAGCTTTTTATCGAGTAATTTCTTGAGGTAGTTACTTTTAATGCTAAATAAGATGGGGCAGTAGATATTGTGTAAATGACAAGGCATATCAATGCCAGAAAGTTGAAAAATATCCCTGTCCTATTTATAAAATAAATTGCTCCCTTCAGCTTTATAACTTATGAAATATCCTACAGAATTTCAGTGATGAAATGAACAAAGATTATAAGAAATTACTCTAAAAACCTACATAATTTAATAGAAAATTATAACCTTTCTCTTGGTTTTATGAACTATGCCACAGAATTCTCTTAGAAGAGTTATAATTTTCATACATTTTATAGGATGGTTCAGAAAACTAAGAGAAAGGTTATCATTATGTATTAATTTCTAAAGATTTTTTTCCCCTTAAGGGAAGGTGTGGAATCAGTCAGTTATTGTGGTTTTTTATTATTATTTTTCATCCCTTTGTGCTCTCCAAGAAACTTCAGCTGCAATAGAATGTTGCATTATATTTATTTTATTTATGAGCAATATTGAAAAACTGCTTAACTTAGATGTCATATCATCCAGCAATTTGCTGAATCCAGAGTATACTCTAATTACAACAGCTTAACTCCTAAGAGAAAAACAATTTAAGTTTTAATTTGCTCATATCTGTTTTGCTGTTGATCTCCTTTAACGGTTCTCCAATGTAATATTTGATAGTTATTGTTCTCATTTTTATTCAAAAATGGGGGAAAGTACCACCAAGTCTTTGTTACAATATCATAGAAGAAAATAAGCATCAATGACATTTACAACATAACTTGATTTTCCCATGGTATTAATGCTGCTTTTCATAGTTTTGTTTGTTTGTCTATTATACTTTTCAAACAGCTTATCTGTGTACTAAAGAAGAAGAAAATAGCACCCATCACCCTGAAAGAACTGTTGCAAATTACAGTATAATGGCAAATGTCTCATTCTATATAGCTAAAAGAGTCCTAAAATTAGCACTCCAGTGAAAGTATTATGCTAGACACAGCACTCCAAAGTTATTATGAGTGCTAGTTTTCTGTTCATTGTCTCAGTAACCTCATCACTTATTAAGTGCATGCATATTGTATTACACACAAAAACAATGGTAAAAATATTATTTAAATGTGGCAAAATCTAGCACTCACAAATAGGAAATACCAGAATTAAGCTTGATTGTGCAACCCTGATTCAGCCCCTTGTTTGTCTATAGAGACACTGCCCCATTTGTTGCAAAAGTTTCATCACACTGACATCCACAGAGTCCATCAGACCTTTGCCACTGCATAGACCTTTGCCCCTTGAACTAACATAGTAGCTGACAGCAATAGTAAAGCATCATCCCTTCTACGTGTGTCTCATCACACAAAAAGGAGATGAGACACACAGTTGGCCAATTGATTTCACTTTTAATTGCTGAGAGCAGGGAAATGATGAGATTTAGGATTCTAGATTCCAGACTCCAGAGGAAAGTGTGTTCTAGTGGGCACTGATTCTTCTGCCTCTGTCCCCAAGGTTAATCCCTTCTGTACCATCTCCTCCAACCTGTCCCTGGCCCTTTTCTTTCTTACTCTGGCACCTTGTCCACACAGTCCTGAGCTCTGCTACTCAAGTTTCTCTTCCTAGTCCCAATCTCTCTCTGCCCAACCAGGCCTAGTCTCCCTTTTGGGCTCACTATCTGAATCCCATACTCACCTCCCCTCAAGTCTCAGTCTCTCTGCCCGCCTACATCCAGTGACAGTCTCCTTGTGTTGAACCTTCTAGTCCCACAGCTAATCACCCAATGTGTCTTCCCAGCTCCTTATCCCAGATGGCTATCTATTGCAGTCTATGCCTAGCTATTCCCTGGTGTTCCCTCACATCCCTCCTTCTTGTCAAATGTTTATCCTTCCCTCCAACCCATTCTCCACCACACTAGTTGTTAGTCCCAGTCTCCTTGTCCAGACAATCTGCTCGCTTCCCCACATCTTCTAATCTCAGAGCTAGCCAACTGATTCTCACTGCTCTTCTCCATTTCCCTCACTAACTCCTAACCCCATATTTTTGCCTATCCAGTTTTGGCCTCCTCTGTCCCAGCTCACAGTTCTAGTCTCTTTCCTCAACCAGTAGCAGACTCCCCCCCTCCCCCCAATATCCAGTCACAGTTTCTCTGCTCAGCACACCAAGCTCCTTATCCCTATCTATTCTTTTTCCCTCCCCTGGCTCTGACTTTAGTCCATTCTGCACTGAAATCAAACAGCTTCCTTCTCTACACTGCTTCTGTGCCAGCAGGAGAGTCACAGAGAATGTGACAATGACAGACTCCCTCTGTTCCAGGTGAAACCAGCTTAACTTTTAGAGTTCTGTGTTGGTGCATGCTCACTTAAGTCAGATGTGCAAGAGAATGGGGCAAACAAATGCCGTTCAAGTGCAGTCTGGTCACAACTAGAGCTGTGAGAGGCTCAAATATGTTCAGTTTGGGTGGAATCTTCAAGATTTCAGCTGCTAAATATCAAAGGAGTTTCTACTGTGCGTGAGAGAAATATTTTTCTAAAACTTATATTATTCCCAAATCTGTGAAGATTTTTGTGGGGATGGCATAAGGCAAATCCCTGACACAAAGGCCACTGTCTGTCAAATGGCAAGTTTTTAGAGCTATTCAAAGAAAAAAAGTCTCAATTTTTTATCATGGTCAATTCAATGTATTTTCCCTGGCCCCATTTTTGTAAATGGCTGAACCATTTAGACACAAATTTTCCCCCCAAAAATTAGCCTGAAGCAGATATCTGGCAGAGAAAATGTATCTAACAAAGTCTGACAACATAATAAGCAACTGAAAACCAGGTCTTTCCCAGGGGAAGTGTTGGGTAACCTTAACAGTAGAATCATAATGCATGGCAGGACTATTATCTAGACCAATCCTAACAGGATTTTGTCCAATTTGTTCTTTAAAAACTCCATTAATGGAGATTCCACAGCCTCCCTAGGCAATTTACTGGAGTTTAACCATCTTCACAATTAGGAAGTTTTTCCTGGGGTCCAACCTAAACCACCCTTGCAGCAGCTTAAGGCCATTGCTTCTTGCCCTATCCTCAGAGGTTAATGAAAACAAATTCTCTCCCTCCTCTTTTTTATGTGCTTCAAAACTGTTATGTTCCTTCTTAGTCTTCCTCTTTCCAAACTAAACAAATACGTTTTCCCCCAATTTTCCTACATAGGTCATATTTTCTAGATCTTTAATCATTTTTGTTACTCTTCTCTGAACTTTCTACCGTTTGTCCACATCTTTCCTGAGATGTAGAACCCAGAAATTAACAAAATATTCCAATTGAGACCTACTCAGTATAGAGTAGAAAGAAAAATTACTTCCTGTGTGTTGTTTACAACACTCCTGCTAATACATCCCAGAATTTTGTTTGTTTGGGGTGCAAAAATCTTACTTGGTTTACTCATATTTAGCTTGTGATCCACCATGATGCCCCAGATTCCCTTTTGCAGTACTGCTCATTAGGCACTCATTTTGCCATTTTGCAACTGTGCCATTGACTGTTACCCTGTCAAAGAGAGCTATTATACTTGGCTTGAAATGATTTGTTCTTGATAAATCCATGCTCTTACCTATGACATTATTTCTTCTAGGTGTTTGCAAATTGATTGCAGGTAGCGTTCCAAACATTCCTATAATGAAAATTCTCCACTCTCGTGGAAACTCTTGTGGGTGGGTGTCAATCAATGAAATCTCCACAAGGGTACCTCCACTAAATTCCACCCTAGCCATTTCAGCAAAATGGTTTTGTCCACCCACCTCAGCCCCCCCAAGAAAACATCTTGCCATCTAATCTGCAATCCTCTGGCTCTGTTATGACCTTCCCACTGGCTCCATAGTAGTGTGAGATCTGCAGAGAGGAAAGCTCTACAACAAATCCACCCACACTGTGTGTTAACTTTTCTGCATCAACTCAGTGGGACCAGACATGGATGATGGGCTTGTCCTGCTCTGGTCCAAACCATAGTCTATAGCAGTGATTCCCAACCTGTGGTCCAGGGACCCCTGTTGGTCTGCAATGGTACTGTAGGGGTCAGCAGATAGGTTAAAATAGAAATTCAAATAAATGTACAGAGCCTCTCAGCCAGCACATCCTTCAACCATGGCTAGGAGCTGAGAGCCAATGTGTTTGTGCCAGCAGTTAGCAAATCCCTTAGCCCATGCAGCTTCCCAAGCAGGCTGAGGGACGTGGCTTGGGAAACTGCATGGGCTGAGGAATGTGCAGGCTGCAGGCACAGCTATATTGTTTGGGAGGGGGTGTAAAATTGTAATAGATTGAAAAGGGGTCCATATGCTTGAAAAAGGTTGGGAGCCACTGGTTTATAGTCTCTTCTAGTTTCCTAATACAGATACTGGAACTATGAAGGTCTCTCCTCCATACATTGATCTGGGGAAGATGATCACAGGAATAAATAGCACTTTGTTCTACTGTAATTTGCTTTCATCCAAAGATCGCAAAGCACTTTAAGTAACTTGATTTTTCATACAAGTCTCATAGCTTAAACATAAGCATATACAATTACATCAAGTTTTTTTGCAAAAGTCTTTAAGTTGGTAACTTTTAAAAGAAGGGCTTAGGCACAATGCACTATTGATTTTCTTTTTGAAATGGAGCATTTTAATAAATCTGCTTCTCTTTCCCTTTCATTAATATAGTTTAATTTTGTCTATTACAATAACAAGATTATATTTTCTATAACAGATGTAATTATGTGATGCAAGTTATTGTGAGATATCAGGACATATTTAATTGCTCTATCCATTACATGTTTCACAGATAGAATTTGAATATTACAAGTTAGGCAGTATTCAGAAAATACCATCTTTCATATTGGAACACAAATGTTCTTAGTTTTATACAATACAAAAGGTTAAACATTCCAGTCTATTCAGCTTGTAGATGATAAATACCTTGATCTCAATCTATGAGACTTAATGTTTTATAGAGAAAATATAACTTAATCAAAACCTTCTTACGTTTGAACAGACTTGAAACTTTCAGGATTCATATGTAAGGTTGTCATTTCAGTATTCATTCAGATTTAAAATGTTCACAACTTTGAAGTACTGTGACTACAATGGCTGTCCACAAGCATGTTGTGTTGCACGTTTTTTGTTATCCGCTAGTTTTAATCTGTGAATCTAAAAGCAAGCATTTTATATCTAGGAAACTGTAATTTGTTTTGTGAGGCTCTACACTGAACAGTTCTGTGTTTACTTAAAAAAACTTCCTAAAGAATTTCTTCTATTGTGTAATGAAGAGGCATTTAATTGTACAGGATTCCATCAAAAGTTTAATTCTGAAAAAATAATTACATTAAAAGCAAAAATATTATTTCTAACTAGTGTATTCCACATCAATAAAGCATAACCTATGGGGTGCTGATCACCACCAATTTTTTTTTTATTCTTTTTCTTAAGACAAGTAATCTTTCTAATGAGCTGATAACGATCATTTTACTAATCCACGCTGTCTACCTTTTATATTATATTATATATAGTACTTCTACTTGTCAAACTATCCTGCCTTGATTATGAATTCCTTTCCCTGGGAGCATGCAAGTCTTTTATTACAATTATTATTTGTGTTACAATAACACCTATAATGCTGACTGTGCTAACCATTCCTCACAATGGGGGGAGGGCGTTAATCACACTAAATAACGTATAATCTAAATACACAAGGCAGACAAGTGGTGAGAGAAGAAATACATTAAGTGAAGTGGCTTCCCCAGTGCCACAGAGCAAGGCAGACACAGAAGCAGGTACAGAACCCATGTCTCACCATTCTATGGCATGTCTATCAGACCAAATTGCCTCCCATAGGCATGTAGTTGACTGGATCTTCCTAGTTTCCCATCCCAAGAATGTCATGCTACACAGATTTTATATAAATAATAATCACATAAACCAAAAAAGTGAGTGTACACATCTTGAAGATATCCCTACAGCCTGTCTAAAGCAATATAAATATCAGTGATGTTGAAAAAAGAGTCTATTGTAAGAAAAAATTGACGGCATTTTAATATTTTATCCTTTGCAATTTAATCTCACATACATATCAATTCTTATCTCTAAGAACCATTAACTCCTTCAAACAGCTACAGAATTGACCTTCAACACTCCTGAAAGAATTATGGCAATGAAATTTTAAAGTTAGCCATTTTACCTGTTCCAGCACAATGCATGAACAACAGATGTAATGCCTGTAATATAAAACCAAGCTAAGCAATGCATTAAACAGCAACAAAATATTCTGATATATGTCCATGTTTTATTGCCTATTTTCAGCTGAAAGATACCACTTAAATGTATAGTTTTTCAGCACTGTAAAAAACGAATCAAATATTTTTTTTAAAAAGTGTTCTGGGTTCCCCCCCCCAAAAATATGTACTTTAGCTTCCAGTTCAGTTCTGCCTAGTAAGTTGATATTCTTCTATTAAGCACGTACACTGCTTTTTATAAGTCATGAAATATGGTTTCAATTACCAAAGCTCTATTCACTGAATTAATTCTATCATCATAGTACTTTAGTTATTACAGTAATTGTTTTGTACTTTTCAAAAAATCCAATATATTTTTTCAAATGGTATCTACATTCAAATGTACATATTTAGTTATACCTGAAACATACTGTATATTTCAAATCTCTGAAGCAGGAATTGTATTAGATCCTTTATATGTGCTATAGGACTACGATCATTTGCTTTAAGTGGTACGAATGAATTATCAGTACTACTCTGGCATGTTTCCAAAAATACATCTCCTATTTCCAAGGACAAAGGGAAGAATGGTTTTAACAGGTTACTTACAAATTCTATGATTTGTTCATTGACCTTTTGATGGCCTGCTATTTCCAGTTATTCTCTAACCCGTTCCTAATTTATCTCTTAAAAATTAAAGGTTTAATTTTATTTTTCACTATTTACTGAGAGGTCAAATTACAGAACATGGACAAATGGATAATTAATATGCCTGACTTAATAGATTCATGAACTGGCTAACAATAGCTTGTTTATTTATCTACACCCTATGACCCTTTCCAAGAATACCTGTTTCGATTAACAGCCAAGGGTTGTTTTAATTTATGAAAAAACCTATCATATTGTCTCAAGGCACTTAATGATTCAAATACAGTCTTTTATGAAGCTGCACGAAGCATTGTGTATAATGTGTCCTACCACAAGCACTCTTCTATGAATAGTCTACAAAGGTTGCATGACTATTGAAGACATTCAAGTATTGCAACCTTTTAAGAACTGTAGTCTGATGCGAAACATATAGGTAAACAGTCAGTATTGATCACCAATGTTTCCCAGCAACTAAAGGTGCGCTCTCATGTCACTCCTACCCTTCATATAATATAAGCTATTGTTAAGTTTACATTAACAGCTTCCAAGATATTATGAATCAATAATAATGGTTGAAATGATTTCTCTGTGCAGAGAACCAGCACAAGTTCTATGCACCAAGGAAGTCTCAGTTAAGAAGTATGTGTGGGTTGTGCTGTCCTGGACGTCTGTGCATTTCACCCAATCTGAACTAATACAGGATGTCTTGGGGGCTTTTGTATATTCCCACAGACTGATAGGAAAGAGTGAAATAGCGGCCTTGATGTCAGCTTATGAAGCAGTAGGAGGATGCAGATACATTGAAATAACCTTATGCTAGACAGTGCATAGGTGCATTGCCATATACAGGTCCATTTTACACATTTTATGAACTTTACACACAAAGTGGCACATATCTCAAATGCCCATCCATAGTCAGTTCTGCGCACCAATTTGACACTAAAACCTTACAAGTTAAGTTCCCTCTGAGTCTTTCAACTATGTTCAGACAGCTGAAGAGAACAGACAAGAAGTTTTTGTGGGGCCCATATAAAGAGATCCATTTAAGCCTGATATCCCCTCTACTGACTGTCAGACACTGGATATCTTCAGCCTTGGAGATCTATAAGCATCACCTATGAAGGCAACAATGCTAACGATCATATTAACCATATCTGATAGAACCTAAAACCAGGCTAGATTTACTCTCTTATAGACTAGCTTTTTAAAGTCCTAGCATTTTCTTGGGGAAGAATCTTGAGCAGGGTAGAAGTCTTGTTTCATAGTTCCACCAAACTGATGATTAATGAAGGGCTGGTGAGCTATGTAATAGCTACAAATGTAGAGTGGTAAACCCTTTATTCAAGCGAATCCCACTGCCACATAATTCTGGGGCACAATATCACAAGTATCAGACGGGTAGGCGTGTTAGTCTGAATCTGCAAGAACAACGAGAAGTCCTGTGGCACTTTATAGACTAACAGACTTATTGGAGCATAAGCTTTCATGGGCAAAGACCCACTTCGTCAGATGCATGACGAAGGTCTTTGCCCACGAAAGCTTATGCTCCAATATCACAAGTGTGCCTCCTGTAGCCTGGCTGTGTTTAATCCCAAGCTCTCATAGGAAAGATGGGAAATGTAGCTTTCACCCTGCTTGGAGAGAATACTTTTTACTCAGCTGCCTTTCAGACCGAAGCAGTTTCTGTGACTCTATCAAACTATTTTTAAATGTTCAAAACACCTGGTTCAAGATCTTGTCAGCTGTATTAGTGGAGAGTCCTCATTCCAGTATCTCATAATTGTGATCCTGAAATTCCTACACCACTTAACTCTAATTTAACTTTCTTAGACTGCTTCTATGGAATCCAGTAAAAGTAGGATCCTCCTAGTGCAGTGAAAGCCAAGGTATTTCTCAATAGGAGATGGGAATATGGCATCATGTGATTCAGACAGATGAGATTTCTGGTTCCTCTAAGTCCAAACAACAGCCTTCAGAATTCTGATCTCTGCTTCCCCACCAATACAGCTTAAACTGATGCATGATTAGTGTTCCAGGAAGCACTGATAGTGCCTGCACAAGAGCCCTGATTTTAAAAGATAACGGGAAAGCTGGCATCACAACCACAGTTTATCACAAAGGCTACGTCTAGACTGGCATGATTTTCCGCAAATGCTTTTAACGGAAAAGTTTTTCCGTTAAAAGCATTTATGGAAAAGAGCGCCTAGATTGGCACGGATGCTTTTGCACAAAAGCACTTTTTGCGGAAAAGCGTCCGTGCCAATCTAGACACGCTTTTGCGCAAGAAAGCCCCGATTGCCATTTTCGCCATCGGGGCCTTTTTGTGCAAAACAGTCCTGAGCTGTCTACACTGGCCCTCTTGCGCAAATACATTTGTGCAAGAGGGCTTTTTCCCAAACGGGAGCAGCACAGTATTTGTGCAAGAACACTGACAATCATACATTAGATCGTCAGTGTTCTTGCGCAAATTCAAGCGACCAGTGTAGACAGCTGGCAAGTTTTTCCGCAAAAGCGGCTGCTTTTGCAGAAAAACTTGCCAGTCTAGACGCAGCCAAAGAGTATTGTCTCTCTGGGTATAAGCATTGGCTTCAACAGAAAAAGCCCTCTGAGTGCACTGAGAAATTGTGCATTTGCCAATTCACAGTGACTGGGTCATATCTGTGAACACAAACTGATACCTGGACTCATTGACCAAACTTCTGCTTCAACTACATGAATGCAAGTGGAGAAAATCCAGATATTTTGATCTAGAACTTCCTAGACTTTTGACTTTAAGCAGAAATGCAGTGAGGCTTTACTTATCTCTAAACATCTTATTCATCAGCCTATTCTATAGCTTCTAATAAGCAGGTACTCATTACCACTCAAACTCTCATGCCCTCACAGTATGAAGAAATCAATGGGTTGGGGTAGCCCTTAGCTTCACATGTGACAGTGCAGGATGGGGAACTGCTCTCCTGGGTTGACCAGAGGTGAAGTAGGGTCTGCACCAACACTTATTGTCATCAAGTCCTGGCACTCAGGAGTGTCCTCATTTGACAGCTCTTCAGACCAGCCGCATTACTGGAGTCTCCCTGATGAGCTCAATACTGGCTTGGAGATGACTCCCCTTTTATCATACTCAGGAGAACATGTGAAGAAATACTGGGCGTTTAGTGAAGAGCCTGTGTTTTGGCTGTGGTGGTACGATAAACTGCAGAGATTTCTTCATCAATTGCTGACAACAAAGAACTGGCTGAGTCATTGAGAAGAAAGTATTTACACTCACCTGGAGGTTGAAGCCTTATAGCCACTAGGAGGCCTGGCTCACATTCCACTTTGCTTTCATGCCCCTCAAAGCTTAAGTTTACAAGCTTGAGTTCCACCAGCCCCATACTAAGAAGCTAAGACTCAACAGTGAAAGTCCTGCTCAGATAGTATACTCAGTTAACAGTTTTTGTATACCTAGTTCACAGATGTATATTATAAGTCTTAACCAATTAATGTCTGTGAAGAGCTTTGACAGCTTCAGACAGAAGGTGTCACATAATAGCTAAATATTACTGTGTTTTTCCTAATTCATTAATCTATATTTCTCTAAACTGAAACAAACTAGTAACCTACTCATGTCCTCATAACTGCTGTATCTAAAAGTCTTGTAAAAGCATGGATCTCTATCTTTTGCATCAAAATTTAATTTTGTCACCTCTCCTTTTTATTTTTGGCTCCACAAACTAGCAAATTGGTCCTAATTCAAAATCTGGAGACACCTACCTATTCACCTCTTTATATTCCAACCTGCTTCCATTTACCAGCAACCTCTACTTTAGAAATTCAAGACAATTCTTTATATATCTCAAGCTAATGGTAACATAAAAGTACAAGGATTTATGGTTTAATCTGGGACTTTTAATAAATGGGGGGAGGGAAAGATATATTTGTGTCTTCTTATAAGTGCATATAAATATGTCCCACAGATTGAGGTATTTTTCAGTAGATGAACTGGTTTCCTATTCACTTAATTAACTAAAAAGGCCTAGACCAGCAAGACTTTCTTATATAGGCCAATCTCACTTTCCAAAAATAAAATAAGAGTCTGTCTATATAGAATATACATTTTCAGTTTATGCCAATCAAATGCAATTCCCGAGGAAAGCATAGGATAAACAACATTACAAGGCTTTTAAATACTCTTTGAAGTTGCAATATTTCAAGCACAAAGTAACTATTTTGCTTTGTGCAACAAAAAAATAACTAAAACTGGTGATAAAAGGGCTCTGTATTTAATAAATATTTAATTTAGTTAAAGAATACTGGATAGGTGATAAAGACTGCAAGTGCTTATTAATTCTTTTGGCATTCCATGGCTTCATCTTTATTGAAGGAATAAAACTAACTGTATCCATCACTGGGAACCATCTGAGTGAAAAATAGTTTAAGTGAGACTTTATGAATTAGAGAACAAATTGACTTTGCATGTCAGTGGTTTGTTGCCATTCATTTCAAATCCAGAAAGTCTGATCTCCCATGCCCCAAAAATAGCATTTTGCTATTTCGAAATAGCGTGTCCACACTGATAGGACGCTGAATCACATTTAAGGCTGGCAGGGACCGGTTCTGGCAGGGCATCAGGTCAGGAGTTAGCTCCAGGCAGCAGCCACACAAGGTATCTGAGACCTGTGCTTAAAGGGACACCCCCGGACAGCTGGTTCTAAGGTTTCCCTGATTGCTTGCCTACCTCGCTGAGGGACAGCAAAGCATTTTTTTCTCTACGTGCTCTGGTTGCCCTCACTCAGGACACTACAGCACTCTGCAGCATGGAGCCAGTGCCACCCCTGGGCACTCTGGTGCTTCTCCTGGACTTGTTGCTGCAAGCCTGGCAGTACATTCTGCAAGCAGTAACAGTCTCCCTGGTGTGCCCCACTGGGGGCTTGTGCCTCATTCCTCCCTTATGTCCTTCCCCTAACCCCCCTTCCTGCTGTACAATAAAAGACACATGTGTTCGTTACAACAAAGCCTCTTTATTGAACAAAACTGGGGCGGAGGGGGGAATGAAACTGAGGTGAGACTGGGGAGGAGGGAGGGTGGGAGAGGGGAAGGAGAAACCTGAGAGGAGGGAGCTGGCAGGGGGAGGCAAGGGGAAGAAGGGGGAGGAGGAGCTCAGGGCTCAGGGTTGAGGGTCTCGTTGGCCCAACTGTCTCCCAGCACCGCGGGTAGGGGGGCCTCGGCGTCCCTGGGGGTGTGGGGAGGAAGAAGCGGGAGGGGGAGAAGGAGTGGGAGGAGGAGCAGTAGCTGGGGAGGCAGCAGGGGCTGGAGCAGCAGGAGGCAGCAAGCTCTGCCCCAGGGTTGATGACCACCAGGATGCGGTCCACGGCATCAAAATAGGGGCAGAGGTCTGGGTTTCCCCCTGGTTGGGAGCAGCCCCCTGTGGCCCTGGTATAAACCTGCCATAGCTCCTTGATTTTCATGTGAACCTGCTCCTGGGTTCGCATGTGGCCTTTGGTGGCCAGGTTGGCAGCCATCTGCCTGTAGACGGTTGCGTTCCTCTGTTTAGTGCAGAGATCATGGACGTTGGAGGCATCCCCCCAAACCTGAATTAGGTCCCTGATCTCCGCACTGGACCAGGCAGGCGCTCACCTTTTCCGGCCCCTGGCAGGCTCTTGGGAGCTGGCAGACTGGTCCTGGGGAGCGGTGGAGGGCTGGCTGGCACTGGCTGCCTGGCTCATGCTGGGGCCATTGGGTCAGGTGCAGCGACTGCTGGCTCTGGGCTGGCAGGTTTGGAGCTGGCACAGGCACTGTGGCCAGAGTCTACCCCTTTAAGGGCTCCAGGGAGGCAGGGGAGGGAGAAGAGTTTTCTTGGTTGTGCCCAGAGTGGCCACCAGGGCACCCTGGGAAGGGCTGGAGGCACCCTATTTCTAAATAAGCGTCTACACAGCGCTTATTTTGAAATAGCAATTTCAAAATTGGCGTTATTCCTCATGGAATGAGGTTTACCAATTTCAAAATAAGTCCGCCGCTATTTCGATTTAATTTCAAAATAGCAGTTTGGCTGTGTAGACGCTGGTAAAGTTATTTTGAAATAATGGCTGTTATTTCAAAATAACTTTGCAGTGTAGACATACCCAGAGGTTCTAGACTAGGGCTATAGCTACATACATTCAGGGTGTGACCTGCATGCTGGTAGCCAGAGAGTGGCCCAGGTTGGGACCTAAAACAGCAAAGCACTGTCAGGTGCCCAAGGTTGCATGGCAAGCGATGACACAACCCCTCACTGATTTGTATTTAACCCCAGATGGTGCTAAAGGGGAAGCATGGAACTAGGGTGACTGATTATGCAAAAAGTTTATGTCCACCTCCACGAGGAATATCTTGAGTGACCACCTAACATTCATATTGTAACACAGTCTCTCTCTCTCTCCCCTATTGGGAACTTGGACTGAAGAAGAAATGGATTATATGTGAATTGAACAACAGCTAACTCTTTCCATGCATATATTCTCTTAATAAATTTTTGGTATTATGTGTCAGCTTCTAACTGGGTCTCAGATTGTATTGTGTTATTTAAAAGCAATATATTTCTTTAGGTTCCTCTCTTTTTCCACAGAGTAGTAGAATTCATGATTTGTGAATAAATAGAAAAAACAGGTGGGGGGAACAAAGAGGAGAATGGTGCCGTTTCCCCCTAAAAATCAAGTATTTTCTGTTTATTTCTTTTTTAAAAAAGGCAATGAAAATGAATAATTCAAAAGAGAAAGACTAGCTGGACATTTTGCCTGACAACAAAAGATTTCAGAAAACTACAGAATAGTATGATTAAAAATGTGACATCAAGCAAGCCCATGCACCTGAATTCAGGCATGTTAAACAGCAAGAGAGACAGAACACAGATTTAGGATGAAATATTTACAAGAGGTTTTGAAGATATAAATAATTATAAATCCCTAAAAGTGACAACCAAATATGCATAGTAATTAATGTAAATTCCTACCACGTATTTTACAGAAAAAACCCAAAAGCATCATCAGGAGATTATCAAGTATTATCATAGCTCTGACTTTCTCTCTTGCATATTATTGTACAGAATGTACTTTCATTCATTCTGAATGTCTCTCTCAGCACACTCTCTGTAATGGCATTGGCTCTGGTGAGGCTCTCTATTATACAGTGTTCCTGTTTGACATTACATTCTCTTCTTTTTTAGCAAGTAAAAATAGGGAAATCTGAGTGTTGCAATATAAAGATGTTTGAATTATCTACTGGGGAAACTAATTTGAGAATTAGAAAGTCACCTTCTATCTCATGTGTTGAAGCATTAAAGCAAACAGTAACCAAAGGGTAAAAAGCACTCCACCCAAGTTTTCTTTTTCTATTGGCTTATTCATTATTCACAAAGAAATAGGAGCCAGATTTCTAAATATATTTAGGTGCTTTAAGATGCAGATAGGTAGAGGAAGTGGGATTTTTCAAAAGTGCTCTGGTGCCTGTGATTTATTTCTACGGTAGTTAGGTACATAGGCAGTTTTAAAAATCCCTATTTGCATCCGCGGGTCCCTAAATATTTCTTTTAAAATCTGGACATAGGAGCTATTAGAAAATCTCAGATAGAGTCAAGACAGTCTTCTATACACACATACAATCACTGGTAGCACTACATTTTTTTTGTTTTAATATTCCACCTATCACAGTGCATTGCCCCCAGACCAAGACTATATACTTTCACTTGCATTTCTACTTGGGGAACTATTTTAAAAATACCTGATATTCTATGTACAATATATTTTCACTCTTAATATTGACATTTAAATCATTATGTATTAGTCAGATTTTCTTTAAATTATACACTGGCTAAGGTATTTTTCACCTGCTTTCACCACATGACCAGGTTGTGAACTCTTTATTCACTGTTATGAAACTTCCCACCCAAGTAAACCTACTGGAGAAAGCAGGACCACACGGGTAAAGGGCTATTCATAGAGCTGGTAAAAAAAATGGAATGCTTGTCCCATGGGAAATTCTGAGATGTTGACATTTCAGTTTGTCCTGATTAATGATGCAAGCTGGATATCTCAGATTTTTCATAAAATTAGATATTCTGAAAAAAAATGTCCTAACCTTATCAAAATATTTCCTTTCAATAAGGCCAAAATGTTTCACTTTTGACTATAATATTGTTTGATTTCACTATAATATTTATATAAAAGGATTAAACATTTTGATTTTACTAGAATAAAAAAGACATGTTTTGATAAGACAAACTACATATTTCAACCTTACAGAAATGAAATATATTAATATTTCCAATCAAATATTCTGATAAAATTGATACAGTACCGCAAAACTTGTTGATTTAGTTAAAGCAGCATTCTTATGATATAAAAACCTTCCATCAGAAATTTTTCAACCACCTGTAATTGCTCAACAGTTCAAGTCAGGGATTCACACAGATGTTAAAAAAAATGCATACATGAGGTGAGATTCTTACATCCCGGTGGAAGGGGAGTTCAAGGTGGCTTTAAGCTACATTTCTGCTGTCTGAATTTTGGGGTGCTTCGGGGACCATCCCACATACCCCCTCGTCCCACCACAGCCCTCTCACCAACAACCACGATGCAATATGCACCTCTCAGCACCCAGCCACACCCCACATAACAAGGCTGGAGGAGGTGCTCATTTGATAGCCTACAGCTGTCTTTTAATTCCTGTGCCAAGGGAATTCTCCCTCAGATGGATCCACACCTCCTCCTTTGTGACACTTTGCCCCTTGTACCCAGCATAAAGGGGATGAAATTATGCTGAGCATCTCAATCACTATTGGTAATTACTCAACACTTTTTAAAAATGAAATTCCCTCTCTCCACAATGTTTCTTCCCAGTGCCGTCCTTACCCATATGCAGACTACACAGGTATGTAGGACACCTGATAATGTGGGGCACCACTGAGTCTTAATGTCCCTCCACCTGCCTCTTCCTCATCCCTGTTTTGTGACTCTGCTTCCTCTAGAGAGAATCTAGTTAACTTAAAATAAAAAAGCCTGCCAGACCTATTAGCAGAACACTGAAGAGCCATTCAAGTGATACTGAAGACATTTAATAAGGGTTAAATGGACCTTAGTTTAAAATTTTGTTTTAAAAATTTCATTAGTGTGTTGCTGAAGATTATAAAATCACATCTCTAAAAAGCTATCTCCACTCAGCTGCCCATTGGGCATAGGGGCACCACTTTAATACTAGTTTAGTACTGTATAGGGCCCTATAAAACTTAACGATGACCCTGTTTCTTCCACTGCTCATTCACAGTAATTTGTTACTGTAGGGCTTTGAAAATGTCTTTCATATATACTATGTGCACGTACATGTGTGTGTGGGGGAAGAGATATTTATTTTTAAAGAATAAATATTGAAGAATTTTTAAAATGTTAAAAGTTCAATCAGATACAAGAAACAGGTAGATAATGACTGGGGGGGGGGGGGGGGGGGGGGAGGAAAGTAAGTTTGAGTGTGAATGGATGAACATTTAATGGCATACCTTCAAATATTAGATTGTAAATTTGTATTCTTTATTTGAAGCTTACATTAGTGGGACAGTCATATTTCATTTTGACTAGCATCCCAAGAAAACAGAACTGACAAAATCTTCAGAAATACAAAATACAGAAAACACTAATGATGCCTGAAACATTTCATTACTGATTTTTAATTCCCGTTTATGCCATGCTGACATCCCCAAGGTAAGCATGCGTTCTGTGACAGACCCATACCAGCCATCTGCCGTTCACTGGTGGAAGAGATACATCCTGGAGATTGGGTAAACAGCTTTCTCTTACATGAGAAAAGGAAAGGTGCTGGGAGGGATAGTCTGGGGAAGTGGCTCAGGGAAAAGCTGCCAGTTTGGGAGTGGCAGTAATCCTGCCTGTTACAGCTGCCTTAGGATACCTGGGCTGGAACCTGGAGTAGTTTGGGGGCCCGGGTTCCCCCCAACCTCCCCACGTCATCTCAAAATCTGCCTCAAGAAGGGAGATCAAGACTCCAGAAGGGATTTTACCCCTAACTTATGAACTAGCCTGTGATGTACATGGCTCAGTAGGCTGTGGCATCTGCTTCTAGTAAAGAAAAAGAGGCTGTGTGGAGGGCCTCAGTGAGCATCTGAGGCTAACACTATGGCTATGTCTAGACTACAATGTTTTATCGGAAAAAGGTACGCAAATTCAGAATCTCAATGCATGGATGAGACGATGGTGTAGGGAAGAGGGGTTTGGATTTATTAGGAACTGGGGACACTTTTGGGAGAGGGGGAGCCTATACAGGAAGGATGGGCTCCACCTAAACCAGGGTGGAACCAGACTGCTGGCACTAAACATTAAAAGGCCGTAGAGCAGTTTTTAAACTGAGAGATGGGGAAAGCCGATTGGTGTGGAGATGCACGAAAATCGGAGGGAGACTTCTCTTAGAGGAGAATCCATTGATAGAGATTCTCTAAGCTGTAGTCAGAAAGAGAGGAGGAGAGGGCAAACCATGGGCCAGAGCAGACAAACAACCACGTACAAAGGAATCCAATGCGTCAGGGAAGGGCAGACAAATAAGCAGTGGCAAATTTTAAAGTGCTTCTACACAAATGCTAGGAGTCTGACTAATAAGATGGGTGAACTAGAGTACCTAGTATTAAATGAGGAGATTGACATAATAGGCATCACTGAAACCTGGTGGAATGAGGAAAATCTGTAGGACACAATCATACCGGGATATAAAATATATCGAAAGGATAGAGCAGGCCGGGTGGGTGGCGGAGTGGCACTGTATGTGAAAGATAATGTAGAATCAAATGAAATAAAAATATTAAATGAATCAACATGTTCAATAGAATCGCTATGGATAGTAATTCCATGCTCCAAAAATAAGAAATTAGCAGTAGGGATATATTACCGACCACCTGACCAGGACAGCGATACTGACATTGAAATGCTGAGGAGATTAGAGAGGCTACCAAAACAAAGAACTCTATAATAATGGGGATTTTAATTACCCCCATATTGACTGGATACATGTCACCTCAGGAAGAGAAGCGGAGATAAAATTTCTCAATGGCCTTAAATGACTGCTTCTTGGAGCAGCTGGTGCAGGAACCCACAAGGAGAGGCAATTCTCGATTTAGTCCTGAGTGGAGCGCGGGATCAGGTCAGGAAATAACCGTTACAGGACCGCTTGGGAATAGTGACCATAATATAATAACATTCAACATTCCTGTGGTGGGAAGAACACCTCAGTAGACCAGCACCCTGGCATTTAATTTCAAAAAGGGGAATTACACAGAAGTGAGGAGGTTAGTTAAACAGAAATTAAAAGCACAGTGACTAGAGCCAAATCCTGCAAGCTGCATGGAAACTTTTAAAGACACCATAATAGAGGCCCAACTTAAATGTATACCCCAAATTAAAAAACATAGCAAGAGACCTAAAAAGAGTCACCGTGGCTTAACCACCATGTAAAAGAAGCAATGAGGACAAAAGGCATCTTTTAAGAAGTAGAAGTCCAATCCTAGTGAGATAAATAGAAAGGAACATAAACACTGTCAAATCAAGTGTAAAAATGTAATAAGAAAAGCAAAGAAGATTTTGAGGAACAGCTAGCCAAAAACTCAAAAGAAATAACAAAATGTTTTTAAGTACATTAGAAGCAGGAAGCCTGCTAAAAACCTGTGGGTCCCTAGGCGATCGAACTATAAAAGGCGCAATCAAGGGCGATAAAGCCATTGCAGAGAAACTAAATGATTTCTTTGCTTCAGTCTTCACGGCTGAGGACGTTGGGGATTCCCAAATCTGCACCGTCCTTTGTGGGTAATGAATCTGAGGAACTGTCCCCGGATTGAAGTGTCATTAGAGGAGGTTTTGGAACAAATTAGAAAAACTTAATGTTAACAAATCTCCGGGACCGGATGGCATTCATCCAAGGGTTCTAAAAAGAACTCAAATGGGAAATTGCTGAACTATTATCTGTGGTTTGTAACCTATCCCTTAAATCGGCTTCCGTACCTAATGACTGGAAGGTAGCCAACGTGACACCAATATTTAAAAAGGGCTCTAGAGGCGATCCGGGCAATTACAGACCGGTAAGTCTAACTTCAGTACCTGGCAAATTAGTCGAAACAATAGTAAAGAATAAAATTGTAAAGCATGTAGAAGAACATAATTTGTTGGACAAAAGTCAACATGGGTTCTGTAAAGAAATCCTGTCTTACTAATCTATTAGAGTTCTTTGAAGGGGTTAACAAACATGCGGACAAGGGGATCCAGTAGATATAGTATACTTGGATTTCCAGAAAGCCTTTGACAAGGTCCCTCACCAAAGGCTCTTGTGTAAATTACATGGCCATGGGATAAGAGGAAGGTCCTTTCTTGGACTGAGAACTGGTTAAAAGACAGGAAACAAAGGGTAGGAATAAATGGTAAATTTTCAGAATGGAGAGGGGTAACTAGTGGTGTCCCCAAGGGTCAGTCCTAGGACCAATCCTGTTCAACTTATTCATAAATGATCTGGAGAAAGGGGTAAGCAGTGAGGTGGTAAAGTTTGCGGATGATACCAAACTGTTTAGGATAGTCAAGACAGAAGCAGACTGTAAGGGACTCCAAGAAGATCTCACCAAACTGAGTGATTGGGCAACAAAATGGCAAATGAAATTTAATGTGGATAAGTGTAAAGTAATGCACATCGGAAAAATAACCCCAACTATCATTACAGTATGTTGGGGGCTAATTTCTACGACAAATCAGGAAAGAGATCTTGGAGTTATCGTGGACAGTTCTCTGAAAACTTCCACACAGTGTGCAGCGGCGGTCAAAAGGCAAATAGGATGCTAGGTATTATTAAGAAAGGGATAGAAAATAAGACCAGAATATCTTACTGCCCCTGTATAAAACTATGGTACGCCCACATCTTGAATACTGTGTACAGATGTGGTCTCCTCACCTCAAAAAGATATTTTGGCCTTGGAAAGGGTTCAGAAAGGGCAACTAAAATGATTAGGGGTTTGGAGCAGGTCCCATATGAGGAGAGGTTAAAGCGACTGGGACTTTTCAGTTTAGAAAGAGGAGACTGAGGGGATATAATAGAGGTGTATAAAATCATGAGTGGTATGGAGAGGGCCGATAAAGAAAAGTTATTTATTAGTTCCTAAATAGAAGAACTAGAGGACACCAAATGAAATTAATGGGTAGCAGGTTTAAAACTAATAAAAGAAAGTTCTTCTTCACACAGCGTGTAGTCAGCCTGTGGAACTCCTTGCCGGAGGAGGCTGTGAAGGCTAGGAATATAACAGAGTTTAAAGAGAAGCTAGATAATTTCATGGAGGTTAGGTCCATAAAGGCTATTAGCCAGGGGATAAAATGGTGTCCTTGGCCTCTGTTTGTCAGAGGCTGGAGAGGATGGCAGGAGACAAATCGCTTGATCATTGTCTTGGTCCACCCCCTCTGGGGCACCTTGTGCTGGCCACTGTCGGCAGACAGGATACTGGGCTAGATGGACCTTTGGTCTGACCCGGTACGGCCGTTCTTATGTTCTTATGTAAATTGCCTTCCACAATTTGCGTACCTTTTTCTGATAGTATTGTTGGAAGAGGCTTTTCTGAAATTTGGCTCATCTACAGTGGGTCAAATTTCAGAAAAACCTCCTCTTTCAGAACAGCCCTTCTTCCTCGTGAAATGAGGAAGACAGGGCTTCTGAAAGAGTGTGTCTGCTCTTCTGCAAAAAAAAGCAGAAGAGCAGACGCGTTCCCTGGATGCAGCAGAGTTTTCCCTCTGGTATCCCGGAAAAACCCCATAGTCTAGACATAGCCTGTCTGCCTGTAGCACAAGACCCACGGGGAATAGCCAGAGCTTTGCCACAGTTCATATGTATTACTGTTCTGCAAATTATTATGCACTCCTGCCACTGATTCAAAGAAAAAGTGTGTGTGTTTGGGGGCCGGGGAGGGGAAGGGAAGGACACGTAACAGCTAAAATTTGTAAGCCATGCCCCTCCCCCCACAGGATGCCAATGCATTGCGGAGTTCTCCACATGCAGATTTCAAGGGGTATGGGTGCCACTGCTATTCTCAAATCATGTAGCTACCAGGGAAGAGGAAGACCTAGATCAGTGATGGGCAATGTAGGCTACTGAGTGGCCCGCCATCTCAGTGGGCCGTAAGATTGCCATAATCAAGATGGCCTCCTGGGATAAGGTACTTTTGCTAACTGCACTTGTCTACCTAGAATTTGTGGGGCGTGCCGATTGAACTGTTGCTGCGCTTTGATTGGCTGCAGAGGGAGCACGTGACTCTCATAGTTGCTGTTGTGTGCAATTAGCACGTACCTCACTTCATCGGCCTTTACTTTACATGGGTGTTATATTAGTAATACCATTAGGAAAAAAATACCTGGATGGAAACCAGTGGAATCTGGCAATCCTGAGTGTGAGCAATGGTACATAAAATGTCTCTGGGGCCACACATAGAACCCTGATGGAACACATGTGGTTCTATGGCAACAGGTTGCCCACCACTGGCCTAGACTGTATTAACTTTTCCAAGGATCCCTTGCCTTGGGACCTAGCAGTCAGATACAAGAGTGTTGAGAATGGTATAAACAGGCATAGAGACTAGATCAGACAAAAAAGTACAGACAGAAAAGTACATTGGATCCAAGGTACTTTGCTGTGGTTTCAATACAGCTATAATGACCTATAAGAATGCACTATTTATTAATGTCCCTGTATAATGAGTAAATGGGCATACTGCAGACTCTGTACGTAAACCCTTTTTTCTTAAACACTTGTATAATTTTTAAGTTCAACTTTCTGGATTTTATTATTTTATTACAATTGTTGAATAGTTTGTGGGTGGTAAGTGATGATAATGATTGCAAAGAAATATTGTTTTACAATCTTTATGTAGAAAATTAAAATGTTATAGAACAGAGCCCACAGATGTTTTCATTCGGTTTTCCACCCCCACATTCATTTTTAATTGTTCTTAGTTTTTATAGTTTAGTTTTTAGAATAAAGGCACTTTTTATACAAGAAGAATCTACTAAAGCGCTCCTAATTTTTAAGCAATTTAAGGAAAATGTAGGCAGTGATAACACATGTACCCTATAATTTTTGTAATTAATAGAAAAGAATATAAGAAATGACAGGTTAATTTTCCTCTTTTCATTTCAAAATACATTATATATGATTAATAATTTTCCAGTTACTTAAGTGTAGAGTTTATCACAATAAGAAAATGAAGACTTTGAGAAGATTGTGAACTCTGACCAAGACCAACACCAAACTGCAGCTTGGAATCAAGAGGTATTTTGTTCTCAGTAGAAGAGAATAGAACCTCTCCACGCCCAAATGAAATAACAAATATTACATTTATTTTACTATCTTGAATATAAGAATATTAAATGTAAAATGCAGACAAAGGAATGAATAAATTAGAATGTAATTTGTGTTTTTTCCCTAGGTCATCAACCTAACAGTATTAAGAAATTTCTGAAAATAACATTGTTATCTAAATTAACTTTTCTATGGTAACAGCAACTTTCATATTGTGTTTAGTGGCTTGTTATAATATGAACACAGTGTTTAAACATTTCAGAGATTTTAGAACATTATAAAGAGTAACAGAAAAGCTTTCACGCATATTGTGAGGAGACCAAGACCCTAGCTATTACATGAGACTTTCAAATTATATTTGAGATAGTCACACCAGATTAGGGAGTGTTTAACAAACCATTCAGAAAGTTTGCTAATCTTCCTGAATTTTTTAGAAACTTTTCTATGGCATATTTTAATAACATTTACACAAACAGATGAGAATCTGAGGCAAAGAGTACTTATCACCAGTCTATCCCTCATTCTCTATCATAACAAGCCATAGACCCTTTAACATGTGTGTTCCATGTCTTTACACTCATTCTAAGGGATAGCTTTTTGAAACAAACCCATTGGATCTGATTTTCCTTTCACATTGGTGTAACTCTCAAGTAATAACACCTTCCGTATTCCTGAACATTTTCTGGATGTGTCAGCATTACAGAGGTTAAGTCACCATCAAAGTAGTCAGTCAGGAGAATGACTAGATTGTTTACGGTGCTGGAAAGTTCATGATCCCAAGCCTCAAAACCTTTACACGTGCACTGTCACTACCACTCCTCAATACAAGGTGGGATAACAATTGCATCACCTTCTGGTAATACACTGAGAACACTTAAAATGACAAATTCTGTAAAAGTGACCATCCAGAGAGCCATCAACCTAGTGGCATGATGACTTCCTTTTTGTCTCTACAATCACAACTTCATTGGACCTCTCCAATATCCTTCAAATCTATCCAATATGCTGCAGATATTACCACTATACTTTCCTACTGTTCTGTTCATTTCCCACCTTGAATCCCTACAATGACATTAAGATTCTTTGTGCTTCACATTCACAGTCTTCATCCTAACTTCTGCATATAGTTCAGCTCCTACCTAGAGTGCACCTCTTCCAGCTCTCCAACTCATGCCATATACGGGCTCAATATTCCTGGTCTCTTCCTGGTCTTTTTCCGACTCAACTTTATGTCTCTTTTAAGTAATTTCCTATGCTTGTCTACTACACAAACTGTCCTTCCTTTTCCAATTTCATCTTCATGACTCATCTTTAGGTTAACCAAACCTGATTCCTGCCCTTCAACACACTTCTTTCTGGATTGTGCTCCCTCAGAATAAAGACAGGTTTTTTTATTTAAAAAAAATGAAGAAAAATCGCTCTTTTTAAAAAAATATATACACACACACATTAACAGATGGTTGAATGGAGAAACTTTGAGTATGTCCACCCATCAAAACCATATCCCACTGTTTCCTGTTACCGTCTTAGTTCTTCCGATGAATGACCCCCAACCTCCTCGCTACTTGCTGTGTTATGTCTCATTTAGTTTGTAAGCTTTGTGATATTCTGAGCAGTCTTAGTAGTAGTAGTAGTAGTTTATGAAATGCCATGGAAATCTATGGGACTGTGTAAATTATGAAGTAATATTAATGTTACAGTTCAATTAATGCTTGTGCGTGCTGGACTTGTTGGGGACATGTAAAGAAAAATAGTAGAAAGCTAATTAGAGAGTCAGGATATATAATATTAATGTAGGTATAGCAAGGGGAAGGGCAATTTTGACCAACATTCTTCATTTACCTTACAGCCAAAGCAGTCAGATTATTTTAGAAGAGGAATCCTCTACTACTATTCTCAGTCCACAAGTAAAACGAGGCTCTTCCTAACTTTGACAGCATAACCTAGAATCTGAGACTCAATCTGGGTTCCTTCCTTCTTGTGCAGCATCACAAATTACAGTTTCAGCAAGTCAAATTTTGCAATAAGCCTTTTTCATCTCTAAAGCCCTGCAAATCAGGATAGCCACATTATATCTATGTATGACTCTCTACATGCATGCATGTGGATATCAACAGCTCAGATACAGATAATGATACTTTTTTTTTTTACCTAGAACCCTGAAAATTTTCAGATATCTGCTTTCTATCTGTGGGTGTCTACACTTTTACAGATCTGGATGCAGATACAAATTTTGTATCTATGCAGGCCTCTTGCTACCTTCATATTATGTTCTCTGTCCCATTTATGTAACTGCATTGACTTTGTGGATTTGCACTAAACATAAATTATTGAAATTAATGAAACTATTCTACTGAGAATGCAGAACCACTGAGAACAGACTACCTCTTGATTCTGAGTTGCTATTTGGTCTTGGTAAGAGTTCACAGTCTTCTCAGTGTCTTCATTTAAATGTATTCTTTAAAACAGCTTCTGTACCAAATGACTGGAGAATAACTAATGTGACACCAGTATCTAAAAAGGGCTCTAGAGATGATCCTAGCAATTACAAGCTAGTAAGTCTAAAATTCAGCATTGGAAAAATTGGTTGAAACTATAGTAAAGAACAGAATTATCAGAAATACATGAACATAATTTGTTGGGGAAGAGTCAACATGGTTTTTGTAAAGAAAGAAAGGAGAGTAGCAAAATACACACCCTGGACTTCAGAAAAACAGACTTTGATTCCCTCAGGAAACTGATAGACAGGAGCCCCTGGGATGCTAACATGAAAGGGAAAGGAATCCAGGAGAGCTGGCAGTATTTTAAAGAAGCCTTATCGAAGGCACAGAAACAAACCATCCTGATGTGCAGTAAGAAAAGCAAATATGGTAGGCAACCAGCTTGGCTTAACATTGAAATCCTTGGTGAGCTTAAACACAAAAAGGAAGCTTACAAGAAGTGGAAACTTAGAAAGATAACTAGGGAGGAGTATAAATATATTACTCAAGCATCCAGGGATGTAATCACGAAGGCCAAAGTGCAATTAGAATTGCAGCTAGCAAGGGATGTAAAGAGAAACAAGAAAGGTTTTCACAGGCATGTTAGCAATAAGAGGGCGATCAGGAAGGGTGTGGGATCCAAACTGGAGAGGGAGGTAACCTAGTGACAGATGATGTGGGAAAAGCTGAAGTACTCAATGCTTTTTTTGCCTCTGTCTTCACAGAAAAGGTCACCTCCCAGACTACTGCACTAGGCAACACAGTATGGGAAGGAGGTGGACAGCCCTCAATGGAGAAAAAACAGGTTAAGAACTATTTAGAAAAGCTACATACACAAATCCATGGAGCTGGATTTAACGCATCCACGTGTGCTGAGGGTGTTGGCAGATGACATTGCAGAGCCTTTGGCCATTATCTTTGAAAACTCAGAGATTGGGGGAGGTCCCGGATGATTGGAAAAAGGCAAATATAGTGCCCATCTTTAAAAAAAGGTAAGAAGGACAATCCAGGGAACTATATACCGGTCAGACTCACCTCAGTCCCCAGAAAAATCATGGAGAGGATCCTAAAGCAATCCATTTTAAAGCACTCGGAAAAGAGCAAAGTGATCAGACACACTCAACATAGATTCAGCAAATGTAAGTCATGCCTGACCAAACTGATGTCCTTCTATGATGAGGTAACTGGCTCTGCGGACATGAAGTTGGTGGATGTGATATACTTTGACTTCAGCAAAGCTTTTGATACAGTCTCCCACAATATTCTTGTCAGTAAGTTAAGGAAGTATGCATTCAATAAATGGACTGTGAGATGCCTAGAAAGCTGGCTAGATTGTTGGGCTCAATGGGTAGTGATCAATGGCTCGATGTCTGGCTGGCAGTCAGTACCCAGCAGAGTGCCCTGAGGGTCGGTCCTAGGGCTGGTTTTGTTCAACATCTTTATTAATGATCTGGATGAGAGGATGGATTGCACCCTCAGCAAGTTTGCAGATGACACTAAACTAGGGGGAAAGGTAGATACGTCAGAGGGTAGGGATAGGGTCCAGAGTGACCTAGACAGATTAGAGGATTGGGCCAAAAGAAATCTGATGAGGTTCACAAGGACAAGTTCAGAGTTTGCACTTGGGATGGAAGAATTCCAAGTAGTGTTATAGGCTGGGGACCGACTGGCTAAGCAGCAGTTCATGAGAAAAGGAACTGGGGATTACAGTGGATGAGAAGCTGGATATGAGTCAACAGTGTGCCTTTGTAGCCAAGAAGGCTAATGGCTTATTAAGGTGCATTAGGAGGAGCATTGCCATCTGATCTAGAGAAGTGATTATTCCCCTTTATTCAGCATTGGTGAGGCCACATCTGGAATACTGTGTCCTAATTCTAGACCCCTATTACAGAAGGGATGGGGATGCATTGGAGAGGGTCTAGCAGAGGGCAATGAAAATGACTGGGGGCTGCGAAGAGACAAGTGAGGGGGGATTTTATAGCAGCCTTCAGTTATCTAAAGGTAAGTTTCAACAAGGATGGATAGAGGCTGTTCTCAGTAGTGACAGATGGCAGAGCAAGGAGCAATGGTCTCAAGTTGCAGTGGGGGAGGTCTAGGTTGGATATTAGGAAAATCTATTTTACTAGGATTGTGGTGAAGCACTGGAATGGGTTACCTAGGGAGGTAGTAGAATCTCCATCCCTACGTGTTTTTAAGTCCTGACTTGACACAGCCCTAGCTGGAATGACTTAGTTGGGGTTGGTCCTGCTTTGGGCAGGGAGTTGGACTTGATGACCTCCTGAGGTTTCTTCCAGCCCTATGATTCTAAGCAGTACTAGGAACACATTTTTTTTACTCGGTTTATGAAACTGTTTCACTGTAAAATGAGTCTTTCCACTATGAGCTACATTTTCAAAAAGAGTTCGGCACATAAGGTCCAGAATCAGGCCTCACCTGAATTCACAACCCCCCTGCTCAGTAGCCTCTGAACCCTGCAGGCACCTCAAAAACACTCAGCACTTAAATTTTTGCAGCAGAAATTCCTTATGCACGTGCACTGCAGCCCCACAGCAGACACCAAAGCCCCAAAGCTTAGAGAGGCATTACTTTGCCTAACTCCCCTAAGGACCATATATGCTCAGACCTCACCTACTAAATTGGGCCCCTTAATGACAAGCATAGATAAAAGAAGGAGTACCACCTCCCTCATAATTTTAGCCCCGTGATTAGCATACTCCCAAGGAGCATGGGAGACCCCACATTTAGATGTCCCCATCATATGAGACCGAGAAAATCTTTAAAAAGCAACCTGCCCCCAGCAAGGTGAGTATCCTAACACTACTGGGCTAGAGGATATTCAGGTGCCCTCAGTCTATCCTGGTGAAGCTCTTCCACTGTGGATATAAAACATTCATTGGCACAAGGGGGCCTGGACCTACCACCTCTACAGGCTACCAAGTCATTCTCAAGTTACGAGGGAGGTTCATCACAGCAACATCGCCTGCTTCTTGCAAAAATGGCATAGAAATGTAATGCCAGGAGAGGGTTTGCAGCGAAGAATCTACAACAAACATGGATGCCATCCTACAGCCAGGATTTTGGTGCTATATCCTTGAGGGGGAGGGGATTAACACATACTTCAGCTTCCCATATGCGATTTTAAGCAAGGAGCCTTTCAACTTGGTTCTCAGGACATTATAAGGTGCCTGTTTCTCCCCACTTAGTGTACAGAGCTCTAGATATAGAATTCAGGCTTAGTGAATATCTGTGATTTTCTAGGCAAATCAGTTTCTTTGTGAAACTAGTCTTCTGTGCATGACAGCAGCAATATATTTTTCCACACGCATAGTGCATGAAGCAGTCACTCAGATATAAATCTGATTTCTAATGTTTCTCTGTTGTTCTGAGATTTTTTAGTTTTTATACGTCAATCACATAATTTTAGTAAGAGTGTTTGGTCATTAAGAAAGATCTTTCACACACCCCAAAGAACTAGCATTTTTGTGATGACAGGTGTTCATTCATCTCCTTCTGTATCATAATAAAGAATCAGTTGTAACTAAATGGCCCTGGTGCTTCTCTGGGGTTGATCAATGTGGTAAATTACGGGAGGCAAAAATGAGGATTAGAGAGCACAGGAATTTGCTAAACAGGGATCTTCCTTGACATAAGAGAGAAATCAAGAGAGTACAGAAAGCAAGAGAAAATCCTGTTTGCTAATCCAAATATATTGCAGAGGTGGGATATTATCAATGTAGAGATTGTGTAGGAATGTGACAGTGTAATCTCTGAACACGTCTCTCTCTCACCAGTTTCGAGCAGTTTTTATTTTCTCTAATTCCTTTCCACACTGTCTGATAGGTTCGCTTGCTCAGGCTTCTTAACTACATAGGACAATAGGCTCCAATTACATTTACCGCCTTTCATCTCTGGTTGAATTAAATTTGTTGTGCATGCCAGCTTGAAAATCTGTCCTGAGTGAGTTTGTTTAAATCACAGAATAAGAAGATCTCAATCCAAAATTTTGGGATATATTTTACAGAAGTCAGTGAAATATATTTCTGATTATTTTTGTTTTAACTTTGAGATAATCCCTAAACTAGAATTTTAAAAAAGATATGGTTTGTATCAACTTATCATAAAAGCACAATTAACAATAATAATAATGTGTGATGACAGCATAACTTTTTAAAACTCCTCTGATCATTTTAAAATCTTTTTTCTCCCTTGTTTTCAGACTATGTTTTTATTTTCAAAGTCGTCTCCAAAACTGTAATATTCTGGAAGGATAATGCTATGATTTGGAATATTACCCACCAGTCAGAAGCATGGAATGTTTTAATGTCACCCCAAACACAATTTCCAGTGATTGAAGCAGTTCATCATGTCAGGGAAATAAAGCATGCCACATATTCCATAAATTAGAGAGACAAAGCTGAAACAGTAGTAGAGAAAACGCTTTCTGGGAAGAAAAAAGCTCTTTTGGCAAGCTCCACATGGAAACATGCCAGAGTACTCACTCTATGATTATTTAATGTTTGCAGAGCATTCTAGTACATTAGAGTGAACATTTCATTCTTGATTTGACTTTAAACAACCAGTACAGAAGCTTTCATTTTAAAAGGGATCAAATATGATACGTTTTAAAAGTCCCCTTTCCCTTAAAAGGAACAGGTTATAAAAGTAAAATCCTAAATACTGAAGAAAAAGCAGCCAACCCTCCACGCTCCCCACCCATGTGGCTCTCTGGCAACAATTTAAAAGGCCCGGGGCTCTGGCTGCTGTCATTGCTTCTGTAGCAGTGGTGGTGGCCGGGAGATCCAGGAGCCTTTGAATCACTGCCCAGGGGCAACTGTCCCCTTTGCCAACCCCCCTCCCATCGGAGGGCCTGCTGATACATCTAGAGATGTGAGGGACACAAAAGTCAGTAGGCAGAGAATGAAAACATAATGTTTGAGCTCCCCTGACCCTGGGCTTGCTGTACGACACTGGTATTATTTTGCAACAGTCCAAGGCTGCTCTCAGTTACAATGATTTGCAAGAACTCCAACGTGCAAGTGCAGTGGACAGGGATGAGAAGGGCATAGGGAATCATACCCTTTGCCCTGGACACACACTGTATGCCAGAAAGAGGAAGGAGTTTGGTGTAGGCACTACTACACCAGTTGTATATCAATGACAAGTCATTCTACATAGGCTACTGTCTGTAAGGCCAAAATCAGCTAACAATACAGCACAATCAGTACACAGTCTAGGCCAATATTTCACATTTCTTCAGGTACTATATCTTCTAAAACTATTTTAACAAAACAAATGTTTGCTGCTGTATGTAATAACATTTCAACCTCAATTTTTAAACTGAAAACGCCTACATAAAATGATACGCTATTTCCCTTTGCATGTAAATTTCTTCTAGACTTTGATTTTTTTATACTTTATAATTTACAAGGAAATAATCTTCAGAGATATTGTAAATATTTTAATATTGAAAACACACCAAGGTCCTTCTTCCTTCCTTCATTAATGCAAGACTAAAGGTAAATTTTTCAAAAGGTGCCTAATTCACCTTTTCTAAAGTGATTTGGAAATGGCAACCTAAGTACCACATTCACTTTTGAAAATGGGACCCAGATTCTCTTGAAATTATCACAGCCCTCAAATACTCTTCCACTTTTTTGTTGAACTGACAACTCCCAATAAGGAGCTTAAGCACCAAGAAGAAATGACTACACACACAAACAATAAAATCTCTCAAGAACATGGAAAATGCTCAGAATCCAAAGAAATATTATCAATAAACATACAAATATATATAGTGAGATCACATTAATTTTTATACTCCATTCCATACTGGACACTAGCTGTGGAAGGGATTATGCCAACCAAAGAGCTGTCCCTTCTGGAACTCTGAAACCCCCAACATCCAATAGTAAAATGTATAATCTCTTTTACAAGTATGCTTCACTGTGTTAGAAAAGGAACACGAGAAGAGAACCAGGCTGATGACTGGTATGGAGGGGATACCCTACAACCAAAAGCTGAAAATATGATGCATAGTTTGTTCAAAAGAAAATGGGAGCTATCAAGTCTCTGGGATTCTGGAATCTAAAAGAAGCATGCAAAGAACAAGAATTGTAATCTTTTCCACACTTTAGGAACAGTCACTGTATCTGGTCATGACTGGAATCTACAGAAGAAGAAAAAAAAAATCAGGCTAGACATTGTTAGGGTGACTACATGCCCAAGTTTTATAGGATAGTCCCAATATTTGGCTTTGACTTATATGGGTGCCTATTACCTCCCATCCTACCCCAATTTTTCATACTTGATATCTGTTCTCCCTAGATATTATGCAGGGCTTCCCATTACAGACTTTTACTGAAATACATAATCTCCCATATAAAAACAAGGAGTCCAGTGGCACTTTAAAGACAAATGTATTTATTAGGGTATTAGGGCATAAGCTTGTGTCCGTTTTGGACTTGCAAGTTGCCATTCTCATACAACCTCTTCCCCCTTCCCCAACCCTTCAATAACAGACTGCAAGGGAAAACTGCTGAGCTGGAATTCATATGCAAGTTTGACACCCTAAAGCAGGGCTTCTCAAAGTGCAGTCTGAGAACCACTAGTGGTTCGTGACCATCTTGCAGGTGGGCCACAAGCATGGGACTTGCTCTCCTCTACCCCCACCTCCCAACTGCTGTCAGAAGCCCATGCTGGCACTCCAGATCCGCACTCCCCCCACAAGACTAGAGCAACAGCACTGGCTCCCCACTATGGAGGGAGGCTGAAGAGCCCTGAACCTTGTGGGCTAGATGTAGCTTGTGAGAGAGACGAAGCAACTATGTGCACTACTGCTCCTTGTCCCTCCAGCTGGGGAAACAGCAGAGCAGAAAAACACTCTCCTGGAGGCTTTCCCCACTGTTGCCATTGACTGGAGGAATCCCAGCCAATTGGAGCAGCAGGGAGTGGTGCCTGGGGGTGCAGAACCAGGTAAGAGCCCCCCCGTATACTCGTCATGCCAGACCCCGCACTCCTATTGCCCTCACACACACCCCACATGTTTTAGATGCTAAAAGTAGAACACTATGGATTACTTAGAAAACACATAGGCTGTGTCTACATTGGCACCCTTTTTCGGAAAAAGGATGCTAATGAGACCAGTCGCAATTACAAATCGCGGGGATTTAAATATCCCCGCGGTATTTTTATTACATACTGCCGCTTTTTTCGGCTCGGGGCTTTGCGGAAAAGCGCCAGTCTAGACGAGGATCTTGCGGAAAATAAACCCTTTCCGCAAGATCTCTTATTCCTACTTGCAAGTAAACTTGCAGTAAACTTGCAAGTAGGAATAAGAGATCTTGCGGAAAAGGGTTTATTTTCCGCAAGATCCTCGTTTACTGGCGCTTTTTCCGGCAAAGCCCCGAGCCGAAAAAGCGCAGTTATGTAATGCAAATACCGCGGGGATATTTAAATCCCCCGCGGATTTGCAATTGCGACTGGTCTCATTAGCATCCTTTTTTCGAAAAAGGGTGCCAATGTAGACACAGCCATATAGTTGGATCTATGTGTTTAATAGTTTAATGAACTGGGAACATAGAAGGAGGATGTATCAGAGTAACATTTGGCTCATGCCATCTGTTTTTTCTGTCTTTCCAGTGCTATACTTAATTGGAGTAATTTAATTGGAATAACTGGAGTAATTTAAACAGAATATTGCCTCTGCAACTGAGTGTTGTTGGGTTTTTGTGGGCTGGGTTTTTTTGTGTGTGTGTGTCTGCTTAGGGTTTTTTCTTCTTTTTAAATCCCTAAATAATTTATCCTAATAAAGCTACATGAACCATTACTTCTTCCTAGCATCCCTTCTTCACTTCTAAAAAATTTAAGGCCTAGTGCATCTCAATTATAATGTATTTTGAAGATTTTAAGAGACTGATGGGGATTCCCAGTTCAACTGACATTATCAAATTAAACAGAGGATAAATATTTAAAAAATTATTTAAAGAAGCAACATCACATGACATAGTAGCTAAAGGGAAAAATTCAAAACAACCAGAAATGTTAATATAACTTTCACCGCAGAGAAAGACTGAAGGTCACTGAGTAGATGAGATGAAATAGGCAGAACACATCAGATGCTGTTCTAGGAATCTGAGCACAGAAAAAGCTCAAATCAAAGTTTTCAAAAGGGTAAATACTAAACCATTTATTAAAGCATTTTGGTGAAATAGTTTACAAGGGAGCAAAAGACAACATAAGCTAGTGGTACAGTAGAAATTTCATAAAAAGAGATGATGAAAAACTCAAGAATACCTCCAGTTTTCTTCTCTAAAACAGGTTTTTTTTAAAAGAAAACTACTGGTGATATTCAAATAAATGGAAAGGGGTAATAAGTTCATTAAGAATGAACAATAAAGGAATACAGAAATGTTTCCTTGTAACACAGGAAAGAAGTTACTTCTATTATTATCCAGTTCTCATATCCTGAGGGACTGGATTTATACAATGCCCACTTTTGTATCTTGGAATTGCTTTATGTTTGTATGAATGGCCCTGCAGACCAGTAAAGTTGTTGAGTTGTTTAGATGTGCAGTTCATGTCTTCGTTTTCCTTTTAGTCATAACTACAGAGTAAGCAATCTTTCCATTCACTGGAAGGATAGAGGTTTTTTTTTACAACCACCATTTGTCAGCTTCAGCTTTATCCTAACCCAGTGCACAAACTTGAAAAAGCAGCAATAAAAATAGTAAAGAGAAAGATATGAAATTAAGAGAGATAAAGAAGTTATCAGGTGATGAAAGGAATAATTTTGTTAACTAACTTTGAAGAATGTTACAGTCAGTACATACTGGCCAATCTATGATCACTGGAAAAATCATGGAGGGGATCCTCAAGGAATTCATTTTGATGCACTTGGAAGAGGGGAAAGAGATCAGGAATAGTCAACATGGAGTCACCAAGTGCAAGTCTTGCCTGACCAATCTGATTAGCTTCTATGATGATGTAACTGGCTCTATGGATATGGGAAAGTCGGTGGATGTGATATACCTTGACTTTAGCAAAGCTTTTGATATGGTCTCCCACAATCTTCTTGCCAGCAAGCTAAGGAAGTATGGATTGGATAAATGGACCGTAAGATGGATGGAAAGCTGGCTAGACTGTCGGGCCAATGGGTAGTGATCAATGGCTTGATGTCAGGTTGGTGGTCAGTTTCTAGCGGAGTGCCCCAAGGATTGATTCTAGGGCCGGTTTTGTTCAACATCTTTACTAATGACCTGGATGAGGGGATGGAATGCACCCTAAGCTGGGGGAAAGGTAGATACGTTGGAGGGTAGGGATAGGGTCCAGAGTGACCTAGACAGATTAGAGGATTGGGCCAAAAGAAATCTAATGAGGTTCAACAAGGACGAGTGTAGAGTCCTGCACTTGGGATGGAAGAATTCCAAGCAGTGTTATAGGCTGGGGACCGACTGGCTAAGCAGCAGTTCATCAGAAAAGGACCTGGGGATTACAGTGGATAAGAAGCTGGATACGAGTCAACAGTGTACCCTTGTAGCCAAGAAGGTGAATGGCATATTAGGTTGCATTAGAAGGAGCATTGCCATCTGATCTAGAGAAGTGATTATTCCCCTTTATTTGGCTCTGGTGAGGCCACATCTGGAGTATTTCATCCAGTTCTAGGCCCCCCATGATAGAAATGATATGAATGCACTAGAGAAGTTCCAACGGAGGGCAACCAAAATGATTAGGGGGCTGGAGCACATGACCTATGAGGAGAGGCTGAGGGATTTGGGCTTATTTAGTCTGCAGAAGAGAAGAGTGAGGGGGATTTGATAGCAGCCTTCAACTTCCTGAAGGGAGGTTCCAAAGGGGATGGAGAGAGGCTGTTCTCAGTAGTGACGGATGGCAGAACAAGGAACAATGGTCTCAAGTTACAGTGGAGGAGGTCTAGGTTGGATATTAAAAAAAACTATTTCACTAGGAGGGTGGTGAAGTGCTGGAATAGGTTACCTAGGGAGGTTGTGGAATCTCCATTACTAGAGGTTTTTAAGTCTCATCTTGACAAAGCCCTGGCTGGGTTGATTTAGTTAGGATTGGTCCTGCTTTGGACAGGGGGCTGGACTCGATGACCTCCTGAGGTCTCTTCCAGCCCTATGATTCTATGAGAGGTTAGGAAAGGTAAAATTAATCTGAGTTTTACCCACTCAGACATCAAATCAAGGAAATATCCCTATTCCTGAAAGCACTTAAGCGTCAAATTTTAAGATATTTTGACTTGGCACATACTTAAGTGCTTTTCTAAATTAGCATCTTAGTTTTTATTAAATAAGAATTATACAGTAAACTTCTGATAATCTGGCACCTTTAGGACCCAGGGGGTGCCAGATTATCAGATATGCCAGACTATGGGAAGGGGGGCCTATGAGGGGTCTAGGGTGGTGTGGGGGGATGCCACCCCAGACCCCTCATAGCCCCCCCTTCCGATTGTCCGGCTCTGCCCCAGGCGTCCCCAATTCAGCCGCTGCTGGTCAGTTTCAGCAGCAGCTGAATCGGACGCCTGCGGCAGAGCAGCTGGGGTGCTGCCCGGTTGGTCCGGTAGCGCCGCCCCTTGGCGCTGCGAGACCAACCCGGCAGCACCCCAGTTGCTCTTGGGGACGCCTAGGGCAGAGCAGCTGGGGTGCTGCCGGGTTGGTCCGGTAGCGCCGAGGAGCGGCGCTACCGGACCAACCTGGCAGCACCCCAGCTGCTCTGCTCCAGGCGTCCCCAAGTCAGCCACCGCTGAAACTGACCAGGGCTGACTCCGGGAAGCCCAAGGCAGAGCAGCTCTGCCTCAGGCTTCCCGGAGTCAGCCCCTGGTCAGTTTCAGTGGCGGCTGACTTGGGGACGCCTGGGGCAGAGCAGTTGGGGTGCTGCCGGGTTGGTCCCGCAGTGCCGAGGGGCAGCGCTGTGGGACCTACTGGAAGCACTCCAGCTGCTCTGCCCCCAGCTTCCCGATTCAGCCGCTGGTCAGTTTCAGCAGCGGCTGAATCGGAAGCCGGAGGCAGAGCAGCTCCAATGGTCCGGCTGCCCGAAGCACTTCCGGGTTCCTGATGGTGCCGGACCATCAGGCGTGCCGGACCATCAGATGCCGGACGAATGGAGTTTTACTGTAATTCAGGGTGGATTAGGTATCTTAAAAATAGAATAAGAACAAAACCAGAAAATATGAAGCATATTTTCTGAGGCAGCTGCTAAACAGAAACCATTTCAGTGAGCACTACATTTTTATTTTTAAAAACATCCTTCTTTAATGGCCTTGTGAGCCTCTAAAATTTACTAATAAAGATTCAGGTCTTTGCTTTCATGGTTCTAATTTATGTTTTTGTAAGTTACACATAGTATTATATTAGCTTCAGGGGGTAGCTAAGTTAGTCTTTAAAGTGCTACCAGACTATTTGTTGTTTTTTTAAGTTTATCCTGTACAGACTAACAAAACATGTAGATGGTATCATGAGCTTTCGTGGGCACAGCCCACTTCTTCAGATGATGAAGAAGAAGTGGGCTGTGCCCACGAAAGCTCATGATACCATCTATATGTTTTGTTAGTATTTAAAGTGCTACCAGACTATTTGTTGTTTTTTAAGTTTAGTATTATATTAGTACGGGATCACTAGACTTCCCATTTCAAAAGGCATAAGATAAAGATGGATAGTTAGAGTATTAATATTGCTAGCTTTCCTGACTGGAAAGAGACATGAAAAACCTACTTCCTCTACCTGTGCTGGGTGGAAAGCTTTTTGGGAAAATGCTATCAAGTTCTATGGAATTAAAATTTGTTTTTTAATTCTTTTTTTCCTTAAACAGTTTTATGCCCTTCTGATTATGAAGAAAATGTTTCAAAACTGTACCAAATTTGCTGCTTATAGCTTTGCCAAGATACACAAGAGTAGAAACTACAGTCTTTACCCTTGTCATTTTTCACTACTGCGATCATATCCCTGTGGACAGTTATGAAACTAATGGGAATCAGGTCAATTTCACACTGCCATATATTAGCAGAATGACAGTGTAACTAATTTTATGGCTTCCAGATTGGGAGGGAGAGGGAAAGAGACGCTTTTTTCTTCCTTCCTTAGTGGTGGAAAGGAGGCTTTAGACATTATTCAGTCAGAGCCCACAAAAGCAAGGTATAGAACAGCACTCTACTATGCTTCCCACCCCTTTCCCAGAATCTTGGAGATGGCTCCTCACCTGAATGCTGTCCTGTACAGTGGAATCTCTCTCATTTTAATTATCTGGCTATTAGGCATCTGTTGTTTTTTTCAAGACTTGCGTATTAAGGGATGAGTAGGTTGATGGTGTTGATGATGAGTGAATGAGTGAGCAAGATTGACAGGATACATTAGAAAAGTGAAATAGGGTACATAGCAGGGACTGAGGGTATGCCTACACTGCAGAGTTTTTCCAGAAAAATGGCCGTTTTTCCGGAAAAACTTTAGTTACATTCACACTGCTATTACGTTCTTTCAACAGAAGACAGAAAGTCAAAAGAACGGAAAGGGTTTTCCGACAACGGTAAACCTCTATGAAGAAGAAGCCTTTTTCTGAAAAAGCTTTTTCGGAAAAAGGCGTGTGTGGATGCTGAAGAGAGTATTTTTTCACAAAAAGTGGCTTTTAGGAAAAAGCACAGGTCCCCTGGTGGCCACTCCGTCCAAAGTAATCACAACTTATATGTGAGATGGCGTCCAATCAATGCGGACGCTATATTTTGAAAAAGCAGATCGCTTTTTCGTTGCACTTTTGCTGTGTGGATGTTCTCTTTCGAAATAAGTTTTTCCAGAAGATCTCTTCTGGAAAAGCTTCTTCTGAAAGAAGCCTGCAGTCTAGACATAGGCTGACAGACTCTGGAAAGAAGTAGAAAGAAGAAAAATATAGTGGAGGAATTAAAGCACACAACAGGGGTGCGGAGGCCCACGACCCACAGAAAAATCATTCGAGGGCCACACACAAGTGAGGAAAAAAACCACCACCACCCACCCTCACTGATGTGGCCCCCGACTGAGGAGAAAGATACTCCCCACATTCCCTTCACACACCAAAGCCTTGGGGGGGAGGGGTCTCAGGCTAGTACATTTTGTGTGTTCCATCCCTGTGGGGGGACGGCAAGGGGTCCCCAATGCTGGGGGGATCCCCGAGCCTCAGGAGCCAGATCCAGGCAAGTCAGGAGCTGCATCCAGCACCCGGGCCTTACGGACCCCACCCTTGGCATACAATATAGCAGGGGGTCAGCAATAAGTGGCTCACGAGCCAGATGTGCTTCACTAGAGTTAGCCCTTGGAGTGCTGCCAAATGCTTTATCTGCACATCAGCAGGTAGAGCCATCACAGCTTCCATTGGATGCAGTTTGCTGTTCCCAACCATAGGAAACTGCAGGAAGTGACATAGGCTGGGGCACCACTTCCCACAGCTCCTATTGGCCAGGAATGACAAACCTGTGAGTTCTGTACCTGCAGGGGGTAGGTAAATAAAACATCTGGCGGCATGCTAGGGCAACCTTGGTAAACCATGTCTGGCCTCCCCTGCAATGTAGGCTTATAAAGAGAAAATGTAAGGCTCTGTGTACTTGAATATGGGTCTGCAGAGCCTGTGATGGTTGAGGTTCCCATAATAGCATGGGGGTGGCATATGGAGCCACAGCCAGGGTGCATCGTGGCATAGGGGAGAGTAAATGCCCCAGGAAGCAGTGCCCAAGGCAGGCAGATTGAAAGGACCCTGGGGCCACTGTGATTGGCAGAGTGCATTATTTTACCTTGGACAGCATCCCAGGAAGTTGTTGAAGCAACTACAGAGACTTCTGGCTTGCTGTGACTCTAGACCTTGTCTGCTGTTTTCCAGGTTCTAAACCCAGACTGATTTTAACCCTGACTCTTGCTTACTGAACTCAATTCTAGTGATTCCTCAAACCTCTGCTCATCAGCTACCATCTTTGATGTGTGGATCCAGACTCATCTGTGATCACTAGAACAGGTGCCTAACTTATAGGCCCTTACAGAAAGAGCTGATGGGGCGGGGGGAGATAAGGAATGACAGCAACTCTCACTCTTTAAGCTGCAGGAAGTGAGTGCAGCATAAGCATTAATTAGCCTGTCTAGGAAAGTTAGCCCTCAGAATAGTAGATGTCAGCCAATATTTTAAGTCCTGTCTTTCACCCTCAAATATTTAAACAGACCCACTCAATCAGAAAAAAAATCTGCTAAGAAAATTATTCATCATTTTTCACTGTTATTTATCAATTTAATTTGATTAATGATATAACTCTTCCAAACAGAAAGAGGGTCAAATACTGCAAACCATTACTCAAACAACATATTTAACAAATAACTGCTATATTCACATCCTAAGGACAACTACATAAATCATTTTTGTTTACAAACTGAGAGAGAAAAATAAATGAATTTGAAAAAAGATCCAAAAATGCAACAATTCAGAAATTCCCCATCCTCTGCATCCTGACTGCTTACCAAGAGCAATCCATGGCAAACATAATGGCATCCTCCTTGTTAACATCTTGCTTTCCACTAAGAGCCAGTTTGTATGGAATCAAGAATGTTCTGGGTGCTTTCAAGACAAAAACTTATGCACTTAAAAATCACCTAGGTCTCTACTCCAAAGATCCTAATATCAGTAGAAGGTAGTAAAGCATGTATGGTCCTTCAGGTAAAGAATTAACTGTGTGGAGAAGAAATGCATGTTTTTATTTATTCTAATTTAAACATTAAAGACATAGGAGATATCTATCTTAGGATTTAGGCATCTTGAAAGATACCTGAACCACTAAAGACATAGCAAAAACAAACTGTAGCATATCAGAGAGTAGTCCCACCCAACACAAAAGAGTTACCCAATAAAAACACAACATAACATTCCTCCTCATTTGCCAGGAGAAAGACAAGTGACCTCATAATAAAAAACTTGGCATCTTTTAGCCAGCAGATTTGTTTCCCCTCCCCGCTTTAATTAAAAAAGGGCTATTTTGGTCCAGGATAGGAATTTAGGACCCTAAAAAAAAGAGATTCCTTGCCACTAGTTCCCTCTCTTTCAAACCAAGGGGCTGTCTCTGCTGCTTGTAATTTTAGCAGGATGGTATTGAAAGAGAGGCTCAGGTGAGCAAGTTCCAAGCCATTCTGGGCTTTATTGGTCAAAATGAAAATCTTAAATTTAACACAGCAAACAAGTAGTCACATAAAGTTGCACAATGATAGACTTAAGTCACCAAGTATTCTTGTAATCATATAGTTTGAACTCCTGTACATCATTGAAGTCAGTGGCAAAACTCCAATAGACTTCAATGGAGATAAGCCTTGATCTCCAATAATACTGTTTAACTTCTGGCCACGGGAAACTTGAACAGTTCCATCTCTGCAAAGCTGCTTTTGCCTAACAAAAACTTGCAATTAAATCTGTAAAAAATTAGTTCAGCTGTGAAAGTTTGCTTATCAGCTAGCTGGAAGGTTTAAAGTTGGCTGGCCATTATTCTTCACTACCCCGGTTTTAGTGTTTGTTGGACACTTACCCACATGCTCTTGGTCTAATTTACTGACCTGGGAGAAAAGTCCTTCCTATCCCTGAATATGACAGATTTGCAGAGACTCTGTTTTTATTTATTTATTTATTGTTTGTTTTGCCTTCCTCTGTGACATGGGTCACTTGCAGATTTAAACTAATGTAATAATGAACTCTCGGTAACTTGAAGTCTTTAAACTATGATTTGAGGATGTCTGAAAATAAGGCAGAGGGTTGGGGTCTATATCAGGAGTGGATGGATGAGGTTCTCTGACCTGCGATGTTCAAGATTGCATGGATGCTTGGTCTGAATCGATGCATCAGACAAACTGGGTCTTTGCCCATGAAAGCTCATGCTCCAATAAATCTGTTAGTCTATAAAGTGCCACAGGACTTCTCGTTGTTAATGTCCAGGTTGTGAGAATAAATGATCACAAAGATCCTTTCTGAGCTTAAAGTCTATGAATCTATGAGAGATTTTTTTACTGCTTCCCAAGCCTACTGCCTCTCTGAGTTTCATGGTGCCCTCATAAGGCTGCCTCCTGGCCAGGTTTTCCAAAGAGCATCACTTTTTTAAGGTAATTGTCCAGGGAAACCTTAAGTGCTCAGTACACACTGCCAACTGTCAAGTATTTTGGTCTTAGGATCATCCGACATCTCAGTTTTAAATACCTCAGAGGTGGCAACCCTATGTGCTAATAATTTCAGAGAGTTGGCAGTTTTCCCAACAACCGTCCTTATCCTGTCCCAACTCCAGCTGAATAAGGCTGGAAACTACCCACACCACCCATACTTCTTTACTTTGTGATTCTTTCTGGAGGGACAAAAACAAATCCTGGGCAGGATGAGTCAGTTGAGTCCTTTCTAAGGACAATTTAAATTCCTGGGGGCAGATGCTTAGCTGGTGTAAAGTATCATAGTTTCCCCGCACTCAAATGGGGCTATCACAATTTACATCAGCTGAGTATTATCATCTTGACTCAGTTTCCCAGAGTTACTGCTCCTCATACTCTGAAAGTAAAGGGTGTTGTGTCAGCCCAGATTTTCAGGTTTGATTATTAATTTGCTTTGATACGGAGGCTTTAAATCAAATGCCTATTATTATTTAAACAGTTTTTCTAACTGAAATATTTACTTTGGCTTCCAGTGCTTGGCATTTCTTTAAAAAAAAATACTGGAATTTTTTCTCCATAATATAAAAATAATAGATGGAGATGGATGGCTAAAACTGTAAATCAATTCTTCAGCTGCGATAATCTAATAAACCATTCAAGCTTCTCTGTTGAGGTTTAGGACCTATCATCAAGGTCCTTGGATTGATTTATGGCTTTGTAATCAAGCTCCCCCAAAACCCATTATCTAATAAACTGTGGAATACACCACTTACCTTTCAATACATCCACAAAATAAATATATAACTCAAAGCTTCAGAAATTTAACAAAAGAAGCCTAAATGACATTCAGAGGTTACATAGCTAAATTTATATTTTGCACTTTCCAAAGATGACTCACCAGCACAATGAGATGAAAGGGAAAAAGAGACTCTATAACAGGGGAGGGGAACCTAATCTAATGCTCGGGGCCAGATGTGATTCCTGGCTTACCTGGATCTGGCCTGGCTTACACTCCAGCCCCTGATGCTGTCCGCCCGAATGATTTTTTGTGGGTCAGCAGCCTCTGACCCAGAAAAGGTTCCCCACCCCTGCTCTATAATATTAAGACATTCCTTCCTGAATCTGATTATGTTATACCTTTCCTCTCCCCCACTTTATATATATATATTTGTTTGTTTATTTCTCACTGTAATCAATTATTCTAATCTGCACACACACAGCAGCTGAGGTGCAAAAAAAATACTGACAGGAGATGATTTCCTTAATGCCACTAATTTTGGTATGTCCTTTCTGTATTTTAATTGATTTATTTCATACTGATATGTACACAACCACACATGATAAAAATTAAGGGATATACTTAGACAAAGGAAAGGAAATATTTAGGTTACGCAGTATGCCGTTAACCTATGGAACTGACTACTACAGCGGGCCATATAGTCTAGAATTTTGGCTGGATTTTGAAAAATGATTGAAAATGTTTATGACTCCTAAACTGCTATAGTTGTGCAAACTCTTGCACCTTTAAGAGTAATCAAAGTTCTTATTTCAGAAATCTTGTATAGGGCAGGAATTTTCACCCCTTGTAAAACAGCGTGCATGTTTTAGGGGCATCATGGATCTTTTGTTTCCCCTTTCTTTTGAAGCATGAAGTACTGGCTACTACTGAAATACATGGATCAGTAGTTTAATCTTGTATAGCAAAACCTGTTCTGATATCAAAAGCACAAAAGCAAATGCAGATGGCTATTTTTAAAGTGGGTTCGCCATGTCCTGTCGGAAACCTGATTCCCTCTCATTATCCCCTGCTCTATACACACATAGAGACTCAAATTGTGGCCACTATTTTTTCAGTAAGGGCACAAACAAGCTACATGTAAATACTACGAAATAAGTAGTCAAACAGTGTGATGCTCTCTCTCTTTTCCACTAATGATTCAATGAGTAGTCTCAAGTGAACTTTGAGTGGTTTATCAGATGTTGCTAGAAATCTGAACTATTTTGCAGAAGAAAAGAAGATAAGCGTGTGGATTTACATGCACTGCAGATCAGATAACCTGCAGAAACATCTAGGGATGGTGCATACTCTGACCAATACTCCAGATGCATGATTATCTATTCAGTAGTTAAATTACAATCCAAATCTCTTTAAGATGTTCAAGCAAGTCTTCAAAAGGATATCTGTAATGCTGTAGCTCCCTCATCACTGACTGGCTAGAGATGGTATATCACAATCACCATTAGTTCATCCAGTCAGTCATTTCTGGGGAAATGACCTGTTCAAGACCTGTTTATTCAGATTTAGGAGATATAGAAGGCAAAAGGGCATATGGCTTTTCCATAGCACTATAAAGTGCTATACTGCTGTGCGGGTTGTATATACAGCAGTAAGAACATAATCCCTTCTCCTAGGAGCTGTCAGGTTAAATGCATGCAATTTTACTAGGAGGGTGGGGAAGCACTGGAAAGGGGGGTGATGGAATCTCAGTCCCTAGATGTTTTAAGTCCCAGCTTGACAAAACCCTGGCTGGGATGATTTAGATGAGGTTGTTCTTGCTTTGGGCAGGGGGCTGGACTCGGTGACCTCCTGAGGTCTCTTCCAACCCTATGATTCTATGACTGAAAACAATACAAAAGAGGAAAAAGACAGACTTTGGTCATTAAGATACAGGACTCAGAGCTCTGCCATAGGCTGGATGAGTGGCCTTGCACAAGCCACTTCTGCGCCTCAATTACCCAGACTGTAAATGAGGATAATTTTATCCTACCTAAAAGAGTATAATTTCTTGATATTTGTAAAGCACTTTGAGACTGTTGAATGCTAATGCTACAAATGCAAACACGACGAGACAAGTGATATGCCCAAATAGGCAGTTATGAAAGGGTGAGCAGCCATTATTACTGGAGTGCTTCCCAGAGCTGGGGTATTGTCATAAGCAATTAAGTGTTGTTCGAATAACTAAATGAACTGGTAGCCTTAATATCTACAAATAATTATCAGTGATTTCAGACAAAAACTAGGAAAAAATCATTTCTCTCTTTTTTTTTGGGGGGGTTTGGGGGGGGGGGAGTGTCTATCATAATACAAAATCCTTTCGTAACACTGCATAATTATAACCTAGTCTCTCAACAATTATGGAAGCAGTTTAGCATTCGTGATAGCTGACAACAAAACTGAAAGCATGAAAGGTTGTGCTTATTCTCTTCAAGCATAAATATAAATACTACATCTAAATATTTCTTCATTCACACAACATACAATGAACCAAAAGAAGGGGAAAAATGGAAGATGAAAATAGCAATAGGTAGGGGCATCTTACACCTATTAGCAGCCATAACAGGAAAAGAAAAGCAATCTTCCCAGCATCAGGAGCCTCCTAATAAGCACATAAAATCACCAGTGTCTACCTGACCTCTTCTCATTATTTGTTTATGAAAACAACTTTTTCCTCTCCATTTGCACAAAATCAAAGAATATTAGAAGTCAACAGTGACAGAAACATTACTTTGGTTACATATATCAGCAACATAGTTTCATTTTTCTAACCACATTTGTAATAGTATGAAAATAGATTTTAAAAAATAATAGCAGGAAATTCTATATTGTTCAACTTGAATGTTAAGTAATCCAGGTCAACCAAGATGAAATGGTGCCAGTTTAGTTTGATACTATGCTATTTTATTTCAGTCACATTTTCTCCCTGTTTTGCATTAGCAGAGAAAAATACAAGAAAGTTAAGCAAGGTTACTGGTTTAACACTGAGTAATTTCTGTGTTAAGGGTATCTGAATTTTTTTTTCAGTAGCTTAGTGTTGGATTTATTAGAACAGATGCTGATCTGAAATAAAACATATTATACCAATTACTACAGTAATAGCTTAACAAAATAAATTATAAAATGATATGTAAACTAAAGTAAATATAAGAAGTAACAACAGATTTAATACTTCAAATTATGGAATAAATTGTTATGGGCAGGAATGAAAAGGCTCAAGCATTGTAAATGCATTGAACAGTGAACTGGATTAATTTTTTATTAAAAAATTAGATAATGGATTGTTTCAAACCTAACACTTAATTTGACACTTAAGAAAAAAAACAATATCTAATCAAGTCTAGATTCTTATAAACTTGTTTCTCTTGAAAAATGTAAGGGCCAAAAATTTCACTCACGTTTGCTCTTGGTAATCCATATATATATATTTTTTGTATTTTTTAAATATTTTATCAATACAAACTCTAAATTTTACAAACTTCAACTGAATTAACCATGCAATGATATGCAATGCTGGATTTGATGCATCTCTGATGCACAGTTTTGACACCTATCAACATTAATGTGAGTTACTTCATGCATATTCATTGAGTGCAAAGCCCAAAGTGAGTTCTGATGTTGGAGATGTCTCTTATTCCCCACAGGCTGTATGTGATTCAAGGAGAGGGAGGAATAACAATGTCACTTCACACTAAGATGTCAACAAACGACTGACACTGTTAGAGTCAACCCCCTACAAACAGACCTACACAGAGAGTCTCTTTTGCCCATACCCAGTCCCAGTGGAGCACAGAAGGGATCCGCCCATGCAATCCATTTTCAAAATGAAAGCCACATCTAGAAAGAAATAACCTCAGACAGCTGCATAATGCACGTATCAGCATTATCGGACCATATTCAAAGGGAAAGAATCCTTCTAGAAACAGGAACATGGACCAATAGCTAATAAAGACCATTTGGAATGGATGAGCTAAATATTTGGGCTGGATCTCCACTGCCCAATACCTCATATGTCTCAGAATGAGTACATGTAAACTAATCAAAGAGCATGTTGAAAAATATTTTTCCTCTGCAAGCACTATCCAACTCAACCTCCTCTGAAAGACATACCAGAATTGAATAAGTGCTTTGTGACTAGTTCGTAACTCTTACATGTTTTATCAAATTAAAATCCAAATAATTCCCCATTGGATTAAGTTTTAAACAAGATTTTGAATTTTTCAAGCAATGAGTTATAAAAATAATTCTGATAAAATAAAAATGCTAGGTTGCTACTTATCAACAGACTGACCATTCAGTAAATGGTTTTACTGAAAGCTGATCTATACTTTCTACTGGATGTAATTACAAAGGTAAGAACAAAGTAATTTTTAATACAGTTCAAAGTTTGTTTCAGTATATTTCACTTAAAGGAGGAGACAGACAGCAACAATGTGCAGGCAGAGTAAGTAGAGCTCTGAAAATCTGTGGTTATCTGCTCTATATCTGTGAATATCCACTTTATACCTGTGGATATGGATGTGGCTATCCACAGCTCATTTTTGCAGACATGATTGTGAATGCGGATACAAATTTTGTATTCATGCAGAGCTCTAATAGTAAGGACAGAACAGGTCAGCAAACTGCCTACTTACTTTTAGGTTTATTAATTTAAATAAGAAGCAATTATGCTGTTTTTTTCTTCAAGTGATTTCACATAATATAAGCGCCATCCATCCTTTTCTAAAAGTGAACATCCCCTGCATCACTACATGCTGTCATTTTATATTTCGAAGATGTAAACCTTTACAAATAATTTTAAAGAAAGGATTTGATGGTCAGATACTACCAAGTAAGCTCGTTATTGTCACTTCCTACCCAGAAATTCACAAAGGTTTCACAAATTTTATATTAAGATACAAATGTAATCAACATGAAATATAAAACCTGAGTAATTGCCAACATTTTTACAGGTGAATTTTGGATAGGAAGAAGCCATGTCATCCATATCTGTGTCAAGTATCTGACTCTATGGTGTTTGTAATGATTTTTGGTAACTCCTTGCTCGTGACTGCAACTTCTATTGCTACCTTTTGCAAAAACATTCAACCTACAAACTAGCCTCTGTACTTTGCTACCTGAATCCTACCTAGCGCCAGTACAGTCCTTTCATCATAAAGCCTCCTATGCTCTTGAACTGTTTTTTGGCAACTGTTTTAAAAAAATGTGGTCCTTTGATATCACACACAAAGTCCCACTAAATCCACATATTGTTTTAGAAATGTTCTGATATGGGCATGATTCTCCTGCTTACATATTCCACTGTGGTTTGATAACTGCTATCAGAGATGGAGACAATCCATAGATTTCAAAGACCTTTTAAAAACAGCAAGTATCATAAGCTTCATTTTACAAATAGGAGAAATAAGGCAGAGAAGTGAAGTGATGTGTCTAAGAGCACACAGAAGATAAATAGCAGCGCCATGAACGCATGATAAAATCCAGATCTCCTGATTCAGTGTCTAGTACCTTATCCTCTCCTGATGATCTTAACCTGCCCAATATTACCCAAGACACTTTTCTTGATCACTATTTTGCAAGTTGTGGCTGATTTATATTGTTCTCAATTATAAATTAAGGAAACAGATACTTACTCTGTAAAGCACTCTGTAAATTTAGGCCTTTACATGCAAAAAGAGATTTTTTTTTCTCTTTAAAAAAAATGTTACCAAATATCCCTGTAGCTTTATACTCTTCCACATTCACTTGTCTCATGCCATACCCACTTTGGCTCTGGTTGGTACTCCCGGATTTATGTCTTCTAATAAACTTCATACTTTAATAAACATTCCTTTCTCCATGTTATTGATGAAAAGTGAGAGAAAGAATGAACACAGCAGCAATTCCCACAGCACTCCATTTTATATTTCTGATCTGATGTCATTATTCTCACTAGGATAGAACCACAATTAATAATAATTGAATGACAAAATATTTATAATAATTTTGTGAATGATTTTTTTAATCCAACTGGGTACTTCACCACAAATATCACATTGGCTAACCAAGTCCACTGCTTTGAGAGGATGGGTTTCTCAAAAACATAAGTACAGGCTGGACCTCCCTGGTACGGCAAGGTCGGGACCTGATCGGTCCCGAACGACAGAATTTGCCAGACCAGGAGAGGTGTCCCCTGCTACAGGCTCTGCCAGCCCTCTGCCTCTGGTCCCCTCTACCCTCTCCCCCTGCTTTGCTACCGCTGTCCCCATCCTGAGCTGCGTTGGTTCTCCAGCCCCAGCCCGCACTGCCGCGTGCAGCCAGATTTCCCCAGCCCTGCGCTGCTGTGGGCGGCCAGCTTCTCCAGCCCCCGACCTGACACTGTTGTTGGCTGTCAGGGTTATCCAGCTCTGCACTGACGTGAGCTGCCACAGGTGACCAGTCTTCTCCAATCCCCGACCTCATGCTGCTTCCAGCACCCAGGCTTCTATGGCAGTTGGCCCCATGCTGCCGCAGGCGCCTGGAGTACCCTAGCCTGTGGCTCTGTGCTGCCGTGGGCTGCCAGGATTCGCCAGTCTCTGGTCCCAACACAGCAATGTGGCTCCTCTAGCCCCGCTGTCTCCGGTCCTGACCAGGCTGCTGGGCCCCCTGCCATTAGGCTCTGGGGCTCTCTAGTCCAGGAGCATCTGTGGTCCTTCCGGACTATGGATGTTGCCGCACCAGAGAGTACCAGTTTTCAGAGATGCAACCTGTATTCTGTAAGTTATTTTAGTGACTGTATTTCAGGAAACCCAACCCCCCCATACCAGTCAATGAAACCCTTGCTCTGGAAAAATGCCCATGACTAATTCTATAAGCAACATACATTTTCTGAAAGATGCTCACCTTGAAATTCTCTGCCTGCAGGAATGTTTGTTCTTAAATAATTGAAACAATTCTCCTTAAACAATTTCCTTCACACAAGGGAACACAGCCTCCCCCCACAATGTCCCACAGTTAACTGTCCAAGTTTACATGTATAGCGTTAATTAGCATTACTGACAGCAATGCAGAGGACTGCATAAAATAGCATTCATAGAATTTTAAGAAACTTCAGGGGGTAGCTCACGTCACGAAAGCTCATGATACCATCTACATATTTTGTTAGTTTATAAAGTGCTACCAGACCATTTGTTGTTTTTAAAATTTATAGAATTTTAAAACATTTATATTATGGCAGCACACAGTTCTAATATTTTCACAAAGGACTCTCAAAATTGTTGCTTTTGTCTTGGATAAACCTGTGTTCAATACACAGGTTGTGAGTCCTTGCAGACAGGAGGGTGAGTAGCTGTGGAAGGGTAGCAGCGTTAATCTGTAACTTTAAAAATGAGTAGTCCCTGTTGCAAGTGGGAGAAGGGGGAAATAAGGAACCCTGGGAGATATTAATTTACTTGCAACTAACCTTAGACTAACAAGGATTGGGACCACGAGGTAACGAGCGCAAATGGCTTTAATTGTTTTAACCTACTCTGAAAGGAGGGGAAAGGGGAGAGTCACTCTCACTATCCACAATCACACTTACAGTCCGATGAAATACAGGCTGAGTGCCAGGCACCAGAAGGCGTTCATGCTGAGGGTCATGCTGTTGTTCTCTTCCTGTGATGACCCTGGAACCGGTTTACTGGCCAGGCGACCTGAGCAGAGGGCACCCTCAGGAGGTCCTGCTTGGTGCTCTCCCTTCTGGGTTCTCTCTCTCTTTTATGGATCGACGATGTACAGGCCACATGCAGCTTCTGGGTTCATAGGCCTTCCTCACTGTCCTTGCTGGGCCGTGTGCACTTTGTGTGGGGGGCCATGTGCACAGCAGGAGGCTGTGTGCATTCTGTGCAGGGGGCCGTGTGCACTCAAGTTCAGGTGAGTAAAAGTTCATCACCTATTGCATGTTCGTTTCCCACACACACCATGCATTCATTCAGGAAGGGGGAACCATAAGGGGAACTTACAGAACTTAAGCCGATAACAATTCAGCTTTACATCAATTATAACTAACAAACAGAGAACAACATCCTTTGTCCTCAACAGTCCCGGGACACTTTTGAGACAAATTGTGAGTCATCCATGCAAGTCCCTCCAGTGAGATAAAGGAATTGGAAATAGTGAAGCATGTGTACTCTGGTCTCTCATCTGATGAAATGGGTTTTACCGATGAAAGCTCATGATGATCCTATACCTTACTTACTTAGTCTCTAAGGTGCCATAGGACTACTCATTATTTATATTCTGTTAACAACAAAAGGATATTACCTTAACTTTAACCATAGAAATAGGTAGCATTCCAAAAAAAACAAGGTGAATTTTGCTAGAAATATTTGTTTCCTGAAAAATATATTCAGTATATTAGTTCTACATACAGCATAATGTTCTAACATGGGTTTGGGAAATGAATATCCTATGGGGGATGCAGCATATATTCAAAAGGCATTAAAATTGCTCTTCTGAGGTATTTTTAGGAGAAGCAGGCATAAACTATTATTGGCAAACAGAACTGAATGGAATCTAGAAAGAGAGAATATCTCCATCAAAGAAAAGAAGAGCCCTCCAGACTCTTTAACAAAGGACTCCAAGAAGTCCCTGAGAGCCTCCTGCAGAATGTTACTAGAATCATAGAATTCTAGGGCTGGAAGAGACCTCAGGAGGTCATTTTATAGTAAAACAGTTTGATAAACCAAGTAAAATAATGTGTTCTGAGTACTGCTTAGAATCATAGGGCTGGAAGAGACCTCAGGAGGTCATCGAGTCCAACTCCCTGCCCAAAGCAGGACCAACCCTAACTAAATCATCCCAGCCAGAGCTTTGGCAAGCTGGGACTTAAAAACGTCTAGGGATAGAGATTCTACCACCTCCCTAGGTAACCCATTCCAGTGCTTCACTACTCTCCTAGTGAAATAGTTTCCCCTAATATCTAACCTAGACCTCCCCCACTGTAATTTGAGACCATTGCTCCTTGTTCTACCATCCTTCATTACAGAGAACAGCTTTTATCCATCCTCGCTGAACTTCCCTTCAGGTAGTTGAAGGCTGCTATCAAATTCCCACTCACTCTTCTCTTCTGAACACTAAATAAGCCCAAATCTCTCAGCCGCTCCTCGTAGGTCATGAGTTCCAGGCCCCTAATCATTTTGGTTGCCCTTCGCTGGACCCTTTCCACTGCTTCCACATCTTTTCTATCATGGGGGCCCCAGAACTGGACACAATACTCCAGATGTGGCCTCACCAATGCTGATTAAAGGGGAATAATCATTTCTCTAGATCAGCTGGCAATGCTCCTCCTAATGCACCCTAATATGCCATTAGCCTTCTTGGCTACTTGGGCGCACACTTGTTATTCAGATTCTCATCCACTGTAGTCCCCAGGTCCTTTTCTGATGAACTGCTGCTTAGCCAGTCGGTCCCCAACCTATAACACTACTTGGAATTCTTCCATCCCAAGTACAGACTCTACACTTGTCCTTGTGAACCTGATCAGATTTCTTTCAGCCCAATCCTCCAATTTGTCTAGGTCACCCTGACCTCCAGCGTATCTACCGCTCCCCTACCTTAGTGTCATCTTCAAACTTGCTGAGGGTACAATCCATCCCCTCATCCAGGTCATTAATAAAGATTAGTTGAACAAAACCAGCCCTAGAACCAACTCTTTGGGCACTCTGCTTGAAACTGATTGTCAGCCAGACATCGAGTTGTTGATCACTACCCATTGGGCTCAACAATCTATCCATCTTTCTATCCATCTTACAGTCCATTTATTCAATCCATACTTCCTTAACTTGCTGACAAAAATATTGTGGGAGACCATGCCAAAAGCTTTGCTAAAGTCAAGGTATATCACATCCACTGACTTCCCCATGTCTACAGAGCCAGTTACTTCATCATAGAAGCTAATCAGATTAGTCAGGCATGATTTGCCCTTGGTGAATCCATGTTTACTACTCCTGATCACTTCCCCTCTTCCAAGTGCTTCAAAATGGATACCCAGAGAATCCCCTCCATGATTTTTTCCAGGAACTGAGGTAAAGCTGACTAGTCTGTAGTTCCCTGGATTGTCCCTCTTCCCTTTTTAAAAAATGGGCACTGCATTTGCCTTTTTCAATCATCCGGGACCTCTCCAGATCTCCACGAGTTTTCAAAGATAATGGCCAAAAGCTCTGCAATGACATTTGCCAACTCCCTCAGTACCCTCGGATGCATTAAAGCCAGACCCATGGATCTGTGTATGTCTAGCTTTTCTAAATAGTTCCTAATCTGTTCTTTCTCCACCGAGGGCTGTCCAAGTCCTTCCCATACTGAATTGCCTAGTGCAGTAGTCTGGGAGGTGACCTTGTCTGTGAAGACAGAGACAAAAAAAGCATTGAGTACTTCAGCTTTTCCCACATCATCTGTCACTAGGGTTACCTCCCTCATCCAGTAAGGGCCCCACACCCTCCCTGATCACCTTCGTATTGCTAACATTCCTGTAGAAACCTTTCTTGTTACCCTTCACATCTGTTAGTAGCTGCAATTCCAGTTGTGCTTTGGCCTTCCTGATTATGCTCCTGGATGCCTGAGCAATATATTTATACTCCTCCCTAGTCATATGTCCACTTCTTGTAAGCTTCCTTTTTGTGTTTAAGCTTGCCAAGGATTTCCCTGGTAAGCCAATCTGGTCGCCTACCATATTTGTTTTTCTTACTGCGCATCAGGATGGTTTGTTCCTGTGTGTTCAATAAGGCTTCTTTGAAATACTGCCAGCTCGCTTGGACTCCTTCCCCCTTCATGTTAGCATCCCAGAAGATTCTGCCCAGCAGTTCTCTGAGGGAGTCAAAGTCTGTTTTTCTCAAGTCCAGGGTGTGTATTTTGCTGTTCTCCTTTCTTCCTTTTTGTCAGGATACTACTGTGTGGATTTGGTCCTTTAAAGCGGTCTCTCTTTTTGTGACCTCATTACATCATGGGCATCATTAGATTCTAAGGCTGAATGTTTGAAAAGTAGTATGTTTAGACGTACAGAGCACAAGCAGAAAGTCATAGTCTAGCCTGGGAACTGTAGTGTGGGTTTGGGTTTTTTTTATAGTGCATAAGTGAATGAACCTATGGTAATTTTCAGTTATTTTAATGACAATGAATGCACATTCACTATAACTTTAAAGAAAAAAGTGTTTACTTCTCTGTGTACTTTCTCAACCTTCCTAAGCAACAACACATTCGGATAAAAATACATCTACATATATTCAAGGATTTTCTATAAAGTCATCAAAGCAAACACAGAAAATGGAAGATACCGTACACCTCAAAAGAGCTAAACCACTAGCTAAATCACTCCATATCCAACCACAGAAACATACTTATGCTTCATCAGTTTAGGCAGCCCTCTGTTTGTTCTGTATCAGCCAAGAATATTTGGGATTATAGGACACACATGGTCTTCCAAAATATATGCAAAATTAAATAATGTTGGCATCAAAGATTAGGAGTCATCAACATACCTTTAGAACTATTTGAAACATCCATATGAATATTCTAAAAAAAAAAAAAAAGGATACCTACATTTTAAGCACTTAGAGCTATGCTCAGACACAGTGGAAAATGTCAGCAGTGGAAGCCAGCTTCAGCAGCAACCTGGAGCAATGGGAACAGCATGGGAATACTGGAACTTCCACAAATGGCTTAAGTTTTCTAATTTATCAGAATATATAGAGCAGGGGATGAGACAGTGTGCAGCTTCACAATACACCCCTTTTCTTTCTGCTCCAAAAATGAGAAAAGGTAAAACACAGGCTTAATGGATTCTTTAACATTAAACTAAAGTGGCTGGGCATGGGAGAATCCACAGGGATGGGGAAGAATCCTTCAGCATACTACACAGCAGTTGAACACACACTCCATGTAGTCACAGATTTCCTCCATAGCTTAGCACTTTCCCTATGGGAAAGTAAGAGAACTACTGAGTAGTCTGTCACAACACTAATTTGCTGCACACTGGTAATGGAACCCATCTTTTCCCATTACTCCATGTCCCAATCCAGGGACCCTATCCCCAGTAACCATGGTCTGCTCAAGCTCCGACTCTGCTGTTGTTTCCCTTGGCTGTTTCCAATCTCTCTCTTCTATATTCCAGCTCATTTCTGTACCACTGGAGCTTCCTCCACTTCCTGTGGCTACATCACCACTTGGCTTCTTGCCAGAATCTGTAGTCCACAATAAGATTCCAGGGCTCACTCTCCTCCTAGAAATCCTCCTTGCACCTAGTTAATTTCCCTCCTATCTAGGGAGTGACTGAAGAGCTCCTCCCTTGCATCCATTCTGTTATCAACTTCTGCTTTTAGCAGCCTATTCCAACTCCTGTATAGGAACAGATTTTTTTGATTGCCCAGAGCCCAATAACATACTTTAAATCAGCAATGGGCAATCTAGACTAGTGACTGGGCAACATGAGTGGCCCTCCAACTCAGAGGGCCACAAGATTGTCATAATCAAGAAAGTCTCCCAGGATAGAGTAGTTTTACTAACTGCGCTTGCCCACCTAGAATTGGTGGGGTGTTCCAACTGAACCATAGCAGTGCTTCGATTGGATGCAGAGGGAGCACTGGGCTCTCACAGTCAATGTTGTGTGCAACCAGCATGCACCTCACTTCATGTTCCCTTGTTTTATGTGCATTTCAATTTAGTGATACTGGTAGGAAAAACCTGTGTGGATGGAAACCAGCAGACTCTGGCAACCTCACACATGGGCGATGGTAAACAAAATGTCTTGTAGGCTGCACATAGACTCCTGATGGGTTGCATGTGGCCTGAAGACCACAGGTTGCCCACCACTGCTTTAAACCATTGCCAACCACTGGAACATCAATTGTTATGCTTATTATTGAAAACATCTACAAAGGAGGCCATCTGAGATTCTAGCACAACTAACAGACCAGGAGGTAAAGTGAGTGACCACAAGGAGTAAACCTGACCTTCTGCCCTCCTGACTTGAGATACATTTTTTCTGAAGCACATGGTTCTGCAAGATAGAAATTCTAGCAATAGTTAACTACTGCTATGTGAAATACAGTTGGTTAACTGATGGAAAAGTATCAGCAGGAAATCTTCACACATAATTTATGTTCTGCTCAGCATTTTTTTTCCTAATGAAAAAACTATGTAATATTAAGAAATTGGGTACAAAAAGAAGAAAAATATCTGAGCTCATTGGACACATAAACCAAGTTCCCCTGCTAACAGAAGGCCAGCCAAAAGATGTTTGCAGTTATCCACCGGAGATCCCATCAGAGCCATGCGTAAATATGAATTTGGGATTACTGGGGTATTTTACTAACCTGTTTTGGACATGTGTAAATGCTGGATACTAAATAAAGCAAAGCTTGAAATGAAAGCACTCTAGTATTGTGCTGTCTGTGCCAGCCGCTTATTGGTCAGATAGCCATTTCTCCAATGATTTACTTCCTGCCACCATTTTGCCAAGAGTAAAAGCTAACAAGAGCTTTGGTTTCAGAAACTCCAGGCAACACCTCCCACACATGGGTTTCATCAAGCCATTAGGCCCTATCAGTTCCTGACTCTTCTGCAGGTACAGCCTATATATAAGGGCTTTATAAAGCAGTGAGCAAGCAACCAAGGAGCTTGCGAATAGGTGAGTGCTAACAGGGAGTTTAGAGAGGGGAGTTCTCCAGGTAGAGGAGAAGCAGATACAGGACTCTTGAGGGAAGTGTGTGTTGTGTTTGGGGCTTTCTTGCTGCGTGTTGAACTTGTATTTGTGAGTGAGGCTTTTTTTCCCCCTGTGTTTCTGAATGAGGCGCTTTTTTCCCCCCCACCTCCTCTTTCCCCTCCCCCTCTCCTTCATGGAGTGTGTGCTGTGATTGGCAAGTGGAAACTGTTGGCTTCTAATTAAAGTTTGAATTCTAGAAGCCTCTTCTGATTGGATGAGCCTTGGTAGGGGGGAGGGACTTTCAGGCAGTCCAGGGCTTCATAAAGCAGTCAGCAAGCGACCAAGGAGCTTGCGAACAAGTGAGTGCTAACAGGGAGTTAAGAGAGGGAGTTGGGAAGGGAAGGGGGTGAGGTTCTCTTCCTTTCTTTTAAATCCTTTCTCCAGGACAGCAGGGGTGGATGGTGATAGGTCTGCTGTTGTTACCTGCACAGCGTGTGCCATGTTTGTCTTCCTCCCGGAAGAAAGAATGGATTTCATCTGCACTAATTGCAAGCTGGTTGCCATTTTGGAAGAAAAAATTAAGAGGACTGGAGGCCCAAGTGTCGACCCTATGCTCGATCAGAGAGGATGAAGACTTCCTCGATAGAAGGCAGCGTTTAATCCTGCAAGCACGGCAGGCAGAAGAGCCAGAGAGGGCAGTATGGGACCAGGAAAAGAACTGGCACCGTGGTTGCGCAGGTGGTGTCGCAGAGAGGGCTTTGGTTTCTTCGACCATGGGACTCTGTTACGGGCACAAGGATTGTTAGGAAGAGATGGGATCCACCTAACCAAGAGAGGAAGGAGCATCTTTGCGGGCAGGCTTGCAAACCTAGTGAGGAGGGCTTTAAACTAGGTTCGTCGGGGGACTGTGACTAAAACCCTGAGGGGAGTGGGAAAGTTGGATACCGGGAAGAAATGCAAAGAGGAACGAGCAAGAAAGGAGGACCCCTGATTCGAATGGAGAAGATAGGGAAATCAACTGGTTATCTGAGGTGTTTGTACACTAATGCGAGAAGCCTGGGCAACAAACAGGAAGAACTGGAGGCTTTGGCCCAGTCCAAGAAATATGATTTAATTGGGATAACAGAGACTTGGTGGGATGACTCGCATGACTGGAGCGCTGTCATGGAAGGGTATAGACTGTTCAGGACGAATAGGCAGGGGAGAAAAGGAGGAGGAGTTGCACTATACATAAGAGAGCACTATAATTGCTCTGAACTCCAGTATATAGAGGGGAGAAAAACCTGTTGAGAGTCTATGGGTTAAGTTTAGAGGTGGAAACAACAGCAGTGATGTTGTGGTTGGTGTCTACTACAGGCCACCGAATCAGGTGGATGAGGTAGATGAGGCTTTCTTCAGACAACTGAGAGAAGCTTCCAGATTGCAGGCCCTAGTTCTCGTGGGGGGACTTTAATCACCCTGACATCTGTTGGGAGACCAATACGGCAGTACACAGGCAATCCAGGAAGTTTTTGGAGAATGTTGGGGATAACTTCTTGGTACAAGTGCTGAAGGATCCAACCAGGGGCCGTGCGCAGCTTGACCTTCTGCTCACAAACAGGGAGGAACTAATAGGGAAAGTAGAGGTGGGTGACAACCTGGGAAGCAGTGATCATGAGATGGTAGATTTCAGGATCCTGACCAAAGGAAGAAAAGAGAGTAGTAAAATACACACTTTGGACTTCAGAAAAGCAGATTTTGACTCCTTCAGACACCTGATGGGCAGAATCCCCTGGGATGCTAACATGAACGGGAAAGAAGTCCAGGACAGCTGGCAGTATTTTAAAGAAGCCTTATTGAAGGCACAGAAAGAAACCATCCCAATGCATAGCAAGAGAGGCAAACATGGTAGGAGACCGGATTGGCTTACAGGGGAAATCCTTGGTGAACTTAAGCACAAAAAGGAAGCTTACAAAAAGTGGAAACTTGGACAAATGACCAGGGAGGGATTTAAATGTATAACTCGAGAATGCCGGGGGGTTATCAGGAAGGCGAAAGCACAAATGGAATTGCGACTGGCTAAGGATGTGAAGGATAACAAGAAAGGTTTCTACAGGCATGTTAACAAGAAGAAGGTGATCAGAGAGGGTGTGGCCCCTACTGGATGAAGGAGGTAACCTAGTGACAGATGATGTGGGGAAAGCTGAAGTACTCAATGCTTTCTTTGCCTCTGTATTCACGGACAAGGTGGGCTCCCGGACTAATGCGCTAAGTGACGCAAGATGGGATGAAGATGGACAGCCCTTGGTGGGTAAAGAACAGGTTAGGAACTATTTAGAAAAGCTAAACGTACAGAAATCCATGGGTCCGGGCTTAATGCATCCGAGGGTACTGAGGGAATTGGCAAATATCATTGCAGAGCCTTTGGCTATTATCTTTGAAAAGTCATAGAGATCGGGAGAGATCCCGGATGACTGGAAAAAGGCAAATGTAGTACCCATCTTCAAAAAAGGGAAGAAGGACGATCCAAGGAACTATAGGCCGGTCAGTCTTACCTCGGTTCCTGGAAAAATCATGGAAGGGATCCTTAAGGAATCCATTTTGAGGCACTTGGAAGAGAGGAAAGTGATTAGGAATAGTCAGCATGGATTCACAAAGGGCAAGTCGTGCCTGACCAATCTGATTAGCTTCTATGATGAGGTAACTGGCTCTGTGGACATGGGAAAGTCAGTGGATGTGATATACCTTGACTTTAGCAAGGCTTTTGATACGGTCTCCCACAATATTCTTGCCAGAAAGTTATGGGAATGTGGATTGGATAAATGGACGGTAAGATGGATAGAAAGCTGGCTAGAAGGCCGGGCCCAGCGGGTAGTGATCAATGGCTCCATGTCAGGATGGCGGTCGGTTTCTAGCGGAGTGCCCCAAGGTTCAGTTCTAGGACCAGTTTTGTTCAATATCTTTATTAATGACCTGGATGAGGGGATGGATTGCACCCTCAGCAAGTTTGCAGATGACACTAAGCTAGGGGTAGAGGTAGATACGCTTGAGGGCAGAGATAGGGTCCAGAGTGACTTAGACAAATTGGAGGACTGGGCCACAAGAAATCTGATGAGGTTCAACAAGGGACAGAAGAATCCCAAGCATTGTTACAGGCTGGGGACCAACCAGCTAAGTAGTAGTTCTGCAGAAAAGGACCTGGGGGTTACAGTGGATGAGAAGCTGGATATGAGTCAACAGTGTGCCCTTGTAGCCAAGAAGGCTAATGGCATATTAGGTTGCATTTAGAGGAGCATTGCCAGCAGATCCAGAGATGTCATTATTTCCCTTCATTCGGCTCTGGTGAGGCCACTTCTGGAGTATTGTGTCCAGCTCTGGACCCCCCACTACAAAAAGGATGTGGACGCATCGGAGAGGGTCCAGTGGAGGGCAACCAAAATAATTAGGGGGCTGGAGCATATGACCTATGAGGAGAGGCTGAGGGAGTTGGGTCTGTTTAGTCTGCAGAAGCGAAGAGTGAGGGGGGGATTTCATAACAGCCTTCAACATCCTGAAGGGAGGTTCCAAAGAGGATGGAGAAAGGCTGTTCTCAGTAGTGACAGATGGCAGAACAAGGAGCAATGGTCTCAAGTTGGGGTGGGAGAGGTCCAGGTTGGATATTAGGAAAAACTATTTCACTAGGAGAGTGGTGAAGCACTGGAATGGGTTATCTAGGGAAGCAGTGGAGTCTCCATCCCTAGCAGTGTTTACGTCTCGGCTTGACAAAGCCCTAGCTGGGTTGATTTAGTTGGGATTGGTCCTGCCTAGAGCAGGGGGCTAGACTTGATGACCTTCTGAGGTCTTTTCCAGCTCTATGGTTCTATGATTCTATATCGTTAATTGGCTTAATTTCCTATTCAGGCTGTATGTGGGGTAGATACCCTATCACAATTCACAATTATTTTATAGAATATTTGCTTATAGCTTTTGTTTGTCAAAAATAAACCACTTCTATCCAAATAAGTTTAGGCACTTAAATTCCTTTTCTTTATGTACAGTTCTACTTCCCTATTGCCTATATCTTTTGTGTGCAGCTGCCACAACTAATGACTCAGGTGCCGGACGAGTGTACTGATACTGAAAAGTCTGACCATGGCACCTGATAACATTTATCAGACATTTGGACATGGGTGGAATTGTCTACCACGGGTGTGGTTCAGAATGTAGCAAGATGACTTTGTTCAGTTAAGAGAATCATTCTACAATGCAATACGCTAGAGGGGCGCCAATTTAGTAGTGGAGGGATGGATGGGACTAGAAGTCCTAGGACCCTGCAGGCGCCGGCCAAACAGCAGATGGAAGGACAGTGCTAGGACCCCGTGGGAGCCAGCTGCTTCCACACTTGCAGGAAATTAAAACTGAGCGTGAAGTGCCCGATGGGGGTGGAAAACAGGACAGGGGTTCAGGCTGAGCATGCATAGAATACAGCTGGCGCACAGGCCCCATGTGCGACTACAACCCCCACAATCTCCTTCGATGCCAGTTGGTCCGAGGTGCCGCCCATTCGGCCACAGCATCTGGGTCCTCGCCTGTAGCCCGCCCCTCTGAGAAACCACAGCCACCAAATGGCCAGAGGGCGCGTCAGTCTGGCTGGAAGCATAACAGCCCTTTGTGCCGGAGGGAGCCCCATGTGGCAACGGTATAGGCAAGGGGGTGGTCCGGCTGGGTATTGGGGGGGGCGCAAATTTTGCCTTTGTCCCCAGGCTCATAACACCCTCGCTACGCTGCTGATTACACGGATAAAGTGAGTAAAATTCTGAGCTGTCAATCTTAACAATATTAGACCTTGAAAAATACATTGTTCCCATTTTGCTCAGCCTACTGATTTAGGAATATTTCAAATTTCTGTACTGACCTGAAAATTATTTTTTTCCCCAGGTTTATAAAACATCAATTTGTAATTTTGATTTTACTTTTTTGTTTTGTTTTGAATCAAAAGGAAATCTGAAAGTAGAAGGCACATTACAACAGGAGGAAATAGAAATATTAACAAAAAAATACACCTGGTATTTTTTAGATGCTTTTATTTTGGGGGGGGGGGGGGGGAGGGTGGACATTTTCCTAAACAGGTGATGTCACTTGTAGTAGTGAGTGAAGGACTCCTGTCTAAGAGGTAGTACATGAATTATTATACTCTTTAATGTTGATAAAACAAGAATCAATACATTTATTGTATAGTATTTTAACAAAATACTTCATTTGTATTGCGTGGGATTCTTTTGAAGATTGCAAAGTAGGGTTAAGAGGATGGGACTGTATTCAGGCTTTCATATCAGGCTACCTCCCTGACAGTGTCAAACACACTATCTCATGTTTAACAAGGTGGCACCTACTTGTGGGCCTTTTTTACAGTCCATAGTAATTTTTAAAATGCAGTTTTCGGATAGCAGTCAGAATTCATTCCTGCTTAAATATATTTGTTATTTTTCAAATTATCTAGGATGAACCAACTGAATCCAGTTCCCCAAAGAGTCAATTCCTAGTAGCAAGAAAAATGTCACTGAAGTTAAACAGGTTCGCCACAACTCTGAATTATTTTGGTTCTATGACAGCTTTGTTTTCCATCAGTATTTTAATAACATATCTAATACATCAGTTATAAAACAAGATGTACCTCAGGCATTTTCTCAATTTCTTTGTACTTAAGTACTGGTACACAAAATTATTGTCTAATTTTCTTCATTTTCTCCCTTACCACCACTTTTACTCCTTATGAGAACACTGCTCAGAATAGCATAAGACATTTTAAATTCCAGTTCCCTTTTACTAAAGAATGGATCTTGTGTTTCCCACATAAAAAGGAAATTTTAGGATTTGAACCCTTTTACATTGCTTAAAAGTGGTGTTACTTCACATTTATAAAGTGCCTTTCATGCCAAAGAATCCCAAAAGATGTTGCAAACTTTAGAAATCGTATACTCTATCCAATACAAAGAAGAAAGAAGTCTACAGAAAGAATAATACAGTTATTAGAAGGTATGTTAACAGTATCAATGTAGTGTTCTAGCCATGCTGGTCCCAGGATTTGCGATAAGGTGGATGAGGTAATGACTATTTTTTAGCTTAACTTCCATTGATTAGAGAGACAATCTTCTCTCTTACACAGAGCTCTTTTTTAAATTGGGAAAATGTACTCAGAGCATCACGGCTAAATACGAAGTGAAACAGATGCTTAACGTAAGTAGTTAACATACATTTCCAGGGACAATTCAATGTGTGGCCCATTAACCTTTCAAGATCCAGGGGTCCTACACATGCCTATTGCAACATGTGTTCCTCACCCTGTATATGAAATACTCCAATAATAACTATGCAGGTTAATAAGACAATTACTATTAACTTAACTGAACTTGCACAGAAAAAAATGATAAGACAAACACACAACATTACCTGTAGGTGAACACTTTTCACAAAGTGATCACTCTATATCTGACCTCCCATTCCTCATCCTAAAGGAAACCTGCAAAATACCTTGGAGCTTAAACTCACAATCTTGCTAGACACTAAAAATCATGGCCTGATTAGAGACACTGGTTTTATGGCTTATTAGAACAATCTATACCCCACTAACTCCCTCCCCCTCTCCTCCCGCAAATCCCACCCTCCCAATAACTGTAGAGATGTTAACAGGCCACTTCATCTTGTATGATCACTTGAAATGCGTGTTAACTACTTATGCTGAGCAATCTGTTCCACAATGTATTTAGCTGTGACGCTGGGCATGTCTATATTGCAGTTAAAATCTGTGGCTGGCCCATGCCAGCTCACTCAAGCTTGCAGAGGAAGGACTAAGGGGCTGTTTAACTGTGGTATAGGCATTTGGGATCAGGCTTGGGCCTGTGTTCTAGAGCACTGAAAAGTGTTTACATTGTTTTTATATTATATATTTCTTCTGCCATGATGTTTAAACATGAACATGTAATACGATAGTAAATGAAACAATGACTTCACACTGCTGTGGCTCTTCTGGCTAATGCCTAATTTTGCTTCTGAACAGCTGAGGTCTAAGTATTAGTTGCCTGGAAAATAAAGAACTTGGATTCTTAAGTGTTACTCTTAACTCCAGATGGAAGTCTCCATAGAACCATCTGTTAGCTCACTAATAGAGTAAAATCGATGGCCATCTCGGACCACAGTGAGTTTTTGATTAAAAAGGGAAGTCCCAGGACTGTGCTCAGAAGGGAAAAGGAGAGAATCGGAAGCAGTTGCCTTACGTCAAATCAACAACAACAGAACTCAATAACCTCAACAGCAAAGTAACAAAAAAAGGAAAGCCTCAAGAAGGGAACCCCCTCGCCCCCAAAGGATACTGTTCTTTGGTACAGAAAATAATATCCTATATTACGTTTATTCATTTCCATTTATTTCAGAATTGCACTGATCACCATAGTAACTGGTTAAATTGATTCTATCCTCTACCAAGAAACAAAAAAATTGCTGCTTGACTAGAAGAAGCTGTTTTATTGAATTATGCATATCTCAGATTCCTTTATTTTTCTCTTTGATACAGAAATTTTCTATTAAAGTGGTATTGTTAGATTATTCCTATTTCCTGTTTCCATAGCACGTAGCTCTGACAGAAGAACACATTTACTTAGGCATAAGTGGACAAAGCTGTCAAAGTCAATTAGGTGGTGAATTTGGTCCATGGTCTCAAGTAAAATTTTGTTCTCTCTTTGTCACTTAGGATTAATCCACTAGTTTTTGCAGGGGGTTTTTTTAATCTATGAAAGATCTTTGAGGTCTTATTACTATTTAAGATCAGGAAGACAGCAAAATGCTATCTGTAAATTTCTACTTAAGTTTAAATACCTATACCTGTATTATTTATATAGTCTTTCTAAAGCTGTGCTATATTGATGATTTGTATTCTGATACTTAAGCTACTTCTCTATAAATACAACAGCATACTAATGAATTGCTTGGGGTTGTAATGGTCTTTAAATGCTTAATAATGTATTTCTTTAGGTAAGCCATGTCAAGCTCAGTGTTTCACTCTGTTCTCCTCTAGTAGTGGCTGGCCAACTAGAGACGGAAGAGCCAGCTACAGCCTTGACTAAGAGCTAGGTTTTTTAGCTCAGGGTGCATATTCTCATGTATTAATATCCTTCTCACCTGAGTTATTAATAGCAAATTCATTATTGAAACAAAAGACATCTTTAATAAAAATTAATTTATTTTAATTATTTATATTGTTTGTTTTATGTTTTGTAATCCAGTCACCTTGAACAATAAATGCAAATCAGTTTCATTTAATTTCATGAATTAATAGACTTGCTTCAGAGTTTACGAGGCAGAAACTGCATGCTTAAAGCCAAACCAAAAATATATGTTTTCACAATTTTAAAACAAAACAAAGACATTTAGTTTCATAAAATATATTTTAAACAAAACTTAAATGCTACAGCTTTAACTAAAGAGCCAAGACTTTGTAATTTGGGATCATAACTCGTATCCTTTGCAAATGGGCACAGAGGAAGACCTGTAACACACACACTCTAGTAGGGATTGGGGTATACAATACAGTTCTGAAAAAACAGAAAATCCTTCAAGTTTTTTTTCAAAGAATGCCAAACTACATTAATTGTATTTTTAAACTAGAAAAATCAGTCTGCCAAAAAAGAAAAGGGTGGTTGTCCTGAAAGGACTAAAGGTTTTTCTCTATAGATTGCTACAATCTCTCACTTTAAAATAATTTGTTTTGTACAGCCACTTTGATTTCCTAAAACCTTTTCCCCTAGGACTTGGTGTCCACTACAGATCACGTCTATCTAGGGATAGGTGAGGCAATAACAGAGCTCTGAGGCTATGACTTTTCATGAAGGTTCCCTGGCTGCTAAAACTGCACCATGGCCTACACCAGTGTTTCCCAAATGGTGTTCCGCGGAACCATGGGGTTCCACGAAGTGAAAATAAGGGTTCTATGAGAAAATTCCATTGCAATATCTATTTATGATTTTTAAAAATAACAATTAATATTTAAGCATTTATGAATTTTATTGAAAACAATTTTCATTTGTGTTTGCCACGATAAGTGTCCCTGTGTAATACCAGCTTAGCCAGAGAGTAGGGACATTGATGTCACTACTCAGCGCTACATGCACAGTCAGTCAGTGGTGAAATCGCCTGTTATATACCACCGTAAATTCCTGTACTCACTCTGAGAGAGCGTGGATCACGTGGGTGACTCAATACAAATATATTAGCGCCGCGTCAGACAAAGCCGAAGCTTCAGCTGCCAAACCAGTTGTTTTTATATGGGGTTCTGCAAAATTCTTTCGAGTTTAAAAGGGTTTCGTGGCCAAATAAAATTGGGAAACACTGGCCTACACAATAATTAGAAAAAATAATGCATATCCAGAGCTAAAGATTGCCGTGTTTAGACTGTGTATGGTTGAAAGTTCACAGAATAGTTATGCAGAATATCGTACATATAATTTACAAAATTTTAACTGAAATTATTTAAAATAATTCGTAGATAATCTTTATATGTAACTATGAACGTGTGCCATGTCTCTTTTATTACCATTTTTTAAAATTCAATTTGGATTTGAAAGGGATAAAAACTTCAGGCCATAGTATTTCTGGAACAGAATTTACTCACAGTTTATATTAACATCCTACATATGGAGATATACCGTTTAGAAGTCACTACTAAATTTGACAATATGAATATAACATTTTGACTGGAAGTTAGACAAATCAAATTACAACTATAACTAGAGTTCCTTTCATATAATATATATGAGACTATTGGGCAAATAAGGGCTAGTACACATGCCCCAGAGCACCATATGTTCATTCATGCAACACTCAGAGTAAGCTATCAAAGTGATGCATACGGACTTAGCTGTGCAACTTTCATTAAGGCCAACTAATGGACAAATCCTACTTTAAACAATTTTGGTGTCAACCTGTTGAATCGCTCTACTGCTCTTTAAAAGCTAAAGCAGAGCAGTGATTTAGTCTCCAAGCAGATGAACTTGTGTTGTGAGGCCCTTTCCCTATATATAAATTACAAATTAATATGGGCTCTAAACTAGGGATGTAAGCAACTAGTCGACTATCTGATAAGCAAAAGCTTATTGGATAGTCAACTGGTCCCTCAACTAGTCAACTCCCCCCTTGCTGCCTTTACTAGCACCGTCTCCACAGGGGGCAGGGGAGGCAGGGGGGTAATGGGGAATAGATGGAATAGATTTTTAGCCATTAGGGAACTGGTATCCTAGCAAAACTGTAGAAAAGCATAAGGCATATTTTTCACAATAGGCTCTTCCCTGCATCTTTCCCCCATAAATTACAAATATCCTGTTCCAATTTCAAAAGGGCTTAGTTGCTGGCTGATGGGAAGGGCTAACTAATATCCGCATTTTCACATAAAAAACTATGAATGGGACACATCCTGCCTATTTAATTAGCCTCATTAACACGGGCCCTACAATTGACAGGTACTTCTTTTGCTGTTACATATATTGTGGAGTCTGTTATTTCCACTCCAACTCTTCTGATGAAGTGGGTCTTATCCATGAAAGCTCATTATACTATATATTTGTGTTAGTTTCTGAAGTGCCACAGGACTACTCATTTTTAATGTCTATATATGAATATACCTGAATACTAGATTTAAAAAAAAACTATATACAACTACCAAAAACCTAGAGATAGGAAATCAATGGACATGGCCCTACTTTCTTTGATGATGATAGGAGAATTGAGGTGGCTGGGGGAGTGCATCCCAAAATGGAAACGGCTTTGAAGAAAGTTCCACAAGTTCATCAACAGAGAATATGATCCCACCAATGGAAATGCACATAGGTCACTGAAGACAAATGATAGCTTAGAATGAAAAAGTGGTATAGAAAATTACTTCAAATAGCATGTTAAGAACCTTGTTTTTGCATCAGGAAGGTGTAAATTCTATTAGCATACTTTTTTGATAATGACTAGGTCAGTAGTCAGTGAGAACTCAAATATCATTGGTGATAAATACATGATACATCAGGTAGCAGTTTGAAACCAACTTTTCTGTGTGATCTCATGCTCCTAGTACTGTGACCCTTGCCTAACCTCACACAACTCTATTGTTTCTTCTCCCATCAAGTCTTTCTTAACCTAGGCTGTAAGTGCCTTACGACAGAAACACTCACCTGCTCCCTATATTACAGCTTATAGCACAATCAGGCTCCAGTCTTGACTGTGCCCATGGACTCTATACCAATACTAACAAATAATTATATTTCATAATAAAATATGTTTGAGATGTCTGACTAAAATAAAAAATAAATAACTGTCTTTTCTTAAGTACACTCTGTTTTTAGCTTAAGGCTCCTTGTTTATATATGGACACATTTATATTAATAATGCACTCAACATCATGGTATCTGAGCATGCTTGGCCATTTCCTGGAGTAAAGATTTGGTATCACCGGAAGCCATATAAAGACTAGCTTCCTATGAAATAAACTGATCAGAATTTATTCCAGCTCAGATAGAGGAAGATTTATGTTCACCTCTCCTGAGCAAATGTGGATCATGGAGTCTTCATGGTTAAAATCTGATTACTACTCATATAGCAACTCCAGTGACTAAGTTAAGGACTCAATTTTATCTAGCATGTTCCCCAGGTATTCACAATGTAATCCTGCAGAAAAACATGCTTTCCCGTAACCTTCGACAGGTACTATTGGAAAGACATAAGAACAACTAACTTCTGCAGACAAGATGGTTATGAACAGCAGTGTCTTTATATTATCGCAATTGGCATCCTATAAATAGCTAAAATATGTGGATTAGATAGTTTAGAAAAAATAAAACGAGGGATTTATGCCAAATATACTAACCAGAATTTTAAATTTCAGTAAAATTCATTTATCCAAGGACTACGTAATAGCTTTTTAAAATAACATCACCCCCATAGCTGTTTGTTCCTAAAACAGGTATCATAATAAAACAATAAAGATAATGTGATAAAAGTACACTTTCTTGAGTTTTGACCAAAACAGTGGAAAAATACTGTATGTAATTCAAAAACAGTTTTTATTTACCCTTCAGCATTTCTGTTTTCTGCAGGGAAAACAACTGCAAATTACCAGTTGGTAAAATGCTAATTTCCTGAAAATTAAAACTGGGAGAATGAATCCTGAATAAATCTGACCTGTTTAGAAAGATAGCATCATTCATTATTAATAGCCTCTCAAAAAGCACTGTAATTCGTAGCATTTTTAAACTACAAAACAGATGAACTGAAATAAAGAAACCAGGTATGACCTTCTTGAGTAAAAGAGAATCTGAGTTATATTGTAGAAAAAACTACTTAGCATAATTTGTATTTTATTACAGCAAGCATGGTGGACCAGTCAGTGCTGCACTTCTTTAAATGTTTAAGACCTAGTCAGCAATGAGCTATCCAACTGATTTTCAGTGTATAAACTAGAATGCTGCTCACACTTTCCTAAGCTAAAAACCTATGCACTCCTTTTGTTCAATATTTAATTACGTGGCTGAAATGTCTAAAGAAATGTCTACCTCAAAATGTTTCTGAAACACTAAAAATCTAATTACTATAGTTTCTGACCTAAAGTTATGTGACAAATGTACTCAATATAACTCCTACCACCACAGATATTTTAGACTTGGAATCCAACCGTACACAAAACAGAACAAGGCTACTGATAATTCTGCAGCCACTTCCTTTTATAGGATACTATAAAAACCATAGTGTCCACATAATGTTATTAATATTTATGTAGTTATTCTTTAACAAGAGAAAATAACTGATTATTTTTCTAAGGAATGTAGATATACGGGATGACCAGATTAAGCAGAAAAATCATTTAGAGGTCACTTCAAAGGAAAACAAGGAAATGGAAAAAAGCACAAAATTAATTATCCTTTAGGCATAAATTAAAATAATTTCAGGGTACAATCAGCTGTACTCACAGTTGACATTGGTCTCCTTTGATTCCTTTAGTTGTGCAAAAACATTTTCCTGTTTGCATGTGACAAATATTTGCATGTCCACTGCATGTGCAAGCTACAAAATCAAAGGAGAAAAAGATTTAACTGACTATATTATAATTAATGACTACATTTACTTTTATGGATATTAATAGTCTATCCTAAATGCATTACAGAAAAGGTGTGGTTAAGACATTAGTATTTCCATCATGGACTCCTTTAAAGCACATATCACTAATACGATCATTTAATTTATACTCTGCAGCATTGGGAACTCAATAGTCTGAATATGCCTTTAGGGAGATTTTATCTAAAGATTACTGACATGAATAATAAAGGTTTTAGAGGAGTCAGTACAGTCTACCATTTTAATGTGATTTTGTATAAAGTATGGAAAATATGTTACTAAATATTAACAAAATATACCTTATGTATACAAGATAAAATCCTGAACTATTGAAGACAATGACAAAACTCCCATTGAGTTGAATGGTATCAGAATTTTTTCCTGATTCTAATGAAAGAAATACACAATGTATCAATTAAAGCTGTAAATCAGTTACAGTTGACAAAAACATACTAAATTTAAAGCTTTTAAGGTACGCATGAACAGGGGCTAATTTAATATAATACCATTTCTATGGTCCAAAATAGAAACATTCTAGAGGCAAAAATACAATTTCTACCTTTAAATGCCCCTACATGTTAAATAACGCAGTGCAGAAGATGTAAGAATTTCATTAAGAGGTATGCGAAAACCCAGTGTAATGTCCTAGTAGGATGTCAAACAGCACAGCCCTCAGCAGACTGAATCCTACACTTTCTGATTGTGATTAAAGATAATATCTACTGATAATACAATTGCCTCTTGGTAACCTGGTGCAGAGTGTCATGCAAAGTCAAAGTCATATAGGTAATGCACTGGTGTAAAACAACAATCTATTGATATTCATAATACACTTAAAACTCTCCTTAAACACACCTCAGCAATTCTGAACCTATCTAGAGATCAGATCCTGCTGTCACAGAAGTTTTAATTACAACCAAAATAAAAGATTTTATGCATGGTCTTTCTCCATGAGCATGGATATAATACTAAATGGTGACCTACATGTAATAAAAGTTTATTTGCCACTTTACAATCCTATTATAAAAGTGCTATTTTTCTAGTTGGCAGAGGGAGTGAGTTTTAGTGCTCTTATTCTGTAGATAAGGAACAACATAGAAAACTCATTTCTGTGATAGTGCTCCATAACACACATCCAAACAACCTATGTTCCCCTTAAACCAATTCACTAAAGAAAAGCATTAATATATTAGACAAATGGATCTCAAACTATTACACATAAAATGAAATTTATGTAATACACAATTCATACAACAGAAATTGCAAATGTTCACATCAAAGAAGCCTTTGCAATCTGGCCTTAGGGCAAGGCAAGCAATGTGGTTGTTTTGGGCCTTGTGCCTTCAGGGCCCTGCGTGGCCTGGCACCCACCTGCCTGGCCACTCGCTTGCTGCTGTGGTTGCTACCTGGCCACGTGGCACAGCCAACCACAGCATGCCACCTTGGGCCCTGCAAACTCTTTGTCTGGGCCTGAGCCTTTGCTAATGTTTACCTTGTTGATCTCAAGTTAGCAGGCCATCTGAAAGAAAGCAAGAGGAAGCAAATAGAGCTGAATACAGCTTGGGGTAGGGTGGAGTGGAGTGAATCTGACTGAAATAGCTGAGCCCCATCTGAAAAGTGGGTAAGAGAACAGCCCAAAATGGCTGAGATTGGTGAAGATGTGACCATAGTAGACAAGCTTTAATCAAAATGACACAAGCAGGAATTGAAAGAGAAGAACATGGTTAGGGAGAGGGAAGAGTACATCTCAATGTCTGGTTCAAAAAACACAACTCACAGTTAATAGTGATAAATACACTTAAAATTATGATGCCTTCAAAAAATCAATTTACAATTTAAGGTCTCATCTTGCAAAACATACATATATTTAGCTGTAATCGTAAGTGCATGTACATACATTAAATGCATGCACATACATTTTGCAGGATCAGGGAATTAAACCCCACACAGCCTCTGACCAAATTTGACTTGGATGCTGCAATGATTTTGGGGATCTGTCTGTACAGCTTATAAATTCTATGTGAGACTATGAAGTTGTTACTATGAAAATTGTTTTGTCATGAATGCACCTATTTCTGTATCCATCAGAATATGCCAAGATTGTTTTATACCTCTATCCCACCATGGACAATTGTGGACTGTTAAAACTCAGTGGCAGTTTCTTCAGAGTTAATCACCTTGGGGCAGTGGGAATGCTAAGCAAGTGTTCTGAAGCTGATTATCACCAATCTCATCAACAGGGGATGAGTGTCTGGAGAGTGGAAAATCCCAAATGAAGAATAAATAAATGACACCAAGGTGTTGATACTAGCCTTAATAAAACCACAGAGGCTGGGTAGGTCAAGGTAACACAGAGAGATACAGACAGGCTATATAGGCAGGAAAATGGAATGAAATGGACAGCCAAAGTTATAGTAGATGAGCTGAGAAGAAACAGTTCCATGTTTAAAAATCCAAGATGTGCTCTGCGCTATAAGATCTCTGTATGGCCTGACAGATGTTCTGGAATGGTGAGGAAAAACTGATGCATGAAATTGCACATAGAGATTTTTTTTTGTAAAAAACAGTGTACTTGTGCTATTAAAGAAAGACCTATAGGACCCTGTGCAAAGTTTATGTCCATTACATGCATTATACCTACCATGTGGCCATTGAAGAGACAATCCCAAATCTCACATCTTAAATGAGATTCTGGGAAAGGTTGTGTTTAAGCTACAGAAGCCTGAGGAGTGAGCACTAATTCTAAGTGCTCAGTTGGAGCTCTGTGGTCTGAACTCTCAGGAAGGATTCCAACGAGTCTGCAGCCTGACTAATGTGCCTAGGGACCCTAATAGGGACTCTCTTCAGACGCCAGAGGGACTGGCTGGATCATTCCACTGCAGTCTAGTCAATGGCCAAGAAAGGATTTTTGACCAGATCTATGAGAGATCTCAGCTCAAGGGCAACATCACAATAATAAAGGTATTTACCTTGGGGGAAAAAAGAAGACCATGAAAAGGTTAAACAGCAGAAATTCTCCCTTCCAACCTTCGAAAATTTCATTATGGAGAGCCCCTTTCTCTTTAAAAGCAAAATAAGATGCTATGCCAGATTTTATAAATGTGAATAAATTAATGAGATTTGACTGTGCATCTAATTTTTTTATTTTAGTTACTACTGCAAATAGCAACTTGACCATTGAAAAGTGCTCTTTCAGGCAAATTAATGGAAGAATGGAGATAAAAATATCTGTGACCCTTTCTAAATATGCTGCTAAATCATAGGCAATATACATTTGCATGGAAATGTAAAGGTTTCAGTTACAATATATATTAAATAAAGGTACATATCTGGTTAGAAGCACTGGCTTTTTACACCATCACTTATATTTTATTCCAGTATATGATGCTATGTTGAAGTCCCAGCTCATCTCAACATAACTTACATAGCTCAAGAGTATCACAGGGTATTCATATGTTTGTCAATAATTTGTTCAACTATTACTTAAATTAAGATGATACCATAATTAACAAATATTAGACCATATATTAATCTATGTGATAAAGTGCTAGATGAATAATAGAAGATACAATGGTTAAAGAAGACTGAAGCATTAAGAGAGATCTCGCACAATGAGGACTGCTGTTCTCAGGAACAGAAAACAGGAGGGGAGCCGTTCTCACCACTTTGAGCACTTTCTAACCCATCATTTCCCCCTTACTGTATATAAATACAGTAATTCCTCATTTAACACATGCCCACTTAACACATTTTCGCGATGGCATGATTTTTTTTTTAGGGAACGTTTTTTGAATTACACAACTGTCCCCAGAACAACACGATTTCCCCAGCCGGCCCATTGCCGGTGGCTGCGCAGGGCTTCCCCCATCTCCCTGCAAAGCGACGGAGGGTTCGCCGCTCGCCGTGCCGTTCTCCGCTGACTCCCCCTCGCCGGACGCCTTGCCCCCCTCCTCCACTCCCGCTTGCCGGCTGGCGGCTCGGTTTCCCCAGCCAGCCCATCACCGGCGGCTGCGCAGGGCTTCCCCCGCCTCCCTGCAAAGCGGCAGAGGGTTTGCCGCTCGCCGTGCCATTCCCCGGCGATCCCCCCTCACCAGACGCAGTGCGGGTCCTGGCAGACCCGTCACCACAGGGGCATACTCCCAACCCAATCCCCCTCCCCTCTCCTCCTCTTCCCTTCCCCAGAGCCAAACACTTCCCCTCCCTGCAATAACCCAGTCCCCTTTTCCCCCAACCTTATGGCCTGGTCCCAACAGACACCACCGCTTGAAATGCAACCCCCACCTTTTCCATTATTTTCAATGGGAAAATTGACCCCACATAACACGTTTTCACTTAACACGATCATTTTCTGAAACATATTTATAGTGTTAAATGAGGAATTACTGTAGAATAAAATGCAAAAGGGAACAATGAGCAGCAATTCTTCAATAAACAAAATCTGATTATTTCAACTATCACAAAATGTCACCTACACTGTAAAATCTGTTGTCACAACTAACAGCAGAAATATTTACAAAGTATGTGGTGATAAGAGAATATTTTCTTTTTTTCAAAATAAGACATAACCAGCACAGCCCCAAGTGATACTTGCAATTCCCACCAAATGTTAATTTTTGCTATGATCTTGACTCTGCACAATAAAAGCTCACTGAAGATGTATTCCTCTGTAATAGACTAGAGTTCATGACTTAAGGGGATAAGCTGAGGGACCTGAGCTTATTTAGAATGCAGGAGAGAAGAGTGAGGGGGGATTTGATAGCAGCCTGAAAAGGGGAGGGGGTCCAAAGCGGATGGAGCCAAGCTATTCTCAGTAATGCAGATGACAGAACAAGGACCAATGGTCTCAAGTCGCAGTAGCGTATTAGGAATGGGCACGGCTGGGGCAGCTAGCCCTCAGTGCTGCCTGCGCTTCCGACCCCGGGTTGTCCAGAGTACACCGCTCAGGGCTTTGCAGAGCACTGCATGGGGCTTCAGCAACAATTTAAAGGGCCCAGGGCTCCAACCACCAGGAGTCCTGGCACCCTTTGAATCACTGGGCTGTAGGGCAGTTGTCCCTTTTGCTCCCCTCTGCTTCCTCCCATCAGTGGGCCTACTTCTAAGATAATCTTTTCCCATATTCTCTCAAATACCCCATTCTTTGTCAACAGAACAACTGTTTAAGTACTTATAGCAGGAAAGGCCTCTTTTCAAATGTTAATTTTCACTATGTAAATCACTGCTATAATAATAGGAAGAAACAAATGAATATGTACACAATATATTCCTAGCAGCGTACTGTGCTTATTGTGCCTTATCAGTTAATAGTTTGTAACAGTGATGCTCCATTATAAGAAAGCACATAAACTGCAAGGCAACTAATAGGCTGCATTCTGGTTAATGTTCAAAAACTGTCAATTTATGTACATACATAAAATCTGAAAACCATCTAAAATTTAATTTATGACACAAGTACATGGAATTTCTCCAGCATTAAAGGTGCTCATTGCATACGAAAAACAACAATAACAAAAGTCTTCACTGGTAGTGCAATTTCTTTTACTTAAGAAGCTTCAAACTGAGTAAAAAAATCAGATACTATGTTCTTTACACCGGTGCTCTGTCTACAGTAGCACGTATCTAGCACTGCTGGGCAAAGTGCTATGTTAGTGGGGTGGAATGATTAAGTCATCTTAGAGTGGCGACATTAAAACCCTGACAGTGGAACTGCTGTACTGGTGCAGCTGCTTTGCTGTAAGCGCTCTAGTGTAGCTATTTCCTAAATGTTCTTCCTGGAAAAAATAGATTAAAATAAAGCACACAGAAAAAGTTAACGCAACTGTGCATTCATAGTCACATTTTCAAAATTAGCTACTCTATCTGATGGCTTGTCAGCAATGGGGTGATGACATATTGCTAGTACAAGCTAATGCAATTAACTCCTTTAGTCTTAGTAGTAGAGGTCTGTGCTCTGGTGGTGAAGGCTCTAGGTTAAAACCCTACTAACATGGAGGCAATTAAAAAAGTGGCACAGGAAAAAGGGACTTAACTCCAGCAGAATTCAGACAAACAATATGAACATCCTCCAATTACTCAAGGGATGTACTAGCTATAACTCCAGCAGAATTCAGACAAACAATATGAACATCCTCCAATTACTCAAGGGATGTACTAGCTACAATAGGTGCTACATCCCCCTCTAGTTGTTTCTCCTTTTCCTGATAGTTTTCTGTACCACAGTACTGAAAGTTAGAGATCAAAATCATGCAGATGACCCACAAATGGACTAAGTAGGTTAGCAAATATCAGATATTCACACACAAATAGTAATAACTATGCATGGTCCTCAACATAAACTGCTGGACTGCATTTCTTTTGCAATACAGGAGGCTGGTAGATTTGGGGAAAAGTTTAAAAGACTCTGTAAAACCCTCCCAAAACAAAGGCCTCTCTAGATATAATGCTATGATCAAAGAGGAAGCAGATTGTGGTGTAAAATTTTCTGGGCCCAACCCAGAATGCTAGGGCTGGTTCTGGTTACACCAAATGCTGATTTTACAAGATAATCAAGAATGAATATTCACTTTACTCAATCATAATAATTCAATTATTCCCCAGGTAATAACTTGAAATCTATTGAAACCAAGTACACTATGTGTCAATCAATCTGACATGTGAAAATCCTCTTTAATAGGCATATTTTGCATTAATATTTCTAACCAAAATATTTTAGAACCAAGCAAATTTCTGCTAAAACTGTACACATGTACATGGTGAATTATTCTACTGCTTAAAAATATTAATGCTTTTTTCGGATGCTACTAAAATATGCTTAAGTGTTAACAGATAAATGCAGTGACAGTACTTCCATGTTATTATAGCACATTTAGGTAAAATATATATTTTATTTTATTATCTTTATGCGCCTATTTATTTTTTCCACTTGTCTGATTGTGACAAATGTAAAAGAAATAATAAGCTTACAATATAAACTATGTTTACTGTTTTATTTACTGAAACCTAAATCTTAAATGCCCGATTTCATAGTACGTGATTACTAAGCAAGTACAACAGCCATAGAATCTCAAATGGTAGCATTACTAATAATGACAGTGAGCCACTAAATATATGCCTGTCCTTAATTCTCAGCTTTTGTACTAAAAAAGGCAAGAAGGGATAATTGCATACTTGAAAATGATGCTTGAGTCTCACCTCCCTAGTGAGAGGCAGGATGGAACTCTCCGAGGTTGTCAGTCCACTTGAGACATGATCCCATTCAGAGACCAAATTCTCATACCTGACTGGCTTCCCCTGGAATGCTAGATCTGATCCATGCTCACGGGGGTTACTGAAAGAGCTCCCCCTTGGAACTACAACTATTTAGGCAGAAGCTAAAGTACAGGAAAGTGGAAGAAACTAGAACTAGCATAGATTCTGTTTCTGTGCCATTTGTTTGATTTGCCCTCTAGTTCTCCTGTACCTCTGATTGGACTTTTGATAGTCACACTCATGCGCATTCATGATTTGGTACACAGTGGAAATTTTGCCTTGTAATTGCCCTCAGCTGTCTTCAATGTGTCAGTAGCCTCAATGCTATGCCGACTGTAATGTGTTCTCTGTCATGATAATGCCATTCCAGTTATTGATGTGGATGAGGTTGATTTTAAAGGAGAAACAGTGATTATAGGTCTAACCTTAAGAGGAGGAAACACACACATACACCAAACAAAAACCAAAACACTACCCCTGTTAGATAAAGACAACCTCAGGAAGAAAAAATAGATAAAAATACTATTTCTAATGGATTTGTTTAGGTATCAGAGAACAAGAGAAGTAATCTTCCTGAGGTCTCACCAGAGCAGCTGAGACACACATATGCCTTAAATCACAGTAAACTGATTGTGAGCAGAGACTTTTACCATAACACACTTTTTTTCTTGAAAGGCTACTGAGACCTGATTGCATTCGAGTTGATGTTTTCCAACTGAGACAATAAAGGTTATAATTTTCTAATGAACTTAGGGTTGGTCTGACCTTACTCCCATTGAATTCAATGATAAAACTTCACTGATTTAACTAAGAGCACAGGTAGGACAATGATGAATGCTTTTGAATACCCTACCTATACACTTAAAATACTTATGTTATTTAAACTAAGGATGACATGAGGATTACGAATGAGGATGATTTGAGGATTATGAATAAAAGCACTAAGCAGGGCACGTCGGGTATTGATATGCTAAAGTAACCAAAGACTTCCCAGTTTACTGCTTTTCTTCAAAATGAATTCTGAAATCCCAATTCAATACGATTTCACACAAGCTGTTCTGTAATAGGTCCAACAGTGTTTCTAAACCCAGAATTTTCAATAGTGAAAACTCACACAGAAGTCTAGAGGCAAGTAATGACCCCAATCTTTCTGCCATTTCCCATGTTTCTGGTGTGGCAGGACCATGAAAGGGTGGTACTGAGCATGGCATTAGACTCCCTATTGGGTGGCTGCGGATAGGACAATAGTGCTAGATTGCCATGAAAAAGCACACATTGCAACTTCTAAAAGGTAAGCCAGTTGCTGTTGCTATGTGTATTTCTCCAGTGTTCCCAGATACTTACAGCTCAGGCAAAATGATTTCAGAAACTGCTGATCATACTCAATCCTTCTTCACACCCTGCCCTACCTACAATGCAATGAACATCTGAAAATATTAGACTAACATTACAACATAACTAGTACATATTCAGATTCTGAAGTAGTATTACTAGTTACTAAATATCATTCATATAAAAATTGCATAAACCCGCTCTTCTTCCTTAGACTTCTGCTCATGTTCAGTATTCTAAATGTACAGATGAATCTCTATAAACCAAATGGACTGGCTCAACTAGGGATGTAAGTGACTAGTCGACTACTAGATAAGTATATGCTTATTGTCTAGTCGAGTAGTGACTCGACTAGTCGCTTCCCCACCCCAAACACCATTTCTATGGGGAAGCAGGGAAAGTAGAGGTGCAGCCTGGAAACAGCATGAGTGGGGACTGAAACGGTCCTGCTCATGCCAGTCCAACTGCTGTGACTCTCCCTTTGAAATGTAGCAAGAACCCCAAAGGTGGCTCCTTATCAACTAATCGAGTTGTTGACGGAAATTCCATCAACTACTAGATTAACTGATTAATTGAAATTTAACATCCCTAGACTGAACTGCCAGCATTGTCTTCCAATACTAAAATACACATTCCCCCAACACCACAGATTTTATACAATAGTAGTAAATTAATTCTAAGGGAAGTGTTCCCAATGGGATAATCACATCCTGAGGATATCATAGGGATTGATAGTATATCGTGATACCCTTATACTCATGGGCTAAAAACATGTCTGCCATTTCCCATTTAAGAAATCACAGTGTTGATAGTTTCTAATTGTAAATCTTAAAATAAATGCCATTTTCTAGGAGAAGATTTCAGAATCTTCCATTAAATCAAAATAATGTAATATTAGCCTGATGTCTCCCCGTAACTCATGAAATAAGGGAAATCTTAATGCCAATTTCTCATAGAGTAAATCTACTAAAATTAATTTGCTATTTTCTCTCAAACTCTAAAGTACAGATTTTAAATATAGAAATTCAAAAGAAACTATAATTGTCATGATACTCTAGCATAACATTCTATCGGAAATTTATTTCTTAATAAAAAATTTTGCCCAAACCTGTACACATTCTATCATTTCACGATCACTTTCACACAAATTTAATTTCATTGTTAAAAAGGTTAGGTTCTCAACTTCTTTTCCTTATATCGCTAGGCTGAAAGAGCATCCCCAGAAATACCAATGAGGGTTAATTTTGATGCAGGAATACAGTATCAGAGTAATAGTCTGGTTTTTCTATAAGAACATGTAAGCACTTGCGATGGTATAGAGTCCTGAATGTAGCAACACAAGGTAAAGAATCAACTGAAAGTTGTTATTTAACAAAAGTGAACTTTCAGCAGTTTTATACCACGCTGTGTTTGGTAGGAGCAATTTTATGTAAAATGTAATGTCCTCCTGCTTCAATCAACTGAAGGGAGTGAGAAGTTGAGGTAGCCATCTTTGTCAATGGGAAATTCTAAATAGAGGAGAATTCCAAAACCCTGAGATTAAAGCCTTGTGACTAAAATGAGCTGAGCAAAATTAATATCCATTGGCTTCTATTGGAGTTGAAGATAATCTGCACATCTGGGAGCTGCCTAGTCTCTTGTTGTAAAGCAGCCAAAACAGGTATATATATAGTATTCATTGTATGGCTATAGAGTAAAAACCAGTACTTATGTAAATAAGACCGCCTCACTCAAAATGAAGACATTTGCATAATTCAGAAAAAAATCTATAACTGATGGGTACCCCCTGCATTTTCACTGACCAACACAATTCCATTCCAGTATGATGCACAATAATTCTGAATCATTAATCAGCTATGAAGCTTCTACAAAGTGCTCCATGTCAATATTATTTTCATGACAGCCCAAAGAGACAGTACGGTTAGCTCTACTTGGAAAGTCTTTTGACACTGTATTTTGGTCTAATGGATACTGATTTCTTCTATCACTAAACTTTGCTATACTATCTTCCTCAAATGAAATATTTCAGCAATTTTCTTTTAAAAAGTAAATAGTGAAAGATACACATACTGCTGTGCTATCTCCAACAATGAAAGAGATTTGCCTTCCATCAATTTATATTAAGCACTCACTTAGTTAAGCACTTACCATAAATACTTAACTATATTATATACACATAAGTAAAATTCAGTAGTCACTGTAATTAGTCTGTTTCAAATATCCTAAATGTTGTTGCCAAATATCTGTATTTTTTATTACAATCAACACAAAATCCTTAAACAAAAGTAAAAAACTGTAACCTTGATTAGTTTATGCCATTTTCAAAATGGCATTTAGGCTAAGTTTAATAATGACAATTCACATGGCTGTGTACAACATGTAGATTTCAAATAGAACAGAAAGAGTTTTTCAATAAAATATATTTTAGTACAGTAAACTCACGTAGTAAATTTACCACCATAGGAAATTTATTAAACAAATCCATAGTGTAATTGTTTCTGAGCTGCTAACTCAGCACATATATGCAATTTCTGATGCTGACAACAACAGAAAAACCACCACCATTTTCACAAAGTGCACATTTTAGACAATTGGGTTTAAAATGCATTTGCTATTTCCCCCTAAAGCCCCACCCTGAAGTATAGCAGCAAGTGGGAATTGTCTCTCAAAATGGCTTGACTATAAATTGTACTTTAATATTTTGTATATTTTGGAGATTATTAAAGCAATGGTCACAAGTGGGGATAACTCTTAAGATTCATTACACACACAACTCCTATACATATTTCTTTGAAGAATAAATAATAAATATGGCAATGCTATTAAATATTTAGTGTATACTAGTTTGTTCATATCTGGAATATAAAAGTCAATCACTATATCAAACAATGGAAACAGAAGCTGTCTAATGTCTCAGGGCACTACTGAAATATAGAAAGGGTGCATGTGTATAGATACAACTCTTTTGCATTAACTCTTCCATAATTTCCATAGGTCTGAGAGGAATAGAAAGACTATTAATATAAATCCTGCATTAATTAACTTATAATCCATTATCAACCCTACTTCTATTGTTACAGCTAAAATACAGCAGCCAACCAATAATATTTACATGCAGCTGATTTTATTTAAAAGATTGAGTACAGTAACAGAATGATTTGGAACCATCAAGTTGTGCACTGCATGCAGTTATGTCATTTTCTTTTTTTTCCTTCATCCTCTTTCACTACTTTTCCTCACTTGTGTCTTCTTTCCAAATTAGATTAAAAGTGCTTAGCGGCTGTGCCCAAATCAGCACTCAAAATTTATACATTACCTAAACACAATGGGAGGTTGGGGGCTTTATCCCAACACAAAATAATAATATGTACAATCCTCCACCCTGTCCCTGGCTGTCCTTTTCCCCTGCAAATCCTTGAGCCAACTGTTCCCAGCAAGAGTAAGTCTCAGGTCCGACACTAGGTTCTCGAAGTACAAAGGACGCTACACAGATATCTGTCAAACACAAGTAGTTTATTTCCTGACAGCTAACAGCTGCACCCCTTAACTAGAAGGGCAACATAACAAAGAAGCGGCATATCTTACGTCCCTTCCGAGTCGGCTGCGGATGAAGTGGGAGGTTGTCTCAGCTTCCGAGGTGCCGGTACCCAAAGCCCATTGGTGAGGTCCAAATTGCTGTGCTTTGGTGCAGCCTTAAATATAGTTCTCTTGCCTTGTTTTGCAGTTTGGAAATTTCCAGGGGTTACTCATTACGTGCTGTTGTAGGGCTTAGCTGTTAGTTATCAATCTGGTTCTGATCTAGTTCTACTTGTTCTTTGGCCTTGTTTACATGATCAGTACTTTAGGGTAAACAGAATTGTTTATGTGTTCTTGCCCTTTACCCTTATCTTATACTTGTTCTTGCTATACTGGCAACAATGCTTATCTTAAATGGCGTATGTTCCCAAAGACTTGCTTCTGGCACATCAGATATAGGGAAAGGGGGGAAAGAATGCAGGCCTCACCACCCCTAAACTTGCACGTACAAAGTTCTTCCGCAATTAACCCCTACATCAACAGAAGGGACTCTGCTGGGTTTCCAATAAGTGATGAGGTTATGCTGTGTAGACAGCTGCCTCTCACCATCTCCACACAGAAATCAGTGGTATGCATGAAGGAGACCATGTAAGGTTATCTAGTATTGACCAAACAAAGGTAATAATTCTGTCTCCTCCAAAATCCTATTTACTTCATTGTGTGAGTCATTTTCTAAGCCTCTTGAGATCATTTGAATGCATATCTAGTTATACTGAGCACTTACTTTTCTCTAAAAACAATGTTATGGTCACAAAGTTAGCACATTTCTTGACTGTTTATAAGTCTCAGAGGGGTAGCTGTAATAGTTGGTATCTGCCAAAACAACAAGGAATCCTGTGGCACTACAGCCCAGATCTATACTAAGGAGTTATTTTGAAATAACAAGTGTAGCATCCACACTACCTATACCCATTATTTTGAAACTAGCCAATGAGCCCGTCATAAGATGGGATTTTCAGGTCTCTCCTCCACGTCGGTCTTCTCTCCTGAGCCTCCGGTCTCTCTCTCTCTCTCTCCTCCTCCTCCTACTGCCTCCCCTCCTCTCTCTCTCAGCTCTCCTCCGCCTCCTGCCTCTCACTCGGGGGACCGCGGAGCCCTAATGGCCGTTGGGCTCCATACGCCCCGTGCTGCATGGGGGGTGCGGAGCCCAAACGGTCGCTTGCGCCGCTTGCTCCCACGTGGCGGCCTGGCTGAGTGGTGCAGAAGTCAGCCAAGCGCCACGGCGGGAGGTGAAGGGGGGCGGGGCAGTGATGTTCACGGCCAGGGGGCGGGGCCTGGAGCCACTGTCACGCCGCACATCACCGCCCCGCCCCCCCTTTGCCTCCCACCGTAGCACTCGGCTGACTTCTGCGCCACTCAGCCGGGCCGCCGCGGGGGAGCAAGCGGCCAAGCGGCCGTTTGGGCCCCGCACTCCCCATGCAGCATGGGCCGTCCAGAGGGAACAGCCAGCATTTCAGGCAACAGCGCCGCCCAGAGGGAACAGCCAGCATTTCGGGCAACAGCGCCCCCCAGAGGGAACAGCCAGCATTTCGGCGTTACAGACTCACAGACACTGGGCTACTATATATATGATAATAACTCCTGCTTTCCACGAGGAATAACACTTATTTCTAAACAGGAATAAGTAGGTCATAGTTTGCTAAAAATTAATCTTCCCCTAAGGATAATTCCCATATCAAACAGAATTAAATTTCAGTCAACTAAGAAACTCTTGAAGAAAAACATCCAAACAGGGGTTTAATATGCTTGAATTTACACACCTTGATTTCATTCCTTTCACTGATTCACCTTAATTTTCCTAATGTCCTCATGTAGCTATGCCCCAATGCTATTTATTAAATAACAAGAAAATATATCAAGCTACACATTTAACAATGCAAACAAGACAAGAAAGTAACTGGCTTCTGGTCAAGAAAGTAGATGGCTTCTGTTCATGTAATAAAATTCAGTTCTCAGTTATACTGGCATAATCCTTAAATGATCCTCTCCATTAAAAGCAATATACTGATCTATACTCCATATTAACATGAGTTAGCCTAGCACAGAATTTAATCACTGAATATATGCATACAATTGTTTTTAAAATAACTTTACATCCTCGCTACTGAACTTTTGAACAGGAAACTTTTTACTTTTTATTGAAAAATATCCCTCTAAAACAGTCACATTAATCATTGGTTACTAGTAGTATAAAAAGGGCTTGTAAAGATTAATAAAATGGCGGCAGAATATTCAATAAACTAGTTATACTGTAATAAGGTATTTTTACTTTTATACAATTAGCTAATGAAAATGCAACACAAATGGAAAAAAAACCCCAGAATATATTTAATACTTTCTTGGCCTGAACTGAACAATCTCAAGCCATGAAAAGGGATTTTGCTGTGTGTGTGTTTTTCATACTGACATAAAATTATTAAACTCCTGACATGCTTGGTTCTTGCTTTATTTCAAGAATACAGTACTCTGTAAATACCATACTCTGGATATTACATTGTACATTATCAAATCAAAAATCTTCATGAGAACTCATGAACTACTGTATCACAGGCTTTATACTATCACATTAAGCAACACACAGAACCTGTACCAGAAAATAGTTACGTACTGTAATCATGTCTGTAAGAAAATACTGAACACGTTGTCCAGGAACATTTATTGTGAGACTAGCATATTATCTTGTACACTTCAGTCTTTCCATCATTGGTGGGGGGTTTTAAATGAATTTTAATCAGTGCCTTTCAGTGTTATTATGACAAAGAAGTTATGTTAAATTCAATTCTGCAAGGTGCTGAGGTTTTGAGAACTCAGTACACATCACAGGATGGGGCTCTAAATTTCCAGTGCTAAGGACAAACACAAAAAAGGTAAAGAACTCAATTTTGCTTCTTTTTTTCAGAGATTAAGCAAAGAAGCATCTGAAGAAAGATATTCTGAAAAAAACATTTCTGAAAAATATAAAGGTTTACAACATTGAAATATATGTGTTATTTAAATCAGTTTGTTCTTTTCTGAAGAAGCCTTGTCCATTAAAGCATAACTTTTGATCAACAGTCTCAGAAAGAGACAACTTTTTTCAGATATGGCCGAAGGTGTGTCAAGTCATTCTGATGTAATGTACAATATGCCAATAAAGCCTGAGGCACGGAAGCAGTTTTGTTGGAAAGGCCAAGATTTAAAACAGTGAGTAATAATTTTGAGTACCTCAGTTTTTGGATGTTCAAATTGAGCCACATTAATGAGTCTGCTTTTCAGAGGACAGGTGCCTGGTACCTTTTTTTAAAATCAGGCCCCCATAAAGAGTTTCAAATCATTGCTGCACCCCAAATCATTACACTCTTGTGAAAATCTTGGTCAAAACTCCCTGGCTATGTCTACACTCACAATGCCGTTCTTCCTGAAAAATAATCGGCGTAAGGGCATTGCTCAAGAGGGTTTTTGTTGCGCAAGAAGGGGCAGTGTAGACAGCTACTTCTGGCGCAAGAGCCTCTTCTGCAAAAATGGCAGCTCATTAGGTATGCTAATGAGGCTCGGCGATATTCCACACTTAGCCTCATTTGCATATTTCTGGCGCAAGAAGCCGCGAGTGTAGACATAGCCCCTGTGTTCTATAAACAGATAATTTTGCTTCTCTAAAAATATGAATACATTTTACCTCAATTATATCAATGAAAGATACAGAATGATATATGACGCTATGAACAGCAAAACACTTTAAACCATTCAATAACTATTCAGAAAAGAAACCTCAAGTGGAAGAAATATCTCGCATAATATAACTAATCCTTCCATTAAAGCAAAAATATAAGAAAAGCAGCAAATCAACTCCATAATAACCGTATAAGGCACAAAATATCCTTGCTGCTTATTATATTCATATTAGGAAGAGGTGTCATTTGCATCCATATAATAAAGTTTCCATATTTAGATGTAATGGAATGTAAACTTATCAATTTTTAAATGCTCACATAAGGTTCAAAGCCAACTGTGATCATATAGAGCAGGGGTAGGCAATAAGTGACAGTTCACCAGGGTTAGCTCCTAGCAGGTTGCCTCTGCTATATTTACTTGAACCTCTATGGGTACCGGCAATTGCAGCTCACATTGGCTAAGGATCACTATGCCCAGCCAATGGGAGCTGCGGGAAGTAGCATGCACTAGGACTGCGCTTCCCAGAGCTTCCATTGGCCAGGAACGGCAATGTGCGGCCAACAGGAGCCGCAATCCCCCATATCTCTGGAGATGCAGGCAAACAGAGGTGGAGGCTTGCCAGAGGCTAACTCTGGCGGGCCGGATCCAGTACATGGACTGTTATTTCCCTACCCCTGATTTAGAGATATTAACAGTTTTCCAAAAGACCTCATTCTAGATAAACTTTTTACCTGCTATTCTTTAATGAGGTAAACTCATTAAAGAAGCTGACTACAACTCCCTGTGCATAGCAATGAAAATTTCCTTATTGGATCTTCTTTAGAGATCTGTTGACAAAAGCAAAATGAAAGCCTAACAATCTGAACAGCTGACAGCTACACCACATGGTATTATGTTGTGCAGTGTTAACAGCTGCCATCACATTCTTTGCTCTATAGGCAACCAGAGACCACATGAAAGTAGATTGGTCTGTTACAGTCACCTTTAATTTAAGCAAAATTAAAGAAACTATTATGATCCTTCATGTAGTAAGGTAACTGGTAAAAATGAAGGCCACAACCAAAGGCACAAGCCACATACAAAGACAATCAGCAGCTAAACTATGCAGGCTAAGGAGTTTCCCTTGTAATTTATTGCAAATTCAGGTGCTGGGGCATCGATTGATTATAGCTCATGTGTTTGTGTGAAAGCAGTACAAAATCTGTCAGAAAGTCAGATATGTAGTCCTAAGTGCGGCCTTGGGAGCTAGAGCTCCCTGGGGCACAAGAGTAGTTGTAAAGGAAGACTTAGAAATTGTGAGCAAGGAAACGCCCTGCTGTTTATTCCTACTGAATTCAGGGAAACAGGACTCTCGGTACCTTCTTTGTAAATAACAAGGATTATGAGAAAGAAATACCCAGTTCATATAATCAGTTTCTCCACCTAATAAAACAATCTGGCAATGCACTGAATATAGGCTAAACATTGGGTCAAGGGGCAAGTCATATGTGGAAAGACGTAGCAGAGAAATGATTAATTGAATTCAAATGTTTAAATCACCTGAAAGGCATGTCATATTTTAGGTGAACAGCGGTATACCATAAATTTACAGCTTCATAGAAAAATGTAATTCATTAATATATTTGAATATGTGTATTACATGTACATAAACAAATACATACACATACAGCATATAGCCCTCCCCCCTTCTATTTTGAAACGGGTATAGAAAAATATGCCTTGCATGATTAATAAATATCAATGCCTGCTGCCCCTCTGCAAATCAGAAAAACTATCCCATCTCTGATAAGTATCAGAGGAGTAGTCATGTTAGTCTGTATCCACAAAAAAGAATGAGTCCTGTGGCATCTTTAAGACTAACAGATTTATTTGTGCATAAGCTTCCATGGGCAAAAATCCACTCTTTCCAATGATATCACCAGACAAAGTGGGTTTTTGCCCATGCAAGGTTATGCCCAAATAAATCTGTTCGTCTTTAAGGTGCTATAGGATTCCTCTTTAACCCACCGCTGCTTATTCACCTAAGAAGTAAAGACAATCAGATAATGGCTCATCTCATGTAAGATACATTGTATAAGGACCCACTCAAGGTTGGGAGTTCTATTCTGTACAAAGGGAAACAAAAATGACTTCACAAGATTATTGTGCATCTTCTAAGCAAGGATCTCTCATAATTTGTGCAGGGATAAAACCTCTCTCTCCATCCCAGTCCAGATAAAACAAAAACCTCCAAACAGTTACCAAGCAGAGTAACATCCTACTTTCCTATGCAAAGTAATCCATTGCCCATTGTGAGTCACCAGGGAAGAGATGGGTGGGGAAGTTGTGAATTAATCAAACTAGAAGTCACTTGTTGTGAGTGAAGGTTAAATAGGGCAAACTGCCTGCTACACCAAGAAATCAAAATGACACGATTTCAATCAAATAATAAAATACATATTGATTTGCATTATAAGTCAAATATACTATGGTTAGTCTGTTTTGCCCAAGTAATAGTCCTTCATCTCAAATTAGAAGCTGCTTCTTTGCTTGCTTTATGAATCAGCTCTGTCTCTCCTTATACTTGGACAGTGTCTCTTCTTCAGTTGCAAACCCCTAAATATGAAATATTTATGTACAAAAATGTATGAAGTATGGCTGTTGAAATAAGAAGATAAGGGATTTTGTTGGCTTCCATTGTAAATAATCGTGGCATTTCAGAAGTCACAGCGGTTGTATGGACCAAGGAAGAAGAAATGTAGAAAGATATAACTTTGGATTATTACAAGCAATCATTTTAAAAGGGAACAACTCCAATTAATAATGTTGGCAAATACTGAAATCAAATCATTGAAATGAACCAAACATAAAATGCCTTCAATAAGAAAAGATTTGAATAAATATAAGTTACACATCTGTGTCATCTACTGGATACTGATGGAAACATCAGAGAAAAAGAGCACTGAAGTCTGAACACTCTGTTGGCATATGTCCAATAGATTCAAAGGGTGGCTTCTTCCAGCAAGCCCTGAAGTGTACATATAAAACTGAGGTCAAAATGTGGGACCCTGGAGCTGACTGAACATAGCTAGAGGCTGTAGAATCTTAAGTGAAATCAATGCCTACATCAGTTTGCACTCTTTGCTGTTATCCTCTCTGTACTGCACATCCCGATCACTCGAGAAATCAACTATAGCCTTCACTTTGCACCTCAGACCTCCAGCCAGGTCACCATGTGAGTTTCTTTCTGGGGGAAGTGCAGCAAAATCTGTCCAAGATAAACCATCCCGGGCAATCTTCTGCCTTATGTGTGGCCTGTGGCATGTCCCCAGTGACTAATAGAGGAACCTGAGCCCACCTTGTACTCTGGGTTCCAGCTGATGGGCCCTCTCATAAGCAGTAAAAGTCTGTTTCCTTCTAGACTCTATTGCCATGCCCTGAGCCCTGCCCTACCTTCCTAGCTTCCCCCCTTCTCTGGGGTTTGACAGCTTCTTAACTCTTTCTTCCAGGGAGTAATGGTGGGGTACTTGTCCATATAATGTCCACATATTCCTCCCTTTTCCCATGGAGTGACTGCCTCTGCACTACAGCCTCTGCCGCTTCCACACACACTTCTTTATATGGAAAATGAAAGCATCCATGGTTAAGTAAGTTAGATTAAGGAATATAAATCTTCATGCTTTCAAGTGCAAGTTTACCATAAATTCCTAGGAGTCAGAAAAAAAATCGTGTGTGTGAAGAGTTTCCATAATTGTTCATTAAATGTTTTCTTACATTTTCTTCTGAAGCATTTGGTATTGGCTGCGATCAGACAGGATACTGGACAAGATAAGTACCTGTCTAATATGCTAGGCAGTTCTTGTGCTTCTTCTCGGTTCTATTTATTGTTTTAGAAATGTGACTTCAGTCAATTCCCTCATTAGAAACCTGCTTCCATGGATTTGTAATTTACACACAAAAAAATCACCATTTTTGTTTGTTTCAGACACTTTTCTGTTTCCCTATACCAAGAAATATTTGCAATTTGACATAAAACTTTTCAGCTTGTTAACCAAGTGAACTCATTTGCTTTTGTTTGTTTGTACATACTAAGGCACACATATTCCCCACTAGCACAAAAGCATGCAGAGGGAATCAACTAACAGAAAACCCTTAGATAGCCTGTGAGACCAAGCATTCTTCCTTTCAAAACCCAGAGGTTTGCTAGTGTGCAAGAAAAAGGAGTGAAAATCCCTGTTCCCAATCCTATAGAATATGCCTCACCATGTGGAGGGCAAAAAATGAAAGGATATTATAATCACAATGAGTAGGATGGTAACACTTAATCTACACACATAACCAATTAATTTATTAGTGACCTGCTGCATGATTACTACAGTAGCATATTGAAAACATTATGGATGAAAAGATATTTCTCCCCATTCCAGACAGTTCACTGGAAAAATGTTCTCACAAACTGAGTGCTTCAGGCGGTCTCATTATTCTCGTCTTCCCTTTCTCTAGCCCCTCCCTCACCACTTAGCTCAATTAGGAAACTGCATGTTTCATCTTTTCACTGCTTTCCTTTTATTCTTCTCATGTTTTGATGGGACAGTTGGCGCCTTCATGCTATAATAAGAATACCAAATGCTCCTAAACCAATGCTTGGACAAATTCTAGCCATTGCTTTTTGGATGAATGTATTTGGGAAATATTTAATACATATTTTTCAGGGAGGTTAGAATAGCAAATTATTTCCTGATATTTTGGTGGAATTCACACGCACAAGGTACAAAAGTTATTTCATTTCTAGATTATTGAGGCTTAATTTTTCAAATGTCACTATAAACAAAAAGACAACGCACACAAAAAACTGTTTTTAAAAATAGCCTTTACCCTGAATAACACCACAAGAAGTTAAAAACTACCAAAAGAAAAGATGCAGAGGAAGCTCATTTATCATTGTCAGAACTAGGGCCACAAAAGAACATGCAGAAAGACCATCACTAACATTAGTGAAAACAGTGATAAGTTTATCATAAATTTTTGAGAAATGATAAAATGAAAGAAATAATGGGACATATATAAACTGGATCTCTTCTGTACCAATGTAAGTAATAAGTAGTCATTAATAACAGGACACCTGAGATCCCTGTCTTTTTGTGCTGAGCTGCTGAAGAAGCACCACAAAAACACACTATTAACAGGGTTTAGAGAGACTGTATTTCCAGATAGTATAATATAAATGTTCCCGAGTATTATTCTTTCTAGTATTGCATAATAGACTTTTAAAAACAGTAATTTCTTGATTAAATTAATTACATATAAAATTAGGGATTATTTTTACAGTGTAGTACAATGTCAGAGCAGAACACCTTTGCCACATTTCTAGACAAAAATATGTCTTAAAACAGAGGAAGTGATTATCCTCTTGCTTTTACCAATGTAAATAAGGTGTAACTCTGCTGGCATGTAAAATGAATCAGGCTCAGACTAGCTTTCACAAAGTATTTAGACTAGACAAACAATTATAAAATGAAATTTGTGCAGAATGAAGATAGAACTGAGTCTTACATAAGGGAGCAAACATATGAAATCAACCTATTTTAATGAAGCAGAGTTTTGATAACAAGCTACCAGTGGGAGAGGGCCAAAATGGAGGAGAAGGAAGGGCTCCATGCTCAGCAGTCATGGAAGCAGTCTGAACCTCAAGCTGGGAATGCTACTATCTACTTTTTGATTATTTTGAAAATAAAATCAATGGTTATATAAATCCCCCCAAAATACCTTGTGACTGCAACTATTTTAATCCTAAACCATTTCAAAAATTCAAAAACATATTCTCAGTTGTACATCATAGGCCTCATTTAAGACAAGTGATAAACCACTGAATTCAACAGAGCTACACAAAGGCTGAATTTGGCCTCATATGCTTATATGTGAAATTCAAAGAAAGAGCTCTTCTGAACCAAAATACTTCCATAGTAAACCCAGCAAACAAAGAGAAGAATTCTACTTTAAATCTATAATGTACTGAGATTGTTTCATATCTATACTATGCTTTTTTTTCTAGAAGGGAATAGTACAAAAAGATTTGAAACTGCAGAGTGCGGGTAATGACTCTATAATACCTTGGCTTGAACAAAGACTTGAACTGGTTAACATATTATAACACTAGCTTTCCTTACATTCAACACCCTATTGACATCAAAAGCTAAACATAGCACACTTCCAGCCCATTCAATTAGCCTCATTAGCACCAGGACTACAATTGGCAAATAATTTTTTTTCTCCCTCTCCCTTCTTATCCTGAGGGGTCCCCTTTTCTTTTCCACTCAAGGTCATCTCATTTGAAGAAGTGAGTTTTGTCCATGAAAGCTCATGATATTAATTATATTATATTAATTATATTATATATATATCACACACACACATACATATATTAGTCTAGAAGGTGCCACAGGACTACTTGTTTTAAAAGTTGTTTTATAATAAATACTTTTATTACATGGTAATGGAAACCATTGAACAGAGAAATGTAAGTAGGGGACAATGCATTCTCTGGGGCTGGGAAGTTATTAGAACTATGACGCATGCAATATTTTTGACCAACATATTTAAAGTGATGTGCTGCATAGGATATTTCAATGTTTAGATGCTCAACTTCAAAGCTGTAAAGAGAACAGATTTCCCGAAAATGCTCCTGAGCAGCCACTTTCTGAAAACCAGCTCCCTTTAAGATGTTTCATCTCGCGCACTTAAACTTGAGGCAACACAAATCCTTAGTTACTTCTGAAAGTCTTGTCTGTCATCACTATTATTAATTTGTAGTGCAATAGCTCCGGAGGGGCCCACATTACTAGGTATTTTACAAACGTAGACAGATGCTGTGGCTGCTACAAAGATCTTACAAGCTAACATAGTTTAGAGAAGGAGGGAATGATTCTCTAGCAGCACCAATTTTACACTAATATGACTGTATAGTTAAAGTCTGAGAATCAGAGGTTAAGGTCAGAAGGGAACAACAGTTCATCTAGTCTGAGATCCTATATATCACAGCCTACCAACACCACTCAGGATCCACACACTGAACACCCAACAAGGGAAATGGGCCCCCAGAGGAGTCTAACTATGACTTCAGGTGAATGGATGCGATCACCTCCAAGGTCCCTTCCAGTTCTAATTTCTTTTCTATTCTACGATTCTATGTACCCCAGGCTGAGAACAGGAGACAAGGGCAGAGAAATGTTTAAATGAGTTATTCCCAGATAATTCTGGCAAGTAATCAGCATGCACATGCTGCAGAGAAAGGCAAAAAGACTCCAAAGTTACAGGCAGGTAAGATCAGACCTTCCGGATGGACATAAAACTAAAGCCTCTGGAAAAGTCAAGAAGAGAGATAGCAGAGAGTTCAGGGAGGAAGAGAGATGGCAGGAGGAAGTTTGTCTGCCTGCTTGAATCACACTACAGCCCTAGGAAAGAGAACAGAGGAATCCCTTAATGGGGGAGAAGAAAGGCTATGAAATCCTTATTGAGCAGAAAGGGTTTGCGCCTCAGGATTTTTATAAAAACATAAATCAATTGGGCCTCACAAAGAAAAATATTACTTTAAGAGGAAAGAAACAAGTGGTAACTGAGGGCAATACACCTGTACAGCCTTGCTATGTTAGAAGGGGATATGCTCTCGCTATGCCAGCCTACCATACACAGTTAAAACCATAAAGGAAAGTCACAACTCCTCAGGTAACTCAAAGCACTTAACTGGATTTTTTTCAAAACACATTCAACCACCGAAAATCACCTCTGTGTGGAGAAGAAGCATATGAAATTTCTTGTTCAAAGGGTAAGATTTTTTTTAGAAACCGATAAGCACCTGTAAAACAGGGTGCTAGAATGAATTTTTCTCCTTGATAATTATCATAGGCCCTTTACTAAAATGCTAAACTATTTTGCAGATAAAAATGATTTATTGTACACAAAGAAACCTATACACATCTTCCTATTGTTTGGCTAAGTCTTCTCTGTTACTGTATGAGTAAATTGTTATGGGAAATCACACTTACGTATAAATATAACTGGTCTAAAAGGAAGCAAGATTTTTTGAAAGCAGTGATACATCATATAGAGGGAGTCCAGGGCAATAACTATCTGACTAACGGTTGTGTCATTGTGTTAACAACATCACTAGCAATTTAGTAACCAGGTCGTCCAAAAGAAGTACTTTGTCATGTACTTCTACAGCAAGAATGTTCAAAAATAAACTGGTTTAAAGAAAATGCTTTTACAAGAAAGAAAAAAGTACATTTCATAATTCGGAAAAAAAGGGAAAAAAGGGTTTAACTTAATTTGTAGCTTTATCTTCTCAAAATTTCCTCAGCTAGCTTTCTCTGTTGCTAATTCACTTTCCTTCTGTTTCCCTCACTCCCTACCTGCCATACTAGACAGCTTCTTCAGTATCTGATTGGAGTCAACCTAACTGAAGTTAGTAAGTCAGCTCAAAGATGGACACTTTCTTCAATCAGGACCCTTATTTGCATGAAGGTACATAGAGATTCTTCCATATATGTATTTGGGAAGCCAGTAGAAACAAAGAATTAGCACATTGCATGCTAATTTTGTGTGGCGTCTATGCAACCTGACATGAACACCACTCAGTAAATAACATTCATTTCAGGAAAAAAATGAGATGTCCCCAACCCAAAAGATGACAACAGTTTTCAGAATAATTTATTTCACCAGTGTGTTTATTATTTTTACTTTAAAGGTCTTTTGTAAGAAAAGCAACTAAGACAAAGATGTTCTAGAGAAAGAGAGAGAGTTCACTGCACCATCATCCTGAATTTCTTACTTCCAGTACACTTCATGTACCCATATATTTTAGAATTGTGTGTCTGTCTGTCCATGAGTCCATTTGTTCAAGAACTCCTAAACAGCGGGAACCACAGCCCGGCTCAATCCCTGCAAGGAGAGGACTGCATCTCCCAGCCACCTGTCCTGAGCCCCTCTCACCTCCTAGTTCCCTGCCCTGACTGCCGCACTCCCCAACCCCTAACTCTAAGCCTCCACAAGTATCCAAGCAACACCAAGTAAATCTTCTAGTCTACTATGTATTTCAGAGAGTCTGTCTTTCTGTTCAAGAACTCCTAAACACCACCAAATCAGGTATACACTTTCCTTTTATCATAACTTAAAGAAAGCAAGGGTAGGGTTTGCTTGTGCCTGAAAAATGGGATGTACCTGGAATGGGATTGCTTCTCCAAAAACCATACAGAAAAGAGACAATCACCAGACAGGTGAAGGGGGCTGGCTGGACCCTCCTACCCCATCGGTGACTGTCCAAGCCTCCCACCCCCAAGGTGCTCTTTATGGAGTACAGAGGGCCAAAGGCCCCACTTCCCCCAATTCATATGGGAACATTGCTGGCTGTTCCCCTTCATCAGGGAGTGATGGGAAAGTGCAACTTGGCTACATTTCTCACTCTGGCTATGAATCACAGGGCGCAGATGAACCTGGTCCATACTTCTCCCTGCACACAAACTCCAGTGGTGAGAGAGGGCTGGGGTAGTCTTCTCTCATTAGTGCTACTTGCATACTGAACCTTCATCCCTACCCCAAAAACAGAGCAATAATTCAAATGAAGCATGCACATTTTCATTTTATTTAAAAAAAAACCCAAGAATTAATTGGACAAATTCACCAAATCTAGTACAAAACTGACATCTCTGAGCAAATGTTGAAAGAGAGTTCAGGGATGGCAGGGGCTTAGAGTCGGAGTGCCGAGTGCCACCTCTGCCCTCTGCCCCCAGCACAGAGTCGCCGCAGCAGCTCCATTCTGGGCTGGTGGGGGACTGCACCTCCCTCCCAGCTGTGGCAGCTCACCCCCTCTCCCCAGCCATGGGAGTTCTGTGCTGGGGCCGGATGAGAGGGTGCCTTTTCCCCCTACCCCTAGCCTTGTCTGCTCCATACTCAGGCCAGAGGAGGTCATGCCTGCCTCACAGTCATACCACTCAACCCAGAGCTGCCTCATACAGCTGCCACTGCTGGAGAAGAGGTGTTCCTTCCGTGGCCCCCATCCAGCCTAACTTGGACCTGCCCCAGATGTGGGACATTCACCTCTCCCCTGGCTGTGCCCACTGAACCTGCAACAGCCATGGAGAGACAAATCTCACCTGGCCCCACGCTGCTGTGGTAAGAGAGAACTGAAGTAGTCCTCTCTCCCCAGGACAGTCTGCAAACTGAACCCCTCTTCCCCAGCCCCGCCCCAGAGTAATGATTTAAATGAAGAATGGACATTTTCATTTGTTTAAAAAAAATTAACGACCCGAGAAACACCAGGTAAATCTTCTAGTCCATTAATATAAAAGATATACCTATAAGTGCATAAAAAGTGGGGTTCTGCAGGGGTCTGTTTTGGAACCGGGTCTGTTCAATATCTTCATCAATGATTTAGATATTGATATAGTGAGTATGCTTACTAAGTTTGCAGAAGATACCAAGCTAGAAGGGGTTGCAAGTGCTTTGGAGGATAAGGTCATATTTCAAAATGATCTGGACAAACAGGAAAAATGGTCTGAGGTAAATAGGATGAAGTTTAATAAGGACAAATGCAAAGTGCTCCACTTAGGAAGGAACAATCAGCTTCACACATACAGAATGGGAAGCGACTATCTAGGAAGGAGCACTGCAGAAAGGGATCTAGGAGTCACAGTGTTGGCTTATATGAGCTAGCTAAATATAAGTCAACAGTGTGACACTGCTGCAAAAAAAGCAAACATGATTCTGGGATGCATTAACAGGAGTGTTGTGAGCAAGACGCAAGTAGTAATTCTTCCGCTCTACTCTACACTTATTAGCCCTCACTTGGAGTACTGTGTCCAGTTCTGGGCACCACATTTCAAGAAAGAAATTGGAGAAGGTCCAGAGAAGAGCAACAAAAATGATTAAAGGTCTAGAAAACATGACCTATGAGGGAAGACTGAAAGAACTGGGCTTGTTTAGTTTAGAAAAGAGAAGGCTGAGACCGGACATGATAGCAGTGTACAAGTATCTAAAAGGGTGTTACAAAGAGGAGGGAGAAAAATTATTCTCCTTGGATCTGAGGATAGGACAAGAAGCAATGGGCTTAAATTGCAGCAAGGGAGGATTAGGTTGGACATCAGGAAAAGCTTCCTCTCAGGGTGGCTAAACACTGGAATAAATTGCCTAAGGAGGTTGTGGAATCTCAATCACTGGAGATATTTAAGAACAGTTTCAATAGACATCTATCAGGGATGGTTTAACTGCTTGGTCCTGCCATGAGGGCTGGGGACTGGATTTGATGACCCCTCAAGGTCCCTTACAGTTCTAGTATTCTGTGATTCTATGCACAATTTACAAAATGACATTGTATAAAAGTTGGAATGCTAGTGTCATCACTGCCTGTCACATATTGAAAAAGACCCTTCTGCTCAGGAGGCTTAGGATCAGATTTCACGACAGTGTGCCAATTAGGCAAATAAGCTCAACTTTTGGTCATCATGTTAATATAGAACAAACAGAACTTTGTGCTCTACTGAGATTTTGCATCTTATTGAAGCTCTTCTACCTTCTGAAAGCTTTTAAATTACAGCTCTAAGCAGACTTTTTCGGAGAGTCAACGGTCCATTGTTTCTTAGAAATGAAAGTTACAGAAAAACACTGCAACTAAAAAAGATGCAATGCACTTTCAGAGGCTAGTGACATGAAGCAAGTATGCATAACTGAAATGGAACATATGGTACAGTTTATTCACCGTTGACCGATATATAACCATTTTGATAGGAAGTGTCTTGATTGGTACAGACTCTGGGTATTATCATCATAGGCTTTTATCAACTGGTTGTACATTCAATAAATGCAATTTTTCGCTGTTACACACTGAAACTGCTAAATGGCACTTCATCAGAAAAGCTATATACTCCAAATAACAAAAAAATCCAATGCTAATTGCCTCAGTGATCTCATTAAATCATGTTCATTTCCAAGTTTCTTTTGAAAGCTGCAAGTGATAGACAGCCAGTGCAGGAACATCTTGAAAAATTAACACAATTAATAATCATACTGGAACACTATTCAAGCAACTGGTGAACAGATCAATCTATGTCTCTTTCTACTTTGGTCCAGTTTTACCTTGCAAGAAGGTGACTTTTGTAAACTGATCTCAAAGAAAGTCAAAGCACAGAGTCATCTCCTTCCTGTTATGTGGCTTCATTAACAAATACAATTATAATGAGATAATGTTCAGCTCAAGGCTTCTCTCCAGGCCCAGAAGCTTCTAGAATTTCTACTTCAAGACTGCCTAGTCCACACGTTAGATCCTCTTTTCATTCTTTCCAGAGCATCACTCCTCATCCCTCTTATATATGGATGGGATAAACAACCACCTTTCTCTACAGAGCTAGTAAACCCCACTGAATAATGTACAAGAAAAATAGTAACAAAGTACAATGTTTCAGGAAAACCCTACCAGCCTGCTACATATCTCCACAAACACTCAAGCTTGGCCAGTTATGGCTATTTTGATTTTGAGTCACTCCACAATATACAAATGATACTGTCATAAGAACATAAGAACATAAGAACGGCCGTAGCGGGTCAGACCAAAGGTCCATCTAGCCTGGTATCCTGTCTGCCGACAGTGGCCAGCACCAGGTGCCCCAGAGGGGGTGGACCGAAGACAATGATCAAGCGCTTTGTCTCCTGCCATCCCTCTCCAGCCTCTGTCAAACAGAGGCCAAGGACACCATTTTATCCCCTGGCTAATAGCCTTTTATGGACCTAACCTCCATGAAATTATCTAGCTTCTCTTTAAACTCTGTTATAGTCCTAGCCTTCACAGCCTCCTCTGGCAAGGAGTTCCACATGCTGACTACACGCTGTGTGAAGAAGAACTTTCTTTTATTAGTTTTAAACCTGCTACCCATTAATTTCATTTGGTGTCCTCTAGTTCTTCTATTTAGGAACTAATAAATAACTTTTCTTTATCGGCCCTCTCCACACCACTCATGATTTTATACACCTCTATCATATCCCCTCAGTCTCCTCTTTTCTAAACTGAAAAGTCCCAGTCGCTTTAACCTCTCCTCATATGGGACCCGTTCCAAACCCCTAATCATTTTAGTTGCCCTTTTCTGAACCCTTTCCAAGGCCAAAATATCTTTTTGAGGTGAGGAGACACATCTGTACACAGTATTCAAGATGTGGGCGCACTATAGTTTTATACAGGGGCAGTAAGATATTCGGGTCTTATTTTCTATCCCTTTCTTAATAATACCTAGCATCCTATTTGCCTTTTTGACCGCCGCTGCACACTGTGTGGAAGTTTTCAGAGAACTGTCCATAACTCCAAGATCTCTTTCCTGATTTGTAGCCAAATTAGCCCCATCATACTGCGTATAGTTGGGGTTATTTTTCCCGATGTGCATTACTTTACACTTCTCCACATTAAATTTCATTTGCCATTTTGTTGCCCAATCACTCAGTTTGGTGAGATCTTCTTGGAGTCCCTTGCAGTCTGCTTCTGTCTTGACTATCCTAAACAGTTTGGTATCATCCGCAAACTTTACCACCTCACTGCTTACCCCTTTCTCCAGATCATTTATGAATAAGTTGAACAGGATTGGTCCTAGGACTGACCCTTGGGGACACCACTAGTTACCCCTCTCCATTCTGAAAACTTACCATTTATTCCTACCCTTTGTTTCCTGTCTTTTAACCAGTTCTCAATCCAAGAAAGGACCTTCCCTCTTATCCCATGGCCATGTAACTTTGAGCCTTTGGTGAGGACCTTGTCAAAACTTTCTGGAAATCTAAGTATACTATATCTACTGGATCCCCCTTGTCCGCATGTTTGTTAACCCCTTCAAAGAACTCTAATAGATTAGTAAGACAGGATTTCCCTTTACAGAACCCATGTTGACTTTTGTCCAACAAATTATGTTCTTCTACATGCTTCACAATTTTATTCTTTACTATTGTTTCACTAATTTGCCCGGTACGGTTAGACTTACGGTCTGTAATTGCCGGATCGCCTCTAGAGCCCTTTTTAAATATTGGTGTCACGTTGGCTACCTTCCAGTCATTAGGTACGGAAGCCGATTTAAGGGATAGGTTACAAACCACAGATAATAGTTCAGCAATTTCCCATTTGAGTTCTTTTAGAACCCTTGGATGAATGCCATCCGGTCCCGGAGATTTGTTAACATTAAGTTTTTCTATTTGTTCCAAAACCTCCTCTAATGACACTTCAATCCGGGACAGTTCCTCAGATTCATTACCCACAAAGGACGGTGCAGATTTGGGAATCTCCCCAACGTCCTCAGCCGTGAAGACTGAAGCAAAGAAATCATTTAGTTTCTCCGCAATGGCTTTATCGTCCTTGATTGCGCCTTTTATAGTTCGATCGTCTAGGGACCCACAGGTTTTTAGCAGGCTTCCTGCTTCTAATGTACTTAAAAACATTTTGTTATTTCTTTTTGAGTTTTTGGCTAGCTGTTCCTCAAAATCTTTTTTTTTTTCTTGCATTTTACACTTGATTTGACAGTGTTTATGTTCCTTTCTATTTATCTCACTAGGATTGGACTTCCACTTCTTAAAAGATGCCTTTTTGTCCCTCACTGCTTCTTTTACATGGTGGTTAAGCCACGGTGACTCTTTTAGGTCTCTTGCTATGTTTTTAATTTGGGGTATACATTTAAGTTGGGCCTCTATTATGGTGTCTTTAAAAGTTTCCATGCAGCTTGCAGGGATTTGGCTCTAGTCACTGTGCCTTTTAATTTCTGTTTAACTAACCTCCTCATTTTTGTGTAATTCCCCTTTTTGAAATTAAATGCCAGGGTGCTGGTCTGCTGAGGTGTTCTTCCCACCACAGGAATGTTGAATGTTATTATATTATGGTCACTATTCCCAAGCGGTCCTGTAACGGTTATTTCCTGGACCTGATCCTGCACTCCACTCAGGACTAGATCGAGAATTGCCTCTCCCCTTGTGGGTTCCTGCACCAGCTGCTCCAAGAAGCAGTCATTTAAGCCATTGAGAAATTTTATCTCCGCTTCTCTTCCTGAGGTGACATGTATCCAGTCAATATGGGGGTAATTAAAATCCCCATTATTATAGAGTTCTTTGTTTTGGTAGCCTCTCTAATCTCCCTCAGCATTTCAATGTCAGTATCCCTGTCCTGGTCAGGTGGTCGGTAATATATCCCTACTGCTAATTTCTTATTATTGGAGCATGGAATTACTATCCATAGCGATTCTATTGAACATGTTGATTCATTTAATATTTTTATTTCATTTGATTCTACATTATCTTTCACATACAGTGCCACTCCGCCACCACCATTAATATGCAGACATATTAATGCATGTGAATATCCAATAACATAAATCATCATTTGGGGACTCTCTACCCTATCATTCTGGTCAAAACACAAAAATATGATCATTAGAGACATGCTACAGAATAGGTTATGTTTAGGGGTTTTGGTAAGAGGACTCAATTTAGAATTCTCTACTCCTATTCTACACCTTAATATTTTTTCCAACATCCTAAATTTGCCCAGAGATTTTCCTTGCATCCCCAAAGCTGGTTCTCATTTACACTGACCACTGAGGCCTCCTTACACAACTCTGGCAGTGCAGAGGTGAAGTAAAACAGAAGCAAGTGCCAGGGCAGAGTAAAGGGGCCTTTGTATAAATGAGAATCCAGCTAGTCCACTTCAATCAATCAGTATAGCCTTTGTCAGAGATGGAGATATTCTGCTTCTTCCTAGTGCACCTGCTAATTGGAAGAAAATTTACCCACTATGGAATTATACATATTGCATAAATTAAGTAGTTTTTAATCATTTTATTTCTGTTTTCTTTCAGTAAGAGTAATTTTACCATTAAGATTAGTAAAAGAAAGTGCATTAATATGGTAGATCATAGCTGATAACTGTAACATTTAAAAATCTGGTCTTACAGTTTCATAATCAGTTTCATGCTGCTTTGACACCTTAGCAAGCACAAAACCCTCAAATGACAGCACAACTAATGTATCAGTTTCTCCACAGCAGAATACTTTAATGTTAGCCATTACACTGAAGGTGGTTTCCCAACTCAGCAGTAAAGGCTGCATTCTTTCCTTAAAATAATAGACAACTAAAGGTTGGCCTCTTAACTAGAAAACAAACAAAATTTATGGTTGCTCTTTTTCTCCATCTGCTTAATAATACAGGCACAGAAGTGCATCCTTTGACAGGAGTACAGACACATACCTCTTTGTAAGAGCACAGTCTATATATAGATAAGCATATTTATTGGTCTTTTTGTATGCAACATATTGTTCCGCTTAATGCAGTGACATACCATAGGAAAAAAGAGATAAATCATTAGTATGATTTTTACATAACAGTGATTGTGAGATTTAACTAAGGAGGCAGCTTTTGTATTTCTCCTTTTCCTTCAATGTTAGTGGATCTCAAAATAAGACCTCCAATTATTTAAAACTGCAGTGACTTGACGAGGACTATTCTGTAAATCAGTGGCAGAACTAGGATTAGAAGTTAGGATTCCTCCTTCAAAGTCCCATTTCTGATCCGATAGACTGTGCTGCTTCTCTAAGCATGAAGGATACTCTATCTGCAGCATCTAACATGCTAGCCACTAGCCACATATGGCTATTTGTCCAGTTGAGTATGGCTAGTTGGTTTGAACAATAAAAACTCAAAAATTGTTGTAATCAATTTTTTTAAGTCATAAAAGAAAAATTTTCAGAGACTAAAAAAATTTTTTTTTTTAAATTCAGAAGATCTTTCTGAATTCTAAAGCCACTTTCCATTCATTTGACCTATCTGCTGGATGGAGACTTCTGCTAGTTCACAGAATAGCTTAAATATGCTGCTTAGGTTGGAAATCATCATGCATCATCATAAACAGTAGCTGGAATTTCCATGTACTAGTTTTCCAATGGTATTTATTGTCAAAGCCTTTCTGAAAATACTTCTGAGTTCTCTGTGTGAAATTATTTGTTCTTGTACGAAGCAGCTCAGTTTTCAAGCTGGCTAGTTTTTTCCTGGAATTCATTTAAACATGTTTCTCAAGTAAGTATCTTTATTTTTAAATTTTCATTGTACAAGTGCAGTAGTATACTGATTATGCTACCTTTGAGATCTCTGTTTTTGTTTCGAATGCTGGGTGTTCGTATGCTGGATTCTGGTGATTAGAACAGCTACAATCAATTGTCAAAAAACTTTTGAAAATAGTTTTTGCCTTAACCATTATTTATTATAACTTTTCAAAATTATTTTTTAGATCCTTCACAAATAGAAAGCTACAACTGCAGAACACACAGGTACAAAATTTCTTTGATTTTGCCATTTCTTCTGGCTTACTTTTTCTGCTTACTTAGTACGAATCTAAAATCTATTTAGGTTGGATTTCAGACTTGACACAAGTTATACCATACACCTTGCCATCTATGAGACATATGGCATACTGCTATGTTCGTGCCATAGGTTTATAATGTAAACTTCTGGTGCCATTTGTGGTCAAATGGTTCATGACCAGCAACAAATATTTCAACTTCATGTATAATGGAAAAAACTGCACCAAAAAGGTGGTGAAATTGACTCATGTAGAAATTCATTCTAACACGTTGTGTTACTATTTTTTCAGCTGCTTAACAGTTTGCTGACCATGATAAATCTTCAATTTAAATGCAGGTTCATCATGGGCACACAATTAGGTTCAAATGTTGGCTGTTTGGCAGCCAAAATTTTGTTCAATTAATATAACAGAGTATATAAAAATTTCTTCTCAAAAGGTTTTTTTTTGGCGACTAATCATGGCCATTTTAAACCACCAAATCCAGCATATAAGCACACATTTGAAGAAAACAGTTTGGATTTTATTCCTGTTTTTGAAAATGTAAAAAAAATCTTTAATAAGTTTAACACTTCCAGTGAGATTGAATTTTAAAAATTAGGGTACTTTTTTGGTCTCCCCAACAATATTGCTTATTTCTGCTTTGTGCTGAAACTGAACAATATGAATTCATTTTTCTAGAACTGCATCCATGGATCGGTTTGTTATTAGAAAGCATCATTCTGAAGCAGGCAAAAGTACTAGTATTGAGTCAAATAATGCTGAAAACAACAAATCGTCAGCAGACACTACAGCAAAGAAAAAGAGAGATTGGAAGGACATCAAACGTAAATTTCAAGAGAAATGGGAATTGGAATATGCCGTCATTAAGGTGAATGAAAAGCCAACATGTTTGCTGTATCATACAACAATTCTGGCAAATAAGACAAAAGAAGGCATTTCCAAGGGCAGCATAGTGATTTCAATCCAGTGTATCCTATTACAAGCAAAAACCGAGCTGATAAAATTGGTCAGCTGAAATGGGATTTTGAAAGGCAGCAGACAGTTTAGGAGCTGTTTCTATCTTCATTTGAACTGGTAATTTTGGCCAGCAGTGTGGATATTTGCTCCCAGCAAGAAGCCATTCTCAGATGGAAAAATGGTGAAGGAAATTATTCTGTGTCATGGAAACCTTGCTTGAAAATCATAATGAACAGACACAAAATAGCATCGTGCAGAGCATTTGAAATGTTCAACTGAGTCACCAAACAGTTGCACTTTGGTCGAAAGATTTGTCTATTGATCTCAAAACCCAGTTGCATGATGAACTTGATCAGCGTTTGGCCTATTCATTGGCACTGGATGAGTCATGTGACATCAGTGATACTCTTCAGCTCATTTTCTGGATTCGTTTTGCAACAGATTTCCAGATTCCTGAAGACCTGCTCTCAGTGTGTAGGTTGAGAGATCATACCTGTGGATGTGATATATTTGATGTTTTCAAAAGTGTCTCAAATGATTTTGACTTGGATTTAGCAAAATTGGCTTGTGTTACAACTGACAGTGCACCAGCTATGATGGGAAACAATTCTGGATTTGTCTCTCTTTTGAAAGAGCACCTGCAATCTAATAAAATGAACAGCAAATTGCTTTCCTGCCACTGTATCTTGCATCAAGAAAATCTGTGTGCTCAGATGTCCACAACAGAATCTCTGAAAGACTTGATGGATACAGTAATCAAAATTGTGAATTTCATTCACAGCAGTGCTCTGAACCATCACTAATTTGTGGAATTTTTGAAAGAAATCGAATCTGAGCATTCTGAAATCATCTATGTTGCCAATGTGCGATAGCTGAGTCGTGGAAAGGTGCTTAAGTGGTTCCTTGCACTGCTTATTCCAATCAGAGACTTTCTCGTCAAGAAAGGAAAGCTGGACAGTTTTGCTGCTACTGAAGATAAGCATAGGCAATTTGATTTGCAGCTCCTGACTGATCTCACCTGTCATTTGAATGAACTCAATCTGAAACTTCAGGGAAAAGGGAAGCTGATTTGTGATATTGCCCAGCACATTTGGGAGTTCACTTTTAAGCTACAGCTATTCATCATTCAAATGAAGGCAGGAGAATTCACCCACTTTCCAAATTTGCAGAAAATTGCTGGAGATAGTGAATTTGAGTGTGATAACCTTGATTGTCAGATGGCTTGAAAATTCAGCCAGTGTTTTGCAGTCATGTTGGCATTTTGATTCATGAAAACCCCATTTCAGTTCGAAATTGCTAATTCTCAAGACCTTGTAAATTTGCTTGGCCTGGACAAATGTTTCTTTGAAGATATGCTCACATTTCAAAGCCAGCTGGATGAAAATATGGAGGCTAAGTTGAGGAGTGTTGTCAGTGAAAAGTTTTGCCTGATTTCAGAGGTTTAGCAGTGAAACAAAATTGTCAAGTAGCCCATTGATTGAATTTCTGCAAAATGTGATGATTTCTGTTGATTAATAACAATGTTGAAGCATTCTGTTGACATTAAAAGACACGAATTGGTATGTTTGGAGAGTCTCACAAAATTATTTACATTTTCAGAATAATGTGGCTAGTCTGCTTCAGAACTGGTTGGACACCACTGCTCTAACTCCTTGGGTTAATTTATTTTAGCATTGACAGTGGTTTGGTGTACGTTAGTAAGAAGTCAGATAACCTAACTCAACCAGTCTCAGAGAGGTAGCCGTGTTAGTCTGTAACTTTAAAAACAACAAGTAGCCCTGACACCTTAGAGATATATAGATATATAGATATATATAAAATCATCAGATGAGCTCGTCAGTTTTACCAACAAAAGTTCATAATTCTATATATTTTTGTTAGTCTCCAAGGTGCTGCAACAGGGGTGGGCAACATACCTCTCACAGGCTGGATCTGATACACCAAACCACCAGATCTGGCCCACGGACGCCCCTCCCGGGACCCTCAAGCACACACCAGCTGCTGTTTTAAATGCAAGGCTGCTCTGTATGACTTTCTACTCTGGAGGGAGGGGGAGGCTTCGGGTGATCTCCCCACACCCAGCCCAATCCTCAGTTCCTATCGGTCAGAAATAATCAGCGAATAGGAACCGACCCCAGCCAATCTCTCAGCTCCCACTGGCTAGAAACAACCAGCCAATAGGAGGTGAGATTGGCCTGGGGATGAGAGCATCATAAGCCTCTCCCTGCTTCTGGAGTGGAGAGCCACGTGGAGGGAGGCGGTTGCATTTTCAATGCTCTGGGGCTGCAATAGGCAGGGAGACCAGCCTACCTTGGGGGTGCGGCTGGCCAGGAGATGCTTAGGTAAGTGCCTCCCAGCTGAAGACTGACTCTGGCACTCCTGCCCCTCCTGCTCCCCCAGGTCACCATCCAAACTCTCTGCACCCTACCTGCCCCAGGTCACAATTCTCTCCCAGTGTCTGAACAGGAAGAGAAAGCACCTCGTAGCCGTGTTTCTAAGCAGCATGCGGGGCAAGCAGGGGAGCCTGACTGGGGCTCCCCATTGCCTCCGCAGGCCGGATCCAGTGGCTTGGCAGGCCGGATGCGGCCCATGGGCCGTATTTTGCCTAGTCCTGTTCTAAAGACTGCCTGCAGGTTTGTGGATGCACAGTCCCTCACACTCACTGATGTCAAAAAAGCAAATGACAGAGAACTTTGTTGATAGTAGGAATTGCCCAACTGGAATCTCAAGTATTTTCTTTGAGCAGGATATATTCCTGCTTGAAAATAGGCATCTCACAGGTCAAGAACTGTGAGAACTGTGTCCAGCATAAACCTGAATCCATGGATGAAGGTGTTCATCTTTTTCAATCCAAAACTGGCTGCCAGACCCTTTTTTAGTTTGCTATTAGAAAGTAATTATTATAAAATCCCTTCCTTCTATAGTCTAATGTGCCTCTTTCACTGCTGCACAAGTGAAAAGTGAGTCAACTTCTTGATATAATGTACTTTTATGCGATGGATCCCTGAAAAGATACGGGGGGAAAAGGATGGGAAGGGTCTCAAATAACACATGCCTATGACCCAACAATCTGCTGTGATGAAGTTCCAAGTCTCACGAAAATAAAACAAATGGGTTTGAAGGGAGGCAGAAGACGTGAAGGAAAAATATCCTTTAGAAAATGTCCGTGGCTCCTAGCTGAAGTTCCCTTCCACCCCCGATTTGTACAGAGATGTTTCTGAAAGTTTTTCTTCATCAAGGAGTGAGGGGAAAGTGCACAGTTTGCTGCATTCCTCTCTCTAGCTGGGGAGTGCAGGGGGCAGACAAACCTAGACCTGCGCCAGCTGGGGAACATGCACCCCTCCTCCAGCTGTGCACACTAGAGCAGCAGCAGCCATGGGGAGGGGCTTCTCACCTGGCCGCAAACTGCTGCGCTAAGAGAGAACCGAGGTGGTCCTCACACCGCAAGACAGACTGCGTACTGAACCCATCATCCCCAGCACAACCCCAGGGCAATGATATAAATGAAACATGTACATTTTCATTTTATTTTCCAAGAAACAAAAGTTAATTGATTTAAGGACCTGAGCAACGTTAGGTAAATATTCTAGCCTTTTAATGAACGCAGGGCCTTGCAACTTTTAGTGTTAAACTAATCACACTCCTCAAACGAAGAATCCTTTATTGTTGTTTGCACAGCTTTATGTATGAAAGGTGATTGTAGTAAAAAGTCATTACAAGTCACCCTGGAAAACAATGCAAGCAGAATTGCACAGAATTAACAGCAACTAGAGATGAAGATGCCACTGATGCAAGTAACTAAAAAAGGAGTTTGGCTGGCTCTAGCACACTATATTTTATTGGCATTGCAAGGTCTCCACACAGAGATGCATGTGAAATGTACAGGAATAGGCGGGATTTCTTCTGGACACCTTCCAATGAAATTTAAGAGTAGGAGAGTATTAATTCTTGACAGGTTTTATATTCATCAGGCTGTGCATTTGATGAAGAGGAAACAATTGCCTTATCAGATGACAAAAAAGGAATGCTCACTATTATGATCTGTTAATCAAACTACAAATCATCTGCCATATTCTTGCAGCAGAAGGAACTGTTGAGCTGTAGTTTTGCTCTCAGTGGAGCTCATTGCTGTCTTGATGAAGAGGGCTATGACATACCAATGTACAGGCCTGACCAGAGTGGCTGTGTCACCCATCCTGCAACCTTGGGTTTCTTACAATGTTTGCTGAAGTAGGTGCCATCTGGGCCACTCACAAACATCCTTCCAGTATGCAAGCCACATCATGAGTGCCTGTGTGTAACTGCAGTCTGCTAGTCTCACTTAGGTTAATACTCTGAATCTCACCAGCTGGGTTACACTGCAGGGTGGCCCCAACACATCCCTGGTCTCAGATTTCCCCCACGGAAATGTATGTCCTATAGTGCTTGCCCCTGTCCTAGATTACAAATATTTTAAGTCCATTATTCCTTTAAGGGAATGATATGCCATTTTATTATCCCAAATAATTATCTAAACACTTCAATTTAAACACACTGGATTAGATAAAATACAAAAAAACCTAAGTTATTAACAACAAGGAGTTTTTAAGTTAGTACAAGTAATGAGGCATAAAAAACAGAAATGGTTATAAGAAAAATAAAGATAAAATGCCTAATTTAACAAACTGTATTTTTAAAAAAGCAAAAGTACTCACCACATGCTCCAGAAGATACTTACAAAACTCTCGGGTCAGGTCCCCTTCTGGAGACTCCAATGAATGTTTCCTTTGTCTCCGTAGGTGCAGTGAACATGATGGGCAAGGGGTTAGGGGAAGAGACCCTTTGGGTGTTTGCCTCTCCTTTTCCCAGTTTTAGTCCCCCTCAGGAAAAACATTTCCAGCTGAGAACTAGATGACAAAGTCGATATGAACGGATGTTCCCTGCTGTTTTTTCACCTGTTTGAATTTCCTTTGTCTTCCTTTCCTGCTTGATGACTCTGTTTACTGCTTAAATGCAAATTAAACAGAGTATGCATTCCTTTGTTTAGAACAGACATGTTTGCCAACTTCTTTTACAGCAGGGCTGTGTGGTTTGGAACATGTGAATATCTCAGAGGGAAATTTTATAATTTTACATAACATGTTGCAATACATTTTATCAGGTCACTACTGACCAGAAAATTTTAAGTTTTCAAATGATAGCTTACAAGGCATATGTTGAACCAAAATTATTACAGCAGTGTGTAGGGAGTGAATACAGGAACATATTCCTTCACAAGGACCTAATCATGGATGAAGCTGCAATAGCTGGCTTCCTGGCTGGCTGTAAGACCCAAAACACCCAGAAGTGTTAAGGCTGATGATAGGGACATGGTTTAAGTAATAATGTGCCCTAGACTCCCTCTCAGACCCACAAGGATCAAGCAACTGAGATAGAGAGTATTCTGGAAACACGTTCCTGCTAAGCTCTGATGATAAAGAGGAGAAAGAGTATTCCTCTTCCAAAGGAAGGGCCATTGTAACTGGGGCCTCAGATAAACATTCAGAGTGTGTCCCCTGGTGGGGACTGTTGAAGCCCTTGACACCATAATGGGGATAATGGCTGGTGTCAGTATGTTACCTCAGATAAAAGTAGTGGTGATTCAACTGGTGCCAAGATCTTAAGTACTAGAATACCAGTTCTGTGGGCTGGCATGTAGATGCCAACATCTAAAGAAAGGTGGGCAACATATTGCTAGTATTGAGATCCTCAGTGCTGAAGGATCAGTGCCAGGCAATATCTAAACTCAGACTGAGCCAATTCAAAGGCATGGTGACCAGTGGTGAGGATATGCCAGACAGACCCGTTTTGGGCCTTGAACTATCCTTTCAAGAGGCAGGATGAGGCAATCTCTGCTTTTTTTTTACTGGGACTCAATTAAGGTGACCTAGATCTGTACTCCTTTAATGGAGCAATGCTTCTACCTCTCCTGACCATAGATAATTTACACTCAGGGAAGATGATTTATTTGAGACATAAGTCCCAAAACTGAATTGATGCCAGACTCACAAGAGGACTACTTCAAGACAGGCCAAGAACAGAAAACAACAGAATTCCACTTGTCATCACCTACAGTCCACAAATTAAACCCCTCCAATATTGACAATATAAAACCTATCCTGGAAAATGACCCCTCACTCTCACAAGCCTTGGGGGAAAGGCCAGTCCTTGCCTACAGACAACCCCCTAATCTCAAACAAATTCTTTCCAGTAACCACACAACACACCTCCATCATAATCATCATGGAACTCACCCCTGCAATCAGCACTGGTGCCAACTCTGTCCACACATGTACACAAGCAATTTCTTCGCTGGACCCAACCACTTCAGCCACTACATCAGGGGCTCATTTAACTGCACATCCACTAGTGTGATCTATCCCATCAAATGCCAGCAATGCCCCACTGCCATGTATATTGGCCAAAGTGAACAGTCTCTATGGGAAAGAATTAATGGACACAAATCAGATATCTAAAAAGGCAACATACAGAAACCTGTTGGAGAACATTTTACCCTGCCCGGGAACTCATTAATGGATCTCTAAGTCACCGTGTTGTTTCAGGCCAATTCCACAAGCCAAATACACAGGGAGGGGGTTGGAACTTTTAACTTCATTTACAAGTTTGATTCCTATCAGAGAAGAATGAATAAAGACATTGGCTGGCTCACACACTACCTTCCATATCCTAATGACTTAATAAACCAAACAATGGGTACTTATAGAGGTACAAATTGTTCTTATCAGCTTCTTGTAACTTGAACAATCTAATTCACTATCTTGTTCTCTTTTTCCCTCGCCTACTTCCCCCCCCCCCTTTCCCTTATTTAATCTTGGATCTCAACTTTTAATACTCCAGTCATCTGAAGAAGTGGGTTGTGCCCAAGAAAGCTCATGATAACATCTACATGTTTTGTTAGTCTTTAAGGTGCTGCTAGACTATTCGTTGTTTTTTCAAGTTTTTCCGGTTACAGACTAACTCAGCTAGCCCTCTGAAGCAAGAGGACTTTTGGAAGAGATTTTTCTCAGACTTCTCAATCTCAGCCATTCCAGGAACTGAAGAAGGGCCCCAAAAGAAAGTTTTTAATAAACCACTCCTGCCTTTTGGGTTCTCAAACAGAACAATCTGCAAATGGCACATTTTTCAGGAATGTGGCCCTCATTGAGGCTCTTGTGAGAGGAGGTTGGTGCACCTAGCAATAAAAGACATCACTTTTCCTAAAAAGATGGCCTTTTTTTTTTTAATTCAAGAGACTTCTGCTCTCCATAGGAGCTGGACCAGATACCAGGAAATTCTCACAAGAAAATAAAGAAAAAAGTTTGCTTTATTTTCAAGGGGTATGAAGAGACTAATAACTATAAATAAATAACATTAAAACTACTAAGAATTATTTACACTTCAAATTATTTGCATAGTGAACAAGAAGCTGAGATACTGCTCAACTTCTGACTTGTGATCACAGCCAGTAAGAATGAACTATAAGATGGCTGGGATCACCTGGCATTTTATGGCCTCTGATGGGAGGCAAGAGGATACCTGGAGCAAAGATGCAGCCTCCAACAGACACTATTAGCCAACAGAATTTAATCTTGATTTCATGGACTACATGTGCACCAGGAGTCGAATACATATGGAAAAACACCCACAGGAATAACAATAAATTATAACAGAACAGTACCTGCTCTGTCACAAGGGGTATGACTCCTAATAGTATTAATGAGTCATGCAGCTGAACACAACACACACTTCCCATTTTGAACATTTATAAACATAGGCACTGCAGCAAAAATACTGAAGAATGTGGGGGCCTTTTAAAGAAGTCTTCAAATAATTATTTCTGTGCGAGATTGAATATTGCACTTCAGCTCGGCTATGTTACCTGAATATAATAAGTAATTGTTCTTATATTATCTCCCGCCTTCACTGAAAGGAGAGACTGATGATTGTTTGGGAACCAGAATTTACATGTTCTATTTACCTTCCAGGCAAACTTGAACCTTCCGCATATAATAATTTTACATAGAAACGCATTCTGTTATAGTAATCTGAACTGTGAACATCTGTCTTTTGTTTTTTAAATAATCCATGATATATGGTTAGAACATTGGCTCATTACTCACTGATGATTAATAGCTTGGAATGGCAGCTTTTGTAGTTATTAAAACTTACTGTTGCTATGGGCAAATGAAAAACCTGCCTTTGGACCAATATCATCATAGTGAGATCAGATCAGTAGAAAGAGCTAGAACTCTGTGGCTAATAATATAAACAAAATAAAATTAAAGTTTAACTCAGCAGTATAAGGAGTTCTATTTTTAATACATTCATTATGACTAAAATTTACCAATATAAAGCACTTATTTGTAAGGAATAAATATTTAGGCCACTTTCTTTTCAAATGTGGCTTTATGAACTTCATAGAAGTCTGTTTCGGTGGATACCGCAGCCCCCTAATTCGAACCCTCCAAATTCACAGTTCATTTGAGTAAAATTCACGGTCAGAGAATTTAAGAAATCATCAATCTCTGAGTTTCAGATATTTAAATCTGAAAGTTCATGGTGTTGTAACTATGTGGGTCTCGGCCCAAAAAGGGGTGATGTGGGAGGAATCACAACCTTATTGTGTGGGGGGAGAGGTACTTCTGTACTGCTGCTGGCATTGCTGCCTTCAGAGATGGGCCACTGGTGACCAGTGGCATTTGGCTGGAAGCCTAGCTGTGAAGGCAATGCCACCAGCAGCAGCAGGAAAAAAAAAGGGTGGCATGGTATGGTATTGTCACTCTTACTTTGGCACTACTATTGGCCATGGCACAGAAGTAAGAGTGAAAATGCCATACTATGCCACCCTGATGTCTGTGTTGCTGTTGGTGGCACCAGTGCCTTAAGAGCTGTTCTTCCAGCTGGCAACCACTGAGCTTCCTGCTGCCAAGGGGTATTTCCAGAGCGGGGCTGACCCAGACCTGGGAGCAGCCTATGCAGGGGAAGAGGAAGTCCCATCCCTCCTAGTCTGTCTGGACTAGCAGCTGGAGCTCAGCTTATGGTAGGAGTGTTCTGCCAGGTGTCCCCAACACTCAGAAGTTAAAGGGGCCTAAGGCTGGCTGTGTGTGCAATTGGAGGGGGTATCTACAGTACCCCTGCTCTGGACCAATGCATCCTAAGCAGTCACTCAAGTCGCCCACCATAGGCTGACACTGCGTTCCTCAAAACTAATAGCTCCTCACTCCCAAAGCATGACGGTAATCCTTATTTTGATGCTGTTACCTTCTGAGCTGAGTGCCTAGCCAATAGCTTCCACTTTCTGGCCACCGAGCACAAAAGTGAGGGTGGCAATACCATAACTCCCTACAACAGCCAGATTCCACATGGAAGACCAGATTTCATTACATGTTGTTCATGTCCATGAACATGGTATGACCTCACCCAACCCTAACAATTCCTGCAACGTTGACACAATTTCACTACTGGGACAGCATGGCATATTGTCCCTATAGAAATTTGCTACTGACAGATTAGAAGTGCTACCAGTGACAGACACTGGGTGCTAGTAACGTTTCTAGTATCTATAACAGGGCTACTCAAAATTGGAAACCCAGGGGGCCACAATGATACTCACAGCACATGCTGAGGGCCTCAGCTTAAGTGTGGTTGCACATACATGCAAATATATATGCAAATATATGCAGATTCTTTCACACAATGCCCTGGCGCTCCCGGCACTACCTGAGGACTAGAAACACCGACAGCCTGTACCCATTTGTTCCAGTCACCCTGTCCGCTTGCATCTTTCAATGCTCACCCCACCTGTGAGATGCCTTGCCATTGTACAGCTTGTTCAAGGATCCCACCCATGGCCCACATATTGAACCCCGTGTAAACCCGAAACACACTGCGGGCTGCAAACAAACGGGCCGCGTGTTGTTTTCTGACATCTATTTGCTGGTAGCCCATCTAGTAATTATGATACATATATAGTATGTCAGACAACTGAATGAATTTTTGAAGATGTTCTTAAAAATTATTACTGTGATTTAAGTAAAGTCCTAATCATAAATCACGCTGCCTCAACTCTGTTTCCATCCAGGGATACAAGAAGCCATACGAGCTGTTTGATATTTAAGAAGGTATTTCTGTGGGTATCAAAAAGAGAGATATTTTACTTTGGCTATTACTATAGGTAGACTTTTAAAACTGTCTTCTTCCTGATTCTCCCCAGGATAGGCCACTCTTCCCCTATTATACACATGAAATCAACATAAATATAGAATATAAGAATTTAAATACTTATTGCAAATAAGAAAGACTAACAATGAGAGCCAGAGTTTGTCCTTAATCATTGAATAATATTTAATTTTGTATTCAATTCAATGTGATACCTTGAATGAGGTGAGCATGATTGATACTCACAATCAGTTTTAGTCTGTCATACCCATTACAAGCCTGAATGAAGAAAAATATTAGTGAAACACACATCTCTATATCTGCTTGCCTAACTTCCATTAGACTACCAGTCCTCATGGCACAAAATTTATAGTTCTGTAATTCCCCCAAATCATATATTCCTTTTGCTTATGATCTAAACAGGAATTAAGTAGATTTCTTTTTCTTAGTCCTTAATGGACATTTGCCAACACCATACCACCACTTTGCAAATTCTTATAAATATTAGTCTCTTCTCCAGCTCACATGAATTATTCTGTTCACATAAGTAGGATGTGGGGCTCAGTGTGATCAAATTATTGATTCTAACCTTGTTCACCTCATTGTCCAGGTACTTCCTATAAATCAGACATAACGCAAATAGCTGAAACTTTACCATAATTATTTAACTGTCATTCAGTATTATTAGAAATAAACCATCTTTACTGCTTTGTTAATTCACTTCTATCTCCTAATATATAGCAGCTCCGTCAGCCCTTAAATGCTCAGGAAAAAGTTTTGAAGCATGTCTGGAAGTTTAACAAACCCAGGTTCTGATGGGCCAGGAGGAAAAGTGAATTCAAAAGTGAAGGGACATTCCTAGATATCAGCCTGCAGCACATCTTTAACAAGGGAGATGAGTAATGTACTGACTGTCAGTGCAGATCTCAGAAAAGTGGTATATTCTACACCCCACATGTTACCCCACTTAGTAAGTATATGGCCCCATTCTTCAGATTCTGAATGGTTCTCATTAGTAGTTTGGGGTGGTTTGTTTTTTTTTTTTGGAGAACTGTACAACAGCCTAGCCTCAAGGTGACAAAGATATGAGTAACTGTGGCACAAAAAAATGTAACTTCACCCATATCTCAAATCAGATGGGCGAAAAAAGTTCTTTTGGCTACTACTGCTACCCAGCATCCAGAAGTATATCATTGTCTAATAATGCACCTTAATATAGAACAAGACTTCAAATGGAAGAGTCATTTCTTCAAACAGCAGCAGTGAAGTAATCTTACCCAACTTTTCTAGCTGTTTCCCCACCTACAAGCATTATCTCTGTCTCATCTACATTGAGCTATAGCCATTCTGCTGTCACCCAAGCTCCAGTTCCACACAAGGATTGGATCATTCTATCAACTGCATGAGTTAGGTCAAAACGGACGGAGATAGATCTGGGAGTCATCAAATTAATTACTAGACAGCAACAGGCCTCTTCATCTCCAAATTGAAGAGGAGATATGTGGCACCCTCTCAGAAATATCTCTTAGGTCAGTGCAGCAATTGCCATGAGACTACTTATTACAAAATGGGCAGGGACAGTTGAACCACTGTTTGCAACTGCAAGGGACTTCAGATATATTAGTAAGACTTCATAATAAAGAAATCTAAAAGCAGTTGGCAGATCTAGAAAAAAATTGGCATGGGCTAATCCATCCATCACTCCCAATGCAGATTATATCCCATATCCAGGACAGTAACCAAATTTACTAGGACCAAGGAAAGGAAGTCTCATTTCTTGCTTAGTAAATTGTAGTTCATCTACAAACCATTAAAAATGATAGTCACCATTTCTTCAATAGCTGTTAATTAGACAGTATTCTAAAATCCCACAAAACTGTCAATAGAGTGGCCAGTTAGCTGAAGACCTCAGAAACTTCACAAAGTTCTCTGGAAAAATCACTATTTCGGTCAACCTCAAAATATGGAACTAATATTTAACATCTTGGCTCTGAGCTTAGCTTACAACTCATTCGTGATATTGTCTTCTTATCTACAACAGAAAGAGAGGGATATAAGCTCTCAATCACTATTTCCCCAGATCCTCCATATTTGAGCATCTCTAAGCATTATTTTTCACATCCTTTTGGCCTCCATAATATGGCCACTGAAGATCTGAAACTACATGCTTAAACAGAAGTCCAAGCAGGCTGTATACTCAGTACAAACACAAAACAAAAACGCCTCTGCCATTTTCCTCAAACCACCAATCTGTTGACCTAAAATGCCTTCAGCTACATAACAGCACCATCTGCAAATGTATTTAAAGTACAGGATTATGTTGTTGAAAAGAAACATTTCTTTCATCAACAAGCACATTATGTGAAAACTTTGAAAGACAACCAATATCCCTTTTGTAAAAAGTATCATTGTGCTGGACTTTTCCAGAGGTTTCTTTAGTACCTTCAGTTCCTGTTTTGGTAACAAGAGTTGAGACCACTCAAAACCATCAAAATGTTGTAGGGCCAGGCCTTAAAATTCTGGATAATTAAAAAACAAAATAATAGATTTTATTTCACAAAGAATGTGAAAGAAGTTGCTTGACAATGCTTAAAGAAATATACTGGGGTTTTTTCTCTTCACGGAACTACTTCAGGTCAACTGCCTATAACATTGCTTGCCCAGCTTCATTTATTTGAAGTAACTTCATACAACTCCTAAACAAAATACAGCAGACTCTAGTTGTTTTGAGAAAAGAAAAAAATATTATTGTCATTGTACTGTGATATTACCCAAATTAGGTGATTCTTGGGGGAAACAGAATTTCCCTTGTTAAATTGCATAATTTGTCCATTTCTAATATAGTTATAAAATATTTATATTCACAGTGCTTATGCTGATGCTTCTCCACACCTGCTGTAAGTATCTCTAATACACAATTATCTATAGAACCATCACTAATAGTTTTTTTATGCAATTTGAAAAACGGTAGAGAATTGCCTTCAGTTTGCATATTCTTTGAAATCTATAAAGGTATGAAGAGGCACACTATCACTCTGGAGGAGAGGAAACTAACACGCTTCTCTGGGTTCATTCAGCCCTAGCAATGAGCTCCTGGAAGGCTTCCTTTGCCTAGAGAAGAAGCTTTTAAAAGGGAAAACCTGGCACAGAAAGGGAAGGTGAACTTCTTGATTATTGTCAATGACTGGAGCCAGAAGGATCTTTGCACCACCACAGAAGAGCCCATGGTGCATGCAGCACTTTCAGATGCTTCCAATGTAACTGACAGGAAAAGTTGGGGCGATCAGATGCCATTCGTACATGATCTATAATAAGTGACCTAACATAGGATGGGAAAAAAAGGACTCAAAACCCCGGGACGGACTTGTCACATCTACCCACTATTTTGAATGTGGTCAGCACACACACAGGAAACTCAGAGTTTCTTCGTAGTTTTAAAAATCCTTCATTAATAGGCACATCATGCCCATACAGCTCCTCCCTAATTCCTAATATGATATCATGGAGAGGATGTAGAAACAACAGGAGGAGACTCCCTACTATGTAAATATGGCGAAAATGAAATGTAGTACATGTATACAGGGACAAATCTATCTTTTCTGGTGGTCTAGTGCGCCCCAGGATCCTTTCTACCTGAGAAGTGAAAGGAGTAGGTGCCAATGTCACAGTTCCTGCATTTGGTACCATGCTGATAAACATTGGTACTGGGGTACCCCTGAGAGAACCAGTACCAAAGAGTCAGTGCCATAGAAGATGGGGTCATAGACGTAGCTAGTACTGCAGGCACTTTTTTATAGTCCCTGTTCAGGAATCAGAGAACCTTTAGTCATTGACTTTCTTTAACCCAGGAGCCTAAGATGGATCTGGCACACAGTGGCTTACGTTTTACTTCTGTAGGCACAAAAGAGGATGACCTATATTTTGGCTCTTGAGAAGGATATAAATGCTCTCCTGGTTTTGGATGCTGACATCTCCTTTGAAAAGTGAGCCAAAGAGCTTAAAGCTGAGCTGCAGCTCACAGGAGCACTGAGAGATTAAGCCCATTTTTCCTCCAGATCTGAGAAGGCTTTCACAGACTGCTCCAAAAGGAAGAGTTTAAGGTACATTTTTCTTCCCTTTTAAGTTATGTCTAGACAAGAAAAACAAATTAATAGGTATGTGCCTTTTCCTCTGGTTAAAAAAAAATGTATCCATTGCTTAGGAGAATAACCACATCAAAAGAAGGTAAATTTTGCACCCCAGGGACATAACTTCTCCCAGAGAAGCTAGAATTCCAGTACTGAAAAACCTTTAACACTCACAATTTTCTAATACAATGGATATAAAAATAATCTAGTATGTACTATATAACTATACTAAAATAGACTTTTTACATATATAAAAGGGATTTAAAGATGCCCAGTGTGCAAGAGAATTAGACACTGCCAACAGGTCCATCTCACAGCCATGAGTGCTTAGAAGGATCTGAAGAAAGGCTGGCCCCAATTCAGCCTTTATACCCTTGCATGGGGGGAAGGGAATGAGGATATGCAAGGCATAGCCATCCAAGAAGAAATCTCCTCTCATGTACCTGGGGTGCACAGACATTACAATTACTCAATTATTTCTTCCAGAACCATTTATATCAATACTAGGATTTCTGATTTAAAAAATATCTTACTTACAAACATCTAGCTTATTATGAGTGACTTCAAATCTTAGGACATGAGGGGGAAAATGACTGTGTCATATATTTGCTGAGGCCAAATACATCCTTACTGGACTCTTTCTCCAAAAGAGGCAGTCCAACCTTGCAATGTCTGCATTTTAAAAGAAAAATCCTCACCATTGCAGCTCAGCTGATGGGAGTGCTAGTCTGAAATGATCACAGGCACTTATACCCTTTGCCACACCTGACCATGCTCAGAGTGCAGCTGTTGCTTAAACTGTGGTCTGCCTAGGCTAGAATTCTCACCATTGCTATCATTGCTGAAGCTGCACCACTGTTAATGTAATGGCAGGAAATCTGAAGAAAAAGTTAGAACAAACATTGCCAAAATGCATGTCTTACATGTGCAAATACAGCAGAGTTTTTGCAGCAGATGGCAATGAGTGTTTTGCTTTTGAGAATGCTTCTCTTTACTTTTTATCGCCTATGTAAATTTAGAAAAATATGAATATTCCCTATACATTATTTGGAATGTGCAGCACTAAGTGAAAAAATGGCAATATAGCAAATAGCTTCAATTATCTGAGCTATAAGTGTATTATACACTTGCAGTCTGTGTTATATATTACCTTAAAGCATGTACTATTGGCTTCTAAAATGCATTTTTTAAATTATTTAAAATACCCTGCCTAGAAAAACAAGATGATACACAGCTAGAGACGAATTATATAACACTGACAACTAAGTAGATTATTAATTAGTTTGAAAATAATCCTAACAAATTTTGCCAAGATGACACATCATTGTTTTCTGCAGTCTTCTTTATTTTCCAGAAGAGATTTCTCCCATGACCATTATATTTTGCAGAATTCTTCTTAGAATTCTCGCTCTTCTTACTCTGCTTGTTCTAAATTTCATTTTAAACTGTCCCCCCATACAACAAATGGCAGAAGAAAATCCAAAAGAAAATGTAGCAGAGAGCACCAACAAAGCAAGTCAATATGAGTTCCCATTTCTTCATAGTAAGAGTTCCAGAATCTTTAATTTCCAGCTACTCCTTATCAGAAATGAAAGTAATTTAAATTTCTTACAGCTACTGCTGTACTGCATCTTGGGGGCGGGGGGTGTCTCAGGATAGGGGGGTTTGGTGGATGTGGGGAGGCTCAAGGCACAGGGTTAGGGGCATGGGAGTTGCAGGAGTCACAGCACGGGCCTGGGGGTGTGGGAGCTCAGGGCAGAGGGCTGGGTGGGTGAAAAGGTTCGGGTTTCAGGGTGGGGGAGAGTGAGAAGAACCTCAGGGCTGGGGATGTGCATGGGGGTTGCAGAAATGTGGGTTGGGGAATGTGAGAAGAGGCTCATAGAAGAGGTTGGGGTATGGGGGGGGGACTCAAGAGTCAGGGTTGGAGGTGCATGAAGGGACTATGACCAGAGGTTGAAGATATGAGGAGGAGCTCAGGTCACGAGGCTTGGGCATGTGTGCGCAGGAGTAGTGCAGGGGGGAAAGAGCACTATTTGGAGGGGGGGGGACTGAAGCCACCCCCAAGGCTGCTTGCTGTTCCCCTTCATCATTGTCAGGGAGCAAGAGGAAAGCACTCAGTGCGGCTCACTCACTACTCTACCCCATCCCCTTCACAGCCAGGACGGAGAGGAATGAACATATGCAGTATGCTTTCTTCTCGCTCCCTGACAGGAAGGGGAACAGCAAGCAGCATCCACAGATGAATCTCAGGGCCCAGCTTGGGGGGTTCAGCCTCCCCTGCCCTTCCTAACTGGCACCCTGGGGCATCTCCAGACCAGTGGGGGAGCATGCCTCCAGCCAGGCCCTCTAGAGAATGACAGAGGCCCAAGCCACTTGGAGTTTAGAGGCCCCATCCCACCTCCAGGCCCCCAACTTATCTAACTTCTCATCCACAGGGTCATACTAAAATCAAAAGAATATATGAAAATGTACACTTGAGACATTTATTAACAATTAAGTCATTATACCAATAGCGTGGTTATTAAAATTTGGCATTTTTGGAATGCTTTTCTGGCTTTCATGTGTACAAACTCGTTTATAATTGAAGAAAAATCTAATTTATGTGCAACATCACCGTTAATATTAAGCATTGCGAGCCCATCAAATGCTCTTGTCCCATTGTAGAATGATGATAGTCCTTTACTTGTTTTAACACATTGAATGTGCATTCACCTGAAGCCACTGATGCAGGGAGACTGACAAAAATACGTAATGCAATTGTGATATTAGAAAATTCAGTTGATGGGCCAATATCAAATATTTCTTGAAGCAGTTCTTTTGGCTCGCAGTCCAATTTAAAGTTGGTGGAATGTATGAGTTTCAGGAAGATGATCTTGTTACAAAGATCTTTTGAAATTTGATTGTTGTACCTTTGTTGAAACTGTTCAGCCACTGATTATAGATCTTCATCACTTAGTTCTCTGAACCCCCAAAGGAATCCAAAAAGGGTACAAATTTGTCACAGTGACTCAAATCGACATGTAAGACCAGATTTGATGGAGTCAATAATAACAAAAACATTGACTTGATAGTGCCTTTCTGCATCAGATTGAGGGTATGTCTACACTAGCCCCCCTAGTTCGAACTAGGGAGGCTAATGTAGGCATTTGAAGTTGCAAATGAAGCCCGTGGAATGAGGTGTAACAGTTAACTCGAACTAAAGACTTAGTTCGAGTTAACGTTTGACTGCCGCGTGTAGCCGCGGGCAATTAGTTCGGACTAAGGGGATTTAAAAATGGCGCCCTGATGGGAAGATGCAAATAAAGCCCGGGATATTTAAATCCCGGGCTTCATTTGCAACTTTGAATGCCTACATTAGCCTCCCTAGTTCGAACTAGGGGGGCTAGTGTAGACATACCCTGAGATGTTAGGCTGTGATTGGTGGAAAACTCAGATGAAATGTCAATATCCTGTGCTACTGATTTGGACTCAGAAATGACTGCGTCCCATTGATCATGAATCTTTTGAATATCTTTAAGAGGTCGTTCAATGTTATCCCTCTCTACAGCTAATGCAGCATTGCGTGCTTCAATTACAAGATTAGTTTCGTGGATCATGTTTAGTAGCTTCATCCACATCAGGGGTGGGCAATAATTTTTTGCTGGGGACCACTTCAAAAATGTGTGAAGTGGCCGCAGGCTGCACCAGAAGGGGTGGGGCTTCAAACAGACGGGCTAGGGTCAGGATGCTTCTGGGCTTCCCCACGCACAGACCATGATTGGTCTGGAGGTGGGGGAGCTCCTTTGCCCTCCCCCCCAGTTTCCCCTGGGCACCCTTGCCTCTGGTGGTGGGAAGAGACTTCCCATACTCCCCCACCCCCAGGTCAATCAGGGTCTGGGGGCGGGAGAGCACACAAAGCCTCCTCCTGCCCTGCCAGGAGCACAGGGCGATTCTAAGTGCCGTGTGCTCCTCGCAGGGTGGGGGCAGGGGAGAGGAAACTTTGTGCACTCCCCTCGCTCCCAGGCCAATCAGGGCTTGGGGGCAGGAGAGCACACGAAGACTCCTCCTGCCCTGCCAGGAGCGTGTGGCGCTTCTAAGAGCTGCAAGCTCCTCGCAGGGTGGGGGCAGGGCGGAGGAAACTTTGCGTGCTCCCCCTGCCCCCAGGCTCTGATTGGCTTGGGGGCAGGGGAGCATGCAAAGCCTCTTCCCCACCTGCCAGGAGAGCACACGCTTCAAAGCACTGCGTACTCCTGGCAGGTCAGAGGAAATGTTGTGCACTTCCACCCGCCCCCAGACTCTAATTGGCCTGAGGGTTGGGGAGCATCAGGACCTCCATGGGCCCAATCAACCCACTTGGTGGGCCAGATCCAGCCCACAGAGGCCCTTTTGCCCACCCCTGATCCACATGGATGCCATTAAAATGCATTCAAATTTGGATGTATACTTCTGAATTGACTTATTTTCACAGCACAGGCTCGCACTGAGCCGAAGAGATTTAAGCTTACTTAAAGCCTTTCTCACAGAGTACAAATGCTGTGCAACAGGTTTCACGCCATCAATTCATACTGACTATCTTGTTGTTGACATCCCGTGAAGGGAAACAGGCAGATGCTGCTTCAGAATTTCCCACTTTCGAGGATTTTGTTCAAGGAAGACTGCTTGTACTCCACTGTACTTCCCAGCACTTCATAACACAGAATCACCAATGTAGCTACAGAAGCTACTCCAGTCACGCAGATGAAAACTCAAATGTGACTGAAAAATTGGGGAAGGCCCGAGATCCCACAATGACTTGAATACATTTTTTGCAGGTATATAAACCTTCTTTTGTGGTCTCTCTTATAACTGCAAGGTGTATAATAAATGGAAATGATGTGGTAAAAAAAATGTCAAAATTTGATGCCCGTCTCCTAAGGCCTGGGTCAAATGGTTCTCCTGCCCCCCTCCGTCCCCCGACAGGGCCTGCCTTCAGCCAGCCCCTTTAAGCTGCCTGCCTACTGCTTACTGCAGCACCCTACAGAATAGCTTCAAGAGCTTAGCTGGGAGGGCACCACACTTCCTCCTGCAGCCGAGTGCCCCAGTCTGCCAGATCTTATCAGAGAGGTGCACTGGCATACTTTCACCTATGCTCCTTATTTAAAGACTACTGTTGAATTAGCAATTTCCCATGTCCTTGAACTGACCCTTTATTTGTATTCCCAAATATGTATCTTTTAACATCAAGAGACCTAATATCTCAGACTCTCAAATGCCACAGATATATAAACAATACAAAGATCATGCATTTGTTCATATTGTACTCGATACAGATCATTTATCCCATGCTCATCACCACAGTCTCCGAACACCTTCCAGTAGTACATTAAACCATGTGGCTAAAGTTTCATGTTTTTTCTTTCATCATCTCCTCAGCAGAAGTGTATACAGTGGAGTGTTTTGGTTTGGAGTAACACGCATAATATTATGTTTATGTTAAAAAATGTACAGTCAAAGAAATGCACCTTGAACTTAAAGTGGAAGGCAATGAGACTCATGATAGGTCACAGTTACTATAGCAATTCAATCCCCTCTTGGGGCAGCCTTCAAGAAAGCTCTGTCTGAAATAACAATATCTATACATTCAGTTCGACAAATATGTAAATGCTGTATTAGACTGCTAAGTTTCAGATTCACCTAAACAGAACATTCTGTGATAGTCACACATAATTTATAATTGTTTGTTCACTGAATGAACCTGATCTTACAGCTCTTAATCACATGAGCAAGGACTGGATTTACTATTTTGTTTGTCCTGTACTGTTTATTTCATATAAATACTGCAAAGCACTCTTGGCAAGAGAGGAAAATTTATGTTGTCCTGAAGTATACAATAATAATTTCACATTTTGGTTACTAGTTAGTATCATGGACATTGCAAAAAGGATTTAAATATCAATGCAGTTTTAAAATAAATACATATTAAAGTTTTCAACTATTACAAAGCCTGATACTGGCAATCAAGAATCCCAGGTCTTCGTTAACTTAAAACTTGATTAAATGCCCTATCATTTACCACTGAACTTTTATATCGAAGTCAAGCTACTGTATATAGTAAATACCTAAATCGGTTACTAAAACATCCAAGCTATTCTTCTCCATGGTGGTATGTAATAAGAAATTGAGGAAACACAAACATATCAGAATCATATACAAAATACAAGAGATTACCACTTATATCCCAAGAATAATATACAATCTTTTTCTTGTGCTGCACTGAAGCAACAACTTTGATGAGTATTAACAGACTACACAGAAGAGGCACAAAGAGCGAGAGATATGATTAAAGCAAGTGATTGGCATTGGGCATAATTACTTTCCAAGCAAAGATTCTTCATGACAATTAATTAGAAAAAATTATGATCAATGTCAGACAACTACACATCAATTCCCAACAAATGACATGCCTAGTTTTTGACATGAAAACAAGTTGGAATGGATGCCAATCATTAAATGTGCATCAAAATGGTAATCTTTTCAATGATACAAACAAAACTGCCACAGATTCCAAATATATAATTTGTAAAATCAAATAGCACCTATAATAAGTGTTCAGAGTATAGGAAAATATCAGTAGTGTTTTTTCTTGTAAACAGACCATTTGTTTGAGAGATTTAGGAACATATTACTCACGTCTACAATTCTTTCTCTGTAATCTAAATGTCAGATCCCATGAAATGTTTTAAGATGACTAGCAAGACTTCAGAATTTATTAGTTTTCAGGACATTATACACTTGAATGAAAGTCAACAATTCAAAAGAGAAAAATATCCCTAAAAATCAAATTATGTTTGTCCTTAATCCTCTATAAGCAAAATAATCTGTTGCACCTTACATATATTTCCAGAAAATCTTCAGAAACATAATTTAAATAAAATATTTTTCATATAACAATTTATTTCAGCCTACAGTAAACTAAAATCGGGTGATAAAATATAATTTTTTAATAATGTATTGCTACTATTATGGTATCGCTACAGTTGTGTAAAACTAATGGTAAAACCACCAGTGTCCCTGAATAGGCACGGGGCAAATACTGTTCAATGCCCCATGCTTGTAGTCTCTCCTTAGCAGTAGAACTAGTATATTTCCTTTGTGCAAATTTGGGGATTCTGGCATGTCTCCATGGTGGTATGTAATAAGACATGGCTGTGAAGCCACTTCCTTCCTTGCAAGGAGCCTTATGGGATACCTGCATAGATGTACATACAGGACTGGGTCAGGTAGGGCTAACCAATCTTGGGAAAAAGTGGGAGATGGACAGAAGGACTTGTTATGTTGCATATATTTTCTTCTGTCCTGCGATGAATGTAAGGAGGTACAGAGACTGCTCCAGCTACTTAAAAATTATTTGTGTATGATTCTTCCGTGATCTTCTCTCTTTGACTATATAACCAGCATAGTAGATAGGGAGGGAGCAGTAGATGTGATCTATCTTGACTTTAGTAGGCTTTTGACACATTCCATGAGACATTCCCATTAGCAAGGGGGAATATGGTCTAGATGACATTATTATAAAATGGTTTGAAATTCATTGAAAGACCATACTTGAAGAATATTATCAATGGTTCACTACCAAACTGGCAGGACATTCTGGCTATGTCTACATTGCGCATTCTTGCGCAAGAAGATATGCAAATGAGGCGTGGCAATGAATATTGCCGCGCCTCATTTGCATACCTAATGAGCTGCCATTTTGTGCGAGGGGCTTTTGCGCATGAAGGAGCAGTCTACACTGCTTCTTCTTGCGCAAAAACCCCCCCTTGCGCAAGAGCCATTCTGTCGCTTATTTTCAGGCAGAACAGCTCTTCTGCAAGAGGGGGGTTTTGTGCAGGAAGGAGCAGTGTAAACCCCCTTGTGCAAAAACCCCCTTGTGAAAAAGTGGCGGCTCATTAGGTATGCAAATGAGGTGTGGGGATAGTCATCACCACGCCTCATTTGCATATCTTCTTGCGCAAGAATGCGCAATGTAGACGTAGCCTCCAAGTGTGGTCTTGCAGGAGTCAATCCTGTTCAATATTTTCATTAATGACTTGGATTGAAAATTTGTGAATGACTTCAAACTAGGAGGAGTTGCAAGCATCTTGGAGGACAGGATTAGATTTTAAAACAATCCTGGTATACTGGATAATTAAGACTAAATTAAATAAAGGAAAGTGTAAATACAGTACTTAGGAAGACAATATCAAATATACAATTAAAAAATGGGGAAGAACTGGGTAGGCATTAGCACTGCAGAAAAAAAGAAGCTGTTGATTATAATGGTTCACAAATAGTCAACAGTATGATGCTTTTGAGAAAACAGCAAATGTTCTGGGGTGTACTAACAGGATTATTTTATGTATAATATGGAAGGCAATTGTCCCACACTACTCTGCTCTGATGAGGCCTCAGTGGAGTCCAGATTCCATTTCTGAGTGCAACACTTTAAGAAAGACTGGACAAATTGGATAGAGTCCAGAGAAGAAGAAGAAGAACAACAACAAAAACCCTCAATTGGTTTACACACAGTCCATGAGGAAAGGTTGAAAGAATTGGATATATTTAGTCTTCAGAAGAACATGTTAATAGCCTTCAGATATGCAAAAGACTGTCAGAAGAGTGGAGCCTCACAGCCAGTGGCTGCCGAGGGATTGGCACTGACTGAGCGGAAAGTGGGGGAATGCTTGGGGGAAGAGCCATGGTGGTTGTGGAGCCCTGCAGCCAGTAGTGCAGTTTTGAGAATGTGCTTTCACAGGGCTACACTCCTAGCTCCCTGCTACAAGGCTCTGCAGCCACCTTACCTCTCCCTTCATGCACCCTCCACAGTCCCTGCTGGGTCAGTGCTAGCCCTTCTGCTGCTGCCAAAGCAGAGCCTGGCAGCTAGTGGCAGCAGAGGGACTAGCATTGACCTCTGCTGATCTGGCAAATCCCCTGGCTCAGGACTGGTCAGGTCCCAAGGGAGCCAGACTAGGGATGTTAAATTTTGATTAATCAGCTAATTGAATAGTTGAACACTCGCTATCCCACTGTCTCTCCCTTTGTGAGAGGGTTCCTCCTGCATCTTTCCCTCTGAAATGTACAGGAGCTGCCCACAGCTCTTGTGTATTTCAAAGGGAGAGAGGCAAGTGGGTTCCCTCTGCCTCTCTCCCTCTGAAATGTACAGGAGCCACCTGAGGCTCTTGTATATTTCAAAGGGAGAGAGGCAGTGGGTTTCTGCTGCCTCTCTGCTTTTGAAATGTACAAGAGCTGCAGGTGATTCCTGTACACTTCAGAGGAAGAGAGGCAGCGGAAATCCACGCCAGCAGGTTCCCCTCTGTGCCTCTTCCTTTGAAATGTACAAGAGCCGCAAGTGGCTCTTGTACATTCCAAAGGGAGAAGAGCAGCAGTGGGACCAACGCGAGGAGGACTGTTTCAATCCCCACTCGCGCTGTTTCCCTGCTGCTCTCTGCCTCCCGTGCCCTCTGCAAAGACAATGCTGGAGTGGGGGGAGGAATGGCTTTTAAGCCGGCTCTCCCCCAGCACCGGCTCATGCTCCCCCTTTGCTGCTTCTCTCTATTAGAGGCAGCGGGGCAGGGGGGAGGGGGAAGCGACTAGTCAAGTTCCTACTCGACTACTTGATAAGCATTTTGCTTATCAGGTAGTCGACTAGTCGCTTACATCCCTAAGCCAGACCAGAGAGGTACAACCTGTATAAGGATAATTGAGCACTGGAACAGTTTATCTATAAAGGTTGTACAATCTCCATTATTGGAGGCTTTTAAAAACAGGTTACAAAACACCTATCAGGGACAGTCAAGACACATCTAAACCTGTCTCACCACTGGGGGGTGGACTAGATGACCTCTTGAGGTCCCCTTTATTTCCATGATTCTGTGATTCTCAGGAAGATACTCCGCTATTCAGACAGGGTGCTGAACTCAGAATTTGCCCCAGAGTTCACACATAACACCAGCAGAATTTACTGTGGACACAAATACTCTCACCCCTCTGGAAATAACTGATGTCATAAATATCTTAGGAGACAGGTTCTTAAAATTGTTCAAGAGTAGACCACATACCTACACATTTGTGATCACCCAGCACAACCTCTTCTCCCACTCACAATTTCCCCTACCCATGTGGAGATTACAAGTAGTAAGGTAAGTTTTATCCTTTCTTTGAAAAGAGTCTGGATGCCCAGAGAAACAATTTGAAGAAAGAGCACCATCTCTCTAAGGATCCCTACACCTCAACCCAACCTGCTGGACTCAGGGACAAAAAACTGTTGGAAGCAGCCAGCCAGAAACTCGGCAGAAAGCAGCAAAGAAAAGCATCTAAAGCGTGGATCTTCAGCTTGTGATGTCAGCTGCATCTCACTGTTTTCTACAGTTTTCACCCAGAACATTTTTCCTCTCTGCTGATTGGCTGTTTAATCCCACTCCCTCCCTCAGTTGCTTTACTTCATCTTCTCACCACCAGCCTTCCAGGCACCTTTCCCCTACACATACACTTCCTCTTTTTTCCTCATCTCCCACTTTAATGTCCTTTCCACCATTCTTGCCTCTTTTTTCAACGGCCTCCCAATAAAGCCCTATAAAACACTACATTAAAATGAGAGACAAACTAAACATCATATTTCAATCATGAGATCTGCAAACTACCACATTGTTCATCTTTTCACCCTTTTCTGTGTTGTCTGTTTAGACTGTCAGGTCTTTGGCCATTTCTTATTCTATGTTTATACAATACTAGAATAAAGGTTTCCAATCTCAGCTGAGGTCCCTAGGCACTGGCACAAAATAAATATTAGTATTTTTAGTAATTGAATTTCTGGAGTCCATAGGAGCCCTAGTCATAGATCAGGACAAATGTAGTATTTTGTCTGTTTTCTCTGGGAAGAAACTGGCAAGATGCTGCACAGAGGCAGGAGCAAGAGAAGTTTTGAGGAGTGGGTCAAAAGTGGGGAAAATGGAGTCTGGGGTTGTCTGTGTGGAGTTCAATAAAGTGGGGATGGTGAAGGTTTTATTTCTAGGAACTGCAAGGGGAGAGAATGAATTTGTAGTGGTCATAGGATTTCAGTCAGAGTCACTCAACAGTGCAACAAGAGCAAAGAAAGTACACAGTAAGAGTAAGTCAGGGCAGATTTTGTGATGGAAGAGAGGGGCAAATGAATGAAGAACCAGAAAGAGTGAACCATGGAGAAAATCAACAAGCATGTCTATGGAAGAAAAGGAAGAAAAGAAAGTAAGAAAGGGCTGAGAAAAGACATGAAGTCACTGAAGCTCATGGACTGGACCTCAAAGAAAGGCCAAGTAACAGGATGGATGGAAGTGCTAATGAACAATGGTGAAAGATACTAGATGACGGCCTAAATGGAGGAACTCGGCAAGAGAGAGTAAGTGCTTGGTGAAGTCCAAACAAACGAATGGTCCTCTCTGTGAACAGAAAAGGGCAGCAGGTCAAATGAAGAGGCAATGACAAGGAAATATTTAAGTCATCAACATGGAAGCTGAAGTTGCCAAAGATGATAGTAGAAGATTACAAGAGAAAGAGGGAGATCCAAGAGTTTAAATCAGAGAGGAAGGCTGATGGCGAGGACTTGGATGGATGGCAGATGACAATGACATGGAGGGAGAGAAAAAAAATCAGAAGAGCTTTTCAAAAGAGGGAAAGTAGTGGGATAGGGAGGAACAAGAGAGAATTCCAATACCCCATCCCTTTCTGATCCACACTAGGCAGAGTAAGAGGTAGAGACATGTCTGAAAGAGTGCAGCTGCAGAGTGTCAGGGTAAGAGATAAAGATATCTGTGAAAGGTGAAAGATGGAGGATTTGAGATAAAAAGAGGTCATATCTGGCAGATATTTTCAGAGATGGAGTAAGCATTCTTCACACAGCGAGAGAGAGGAGGTAGGAAGGAAGAGGGGAGGCTGTGAAGTTAGGAATGATGGCAAATGAAGGATAGTTCTGCTGGGGGGGGGACTGGTGTGGGAAGTGCAGTGATGACAGAAGAAGGGTGTAAGGCAGGTAAGGATTGAGGCAAATGTCCCCAGAGAACAGGAGGAAGCAAAGGAGGATGAGACATGGAATATGGATTTGTGCTGATGGAAGGAGGATGGGAAGTTATGGAGGGGGGAAAAAAGAATAGGGATAGCCAGTGGGAACTGTAGGGAGATGATAAAAAGGATGGGGAAATGGAGCAATGGTTGGAAGGCAAAGGTGGGATGGATATTGTTATATAGAAGGGTGTGGTGATCGTTGTAGATGGACCAGGTTCCAAAAACAGTAAATCAAAATAATAAGCAATGCACCACCTTCTGTGATCACCAGTAAGTACTCTGCAGACTACCACTACAAAGTTTGGGTGCAGTTGCAATAAGAGAAAAAGGAAAACCTCTCATAATATTGAAGAAAATCTAAAAGTATGTCAATGGATAGAATCATCAATAACACTTAAATATAGCAGCAGTTTTCCAGTTCTAATCTGGAAAAAACATAATATCTAACCCTGAAATCTATATAAATTCTCATAATAACAATCATCTTCATTTTAAAGCATTCTGTAGCCTAAATAGCCATTTTAAAATCACGTCTACCAATAAAAAATTGGACTCTAATAGTAATACGTAACTAAGACTGAAGAAAGAAGTGGTAAAATTTATAATTTTACAGGCCTTATAAATTGATTTTAGCCATTATTACATTAAACATAATTCACTGAAGGTGACGGAATGCTTATTTGGTTAGATAGCTAATGTATCCCTGAAGAATAAAAGCTACTTTAATACATCACATTGCCATAAAGGTGCTATAGACAGCAAAAAGAACATTTTGTCAACTTCAGGAAATAAGAGAACTATTAAGAATTATTTAAAGCTTCATAAAGCACCACGAAAATGTGTGACTGTCAATAAGGGTAGACATTAATCTTTCCATTCCTTTGAACACATTTTCGCTGTGCTTTGGCTTACCAGATGTGCAGTTTCATGTGGCTGGGAATGCATGTTAAATTGCTAAGTTAGAGGTGAGAGCTTTAGAGAACTAACATCCCTTGAGGGGCAAGGTTCCACTAAAAGAATCATCAATGTTACAAGAGAAGAATGTCACTTGCACCTTTCTATGCATTTTGCAGTTGCCAACCTGAGCGCCTTCCACCATCATAAAGACTGCTGAGGTTAAAAATATCCTCCTATTTCAGATCTAGGGGAGGAGATGATATAGGCTTTAAAATCACTAGTGCAAGGAAGAAAACATCCCACAGGCAATATACAAATACCATCTGAAATAAAAGATCTCTTTTTTTCACTCCAATAGAAATCCTCCAAAGCAACAATTACAGAACTGAACAGACTCAGGACAGAGGATGACTTGTAACCTTTAGCAAATTAGACTCTTTTGATCAAGACAAGCATGAATAAGACAATAGAAGCTTGTTTCTGGCTTTTAACTGATATTTGAACCTGCATTTTTTCCATGACTACTAAATACTTTTAGTCTGGCTTTTTACAAAATCAGCCTACCAATGATGGTATAAAAAAGTCTGAAACCATATAAAAATCTGAAAACAAGATCATTGGAAATTTGCATTACTTATGTGTGGAAAAGCAATAGATAAGTTATATGGGTTACCTCAAACAAATGATAACACCATCTTTATAACACACTATCATAGCACCACATTACACAGGACAAGATCAAATCATGTAGAGTCCTCGGGTAGGGGTAGGAGGGTTAGTGCAGCTACTTTTTCCAAACTTTATTCACTTAGAATAGACACTACACCATCAAAGTTGCCTGACAAAATGCCAACAGTGGTCTTAGCACTGTAAAAGACAAAGAGAATATAGCTTCTGCCCCAAGGAGTTTACAATCTAGATAGAAAGTTTAGCTGATGTTAGATAATGGTGTAAGGATTCATTTCCCTCTACCTGGAAATGTATTCCTATTTTTAAAGACAGAATTTCAAACAGCATGGGTAACACCCTTTAACTATGCTTATGTCAGATATGCTCAGTTCACAAATTAATTTATTTTCTTTGGTTGCAAGGCTTACAAATGAAGCTTTGAAAATTAAACTAGATCCTTTCATTCTTGTGAATCATCATGGATATTAAAGGTTTTACAGTAAAGTCCTTTGTAACTCCTGTGCAACTGTCGCTGTCTTCAAATTATGATCTCACTGACATTGCTGTAGCTCAGTTACTTTCGAAAGGATTGCACAGATAGAACTAACTGGAAAATAATAAATGCATATGTTATTTATGCACAGGAAGTAACAGAATACAGCCTCCTATCACTCTGAACTGTGGTGACTTCTAAAGCTAGTAAATATTACTGTGTACCGTGCAAAGACAGCTCCTTCACCTCACAGAGCTCAATTTCCTCACCCCACTCTGTTGGTGGGAGCCTGGAGTAAATCAGTTCCACTTCAGAGAGTTTCCAAGCCACTTACGTCAAGTACTTACTCTTCAGCCAAACAAACATAACACAAAAAAGGAATACCTCCCCCTGCCTCCACTCTGTGGTGCTGATTTGTTATGCTAGTCTCTGGGTGCCAGTCATCCCCTAAACAGTCCATTTGTTATTTCCTCCGAGGGGATGAGAGCAGCCGTCATCCCAGGAGCAGGCGCACTGACTGGAGGCAGGCAAAGAGCGCAAGGGCCCTGGGGCCCAGTGAGTCAAAGAGGCCCGGGGCTCCCAGTCACCGCTACTGCAGCAGCAGATGGAATCCAGGCCCTTTAAATGGCCGCTGAAGCCTCAGGCTGCACACACTAGATGGTGCTGGTGGAGGCGGAAGCATGGTCTGGGTGGTGGTGAGGGTCGGCTGCCACAGCCCTGCCCATTCTGCCCAAAATCCTGACTCTTCTGGGAGCACAGAACCGACCTCCTCCCCCACACCTTACCTTGTCAACTTGCCTGCCCAGGAGTAGCCAAATCTCTCATTTCTCTTCTTTCTCTCGAACTAGAAAAGGGGTTTTAAAAGGTCACATGCAGCCCTTAATTGGACTCACGTAACCCTATACGACCTGAGATAACCTCTTTTCAGTTTACTGGGAAAAAATATTTACTAACCTTCTGTAACAGTTTTTTCTCTGAGATGTATTACACATGTCCATTCCACTATGTTTCCCCTTCTAGTACAGTTTCAACAGCTGTTAGAAATTTCTCATTTAGTGGTAATCATTGGAGCAGCTGGAGTGCCCTCTACCGCCATGCATCAATCGTGCCAATATAAAACACCCCAAAAACCTCAGCCCTCTCAGTTCTTTCTGGAAAACTCTTATGTGGAGAGGCAGGAGGGCAGATCATGGAATGGAGACATGCTACACAACTCAAACAACAACAGTTACAGAAAGTTAGTAACCATTTTCCTTCTTTGAGTGACTGCACTTGTACATTTCACTCTAAGGGCTCATCTAGACTACGGGGAATGGTCAAAAGAAGATGTGCAAATTCCGCGGGAATTTGCATATCTTCTTCTGATCACACTTTCGAAAGCGGAGTTAAGACGCAGCTTAGTAGTTAAGACGCGGCTTTTTCAGCAAACCCCTCCCTTTGTCGAAAAGCTGCATAAACCTCTTTTTTTGAGGAAGAGCGGCTTTTCGATGAAGGAGGGGTTTGCCAAAAAAGCCGCATCTTAACTACTTTCACTTTCGAAAGCTCCACTTTCGAAAGTGCCATCGGAAGAAGATATGCAAACTTCTGTGGAATTTGCATATCCTCTTTCAACCGTTCCACGTAGTCTAGATACGCTCTAAGGGTATGTCTACACTGCCACCCTAGTTCGAACTAGGGTGGCTAATGTAGGCATTCGAACTTGCAGATGAAGCCCGGGATTTAATTGCAGAAGGAGTAATGGTAGTTCGAATTAGGAGCTTTAATTCGAAATACCTAGTCCGTGCCGCGTGTAGCCGTGGTCAGGTAGTTCGAACTACAGGGCATTTAAAAATGGCGGCGCCCTGGAACATGCAAATAAAGCCCGGGATATTTAAATCCCGGGCTTCATTTGCAAGTTCAAATGCCTACATTAGCCACCCTAGTTCAAACTAGAGTGGCAGTGTAGACATACCCTAAGTGACTCCCCAAAGCAGTTAAATAGATGGAGGAATCAGAGTTCATGGACACACAAACTGAAGAACCACTGAACCAAATTTGGCATCATCTCTGGAATACTGAGTGATAGCATAATGGCAGGAGAACATGTGCACCCACCACCAGACTACTGCTTTACAAATGTCCTGCAAAGGAATCTGTGCTAGGAATTCTGCTGAGGATGCTTGAAACCTTGTGAAATGGGAAGTCAGGTTAACTGGTGTCAAAATACCTGTCTCGTAATAAGTGTGAATGCATTAAATAATCCAAGACTAAACGATGTGTGAAAAGACTGGGAGACCCTTCATTGTGTAAGCTACAGTTACAAATAATAAGTGTTCCTACAGAATAGTTTAGTTCTTTCTATGTAGAAAGCTAAGGCCTGGACAACATTCAGTGAGTGAAGATGTTGTTCATTCCTATTTGCCTGCAGTTTCAGGTAAAAGGCTGATAGATAAATTGCCTGATTGCTATAAAACTGAGATCAGGAGGAAACTGGGGTGAGGACATGAATACACCTTATCTTTAAAGAAGACTATGTCTGGAGACTCTTATGTAAGGGTTTGGAGGTCTGCCACCCTTCTGAATGAAGCAATGGTCACTACGAAAATTACTTTCCATGAGAGGCATAATAAGGAGTAAGTTGTCAAAGGTTCAAAGATGTTCCCATAAGCTTCAATAAGACCAGATTCAAGTCCCAGGGAAAAAGTCTCTCTTACTTGATAGCAGTGTTCCCTCTAAGATTTTCCATCCGTGAGTGGAGTTAGTTTTATCTTGTGCACCAATATTGATGTCATGTGCACTTGTTTGGATGCGTGTCACTGTGGCACCCACCAGCTACCAAGGAGGCATCTACATACCATCCTTAGCTCAAAATAAGATACGCAATTTGCGCTACACAAATTGCGTAGCTTATTTCTATTGTGTTTCAATATACCTTATTTTGTAATAACCTGCTATTTCAAAATTCCCCTTAACCCTCATGGAACGAGGATTACCGGGACATCGGAATATAAACTGCCCGTTATTTTGAAAATCTATTTCAAAATAACGGACTGCTTCAATAGATGTAGAATAGCAATTTCGTCATACTTCCAGTGTCCCAAAATAGATCCACAGTGTAGACGTACCCTAGCAAAATATATATTTAATTGTTATGGAAGAAAAATACTAAAACAAGGGATAATTAACAAGGTGCATGACCCTGAACCCACCCACCCATCCTGAAAACCACCCAGCTCTCAGTCTTCCTTTCTCAACAGTAAACATGCCCGTTTTTAACCTTCCCTTTTAGGTAAAGTTTTCTAAACCGTTTTTTCTTGTATTTACTCTCCTCTGGACTATTTTGTCCTAAAGTGTGGAGCTCAAAATTGGACACATTACTTCAGCTGGGACCTCTGATTTCAGCAGGTAGATTCTAGATAGCCCAGTAATATAGTGCAAATAATAACTAATAAACTACCTCTGCACATTTTTCAATCTGTAAAATGGCCATAATTACTTAGCATTCCTATCTTAAGATCTTTTTTATTATATCATGTAGCATTTATAAACTCCCCCAAATGTGATTAATTGTGACCATTTTGCTAGGAGGGGTCCCTTTTGTTGTATTTAAGCCTTTACTTGATCATTATTACATGTGTTATATTATAATTAACAAGACCATCAAACCACTACCCCAAGTTCTAAATCTTCAGTGACATTATAGCCTTTGCAATTTCTGTGGAGATTTGAAATATACCTACTAGAAGGTAAAAGTTAAATACAGCACATGGACTGAAGCTAATGACTTTTTGAGAGTTCATGTCTCATTTGAAGGGGATTACTGCTATTACAAACCACAGAAAACACTTAATGGCATTCACGATGTTTAAAAAAATATATCAGCAGTTCTGTTGGGTGACTATGATGGAAACTGGTCATTCTTTGGAGATTAATAAGCAATTTCTATCAATGGGCAGCATGTGCTCTGGTAGAAAACCATCCCCAAAAAAGCACCATTCTCAGAGGATTATTTTTAACAATGCACTGTATTGCATATTTAAGAGGAAACTTGTGGTTACCACCACCATCCCACAAATTAGTCACTTACTCCGACACAATGCAACTGATCCCATCCAGTCTGGAGGATGATAAAGAAGATGCGGAAGGGGATGCACAAGAGTTCAGAGCCACTTGGTTAGATGAGTTCCCTCTCATCTAACCTGCCCTGATCCCGGCTACTGGAGCTGCCACCACTGCCACTCCCCACGTGGTGACTCGGACCCAGGCCCCAGATACCACAACTGCCACTGCCATCTCCCCAAACAGTGGCTTGGACCCAGGCCCCAGCTGCCGGAGCTGCTGCTGCCGCGACTCCTCACAGTAACTTGGACCTGAGCCCCGGCCACTGGAGCTGCTGCCACTGCCGGCTGCAACATGGAAGCTCAGACCTGGGCCCTGGCAGCCAGAGCTTCCACCACCATGGCTCACCACATGGCAGCTCGTACCTGGGCCCCAGCAGCTGGAGCCACCACTCACCACATGGCCAGCCCTCGCCATAGCTCCAGCTCTGGGGAAGAGCTGAAGCTAGGGCCAGGGCGACCTGGTGGCTGCCCAGCTGCTCTTGGGGCAGGGCAGCAGCCACGGTGCAGCCCTGCTGAGGAGGTGGGTGGGAGGAAAACTCATGGTGCACGCCTGCATAGGCGCACACCTTAGAGGGAACCCTGCTTGACAGCATAACCTTTCTAGGCTTTTGAGGAATTGGACAGATATGTCACTTGAAAAAAAATGACTAGTTATGCACCTGGAAAGCTGATATTGCTGCAGGGTGAACCTTGATAGAGGAAATTGCTTAGTCTTGTTGTTTGAGGTGCAATAGATACTGAAGTCTGTCTTGCATGTGATAACCTATGGCCAAGACTTTGAATTGAGTTGCCCAAACAGAAAATTGCTTTCACTCTGAGAAATAAATGGAGGGCTGTCTACTACCTAGTAGGACTTAACTAACTTGGTCTGACTGAGAGTGCTCCATAGGAGTTACCCATGGAGCTTCCAGGCCATTAGATGAAGAAATCTCAGAATTGGGTCCTGGGAAATCAGGCTACACACCACAATCATAGGTTGTAGAGGTGACAAGCAGTGATATGCCTCTGAAGTACTCTGGTATGGTCAGTACTGAGCTAATATAGGTGCCGTGCTATGCCACAGACTTGGATGGCTCTTCCTGTAGTAGACTTCATGCTGCCAACTACTGCTGTACTGAGTCAAAATAATACTTTTGTTTAGATCACACTGTACTCTGATCCCCATGCCTGGCCATCTATATGCCAAGAATTACCTCCTCTTAGTTGGCTGTTTCATATGCTTATTTCTAGACACTTGAGATAGCAATCAGTGCTAGGACTCTGGTATGGTGGGAGGAGTACTCTTATACTGACACTGAGGCACTCAGTGAGAGCCTGGCTCAGATTAAGGATGTAAAAGACTAGTCGACTATCCAATAAGCATTTGCTTATCAGATAGTATTTTGACTAGTCGACTAGACGATATCCTCCCCTTTGCTGCCTCTATCATATAGAGGCAGCAAAGGGGGGGGGGAAGGGGTACTGAGATCAGCTGTGTGGCGGCTGCCCCTTTGAAACTGCCACTTCCCCGCCTTTCAAAGGGGCAGTGGAGCCCGGGGTCAGTTGGGGACTCCCCAACTGATCCCGGGCTCTGTGCAGCACTTCCCCAGAACCCGGGGTCAGCTGGGGAGTCCCAGCTGAACCCAGGCTCCTAGCAGCAGCCCACCACTGACCCCGGGCTCCATGGCTTTGAAATGCACAAGAGCCCCTACTGGGGACTCTTGTGCATTTCAAAGCAGGCACCCTCGTTCAGCTCGGAGTCAGTGGGACTTACCGCTGGCCCCGGGCTGTACGCAGAGTTCCGCATTCCTCCTTTGAAATGTACTAGAGTCCCTAATGGGGCTCTTGTACATTTCAAAGGAGGAATGCGGAAGTGCCTATCCACTAGTCGACTAGTCGATGGAAATTCCATCGACTAGTCATTTAACCGCATTTTAACATCCTTAGCTCAGATGGAGGAGTCAATGCTGACTCCATGAACAAAAACTTCAGCCTGGCCTCCAGGTTCCTCTTTGTGCAAGGCTTAACATCCCTGCAGATCTAGCAATGGTCACCAATGTGCATTTCTCCCAAGCACTTCAGGCACCTTAAATGTTGGTTTCTGAGGGCCACAGCTTTGTTGTAGGAGGTGCAGGACTTAAAGTCCAGTGACCGAGGCATGTCTCAGCACTGGGGAATGGAAAAAAAATCTGCGCAACATGTAATTACAGAAGTTCACAAATTAGCTAAAAGTGAGTGAAACTGATTACAACTAATCAACTATGTACAGATAGAAGAAAATGACCATTGAGAGAGCTTGCAAAAGCAAGGAAAGCAGTTTCAGTAACTGTCACAGGTGTTAAGGACAAATGAAGGGGTGCAGTGTCAGGTCAATGCTTTCTATTGGTGCTACCAGAGCATGTCAGCAGCATTCTTACCCTCTGTGTTTATGTATAAAATCATAAATTTTACACAATGTTTTTAATGTGAAGATTCTCTGAGAAAGCTAAATCTGCACTTTGAGTAACAATTTTGGCTCTCCAAAACATCTTTCATACTATTGCAATATATATTTTAGTCACTGAAAGTTACTTTCACAATGCTAAAGTTGTCTTTTGATTCTGGTAGGATACTTACCTGTACATTGGCCTCCATTTGTTGGATCCCCATAATATCCGGGCATGCATGTTTCACACTGTTTTCCTGTAGTAAGGTTTTTACACTGATCACAAATATTGCCATTGATGCAGGTGCTGTGCCCATTACACTGGCAAGCTGCAATACAAAATTGAAAAAGATGTTACCTATTTGCTTCTGAGAATAAAATTATAGTGTGTAAAAATAATCAAGAGAAAAAATGAAATCATAAAAAGTCCTGTCTACAAAAACACAGATGATCGCAGTTCTGAATATTTTGATGTTAATTGCTGAACATGTGTGTGTATAAAGATAAATTAACATAAAAGCCATTTAAAACTATTAAAAATGTTAAATACAAGCCGTAAGGTACAAATGTGATAATCTAGTCTGACCTCCTGTATAAAATTTCCCCAATATAAATCCCTAGAGCAGATCTTCAAGAAAATGTCCAATCTTGATTTCAAAATGGTCCCTAATGGAGGATTCACAACAACCCTGGAAACTGTTCCAATGATTAACTACCATCACTGATAAAAATTGACACTTTATTTCCAGTCTGCGCGCACGCGCACACGCGCACGCACACAAACACACGCACACGCGCACACACACACACACACACCATGTAGGTACTTGCAATATAATCAAGTCAGGCCTTAAACCTTCTTTTTGACAAACTAAACAGACTGAGCTCCTTCAATTTATCACTACATAGCAGGTTTTCTAATTCTTCAGTCTCACAGGTCTTCAATTTTTCAACATTCTTCTTGAATTGGAGACACCAGAACTGACACAGTATTCCAGCAGCAGTCACAATAATGACTTGGCGGCATGAGGGACAGAGAGTCTTTTGTCTCACAAATACTGACTAAATCCAGTCCTCAATCATATTTGAAAAAGTGTCCTCCTCTGCCATAAACGCAACCAGTCACTCATGAAGACTTCAATACAGCGAATTCAGTTGACCAACCAAGATTTAACTAAATCCCAGACATGAGTGCCAGTCTCCGAAAAGAGCTCTCAGACTACTGTGTTGGGGAGAAAAAACAATACAAGAAACAGATAAATACAAGTGGCTACATGGGAGAAAGGACAATTTTTAAAAATAGATTCAGGGCCATCTTCATTTCCTTGCAAGGATTTGTCCCTATCACCGACGCAGAGATCTGAGATACATGAAGACCACCTTATGTGAAACCAACCCCTGCTCCCCAGACCTGGTGAAAATGAGAAGCACTGAATGCACCAATGACCAATATCATTAAACTCCCAAAGTGTGTTCTCAAGAAACCAACCCTACACACTAACAAGCTACTAACTACCACCCAATCTCTAACCTCCCTTTTATTAAGCAAACTTACAAAAAAAAGTGGTTATGATCATGTAACGAAAGCACTTATTGCATTCTACTAACATACCTGAGCCCTCACAATTGGGACTCAGCATACAGAGGAATAGAGAGCCCTTTACCAGAACTGACAAAGGACCTCCTTATGGCTGATGACAGAAATGAAATCTCAATGCTCACGTTACTCAGCCAATTTACAGTCTTCAGCACAATCAATCCCTGAATGTCACTGACCTATGTACAAGACTCAGCAGACCAGAACCTATATAAAAAAATACTTAAGTCCTTCATTTCATACAGATACCAAACAGTGCTGATGGGAAACTATTGCTTTATTCTTGTGATAGATTCTTGTCCTCCTTTAAGGACTATCAACAAAATCAAGCCTATCTTGACTCCTTTGCAGTATACATAAGAACTCTGCAAGAAGCTGTGTTAGGATATGGCTTTTCCTGCCACCAACATTCTGACAACACCTAGTCATACATCTCTTCAGTCAATACAGCCAGTGCTATATAATAGATGATACAGTGGCTCCAAGGGAAAGGGCTGAAAGACCTATCAATTCAGGAAGATGGAAGTGATAGGAGTATGAAGAGTAAGGGTGCTTACCAAGACCCTAGCAACACCCTGTCCAGAAAGCATCTATCACTCAATTATGATGATAGCATGTTCTAAATTCTTTTCTTCTGCTTCATTGAATGGCATCAACAGTGCAAGAAATGCTTCTGCCACCTCTGATTTATCGATAGACCTACATTCCTCTCCAAAGAGGACATGTCAGCTGAGATCCAGACATTTATCACCTCAAGACTGGAAAAACTTTAACACCCTCTATTTAAAGCCAGTCAAAAATATACTTGCGAAAAACACAGCAGCCCCCTCACAGGAGCTGGACTAGTCACAAAAAGCAAATTATAAAATGTAATTGGAAAGGACAATCTATAGATTAAGGATGAATTCAGCTCCTGGTTTCGCTACAGACCTCCTCTGTGACCTTGAACAAGTCTACATTTCTGTTTCTCGGTTTGTCCATCTGGACATGAGAAAAACAAAACATCTCTAGCTCCAAAGGTGTTGTAAGGATACCTCTATAAATACCTAGGATGCAGGACAGAGGTGGAGGCCATGCAGCTAGAAACATCTAACACACTCCACCGGTCCCTGTTCACTTCTGGGTAAAATTCAAAATCCTGGTTCTAATTCTTAAGGACCTTAATTTGGTTTTTTTAAGTAATTGCCTCTTGACAGGTGACACACCAAGACACAAAATAGATGGGTAAATATTTTGTAGAATCAGAAGCACACCATTCTTAGCTACTGAGCAGCAGGCTGTGGAGTACTCTACTGAAAGACACAACGAGCCCCTTATCAGGATGTTTTCAAAATCCAGCATAAAACATATTAATTTTGTATCAACCTATCCCCAATGACAAGAATTGAAGGAAAAAATAAAAGAAAACGGGAGAAAGAGAGAAAGAAGAGGAAAAGCGGGGGGAAATGTGAATGAATTAAAGCAGCGTAGCAGCACTCTAGGTTGACAAGAGCAAAGTCCAATTAAAATCCATTTAAAACCTTCTGTTTTTTTAATTTGGATTCAGCATCTAGAGGCTATGGTGACTGGTATTCATAAAGATCTTAGCTAGATAAATTACATAGATTCTCACTGCAAAGTTAACAGGTTTGCAGAGTAGGAATTTAGCAATTTACTGTGCAACAAACGCCACCACTCTTGGCTGTGAAGCTATGAAACCTCTTGAGTTTACAATTGCCTCCTGCTTCAGCAGCTGTGCCTGTAAATCCTCATAACCAAATATCTGTGCAGTTAATTTCCTCAGTATGTATGTGTACTGAATCTATTTTTAGGTGCTAACAAGTTTTTACAATGAATCATCAGTCTCACATTTTCATAATATTTTTAAAACAGACTTTGTTCAGATTTTAAAAGGGATGTTATTCATTTATGCCTAATTACATATGCAACTTGAAATTTCAAAGTTCTCTTGCTTCTTAGGTATTTCTGCATCTCAAAATGGCTCTTCTTTCCAATAGAGAAAAGTTGTGTATTTTAATTCTTCTGAAAAGCTATAATTGCATAACTAATTTTTCCTCAAATTTTCTGAAAATATGCACCTACGGGCAGAATTTCATAACTGAATTTTCTAAGCATATGAAAACAGGAAAGCTGAATAGATTCTTATTTTACAAGCTCTATTATAGAGAATACGCTTACTGTAGTTTGTTGTGTGACTGTTTAGAGCTAGTTGATCATGACTAATTAGCATTAAGAATATATTGAACGTTTAACTTTGTTTAACTCTAAGTTTAACTCTAAGTCTTTGTTTAATTCTCAGTTGGCTACAGGAAGGCTGGAAGAAGCTGGCCCTAATCACAAGACAGGACCCAAGAAGGAAGACTGGTGGGAGAAAGGAGAAACAAAGTTTGGAATGGAGAGACCAAAGAATCTGTATTTACAAAAGATGTAATATATAAAATTCCTGCCTTTGAACAAATTATTCCAAAAACTGTGATGGAAATGAGGGAGGGTACTTGCAGAATCAAACTGTACCACTATAAGGCAAGATCTAGGACCATTCTGTCTTCCTCCTCCCCTGCTTCACAGGGTGTAACATACTTTCATAAGAAAAATATGGCTGAATAACACTATAATGTAAACAAAGAATATTTGTATATCTGCAGATAAACACATTCATCAGTATAGCTGAACCACACCTGAAAATGGATGCAGTGATCAGTGTCAGTCAGAAGGGTCCTCATCGGAGCTGGCACTAACAATGTCAGAAAATGTTAAAGGACCCTTGGGTGCCAAACAAGGTTTTATAGCCAAAATGTGTGCTCACTACAACTGCCACCTGCCATATCTCCAGGAGATCACAAAAGTAACACTGCAGCACCATTTTCATTAAATCTTATCTTGTCCTCAATACAACATTTATGACTGATAAGAATTACATTGAGGTCTTGACTGTAGACATTGGTGACATTTTCATCATATCTGTCTACAAATCACTGTACAAAACATTCAAGTTCACTAGCCCACATAACTCATACATGACAAATTACAGGTGATCACTGGCAAATTTAAAAGTCAAGCATCGAATCTGGCAATTGTGTAACTGACTAAAATGGTAAAGTAGGTGAACTGTGGACAGATACACACCACAAGAATAATTTGAAATTACAAACTTGCAGCAGTAGCTGATGGAAATGGTGCTACAATCCTAATCAGGAATTTGGCAACAACAACATAGTTGGTTCATATAAAAGAGTTTGGATCTGATTCCATATTCTCAACACTGGCCCCTTGCCACAGGGATCAACACAATCATAACACCAAACTCAGTGCCACTTTGGCACTACTTTAATCCTAAGAATGTGGAAATAGCTTTAGTGCCATTGGAAGGATGACCAAACCAATAGCACAAAATTATGACCAGTTCATCACAGTGGTGTAAACTGTCTCAAAGAAGCGCTTTCCATGAGCCTGCAGAACAAATTACATGCCAAGACAAATGTCTGAGTTATAAAACTGGCACACAAAATATAAGCAAAAGTTTAAACCAGACACATTTTCTGAGGATGCCATTACAGCCAGTAAAGAATTGGTCTCTTCACTAACAAAGGAAAAACAAAAGTCTTACTGAGAGCATGGACATTACCCACAGCAACAAGGAAACACAGCTAGCTAGCTAGCTAGATAGACAGATAGATAATCATTTCTTTATAGTTTTACTTACATGTTTATTATAATAGGTTACAGTAAAAGTTATATTAGTTTGGCTATAACATAAGAGACTTACAGGCCACATCCTGTATGCTGAGCTAAGACAAAGCTAGCATACACATGCCTAGCACCTTTTACCCAGATAGCAAAGTCAATGTGCATATATTCAGGATCCTTCATCTAGAAAAAGCAACCTTCAATGGCAAAGGGGTTTCCTAGAATACCCTCAAACTTAGCAGGTACATCATTACCCAGAATAACTGGTTAAGATCAGACTAAATAACTGAGTGAAACAGACAGCAAATGTGATACATAACCACAAAAGGCGCATGGTAACTAATTCACGTATTTTATAATAAATTGAGATCAATGATATACTGACCTACAGGAAAAAGACATTTCACCATTAGTAAGGTGAGGAAATACAAATAAGGAGAAAAGGAAACATCCCCTACTGAATATGCATCAAACATAACAACATCAGTGTAACATATTATAAAAGTGGTATCCCAGGCTAGAGGCAGCAGGAAAAGATGAAGATTCCAGAAGGATGGCCAGTGGTGATAATGGGAAAGGTGATGGTGATGAGGAAGATGATGGCTAACACTTCAGGTCATTCTGGAAGGAACTGTGCAAGTATAAGGAAATATAATTATACCGTACCTATCTATCTTATGAAACTGGGGTGTTTGTGACTATGCTAAATGTATTAATAAACTATATTTGAAAATATACACGAGTCCTTGAAAATATAGTATGAGTGTTGCATCTGTGCACATCAGGGTTCCCAACCATACAATAATTTAAATACCGGGCCTGATCCTGGGACAAGGATTTGTCAACCCCAGGGGTGATTATTGAAATTCATAAATAAGCTAGAGAGATCAGGCAACAGATGGAAGAATCTGGGTGAATTACCCTTTAGGAGGGCAAGGGATAGCTCAGTGGTTTGAGCATTAGCCTGCTAAACCAAGGGTTGTGAGTTCAGTCCTTGCGGAGGCCATTTAGGGATTTGGGGCAAAAAATTGTCAGGGATAGTACTTGGTCCTGCTGTGAAGGCAGGGGACTGGACTTGATGGGTCCCTTCCAGTTCTAAGAGGTAGGCAATCTCTGTTAATTTATAATATGGAAAGAAAAATAATCAACCCAAATTTTTCAATTTTTTGCTCTTTTGTATTCTTTTATCAATTAAGACAGAAAGAAACAATGAGAATGAATTTAAAACAATATGAATCAATGGGATTTATCAAAAATACTATCAAGTAATAGAGATTCAAAAGAGAGAGCATGAACTGTATATACAATACAAATTGACTACATGATTCACATGCAATATGTATGAATGGTAGCGGCAACATGTTTATAAATACTATAAAATAATCTTCAAATATATTTATGTTGAATGTTACAGATTTACATTTGCTTTTGATTAAAAAAATCAACTGTGCACAAAATTTAGATCTTATATTAAACAAGGATTCTCATGAAATATTTAAAAATAAATACTGCTAGAATGACATGCAATTGTAAATAATTTCCATTTAAAGGAAGCAAAAATAATTAGTTTCATGAAAATGTTCATTGCAAAATTGACTCATGTTGTAAAACTTTCTTGGTTGAATATCCTATCAATAAAAACTTTGACTGAGCAATGTCTGCAGAATCGGTTTTAAATACATCAAGCTCATATCTTATAACCCAGAGAGAGGATCCAAAATACCTTTATCTAGGAAGTGCAATAGATACAGTTATCTATAAAAAATTCCTGGGCTAGTAATACAAACCTATAATTCTATTTTGGTTAAGCAAGCTGTGTATTCATAACAAACTGATCAATAATAATATGGATTTCGGTGAATGTGTATGTCTACAGTTAATATTGATGTACCCATATTTTAATCCACACATCGAATTAATTCACTCAGGCTTATCTTAAATATAATGACACTCTCTGGAAATGACTGGAAATATAAAAATGTTAATTATTGCAATTACAGTTCCTGATTGTCTTGGGGCATTCAGTTTTAGCTTTCAAATTGTCCGTGTGACAGTTTTCACTTGGTGTTAAACTTAACATTGTTACTTTAATACCATCAGCAATTCCATTAATCTTTCTGTTCTATACTTTTGAACAGAAAGGATGCTAAAATATACAATACTCCAGGGGTGGGCAATAAGCAGCCCACTGGCTGGATGCAATTTGCCAGAGTTAGACAATGGGACCAGGACACTGCTTCCCACAGCTCCCATTGGCCAGGAATGGTAATCCATAGCCAACGGGAGCTGCAAGCAGTTATATCTGCAGACAGGTAGGTAAAGAAAGCGCCAATGGCCCACCAGCTGCTTACTGCCCACCCCTGCAATATTCTGACTCTCAGAACTCAGATTCTACTCTCTAAGATCTTTGAAAGGAAAACTGAAAACAAATCAATGACCTCTATGATGCATATCTATACATGTTGCTATGATCACAGATAATTTCAGAATTGCAGGTTTACTGATGGTGAGCAGCAGCTGAAAAGTTACAGTTTTAGCAATAATACAGCCTTTGTTTTGAGAGCTCACATTTTTCATGCTGAGTCTTAAAAGAGCAATGCTTATTATAGGATAAATCATTTGGGGCCTGTCAGTTTCACCGGTGTGCTGTTAACCATGGTGAATGATATTGTCATTAGCTGTATCTGCAGCAGGGAGGCATTACCAGAGTGATTTCTTTATTCTCATAATTTAATACAGTGGTTCCCAACCTGTGGTCTGCAGACCCCCTGGGGGTCTGCAGCGGTACTATATGGAATCCACATGGAGCCTCTTGCAGCCAGCAGGTACTTCAGCTCACACTGCTTCCCCAGCGGGCTGAGGAATACTGCTTGGGAAGCAGCATGGGCTAAGGGAAGTGCAGGCTGCAGGCACAGCTATATTGTTGGGGGGAGGGGGGGTCCATAAAATTTTAATAGATTGAAAAGGGGTCTGTATCCTCAAAAAAGGTTGGTAGCCACTGACTTAATACATCTTAAATTTGAGTTACAGCTACTTGATATTCTTCTTTAAGTTAGAAAAAATATGTTATTTACCTAAGGCCGTTGAGTGCAAAGCATCTCGCTGTCCTGCGACACATTTCCACAACCCAACTGGGTCATCACATATCTAGCTAGGATCAGCGTACACATTTAAACAGCTAACCAATGAACTGAGGCTCATCAGTTAACCTTCACAGTTACACACAAGGACATGCTCCGCTCTGCTGCCTTTGAATCAGGGGCAGCAGCATGGGAGGAGGAGCAGATACTCACGGGGAGCTGGCTTTTAAGCAGGCCCCCCACAAGCACCAGCTTCTGGGGAGCTGCCTGTCTCCATGCGCTGCTGCATCTGATACAGAGGCAACAGTGTGGGACGGAGGGGCAGGTGGCTCCAAGAGAGCCAGTGAGTCAGCTTAAAAGCTGGCTCCCTGCACCTACTGACTCTGGAAGAGCCACCTTCCACCCTCAAATAAAAATGCAACAGCTAAAAATGTCAGCAGTTTCACATTTACCAAAAACAAAAAAAGCATTTTAACATCTCTAGCTGGGAGGCAGGAAGTTCCTACCCCCTAGTCAATGGACGTTGCAATGGCTCTTAGCTTTAGACAGCCAGACAGTTTATGGTCTTTTGTTTCATGGAACAGCAGCTAATAGAGAAGGAAAACAGGACAGGTTGAGGGGAAATTATTTGTAAATATGCAAATTATCATTACATTTGCAAAACAACCCTCATGTGTAACCACAGAAAATTTGGAAGTTATATATCAGTAACTGAAAAACAAACTGGTTCTTGCAGAGTAAATTGATGGATTAGCTTTTTTACTTATTTTATCTCAAATAAATATTAATTATGTTATTTAAAATAATTCTGATGTTGTGTACCTATACAAATAGAAAATTAATTAAAACCTTCCATTCTGAAGCTTTCTTTTGACATCGTAGATACTATTCAAATACAAAAAATAAATAAAAAAGAAACCATATAGAATAAATCAGAGCCTCTTACCTGGACAGTGAATGAAAGACCATTCATAATTTTTCTCTTTGGGGCAAAGAATAGTGTCAAGAACCATTTCACTGGAGTGCACTCCAACAGGCTTCATTGGACCTCTTGAAGAGCCCTCCACACAGTGCCCTTTTCCTGTATCACTGGGATCATTGCACCATCCGCATCCAGGTTGTTCCAAACATTGCCCACAGGTCCTCAGTCCAGAGCAGTTTTGAGCTGTATTGTACAGAATATAATATTACAGGTAATGCAACTTTTGATGTGCACTGTATTAGGTTACTAGTATAGTTAAGAGAGTAAACGAAAGTATGATCCTCGTCTCAGACTAATAAAAATAACATTTCCATGCTTGCTCAGTAACAATGCTTTCTAAAAAATATATTTTGTGTGGCAGCAAAATAAATGTTATTATCAAACCAGATAATTACAAAAATCCCAAATGCTATACAACAACACAGCAAATTGAAATTATTTGTACAATAACCTTACCCCTCCAATTCTAAGTAATGATCAAAGGGCAAAAAATGTTGTGGACTAAAGAAGCTGGATTCAGAAAAAATAATAAAAGGTGCCCTTGCAGCAAGAGAAGAATTTATTTCATTTTAGGGTGACAGTAAGAGGCTATCCAATACTTTATCAAACCAGATGCTCATAGAAGCCACAGGAGGATTATGTCACTATGCAGTAAAAGACTTGCCGATATCCAAAGAAAGAGAGACAGCAGATCAATTTTCAGCTCTCTAACAATACTCAATAGAGCTATACGCACCCTTTGATCCAAATCCTGCAACCACTTACACATATGCACCAATGACTACACATGTACATTGAGTTAAGCACATGCATTTTTGTAGGTGTCAAAGTCTTAACTGAATAGGAAAACCACAGAACTGAATTTGTTACAAATTCAGGTTACTGATCCAAATCGGGAAGGGGAATATTCAAATTGTGACCATTCAAACTCAAACCCAGAAATTACTTTGGGCTTCAGTTACCAAATAACATTGAATAGTGACATTTGGTTTTTTTTACATGACAGTGTGCCAATCCTAATGATAATGAAATATTCCTCAACTGCAAATCGTATTTGCATTTCATTTTAATGAAGCTCCATCTTATTATATCTTTTCTGTAACAAGAAGTCAGCTTTCATTTACTTGGGTACTAAAAATCAAATTTCTCTCCCCCTCATTGTCATCAACTGAGTTATTCAACTGTGTTGTTACCTATAAATCTTCGCCGCTAAAATTTTTTCTACACAGAATCCTTTGATTTAATTTAAAATGAACATCTCCCACAAGCAGACTTCCTTAAATCTGGAATGTTCATATTCTGAAGCTTTTGGCAATTTTTTTGAGAAAAAAAATCTCTCTCAGTGGGTACATCTACACACTAAAAACAAACAAAACAACAAAAAACCTCCCGCAGCAACTCTCAGGGATAGCATCAACTGACTCGGGCTGTGTGGACTTTTGGCTTGGACTCTCCCCTGAGACTCTCCCCCTTTGATGGGTTTTCAAAGCCTTGGCTCTAGCTTAAGCCTAAATGTTTTGACTGCTATTTTTAGCCTCACTGTGTGAGCACCACAAGCCTGAGTCAGTCTGGGTTCTGAAATTTGTTGCTGTCAATTGTTTGTCTGGAGGGTTTTGCTGGGGGTTTGACTGGAGGGATGTTGCTAAGAATTGTTTGGAGACATAGTTCATGATCCCAGTTTATTTTTTACCCTTGCAACAATTTACATCTTAAAAATATTAAAATGCTACAAGTGCCTCCTTTTGGTCTCTCCCTTTCCAATCATGAATCTATCCTGACTGAAAAGTTACAAGTATCCGTCACACAAATATACCTATTCAACCATACATTAGGACAGTATTTCTCAAAGTGCTCCAAGGCCCACTTTGGTAAAGCCACCAGCATGCCTGTGCCTCTTTGTTTACCTAAAGGGTCTGTGGTCATGGAGCCTTGTGGTTCCCACTGCCTCTGGTTCTCCATTCCCAGCCAAGGGGAGCCACACAAGAGGCATGGGCCCGCTAGTGGTGTAAAGGGAGCACAGGAGACATATGGAGTGCATTAGGGTGTAGCAATATCCTCCAAGGATAGGAATCAGATTTACTTTGTTGCACTCTTTCTTTTCCAAATCCATCTCACTGGATTTCATATTGAAAAATGTCTTCAACTCTAACAATTCTCTTCTGAAGAACACTTAGATGTCTACTCTGAAATGCAGGAAGATTGTAAAACAGCTTTAGGACTCTAGATGGATGCTTACACTACCACATTACAAGCCAAAATGCATACCAACAAGAACAAATGAAATAGGCTATTAAAAAAAACCCCTTAATTCTAGATTATTGAAAGGCAAAAATGGAAGCTAAAACAATATGTAGCTGTAAAGGGTCTTTTGCCCTGTCCTAAGTTGTAAAGGGTTAAACCAGCCCTGGGAGATGGCTGGAACCACAGGCCAACCAAGAGGAGCCTGAAGGCTGCTCCACAAGGCTCCAGCCATGCCCTATAAAAGGGCTCCTGGACAGAAGGAGCTCACTCTCGCTCCAGCTCTAGAGTGAGAGGGACCTAACTGCCTGTTAGTGCTGGGGAAAGGGAGCGCGAGCCAGGGACCTAAGGCCTAAATAAACCCCAGGCCAAGGTCCAGCGACAGAGGCCTTGGGAGATACTTGGGCTGCAGAGGGCAGCCAGAGCGAGATTAGACAGCAGATCCAAAACCACCTTGAGTGGCCAATTCAGACTGCAGTTTGCCCCTGCAGGAAGGGGCTAGATGACAAATGGCAGTAGGTCACTGAAGGAAAGTGGATTTAGGGGTAACTGGGTTGCCCAAGAGGGAAGCAAACCTTGCGTGGGTATCACTAGGAGGGCAGTACCCAGGGCAAGAGGCACTATGGCCTGGTAGGGATGTGGAGCCTGATGCAAGGTGGTAGAGGCATTAATAAGAGGCAAATAATGGGCAGGAAAGACACAAGCCAGCAGAAGGTGCTCAGAGGCTGAAGAGCTAATTACCAGACTGACAGCAGGAGGTGCCTTAGCAGCTACAAGCTTCTACAATAGCATACTATTGTCACAAGCTGCTACAATAGCATATTTTATTTCATGCGGATTTTTAATATAGGGCTTGAACTGAAGTGCCATAGTATAGAGAGTATTTTTTTTATGAATTCGTTTACTGACATAAAATATGTAATATGGGAGTTATAATTACTCATCATTATAATTACTCTGCCAATTAATTGCACAAAGAGTATTTTGGAAGTAAATGGATCAATCTTGAGCATAATCTAATTACAGAATGAAACATCTGTCCATCCTAATCCAGAGCTATTTATGCATGGTATAAAACTTTTGAAGAAGTGGGTAAGTCAGCAGTCAGCACCATTTATCTTAACTTATGAGATGGGATCCTGTGATCATTGTCACCTGTGGGGAGCATTGTCTCATGGTCAGAGGATTGGGACCTTTGAAATGCAGGTTGTGAATTGGTAGGGCAATTCCAGCAAAGGGTCTGGCCAGCCCTCAGGAGTTCTAACCCACCACCTAGTGACCTGTTATCAGTTGCCAGAAATAAAGCTCAACTCCAACAGAGGACTCTAGTCTTGGAATCTAACTGGTGGAACTCTGGGGTCCTGACTGGTTTTCCTGCTTCTATTTAAACCAGGAACAAAGAGTTATTCATGTAACTGAGTTTCCCCTACTTCAGACTGCTTCCCTTATGATACCAACTCCTAATACCTGACCTGGTATTGCCTGGCATCCTGCACTTGATATAATGACACCTGACTTTCACTCTGCCTTCTGGCGTATCTCAGACTCTGATTTCCTGGTATCTGACTAAGCCTGGCTCCCAACTCCCACTCCAAACACTAATTCAGACTGCCCGTGTCCATTTCATGACACATGGAGAAATTTCACACCTTGGGGATACATTTCTGTAGCATAGAAACTGCCTGATATACTGACTGGACAGTTTATTGGTACCAGTTGGGGTGACTTCCTCACTCGGGGATCAATTTCTGTAGTGCAGTGGAGATGAGAACCTACCCACTAAAGGCACCCTCATGGTACTCATTAGCAGCAATGATGAGGCTGGTATGGTACTATATAACAACTGTGCTTAAATCACACATTCCATTCCTTTCATATACTCTTGTCAGGATGACTCCTACAAAAGTGGGAATGATCACTGGAAGATATCTTATATTCCCTTAACTAGGAGACAGTTGAGACCGCTTTAGATTCTGAGGAGAGTATGGGTACACCAAAGGCTGGGGTGGAACAGTACCAGGTGGTGACAGAGACAGAGATTTGAACTGTGAACTACAATGGGCTTGCAGTATCAACAGCAACATCAGAGGATTTCCACCTATTGGTAATGTGTGCTGAGGAGGAGTGGTTGCCTTTGGTCTCAGACCTAGCATTGAGAAGGTGGGAAGCCATACCAGACCAGACGTTGCTTGTGCTTTAATAGACCCTTATGTGGAACTCATATGAGGAGGCCCCAACAAGGCACTGTTGGTCTGAATGACTATCAATGTGGTACAGAGAGGCACAGCAGATCCTTTGCAGCTATGTAGGCCTCTGGTGTACCTGGTAATGTTATGGGTCTTTGCCTCGAGCAAGGGCATCAGCCATGGGTCTTTGCCATGAGCAAGGGCACCAGCTCCACTATCTGCAACAAGAAATCAGCTAGTCTCAGTGGTCAGAGCATGGGAAGCAGAAAGTTTGCTGTCAGAGAGCCACTAGCATGTGGAACTGGGCAGTGGTGGGCTGAAGGCAGTTGAAGAGTTCTGTGCCAATAACTCTGGCACCCTGGAAACCATCCTCTTCTGAGCTTCAGAGATTGAGGTTTTCTGAGCACTTGTGCCCCTTTGTGTACTGCTGCAAAGAGAGAAATCTCCTCCTGTTGTCACAGATAAGGGAGAGGAGCACTGCTGGATGGCACAATTAAAGAACTGACTCTGACTAAAACAGTTTCAATACTGGTAAATTGCAGCTGCCATGATGATGTATCTGAGACACTCTTCTCTTTGTTTTCATCATGAAGCTCTTGCAAATCAGACACCTCTTCTAATGGGACCCTCACACAAGTGTACTTCAAGCTTGTGATACCCAGAGCAGGACATGAAGCTAGGGGACCTCTGCATAGGCTACCTCAGCACTGGGCAGAGCCCAAAGTCCACTAACTACTGATGGCTAGAACAACAATAGGAGAGAGACAGGACCTAAAATAAGCACTATTAATGATTACTGACAACAACTGACTATAATAGTACAGCGGTAGAAGAAAGAAGCTGACAGAACACTCTGACCACCAATCATGGACAGTGAGAAAGAACTAGGGAGAGGCCACTCCTTTATAACTCTACTGTGAGCACTAGAGACATTAGTGCACAAGACACACACACAGCATAATAGAAATATGCAATCATCCAAAGACGAACCACAATTATCCTTTCAGACCTTGTGAACAAAAAATCCTTTATCAGTAGAAAAAAAAACCTAGTTAACTGTTATAAACTTCAGAAGCATTCCTACAGATTTAGAAATTGGTTATAAGATTAAGATGATTAATTTTGAGTGACTAAAATGATTAACTGTGAATGGAGGTATTTGAGCCACTTTTTCCTGGAAAAAGCAAAAGGAAAAGCAATAAATGACTAACAAAACTGGCAGCTCCAATAACTAGAAAAAAGGTAAAACAAATCACAAGAATCTGTCAGCATAATTTTGAGAGACAAGGAGGGTGAAGTAATATCTTTTATTGCACCAACTTCAGTTGGTAATAGAGAAACACTTTTGAACTACACAGAACTCTTCTTCAGGTCACCTGAATCAACAGAAGTTGGTTCAAGATATTACCTCATCCACCTCGTGTTTCTAATATTCTGGGACCAACAAAACTAGAACACTGCAAAAAGCATAATTTTCAGTCTACTGAAGTCTATTTTAGTCATTTTGCTTTATCTATAATTAAAATGGAGACATAGTTTTCTACTTAGCTCTTCATATTAAACCACAACTATATTTGAGTAACATTAAGCACTTGACCTAATCCCCCCAGAGATTTTCATCCATAAGTTTTTAAAATCTATTTGCCTTCCTTATCAAAAGTAAATTTCAGAGGGGTAGTCATGTTAGTCTGTAACTGAAAAAAAAACCCTTAAAAAACAACAAATAGTCATGCAGTACCTTAGAAACCAACAAAAAATGTAGATGGTATTGTGAGCCCAACCCACTTCTTCAAATGAATGGAGTTAAGGGGTTCAAGGTACAAATAAATAGCAGAGAAAGAGAGGGGATAGGGAGGGAAAGAGAAGGAAAAATAGGACATAATATTTTCAGTGCTAAATGAGGCTAATACAGTGGGCTCTCAGTACCAGAGCTTAACTTTTTATGTCATTAGGGTGTGGAATTTAGCTAGTTCAGGTCTTTGTTCAGACCTCATTTCACGTGTCAAACTCGTAAATGAAACCAAGTTGTATAGCTTCTCTCTCAAGCTAGTTTTTTTAAATTGCTTCGTAATAATATAGTCACTTTTAGATCCATTAGTGAGTGCTCAGGCAAGTTAAAATGTTCCCCAGCAGGTTTTTATGTGTTACCATTTCAAATATCTGATTTGTGTCCATTAATTCTTTGTTGTAGAGGCTGTCCAGTTTGGCCAATATATATGGCAGAGGGGCAATACTGGCTGGCATTTAATGGCATAGATCACATTAGTGGATGTGCCGTTATATGAGCCTCTGATATGGTGGCTCATGTAGTTAGATCCTGTGATGATGTCGCTTGTATAAATGTGGAGGCACCGGAGTTGATTGCTTATTTCAATATAGCGCGTCTATACTGCAAATGCCCATCGAAATAGCACTGAGCCATTTTGAAATAGAGTGTCTGCACCGATTGGAGCCTCAATTGCATGGTCATGCAGGTATGACTCTCTTACTATGTTATTGGGAGGGTGGTAAACTGCCGGAATAGGGTTCCCTAGGGAGCGGGGTGTTTCCAGTCCTGCATTCACAAAACCCTGCCAGGGGATGAGGCTTGTAGGGGTTTGATCTGGTGTGTGGGGGAATGGGGATTTGACTCAGGGACCTCCCGAGGGCTCTGGCAATCCTGTGATTCTCTGTCTCCTTCTCCAGGTGGTGAGGGCCATCAACATCATCCTGCTGTGCAGGCTCCTCCTCCGGGGCAATGAGGAGATACAATAAAGCAAACTTTTTTGGTTTGGAACAATGAACTGATTTTTTTTATTTGGGGTAAATAAAACTGGGGAGGGACTGGGGAAAGAACTTGGGGGGAGGAAGAGGGAGGTGAAAGGGGGAGGAGTGTCTCAGGGACAGAGCTGGGGCTGGCACCTGCCTCAGATGTTCCACCACCTCTTGTGCGGGGCCATAGGCTGCAATGGGGGCAGGCTAAGGGGGGAGAAGCCAGAGGAGCAGGAGCATGAGCGGGAGGGTGGCTGCTCAACTGCCCAATGGCAGCAACCATTTAGTCAACGGCCGCTGTCTATGCTGTGCACGTGCTGCGGGTCTCTTGTGCCAGCTCCCTCCAGGTGGTGTAGCACAGCTCCTAGACCACTTTCCACCACTGGTCCTACCTCTCCAGAGACCGCTTGAGGCCACACAGGTCCAGCTGTGAAGAACAAAGAGAAGGGCAGTCATCCCAGCAGACAGGATCCATAAAGATTTCTATCCCTGCCTGCTAGAGGAGAGGGGGGAAGGGTATTGGGGGAGATGTGTGTGAGTGGCGGATGCCACTTGCCAGGGAGGGTGCTACTGGGTCCCCTCCGCTTCCTTCCCCTTCCAGCAGGCTCCCCTTATAGGAGCTCAGTGTCCTCTGCTTTGCTGCACTTGCCCGGGACTGCATGCTACCCTGAGAGAGCAGGCATGCCCATGTGCTGCACTGCAGTGTGTGTGTGTCCATGACCCCATCCTCCTTAGTGGTGGCTTGTGGTGGGAGGGTGTCCCACCATGGAGCCGGGAGTATAGCAGGCCTCTCAGAAACCCTGTGAGCAGGAGCACAAGGGTATTCTGAGGCAGCCTCATTGCGGCCGTCTGCTCCAGACTGGTGCTGCACATACACAGGCTGCTACACAAACCCCAGCCTGAGAAGGCTGAGTGAGGAGCATGTAGCCTCTCACTACCTCCCCCCATGTGTGTCTAGGGAAAGTAATGGGGCTCACCTGATGGGCCTTCCCCAACTTTGTCCAATCACTGGGCAACATCCTGGGAGGGTGGTACCATCTCCAGACTGATCTCCTGGCTGGCGGGCATCAAGCTATCAGTGGCCTGGTCCTGCTCCTGCTCCTCCTCAGTCACAGTCCTGCCCTCTGGGAGGGTGACAATGGGCGTCTCCAGCCCAGAGTCCACAACGAAAGTGGGGAGGAGGGACTGACTCCCTTCCCAGGATGAGGCAGAGCTGGTTGAAGTAGAGGCAGGTCTGGGGCCCTGAGTGGGAGCTGCGCTACTTGGCTTTGGTATAGGCCTGCCTGAGATCCTTTAGTTTCATGCGCACCTGCTCCTGGGTGTAAATGTGGCCTGTCTGGCCCAGGCTGTCAGCCATCTGGCTGTAGACATCGGCATTCCTGCAGAGATCCTGGAGGTTTGCCTTGTCTCCCCAGATCTCAATGAGATCCAGGATCTCTGTACCAGTCCAGGAAGGGGCCTGCCTCCTCTGTCCCAGGCAGTGGCTTGGAAGCTCAAGTGGCATTCCGTGGTTTGCCATAGCAGCAGGGAAGTCAGAGCTGGCTGCTGCAGTGTGATACGATGCTAGCAGGATTTGTCTCATGCCACAAACTGTTACCCCTGAGGCTGCAGCTTTAAGGGCTACAGGGGAAGAGAACTATAGAATTCTGTTGAGTGTGGACAGAGTGGCCACCAGGGCAGCTGTGAGAAGCACTGGAAGCCACTTATTTCAAAATAACCTCAGCTGCCCCGTCTACACATGCCCTATTTCGAAATAGGCATTATTCCTTGTAAAATGAGGGCTACAGAATTTGGAATAAGACGCCCGTTATTTCGAAATCATTTTGAAATAATGGGATTGCTGTGTAGACACTCACTTAGTTATTTTTATTTTGAAATAACTGCTGTGTAGACATGCCCTGAGAGAGTGTGCAAGGACTAGGAGCCAAAAGCAATAGGGGAGTAATACTAGAAATAATGACGACTTGCTAGTGAGCTAGGGTTGGGTTCCTGAGAACTCAAAGTATTACAGACAAAATGCCAGCAGCCACATATTCTGATCAAGTTTAGATTCACTGGAATATATTTGCTATATGGTCCTGAAATTTCAGTTTTGGACAAAAAGAGGTTGACAGCCAGAATATCCTCAAGCAGGGAGTGCCCTTGACTCAGAATTACTTCTCACTGATGTCAACTTGGCCTGAATTTGCTGAACTTCAGGGCACACAGCAAGGTTAAGCTATTTGTGAGGGCTTTTCCCTATCTGAAATTGCCTTAGTTTGTTTCACGTGCACTGACTTCTATCAGTTTGCTATTTTAGAAGCTATTTCTGGTAATAGTTCTCCATAGTCATAATGGGTTTATTTTAATAAGAAGATAATGTTTAAAAGATGTAAAAGCTGGGAGGCAGGGGGAAAGAAAGTCTGGAGAATGAATACAACATGCATCGCTACACAGTAAGTGCTACCATCTCTCGTCGATAATGAGAGGACGATGTAAGGAGACTAAAATAAAGAACTCATGTAAAAGAAAAAAAAATCAATACAAGTGTTATAGGCATATGGAATATAGGTTCAGTTTAGAAAAATCTCTGAGAGATACATAATACAGCTCTTACTAGAAAACAGCTGCTTAATCCTCTCATTTTTTATGCTGAGTAACAATAAAAGTGGGAAAACAGTAATAGAGATTCCAAGGGATTTAAATAAATTTAATTTTTCATGGTAACTATGTACAATCCCCTTTTCAAGGGGAAAAACAGGAAGTCTTTAGGTTGAGATAAGGAAGTTACTCACCCTGTACAGTTATGACTGTTCTTCGAGGTATGTGTCCCTGTCGGTTCTCCACTGTAGGAGACAGCTCTTCCCCAGAGCTGCAGGATCAGAGACTTTTTCATAGCAGTTAGCAATCAGGCCACGCATGCACAGCAAGCATCTTGTGCTGCTGGCGGTTTGACAGTTGAGCGCGGCCCAACCCCCCCCCCGCCTCTCCCCACTTAGTTCCTCTTCTACTGCAGAGCAATTGGACTCTGAGTAGCGGGGAGGAAGGGAGGGTTGTGGAGCACCCACAGGGGGACACACCTCAAAGAACAGTTGTTACTGCACAGAGTGAGTAACTTCCTTTTCTTCTTTGGGTGATGTCCCCGTGGGTGCTCCACTGTAGGTGACTATAAAGCAGCGTTTGATGTGACTGGTGGAGCTGCCTTAGCCATTGATGTGTCAGCTGCCAGTTGGGGCATGATGGCATAATGTTTTGAGAAAGTGTGGTCCAATGACCAGGTGGGCTGCCCTATAATGTCTCTGAGAGGCACCCCGTTAAGGAATGCCATGGATGTTGCTATAGCATGGGTGGAATGTGCTGTCTTTAGCGGTTTGTTACCAAGGGAATGGCACTGGAGGATGCAACCTACTATCAGCTTGGAAATGTGTTGTGTGGAAATTGGGTTGCTCCTGGAATAGTTAGCAATAGAGACAGACAGACATGGGATTTGTGAAATATCTGAGTTCTGTCAATGTAAAATGCCAAAGCCCTTCTGACATCGAGGGTGTGAAGCATGGCGTGTGCAGGTGATGTATGTGGCTTTAGAAAAAACACAGGTAAGACATGGGCTCATTAATGTGAAAACAGGTGTTGACTTTAGGTATGAAAGCTGAATGTGGTCTCAAAGTCACTTTATCTTTAACAAAGGCCATGTATAGCTCCACCATTAGGGCTCCTAACTCATTGACTCTCCTTGAAGATGTGATTGCTACTCGAAAAAGCACCTTCATTGTGAGGAGTAATAGTGGGCATGTGGCCATAGGTTCAAAGGGGTGGGGGGGGGTCTCATAAGGTTTGATGGACCGGGCTGTGTCTGGCGACCGATGAAGGCATCAGCTCAGGGCAAATTGCTCAAAACCAGGGCTGCTTACAGCTCTCAACTAGAGACCTTTCCCAAATAGTCCACAAACCAGTCACACAGAGCGCTTCAGCTGACAATCTGGCCAGAAGGAAGCTTCACGAGCAAAACCCCCCAGATACCCCAGCTCTCCCTGTGCCACAATCAGCCCTGGGCCTTACACAGAGATGAGAGGTTATAAAACCCGATCTCACCAACTCCAAACAGATCCTCCCGGTCCCAAAGAACCAGCCACAGTCTCCGGTCAATTTACACTTTAGATCTTACCCACAAGAGCACGCTGAGCTAGTCCTTTAGAATCTAAAATCTAAAGGTTTATTAATAAAAGAAAGAAAAGGTTGAGAGTAAGATTGTTAAGGAGAATACATAACATACATCAATCGCCACATTCTTGATGCAGGCTTTTAGCAGAGATGTTACAAACTGCTAGCTTAGAAGTCTCTGGTGTACATCCTGTATTAGGATGGGTCAGCAATCCTTCCCGGCTCTCTGTCCCTAGCATGGCTGCATTTGGAAGCAGGAGCAAGATTGAAGACAAGATGGAGACAGCTTCATGGCACTTTTATATTCCTTGTGTCTCCCAAGCTGGAGCTGGTCACATGACCAAGTGACCTACCTGTGTTTCACATGCCAGCAGCTATGAGGTACTTGCTAGTCTGCAGGCTTCTCGACACATTCCTCGGGTGTGTATTGGCCACTCAGAGAGCCATTGTCCATGAAACAGTGCTAGTTAGCATAGCCATTTACAATAGGCAGTCCAGGCCCATTGTTCGCTCCCAGACAGAGAACATTTACAATACAAGAACAGAACCCATATTCATAACTTCACGTACAAAAATGAGACAAGTACAGGAGTGTCACACATAGAATCAGTAGAGCATAAGCTTTCATTTGATACCTCATATGGCCCACTTCGTACAGAGTTTGTGGCAAACACCCCCTGTGGGTGCAACAGAGATCTGCCTGCTCACTTTAAAATCCAATAATGTGACATAAAGGTCTCCAAAACCAAATTCAGGTCCCATGAGGGCGTCAGTGTTCTACGAGGTGGGTAGAAGTTCTGAAGGCCTTTAAAGAATCTTTTCATCACGGGCTGTGCAAACACTGATGACCCTTCAATGTGGTCGTGAAATGTCAGCAGTAATGGCTGACAAGTGCACTTTTATGGAAGACATTGATAGGCCTTCACTCTAAGCTGTATAAGTAGTCGAGTATCATATGGATCGGGGATTTGTCTGGACTGAGTTGTCTCCGATGACACCAGGATGTGAAGCATTTCCATGCTTGCTGGTAAGTTGTTCTAGTGATTTGCCTCCTGCTCTGAGCAGGCAACTTCCGCGCCTCGGAACCAGATAGGAACCAGGCATGGAGATGAAGGGTGTGTGGGTCTGGGTGCAGTAGCTTGCCAGCGTTCTGGAAGAGGAGATCGCACCTCTGAGGAAACGGGTGGGTGGCTCAATGGACATGTATTATAGGTATGGGAACCAGGTCTTTCTTGACTAGGATGGGACCATAGAATGACTCAGGCTGCATCCAAACGGATCTTGCGCAGGATTCTGGGGATCAGTGGTATTGGCGGGAAGGCATAGTAAATTGGTTCGTCCCATGGGATCAGGAATGCATCTCCCCTGGATCCGTTCCCCAGCCCCACCCAGGAGCAAAATCGAGGGCATTTGATATTCCTCAAGGTTGTAAAAAGGTCCGTTGCTGGATAGCCCCACCTGCAAAAAATGGAATCTAACACTTGAGGATGGAGTTCCCACTTGTGGTCCATGGCAAAGTTGCGGCTCAGAGCATCTGTCATGGTGGTGTTGGCTCCTGGTAAATATGCTGCTTTTTAGTGTGACCCTATGTTGAACACACCAGTTCCAAAGGCAGACCACCTCTGCACAGAGAGATTGGGAACGTGCTCCTCCTTGTCTATGCAGAACATGGTGGTTGTGCTGTCTGTTAGAATACAGACAGTTCTGTTGGTGATGGATGAGGTAAAGTGCCTGCATGCATTCCTGACAAGAAGGTTGATGTGGAGTAGTGCTTTGTGTGGTAACCATTTGCCTGGTGCTGTGTGGTGCTGTAGGTGCACACCCCACACTACCATTGAGGCATTGGTTGTGATCTGGACTGATGGTTCTGGTTGAAAGAAGGGCATCCCCTCGAGTAAATTGCGGGGGGATGTCCACCATCTTGGAGATTCCAGGATGTGTGGGTATAATAGCTGCTTTGTGCAGTGAATGCCGCAATGGCATATAGACTGATGTCAGCCAGTGCTGCAGGGTTCAGAAGTGCAGGCGTGCATATTGGACCATATAGACAGTGGCCGCCATGCGGCCCATGAGCTGAAGGCAGGTATGCACCATCATAGTGGGGCTGACGAGTAGGGTAGTGACTATGTCACGTACATTTCAAATCTTTGCCATGGCAGATATGCCCTGGCTGATATGGAGTCGAGTCGCGTCCCTATGAATTCCAAGTCTTGAACTGGATTGAGAGTCAACTTCTGCTCGTTTATTAAGAGATGTAAGGGATTGAAAAGTTGTTTGGTCTTTAGTATCATATCCTTGGTTTCCATTCTGGAATGGCCCTTTATTAGTTAGTTGTCTAGGTATGGGAAGATGATGACCCCATGATGCCGAAGGTAGGCTGTGACCACTGCTAGGACCTTCAAAAAGACCTGTGGTGCCAAGGATAGGCTGAAAGGTAGGACTTTGTACTGGAAATGCGCGTTATTAACTGTGAGTCTCAGATAGCATCTGTGGGCAGAATTTATTGCAATATGAAAATATGCGTCTTGTAAGTCGAGGGCTGCAAACCAGTCCCCTCTGTCCAGTGCTGGTATGATTGAAGATAGTGTGACCATCTTGAATCAATGCTTTTGCAGGAACTTGTTTAGTTTATGGAGGTCTAGGATCAGTCTCCAGCCCCCTGTGCATTTCTGGGTTAGGAAATAAGTCAAGTAGAACCCGCTTCCCCAGTATAGTTCGGGTACTGCCTCTATGGCCCCTAGATGGAGAAGTCGATCGATTTCTTGCTTGAGGGGTATCTCGTGAGAGGGGTCCCTGAAGAGGAACGGGGAAGGGGGGAAAGTGGCAGGGAGGGAGGTTAACGGAATTGAATATCCCATACGGATGATTTCTATTACCCACTGGTCGGATGTTAGTGAGGCCCAGTGATGAAGGAATGGGCTTAATATGTGGTTGAATAGATGTTTCTGGCTTTGTTGCATTGGATGGTTGGGGAGGTCAGGCAAGCCCTCTACCAATGTTTCAAATTTGCTACTTAGGGGTCTGGCCACCAGAGGAGCGTAGTTATTATTTGTGGTTCCTCTGGGTGCGCTGTCTGGAGCGACTGTACTCATATGGTATATATTGAGTATGGTTATAGTATGAGCCCCTGTTTCTATTGTAGGGGGTGTAATGCCTCCGCTTGTACTGTGGTGTGTACATTCCTAGGGTACACAATGTGGTACACAAATTTTTACTGTTGTGCAGAATCTCATTAGTGTATGCTGCAAAAAGTTTGTGCTTACCAAAGGGGAAGTCCTCCACCTTATTTTGAAGTTCCTTTGGGACTCCTGCAACCACGATATTCTCCTCATAACCACAGCTGTAGCAGTTGCTCTTGCTCTGGTATCAGCAACATCAATTGCAGAGAGCAATGCTGTGCGAGTGATGGTGTGACCCTCATGTATGATTGCCCTGAGGATAGGCATCTTGGTGTCTGGCAGAGGCTCCATCAGGTCAGCTAAATTGGAGTAGTTGTCAAAATCGTGATTGGCTAGAAGGGACGAGTAGTTCACTATCCTAAGCTGTAGGGTGGCAGAGGAGTACACTTTTTTCCCAAATTGGTCTAGTCTCTTGTGTTCTTTGTCCCTCTTGGTTTAAGGTGAGGGTCCTTTGTCAATTGGCTTGCTGCATCCATGACCAGTGAGTTTGGCTGGGAGTGAAAGAACAGGAAGCCTAAGTCTTAAGGGGGGACAAAATATTTCCTGTCCACCTTCTTGCAAACTGGCTGGGCCAATGCTTGTGTTTGCCAGATGTCCTCGGACACATCCATAATAACCTAATCTATGGGTAACGCAATTCTGCCCTGGGATGACAGGCAAATATTCTTTAGAAGACGGTGTTGTTTCTCCTTGACATCCTGTAATTTTATTTCTTGGGTAGTAGCAACCCCTTTAAAAAGATCCTGAAACTGTTTAGGTCCACCATAGTATGTTCATCGTCAGGGACTGTAGCCTCCTCAGGACGGGAAAAAGAGTTGCCTTGTGGTGACTGCATAAACCAAGAATCATTCTCATCGTCAAGTAATTGGCTGTCCTCCTCTTCCGAGTCTGGTATGGTCCCCAGGGTGTGGGATGGTGAGGCTGGCGGTAGCCTTTTCAGTGAGGGTAGTGGGCCAGAAGAGTTATACTTAGGCAGTGCCCAATAGTCCCAGGGTGCCCAGTGCAGCGGGTAATGTGGAGGCGGGTAGTATCAGTTTGGATGCCACTGAGGATGGTACGGGCATACTGTACAGTGATGCCCTTGCTGAGAAGTGGTGGGAGATGAATGCAGAGAGGAGAATGCACTCCTCTGATCATAGTTGGTCACCCTTATGCGCCCATGCCCATAGCGTGGTGGTGAATACAATGGGTACTGTGCTGGGGACTGCTCCCTTGATGGGAGTGAGGAGGGTTGTCTGTGTTCACTCACACTCTCCCTGAATTCCTTGTTGTTTGCCAGCATTTCTTCTGGCCCAGTCTGGTCTTCTCTGCAAGCTGAGAGTAGCCTGCACCAGGGGAGACATTTGGGAAGTCGTTGCGCTGAGCAGCGGTGCTGAAGATTTACAGCACTGTTTTGTGGCTGGCTCCGCTCAGTTCGCCGGTGCCGCACATGTAGGCACTTGCTTCAGCGCCGGGGCTTGTCTGTGTGCTTTCCCCAGTGCGGAGGAGGAGTGTGCAGTTGCCGTGCTCATGCTAGGTACCAGAGTGGGTGCTTCAGAGGCAGACCTTGACACCACAGAGCTGGAGGTGGCTGCCACGTCTTCCCTGGTCATTCTGGGGAACGGATTAGGTGGTAAGGATCTGGCATGTGAAACCCTAGTCCTTTGATGTTCCTGAGGCGTTGGTGAGGCTGATCTGCGTTTAGGAGGGTCTGCTATTTGATCTAATGAAAGCTCTCCTATCAGCAGTAAAGCCTTCTCCAGAAAGGACACGTGGAGCCTAAGCTCCCGATCTTTTCTTGCCCTGGCCGACAAGCTTTGACAGTGCTCACATTTTTGTGGGGTGTGTGACTCCCCCAGACATCTAATACAGCAGTTATGGCCATCAGAAGCTAGCATGGATTCATTACAGTTGTGGCATTTCTTAAACACCTGCGAGCCAGGCATATTGGAAGCCACTGGTGCTCAGGGCTGGGGTGTCTTATTTCAACCATCGGTAAGCTCGTGTATAAAGGCTGCTGTTTTATGAGGTCTTGATTTTTCCCCGACCTTTTTTCTTTCTTTTTTTTCTTGAGGCGTGTAGCATCTGGGACAGAAAGAAGCCACTGCCGCTGAAGCAGCTAGCACTGAGGGAACAGTGTGTTCCCCAGTTGGTTTTTTGGTTTTTGAAGTGGGAAGACTATAACAAGATGATTTGTAATTCAATGAGGTAAAAAGGTGGTGAAAAGAGTGAAAATTTTCCCGTGAGGAGAGAAGTGCCTGAAGAGGCAGGAGAGCTCCATCCATGACGAAGGGCGGTAGAAGAGGAACTGAGGGGAGGGAGTCAGGTCACGCTCAACTGTCAAACCACCAGCAGCGCGAGATGCTTGCTGCGCATGTGTGGCCCAACTGCTTACTACTATGAAAAAGTCTCCGATCCTGAGGCTCCAGGGAAGACCTGTCATCTACAGTGGAGCACCCATGGGGACATCACCCGAAGAAAAACAAGTAAGTTTCAAATGGTGGATGTAGTTACTATCCCTCAAAGCATTAACATTCCACAACTCCAGACTCCAAAGGGTCAGGAATCTATGTCAGGAGATGGAAAACAATAAGTAACATTAGATACCTATCCAAAGCCAACTCAAAGGGGAAACTGTTTAAATGATAATATGATGTGAGGAGGCTTCATTAACTTTTCAACAGAACCCCCACTATGCTGTGAATATGCATGAGGTAGAACGTCAATGAGATGTGTATGGATCAGAAATTCTCCTATAGTAATTTATTTTATTTCATTTCCTTTTTTGATAATCATTTTTTTAAATTCTAAAATACATTTCTAAAATACATTAAGGAAAGCAGTGCTCACAGCTCCATAATTAAAGATGTCATATTTTGCACATAAAAGTAGGAATACACCCACTTTGTTACATATAAAAATAGAGTCCGCCCCCAAAAAATTACAGCACTTACTCAAATGCAGAATGAATATTACAAGTAAGTTGGTTAAATGATCTATGAATTTAAATTATTTTTAAAATAGGTATTTTAAAGAATGAGGTGTCGTGTAACTATTTTTGGACCTGAAATTTCTTAACAATGAATCAATATTGTTGCTTCAGTTTCCTTTATATTATAGCTAAAAAAATACTAACATTTTATGTATTGCCTGTATTTGAAAATAATGACTAATCATATTTTTCCATGATTCTTCATAGCTAAGTTTCTCCTTCGACAAGTATACGGTTATATAATACAGAATTTCAAATCAAATTGCCATCTTTCAAAAGGGTACCATCTCCCATTTATATTAATGGGATTGAGACCACTGATTGATTAATAATAATTAATATTTCGATTTGTAGTATGTCTGTTCTTAAATGTGGCCAGTGGCTTCATTCTCATTTTAAGTAATGGGAGGCAATGACCATCCTGAAAAAGTGTACTTTGTGAAAACAATGGGAAGTTGCAGACATTTTGAAAGAAGACAGCTTTTCTTGAGTTTCTCTGAAGGAAAATATTTTCAGACACCTCCCTTTACTGATAAATAAACCTACAATTATAAAAAAAAAATAGTGTCCAATATTCCCATGATCTTATAATTTTATCTGCTCATTGTCTGGCAGTGGGGCAATCAAATGTATCTTTAAAAAAAATTTCTATTCTGGGTCTACAAACACTAAACTACTTTAATCATAATCCTATAATTATTGCATTGCACTGGGTAGAGATCAGTGTTGTCTTCAAGTTGTCATTGTCAAGTCCAAGTCGAGTCTCAAGTCACTATGGTTCAAGTCTCAAGTCGCGTCTCGAGTCCCTAAAGTCACTTTAGAGTCAAGTCCCAAGTCGAGTCTCAAGTCTTAATTTTAAAAATGTCAAGTCACTTTGTACAAGCCATCAATATCGGCATTTTCTGACAATTTTTTCACCAAGTCGATTTAACAAAATTAGCAAGTCTCAAGTCAAGTCTCAAGTCACAAACAATGAACAAGAGTCGAATCTCAAGTCGAGTCACCTAGGCGACTTAAGTCGGACTTGAGTTCAAGTCATGGGACTCGAGTCAACAACTCTGGTAGAGATATGGTTGTATAGATACCCTACCTGTGCATTTCTATACATTAACATGTTTGCATTTCTTCTAAGTCTAACCTTAACTCTGAATTTCCTATGTTTACATTACCTAGTTTTGAGCTAAATAAAACACACATGTAATTTATATTACCCTAAATTTTTAATTTATGAGGGTATGCACATAATTTAACATTTTTATTAACTAATTCCATTTTAATATACTTTTTCTGGAAATATGAATACAAAATTGCGCTAATAATCCTCTAAAAGTAGTCTATTCAGGGGAGTGACTCAATAGGTGTGTATACCTATAGTGCCGAGTACAAAGAGTGTTACAGTCCTTATGGGGGCCTCTGGATGCTATGATAATACAGTATCATTGACATTTCCAACAGAGGAGGGCCTGACAATCAAGAATTGACTGTTCAGCACGCTAGGTACTATACACACAAGCAACATGGGAGACAGTTTGTAATCTAGGTGTCAGGCAGGAGAAAACAGGTGAAGGGACAAAGAAATGGTAAGAGTTGGAGGGAAATAAACAGAATTTTAATGTAGAAATAGAATTTCTAGAGAAGACTGGCATAGTGTGTGAAAAGTTTGACAAATATTTCCTGTACAAAGGTATGTTTTAAGGCACTTCTTTTTAAGCAGACTCTGCAGTTTCATCCAGAGTTTTGTTTTTGTGGATGTTGGTTTATTTTGCCATTATTGACATGAAGAGGATACAATGTCCTCAGAAATCAGCAGGAATGCTAAAAGTAATGCAAAGGCAAATATCAAGGAATGGCACCACACTCCACTAATATTAAATGAATACATTTCAAATCACTACTGACAGTAGAAAAAGTTGTATTCTCTTGTCTTGGGGAGAAGGACTAAAAAGCTGGCCATAAATTTGTTGGCAGACATCCAGTGTCTTCTATCCACAACTTCAGTAAGTGCTATTATAATTACAGGGGAAGAATTATACGTTATCTATGGAGAAGACAAGTAGCTGCCCTTCACCTTTTGGGGTCAAAGTAGTAAACCTGCATGCCCACTGACTAAAATGGGAGGGTTTTTTTTTTTTTTCTCCTCTGACCAAAGGCTGCTAGAATGGGCTCCCTTTTTACCTTTTAATGGAGGGAGGAATAACAGAAATCTACAAAAGTCTCTAATAAATGTTAGTAGAAGCAGGAATAACAGATTATCTACTTTCAGGATTCCATTATGGGGGCAACACAGAACAAGAATCACTATGCTTTCAGGTTTCGGGTTCTGTGGGAGAGAAGGAAAGAGTCAACAATGAAAATCCCTAGATGTTGTACGTAGGTGTAGTAATTTGTAAAACTGAAAATGGTACTGCAGGTGGGAGAAGATTTATATTCAAGGATGGGGAATTCTTCTCTGTACATTTAGTAGTAGGTTATGAGTAATTTCCATCAGCAATCCCCTCTCAGATTGTAACGACTTGAAGTGGTAGTGACGAGTGGAATGATATTTTCTGCCAAGCAGTTCTTAAAATGATTAAATGTCATCAATAAAACAGTGTTCTTCATTTCTTTTCCAAGCTGTGAAAATAAATATGCATTTTATACCCACTCTTTCTATGTGATATTTTCTGTCATTTAAACATGAATGTGTGTGTCAAGTAGCCTACTGATATACAACGGATAAAAACGTTCAAATATTCATCCATGACTCAGGACAAAAGTAATAAAATATGCTCTTCTTTTGTAAAGCTATTATTACATACCTTTCCATGAAAAAACAAGCAACAAGATTAACTAAAAATAATGAGTGAATAAACGTATTAATATCTTATTAATAAAATGCATATTTAGCATAATATTAAATAATCTATCTACCTGAAAATTCAGATTAATTAGACTGAAAACAAAGATTCTCATAAAGGTCTGACTCAAATATTCATTCTCTTATTTTACACTCAAACTATCAAATACTTTAAGTCTGATAAAATGTCTGCTTATGGAAATTGATTTTTTTGTATTGGCTAGAGAGAAAACACAATTTCAGAGAAAGCTACTGCTACGTGATATTGAATTGATATGCAGCAAATCCCGTTACCTTTATTTAATTTTATATACCTGCTGCGAATGATAACTAAATTAAACATAGTGCTTTTGTTGTACCTGCACAAACAGAAGTGGTATGTCTTTCAGATAAATGCAAAAAACTACACTTCAATAACATACAAATTAAGACACAAACCAACAAAAATCAGTAAGTGTGAAAATCAAGATCGACTTTTTATCCATAACTCGTGCCATTTTTAAAACAAAGGTAAAACTTTTGCAATGTCTATTTTACCTCTGAATTTTCAGTCAATGGCTTACAGATTTTAATTAAATTTCTTGTTTTAAAAGAAAAATCTTTCCTGGATGCCTGTAAGGTAGAAGTGTTTAGATAATGGAATGTTTTGAATTTTGCATATTTACAGCATTATCATACCTTAAAAGGCTACTCATGCATAAGTGATAACCAAATGTGCATTAATTTAGTTTCCTATTAAATCTTTGATAGCAAGGCCTAGTTGCCCACCCAAATAGCTGGAGATTGCAGGCCAGTGTCTCTTGTTTGGAGGCCCTTTGGCTTATGCACTGGTTCCCATCACTTTCCTAACCCATTTCCTGCTTTGACAATATTATTTCAACTTTACAAAATTGTCATTAAAATGTACCAGCCCAGTACACTCCCTACCTATAACATGGATAACGAAAGAACGCCAGTTGAAATGGGAATGAACCCAGCAGCTGCCACAGCCTCGGATTTGAGCAAAATGAGCAACTCCATTGCTCCCTCCAAACTCTCTGCTGCTCTCAGGCAGCTGTCAACTAGCTCAAAGACCCTGCCCCAGGACGGAAGAGAAGCGTACCTTTCTGTTCTGGTGCAGAGTTCCTGGACCTGATTGAGGTCTGGGGCGAGGAGGCAAACCCCCAGGATCTCTGCACCAGATACAAGAATGTGGAGGTCTACGGCCAAACGGCCGATAGCCTGGCCACAAGGGACATTGCTGCACCGGAGCAGTAAATGTGGATGAAAGTAAAGGAGCTGAGGCAGGCCTATGTCAGGGTCAAGGAGCGCAGCTCTCACTCTGGGGTGGCACCCCAGACCTGCCCCTACCATAATGAGCTCCACCACATCCTAGGGGGCAGGTCAGTCCCTTCCCCTCCCCTTGTAGTGGACTCAGGGCTGGAAATGCCCATCGTCACCCTTCGGGGGGGAGCTGCCGCTGAGGAGGATTAGCAGCCAGATGAGGCCAGCACCATCTCTGTGCACACGTGCCAGGACCTCATGCTCAGCCTGGACCCGGTACCCCACACACTGGATGACTCCCAGGCACCATCCAAAGCCAAGGAAGGCCCATCAAGTGAGTGCCATTACTTTCCCTACACACATACGAGTGGAGGTGACGGGCTGCAAGGGGCTGAGGCGCGCTCCTCGCTCAGCCTTATCGGCCTGCGGATCATGCAGCAGCCTGTGCACATGGGTCTACAAACACAGCACACGGGCATGCCTACGCTCTCAGGGAAGCATCCGCTCCCAGGGACAGCGCGGCAAGGTGCAGGAGATTCTGCTGCTCACACACTCCTCTCCCCAATACCCTGCCACCCTCTCCTCCAGCAGGCAGGGATACAAGTCCTCTCCCTGTGGGTCACTGCCAATGCCGGACCTGGTGTGTGGGCGGAATGGAGGAAGCCTAGCCACCCTGTGGCCCCGCTCCTGCCCACAGGATCCCGGTCTGGCTGGCATGTTCCCATGCCTGCTTGTCTCCAGGATGTGGCGGTAGCGAGGCTCCCTCCTGGGACATCTGTGCCCCTGAAGAAAAGGGCCCGCTGTCTAGGCCACAGATGCCCTTGCTCAAAACACATAGCCTTTGTCTGACCCAAGACCCAAAAGGTCAGACAATGGCGATGTGCTTTGAGCAAGGCCATCGCCTCAGAGATGAGGGCAAGGCTTCAGGCACAGTGTCTCCAGAAGGACTGACCTTCTCTTTGTTCTACACAGCTGGATCACCTGCAAGAGGGGTGTGGTTGACATCTTCTGTGGCTGCCTCCCGACCCCGCATGACCCGCTAGCGCAGGAGACCACATGAGTACTTCCAAAGGGAGCATATAGCCGCCCAGTGAGCCCTGCAGTGCTGCATGGAACAGCAGGACCGCAGACTAGAGGAGGACCTGCAGCTGCGCTGGGAGACATGGCAGGAGATGATGGAGCAGGGCTGGACAAGATGCGTGGCTCTAAAAGCAGTGACTGCCACCATGGTGCCTGCTCCTGCAGCCATTCCCGCGCCAGCTCCTGCCCCTCCTGCTTCTGCCCCTAACCCCTTTCATGACTGTCAAGGGCCCTGCACACCACTGGGAGCCAGGCACCATGCCCAGCCCCAGCCTCTCCTCCCTCCTCCTCCCCCTTCCAACTCCTTCTTCCTGCATACAAGGTTCTCTTCCCCCTCTCCAGGGTTCTTTCCCCAGTCCCTCCCCAGTTACATTTACCCCAATTAAAAAACAAAGAGTTTTTATTTTTTTGAAAACAAACAGGGTAGTTTATTCTCTCTGCAGGTGAGAGGGAAGGGCAGAGAAAAGGAAAGGTGTGGGAGGACAGGCAAAGAGGGGCAATGCACAGGCTCCTTGTGGGGAGGCCCAGGGGAGAGCATCACTGAGGTCCTTGTGTGAAACTCTCCCTCAGGGCCCCCCCAGATATGCACAGCCCCCTGATGGTGCTGTTGGATGGCAGCCATGCACGGCTGCTCAAAGGCTCTGCTGATGCGGTCAGCCTCTGCCCCTCACTTTGGGAGGAACGTCTCCCCCGGCTTTCACAAATATTGTGAAGGACACAACATGCCGCTACCACTTGGCGATGTTCCGCACCCCAACATCCTGGCACCTTAGGCGGCAACGTAAGCTCCCCTTAATGCACCTGAAGGCGCCCTCCACCAAATGAGGGCCCTGCTGAGCCTGGCATGGAAGCGGCCCTTGCTTTCGTCCAGGTATCCAGTGTAGGACTTCATTAGCCGGGGAGCAGAGGGCAGGCTGTGTACCCCACAATACAGACTAGCATGTCCACATTGTCGACCCTGATGCTGCTGTCAGGGTAAAAAGTGCCAGCTTGCAGCTTTTGAAAGAGCTAGAGTTCTGGAAGACATGTGCATCGTGCGCCTTCCCCTACCACCCAATGTAGATGTCCATGATGGCCTGCAGGACCATTGAAAAGTACCCCTTGATGTTTTCGGCTTCCCAGTGGTTGGGGGCCCAGATGAGAATATGGGTGCTGTCAATAACCCCTCCACAGACAGTTAGGGAAGCCCATGGCGGCAAAGCCAGTGATGATGGGGTCCACGTCACCCAGGTTGATGACCCTGTGCAGCAGAATGGTGTTGATGGCCCTCACCACTTGTAGAAGGGAGCAAACAAACAAACAGAGAATCACAGGATTGCCAGGGCCCTCAGGAGGTCCACGAGCCCACTCCCCTTTCACACACCAGGTACCCTCTACTTTCCCCATCCCCTGTCTGGGCTTTGTGAAGGTGGGACTCAAAAAGGTCTTCCACCACCACCAACACCCCTTCTCTATAGAACCCCATTCCAGCAGTTCACCCCCCTCCTGGGACAATAGCCTGAGAGCACAATACCTGTGTGAGCACAGCCCCAATGGTCGATCTTCCCACACCGAACTGGTTCCCGACAGATCAGTAGCTGTCTGGCGTGGCAAGCTTCCAGAAGGCAATGGTGACCCTCTTCTGGAGGGGGATGGTGGTTCTCAGTCCCACCACCTGAGGGCAGGGGCGAGCCACTCATACAGCTCCAGAAAGGCGTCCTTCGGCATGCAGAAATTCTGGAGCTACTGCTGGTCTTCCTACCACTCCATAACGATCCAGTCCCACCAGTCGGAACTGGTGTCCAGATGCCAGAAGCGGCAGTTCATGGTGTGCAGGGGAGGGCGGGTGGAGTCATACTGCATGAGCAGTGCCCGCAGAGAGATGAGGAAGTTCCCCACAATGAGCTGGGGGTTGTGTTCCTTCAGGGTGAGGAAGGCAGTCCACAGAAACTGCTGCAGGAAGTGCTCCATGTCTAGAGAGCTGAGATGTCTACAGGGGCAACTACAGCAGGCAAAGGAAAGGCTTTACTATCCCTCAATGAAGTAGGTGAAGGTGAAGAACTTGACACATGACTGTACAGCGGGGTCCCTTTAAGAACAAGCCTCAGATAGCCTCAGGCAGCAGCTATGGGAAGCGACTGCTGTCCTGATGCCCTGCCAGAACTGCTTCCAGGTGCGGACGCTCTATTTCGAAATAGCTCAGCGCTATTTCCATGGGCATTTGCTGTGTAGATGTGCTATTTCAAAATAAGCTATTTCAGAGTATTTCTTCTGGAATAGTTCATTCCAAAATAAGCATGCAGTGTAGACGTACCCTTACTATCCACAAAGATTATGGGCTCTGCTATCTGGACCCATCCGATAACGAAGCCTCCCAGGGTCAGTCTCTGCTGCATTTAGCTGCTGATCTATGAGGAAGTTTTGACTGTTTGACACTGGGGCAAAGAAGGTCCACTGATGGAGTTTCTTCTGCCACTGGAGACATACCTGGTCGACTCCTACTGAAATCACTGCCTGCACCATAAACTGAATGGAGCACCTTGGTGAGATCCTTTCTTCTTGACAAAGTAGGAAACCATATTCTTTTTATTCTCAAAAGCAAAGAGTGACTAATTTATAAACTAATGAGATTCAGACCCACCTATCATACAGATGGAAAGTTTTTTACGTCTCCTAGCCACCAATCTGCTATCTCATAGAATAACTCAGATACTTGGTGTTCTCATATAGTGAGATGAAACACAATTCCCAAGGAATCAGGAATCCACATTTGCAAGCAACACATAACAAAGCAGAACCAAGACAGTTTTTCAGGCATGTTTGGGATAGCCTTATTACTACAATTACCGAATAGCTGCACTCTCATTGGATAAGAAAATTGACCTCTCTTGCTCTTTCTCTAAGAAAATACATCAGGGTCCTAAAAATACCAGTTTAGAAATTCAACTAATTTTTTAAACAACCTGTTTTCTGATTAACTAAACTTTTATAACATTTTGGTCTTAATTATGCCAGTATTTAATTTTCATCCTAAAACATCAGTTTAATTTATAGACTCATAGACTTTAAGGTCAGAAGGGACCATTATGATCATCTAGTCTGACCCCTTGCACAATGCAGGCCACAGAATCTCACCCACCCCCTGCTAGAATAATCCTCTCACCTATATCTCAGATATTGAAGCCCTCAAATATTTTGAAGACCCCAAGATGCAGAGAATCCTCCAGCTGTGATCTGTACCCCATGCTACCGAGGAAGGCGAAAAACCTCCAGGGCCTCTGCCAATCTACCCTGGAGGAAAATTCCTTCCCGACCCCAAATATGGCGATCAGCTAAACCCTGAGCATGTGGGCAGGACTTACCAGCGAGACACCCTGAAGTTCTCTATAGTAACTCCTATCATCCCTCCATTGACCTATTTACCACTGATAGTGAAAGGTCAATTAGTTACCAAGATCATGTTATCTCATCAAACCATCCCCTTCATAAACCCATCTAGTTTAATCTTGAGGCCAGATAGATCTTTTGCCCCCACTATTTCCCTTGGAAGGCTGTTCCAGAACTTCACTCCTCTAATGGTTAGAAATTTGAACACCATAATATCTACTTATGTAAATAAAGTGCAAATAGGAATATTATTTTAATATAAAGACAAATATAAACTATTTATTAGCCCTTCAAAAAAATCTAAAGAGTATTACACCTGTCAAAACTTATTCATACTATCTGTCTCCTTAAAATATGAATAAATTATCCATTACTGATATCAGTGGGCTCTGATATTAGCCAAAATGATTTATGCTTTTATTCCTTTTCCAGTAAATCTTACTCAAATGTTTGCTCTTCTATAGCGTGGAAAATTTAACCATGTTATTTTTAACACTGTTCATTCATTAAAATACTTACGAGAGCAGGTGGCAGTTTGCCACTCTAGGCACTGTCCATATGGAAAGGAGATTATATAGGCATTTGAGTCAACACATCGTTTTGTACTGCTGCACCACATACACTCCATGCCATTGCTGGTACAGTTAGAACACGTTGTTCTCAGGGAACAGGGTTTTTTGCAGGGTCTAGCATTCTGATTAGGACTAACTGGAAAAAAAGCCAGAAAGAGTTTATACATAAAATACCCTAATTGTTCTCAGTATTCTTTTGTGTAATCATCTTAAATCACATTATATCTCCATCTAAAAAGTTATTATAAGAATTTTACTTATATACCACATTAGTAAATGTAGTATTAGTTCTTCAATAGTCACGAGCACTTACATTATATAAAATATGACTGAAGCTAGAGTAATAAAAATAGTAATATGTGATCTTTTGGTTCTGTTGCTTTTGTTAGTTAAATAGTGAATAACCACCAAAAAGTTGTTTACTTCACGAGTGATATATTTTTTCCCCTAAACATTCTGCATCTTATCTAAGAGTGTGAGCTATCAAATGATCATCTGCCCCCTGGTGTATACAATAACATTCAACACAAATTCAAAGAGAAAATAAAGCAAATATTTAATGTACAAGAGGTTTTTACTGCAGACAATATTTTGTCTGTCTAGTCTTGATATGTTTAATCTCTGAAAAGTTACATTCTAAAAACACTCACTTGTGTATTATTCTGTTGCGTTTTCTTTTGATTACAAATAAAGCTGTAACATGTGCATCAACATGACCAGAGCAACTCTAAAGCAGTACATAAAAATATGCAGAGTAATATTTTTCTGTTATAAAAGGGACTCGCAGAAAATTCCTGTAAAAATTTTGACTAACACATCTAATATTAGAAGCTTCAGGGGGTAGCCAAGTTAGTCTATACAGGATAAACTTAAACAACAAATGGTCTGGTAACACTTTATAGACTAACAAAACATGTAGATGGTACCATGAGCTTTCATGGTAAACGAAAGCTCATGATACCATCTACATGTTTTGTTAGTCTAGAAAGTGCTACCAGACCATTTGTTGTATTTTACATCTATTAATATATACATTGTGTATCATTGACTGTGCTTTATAGAAAATAAGCTTAATCCTTCAAGTCCTTCCTCTACTCTTAAGATGGCAAAAATTCTCTGTGATTTGACTGAGTAATGGCAGGTAAAAACTGACTAAGGACTTGAGGATTTTTCACACACAGTATAAATTAGGGGCATCGCTTGCAATAATCATAAACAATCTTTTAATGTATAAAAGAAAAAATGTTATCGGAGTCAAAAAAAGAACCCAAAAGAATAAGCCAATATTCTCGACCTCCACAGCTGCTGAAACAGTTCAATAACAAATAAAATTGACACCAGTAACAGATGCAGATTTTGATGCTAAACTTGGAAAATACAAACTGTTTGTCATCTGCATTCTTCAGTTATTTAACACATCATTACACTGTGCCACATCTGTTTATTCTTTGATAGAGAGAACTATAACAGATTACCATATCTATTACTACAAAACAGCAGCAGCATGAGGGACAGAAACAATAGAAAACAGACTCAGTCAGCAGTAGCAACAAAATGCAAATTTATCTTGTAATTACACCACTATGTATATTACAACTTGTGCATATGACAGCAAGAGGATTGTTGGAATGCATGTTTTATTTATGGAAGTTAACAAATTTGAGAATTTTGACAGCAAAAACCTTTATACGTGAATAAACAACAAAATATTACATACTTCCAAATGTCTTTTATGCTACTTTGTACACGAGGCCTTCTAGTACATTAGCAAATTCAAAAGGAGTGGAAAAAAGACAACATCGGAAAGAAGCTACATTAGGATCACTTTCATCCTTATAAACTTTGTTCATTTGTAATCTTTAGGGCAATCTGTAAATTTTAACCATCTGTGGGGTTCAAAAATGAGAGTATTGTTCCTATGAAAAATGCTGAATTATATTTATTTCCTTTCCAAAAGACTAAGTGATCTCCCTCTACAAAGTTTCATATGACCACACATTACAAGATCACTAATCAACTTGGGGGCTTTTCCTCCCTTTGGTGGAGGACAGGGCTAGGAGAAGATTTTAATAATAACTATTAGGTAAGTGTTTGCAATATTGTTCTGTACCCTTACAGACCTTTAGCGGGTTATTTTTTAAACACAAGGAATTCGTTTCCATGCAAATATCTCCTATAAACTTAGCTTTAAGGTTTATATACCAACAATATTACTATTTGTGGGTGTTGTGCTTTTTATTACATAGACACATCGTTTTTTTCTGAAAGCACTTTACAGTTTTTATACAATCCTCAAGTAGATACTATCATCGGCATCTGATAGATAAAGAAGCAGTGATTTGCCCAAAACAACCATTAGGGAGTTAGTAGGAGAGTCAGGGCTAGAATTTAGGAGATCCAGTCTCCCAATGTGTCACTCAAACCTCTGGGCCATGCGCCACAGTGGTAGTAAATAAATCATTTTGCTCACATTTTTGGACTTCTTTTCTTGTAAAATAAGGAAAACCCTCTACTGTCACAAGGAAATTTTGAATCTCAATATCAATGTTAGCAATTTGTGATCAGTGACAAGCTAGTCAGCACTGCAGCAACTCCAGTAGAGTGCTGCATACTTATGTCCCAATCCTGAATTTTGAGATATGTGAGCTGTCCCACTGAAGACAAGAGGACTACTCATGGGCTTCCCATTAAGAATCTGCATACGCATTTCTATGGGAGGGGGGGTCTTAGAGATTAGACATCACTGTGGCATGATTTATTTACAAAAGCAAAATAATTAAGTACACTATGTTTCATCTTTCCCATAGATTCTCGGGGAAATAGAGAAAAAAATTGTGGTCACCTTATTAATTACAATTTCCTTCCCTCTTTCCTTCTTCCTTTTCACTATACTCAGACTGCAATTCGCAACTGTCATCCTTCCTATAATGTAAGAGAGGGGCCTGTAATTCACCACAGCTAGAGCAGTCCTGTTAGCTTGCAAAAAACTGGATACCCAAGGATGATTATTAATCACTTGTCTCCTAACTTCTCAGCACAAGTCTATACACACTATTAAAAGAGCCTAGTCTGAGCTATCTTCTACTTCCCTCATGGGAAAGGTAATGGTCCTTTTTAAAATGCCCAAAGAAAAAATTAATAAAATCACTGTTTTAGTTAAACCTCTGTATTATTAAATGTAAACGGAGAATCTGTTATGAATCAGCAAGATTCATAAACAAAACATGCTTTAGTAGCATCACAAAAAACTGCACAATATCAAAGTACTAACTGCCTTAGAACTCACTGATGTAGCTACTGGCATGATATAGACTAGCCAGGAGGGGTGACAATCAAAGAAAAGCATATTGCTTTTTAGAATGTCATTTGTGTTCCAAGATTAAAAGCTTCATTTGCTTTTAAAACATTAAAGGAAAACCTTCCTGCAGTTATTTACTAGAACTTTCCTAACACTCCTTCTGTACAACATGAAAATGCCAAACAGATTGTTCAACTATTTTAACAGCAGCATTTTGGTATGGGAGATTGCTCACCAACAGGTTTTTCACAGACAAGACCATCTGCTTTAGCGGTGCATGGATTCGCTTTCAGTCCAGCCACCTCTGCTCTTTCTAGATAGGCACAGAATCCAGAGTCATTTGGTTCTCCAGGAAGCCACTGTAGCGTCGTGTTTGTGAAAGGGGACATGTCATCCCATCCCCAGTAGGAGATGTTGATCTTGCGCAAACCTACCCAAGGTGATATTTTCTATAAAGTAGAATGAAAAGGAGATGAAACAATTAGTCAACAGTCAACTACAACGTTGCTTTTTTTTTTCTTCTTTTGGCCTAAGATCAATAGTTTCATACTGCTGTCACACGGGGAGCTAATAGTGATTTCTCCACCATTCCTCATATTTGATAACATTTAGTTATTGTCAATACAATTTTCAATTAATTTTTTCTGTCTTGCTGAAAGCTGAAGAAATCCATATGCTTCCGTCCTGTTAAAAATCTACATGATTCTGTTTGCTTAAACTCAGCTCTACTGTGTGGTATCTGATTGACAATTAAAGACTTATTAAGGCACTCCCTCTGGCTACTGTGATAGTCATTAACAGCCAGAGGAAAATGGATAATGTAAATGTAAGCAAATCAGTAGTGGCACATTAAAAAAAGGCTCAAAAGATAGAAAAAATAGGGATAGATATTCCCCTTGTAAATGGTACTATGCTAAAGCAAACAAGGTACCCTTCTGTTTGAGCCAGCAGTATCCACATGGAGAAGTCAGAGCACAAATGCTCTGAAGTTGATATGTCCACAGTGCACCCTGTGCTGCAGTGCAGACATAGTCTAAGTGATGTCGACAATGTTACCCAATACATTCTTGACAGAGCCAAAAATGAAACCCCCATACCCTGAATCCAGACACAGCATAGTGTTTTAATCACTAGTTCCTTTTTCCTTCAGATCATCAAGTGCTCTACCCAATTAGTCATTATGCTGAGGAGCAAAGGTGAATCTCTCTCATATCTGTAAGATTATTTGTATAAAACAGACATCTCTGGGTTATTAAATAATTCTAAGTAAATGCTTTATATTGCTTAAACAATACCTTATTCAAAGACTTTCAAAAAAGTCTCATTGTTCCACAAAACATTATACATTTTCCATATCAGTGTCTTAAAAATGCCTGATTTAAATAGAATATATTCAGTAATCCATTCAAACTAATAGATATAAATAATAATGTATGACTGAAAATACAGAAAGCCTAATTTATGGGGAAAATAGCCAACAAAACTCTATTAAATATCAGTAATTTTTTAGTATTTCATTAACTGTATGGGCTTTCATTAGCTGTCTTAATTATACTACATACAGAATAGTAGTATATGATTGGAAATCAAACTTTTGGTTGGTAAGGAATGTGAATTTGGCACATAAAAGTTTTATAGAGCCTCTAAGAGTTGGTGCAGAAATCAGGTGTTACATTCTGGTTGGAACATCTTTCAATTATAAAAGTGACTATGTATACTTTTCCATTCAGGTGGCCAAAATACATGATAGGGAAGGCCTTTATTCTCCACAATATCCCAGCTATACTAAAATGTAGGTGAGAAGGACACTCTGATTCAGAGCCACTCACCCCTAGTCAAGGATACTCTTTCTCCTGCTGGCTTGAACAAAGTCCTCCTCCACCTCTGAAGCATCACAGATTGGCATTCTCCTTTGGCCAATTCCAGCTACTTACATAGCACAAAGGTGGTTGGAGTATTCACCCCCTAATGAATTTATTAATAGATTCAAGCCAAGATTTTTATTTTAAATATTTTTTTTAGACACAAAATTCAATATTGTCATCATAACAGTTGTTAAACAAAATCAGCTGCTTTTAAAACTGGTTTACTATAATGTACATCTGAGTGATTCAAACAGTAAATACATCAAAACTGATACAAATATTATAGTTAGAGATAGCAGAGTGCATCTTTGTTTAGTCATTTATAAACAAATCAATTATCCTCCAAAGTAACTTAGAGCCATTGAGATGACTTATAACTGTATATTACATATGCTGTACCTCAGTGAAAATCAATTACATCCTAATTTCACTTCTTAACACTTCCATTCAAAAGTTACTGCTGTTGAACAGAGACAGGCTCTTCCAAAAATGTATACGTCATCCCCATATCAAACAGAACCAACTAACAATCACCAGCTTTGCCAAACTCATCATCAGAAGTAAGCTTTCCATTAGCACTAGGACACACCAACTGTGCAATGCATCTCCGCTGCTACAATGATCAATACCCCCATTATCACAATACACTTTTCAAGATCCATGTGCCCTTCACATGCCTATCACAATGTGCTTCAACAACTGTGTGTGTAAAGCCAGACAATCACTATGCTCTTGAATGAAATCATACTGAAAATTATAAAAGAGAAAAACACCCTATCACCCATCGATGAATGCATTTCACAAAGCGATCATTCTGTTACTGACCTCTCAGTACTCATCTTCAAAGTAAACCTACATAAGAACAGCCATACTGGGTCAGACCAATGGTCCATTAAGCCCAGTATCCTATCTTCCAACAGTGGTCAATGCCAGGTGCCCCAGAGGGAATGAATCAAGTGATCCATTCCCTGCCACCCATTCCCAGCTTCTGACAAACAGAGACTAGGGACACCATCCCTGCCCACCCTGGCTAATAACCGTTGATAGACCTAACATGCACAACACCTTTAAAAGATGAGCCTGCAAACTTACATTCATAACTTTGCTGGACTTGACTTAACAGAGAAAATGGCTTTAGGGGTCATTTCAACAATTTAGAACACATCCTACTGCCTCTTAGCCCTTAAATGCCCACTTCATTTTAAATGATGCCCCACCCTTATATTTAACAATCTATCCCACCTTGTATTTAGTCAAACTTTCTGGTTACTTTCTCCAAACTTAAAGAGCTCTATGAAGCTCAAAACCTTGTCCCTGTCACAAAAAGAAGTTGGCCCACTAAAACAGGGGATTTTAAAGTTGGGTTGTGATCCTGTCCAGGTAAGCCGCTGGTGAGCCGCGAGACACTTTGTTTATCCAAGAGTCCATAAGCACAGAGCCTCACAGCTTCCAATGGCTGTGATTTGCCATTTCCAGCCAAGGGGAGCTGTGGGAAGCAGCATGGGCCAGGGCTGCGAGGCTCCATGCCTATGGATGCTTATATAAACAAAGCATCTCGCGGCCTGCCAACGGCTTACCCAGGAGAGCCGACGACCCAACTTTGAAAACCCCTGTATGAAAAGATATTACCTCACCTACCTAAATCTCATAGTCTGCCACCAACACAGCTCCAACAATGCAACAAACAACACATACGATAATATCTATGTGGCAGAAAGGGCAGAATTTGAATCCTGGAGATTGCGCCTCTGTCATATATAAGGTGATCCAGTGTTGGGGCACTTAACAAATAAAGTTCTTCCTACTTTTCTTTTTCTGCCAACAGACTTAAAATAGAAATTGAACTATACGAATTATAACTAGAACACAAACTACAACTAAAAATGAGATGCCTCAACCACAGACAGTAAGAAGGAATTGAAAGTAATCTTGACCACTCTGCGGTATAATATACATGATGCAGGTGGAGCCCCAATCTTGAAAAGATTCCAGTCTCCTATGCATGGTTTTGCATATGCACCAGGAGTAGAATGAATATGAACAATCATTAGTGTAAGAGATTGCACTTGCAACAAAAAGGGCTTCTGAATGTTATTTTATATTTCCTATTAATATCAAGACAAATCAATCATGGGTGAATTTGAGAAATGGATAATAACCAAGATCAACTTAACTGGTCAATGTTACATATCAGAAAGGATATTTATTGAAATAATGTGTTCTAGAAAGTTCAATTAAGGCTTGTGTCTTAATTGCTCTATAAAACTTTTATGTGCTGAATTCACATTCTTTACCAACCAAACTCTAGTCTTAAACATTTAAAAGTTTCTGTAATTTAAAAAATAGCTTTTGAAATTGCATAGCATCCAAGTACTTCTGCCTCTGATGTCAACACGAAATAAATGACAGACCTGTATGTCCTGCCACTGATTTCTATTCATAAGTAGTGGAAAATTACCATTTTGGGGGCAGATAATACCAGCTATTTACTCTGACAGAACAACTTGAACCTTTTTACTAAGGTTGCAAGTGCTTTGGAGTATAGGATTCTAATTCAAACTAATCTGGACAAACTGGAGAGATGGTGTGAGGTAAACAGGATAAAATTGAATATGGACAAATGTAAAGTATTTCAGTTTAAAAGGAACAATCAGTTGCACATATGCAAAGAGGGAAACGACTAACTAAGAAGGAGTACTGTGGAAGGGAGTCCTGGGGTCATAGTGGACTATGAGTTAAAATATGTCAACAGCGTGACACTGTTGCAAAAAAGCAAACATCATTGTGGGATGAACTAACAAGAACGCAGTAAGCAAGACACGTGAAGTAATTCTTCCTCTCCACTATGGGCTGATTAAGCCTCAATTGGAGTACTGTGTCCAGTTCTGGACTTCACATTTCAGGAAAGATGTGGAAAAATTGGAAAAAGCGTAGAGAAAAGCAATAAAAATGATAAAAGTCTAGAATCATAACCTATGAGGGAAGAGTGAAGAACTGGGTTTTTTTTTAGTTTGGAACTAAGAAGGGATATGATAATAGCTTTCAAATACTTAAAAGCTACTACAAGGAGGAGGGAGAAAAAAAAACTCCTCAAGGATTAGCCTCTGATGATAGAACAAGAAGCAATTAACTTAAATTGCAATAACGGAGGTTTAGGTTGGACATTAGGAAACACTTCCTGTCAGAGTGGTTAAGCACTGGGATAAATTGCCTAGGGAGGTTGTTGAATCTCCATCATTGGACATTTTTAAGAGCAATTTGGACTAACACCTATGAAGGATGGTCTACAATGTTGCTTAGTCCTGAAGGATGGTTTACAATGTTGCTTAGTCCTGCCATGAGTGTAGGGAACTGATCTAAAAGACCTGCCAACTCTAAAGGTGGTAACTGGAAATTCATAAGTAATCTTAGATCAGCCAACAGCTTAGAAAGGGTTAAATTGTGCATTTGTCTGTGTGTGTATATATGTACTGCTACATATACACAAAGTCTCCAAACAAAGGCTAGTTTTGAGACTACACAATATAGTTATCCTTTATAGCCCTTAGGCATTATTTTAGTGATGCGGTAAATTTCTGTGTCTAAGAATAATTTACACAACTTTTGCTTATGTTGCCAGGAGAGTAGGAGAATGGGAAAAATAAGCAAGTTTTGTAATACTTTTCCAATGTTATTTTTAAATAGAAAACTGTTTCAGGTTGCATTCTCAAAAATACCACATTTATTAAAAAATAGTGGGGAATTTTCTGTTCTATATCTTCAATCCCAAAGCATTTTACAAATAAGATGGGTAGTGGGAACTCATCAGTTATTGCATAATACACACCAATTCTACACAACACGTTAGGACAGGAAGTGAGGTATAATACAATATCTAATTGAAACTGCAGGTTAAGTGTAGGATGGTAAAATTTAATAATCTCAGCTAAACTTTATTTAAAAATATTATATTTTCAGGTTCTTGGGACTCAAGTGAAAATTTTAGAAATTAATAAACAAAAGACGCATATAAGTTACTATGTGACAAAAAACACTACATGTGTTTCAATTTGATTTTTATGAGAGCTTTATGATCTTACAAAATACTCACTAACCTTGCAGGACACAACTTCATTAGAGCAGAGTTGTCAAATATATCTTTACATATTCCATAACTGAACATACAGGCACCAGCTTTCCTTTACTTAGGCGTGTCAGCTAGAGATGTTAGACTTTAACGAATTAATTGTTTAACTGATAAGCTGCCCACTCTGCTGCCAGGGAAGAAGTTTTGCTTCAGCACAAGGCCTACTTCCCAGAAGCACAAAAGATGACAAGGCAGTTGCAGGGAAGCTAAAGGAATTCTTTGCATTGATCTTCACTGCAAAGGATGTGAGGAGGAGTCCCATAACAGAGCCATTCTTTTGGGGTGGTAAATCTGAGGAACTGACTCAGATTAAGGCATGAATAGAGCAAGTTTTGGAACAAATTAATAAACAGTAAGTCACCAGGACCAAAGGGTCATCACCCAAGAGTTCTGAAGGAACTGGCAGAACTATTAACTCTAGTATGTAACCCATTACTCTTTATTACATGACCGTTGGATAGCTAAGGTAGCACCAAGTTTTTAAAAAGGCCCAAGAAGTGATCTTCCAGTTACAGGATGGTAAGCCAACTTTCAACACCAGGCAAATAGTATGAAGCTAAAGTAAAGAACAAATTATCAATAATATAAAAGTCTCAGAGGGGTAGCCATGTTAGTCTGTAACTGAAAAAACTTAAAAAAAACAACAACAATGAATGGTCCTGCAGCACTTCAGAGACTAACAAAAAATTGAGATGATATCATGGGCTTTCGAGGGCACAACCCTCTTCTTCAGTTGAATGGAGTAAAGGGTCCACGGCACAAATAAATAGCAGAAAAAGAGAGGGGATGGGGATTTGGGGAGGGAAAGAACAGGAAAAAAATAGGGAAAAAACATCTTGTCAATTAGAGTGTCCGTATTAAATGAGGCTAATAGAGTGGACTATGATTGCAACAACTTCCACCCCAGCATGAACCTTAGCCTGGACCAGTCCACACAAGAGAGCCACTTCCTTGACACTACAGTACAATTAAAAGACAACCACATTTCCAACATCTTAGACTAGAAATCTACTAACCATTACACTTACCTACATGCCTCTAGCTTCCATCCAAGACACATTTCCCAATCAATTGTTCACAGCCAGGCCCTAAGATACAGGATTTGCTCCAATTTCACAGACTGTGACAAACACCTACAGGATCTCCTTCAAGCATTCTTAAAACTTAAATACCCACACAGGGAAGTAAAAAAATAGATTGATAGATCCAGATAAGTACCTAGGCATCAGCTTCTTCAAGATAGGCTCAACAAACAAAACAACGGAACATCACTTGTCATCACCTACAGACCCCAACTTAAACCCTTCCAGCTCATCATTAACAATCTACAACTTATCCTGGAAAATAATCCATCACCCTCACAGGCCTTGCGGACAGGCCAATCCTTACTTATAGGCAAACCCCTAACCTGAAACAAATTCTTTCCAGCAGCCACGCAGGACACCTCCATCATACTCACCCCTGCAATAAACTCCAGTGCCAACTCTGTCCACACACATCTATGCAAGCGACATCATCACAGGACCTAACCACATGAGCCACCACATCAAAGTCTCATACAACTGCACAACCACTAATGTGATCTGTGCCATCAAGTGCCAGCAATGCCCCTCTGGCATGTATATTGGCCAACCTGGACAGTCTTTACGACAAAGGATTAATGGACACAAATCAGATATCAGAAATGGTAACACTCAGAAATCTGTTGGGGAACATTTTAACTTGCTTGGGCACTCACTAATGGATCTAAAAGTGTCTATACTATTAAAAAACATTTTCAAAAACCAGCTAGAGAGAGAAGCTGCGAAACTTGGTTTCGTTTACAAATTTGACACCTCTAATCAAGGTTTGAACAAAGACTGATCTGGACGGGCTGCTCCATTTAACACACTAATGACATCAAAAGCTAACTTCCAGGCACTTACAACCCACTCTATTAGACTCATTTAGTATGGACACTAATTGAAAATATTTTTTTCCTATTTTTTTCCTTCTCTTTCCCTCCCTCTCCGCTCTCTTTCTCTGCTATTTATTTGTAGCCTAGACCCCTTACTCCAATCATCTGAAGCAGTGGGTTGTGCCCACAAAAGCTCATGATATCATCTACATTTTTTGTTAGTCTCTAAGCTACTGAAGGACCATTCGTTGTTGTTTTTTAAAGTTTTTTCAACAATATAAATATAGCATGTTGGGAGAACATCAGTATGGTAAATCATGCCTCTTTAATCTATTAGAATTTGTTGAGAGAGTCAAGAAACATTTGCAGAAGAATGATCCAACTGTTATAGTGCACTTGGACTTTCGGAAAGCCTTTGTCAATGTCTCTCACCAAAGGCTCTTAAGCAAAGTACGCAGTCATGGGATAAGAAAGAAGGTCTTCTCACGATAAGTAAGTGGTTAAAGGATGGGAAACAAAGGAATAAATAAAAGGACAGGAATAAATGATGAGTTTTCACAGTGGAGAAAAAAATTGGGTTCCTCAAGAATCTGTAGTAGGACCAGTGCTGTTCAATATACTCATAATTGAGCTGGAATAATGGAACAAACAGTGAAATAGTAAAGATTGTAGAATACAAAATTACTGAAGATACTTAAATTCATACTTGACTGAAGATGTACAAGGGGATCTTCCAATACAGGTTGACTGGGTTAATACAATGGCAGATTAAATATAATCCCAGCTATGCATACAAAATCACCCAGCAAAGATCTTGCAGTCATTATGGATTGTTCTCTGAAAACATTTGCTCAATGTGCAACAGAAGTGAAAAAAGGTTACTATGTTAGGAACCATTAGGAAAGGGACAGATAAAATGACAAAAATATAATGCCAGAATACAACTCCATGATAAACCCACATCTTTAATATTGCATGCAGTTTTGGTCACTCTGTCTCAAAACCAGTGTATTAGGATTGGAAAAAATGTAGTGAAGGACAATAAAAATGGTTAGGAGTATGGACAGCTTCCGTTTGAAGAGATTAAAAGACTAGGACTTTTCAGCTTGGAAAAGAGATGACTAAGAGTGTGTCTAGACTACAGGTTTTTTTTGGAAAAAGTAGCCTTTTTTCCAAAAAACTTCACCTGCGTCTAGACTGCTGCCACGTTCTTTCAAAAATAAATCAAAAGAACGCAGCAGTTTTTTTGATTGTGGTAAAACTCGTCTTACGAGGAATAATGCCTTTTTTCGACTGGGGCCTCTGACCCACAGAAAAATCAGTGAGGCAAGGCTAATAGATTGTGTACTCCAGCCTCACCGGGAGAACAGTGGGATGGCTGGAGAGCCAGAATGGGCTCTCCTATGCGGAAGCCTCCTGTCTCTGGGGCTGGATCCCCACCCCTGCTATACATTTTCCTAGACCTCTGACTCCTAGAACCTGGAACTGGACTACAGGGATGGATCACTTGAAAAATTGCCACGTTCTGATTACTCCCAATGAAGCATCTGGTACTGGCCATTGTCAGAAGACAGGATATTGGGCTTGATGGACCATTGGTCTGACTCAGTGTGGCTATTCTTATGTTTTTATCGTCCTGGAATGTATGTTTTAAAAGTCCCCAAAAAATTTTTTTTATTTCAATAATGCTCTGATGTTGTGATTCCATACAGATAAATCATTTCTTATAAACAAACAAGACACTGAAATTTTTATACATAGTTTCTGGGTTTTATACAATATGCCCTGGCCTCAGAAGAAATTAGTTTTATAGTAACTTATGTTTTATAGACAGGGTGAAAAAAAGACAATTATGTATAATAATTAAAATTTATATCAAGCTCGCAGCTGATTTGCTAGGTCATTATGTTTCAAATAAACTAAGATTCCTACCAAGAAAATGGCAATGTAATTATTATGTCCTTTCAAATGTTTGTGCTGTATTATTTCTGAATGCAAGAATTCAATGCCATATATAATTTAAAACATCGTTTTATATTAATTTTTTGTAAAATAGATTCAAATATAGATCACGTTGCTAGTTTTACTTTTTTTTAGCAAAATAGGAAGTGAGCAGTGTAAGCTGATTTATTTTCCCTTAAGATACACCAGTGGTGTTTTCCTATTTACTAAGGAAAGTAGTGCATTCCCTATATTTATAACATGTCTCTTGATTTCTATCTATTGTGGCCTTGAGGCATATTATATTTTACCACTTTTTTGACAAGCAGTAATGCTAAATTTGCAGAAAACCAGAATTACAAAATCAAAATAGGTCCATTAGAAATGACTCCTTGACTTTTTCCTTGACTTTTTCTGTTAGCTATTAAAATAGCACATACAAGTAAAATCTAAGACAAAACACAAGGGAGGGCATATCTATATTTATACCACTGCATCAGCGCATAAAGACGCTCTATGATGACGTGAAAGAACTCTCTTGTTGGTGTAGTTTATTCCACCTCCCGGAGAGGCAGTAGTTGTCCTGCTGACACAGTGCTGTCTACACAGGGGTTTAAGTCAGTGTAAATACATTGCTGTAGTGTAGATCAGAACTGAGGTAACATCTTTTATTGGACCAAATTTTGTTGGGGAACCTTTGAGATTCCACAGGGCTCTTCTTCACATTACCTCACTTTCCAACAAAAGTTGGTCCAATGAAAGATATTACCTCTCCCACCTGGTCTCTGATATCCTGAAACCAACCGAGATACAATAACACTGCATGAAACAATATAAAATCTAAGAAAATTGCCTCTGACAGACTGTTATTTGACAATTTACTGGCTGGCTTGTAATACAGATGAGAAATGACTGTTTTATTTCTTTGGAATGCCAGACTTTTGCTAGATTTCAAAGCTAAAAACTTCTAAAAGGTGACATGCTACCAAGAATATCTTAATTCAAATGAATTATGTCCTGAGCCACTGCAGTTACATACATTTGTGATAACCCACATGTGGCATATAACAAAGGTAGACAAATGCACTCTCTTTAAAGGAATATCTGGGGTTAAATGATCATTTACTTATCAGAAACTTCCAATGTAATGAAACAGTGATTTATGCTGTGCCACAGTTAGGGGTTTTTTTTGGTTTTTTTTAAAGTAATTTCTCTTTCATTCCTATCTTCCTGTCCAGTTCTATTTATTTGGTATAAGTCACTCTAAATGTGTATCAGCTGTCACAGAACTTCTGTGAAATTTTGCTTGATTTTCTTTTGTCTGCCTTTTTTCTCTGCAACTCTAATCAAGATGATTTAGGAGGTGAGATTTCATTTTAGATGACTTGTCTTTGTTACAGACAGTGTTGCAGAGTTCACAAATGTAGTCAGAGCAGCTGTAAGGTGAGAAGCATTCCTTAATCTGAAATATCTATGCTTGAGTTTGACTTTTATTGTTGCTATCAAGACTTTAAAAATGTTTCTTTCATGTGAAACAAAAGCTTTTAGGATTAATGGATGCAGACGACACACATCTGAAAGCAAGAATATAGATCTGCTTCACTTGATATTTTTGTATTGAGAGGAAAAAAACTTTAGCAGTCTTTCATTTATAGCAGAGACAATTGAAAAAAATCAGCATCTATTGTAACAGGTGCCACTTATAAAAATATAGAATTTTATAACTTGCTTTACAATATTCAGGGCCCATAGCTCTGCACTAATTCCAGCACCAATTACATTTCAGGTTTAGAATGAATACATAACACAAAATTTGTGAATTCCTTTAGAGAGTGAAGACAGCTTCCATTTCTCTAATCCCTTTAAAAATCCACTGCTAGAATTTTAAAAAGTCTCTCTCCGATCACTAAAAAGGATCAAGAGCTACTAGTAGTCTTACACCTCAGAAAAAATCCTGTTTAGTTAAACTAGGGGCCTGTGCCCCGTGGTTGCTATGCTCACCAACCACCTGTACCTGGAGATAGGCAGGCCCAGCTCTCCCCATAGCTGCCGGGGAGGGGAGGGGAGGGCAGGGGCCACAGCCAGCCTGTGCCTCTCACTCTCCCCCAGACAGCCAGTTCCTCTTCCCCCTCCTTCCCCCCCGCACAGCGGCAGCCAGCCTGGGCCTCTTGCCCCCACACAGCAGGCTACAGCCCGGGCCTCTCGACCCCCACTCCAGCGGCAGCCAGCCCAGGCCTCTTGGGCCTCCAACCCCTTCCCCACCGCAGGCCCAGTCTCTCGGCCCCCCTCCGGCCACCAGAGGAGGGTCAGGGAGGTGCAGACCATGGTTTCTCAGCCACCAAAGGAGGGCCACAACATCTTGGGCTCTCCCCCAGCCATTGGGGAGGAAAGAGGAAGGCCGGCCAAGCCAGAGCAACAGCTCCCAGGCTAGGAGTGGGTGGGGCTTATACCTGTGGATGCAGAGTGATGTGATGAAGTCACTCTGTCGTCCCACAGGAAAAGTTTTTTTATAGAGAGAGAGAGAGAAAAAAGGAACGGAGCTAAACTAATGACAGCATTTATGTGTAGGGAAGTGATTAGGAATATTAAAATTTTCTGTGGTTACATGTTTCCATGCAGGGAGCAGGCAGGAGCTGGTGCTCGTGGGGCTTCCTCTGAGCACTGGCTCCCACCTGGTCTCCCCCTCCTACACTGGTGCCTCTGTATCAGAAGCAGTAATGTTCCCAGTTAATATGCAAATAATCATTAGTAATAAAGATGTAGCCGTGTTAGTCTGGTCTTGCTGAAACAAAAGACAGGACTATGCAGCACTTTAAAGACTAACAAGATGGTTTATTAGGTGATGAGCTTTAGGTCTGGCCCACGAAAGCTCATCACCTAATAAACCATCTTGTTAGTCTTTAAAGTGCTGCATAGTCCTGTCTTTCGTTTCAAATAATCATTGACATCCCCAGTTATTACTGGATTTTCTGATTTGTAGCCTCTCTTATCTCCCTGAGTATTTCACAATCAGTGTCACCATCCTGGTCAGGTGATTCACAATACATTTGTACTATTACACACTTACTAGAAATTAGACAGCATGGAATTTCTAACCATAGAGATTCTATGGTAACTCTTTTCACTTACAATGGTGCACCCATCAGCTCGACATTCTGTCATATATATATATATATCTACTGCACGTAAGAAAAATCTTTTATACCTGACATGTCTGGAGAATGGGAATGCCAGTTAATCAAATATTCTGGTTAACTAAGAGTTCAGAGTGTGGGGGAAGGGTCATCTGAGGCAGGGGTATGGAGTGTGTGGGAGGGGGATATGAGCTTTTGGCTGGGAGTGCAGACTCTAAGGTGGGCCCAGAAATAGGGCACTGGGAGCTAGGGAGGCAGCCCTCAAGGCAGGACAGGGGCAGTGCATACCAGTTCCTCCACCTAGGAAAAGTAGGGAAATGTCACTGCTTTCAAAGACCCATACAGAGTCAAGTAGGGAGCTTGCTGGCACTGTGCCTACCGGACTATCAACTGGACTGTCAAGGTAGATCAGAAATGCTGGTTTAAGCTTTCCAGTTGGTGCAGGGCCAGAAAACACAGATTTTATTTTCTTACAATGTCCCATTGATTATCATCATTCCACCAAGTTTCTGTGATGCCTATTATATCAATAACCTCATTTCATATCTGGAATTCCAGTTCAACCAGTTTAGTATTTAGACTTCTTGCATTTGTATACAAGCACTTATAAAATTTATCAATTTTTAATTCTCTGGCTTAATGTGATAACTGAATAAGTACATAAGAAAGGCCATGCTGGGTCAAATCTAATGTCCATTTAAGCTCAGTATCTTGTCTTCCAATGCCAGATACTTCAGAGAGAATAAACAGAACAAGAAATTATCAAAGATCCATCCACTGTCACCCCTGCTCATAGGACTCTTCGGTTACTATCTGTACTTTATCAGCTTCTATCCTCTGCCCTTTAATAGGACAGAGTCCCCCTTTAATAAATCCTTCCTTCAGGATGAAACAAAAGACAGAACTATGTAGCACTTTAAAGACTAACAAGATGGTTTATTAGGTGATGAGCTTTCGTGGGCCAGACCCACTTCCTCAGATCAATATGTGGAAGAAAATCGGCACAACCATATATACCAAACTGATACAATCAAAAAAATGAACGCATGTGAAACTGACAAATCAAATTTTAGAACAGAGTGGGGGTGAGGGGGGAAGGTTAGTTTCTGTGAGGTAATGACATAGGGGTGATAATAGGGGAAGTTTCTGTGAGGTAATGACATTAGGGGTGATAATTGGGGAAGCTATCTTTGTAATGGGTGAGATAATTAGAGTCTTTGTTTAAACCCATACATAAAGTGTCAAATTTAAGCATGAATGACAATTCTGAAGCTTCCCGTTGAAGTCTGGAGTTAAAGTCTCTTTGAAGCAATATGCATGTTTTAAGGTCATTGAGGGAATGATCCGTCTGGCTGAAATGGCAAGCAACAGCTTTCTCTCTGTGAGAGAGTCTTATGTCTGTTTTGTGTGCATTGATTCTTTGGCGAAGTGTCTGAGACGTTTGTCCAATGTACATAGCAGACGGACACTTTAGGCACATGATGGCATAAATTATATTTCTGGATGAACAGGAATATGTGTTCTTGATCTTATAACTTCAGGATGTGTGTGTTGGAACTGTCTGCTCTTCCATACCTGTTGACTTTCCACCAGCCCTTAGTTTAAAAATTCCTCCATAGCGTCTTAATTTTTCATACCAGCAAGCTGGTTTTATTTGTTTTATGTGGATCCTATCTTCCCATACACACTTCTCCAAATAGGTTCCTCAGGTCCCAATAAACCTAAAATCCTCCTCACAATACCATCATCTCATCCATGCATTGAGACCTCGCATTTCTGCCTATCTAACTTGCCCTGCATATGGAATTGCAAACATTTAAGAAAATGCTACAATGGAGGTCTGGGGCTTTAATTTCTTTTCCAGCAGCCTACATGTGCCATTGTGATGGGACATTCCCTATTCTTTATGGGAAAATGCATATGAATATGCATAACTGGAATATGTTTTATGTGAGATGTGTCATGTGACATATAATTGGAAAAATTCTAATCTACTGAATGTGTTTACCCTATTTGTGTGCATGTAGCATTACTATATTTGAAATTAGAAATATGAAGTATAACCCTGTAGTCATACTGAGTGACGGCCATTAGTAATATTCAAGGAACTTAATGGCCCAATACTCAGGACAATGATCTGTGAACAGACTTGTTTTTCTGGTAAGCCAGGGAGGAAGGGCTCACTGCGACAAAGCTCTTATTCAAATTTTGTGGGTCCTGCACTTTCAGGTGGTTTGCTTGCCTCACAGACTCACAGCAACCCTCAGTATAGGGACCACACCTAGGGCAGCAGCTTGCTGTTTGCTGACCTACTCTCATTGCTGGTCAGCATAAGGTACAGAGGGAAAGCCCAACTCCACAGTCTCACTGGACCCCAAATTGATACAGGGCTGGGTTGACCCCTTTTTTCCCCCAGCCAGTCTTTTCCCCAAGTGGAAATGGGGAAGTGGGGGGGGGGGGGACTGGGCCCACCCTTTACTCTGGGTCCAGCTCAGGGCCCTGTAGTAGCAGCTGCCTAAAAGAATCTTCAACAGCAGCTGTGTTGTTCTCACTTGTTCTGGACTAGCCACTAGCCACTGCCGGTTTACCATGGGAACAAAGATTTACTCGATCTGACCTTACACTCTTGTATCCCTCTGGCCTGACCCTGTCACATAACCTATTTTGTTCTGTGCTATCTCTTATGACCCATTAAATCCTGCCCTTCATACTTAACACAATAATTTCTTGTTTCTTAATAAATGCAGTGCAAGTAATTGTTACTGGGGGACAAAGAGTCTGTGCATATTTTTTTTTACATTGAGAAAGAGGGTGATTTTTTATGAGCTTTCTATGGATGGACATCCATACAGCATACGCCAGATTTCACTGGGGTTTAGCTTCCAGAGGAGATGGGAATGTGAGTGCTGAAGACAGGTATCCCACTGTGCCGTGTTCAGTTATGGTCTGCAGCTCTGGGCATGTGACTGGACCCTGTGTCTGTATTGAAGCAGGCTGGAGAGCTGGGCTCAAGACAGGGTTACCCAGGTTGCCCAGGCTGTCAGGGAAAGCAGGCTAAGTGGAGTCTTGGTGCTTCAGGTAACAGTCCCCAGGGGGTCATGACCCATCACAACTATGACCACTGGCTCCTTCCAAGCGCTGCACATAAATCTGTCTAGATGTCTTAAGAGGACTGAAACATTCACATCCGGTAGACAATTCACAGTGAGGATCTCCTGGTCACCACAAAACCAACTATCTCTATTTCTAATAATTGAATTCCCAATTACTATTACATATCTCTTCCAAACAACTGAAATTCCCTTCCTCGGAACGGTATGCTCAATGTAAGAAGATGCCATGAAATTAACTAGAAGGAGGGTCCAAACTATGGGATCATTTCCCTCTGCTCCAGCTTGATGTTCCACTTCCCAGAGATTTTTAGCCTCCTAGAGGTGGGACTGCTCTGCTGTGTTCCAGAAATTCTTATCTATATAATTCTCTGCTCCTTTGGGTCACCCAGTTCAGCCATTCTGGTCTTGAGTGCCCATGCTCAGTCTCCGAGGGCTGTGATTTTGCATGCACCGAATGCACACACGTCATCTGCCCACAAGGCAGATCAACTGTATATGCTGCGTTCCATGGAATAAATAGAATACTCCCCCTCTCCACCCGCTGGCAAAATTCTCTAGGCATTTTTGCTCTTGCCAGGTTTTTGTTGCTTGTTCTTTATGATTGTTTTTTTATTTTCCTTTGGGAAGTTACTGGTCTAAGTTTAGAGAATGTTTATTAGGTGCATCTGACTCTCACGCTCCTATAAAGTCACCTGCAAAACTCCCCCTTTTGATGCTCCTACTTGATAGCCCCTCTGCTCCCTTATATGCTGGCTTTTTATAACTCCTGTTTTCCCTAAGTTAGCCGCACCCACTGAGTTAGCCATTCATGATATAAGGAGGCCTTCCAACATTCAAAAGAACAAAATAATCAACTATTAGACTGAACAGCTAAAACCCACAGCTGACCATGCATAAAATGGTAGTTTATTCCTTTGTACAGCAATTATCAAACTAACACACAAGCCTTTCCCTCCTTCATCTCATTTCCTGCCCCAGGTGGTCACAAAGAAAAAAGACCTTGCAGTGCACGTAAACCCCAACTGATCAGAACGGGCCCTCTTCCCACAAAAAGATCTGCTGGAAATGTTCTCTCTCCTAAAGGTAATGAGCTTCAGCTCAGGAACCTTTGCAGATCACAACTTCAGCTATTTGAAGAGAGAGGAAAAGCTGTAACCTGGATATTTAGGGTTTAAAGTCCAAAATAAACAAGTCTTTTGAATTCAAATTACCTGAACTGTATACTTCTGTATTTCATCCAGAACAAATTCCACTTCTTTTGAAGTGGTTAATGAGGCAAGATTCCCACTCAAGTTGTAGCAGTATAGTTTGGCATTATCATAGCTTTCACGACTTGAATTTATGCGGAGGCAGGCATCGCCAATGTGACTCCATCCTTCCCCACACAGATGAGCTTTTATAGAAATTACAGTAAGATACAAGTTTACAAGGTGTAAAAAAATCATGGAAATGCAAATGTAGAGAAGTTAGCTTTTATTATTTTCAAGTCACAGTCCAGTATATACTGTTAATGTTTCTTCATAATTTGTAAATGTAACATTAATAAATAATCTAGAAAATCAAGTTTTATATCATTTTGAATGTCACTGTAGTAAAAGTGTTAATTAACAAGAAAAAATACAACTATACAGTATTTCAGTAAATTATATTCTGAGTTACATTCTAATAGCATGGCTAGTATAATTGTTCTGATATTTCTAAAAACTGAAATGTAAATAAGCATTCGAGGCTATACTATGCAAATAATATGTACAAGTTTGACATTTTGGTACAGTGGCAATAGTTGTCTCAGAAACATGAGTAAATTAGAGTTCATCTAAATCTCTCTTTAAAAATATGTAGAAAAATGTATTAGAACCACAAGACCACAAATGCTTGTCCTCTTTTTTGTCATTTTTATAATCTTAAAATAAGAATCAACCTATAACAGCATGGTGGCTAGACACATAATGCTAAATGTCAGTAAAATAAATTTCTGATATTTTAAAATTTTAGGGAAAGATATGTTTTTAAAATTGTATTATTATTATTAATATATGTTAACTCTAGTAACATCCATTATTGTTAATAGGTGAGCAACTAATTGATAGAAGTTAATGTATTCTATCAAACTAGTGTCTTTGCAGATTGCTTACATGTAGTTTATGATTACATTAGATTTATTATTTAAAATTATTCAGTGAGCAGTTTACACAAATGACTTTTGTTTGATAGATTGTTCAGAAGTTGTTTGTTACAAGAACTTGGTATCAAAGCTACATTCCGGGGGGGTGGGGGGTGGGGGGGGGACGACGGACACTGTTGTGAGCTTTGATTAGACACACAAATCACATTATTGTTTTATATTCCCTGGTTGGGCGTGCATAATGTACTGAATCTTTTTTTACAGTAAGAATATTGGGTGTTTAGAAAGTCAAAATCTCCTTTCTTGAAATATTGTATATTAGCATCTTAAAACACACTGTTATGAACATTTCTGCCAGTGAACTCAATCCCTAGATTATCCTGGAAAAGGAGATCGTATAGGGGAGTGAACACAAGCAAAACAAATACATTTTTTTCTAACTGAGTAATATTCATGGTTGTTGATTCGGGAGATTTACCCAGGTTTCAAAACAATTAAAAAGCAGAATATAAATTTTAAAACTTTTACCGGGTAAAGCCTGGCATTCTTGCTGCCGCTGATCCCACTGGCAGTTCAGATTTAGCGAGCAACTTTTACAGCTGGTCAGTTTATTACAGATCTGTTCATTTCTCACATGACATTTGGTGTAGTTTTTGACTGACTATAAAAAAAACAGACACAAAGAATACCATTTGTTAAACTGCTCACAGATTAGAAATCAGAAGTAATGTGCATAAGACTCCCACCAATCCAGTTACATGTGGGTTAGGCAATCAAACTAATCTGAATTCTAAAGAAGTGGGAAAGGATTCTGGTGTGACTAGCTGGAGCTGACAAATAAAGGACTTCATCTGGCAACCAAAAAAGAGCTAGAGAAAGGAAAGCATAAAGGGTAGAAAAGAAACATTTGTCAAGTAATTTCTACTTGGATTTTTTTTAAAAACCTACTTTAATTTAAGTTTTGAAATACAGATTGCACCTCTGAAAACTGGTACTTTCTGATCCAGCAACATCCATGGTCCAGCAGGAGTCCGGCCAGAGCCAGTGGGGCCAGAGGAGCCCTACAGCAGTGCTGGGGTCAGGGATTGGAGAACTATGGCAATATGCGGCAGCGTGGACCTGGGGGGTCTGAGGAACCCCAGGCGCCTTTGGTAGCATGGGGCTGGCAGCTGTAGAAGCCCGGGTGCCCATGACAGCACGGAGCTGGGGGCTGAGGAACCCCAAGTGCCTGTGGCACTATGGGGCCAGCAGCCGTAGAAGCCCGGGTGTTCACAGAAGCATGGAACCTGAGAATCGTGACAGCCAGCGGCAGTGTGGGGTCGGGGGCTGGAGAAACTCGGCCGCCCATGGCAGCGCAGGGCTGGGGAAACCTGGCTACACGCAGCAGCATCGGCCGGGGCCAGAGAACCAAGGCATGCCGGGGTCAGGGCCAGCAGCAGCAGAGCGGGGCAGAGGATAGAGGGGCCCATAGGCAGGGGTTCCCTGGAGGGGACACCTCCCCAGGTCCAGCAAATTCTGCTGTTCGGGACCGGTCAGGTCCTGACTGTGCTGGACCAAGGAGGTCCAACCTTTATAAAATTTAAAGAACCTGAAGATTGCCATTTTGGCAAGAGCAAAAGAACAGGACAGGAACAAAGAGAATTCTCTGTGCACTTCAGTGAATGGGAAACAGTAAATTTTTAGCTAAGATGCTTCGATGACTGAAGTATTGCTTTCTATGTAAGGCATTTTTCTTTTAAAGTATAAATACTTCCATCTTGGTTTATTTAACAAATCATATAGAAAAATGGCATTAACATACACTTATGACTTCCTCAATTCGTTTAATTACTATAAATTAAGGAATTCACAACTTAAGGCAACATTTTAATAATCAAAAAACTCATATACACAAACTCCTCAAGTTCACAACAAATTTCCTTTCAAGTCCAACACAAATGGTCACAATGTGCACACATGTAACTCCTCAGATTCAGACTCAAAAGACACAACTTAACTTCCAGCTCCAAACTCTTAAACTAAACTAAGATATATTTCCTACAAACATAATAACCCCAGGCTGTAGGTGCAGATAGTGGTGATATTCAGTTCAGTCAAAATACAGGTCAGAAGGGCAAATTTCAAGCATTTAAAATTTTCTGAAATATTCAAGAAGAAGAAGAAAAGCAGGAGATCAGAGCATAGGTGAAGACAACAGGAGGGAAAGGAAAGAAGATTTCCAATTCTTTAACTCCTCCCTTTTTTATTTTAATGGCAAAAAGCATACATTAGATGTACATCAGAAAGCCAAATTCAAGGCTCAATCCAAGCATGAATCCACACAATTTAAACAGAGCTCCCTTTTTCAAGATGATCTTAACCTGGACAAATATATCTCATTCCCAATTCACTCTTATATTGGCATGTGTTGTAGTGCAGTTATACTGCTCTGATGGTCCTACAATGATGGATCAGAAAGACCTTCTGCTTTCAACTTGTCTACATGAGGAAAATTCAGAAAAATTAAGTGTTTAATATTCATAAACTAAGGGTCATTAAATGTGTACATGGTCTCATTCGGCAATAAAATGGACATAGTTTAGGGAAGATTAAACTACTGCTAATGAAGACCAATTTAATCCTGAATGACAATACCCACACAGGAGCTTAATGGACTTTAATATATGCACACAACTTTAGACCTTCAGTTGATTTGCATTAACCTTTCTGATTGTCAAAATGTGGATATTGCCTAAGATAAAATGATCATTTTACTCAAGTGTTCCCTGATACTTTTCTGTTCTTATGATTTGAAAATGAAACCACAGAGGTTATATAAATCCAAATACTTTGTCATTTAAGGCAACCATCCCAGACATGCACAAAGGGTTATGCATATCTAGCAAACACCTATTCCATTTAGATTTAATTTCTTTTGTAACTACCATGCTTACCAACCAGGAGCAGACTTTTGTTACCAGGTACCCTCTATACAGCCTATGTTAAGGAATGGACAAGACAGAAAGCCAGTGACACTATTCTACTTGATCAATAGGCTCACTACTTGAGTGACAGCAGGTATGGTCATTCTCCCTTCTGCCCCAATTCACCATCAGATTTCTTTACCCTTCTCAGTAACAAGGTAAAAGATCAGTTTTGTAGAAATTACACAAATAAGTAAACACTAAGACTCACTGTTTTCACATTGCTGAAACATGTGGTGAAGTAATATCTTTTAATAGAACAGCTTCTGTTGGTGAAAGAGACAAGCTACCAAGTTTGTGCAGAGCTCTTCTTCTGGTCTAGGCATCTTTTACAAGGAGTATGCAATCGTTAAAAAATAAATCTGAACCAATTTAGTTAGGCATTGCATTTGTCAAATCCATTTCACCTCTAGTATAGTACAGGTATAGGATTCAAAGTCTATGTCTAATACACATTTCTTGCCATTTCACAAAACAAAATAACTATTATTATTAACAAAAGTCCCTACTCTCAGTCAAATGTAAAGACAGGCTTAGTGCAACAATATGAAAAAGAACAAATTCCATACACAAAGAGCCCACATACTCAACAACAAATTTAAAAAAAAAGTTGGATTTGCTTCCTGCAATACTGGCTTTATGACTACTCTGGGTCATAAAGCCATTTACGCTGCAGAACCAGAGAAAGAGAATCATAGGCATTGGGTATATTTACATAGGGATAAAAAACCAAGCCGCAGCCGGTCCAGGTCAGCGACTCTGTCTCATGGAGCTTGGGCAGTAGTAATAAAAATGGCTGTACAGACATTTGAGCTCAGGCTGGAGATCTTCCACTCTTACAAGCTACCATTGTCCAGTCTCCACCCTAAGCCTGAATATCTACACAGAAGTTTTTAAACACCAGAGCATGAGCCCCTGAATGCCGAGTTAGCTGACCCAGAGCAGCCATGGATTTTTATCACTGTGTAGAAATAATCATTCAGATCTCCCCATTAGCTCACCTTGCAACTGCTGGCAAGGCATGTAACTTCATTGTGGAGCACAGGATCGGGTCCAAGAAGTGAATATAGATGGATCACTTGGTGATGTGATGCCAATTTTTTAAAAGGGCTCCAGAGGTGATCCCAGAAATTACAGGCCAGTTAGCCTGACTTCAGTACCGGGCAAATTGATGGAAACTGTAGTAAAGAACAATATTGTCAGAAATATAGATTAATGTAATTTGTTGGGGAAGAATTAACATGGTATTTGTAATTTTGTAAAGGGAAATTATGCCTCATCAATCTTCTAGAATTGTTTGAGGGAAGTCAACAAACGTGTCAACTTCAACCACAAAAGGGGATTCAGTGGATATAGTGTACTTAGATTTCCAGAAAGCCTTTGACAAGGTCCCTCACCAAAGGTTCTTAAGCAAAATAAGCTATCATAGAATAAGGGAAACGTCCTCTCATTGATTGGTAACTGGTTATAAGATAGAAAACAAACAGTAGGTATAAATGGTCAGTTTTCAGAATGGAGAGAGGTACTAAATGGTATCCCCCAGGGGTCAGTTCTGGAACCTGTCCTATTCAATATATTCACAAACAATCTGTAAAAAGGAGTCAAGAGAGGTGGGAAATTACTCAAGAAAAGTTAAGACCGGGCAGACTACAAAGAGGTACAACTGGGTGACTGGGCAACAAAATGGCAGATGAAAATTAATGTTGATAAATGCAAAGTAATGCACATTGGAAAACATAATCCCTCTTATACATATAAAATGGTGGGGTCTAAGTTAGCTATTACCTCTCAAAACAGTGATCTTGGAGTCACTGTGCATAGGTCTCTCAAAACATCCACTCAATATGCAGCAGCAGTAAAAAAGTAAATACAGTTGGGAATAATTAAGAAAGAGATAGATATTAAGACAGAAAATATCATATTGCTTCTAGATAAATCCATAGTATGCCCACTTCTTGAATACTGAGTGCAGATGTGTTCTCCTCATCTCAAAAAAAAAAAAAAAAAAAATACTGGAATTGAAAAAGGTTAGAAAAGAGCAACAAAAATGATTAGAGGAATGGAACAGCTTCCATATGAGGAGAGATTAATATGACTGGGATTTTTCTGCTTGCAAAAGAGATGGCTAAGGAGGGAATATGATTGAGGTCTATAAAATCATGACAGAGTGTAGAGAAAATAGATAAAGACATGCTATTTATTCCTTCTCATAACACAAGAACTAGGGATCACCAAGGAAATTAATAGTCTGCGAACAAACGAAAAGAAGTATTTCTTCACACAATGCACAATTAACCTGTGGAACTCCTTGCCAGAAAATTGTATTAAAGCCAAGACTATAACAGGATTAAAAAAAAAAAGAGCTAGATACATTCATGAAGGATAGGTCCAACAATGGTTGTCATCCAGGATGGATATGGCCAGTTTCCTTAGTCTTTTTTGCCAGAAGCTGGGAATGAGTGACAGCAAATGGATCACTTGATGTTTACATGTTCTGTTCATTTCCTCTGGAGTACATGGCAGTGGTCACTGTCACAAGACAGGATCCTGGGCTAAACAGACTTTCGGTCCAACCCAGTATAGCCATTCTTATGTTTTTATGTAAGATTTACACTAAACAATCTGTTTTTCTTTATATTTAGCTGTGACACTTTGAATACCTTCACCAGACCTGAAGAAGAGCTCTGTGTGACTCAAAAGCTTTTCTCTTTCTCCAACAGAATTTGGTCCAATAAAATATATTATCTCACTCACTTTATCTTTCTTACACAAGTTTTCAGGTGCCACAAACATTGGTGAGGGTGAGATACAGCATGTGTGATATTGTGGTGACTATAGTTGACAAATATTATTACAATACACATATACAACAAGAAAATGTTAATAACACTGTAAGAAGTGTATAATTAAAAAAAAACTTTTTGGAAACAGGATTTAGGTATTTTTTTTCCTTTATTCATGACCTCAGTGTGCTACAAACATCCTGTACAAGGAATTAATTTAATATCCATAAAAAAAAACAACTTTTATACTATTTATACCCTTTTAAAAATCAGTACAAACTCTAAAATACTAGGTATTTTCATTTGTAATATGGGATACTTTTTAACCAAAATCTCTAATATGAGAGCAGGGCCCTTTTTAGTTTGTGTCTCACAGCCAGAGGTAAACTAAAAAGGCTGTTGGAATCGCTCAGATGTATTAAGTAGCAAAGAAATTCATGTCATTAACTGAAATAGAAATAGAAAGACAATCCCTTGAGATGGCTTTTTCAGAAAAAAGTCTGAGCTGAATCATCCATCAATGGCAGGTAGCGTAATAACAAACTTACACTGAGGCCTTCAAACATCATCTCAGTCTTCTCTGGACAGAGTCACTGCCAGCTAATTCTCAATTTCATCCTAGGCAGTGGGTAGTTAATTTCATTGCTCCAGTAGGGTCAGATGTGTCGAAGACATGGGGTGCATCTATACAGCAGGGCTTAACTCAAAATAAGCTATGCAAATTGAGCTACGTCAATTGCATAGCTTATTTTGAAATTGGGAGCATCTACGGAGCACTTATTTTGAAATAGAGCACACTTCCTTCGACTTCCCTTACTCCTCATACAATGAGGGTTACAGGAGTCAGAGTAAGAAGTCCTTCAGCTTGACAGTATTTTGACATAATTTCCAAATAACTGCCTGCTGTGTAGATGCGTACTAAGTTATTTTGAAATAATGTTGCTGTGTAGATGTACCATAGAGCTGGACGTCACCAGTATACTGATACTGCAGGTTAAGTCTCCTGACTAACCCTCCAAGAAGCCAGGTATACACACTGAATAGTATTATAGATAAGACATATGTAGCACATATTTACATGATTGAGTTTTTTAATGTTTAATGGTGTGCTGATATACTATAAAATGTGAAAAAATTAGATGCAACATTAGGCTAATGCTGTATGTTAGTGCAGCACTAGTGATGTTATTGCATCAACATCCTGATCACTAAGGAAAACAATCCACGTGTAAATTGCTAGGTACTAAAGCAGTGCAATTGTTAAAATCAGATTTCAATCATATATAGCAGTGTTTTCCAAATGGTGTTCCGTGCAACCCAGGGGGTTCCGCGAAGTGAAAATAAGGGTTCCGTGAAAAAGTTCCATTACAATAACATTTTATGATTTTTAAAAAGTAATAATTAATATTTAAACATTTATGAATTTTATTGAAAATAATTTTCATTTGTGTTTTCCACGATAAGTCTCCCCTGTGTAATGCCAGCTTAGCTAGAGAGTGGGGACGATGAAGTCACTACTCAGCGCTGCGTGCGTCCGTGGTGCGAACACCTGTTATAGACGACCATAAATCCTCATACTCACTCTCAGGGAGTGTGGATCACATGGGTTACTAAATATGAACATACTAGTGCTGCACTGGACAAAGTCGAAGCTTCAGCTGTCAAACCAGTTGCTTGTATGGGAGTGCGCAGGCAGTGCTCTCGTGAATACTTTACTTCAGTATAGTTGCGTGATTTCTTGTATTTAAAAATTTAACCGTGACAAATATAAAATGACTATGATAGATTAATCTATGTGCAATTAAACTAAATGTTGATCTCTTGACCTCATTTAGCATTTGTTTATCATTATCCTTACTTATTTGTGCTCTACTTTTTCAGCTCTATATATAAGACTGTTATTAGGGGTTCTGCAGAATTATTTCGAGTTTAAAAGGGCTCCGTGGCCAAATAAAATTGGGAAACACTGATATATAGAATCAGTTTAATTAATGTTGGAGAGAACTAACAATGGTTTGGGGGCTTTTTTTGTGCTCTTTCTGAACCAAGTACCCATCAGTGAATACACTTGAAAGGTATCTCTTATTCTTCTGTTCTATAGCAGAGGCTAACGTGAAATAAATATGAGGGATATAGATAAATTGATCTTGAAGTAGGGATCTATGTAGCTGCATGCTACACAGTGATAACAAATGCAGCACAAGTGACAGAATGTCTACATGTACAGTATGCACCCAAACTCCACAGAATCCCTGATATCAATTTGCATTTGGTTTGGCTTAATCACCATACATATTGACAAAACTGCCTGAGACACACATTACAATGAATTTTTAATTACAAGTAAGCACCATCTGTTCTTACAAAGTGCCACCCCTCTCTCTTCCCATATTCCTTGTTAACACATCATTATCACAATATCAAAATCCCAAAGCACTCAGGCTGTTTTAGAAAATGAATTCCTCTGGTAGTAACATTACACGTTAACACAATTTTAGGGTGTTTGTACCACTATTTTTTAATAGTAGCATCTATTGAACACAGAAAACCCATGGCTATTTAATAATGTTTAAAAGGAAATTCTAACTCTAGTGACTATTCTATTCTAATGTATTCTATTGCATTCCACAATTCCCAACTCCTATTTCCCTTAAATCCAATTTACACATTGCTTTCCTGAAAATCTCATTAGCTCAATGTAAATCTAAATCCAATACGTAATTCATATGAAACCCAGTATTAAGTTATAATCTGAGCTAACAGAACCAATGAAATTCAGATTTATGACAGCACATCTGTTACTCAAAGTTCACATACTGCTGTGGGACATTTGTAATATTTATGCATAAGAGTACGTGCAAACCATCTTACATTTTCATTTCCTTACTTACGTCTGATTTAGCTTCATTCTTGGATTCCATTCCTATTATTGCTAAACACATGGGCAGACTTCTGCACCCACATGGTTTATCCACTGCAAGATCAGGGCCCTAATTCTATTTTATCTTAGAATTTCAGAAATTAGCAATAGAAAAGGCCTATTAAATCACCTATTTCATTCTCTTTTTACTTTCTGAATTTTCTGGAAAATATACTGATTGGTTTATCTAGCATACTTCTAAATTATTCAAACAGGGCTTCCAGGATTTGCTTGGGTGACCACAGTTTTCTTCACTTTAATATATCCATTCAGCCAAATTTTTCTCTGCTCACTTTGACAATTCTAAGCCTATTTATATTTTTTCCAAGACATTTTAAATAAACAATATTTTCCCATCCTTGATGTCCTTGATGTTTAATTAAGTAGACGATTCTCTTTTCCTCCAGTTCACTATTAAAAGTGTTATTTCAAGCAAGGGTTACACTTATCACTGAAGCAAGCACCAATTATCTCTGTTCCTCAACCTGATATGCTGCTCTTTATCATCACTCCTCCTCCACGGCATACACTAGTCTTCAGTCCAAGCAACAGTGCTCAAAACCAATCTGCAGCCTCTTATCTGGGTGTTCTGTCACTCAAAGTCTGAGTCACAATTCTCTTAAGCTCCAGGAATGTAGCTTTCCCACGTGAAAATTCTGGGTGTATGGCTGGTCATCCCATGTTTCCACCATAGTGAAGTTCCATCACTCTGGGCTTGTGGTCCTTATACTACCATAAAAAATACCATCAACTCAGCTGATGCCTTCATGGCCACATGGTCTCATTCTGTTACTGCTGTTGAACATCTTCTTATAAATACAAACAGTTCCCTCTATCACCTCTTGAAACACCATCACAGTTTCTTGAGAGCAGTTCCTGCAGAAGCTCTTCTACAAAACATTGCCTTGATAAAAACCAGTTTCTGTACATAACAGCACATCACCACACCAACCTGGGTTCTGCCAAGAAGTGAATTTTCCAGGTTTATATAATTTCCTCCCATAATCCCCTACAGTGGAAAGACTAGTCTCCCCAGAATACCTTGTGACTGTAAGCAGAGTGACACAATGAGCTTTGACACTGAGAATCATGGGATCCATACACAGATAGCTTTACTTCTTCTCATGGTTATGTACAGTAATCTTGCAGACAAGGTGCATGAAAGAAGCGTGCTGATATTCACAACGTGTTTGCACTGCGTTAGGTGGGGCACTAGCTCATTGATTAACATGCAATTGCATGCCCAAGGTTAGCATGTAGCGAAGACCTCGCCTGAGAAAAAAAGATCACAATGTGCCCATGTTGATGTTGAAGGATACTAGGGAATGAGTGGGGTGCCTTACTTTTGCACTTTGAAGCATCATGCAGAATTTGGTTCTAGAAATATTATTTTTAATATCACATTTTTTACCCTTAACTTTATAATTCATTCAAATAAATGTAAATTACTTTACAAAGTAATCATCAGTTCTTTCGAAAGAAGCTTGCAGTCTAGACGTACCCAAACAGATTACTCCTTCCTAAGTAGAGAACTCTGCATTTGTCCTTACTGAACTTCATCCTATTTACTCCAGAACATTTCTCCAGTTTGTTCAAATCATTTTCTACTTTAATCCTATCCTCCAAAGCACTTGCAACTCTTCCCAGTACAGTATCATCCACAAACTTTATAAGTGTATTCTCTATGCCATTATTTAAATAATGGATCAGATATCTCCCCAGTCAGCTGTTTGATATTGTAGTTTGTATTTCAATTAGGGATGTGAATGTATAACCGTGTACACAGTTAACATATGAGCCTGGGTTCATTGGTGAACATTCATGGTAACACACAAGCTCCCATTATGTACAGGGAGCTGGCTTAAAAGATGGCTTCCCGTGTGCATCAGCTCCTTGGGAACCGAATGCCAACCCACATGTAACTGTGTAACTGCTGGAATTTTCTACAGTTACACGATCATTTAATTAAACACATTTTAACACCCCTAATTTCAATCAGCCCTTGGTAACCTGAAGAGATCTAACTTGTCTAAGGCAAGATCCACACACAGTATGTGGGAAAGTTGGCTTAAGGTACATAATTCCAACCTATGTAAAAAATGTAGCTCAGTCAACGTACCTTAAGCTGAACTTCAGTGCCATCCTCAGAGCAGGAGCTCAAGGGGAGAAACACTCCCATCAACTTTCCTTACTCCTTGCAAGGAATAGGAGTACCGGAGCCCTCAGAGTTCGATTTAGCAGGTCTTTACTAGACTTGCTTAATCGAATGCCAGACGATTGATCGTCATAGTGTTGGTCTTTCTGTAAGTGGAGATGTGGCCTAAGTAATATTTTAACTTGTTCTTTCCCTATCTAAGCCTCAAATATTACCTCATTTAAACTAATTTTCACTATGTTACATGTCCAAGCTCTACTAAACTTTTGGTGAAAACTGAAACAAAAAAGTCACTTAGCACTTCTGCCATTTCAATATTTAGCTCTTTCCATAGTATTCTATTTTTGCTTTTCCCCACTCTTTATAGTAATTCTCTGATGTAAAATATAATATATTCAATGCTGCTAAATGATAAGCTGCCCCCTAGCTAACTTGGATCCAGCCTGTGGAAAGCCCCAGGGACTACAGCATGTGTGCCAGCAGCCCCAAGCCTTGGTACTCTCCTACTCTCTATTTTTTGGGGGTTGGGAGCCAGGTCAATGGGGTGTGGTGTTTTTGTTTTGCTTTTTTGCTTCTCACTTGTGTGTAGCCTCTTCCCCAACTAAAAAAGATTCCCCGCCCCTTCCGTATAAAGAAGCAATATTTATTATATATCCCATATACTCATATGCTCACCATACTGCAATTACTGTTTGCTGAAATGCACTTCTTGTCATCACACCACTGGCAACCATTTGTATTGGCCGTACAACTAGCACAGTCTGCATATCTGTAACATCTGTCATCTGCAGCAGCTGTAGTACAAATGAGAGACAAAACAAATGACAAGATGAAAAACAAAGTTTCACATTTCTTAATTCACATATTTTTAACAGCACTTGAGGCCATATCTGGTATTTTTGTCATTGTAAATATGACCTTCAATCTAAGATGAAAGTTACTTAATAGTAATATGTTGGAAAACAACCATATTAGGTTAATTTTATTTACACTTATTTTACACCTGTTTTTTAAACACACATTATTTGAAGTTTTCATAAGTCCCTGACCTGTCAAACAGTCCTTGATTTGTAATCTATAGACTAGTACTAGGACAGTACATTGAGCAAAGAAACATGTTAATTGCCTTTTATTTTATCCATTGTTCATTAATTTAACAGAGTGAAGTATTTATTTTAAGCTTGACTTCTTTACAAAAAGTAGGCAGTCATCATGCAAGAAGATAGCAGTAAACCAAGTAAAAACAAAATCCGACAGGATCATTGTGTAACTGATAAGAATAGAGACGTAAGTGAGTAGTCGAGTGGTCTGTGCCCACGAAAGCTTATGCTTCAATAAATCTGTTAGTCTATAAGTTGCCACAGGATTTCTCATTGTTTATGCAGTTTCAGACTAACACGGCTGCCCCTCTGATATGTGGCATTTTGCGTATTTCTGCACAGCCATATTTAGCATGTTACATTTTAAAAATAGTTTTATACTGAGCTGCTAGCATGACATTTACCATACTAAAAAGGTTGGTGTAAGATTTACATGAATATCAAAATAAATGTAAAACATTTTTACAAATACATTAACCAAATAAAAACATTAACCAAATCCTGTTTTGGTTTCACCTTAACTAGAATCATAAGAAAACGTAATACAGTCAGAAATTCAATGCGATTGCTCTTTATCCCCCCTCAGTGGAGTTATATTGGATCTTTTCACATGTAACTGACAGAAGTCTTGGAGATGACTTAAAAATGAATTCTAGATAACAGGATACAGCCATTTGGACCCAAGCTACAAAGCTTTCCTCTGCTTTGTTGGAGTGAGGCTTCAGAAAGATTACCAGAAGTAGCATGGTTGGATTGAGGTAGAATACTGAAAATATCATGGGCATAAACTCAAGGGCTGTGTCTACATTGGCACCCTTTTCCGGAAAAGGGATGCTAATGAGACAAGTCGGAATTGCAAATGCAGCGGGGATTTAAATTTTCCCCGCGGCATTTGCATGAACATGACTGCCGCTTTTTTCCGGCTCAGGGCTTTGACGGAAAAAAGCGCCAGTCTAGACGCAGCTCTTGCGGAAAATAAAGCCTTTTCCGGGAAGATCCCTTATTCCTCTTAAAATCAGAGGTGTGAACCGAGAGAGACTTTTTCCTTACAAGTGCCTGAAGTTCAGACACTCTCCTAGCAGAAATAACCGTTACCAAAAACTGACAGCAGCAACAAAGATGATGTTGCTAAAAGTTTTTAAAGGACAATCCATTAAGTCTGACAGGACCAAGTTCAGAAACCATTAAGATGTGTTGTAGGTGTATTGTCCTCAATGAAAACATCAAAACATTTATTTAGTAGTTGGTGACATGGAATTGATGAAGCTGAATGCCTATGTCTAGGAGGCCTAGGTCTCCATCCTGGACTCTTGGTTGGTAAAATGAAAGCCTATAGTGAGACCCCATTTAAATTGTTTCCCAGAGAGTAGAGTTGCTCAAGAGGGGTTTTTTTTAACATTCATATGGCATCATCAGTTTGTGTGGGAGGGGCTGGGCAGGGAGGATTGTTCAGAACCTTCAAACAAAAGGTCTTTAATGAAAATATTTGCCAGGGAATACAAAGTAGCGTCTGGTCCATCAATGGCCTCTTGAAGGGAAGTGCAGGCTGTGAGATGTCTTTCAGACACGATTGCCATGAACTCTCCCTGCATTGTTCAAAGAATTTGTTTGCAAATTTTACTATCAATGGCCAATTAATAAACATGTACTTTGAAAGCATAGCCTGATCATTTGATACCCCAATTTAATGACTTGCAGTGGCATAGGCTTTCCTTCTTTACAGGATTTATTAGCTACAATGAAGCAGAGTCTGAAATGGGATGGGTGAAACAGCAGTCAAAAGTGCCACAACGCTCCACTTCCCCCCCAGGGGTGATTATGAGGGGGTAATTCCACCTCTTCCCACAAGCTCCCTCCCCAGAGCGACCTGGCTGGGAGCCCAGGGAGCAAAGCAAGCTGGGGCAGATCGCTCTATTTCCCGCCATTGCTGAGTGGAGGAGTGTCCATTGCTAGGCCCCTCAGTAGTCCGTAAGTTACCTGGCAATGCAGGCTGAACAACCCAATGGACAGGATGGCTCTGCCCACCAGCTGCTGGTCCCTTGCTCCTCCCTCCCACACATCACCCTTTGGCTCATCCTTTGTAATTTGACGTAGTTTCCACTGTAAGATTTTTTATGAATTTCAGATCATTGAAGATCTTCCAGAATGATTTATTCTTGTGCCCTTAATAATGTCACTTCAAAAAAACTGCCAACTGTTTTTCCCCCTAAACTCGCTTCCTACAGGATCTTAGCTAGAAGAACTCTCTCTCCTCTCGTAATCAGTCAGGTTCTGAAGGACACATCACTTTCTCAAGTGAACAAAACTTGAGGCACAATTCCAAGGACTTCTTTGTTCTTTCTGGTAAAGAGGCACATATGGGACATTTATCCCTAATATGTCCTGACTGTATCACAGGTATCCCTGCTAAGGGAACACCGCTTAAACTCTAGGGATCTCTGCCTGATTAAAAACATCAAGAAAACAAAAACCAAACCACCTAGCAGAACTACAACTATGAAAACTATATACTGTTTTATTTTTAAAAGCTGGCCAGTAGAAAAAACCAAAATCAAAACAGGAGACTCCAAGTCCAACATGAGCAGACAGAAGGAACTGAAAAGGAGACAGTAACTGGGACCCTTTTTATACTCTACATAAGGACTGCAGGGATGCATACACCACCCGTTGGTACCACTGGCAAAAGTGCTGAACTTGAGTGCATTGTGCACTTATATATCTACATTGGAATCTGTATGTGAACAATCACTTGAAGAAGCTCAAACTATTTCAAAACTTTATACTACTTTGTTCAAGGTGTGAGATTTCTCACTCTCAGACCTTGAATATGCTGATGATGTTGTTCTCCTAGTACAGAGTCCTGATTGGTTTTGCGAGGCACTCCAGCAAATGAAGAAGTCAGTCAAGGTCACCCTCCATGTTTCACGAAGACAAAGCTGAAAAATCTATAATCAGTTTCACCTATAATTCCAATCTCTGAATAATGAAACTGTCAAAATAGTCACCAGCTTTTGCAATTTGGGTTCTATGCTCATTCTATAGAATACAGAATTAACATTATCTCAACATGATAATCAAGTTTACAAGCTAGTCAAGCTGTATCTTCTGTGTACTACTGTACAGTTGTCAAACATCAGCACCAGTGTTCCCTCTAAGCTGAGCAGCAGTACAGCTTCACAGGTGATTAACTGGGTGAGACTGATTAATCATCTGTGAAGCTGTGCTGCCATGCAGCATAGAGAACACTGATCAGCACCATGTCACTCAAACTGAGCAAAAATTTTCACACAAAATGCCTACACATGTATTGGGCATTAAGTGGAACAATCATTCATAACAAAGATGTTTATGGTTGCTTGGGTCTACAGAATACTGGGACTATTATCTCAGCCAGCATCTTATGGTTTTCGCATAGATCACCAAAATGCAGAAAGATGTTTTAATGAATGCCATTCTTTGGGTGGCTTGTAATATCAGACATAAAATTCCACCAACCTAGGGCTAGAAGCATCACAGACACAGATGCCTTATTACATGGGTGAATAAAGCCCATTTCGACGTTGGACTTGTGGCAGCAGAGGAATGGACAAAATGGGAAATGATTGCTACAGCTAACCATTCGACTAAGCTTTGAAGAAGCAGATAAGGACAGAGTTGAGGAGATACTGAGCCACATCATGCATACCTTGGATCTTCACAAAGGCCTGAAGGTTTACAGGACTTCTCCAGGATTGTAATGCCATTTCCCTTGCCTTCTATACCAGGAATCAAACAACATCCCTCCTTCCTAATGGAGGTTTCTGAGGAAATTCCACTGCCTTTTCTATTTATCTTTAGTTTCCCCATTATTTCTTTGTTTTTATTTTTTATATATACGGGTAAGAGGACATGATTTGTTTTTTTATGAAGTTAGAAACAAATTTCTTGTTGTTTTTGAAGTTAGAAGTTTTCAAGATTTGGAAGGAACAAAACAAGTGGGAGGCGCAAAGCCTTCTCAACCACTTATGAAATGTATGAAAAATACAAGAAAAATTCTTTGGAGGAAATTTTATGAGTTTGACATCTTTTCATACTATCAAGGATTTTTTTCACAAGCATCAAATCATGGATACTTTACATCCTGTTGGGAAATAGTTAAGGAAAAAATTGACTGAAAGGACTAGGTCACAGATTATATTCGTGGCACAACAAAAATGTAGAAAGTATAATGGTTAAACAAACATTTAAAATAGATCAGCCATTTAATATTATGGAGCTTATACATGTGCTGTGCAGTAGCATTTTTAGTGAACTATTTTATATTATTCGCACAGAAAGATATACATGATGAGTATCAGATATCATGAGTTGTACTGTATATCCAAATTCATGTAAACTGTAACAAAACCTCTTTCCAAAGCAATTTAGCTCTCAGATTTTATATTTACCACATAGGAATGGTGCAACTGATGAAGAATTTGCATCAATTTGCTATTTGAATCAATACTGTTATCATGATACCAAATAGAAATTAATACACATTTTGACATGCTACAACATAAAGAATGCAAAAATCCTGCTCAGGTTGGTGTTTTCCCAGACGACAGAATTATAACCCCGTACACAATTCTTCAGTTATACCTGTCAACTACCTGAGCCAATGACACTTCCTCTATCCACTACTTGTACACACAGACATGACTACGTTGTTAATTGACATTTTCGGAGCCTGCTATACTGGTTTCTATGGCTCAGAACAATTTCAGTCATTTTTTTTTAATATCACAAAGCAGGGAAAAGTGAATAAAGAGGAAGGTTAATTCTGTGACTACTTCTGAACCTACTGGACCATATTATTTTCTATTTTTCACTAGTGTAATTTCAGTATAACTCCACTTACACAAATGGAGTTTTTTTAGGTTAGTTCCAGTATAATTGACATCCTTTTATTTATTCCTATCAGTTATGGTTTGAGTATTTTTCCTTTCATTTACCGACCTGTACTTTATCACCCTACTCATGGTTCTGCAAATCTGGCACTACAAGGGCGGGCTAATCATAATCCCCACTAATATTTTGCTCCAGCAATCGAACAAACTTTCACCAGAGCATAAGCAAGATGCTCCATTTCAACACATTATTAAATTTTTAGTGTTCTTCAATAACCATTATATTTTGTTACCACCACATTATAGTATTTTACCCAGGACAGGTGCAGGATATAAAGCATGCAGCTAGTAAGATTTATGAACAGTAAATGTGAACTACAATTAATTTAGAACATAGAATTGTGAAGGGGTATAACTGGTCCTTTGTGACTCTGCTATACTCTGCCCTAGGAAGGAGCAGTGAACATGGGTTCTCCAAGCCTGCCTAGAAAGCCTGCACACCTCAAATTCAAGCTATTTCTTCATCTAGTGGTCCACTCATAATCTTGCAGCCACCTCAATCTGTTCTCATTTCCCTACTCCCCACTCTCAGTCTAGTTTTTCTGCCTTTTGCCTATCTTCCTTCTGTGATGCTTCCTATATCTGGAACACTGTTCTTGTATTTGTGCAATAAGCCCCTTCTTTCTCTATCCTAAAATTCCTCTTTAAAAACCACTATTTCAAGCAATGCCTGCTCTCTTTTCATCAGTAATCCCCTTCCTCCCTCTCTACAACTCTTGAACCACATTTTTGCTAATGCTTTACTATCTTACATAGAGGGGACTTTTTTTGAGATTATAAACATCTCAAAGTTTCATTTTGAAAAACCAAATTTTTGGCATTATATAATACTGGAAGATTTCCCTGGTGTTGTTTGGGTCCTTACCTTAAGGGGAAGGGGGAATTGAGAAAATATGAATAATTTAAATGTATTTTTTTTTTAAATACATTGTTATTTTGCTGAAGTTAATTTTTATTTCAGATTTCTTAAATAAAGGGATTGTTAAAAAATTTCCATTCAATTGTTTTTTAGTAAATGTTTTTATTATAAAAACACATCTGTGGGCCAGCAATAACTGGTGTTTCTGATTAAAAAAAAAAAAAGTAGATGAGTCAATTTGCTGGATCTGTTTGATGAAAATATTTCTTAAAACTTAGTGATCCTAAATAGTTATATTGAGACCTTATCCCTTAGAACACTTAGAAGATATACAATATTTTATTTATATTTCTTCCCCTTCTGACTTCTGGTACCTTAATTATAAAATATTTATAGTACAGGAAGGACCTGTGAGTAAAATGAGATACATTCCTTTATTTACTATTATATTTCATATCTAAAGAGTTTTTTTATTACTGCACAGTCAATTGAGGGTGACAGATGTCAAACTTAGGTAGGTTATACAACTGATGTTAAAAATTAAAAACAACCTGTATACAGTTACGGAAGCATTACTACACTTGACACTATGTACAATTATAATTCAGTGAAGAAGTGTAGAAAAGTTAAAACACTCTTACCTGTTTTTCTGGGACACTTTGCTTCAAGGACATTGTTAGCATGTCCAGATTCCCAGGATTCACAATGGTTTTTATTCCACAGACACCTTATCCCTGGACCAGCATTTTTACACAGTTCTTCCTGTCTGAATGCTTCACAGTCTGGAGGCTTGTACACAAGGATATCATTCAACAGAACACTTGAAAAACCCCCAAATATGTACATGGACCTAATGAGAAAAGCAAGGGAATATAATATAGCTGTTTTATAAATAAAGTATTATTAACACTATAACCTCTTGTTTTTTAGCCACCTTTACATATATTATGGAAGTATTTTCACAACAGTCGAATTAAGATTATACCAGTGTTTCCCTTAAAAATCTCAAAGTTTAGGGGGGCGGGGGGATTCAAAAATTTGCTTCAAGATGAAGCTTAAAGTATGCCTATACTCTGCTGAATTATATGTCTTAGAAAAACACAGAGTACACAGAAAATGGGTGAGAAGGAGGAACAAACACTGTGCAGGGAGCAGTATTATTTTTGGTGTGAGGTAATGTGAATCTACCATAGGCCTAGATGGTCTGCAGTAAGAGACTGGGACGAAAGAGCATTTCTCTTTGAGACACAAGATTCCAAGGACAAGTAACAGCAGTTAGCAGTTGTTGACATATCTCTTAGCAGTAAATTTCTGGACTTGAGGCCATAGTTTTCCCACTTTTAATTTAAAACTAAGAAGATCTGAAGAATTAATCTAGGTTTCTCCAGCATCGTATACTCCCAAAGGGACTTTGTGTTTAAAGAGCTATAGGTAGCAATGGGCTCCGAGACACCTCCAAACCAGTACAGAGTATATTAAAGAGCTAAAATAATACAGCAAGATCTGCAGAACAGCTTGAGTATTTTGCCGAAACTTTAATACACTGTTAGCAGGAAATTCTTAATGCCTCAAACATAATTTAGACGAAAATCTGGATCTTTTGAATTACACTTATCAGTATCTGTAAGAAAATACCAATAGCTACACTTTTTCATTATGAGCTTGGCCATCAAGTTATGCAAACCTCAGATGACCTGCCAAAGGCCAAAAACACTTGCACTGAGGCCATGCGGGCCATGCCAGCTCGAGGGCCCACAGCACTGACCTCTGGAGCTATGTTGGATTTTTTTTCTGTGGCCAGCAACCCTGACAAAGGGCTGATGCAGTTTGCTGAGAGATTGCAAAAAGTAATATAGCCTGGAGCTGGTAATTCTTGGTACATACTGGCTTTAGTGATGATCACTGCATGGGAATTATGTAACTCTTTTTCATACAATAAGTAAATTTCTCCCAAAAGTTTATGGATTTTTTACACTAAGTCACGTAGGGTGTGTGTGCTAATGAATGAAAAAACATATATATTTTACATCCAAGTGATTACTATACTTGGTTTTGGATTTCAAACCCACTGCAAATCACTGAATGTCCTCAACACATATAAAGGAGAACCTATGTTCAGGTGTACAGTGAAAGTGAACTGCCCCCTTTAACTGCAAAAATGGGGCTTATTCAGCAGACAGGTAGGAGCTGCCCCTTTATGCTGCCTCCCTACCAAAAGGATTTGTTCCAGATACATTTGCAGGAAGAAAACACAATTAAATGAAATCAAGTGGGAGAGAAGACACTGTCCCTCCCCTACCAGCTAACCGAAAGTGTCAGGGAGTATTTATATCCTAGCCAGTTCCAGAAAAGCCCTCTTTAATATGGACCAGTTAGCATTACCCACCTTCCCACTCACAGTTGCAGTTAAAATACCATGTTTCATCTTTATCTGCTGCAGTCATTATGTTAGTCATCCCTTTATTCAGAGCAGCTGGGAAGGAATTTTCTCTCACTGCCAGAAAGGCTAAAGCGAGATGGGTTTTTCACACGTTGAAGCAGGTTAAGCACCTGCTGGAGTGGGAAATGGGGATTGGACTGGTACAGCTACTCTATATGGAATGTATGGATGTTAAATATCGAGTAATTGACTAATCAAATAGTCCATGCATTTTGCATCAACTATTCGATTAGTCGATAGGGCGCCACCGCCTTTGAAGTGTAGCAACAGCCCTAGGGCTATTGCTACACTTCAAAGGCGAAAGTGCCATGTGGAGCCCGGGGTCAGCTGGAGACTGACCCCGGGCTCCATGAGGTACTGCCACTTTGAAAAGCCATGGGGAGCCCGGCATCAGGCTCCTTGTGGCAAGTGGTAGCGCCACGCGGAGCCTGGGATCAGCTGGGGACTTCCTCACTGACCCCGGACTCCATGCAGCCCTGCTGCTTTGAAATGCTGCGTAAAGCTGCACGTGGCGTTTCAAAGCGGCAGAACCACATGGAATCTGGACTCCCACAGGGGACTCTCCTGCTAACCCCAAGCTCCGTGCAGCGGTGCCGCTTTGAAATGCTGCATGGAGCCTGAAATCAGGCTGCACTTGGCGTTTCAAAGCAGTAGTGCCACGTGGAACCTGGAGTCAGCTGGCACTGCCACTTTGAAATACCCCATGCAGCATGGGGACACCCCAGCTGGCCCCAGGCTGCACACGGCATTTCAAAGCAGCAGCGCCACATGGAGCCCCAGGCTCCACGTGGCACTGCCGCTTTGAAGTACCTTGTTTTTTCACCCATACACTTGCGGCCTCTTTCTGATAGAGGCAGCAAGGGGGGGAAGCGACTAGTTGACTAGCCTGTCAACTATCCGATAAGCATTTGCTTATCGGATAGTTGACTAGTCATTCACATCCCTAATGGAACGCATATGGTGATCAGATAAAATTAGTCAAAGATTTAAAGGTGGCATCCTTTAAAGGAGCAGCAACAGAGGGCTTGGTGTTCCTCAACTGGTATGGTGGGGAGTCAATCCCCCACCCTTTATAGCCCAATTAATACTCACAAAAGGGCAGGGAGGGGAGTTCCAGAAGCAGAATGGGTGGGACCAAAACTGAAAAGTGGTAGGGGGAATTGATAGAGCAGCTCTCTGAATATATGACAAAATATATGGTATTACCTGCACTGTACAATTATCTGCCAAATACTCCCAGATATTTAAAAATAAAGTTGCAGCATAATCAAAAACCACATCCAGTGTCTGCTGTCCTTCTGGCATAGCCAGACAAGTGTTCCACCAACAGGTTTACATAAGCATTCTCTAAATCAACATGATTCACAACTACACCAAATAAATGATTTGATGTACTGATGACCAAGATTATGTAAAGCTGTTCTTGAGAGATACTATGCATGTTAATAAATAACATCAATTGTACAGCATGGAATTGCACTTTATGTAAATGTAACTGTCATCATAGGTTTTTTTTCCTTCTAGAAAAAATGATCATAGACATTTAAAACATGCTTCATTTACCCATTACTGACAACTGCAGTATGCCCAAATCTGTTCACATCTCGATGCAGATTAGGTTTTGGTAAAATTTTCCATTCATCACAAGCTAAAACACAAAAGGAAAGCATTTAATTTCCTATAGTAAAGAGACTTTCACAAAATATACTACCTATGTAAAAAGCAAGATTAAATCAAAGCCATATGGGATATTTTTAGAGGAGAGAAATATTTTGAGGTATGTCTTTTTCAAATGACTTAATTGCCAATGCTATTATATGGTATCCACTTGAAAAAAATATTCTTTCTGTTCTACAATATATTTAAATATTTATATTATACAAACATATTTAAATATTTAATTAAAATCATTTTTATCGTCATGATAACTGATTTACCAAATGTTAGAGTAAAATTTTAAGAAATGCAAAGCAAAAGTAATATAAACTTCAAGTCTTTGCATTATAAACTTTAGGTTGGTTATCTAAACAGCCTTTTTTTTTTTTAAAGCACCGTACATTGTCCTTAACTTTAAAGCCAAAGGTGTTGTTGAGAAATAATATAAAAGCAATATATTGCTGCAATGTAGTCTGTTTTATTCTGTCAAGCACGCTAACAGATATGAAATTTTGTATACTCTTTCCCCGCAATTAGCCTCAGGACATATTTATGTCACTAACACCTTGCTATAAATATTTTTTAAAACACAGAATATCAATAGGTGAGTAATTGTGAGATTGTAAAATATAGACCAAGGAATTCAATCCAGCAATAATATCTATTCCGTAATATGAGCAAGCACCAGGGGTACCCTCAGAGAGAAATATTAACAAACACTGGAGGTGAAAAGCACACAGGAAGCCAACTATTTAACAATGAGCAGCCCAAACACTTTATAATGTTGCAGAGATGCTCTGTATTTTAATATATTTTACATTAATTTTATCAAGATAGGATGTGCAAGAGCTGTTGCAAAGCCATTTTATAGGAGGAAATAGGATAGTTGTAGCCAATTAGTTATTAAGACTTTTGATAATCACAAGAAAATAGGTCTTCACACTGGACCAAAAAAAAACCCATTTTGCAAAGATGGGACAACTCAAACAAGGGTCATAGAGGGCGTCCCAGCTAAAAGTTGTCCTGTTATACATCCGCACTAAAGTCGTGACGCTTGAAGGAACTGATGTGTTATAAGTCCTCCCATTCCCCGCTCTTAAGTCGCACACACATGAAAACCCCAATCTGTGCAAATGGAAGTCCGCTGTGGAGAAAAAATTCCCCATTTAAGTTGTTTCACTATAAGTCCAAGTTTTTTGGAATGTATCTTGGACTTATAGCAAGGACGGCCTATACTGCAAATATGCAGATTTTTTTTAAGTTATTTGGTTTTGGTGCTAAGAAGTGTGCTAAATATTTAGAAAAGTCAATTTCACTGAAAAGTTTATAATCTGAAGAGATCACATAGAGAAGGTTGAGAATGATACACTTTCGTTTTCATAGAACTCAGAGGGGGTAGCTATGTTGGTCTTGGGAGACAAGCCAATCCTCACCTACAAATAACCCCCTAACCTGAAGCAAATTCTTTCCAGTAGCCACACATCACACCTCAGACACACTCAACCCAGGAACCTACCCCTGCAATAAACCCTGTTGCCAACTCTGCCCACACATCTATACGAGTGACACCATCACAGGACCTAACCACATAAGCCACCACATCAGAGGCTCATACGACTGCACATCTTCTAATGTGATCTATGCCATCAAGTGCCAGCCATGCTCCTCTGCCATGTATCTTGGTCAAACTGGACAGTTTCTACAACAAAGGATAAATGGACACAAGTCTGACATCAGAAATGATAACATACATAAACCTATAGGGGGAACATTTTAACCTATCTGGGTACTCATTAATTGATTTAAAAGTAGCCATTCTTCTACAAAGGAATGTCACAAGCCAATTACGGCCGGGGGGGGGGGGGGGAGGGAGAAGAGAGCAGAATTTACCTTCATATGCAAATTTGACACTGTTTCCCCTGGGCTTGAACAAAGACATTAACTGGATATTGCATTATAAAGTCTGCCTTCCATGCATTTAACATCTCATTTACATCAAAAGCTAAGTATGGGACACTTCCAGCCCACTCATTTAGCCTCATTAGCACTGGTACTATGATTGACAGGTATCTTTCTCCCCGCTCCCTTCAGTTTCTGTTATAAATTCTGGGTTCCTGTCATTTCCATTCCATCTTCCCACTCATCTGAAGAAGTGGGTTTTGTCCATGAAAGTTCATGATACTATATATATTTTTGTTAGTCTCTAAAATGCCACAGAACTACTCATTTTCATTTTGATATAGTCCTCAGGAAATTAAAAAAATATTTGAAAGATTACAAAAAACCCTCTCTTTTCTGTTTCCTTTATTAAGGGGAGATGCATCTAGAATAATAGAGGAAATCCCAACCCTGAAGAAAGTCATGGTTACTTGTTACTCTGTTGAATCAAAATGATTTAAGATTGAGTAGTCTGAAAAATGTTTAATAAACACAAAGGTATAATTAAAATGAGTCAGGCAATTTTTTTGAAGTTCAGAGGCCTTTAACGAGAGCCAAATTCTCATATCAGAAATGTGAGGGCATAAAATATCTAGCATACAGATAACAAAATGGAATAATTTCAAAATCAGATGACTCAATTAACTTATCATCATGAAAAGATGAGAAAGTAAAACAAATTTTCCTTCATGGAAAACTTAATTTATTCATACCAACATATCCCACAATCTCTTTTCTTCCTTAATCCACGTATTAATGTACTACTTCTAAACCATCAAAAACAACTCCTCGTGCTTTTTATTACTCAAGTTGAGTAGTAAAAAATATGTATTAGGGAGATGTTGTCCTGTAGTTATTCTGGAAACAATTTCAACAAAACAGATCAAAGAAGAGGAGGTTGCTTACATTGTATCATAACTGGAGTTTTTCTTTAAAAGTACACGTGACCCTTTCACTTTCAATCAGAAATTTTTGGCAGCAATGCTCATTTGGTCTGCACATTAAGGATGTTAAATATTGGTTAATTGAATAGTTGAGTAGCCTCAGGAATTCTTATCGGTTAGTCAACTATTCTATAGTCCATGGGGGCACGGGCAGCAGCCAGTGGGATCTGGCCTCACTTCCAAGGAGCCCCCTGCCACTCCATGCTGCTGCCTCCTGTATCTTTCTATTATAATGGATAGAAATATTTTTATCAATTTGTGTCTGTGTTTGTGCACAGGGCAAATTTTATATTTACTGTCCTTTACCAATAAAAAAAAATCAAATTCTTTGAAGCCTAACTGAAGCATGAATGGGATAACTAGCTAAATAAGCAGCATTGTTAAATGCACCTTCTTAGGCAAAGATGGTTGAGATGGAACTGAGGGCAGTTCATCCATCACATCCTATGCACCCTGAAAACACAAGGCATCAGGATAACTTGGGAAACTAAACGGGCACTGTGAGCAAAAATCTCTAATCAAAGATACAAAGGGCATATGTGCATCCGAAGTAGAGCACCCATAGGCACAATATTTGAAGAAGAACTGCCAGTTCTAACACTAGGCCAACAATGTATCACTTTTGATCGCACGTGTCAGAGCAAGGTGAGGATGATATTAAATACAAAGGTGTTTTTATGCCATATCCCTGTGGAACAGCAGTATTGAATGCAGTTATTGAATTTAAATTATACAAGAGCTTCAGACAGAGACTTATATTATTTACTGGAAAATAAAAGTGATGAACAATTATGAATTCAATTTTATTTCGGGAACATTTTTTCATTTGAACTATACAAGGCAGACATATTTTATCCTTAGAGTCTCTCAGCACTGTCTTTCAGTTATACTATAAATTCAAGTTACTTCAGCTACAATTCAGTGCAAGTTAGCAGAAGCAGTTTATTTGATTACATGGGAAGATTTATGTATTTGGTGACAGAAAAAAAATATTTAAAATAATAATCACATAATATTAATTTTCATCTGATCTAGAAAAAATTTGAGTGATTTTTGTATGTATATTTTTAACAAAAGGTGAGATTTAACACTGAAGGAAAACCATAAAGCCATTATTAAAAGCTGGTTTTAAGATAAGAAACCTTTGCAGACTGGAGATATAATAATTTCTAGCTTGCTGATGTTATTTGTCAAACTGGCAGGTCTTTTCAGTAGAGTAAAATGAAAAAAAAATTACAAATAGCCTTTTCTCTTATCTCTTCTAGCCTTCTCAATAACTACTGAACATTAAAGAGAGCACTGTGCTAGAAAATACTTTTGCTGAGCTTTAAATTCCTGATCAGGGCTTCTCTGTGAAGTAGAGATTAGTTCACATGAAAATGCAGGAGTTACCAAATGACTACATACTTAGTGCAAAATATAACTTGTTGCTATTTACATTTTGTCTTGCTTATTGCAAAATGCCTGAATGTTTAGACTTACGGAAAACTGTAGTTGTTCACTTTTAAAACTCTGATTTCGTATAACACATTAGTACAAAAATTCTAAGGCCCATTGGAAAGGTGAGCATGTTATAAGCATATCAAGAATTTTCAACGGTGTTAGCCCTTCTTCATTCTCCTTCCTGTATTAAATCTAATTTCAACTGTCAGCTCCTTGGAACAGGGAGCCATTTTTATTTCTCCATCTGTAAAGTGCCATCTATACCTATTGTATTGTAAATAATATAGTTCTAAGGAAGATAGTAATATGGTTACATTTCATTGTCTCAGCCTATACATTTATACACTGTATACAGTTAAGGCCTATTCCCCACAAAGAAACAAAGATAAGGAGATAAAGAATCTTTGTTCACCATTTGTTTAGAGTAGAGCAGGGGTCTTCAACCTTTTTAACCACAAGATCAGTTTTTCAATTTAAGTGCAATGTAAGATCTACCTCAAACCCAAATACTCTTGCCCCACTTCCTTCCCGCCCCTTCTTTCAGGCCCTGCCCCTGCTCCACCCCTTCTCCCTGCTCACTCCATACCCCTTCCTCCCCATCCCTCACTCACTTACACCAGGCTGGGATAGGGCTTTGGGGTGCAGGCTCTGGTCTTGGGCCAAGGGATTCAGCATGTGGGAGGGGCTCAGGGCTTAGCCCAGGGTGGGGGATTGGGGTCTAGGAGGGAATTCATGGTGCAAGTTCAAGGAAGGAGTTTGGTACAGGAGGACTCACATCTGGGGCAGGAGGTTGGGTGCAGGAGGAGGTTCAGGGCTAGGACAGGGGTTCAGGAAGCAGGTTCTGGCTGGGCACTATTTAACTGAGACAGGTGGTAGAGCAGTGGGGTTAAGGCAGACTTACTCCTGCCCTGGTCCTGCACCACTCCTGAAAGCAGCAGGCATGTACAGCAATGGCTCCATAGTGCCATGTCCTGCCCCTCGTCTACAGGCACTGAGCACACAGCGTCTACTGGCCACGGTTCCCCATTATTGATCAATGGGAGCTGCAGGAGTGGTGTCTGCAGGCAAAGACAGCATGTGGAGAAGCCCTGCTCTGCCTTTCTCAGGGGGTGCAGGGACATGCCAGCCACTTCCAGGAGCAGCAATTAACATAGGGTTAGGCATTTTAAATAACACACTTTGCAATCAGTAAAAGATGTGACAACAACCCCCAGATGTGTGTTGGGTCGGGAGTTGAGAGTGAAGGACAGGGTGTGTTTGTGAGAATGACAGAGACATACACATCGTGTGAGAGTGACAGAGATTTGTATTGCCAAGCTCCCTCCATCCCCTTCTCTCTGTGTGGAGATAGGATACAGAAGTGGGGGGGAGCAGGGACACCCTGACATCAGTGCCCCTACTCTTCTCTCTCACATACTCTGCACAGCAGGAGACTCCCGGGGGGAAGCTCTGAGGCAGAGGTCAGGGACAGTATGACAGTGGGTGGAGGAACAACTGAAGTGCCAGCGCTCTAGGAAGGAGTACTGTAGAAAGACATCTAGGGGTCATAGTGGATCACAAGCTTAATATGAGTCAACTATGAGGGAAGATTGAAAGAAATGGGTTTGTTTAGTTTGGAAAAGAGAAGACTGAGAGGAGACATGATAGCAGTTTTCAAGTACTTAAAAGGGTGTTACAAGGAGGGAGAAAAATTGTTCTCCTTGACCTCTGATGATAGGACAAGAAGCAATGGGCTTAAATCACAGCAAGGAAAGTTTAGGTTGGACATTAGGGAAAAATTTCTGTCAGAGTGGTTAAAAACACTGGAATAAATTGCTGGGTGCAGGAGAAGGTAGTGGTGTGTGGGAGGTGTGGAGAGTAGGGTCACGGATGCAGGCAGGCAACTGGACTTGATGACCTCTCAAGGTCTTTCTAGTTCTAGTAATCTTTTATCAGTTTAGGTTTTGAAATAAGGTAAATATTTCTAACTATCACAGCAATGAAGTTCTGGAACAGCCCTTCCAGGGGAACAGTGGAAGCAAAAAAAAAAATGACTGGCTTCAAGATTGGGCTTGTTAAATTTACGGATGGGATTGTATGACTGGACTGCCTAGGACGGTAGGTGGCCTATCGACAAGTGCCAGTAGCAAAACTCCCCAACACTCAGTGATAAGACACTAGATGGGGAGGGCTCTGAGTCACTACACAGATTTCTTTCCCAGGTTTCTGTGATGGCTTGGACCCTCTTGGGATGTCACCTGATGAGTTAAGATACCACCGAGTCAGACTATTCTGCCAGCCTGGATCCCCTTTACCTGGTCTTGCTGACCAAGGTCACAAGCTGCAGAATACTGAGATCAACTCTGGGAAGAATCAGTTTAAGAGACTTGCCACAGCCCCAGTTATTCACCTCCCTTGGAGTACAAGCATAAAATTAAATGAAATTCGCATCCTCCCTCAATGTGGAGGAAGGAATACACAACTTCCTGCCTCCATGTTAGAAATTACATAAACTGGGTTATATTTTAAACAAGTGATAAGTTTATTAACTACAAAAGATGTATTTTAAGCGATTAAAGAGGGAGGAAACAGAACAAAAATGATTACTAAGAAAATACAACATACACAAACTAAGCTAGATTTACTAAAGAAATTAGTTACAAATAATAATTCCTCACCCTAAATATTGTTTTACGTGGAGTCCTTCACAGGCCAGTGGTGTCCAGCGGTTCCCCCCACCCCTTCAGTTCGAGTCCTTTTGTTTCCAGGTGGTTTCAAGTAGCTCTTTGGGTGGGGTGGGAGAGGAGAAGAAAACTGAAGATCCTGACTGTTTTCATCCTCTAACTTATAAAGGATTTCCATAAGGCAGGAATCCTTTATGTGATTCCTCTGCCTCCCAGTGCAACAGTTCAACAGTCCATGAAGCAGGTCAGTATCAGGTGACTGGGTCACCTGATTCTGTAGTGTCACAGTGTCCTTGAGTCAATGGCAATACAGAGGACCTTCATGAAGGCCAAGACCTTTCACAGTCCATTGTCTTCACTGATTGCCCACCAGCCCTGTCTAGTTTTTTCACTGAAGAATCTCAAGTGTTAGCAGAGGTTTTACCCAAAGTAGCACAGTTGACAATACAGATACATTAGTCAATACTCCTAACTACAGACACAAAAATGATACATGCAAGAAAATAGGATAATCATATTCAGAAAAACATATTTCTATTGATACATTACATGAGTTATCTTGCAAAGTACATCTCAGTTATGTCAATCATACCAAAAGCTTATTTTCATTAAGAAAATAGATATTGTGACATTACACTATATTAGTAGGATCTTGTCCACATATTCAGAGTTTAGGATTGGGAAAGAATTTTCCCTTGGTTAGATTGGCAGAGACCATGGGGAGTTTTCACTTTCTTTTGCAGCAAGGGACTCGGGTGTAAACTAATGTAAACGGTGAGTTCTCTGTAACTTGAAATTTTTAAACCATGATTTGAGGATTTCAGTGACTCAGTCAGAGATCAGGGTCTATTTCAGGTGTTGGTGGGTGAGGGGTGTCTCCCCCAAACAGCACACAAATTGGAGTTACTACCCCTCCCCCCAATACAGACACTGAACCAGTTCAACTCCTAGAGGGTTCAGCTATAAGGGCTAAGCATCCAGTCTCCAAAAGGAACCAAAACTCCAAATAAAATCATCTTACTTTGTGTAACAGTTTTATACAGGGAAGGCTTATAAGGATGTCCACCCCATTTATCAATGAAAGAGATATGCACAGTGTTTCTCCCCTCCAGGTAACAATTATTTACACTTGATTTGATAATAAACAAAAGTGTTTTTATTCAGTACAAAAAGTAAGATATAAGTGGTTGCAAGTGAAAACGATCAGATCAAAGTAAGTTACTAAATTGAAATGAACAAAAATGTTACATGAGGTATTTTGTTTGAAGCCTCTTTGAATTATGGATATTCAAAAGCCATTTTTCATAAAATATGGGTGAGGGCTTTTGACAATCGTGAAGGTCCCTTCTAGTTTTAGCGTCTAAATGGTGTACCCTTTAAGAAAGCACAAGTTAAAAACTGCATTTCCTTCCCTCAAGGTCATAACAAGCATATGAAGTAAATTAATGGAAGTAATTCAATACAATTATTTGCCAGCCCTCTGCTTCTCTCTTCTCCCAGTGTTTCTGTAAAACATGGGGATGCTCATGTTCTTTAATGTGTAAATGGGGCCTAATGGTGTCAGCAGAAGCCCCAGCAAAAAAGAAAATTGACCCCATTATGATACATTGGTTCCCCTCCCTTCTCCCATAGTCTTGCAAGACTTAGGCGGCTATGTGGGTAATGCATTTAGGAAAAGTGAAAGATTTTTGCTTATTTTAGGCTTTTTAGGGCCATGTCAGGAAGGACAGATCATGAGAACTAATTTGCCAAGTACCCAGTTAACTTTGGAGTTTGGTATACAAATTTAATTGGAATAATAAATAAAGTTGTGACCAGAGCTTTTTTAGCCACATTTACTTCTGTCAGAATCATTTTGGGACATTCAAAAGCAAGGCTGGCAACCAACCACATAAAATGCTCCTCTACTCCACTATCTAACCGTTTTTGTTCCCCGATAAGATTTGGCTCAGATTTTCTCTCATTAAGAGTTACAAATAGTTTCAGCTCTTTCTAAAAGTGAATTATATAGTCAGAGCACCAAAAATTCAGTCTGGACTCCAGATATCCCTTTTGTTTAGCTCAGTGTTTTAGGATTCTGAATTGACAGCAAATAAAATATCTTTAAAGTTTGGCACAAGATTAGCAAACTTATTTTCCAGTTTATTCCACATAGAACAAATCTTTTTCTTTATTCTGATAATAAATAAGTCCCTACCATCAGCAAAACGTAAAGTTAGACCTGTTTGAAACAACATGAAATAAATTTTAACTACAGGTGGAACATCCACAACAGAGTCTACTACACAGTAACAAATCCCTAAACTGCATTAAAAAAACCAAGCCTCAGTTTTGACTACTAAATGAAGCAATTAGTGCATTATACTATGATTTTGCTTTTCTAATACTGCAGTGATAAATGGCTAATTGCTGCTACAGACTGCGCCAGAGCTACATTTATGACTTAAGTGCTCAAGAATACATAACATTTAATCCATTGCAGCTGCAGCTTTACATTCTCTTTGGGACAGCACACAGCTAATCCATTTGTAATTATAGATTTTTTTGTTCAAAGATATAACATCCCCTTTTTATTAAATACTGTTTTCTCAGATTTTCAAATTAACATGTACTATCTCTGTTGTTATCAAAGGCTGGAATTTGAGTATACCATTTAAAAAATAATTCATCTATGAACAATTTCTATTTTTTATTAACAAATATAAACACCTGTTTGATTACAAGTGAAACGCAAGTTAGTCTCAGGAGTCAAGCTAAAGTGTTTTCCAGACAGGAAATAAAGCTTTAAATATTTATTTAGTAACATGCAAACAACTCAGTATTTTATTACTAGTACTGTACCTCGCAGGCAACTGAATTTACATTTTAGTGTAATATTAATTTTGGAAATCTGTCGGCAGAAATCTAGTTTCTAGAGAGACCTGCCTGAGATGCATTGTGGAATATGATAGCTTTTTTAGTCTGTATTTCCTTTTTACTGAATGATCCCAAAACTCTTTATACAGATGCACAGTCCTGAAATGCATCCACATTTGGGTAGCACATGAAGCAGCTGTTTTCCTCCACTCTTCCAGCAACACTTCTCTTGTTTATACGTATATACCTCTAGACACTCCCTGCCAGCCAATGAATCTATAATTATTTCTAATGCTCCCAGATTCCTCAGTAAGTGGCATATTTGAAACAGAGTGAGAGAACTCCTTCATTTGCAACAAGAAATGATAACTTAGGTAAATGGAATGGAATTGTTGAAGTTAGAATTTGGCCAGGAAACCATAACTAACACCCTTATCCTTGCAAAAAGCACCAATCTCTCTTATATTAAATGTAGTTACAGACTCTGTTTTAAGATTCTACAAGATTAATGGGTTAACAGCTGTACCTACTGAATCACCAAATGAACATACCCACTCTCTGGAACACCTGTTTTCTTTTGCAAAGTTCCTAACAAAGAATTGGTATAACCAAATCCATTCTGCTTTATAAACTCTGATGGCAATAAAATGAATGTGTTTAAAACTCTGATCATACTTCCAGGCCCTGTCTACACTGGGAGAAAAAAGTATATTCTGAACTGCAGGTAAAATCTAAGCTAGGACAATTCAGAGACTAGGCTCCCCCATAGGAGGGAGAGCTAAATACTAACTGATGTGAACACTACAAACGGCCTTGAGGTCACTAGGATTTTATCCCTTAGTTGACTCCAGTCTCCTCACAAGAAAATACTTTTTGTCCTAGTGAAGAAATAGCCTCAGATACACAGTGAATTAATTTGTAAATATAGTCATAGTGGTGGAGAAAAATGTATATGTTGTCTTTAATCCCAGGCAAGTCATCTGCAGAATGAACCGAAATTGTTTGAATAGACCAGAGGTGGAGTACATTTTACGGGTTGTGGACCACTGATTCACTGAAAAATCTGTCAGGGCCCACACCCATGGGAGGAACAAAGAAAAAAAAAAAGGAAAAACCTGACTTGGCCTCCAACTGAGAAACAGAAAAAAAAAATCACACTCATCTCACTTGCACTCCAGCCCCACAGTGGGGAATGTCAAGGCTCAGGGCTTCCCTCCAGGGCCAGATTAACTTTTCTGGGGATCTGGGTTTAGTAGATTTAGAGGGCCTTCCCTAGGTTCTGAGGTGGGGCCAAAAATTAGAGGTTCATTCAAATATGTGGGTGGGGGCTGCTAGGAAGCAGGCTGCAACTGGGCATATGGGATCTAGGCAGGGTACGGGCAGTGAGTGCGGGGTCTGGGAAGGAGATAGGGTGCAGGAGCAGGGCTAGGGGTGGGAGTACAGGATCTGGGCAGGAGGTAAGTGCAGCACCAGATAGAGGGTGCAGGGTGTGTGCAGGAGGTAGGGTGTAAGTGCAGGCTGGGGGTTTGAGGTCTGGGCAGGACGTAAGGTACAGGAGTGAAGAGGGGTTGAATGGCTGAAGCACCAGTGCCATCTCGTCCCTGCCAAAGGGATGAGGAGAGAATCCCATTCCTTGTGGGCCAGATCAAAGCCAGGCATGATCTGGAGTAGGTTCCCCATTCCAGGAACAGACCAACAGAGTTTTCATTTAGATAACTCTTGTTGGCACCATTTTATGATTTGCTCTGCTAAATACATGCCATAATGCTTTTCCAAGCTTTTGAAAGCTGAGCTCCCCGAAAGGGATGTTAAAAATTGTTGAATATGGTAACCGTTTAGCCGCTAAAAATCTTAGCAGTTATACAGGCTGCGGGCTCTGTACAATAAAGCTCAACTCAGCTGTTGCAGCGCCCACAGCAAAGCCTCCCCATGAGCAGGGCCCAGCTCCCGGGAAGGAGGCTTTGCTGCCCTGCCGCAGAGAAGCTCCTCTGCAGAAGCTGGCTGAATTTAACCAATACAATTAACCAATATGCATTAGTTTATCAGTTAAATGGTTAATCTAACATCGCTATTCCTCGTCAGAAAAATAACTCCAATAATACCTCCTGCCTTCAATCCCACCATTCATTATTAAAATGGGCCACATGTTTGAAGACTCTGCTTTAACGAATACAAACAACGTGTTACATTATATAACAGCAGATTTAGCCAGCATTGTTCAGGTCCTTCAGGACAGGTTCCTTAGGGTGAGGGCAGTGCAAAAGTCAGGACAGAAGGAGTTCTTGAACAAACAGATGGATGGACAGACAGACTCACTTGCTCACAAACTTTCTCAAATATATATACATACATAAACACCCATTATTATTTGCAAGCCTTCAATAATATTACAGAAAATTATATCTCTTCTTTAGATATATAAGTCAACAATCCCATGAAGTGTGAACATCCCGAGAACCACAGACAGTGGCCTATCAGCAGCAGCACAAGTGAGTACAGGGCCATGACCTTTGGTTACTCATGACAACTAGAATAACTATGCCAGTGATCTTTAGGAAGAATGCTACACCAGGTAAAAGCATGGCAAGGGGCCACTTCCCCATTGCCATGCAAGGAAGAAACTGAAAAAGCAGAGGGTGATTTTCTCAATCACAGTCTGCCTTTTGGTCTGCTCTAAAAGTAGTACAATAATGTATTACCTCTTGCTTAGAGTTCATGACAAAGCCACAAATTAGCACAAGAACACAAGTGAAGAAGTGACTCTGTGACAGAAAAAAAATGTGTAACAGATGTTCCTTTCGTGTTGCGTATGAGTCATACAAGAAATGTATGGTATGGAAGTAGATTTTTTTGCCCTGAGTTAGGACTGCTTTGTACCTTATTGTTAGCATACAACAGTCCTAACACCAGCATGGTCATTCTTAAGGGGGTCATCCAAATGTAAGGGAATCTTTCAGTAGTTTTGTGCCTCTTCTACAATATATTTAAGAGAGTCTGTCTGTTTATCTGTTTGACCAAAATCTCCTCCTAAATGGTAAGAGCTAAGACCACCAAGTTTGGTATACAGCTTCCTCTTATTCTAACTTAAAGCAGCAAAAGTGGTTTTTTGTGCCAGCAAAACAGGATGTTCCTGGAATGGGATTGTTTCCATAAAATCAAACAGACAAGAGACAGAATCATCAAAACGAGTACAGTCCTCAACACTAACATAACTGAGTGAATGCTGAAAGAGACTGATGAGTCAAGATGAGCCAGAAAAATATATTGAACCTGTAATAGGATTGCTTCCCAATAAACCTTATAGAAAAGAGATAACACATAGAAATTTGTAATAGTGTTCTCTTTTGGCACTACCTGGCAATGCCAGATAAAACTTCTATAACAATATAAAACAAAATCATTATCAACATTTCATGAAAGAGTTGCACATTTTCCACTACAATACAGTGTCCAAAAATAAACACAATAGTTGTGATAACTTGTTTTCTTCCCATTGGCACTAAATTGGTAGAGATCTGCTTGTTTTTCATCCTCCCTGTAGCATCCTGGGGGCATGGTCAGGTTGAATAATAATTGGTGGCAGTAACTGACATGGATGTTAGTTCATCACAATTTGCAGCCAATTTCCAGTATGATTAAAAGACTAAAAGGGATGGGTCCCAGAAGTAAAAGACCTGGGATTCTGCGGATAGGCTTTTTGTACAAAGAATAGGGGGAGAACTCATGGCCTTCATAAGCCAAAGTCCTCTCCCTCATTTTATTATTCTTTCTCCCTCACAAGGGAGGGAGGAGTGTGTGTGAAAGAACTCTAGAAGTTATCCTTTTTCTCTTCCTTTGCACAACCTTGGAATTATTGTAGGTAACTCCTGAAATGCAAGAAAAAGCCAAAATTCACCAATACCAATATTCCCTAAATCAGTGATTTTCAAAGTATAGGTTGAGACCGAGTCCTGGGTTGCGGGAATGCTAAGGCCAGCTTTCTGCCTGTTCTGACACTAAGGACAGTACTGTGCCCTGGAAACAGTCAGCAGCAGGTCCGGCTCCTTGGTGGAGGCAGGCGGCCAACTCTCACAAGAGAAAAAAGCAAAACAAACAAAAAAATGAAGTCAATTTCAAAACAAGCCTCATTTTTCCTTGGCAATGGCTGGTGACAAACCAGGTTCTGGCCAATGGGTGTGTGGAGCCAGAGTTTGGGGTTGGGGCACCCTGTGGATCTGGACATGCTGTTGGGCACTTTCAGGGTGCAATGCAATCCACTGTGCCAGGACAGGCCTTATCATCCCACTGCATCACTGATGGCAAGACACCGGAGGTAAGCCTGTGCCCCAACAATTCCCTGTGCCAGCCATGAGTCCCTTGAAAACCAGAAACCCCTCATCCCTGGCCCCATCCCATCTCCTGCATCTCCTAAACCCCACCTCCATTCCCCAGCCCAGAGTCCCCATCTACATACTGAACCCCTCTGTCCCACTCCTCCAACCTGCACCCCAATGCCCTCTGGCCCCACCCCAAAGCCCACATGTTCAGGCAAAGCCTTGACCTCCTGCACCCTCAACCTCTCATCCCTGCAGCCCCATCCTGGAGCCTGCACTCTCTAGTCAAAATATATAATTATGCTAGATCACAGGTATCAACAATTTTCTTCAAGTGAGTCGCAAGAAAAAAAAATTGAAAACCACTGCCCTAAATATACAGACATTTTTTTGAAAAATAAACAAGTTGTATAACAAGTATGAAATGTGCACAAATAAAATTTAATTACTAATTTAATAATGTACCAAGCCAACAAAAGCTGAACAGTAACAAAGTTTGTGGGAATCCACATAAATATGCACAGATATAAAAATTAAGGGTAAAAAGTAACTTCACATATATAAGTCTTGATCCTGCAATGCACTAAATACTCGGGCCTTGATCTAACAAAGCACATACAATCCGGTAGGCTTCAGAGTCTTAAGGGTATATTGCCATTCTCCTGATTTAAAAAAGGATAGGGGCATCTCACCAGGAAACTGGTAAAAATGGGAATGGAGTAAGCAAGCACCTATTTGGCTCTGCCCATTCTCTCCTGCCTGCTTGGGGTGAAGGGTAACAGATGCATAGCACAACCCCTGCACAACCCCTGCACAACCAGATTCAAGTTTTGAGGTGGCTCCATAAGTTGCATAAGGTGTTCAGGGAACAAACCAAACCCCCTTACGCTCTGGATAAGTGAGCAGCCCAGGACACAGTCTGAGGTTTTTGTCTTGCGTATTTTAAACTATCAGCTGCCTATTTCTGTCAAAATACAGATTTAATATACTTGTATCTTTGCTCCAGATCCTTAATATCTCAGAGATTTGGTCCAGAGAACAGATTTTGCCACAAAATGATACAGTCTAACAATTCTGCACTTCCAGGCTGACTACCCGCATACCTACCTGATACACACATTCTGTATTTTAACAGGTAGTTTTATCTGGTTGGTCAGAGTAAATACAAAACTTATGGTGCTCAATTCCACAAGAGTTAAACAATACCTAACATTTACATATCTTAATAATCAGTCTTAAAGCAGTGTCGGAAATCAATTCCATTTCCATCTCAGAGTGATGTCAGTCATTACCAAAGGGTTATGACCACAAGTATGATCTTGAAGAAACTGAAGAGAGACATTCGACAGGTGTCAAATCAATGTGTCATCACCATATTCAAAGTCACTAAAATGAAATCTTACTGTGTCCATAGTTTATAACCAAGTTGCTATGTTTAGTACCATATAAAACTCAGTGTTTTTAAAATAACCAAACGAATGTGTCCCAGAATCTAACTTTCCTTTTAAAACAAAAATATTTCTCTCTATCCTTTACATTTGCAAAAAACGCCTCAAAAATATCAATCTGGAAACAAACAATAGCTCTTAGAGATGTGATTCTATTTATCTCAGTGAGATAATTATATTGAAATCCCACAGTAACTTAAATATCACTAATTGCTTCCCTACTGAGTTTTAGTGCCAGAAACACCAGACTCGTGTATTTGCTTGTCACTGTGGGATGTAGTGATTGATACTTGAGCAGGGTGCAATGGGGCAACACACAAAGACTGGTGAGCTGGGGAATAAGGAATTGAAACACCCCATCTACCAAGTTTCAAACCACTACTGCTTCTATCCAAAAGGCAGAAGGGAAAAGTTCCAAATATATTCTGGGGACCTCAACTGAGCACAACTTCTGAATGATTTCTCAGCTAGAGAGTACATTAACATATTACTAAAAGTATCAAAATAAACAGCACTGCTTTACTGAGATCCTTAACAAATTCATGGCCAAGAAAATCATGTCGCAATTTGTGAACTCATCTCTCTCCCATAAAATGTAGCCAGTGTAGGGAAAAGAAAAGGGCACAGCAGGCAGTACTCCCACCAAGGGCGCTTACCATTAACCAGGCTCCAGCTTCTAGTCCACTGGGTTGGGGAAGGTCTTTCTCCTCCTCTGCACAGCTACTCTTTGAGGGGAGGGAGGATCAGACCCACCTCCCAGAACTGCCCTGAGCTGCAGGAAGATATTTTCAAGCCCACTTCTGGCGGCCCTTAACCCCACCCCCTCCATCCGAGATCCTGCCTCTTCCAGGAAAACAGAGCCATCTCCCTTCACCTTGCCAAGGGGCTCAGCATGTCTGTTGAACCACCTGATTCTACTTGTAACTCTTTTCCAACCTGGAAACTGGTCATCTAACCATACCTTTTGTCCCTTACTCTTGAGTCAGTTGTCTATATCACTGTGATGGGGTATACAAACCTAACACTGGGACAGAATGGGTTACAAGACTATACTTGGTCCAGCTACCCCGGCCTCTCCAACCTTGAAGCACATGCTACAACTAGAGACAGGGTTGCAAAGGAAGCAACCCAGCTCAGAAAAGGGAGGCTGGGGAGAAGTACAGACCTACCCTGCAGGTTCCTGCAAAAGTTGTCTGAGATGCCTCCTTGAGACATCAAAGACTGTATGCTGAGCCCTGTTGAGGTTATAGAAATACTCAATTTGAATTTCAATATCTTATCAAATTTTCTAACCAAACTTTTCTTTAAAATATTGAAACATAAAATTTTCACTAAAAGCCTTAATTAGCCATGTTTCACTTATACAAATAAAACAGACTTAGAATCATAGGGTTGGAAGAGGCCTCAAGAGGTCAACAAATCCAATCCCCTGCTAAAAGCAGGACCAATCCCAAATAAATCATCCCAGCCAGGGGGTTGTGAAGCTTGGACTTAAAAATCTCTAGGGATGGAGATTCCACCCCCTTCCTAGGGTAACCCATTCCAGTGCTTCACCACTCTCCTAGTGAAATAGGTTTTTTTCTAACATTCAACTTAGACTTCCCCTGCTGCAACTTGAGACCATTGCTCCTCAATCTGTCATCTGTCACCATTGAGAACAGCCTCTCTCCATCCTTTTTGGAACCCTCCTTCAGGTAGGTGAAGACTGCTATCAAATCCCTTCTCTCTTCTCTATACTAAATAAGCCCAAATCCCTCAGCCTCTCCTCATAAGTCATGTGCTCCAGTTCCCAAATCATTTTTGTTGTCCTCCACTGGATTTTCTCCAATGTGTCCACATCCTTTCTCTAATGGGGGCCCAGAATTGGACACAATGTTCCAAATATGACCTCACCTGTAGTAAATAAAGGAGAATAATCACTTCCCTACATATTCTAGCAATGCTCTTACTAATGCACCCCAATATGCCATTAGCCTTTTTGACTAGGCGGGCACACTGTTGACTCATATCCAGCTTCTCATCCACTGTAATTCCCAGGTCCTTTTCTGCCAAACTGCTACTTAGAGAGTCAGTCCACAGCCTGTAGCAGTGCTCAATTAATAGGCTCAATCCAGTGGTACATTATTTTAACATACCTTCACTACATACAGAATCTTGCTTGCCAGTGTAGAAACGCTTATATAAGTGAGTCTGTGGGTAGTAAGTATTAGCAAACAATTAGGGCAATTAACCATTAAATGTAGTCACGTAACCAGCATATTCCTTTAATTTACTGTAGAGTTTAGCAAGGGCAGCTTATTACTTGAAATATGAAGCCAAGATTAATTTTGTTTAAAAAAGGAGGTTTGTAGGCAATTTTTCACAGGTTCTTGAAAATGAACGGTCAATGTCTGCACTAACACTTCATAGAGTGAGTGAGTAGCTTGATTATATTTCTCAAGGATTTTTTTTTAATATTAATTAAGGATAGTTTTTGCAATTTAATTTTTATAAAATATATTATCAGATACGCAAATAAAACTGTTCCAATAATCAGTACAGGAAGTGATGATGGCAGATCTTCAAAGAGTTTAGATCAGAATGGACATAACTTGTGGGAGGGGAAATAACAAGAGGCAGAAGCTGCCTCTTTTCCCATAACCTTGTAAGGGACCAGTAACAATGTGAATTATAGGTTTAGGAAACTTAAGGATTACACATGGTGCATGCTACTGCAAGGGGCAAGGTCCACATATCTGTTACAAATGGTACTTCAGCCTACAGACATCACGGAGGCAAAACCAGACCTTTTAGTCACTGACAGCATAGGGAATGCCGTGCCTCATAAAGTTCGCTCCAGCTGAGAACTTCAGCAGTCAGCATAATTTAAATCTACATTTCTTTAATTACAGATAGTTTTATTATAAAATATATGCTTTGAGGGAAAAACACAATATCTCCTACTGCAGAATATGTTAAATTTTACCCAATGACAACAAACCCAATCCTTAGACTTCAATTTGTTTCTCTATTTTGGATGGTCCATTAGTTTCCCACTGTGGGACAGATCTGTGCACTTAATTACTCAAACAAATACAATTTTCAGAGAAGTCCAGAAAAGTTTTCCTATGTTTCTTCACGCTAAAATCCACAGATCCATTGCAATGGGATTTTCAAAGTAGTGTATCTATAAGTTAGGTAACATAATCATTCTTTAAATACTGACATTCAAAATTAGGTAGATTATATTTATTTTCCATGTTCCCCCAGCATTAGGTCATAGAGAAGACTTCTATCAAATATATGAACTGGTTAGCACTGGACAACTACTACGTAGAATTCAATGAGCTAATGGCTGTCTAGCAGATCTCAGTGAAGGAGACACAACTACTCCACTGTGGGATCAGTTCTCTGAACTGGATTTTGATGTTTAAATAACATTTTATTTACTTAGGATGAATGCTATGACAGTTGTGAGAACTACCTGCCTGAATAAAAGAAGGGTCTCAGAGAAAGCTCCTAACTTCAAAAATAAAATGTTTCATCTGATTGGAGAGGATAGCCATTGGGAGACCTACTCTAACTAATAGGAAATATAATAATCCCTTCTGCAGTGGTTTCAATCTGGGAAGTGCTGAAATGAGCAGAGTGAGGTTCCGAGTAGGGATGTTGAATTTTGATTAATCAGCTAATTGAGTAGTTGATGGAATTTCCATTGACTACGCGATTAGTCGATAAGGGGGGCACTCACTAGCCCACTGCGCCTCTCTCTTTAAAATGTACAAGAGCCTCCCGTGGCTCCTGTACATTTCAAAGGGAGAGAGGCAGCAGGAACCCACACCAGCAGGGACAGAAGCAGTCCGTGCTAGTGTGGGTTTCCCTCTGTGCCTCTTCCTTTGAAGGGAAAAGAAGTGAAAAGTCAGTGTCTGCACTAGCACTTCATAGACTGGGTGAGTTTCATTTCTTCTCCCATTCCAAAGGGAGAGAAGCAGCAGTGGGACCAGCACATGCAGGACTGTTTCAATCCTCACTCGTGCTGTTTCCCCACTACCCCCTGTGGAGATGGTGCTGAGGGGGGGAATTGGCTTTTAAGCCAGCTCCCCCCAATACTGGCTTGTGCTCCCCCCCTTACTGCCTCTCTCTGATAGAGGCAGCAACGGGGGGAAGCAACTAGTTGAGTTGCTACTCGACTACCCGATAAGCATTTACTTATTGGGTAGTCAACTAGTCACTTACATCTCTAGTTCTGAGATCATGGTCTTTTACCTGGCAAGGTTGGAATATGTTTAATGTCAGATCATCCAAATATTAATTTTAAATATGCCTGGTCCTTGGGAACAGATTTTGCAGCCTCAGACCTCCTCTGTGAGTTTGAGATATTAAAAGATCTAACATTAGGTTAATCAAACCTGAGAGTCATAGCCTTTTCAACCAGAAAAACAAACAGAATCACTTCCATTCCCTCATTTTTATCTTTTGAATTTTCCTGGGAAAAGGAAAAGTTAGGACTATACATTAACTTGTAAGAGGACTCTCAGCTTCCCATAAAGTTATTTATTAAACCATTAAGTTATCTGGGAACTGACTTGTCTAAACCCAAAGACCAAAAGTCCATATAAATGCATGAAATAGAGCTGAATCACACTTTATTTTTTTTTCTTCCAGAGAGAAACCCTTACACTATGGAGTTATTAGATTGAGAGGCACCATACTTCCAATACTGTCTACCCATGTTAGCATTCCTTGTGAAAACATATGGAGGTTGTTGGGTAACAATTCAGATTTGTTTTAATTTTTTTTTTTTACATGAGCTCATGTCACCTGAGAGTTTTCAAGGAAGGGGCTGAGATGATGCCTGCCTGGATTTCCCTGCCTGTGATGGATCTTGTTGAATAAAGCCTCTTCCCCGAACACAGTAAAATGTAAATGTAAGTTTCAGTATAATGAGAATGTAACTTTTGTAACCTTTGGAGCTCTGTAACCTTCCATTATGTGAGAAAGAGATCAGAAGGATTCTTGTGATTCAGCATGATCATACTGTTGCTCTTAAAAGTAATTAGAATATAGATTGTGTTATAAAGAAAATATGATGAATGATTAAAAGTTTGTTCTAGCAGAAGATTTGTATTGAAATACCTTTTGTATGGACAATTTTATCCCTTTTTCCCATGTGTGAAACAATTGTGTAGGTCCTGGGGAGAGAGAGTGAATGAGTTTGGAATGTGATTGTTTGGAGAGAGAACAATTTGAAGGCCCAGCAATTTCAGAGTCCAAATGGTGGAAGAAGGGAGAGAAAAGGCTGGAAGATTCAGAAGCATCGAGTTACCATAAATTGAGGCCCAAAACAAAGCAGAACGATGCAGGACATTATGGACGGCCTTGGAGTGTTAAGAGCAAGCATCCCCTTACAAACAAGACAGCTTTGAAATAACACTGTGAAGGAAGCACCAACATACTGATGTCAGAGTAAAGAATAACTCCCAGATAAACAGATGTTAAACACAACTGACACAGCAAAATGTATAGACTTGAATGAAAGAAAAGTCCTATAAAATATGGGATGTATTGCATGAATCTCTGGGTCTTGTCTTGTCAAGACTGGAGTGTCAGTCCAGACTCAGAGAAGTCCCTGCTCCTCCCTCTTGCATTAAACTTGCCTGACCAGTGAGTTAACGTGAGTAAGAGAGTGCTAACTTTAAGCAAAAGCAAGCCAGGGTTTGTTTGTATAGGAGTGTTTGGATCATAGAATACTAGAACTGGAAGGGACCTTGAAAGATCATTAAGTCCAGTCCTCTGCCCTCATGGCAGGACCAAGCACAGTCTGTTGTAATCCCTGGCAGATGTCTGTCTAACCTGCTTTTAAATATCTCCAGTTATGGAGATTCCACAACCTCCCTGGGTAGTTTATTCCAGTGTTTAAACATTCTGACAGTTAGGAAGTTTTCCTTATGTCCAATCTAAACCTCCCCTGCTGCAGTTTAAGCCCGTTGCTTCTTGTCCTATCATCAGAGGCTAAGGAGAACAATTTCCCCTCCTCCTCCTTGATATATATGTGTGATCAATTCAACCCCTTCTCCATTTAATTCAACAGCAACATTTAATAAAAGCAGTATAAGTGTAACCCTGGGTTGTAGGGTTGCCAGATAGTTTCACAAAAAATACCAAACATGGCCCGGGGAGAGGAACGGGGACCAAAGTTGTTAAGCAAAACAAAACAAAAAGAAGTGCCCCCAAAAAAGTCACGGCGCCTTTAAATCACACACTCTCCACCCCTACCAGATGTGGCAGGGGAAGAATGTCCCAAGCGGCCTTCCATCCGAGAAAAACAGAAAATACCGGACGTTTCAGATGTCTGGTATTTTCTTTTTTTTTACCGGACAGAAGCCACAAATACCGTACTGTCCAGGCCAATACCGGACACCCGGCAACCCTACTTGGTTGGTCTTTAGTGAAAATAATGTAACAGGGCTGTATAGTGAGCAGGCTACTCAGTCAGGTACAAATCTTCTGGAGTGACAAACATGAGTATCTGGTCACCAGGGAAAAAGCCACAACTATCTTTGGCAGTGACAGCAGGTCAAATGTTGACTGGTGCACAAATACTGAGGTCACCTGAATTAACAGCTCAACCAGAGCCCTCTCTTACTAGGATAATGAGTAAAGAGGAGCAGAAGTTCAAGGATCTTCCAGTTACATCTGAACATCAATTCAGGTAAGATTCTAGAGCCAGGTAATACCATAGCAATTCCAATGTTTATAAATCTCATTCCATGCTGCAGCCTTTTCATTCTTATATTCTGATACTCAGTATATTTGTTGCCATGTATGTAAACAAGTAATGAATATTAAAATAAGAAATTTAGAACACTGCATTATGTGCATAAAATCTTGAGAGTTCTGAACCTTCAGCCTTCATAAGTATGTGCATGTGCAAAAAGCATCTAAACTTTCTGAAAATTCATTTTTAACAATGATCATTGCAGAAGAATATAGAAAATAAATGGCTTTTGTGAGTAACAAAGCTAGAACAAAATATATGTAACTATGCCAGACATAAAAGAGGTATTATCAACAATATCCTATAGGCCAGAATGTGACAAACAGTATAGGTCCTATCTCTAGAGTTCAGTTTATTTCTAGACAACACCCATTTAGCAGATGGAACTTGTAAGAAAACAATACTGCATCATTTGCATGGGGAATAGTAAGAAACATGATGTTGATAATGAAGCACCATTTGTCTTCAAAGCACTGTACAAAAACATATTATGCAGCTGAGGAAAATAAATATTTTAGAGCTGTGTTTATTTCACAACTAGGAAAATTTCAATAAAGCAAAGAGTAAGTGTTTGCTGTAGTTTCCTGAACAAAATATTTTCATGCCTGATGTGCACTAAGAGATTGTGTTTTTAATTTGGTCCAATGAATGGCCTAGAAGATTAAGTTTGTATCTAATTAAGCTTTACAAATTTTTCAAAATATAGGGATAAAATTACTACATCTGTTTCTTTTTTATTTTATCAGTTTAATAATGCATGGCAAGTGTGATTTGTAAGGAAACAGATACTGTGCTAACTGTAATAATTATCTTAAACAGGATAATGTACCATGAAAATTTTTAAAAAAATCTTAACATATTTTCATGCAGAATAAAAATCGGGTGTAGTTCCTAAAATTACGCTTACAAATATCCCAGAGCGTTTGCTATTTCTCAGGATCGAGACTCTCAGCTCAACCTAATGCTTAGTCAGGTTAGCCTTCAGGCAGGTTAATGGAGCCCAGCTGGGCTGCAGCCAAATGGCCTGATTGGCCAGTGTGCCAGATAGGCTGAAAGAAGCCAAAAGGTCTACATTTACACTGAGCAGCAGTTCCTTGGTACTCACAGTTTATGCCCACAGCTGTGATTGCTCCAGTCCCTTGCTCCTGCCTTGTATTCAGCCTCATTCCTGTCTTGCTCCAATCCAGTCCTGCTCCCTTGCTTAACTTCTGACCATGACCTCCAGTTATTGACTTCTGACTCCAGTTCTAACCCATGGCTGTGCATAATGAATCCTAACTCCCTGCTCCTGTCTCTGTTTCTAACCACTATCCAACGCTTGGGCACTAACCACTAGATAAAACTGCACTCAGGTCCTGACACTTTTGATTATCAATTGTAGGTGACAAAATATAACTACTGAAGATAATTAAGTGAAATATCTGACTATTACTGTATTTAACATTGAGAACAGTTCAAATAACTGTGGATATTAACAGAATGCAACACTATGATTAAAAAGAGAGGCAGCAAAGGGGGGAACAGGAGCCAGTGTTGGGGGGAGCTGGCTTAAAAGCCGGTTCCCCCCAGCACCTTCTCCGTGGGGGGCATGGGAGGTAGAGGCACAGTGGGAAATGGCACAGGTGGGGACTGAAGCAGTCTCCACAGACACCGCTTCTGCTGTGATTCTGCTTTTGAAATGTACAAGAGTCACAGCAGCTTTCAAAAGCAGAAGCCCTGCAGGGAGCATGGGGCCACCAGGGCTCTTGTACATTTCAAAGGCTCAGGCACTGCAGGGAGCACAGGGCCAGTCCCTCACTGACCCCATGCTTCCTGAGGGCTCTTGCTACCGTTCAATGGTGGAGGCACCCTTATAGACTAATCGAATACTTGATGGAAATCCCATCAACTATCTCATATAGTTAATTAATCTAAATTTAACATCCCTACTTTCATTGAGTGATACACATCGTCTATGACACAGGTTCTCAATCTTTTTCTCTGAGCACCCCCCTTGACATTCTATAAATACTCCTGGGCCCAGTGGGGGCAGGAGTGGCCTCAGAGCAGAGCTCTTGGGCATAGGTGTAGTTTGACTTCTATTTGGGGTGGGCAAGGGCCACCTCCGCATGGCTGGGTCCAGGGAGGAAGTGCTACCCCCAACTCACCTCAGCAGGCCACCCAGCCTTTCTGGGTCCGGAGGGGACAGAAGGAGAAGGGAAAAGACACACAACAGATAAATAACTCAAAGGTGGGGGACTTAGGTCAAAGTTTGAAAACAGCTCAGGATACAGGGAGGGATTGCCTAGGGGCTATGTATAGGCAAGGATTAGCTCAGGGTGCAGGAAGAGGGGTAGGTGGGGCAGTGTGTGGGCCGGGGGTAGCTTAAGGTATAGGGAGGGCATAGCTCAGAGTGTCAATAGAGCAATAATAGGGCCTTGTGTTGGAAGGACTCCCCCCCCTACAGTCCCTGTTCCCAGAGGAATCTGCCAGCCACAGAGCAGGTTCTCCCCACCTGGGGGGTTCTTACCAGCTGCTTTTGTGGGAGCACCAGCAGGAGAGGAGAGGATGCTCTTACTGTCTGCTCCGTGGCATCAGCCAGAACAGCAACAGCCCTGCACTGTCTGGCTCTGTCTCCCCGCTTCCGACTAGGGGGAATGTGTGGAGTTGTTCCTGAAACTGCCATGCTTTGGGCTGAAGTTTGAGGGTGGGGGAGGACAATGCCTTCCATGTCCCCAGCTGTGTCCATGAGCTCAGAGCTTCTGCCCCACAAGAGCACCAGAGTATGGGATTCTGGGATTCAGCCCCATTCCTCCTGGCACCACAGGATGTTCTGGGGAGATCCAGGGATTCAACCCTATACCTCTTGGATTCAGCCCTATGGGTGGTCCAGGGATCAGGACTTCATCCCCACACTCTTAGCATCAGACTCATGGGGGACTCAAATTGTGGCTTCAGTCGTGGGGCCTCCAAGCCACTGTAAAAGAGCTCACAGACCCCCAGTTGAGAACCGCTGATATATGAAAGAGCTGTAATCTCATTTTCGTACAAGGTGTCATTCACCTTAAGTACATAAAGGCCAGTTAAATGCAAACTATTGATCCACATTGTTTTTAAAGTGCAACATAATTGTGGCCTGAACAATTTGGTTTCTATCAATCTCACAAAGCCTCATTTTATTGTATTCCAGTTAATTATATCCTTTCTGCTTTCTTCTTCCCTCCCCCACCCCCTTCTTCTTTCTTTATCTTTATTCATGTCATCCCTTGCCCTCTCAGTCTTTTTATTTCTTTTTCACCACTTTGAGCAGCTGCAGGTGAACAGTGGTTCTCAACCAGGGTTACGGGGTCGTGGGGAGTTGCAAGCAAGTTTCAGGGGACCCACCAATCAGGACCAATGGTAGGCTTGCTGGGGTTCATGGCAGAAATCCTATTCCTGCCACATAGGGCTGAAGCCGGGGGGCCCGGGCCCTGAACCTGGCTCTAAAGCAGAAGCCTGAGTAATTTCGCTTTCCAGGGTGCCCTGTAGTGTGGAGCCCTGGTCAACTGCCCTGCGTACTACCCCCTAATACTAGCCCTGGCTTTTATATACAGAAAACAGTTGTTGTAGAACAGATGGGCTGTGGAGTTTTATAGCATATCCTCAGAAAGTAAAAGGTTGAGAACCTGTGCAGTAGAAGGAATGAAAAATTTCTTACCCAATAATTTTCTGTTTGCAGCTTCTCTCATTTGTAATTAATGGGTTAAAGCTCCCAAATTTAGAATTTGGAGGCAGCTCAATATAGTTAATAAGAACAAGGAATAAGCCCCACCCTTCTGTTCTGGCTGTAGAAAAACTCCAGCAATAAATTATTCAGATTAAGACTACTTGGTATAATGTATTAATTAACCTTAAGAGAATTATATGTTTAAGTCTACCTCTAGAGAAAATTTTCAATTTGTATTCTGGTCATTTAGAAGACTACCGGGGTGGGTTGAACGAGGAGAGAAGCTGCTAACACAAAGAAAATTATCAGATAAAAAATTTCTCATTCTGTTTGCACAGCTTCCCGCCTCATTCATCACTAATGGGAAGGAGTGAACAGTGAATCAAAGAAATGTGCATAGATGGGAGAAGGATAAGCCTACGCATGCCACCAGCAATTTTAGCTATTGAAATAATTGGATGACCATTGCCAGGAAATGGCTGATGCAATAAAGTATTTGAGCTTGCAAATATTTACTAAGAGGTAAAATTATGGCCCTTTCATTAGAAATTCTTGATGTTAGGTTCAGGAGCTCTTCTTGATTTCCAAGAATCGGGGGTATGAATCCTTTCCAGCAACCACTAAGGCACTAAGAAAAATGTTTCTCTGGACAAGGCACCGATTGGGATGTTGTCCATGCATATAGAAATATAACTTGTGACGTGTTCCGTGCTGAGATTACAGCTGTGTTTAAGACTATATGTGAGGAGGAAGCATCAGAAAGACTAGTTTTGTATAGTAATTGTGAGCCCTGGTTGAGGCCTATAAACTTGAATTTAGGCATAAAATAAGGTGAAGGTTTCTAACCATGACAGGAGTGCCTTCAAGCTGGCTAAGCTTAATAAGTTTATGGAGGGATAGAATGTTGAGACTGTTTATGATGGCTGGTGACAGACTGGAAACTGCCTGTAGCAAAAGGCCCCAACAGCCAGTGATGGGACACTATATGGAGAGAGCTCTGAGTTATCTGGGAAATACTTCTCTATAATATGTGCCTAGTGGTTCTTGCCCACATGCTCAGTGTCTGACTGACTCCCATATTTGGAAACTACCCCCCTCCACCTGGGTGGGGTGGGGTGAAATTGACAGAGACCTTGGTGGGGGGGGGCAGTTCACCTTCCTCTGCAGCATGGTTCACGGGTCACTTGCAGGTTTTAACTAATGTAAATGAAGAATTCTTTGTACTCGAAGTCTCTAAACCATGATTTGAGGATGTCAGTAACAGCCAGGGTTGGGGTCTATTTCAGGAGTGGGTGTGGTTCTGTACCTTACAATATGCAGATGGTCAGACTAGATCACAAGGGTCCCATCTAATTTATTTATTTATTTAAATATTTTTACCCCGCCTTTCTATTTAAAATATTCAAGTCGGCTGAATATTTTTACCTCGCCTTTCTATTTAAAACATTCAAGACTCTTAAAGTCTATGAGTCTTGTGCACAAATGTTCTTTTCATCTTTATCGTTTTGTTGGCTAGGGGGAATATTTACTAAGATTTCATCAAAAACGTCTACTCCCCAAGTGGAGAAAGTTTAAAAACCAGCACCACACGCAGACTGGCTGCCTGCCACCCCGCAGTGCTGCCTCTGATACAGAGGCTATTGGGGGCGAGGGGGCAGGGGAGGCTGCTGCAAAGCAACCTCTGTCCAGCAGCAGACCCTGTCCATGTGTCTATGTGTTTGCAGCTTCTCTCATTTGTAATTAATGGGTTAAAGCTCCCACAGAGCAGCCTATGTCCACAGGGAGCTTGGACCCCACATGGACAGTGGCTGCTGCTAGATACAGGCAGTAGTGCAGGCAGGGGGCATGCAGCACCGCAGGGCTGGTGCTGGGGGGGGACTGGCTTTTAAGGCAGGTTAAGATATCACCAACCTAAGGATAAAGATCATGTGTGTGCTTCAGAAATGTTGTGAATTTCTGAGCTCTCTCCTGCTGTTATATATCTTTTGCAACTTACTTTATTACTATAAACCATCATTCCCACCCCTCCTAAATTGCCTAACTCAGACTGTATTGCCTAATACATTCACGTTACCTTCCTGTAAGAAAAAATAAAACTGACCAAAATACCACTAAACAGTCCTTAATTTTACTTCCCAATAATAAGCCAATCTTCCTTGTCCTCGAAAGTGAGGGTTTTTCTTGAGGTTACTTGTGACTAAAACATTTTAGTTTGCATCTTTCCTAAAAGAATGGGAGCATACACATTATGCTGTACATCTACTGAGCAATAGGCATGCCCCTTCATGGACAATGTACATGCTACACATTGTTAATCTTTTAATGTAGAATTTCTTGTGGTTCCATGCTTCATCTGAAAAGTCAAGGTACTGTTTGATTTGTTTTCTTTTATTCCTGTTACTCACTCAGTTCACTAAGCACTATCTGAAAAGTGTTACAAATTTTAGAGTGGTTAATATAGGCACAGACACATTTATTTCTGTTTTTGTCTTAAGGATAAATTAAACAGGAAATTTAACAGTTGACCTAAACATATTCACTGTTCCAAGCCTACCAAACCTTTGACATCAGAAAGCCAATTCATATATAGCGACTTGAAAATGCACGTTTGCCTTTTTACACATGCTATTTGGCAAGTTCTTGGCAGATTACCCATAACAGGCAGGTCACTTCCATCATAAATCAAAGATTATCACTGCCTTCTGGAAGCCAGAAATGAGGTGATTCAAGATAGAGATCAGAATCTTAAAACTTTGGTCTGCTGCAAGCTCCCTAACGGACAAAATGCAGGCTAATAAAGCACATCTCTATCAATCTAGCAATTCAAGGTTTGAGATCTTATACGGAAAAATAATCTTTCATCATTTATACTACCCGATCCTGGGAGAAGAAACACATAAATCTGGTGAATACCAACCACTGGTGCCAATGGATTAATACATACTCTTTAACCTTAGTAAACTGTAAACTTACGTCACTCAGGAATGTGAAAGAACACCTTCCCCCCTCCCAGCAACATAAATATTGCAGGTATACATGGCAGTGTGTACATTTATATGTTAGCAGGAGAAGCTTCCACTGACATACCTACAGCTGCTCATTCAAAGTGGTTTAATTAGGTCCAAGAGAGAGCTCTCCCCTTCCTCAAAGAGGGACTACATGAACAATCTTTCAGCAGCACAGCTGCATTAGCGCAACTGTGCCACTTTAAGGTGTGTAGTGTAGACAGACCTTTGAGTAAAGGTACCCCCGTATTTCCTCATATAATCCTCAGATTCTAGTAGCTGTTTTGGTTGAAAAAGAAGCTGTTCATCTAAGTTAACTGTCACGGGCAATATTTCATATTAGCAATTTGACAGTAACTATAGGAGGCCAGAGAACGCAAGCGATTGTCAGTAGCCACAGAAGAGAATTTAATCATGTCTGGACAAAAAAATGGAAACTGTTCTCTTCTGAGGTATTTTAGTATCCAGTTACTTCTCTATCTCTATCCGTGCCATTGCGTTCTCCTGCAGAAGACTTACTTTGCATGAAGAGCCTTCAAAACGATCAAATATTTCCTTAATTTGATAGGCTGCTTGTTTCCAGAGGAGTCCCAAGACAGCCAGTCTTTTCCAGTGGAGTCAAAAGACAGTCAATGAATGACAAATTAAGACAATATAGCCCACTGTCTGTGACTCTGTAACGCTGAAATGCTGGCTGTTCCCCTCTGGGCGGCACTGTTGCCTCCCGCTGTGGCGCTCGGCTGACTTCTGTGCCGCTCAGCCGGGCCGCCGCGTGGGAGCAAGCAGCACAAGCAGCCGTTTGGGGCCCGCGCTCCCCATGCAGCACCTCCGTGCGGACCCCAAACGGCTGCTTGAGCCGCTTGCTCCTGCACGGTGACCCAGCTGAGCGGCACAGAAGTCAGCCGAGCGCCATGGCAGAGGCGAAGGGGGGCAGGGTGGTGATGTACATGCCCATGGGGCGGGGCCTGAATGAGCGTGCATCCCCGACGGAGATAGGAGAGTGGAGAGAGAGTGAGAGGCAGGAGGGGGGAGAAGAGAAAGAGAGAGATGGAGAGAGAGGCAGAAGGCAGAGGAGAGCTGAGAGAGAGAGGGGAGGCAGTAGGAGGAGACAGAGAGAGATGGAGCAAGGCTCAGGAGAGAAGACCGACGTGGAGGAAAGACCTGAAAATCCCGTCTTATGACGGGCTAATTGGCTAGTTAAGACAATATTCTCCTTAGGCAATTTTTTTATTTTCCCTTTTAGAGATTCAGAAATCTCACTGTAAGAGCTATTCACTGATCAGTGACTACCAATAAGCATTCAGGTTTTTCATTAATCCATTGATGAAATAATCATAAGAGGAAGAAAACTCAGGTTGTTCTAGCTATGTTTAAAATCTTCCTCCAAAATTCACAGCTCTATTCAATGCCAAAATGGAAGGAAAGGTACATTCCTTTAGTTGCATTTCCATATGTATTTAAGATGATGGGTATCATAATTTATGGGAAACCTTATACTGTAGCAAAGATTCCCAGACATCAGTGTTTCTGTTTTATAAATGTTTCACGATTCACAGCAGTAGGCTCAATGTATTTACTCCAGTAATTAAAAAAAAAAAAGTACAAAAAATGTTGACTTTCAGCAATATTTTAAATACACTAACATTCTGTATTTAGTATAATTGTTTTCTAAATCTATTTTACTATTGCAATTATTTTAACTACTTGCAACACCTTCAGAGCTATACATTGTGAGTTCTATAAATGTCTTCAAGGCCCGTCGATAGGGGGCAGGAAGGGAGCTCCTGCCTGTTCCACAGCGGGCGATACAAAAAGTCCTGAAGCTCCCAGCCTCCACTGCTGTATAGCAGCAGCAGCTAGAGCCCCAGGCCCTTTTCCTCACTGCTGGGGCACGGCACTGTGCACTCCAGGCAGCACTGAAGGCTGGGTGGTGTACGCCATGGTTTGGGCAGTGCTGAGGACTGGATGCCCCACCTCTTTCTGCCTGAGGCCTCAACCCTCCCTTCCATGGGCATGGATCAGGGCCTCCCACCTCCCTGCCTTGCCCAGAGGTCCAGCAAGGCTATCAGCTCAGCTGAATATCTTCTACAATGAGAATGAACAGAGCTACCACTATCACAATTTAATTTAGTTTTGAACAGAAAATGAACGTATTAGATCAGTTCCTCTAGTGTGCTCATAAAAAAAAATCTCAGAAATTCAGGGACCCCCTGTGCTTGACCATCCCTGATGGATATTTGTGGCAGATTTATGCCGTACAGATGCTGGCCCTCAAATCAGTTTAACTGACTTGAGTTAGTGTTATCCCATCCTAATGTAAATACAGTAGTGAACATCTGGTGCCTACTCTCAGGAGAGTGCTCTTGTACCACTCACCCCTCTGTTGCTGGTATTGCAGGGGAAAGGAGGCATGTGGATGATGAAAAAGTGGATGTAGCTGGAAAGCTGGTGTACTTAACTGATTAGCTAGCGCACCTTCGGTTTCCTGTAGCCCTGACCCTTACAAAAAGTGACAGCAGTCCCTCAAGTTACTGCCACATAGTGGGAACAATCAGCAAAGAGCAGCAGAATTAGAGGATACAATATAGAAACAGATTAATATTAAGGGCATAAATATGTCAGATATTACATCCAGTGCCTTAGACTAAATGTGCTGCTTAATACTTCCTGTAAGATACTGAGTCCTCACAATTGCCTTGAGAAAAAGGAGGAACTGAGTAAGTTCAGCATCATCCATTGGTTTACACTGCATTTCTTGAAAAGAACATAATTTATTTTTGGCAATTTGATTAAGATTTTTCTACTCATGACATAAGTTTGTCCACAAAAAGGCTATTGATATTATGCCTATTATAATTCTATTGAAATTAAGTTTTCTGTTAAAAAAGAAGTCTATACAGAAGAAAACAAAAAACGAAATTTCCAAACTTTGATATTGGCACAGAAATACAATCAATAAACCCGAGTTTTCTTGAAATACAGTAATAAGGCTACCGTAGTCTGAGTCAGGGGTCATTTGGCTTGGTCTTTGGCTGCCCACATGCAGCTCTTTAGCTGCCCCTTCTCCCAGCCACTAGAGAGCTCCAATAGCCAGTTTGGCCTCATGGTGGGAAAGGGGCGGGGGGAATCTCCATACGCAGCTCCTGCCAAGCACCCTCCCAGCATCATTCATTGGCCAGGATTGGGGAACTCTGCTCAATGGGAGCTGTGGAGACTGTGCTGACAGAGAGGCACAGAGCATGGAGCCACATGTTCACTGCCCCCAGGAGCAACAAGGGCATGTTTGCTCCTTCCAGGAGCAGGATGGGATCAGGGCAGGCAGGAAGCCTGCTGTAGCCATGCTACACCACCAGCTTTGGTAAGTGCTGCCTGGCAAGCAGCTGCACGCGAACCCCCATCCCTCTACTGGAACTAGCATCACAAATACCTTCCTACACCCAAGGCCCAACCCCTGAGCCCATTCCCAGAGCCAGAACCCCACATCTGCACCTACACCCCTGCTCCAGGCCTGAGCACCCTTCCAGACGCTGGTGTGTTTGTGTATGTGTTCAAGAAGCTTTACATATGATGCAGCTCAAAATATTTTAGTCTGGAACAAAAACAAAATTTGGCTCTTCTTTGAAAGGCTGCAGACTCCTGGTTTGAATTATCTACCTTGACTACATCACTCCCCAAACTTTCTATGCCACTTTCAAAGAGTATCTGAAACAAAATCTGTATGTTCTGATTTATTCTAATGTGTCTATTATTTTAGAAAGCTTTAATATCAGAAATAAACCATCAATATCTTATACATTACAATTAATAGTTTCTCTAGTTAAGCTAATTTTTTAATAGCAATGAAATTCAGTGTTGTAATATACTTGAAAATAGGTGTTGTATACTACCTCATGGTGAGGTGAATGAGTACCTCAAGGGAACTTCTAAGTAGTAATTAACATGAAGAAATAATAGTATACCGTGGTGGTCTATATTTTTGAGGGGGAGGGTATTTTAAGTATTGAGAAATACAAGATACTTTTTGGCCAATTTTACCTATTTTTTTGGCATGTAAGAAACGCCACAAAATTATAATGGAATCAAAAAAATGCTCGACAAAAAAAAGATTATAAACTTTTATCTTTCAAATATAAGAGATACATAGACATTTTGTGAATGAATTATTAATGAGGACATTTGCTGTTTTCATAAATCAAAGTTGTGATTCTTATACCTAACCTGATAATTCTTACATACAGTACCTACCTATGTCATATGCCAGAAAGTCAGCAGAAAAGCACTTTGCACCATTACTCAGAGAAGTATCATTATGGGTGTTTCCGCCAAAAATTAGCATAGCTCCACTTATTAACACAGCTGAATGAAGATACCTTGCAAAACCACTCTCCTTCAAAATAGTCCTAGAAAATATAAGAATAAAATATTACATGATAATGTATTAAAAGTCTATCCCTCTTGTAATAGACAGCAGTTATAGCTAGGGTTCCTATATAAAATGCAAGAAATCCAAAGTTAAGTAGGGCAGCCAGTGAATACAATATAAAATATGGTCATTTCTGAGGTAATACATTTCTTCAGATTATAATAAATGTTTCTAATTAAAAAAAGAATCAAAATCATACGATGCATTTTATGACCAAATGACTTATTACATCAGCTATGTGTTACTCAGGAAATATGGTTGCTTTAAAAAAAGATTAGCTTTTAACTCCAAATTTCTTTTAATATGTGTGCACACAATTTTTTGGCCAGAAAAAGAACAGTTATTCACCTTTCATTATTGTTGTTCGTTGAAATATGTTGCACATGTCTATTACTCTAGGCGTGTGTGAGCGTATCCCATCAGCACTGGTGCCAGGGACCAGTCTCTGGCAGTTCTCACAGAGGCAAACATGCTTTCACCATGGTGTCACTCGTGGTGCAAGCAAAAAGTAACAAAGGGTGGAGCTGCCATGTCCATCCATCAGTTCCTTCACACCAAGCTCTTAGATGAAAGACTCTAATGTGTAGGTCATGGAATATGCATTATTTGAGTCTAGGACAGCATACCAATCTCCCAGAGCTAATGAAGGGATAAGAGTTGCAAGGGAGACATGTGGAACCAAAAATTCTTGATTTATTTATTAGGTACCAAAGGTCCAGATTAAGCCTGAGAGCTCCTTTTACTCTGGGTAATAGGAAGTACTAATTCCAAGGGGTACTTTTGTGGCTCCCAAATCATGTAGATTCTGCTCTACCTGCCTCAGAACTGACTTGAGAGATGAAAAGCTTCAGAAGGGTACCCAAGTTAGTCTGTAACAGGAAAAACTCAAAAAATAACAAATAGTCTGGTAGCACTTTAAAGACTAACAAAGCATGTAGATAGTATCATGAGCTTTCGTGGGCACAACCCACTTGTTCAGATGACAGGAGTGTTGGAAGTCCAGATCCAAGAATAAATAGGGGAAGAAGGAGGGGGGAAGGGAGGTAAGGAAAAAAATTGAAGGGAAGGAAGGAAAAAAGACAGTGAGTAGATAAGCTTCAGAGGGATAGCCAAGTGAGTCTGTAGCAAGAAAAACTTAAAAAACAACAACTAGTCTAGTAGCATCTCAAAGACTAAATAGTTAAAAGAGGCTGATAAGAACCATCAGTTAGCACTTGGATAGGAAGATGACCAACACCAAATTCTACACAGACATCAAGAAGCATTAGCACCTTCATTGTTTGGTTGGTTGATAATGTGCGAGCCATCTGATATCACAATTCAAACCATTGGTATAAGAATTAAACTTGTGAATGAATTTAAGCTACAATCCTCCTTTGTGTATTTGGCTTGTAGAATTGGTCTGAAACAAAACAGCAACTTCGAGATCCATTAATGAGTTTCCAGGAAGATTAAAGTGTTTTCCAACAGATTTTTGTGTGTTGTCTTTTCGGATATCCGATTTGTGTCCATTAATTCTTTCCTGAAGAGACTGTCCAGTTTGGCTGATATACATTGCAGTGGGGCGTTGCTGGCATTTGATGGCATCGATCACATTAGTGGATGTGCAGTTAAATGACTCTCTGATTTGGTGGCTGATGAGGTTGGGTCCAGTGATGAAAATGCTTGTGTAGATGTGTGGGCAGAGTTGGCACCGGGGCTGATTGCAGGGGTGGGTTCCTAGATGCTTATGATGTAGCTATGCTGTGTGGTTACCAGAAAGAATTTGTTTCAGGTTAGGGGGCTGACTGTAAGTGAGAATTGGCCTTTCCCCCAAGGCCGATGAGAGCGAGGGGTCATTTTCCAGGATAAGTTGTAGATTTCTGATAATGAGTTGGAGGGGTTTAAGTTGTGGACTATAGGTGATGACAAGTGGTGTCCTGTTGCTTTCTCTTTGGGGCCTGTCTTGAAGGAGTTCATTTCTGGGTACTTTTTTGGCTCTGTTGATGTGTTTTTTCACTTCTCTGGGTGGGCATTTCAGTTTTAAGAATGCTCTATATAGATCCTGTAGGTGTTTGTCTCTGTGGGATCAGAGTAAATCCGGTTGTATCTTAGGGCTTGGATGTATACAATAGATTGAGAAATTTGTCTGAGATGGAAGCTAGAGGCATGAAGGTAAGTGTAGCGGTTGGTGGGTTTCCGGTATATGGTGGTGGAAATTTGTCCATCATTTAATTGTACTGTAGTGTCAAGAAAGTGGATTTCTCGTGTGGACTGATCCAGGCTTAGGTTGATGGTGGGGTGGAAGTTGTTGAAATCCTTGTGAAATTCTTCAAGGGTCTCTTTCCCGTAGGTCCATAGGATGAATTACGAAGAACACAAACTAGCAAAAAATACTAAATGGAAGTTTACAGAGGAACAACTGACAGCATGTTCTGACTGCTGAGCACAGACAGTGACAGTAAGAAGGAATAAAAGGGTAGGTGTGGCACCTCTACGTTTACACCCTCAACTGTAGCGCCGGGGCCTTCTGAGGGAGGGGATAAGACTGCCAATAAAGAATTTCCTCTATATTGCCTCCAATCCCAGGGCCCAATCCCACAAACTCTTATCTATGTGATTAGTTAAAGAGATTACAATGAATTACTATACTCTGCATAAATACATAATGAAGCCATTTTGCCATTAAACTTCACATTAACATTGTGAAGCTAACACATTGTTTTGAGCTAACACATTTTCTTTCTAATTACATAACATGGTTGCCCTGGGTTCACTGATGTTTTTACTGTTATTTTACGTCATTGTGGTTCCCTTGTGTGACAGTATGTCTTACCACATTGATGTCAGTTGACTAAAAAATTAGAGACATTATTAAAAAAGAATAAGAATTATTGTGAGTGAAGAAGCTGGGAGGTGAGTGTTATAAATACAGAATCTTGCTCATCAAAAACTTTTTTTGCAAAAATACCATAAAAGGAGTCAGTAATGACTACAAACTACCAATTTTTTCTGTAATGCTAATAAAAGAGCATAAGTCAGCACACCCATAAGCATAGCTATACCTTTCAAACTGCCTCTATTTTTAGCCTCTGTATTTTTTAAACTAAGTGCGGGTTGAATTTTTTTATTTATATAGTGAATACGTTTTGCAGATAGAGCATGAAACACACCCAAGTGTGTTCTACCAACCTAAAATTAGCTTCACTTTTATATATTTTTGGCCCAACTTCTTCATATTTAATGGGTAAAATTTTTCAATACATCATTCTTGCTTTTATAATTATTTTGAGTGTCCAAAATGTGCTAAATGTCTCAAAGCAAGAAGTATATATATTATATATATACATGGAGGAGCATTCCTAGCCAGGAGGACATTCCATCTGAGAGGCAGTAACAATGCAGGGTAATTGGTGGTTTCCATAATGATGCACGTGAGGTGTTCAACTCTAAACATCTTGGCCTTTTGTCTAGGAAACTCAGCAAACCAGAAATCTGTCCAGACCACAAGAACATGCAATCACAGTTGCAACAAGATTTACAAATAGGGTTATAAACATGCAAAAAAACAGGAAAGGTAATAGAAGAACAAGGGTAACAATAATAAGACCATGTGTTTACTCAGCCCAAAGAACAAGGGTAACAATAATAAGACCATGTGTTTACTCAGCATGTCTGGATGGTCATGTTCCTTTTATTTTCCCCCTCTCCCTCTCTTCATTTTTCATACATAAGGCAACAAAAATTAGTTTTAGGAGGTATCTAATTGAGGTGAGAAGTGGCTAGGAGACAGATTTAGAGAAGGCATGATAAGCACAGGGTAGCATGGAAAAAGGTGCAAAGATGTCAGAGAAAAGATGATGAACAGAGTATTGTGGCTAAAAACACCAATGGACCGGAGCCAGGAATGCAGAAAATGACTGTTTACAGTAGATACTCAGTTTATGTTTACTCTAATATGGTCCATTATCTGTCCAGTATTCTAAAGACTGAGCTACCCTACCTATCTCTGAGCCCTCATGCTGCAAAGTCAGGGTATAAAGACTTGCCCAATCCTCTCAAAAACAAGCTGTGGAAAAGTAAGTAACCATTTCTTCTTTGAATGCTTCCATATGTCTGTTACATTGGTAAAAGGAAACTGATGTGCGGTCTCAACTGCATCTTGCCCCTGTAGAAAACCATGTACAATGGATCAATGACCAGTGTATTTAGCTTACCTTCCAAACCCTCTAAGATGAAATCCATTAGAAAAGGCAACCTTCAATGACAAGTTTTAGGGATGTCAACATGTAGACAGCCTGGGCTAAACCACAACTACACAATTAACCGATAAACCTGGGCTATCAGAGGCAGTAGCACAGGGCTGCAGGCAGGAGTCAGTCTACATGGGAAGCCGGTTTTTAAACAGGGTCCCCTCGCAGACCAGCTCCCACCTGCCACCCCTCACTGCTGCCTGTGACAGAAATGCATGGATTAAGTGATGCCAGTAAAAGAGATAAAGATAGAAATAGTTACAAGCAAATAAAGTGAAAACATGCATCCTAAAGTCTAAAGTTTAATCTAGCAAGATATGATCTTTGTTTAAGATGGTTTGTCTCACCCACAGTCTCCAGTCCAGCCTTTTTTTAAGTGTCTAGCCAGGCCAGGACTCATCACAGAGGTCAAATTGCTTTGTTTCTTTGTCTCCTAAGGTGAAGGATAAAGCTGGAGTTTCTCTTTGTTCTTTATATTCCCAAAGAGATTGCCTTTGGCTTACAAATCAGGAAGTTTGCTGGGGATTCGGTTTCCTGTGTCTCTCAGAGGTGCTAGAGCCATATTTATTCTGTTTTTCAAATTTAGGAGCAGGAAAATCCCCACTGGTTTAGTTTGATAGTTTAGTTCATTGTTAATCTGGGTGCAATATGGCCATGGTGCCCAGCGTGCCGGCAGTATCCAAAGCCCTGCCCCCAACCAGCCAATTCTTTGTTCCACAGAAGGCATCTGATATTGATTCTTGCCTGTGAATAGCAACACAGAATAGCAGAGATGTTGTAGGAAAAATTTTCTACCAGTAAAGTCAAGCTTCTTGACATCTTTATTCTTATCCTTAGCTCTAACTTGTCAGCTCTTCTCACTCTTGTAGCCACCACTAATGATATAGGTGTAGGGTATACATAAAACTGCTCAACAAGAAGAGAGAAAACTTGATATTTTTGTTCCATTTTTGTAGCAATTAATGAAATGGAAGGATGGCTGCATACAGTCCTTATTTATGGGCAAGGCAACCTTCCTTTTCCCTATGGGATAGAGAACGTCAAAGAGCGTACGGGTACTGTCTTCCATTAGTGCTATTTGAATACCTAGGAAAGCTGCCACTCTTTTAAGGAGCTCCTGATGCACCTTAAAGTCATCTAGAACTGTGTTGGTTGCTTCTAGTACAAGGGTGGGCAAATATCGGCTCGTGGGCTGGATCCAGTCTGCTAGGGTTAGCTCTTGACTGGCCCACATTGCTATATTTACCTACATGGCTGCAGGTACTAGCAACTGCAGCTCCACGATACAAAATGCTCCAGCCCCCTGGGGAATAGTTAAATAGATTTGGATGTTAGTGACATCCTACAAGGCATCCAACAGGGCCACTGCAGCGGTAGGTACAATGTTGGGCCCCAGGCACATCTGACCCAAGCCTCTCAATCTCTAGCAGAAGTCTTCTTGGAACCACATTCTGAGGGAACAGGAACAAAAAGAAGTTCTAGAATCTCAGAGCCAGGATACCTTAAATTTTATCTCTAAATTTGACAAGGGTTCAGAATATTTCAAGAGTTAGGATGGTATGCTTCTGGGAAGGTTCTTCAGAGACTGTAATCTGGACATATACCCACATAAAGCATAAGAAGTTTATTGGTCACTGGTATCATTTGGTCTGGAGGGACTGGTTCTAACCAAAAGATGAGTCAGATGAGTTGGCACCAGAGCTGAGGTGAAGAGTACTTGAATAGAGTGCTCCAGTGCCTATGATCTTGGCTGCTGCACCAAACCTGGACGAGAATCCTCAATTTACAGCACAGGAGAGGGGTGGTATTTTCTGGCACAGTAAATCTCTGGCCACTGCACAGGCCTCCACCATAATCAGGATAGACATGGGCTCTTAAATTGTAGGAATTAAGAAAGACTGCTCTGTCACAACTGAACCAGATAGCATTTTTCCCTAATGCTTCTCTGGTAAGGGCTGAGAAGAAGGTGGTACCAGTGACAGAGAACTCCTGTGACTCAGCTCTGCTAATAAGACTGGAGGAATCTCTGAGGAACTTCCCTTCAGTAACCAAAGAGGTTCTGATGCTGGTCTCAGGGAAGCCTCCCTGAGGATGCATTGGACGCACAATGAAACATATTGAAAATAATAAAGATTTTTGAGTGTAAAGGAAAAAAGAGTAAGAGCTATGTAAATAGTTCACAAGAAACACTAATGCTCCAGCCACCAACTGCAGAAGGTGAAAATTAACTGAGAAAAAGGCAGAGAAACTGCCCTTTATACCATCACTTCGCAGCACAAGTTGCTCCACAATTGGCAGGGACATTTCCATTAGGAAAAGCCGTCTGGCATGAGTCCTGACAAGGCCTACAGATACCTGGTATAATTGACATATACAAGTACTCAAAAACAAAATAATTTGTGCTTGCCTTCTGGACACATACACACAAAAAGTGAACAATGCATATAGATAAACTTAAAAAAAAAAGCAGTAGCTAATTTCCCAAAATAAGCCATGATGTACACAATGTATCATTCACTAAGATTGGCCCTTCACATTGTATTCTTTCCTAACTGCCATCAGTAGTGCCTGTAAAACTTTCAATAGTCTTATACACTTTAACAGAAATATACTGGGCGTATATATGAAGTAGGGACTAAATACAAAGATAATTTTATAGAAGTGGAAATAAAAGGCAGTGCTGTATTACATTAACTAGTTAGGATAATTGTTTAGCATTATAATGGCCAAAATTATTATAATTTAACAAAAATAGCTGTAGAACCTTCGAAGTCTTATTAAAAACTTCTCTCATCTGTATTTAAAAAAATCACTAATGCTTTCATTGTACTACTGAATGTTCCCTCAAATAAAGAGAGACTATGATATTATTTTCCTTTCATAAGCCAGTGGAAAATGCCTTAAGCTATGGATGATTACAGTAAGATAGTATTATGAATTTGCTTGCTTAAAAATAGATAAAAAGGAGAAAAAATTCTTCTGTTAATGTTGCCAAATTGCCTTAAGCTAGTGGCATTTACAATACAGATTCGGCAGTCAAATCAAACTCACACGTTTCTTAACATTTCCAACAAGCTGACCTGAGAGCAAGCCTTCTGTCCTTTAAATGAAGCCAGTAATGCCCAGGGCAAATATTAAATTGGAGGAATAAAATATTCTGATATGGAGCTTGATCTTAAAACAGCTCTGAGGTGAAAAATTCAAAGGTCAGTTTGTGCATAGAACACATAAATAGCATTAATAAATTACAGTAAAAATGAGGGACAGAGTGACAAAAAAGTATGATGCTTAAAAACAGAATATTAATTTTACTGTGGGTACCTATTAAGCACATGCTTAAGTGTTGCCCTGAATCAGGGCCACACTGTACACCACACCCATAACAGACAGAGCAGGATTTCACCTAACATAATTACATAATCATTATATGTGTAATTAATTTTAAATACTGTATAACTACCCTATCAATACAAATATTTTTTAAAATAGAGTTGATATTTTCACCAGTATTGTAACTCCTTCAAACTGATCATTTTGCTGAATTAATTTATCAGGCTATGATTTACAGCCACGAAGGTTAGTAGACATTATTAAGCCATCAACTGGAGACTCAAAATCACACAACTATCAATAGTCTTGATATGGCCAAAGCCCTGATACTTTAAAAATAATACAGAGATCAGTCCCAGCTAACCTCTCTCATTACAGCTCCACAGACATTTCTTTTGAACAGGAACATCAACGAGTGAGCCCCAAGTGGTAGAAGTAGTTCACTACAGCCATCTCACCCCTTCCCTCTAATTAGACATGAGGACCAGAGTTTACTAGTCCTTTGCAGCAGTCTTACAAAAAGGGGATTCTCAGAAAGAAGAAAAAATTCTCTCTGAGGATGATCACCTTCACCAGCTTAAAGCTGCACTGAGCAGAAGGATATAGTGATGATCTAAGCTATCATCAATTGTGCTTCACATGGAGTTACAGATGCAATCAACTGTGCTGTAGCCAACAGGCAGAGATGCAGTCAGTTGTACTTTGAGAGAAAGATGAGTGTGGAAAAATGGAGAAATAAACAATGTAAAAGGAAAGAAAGAGGGGGAGAAACTCCACACCACCACCACCCTCCCTACACTTTTACTCCAGAAAAGCGAAAAAGGAAGATACTGAGTGTGATTGAGTGCACGGGTGTCATCATCCTGAACCAACCATTATTAAAGGCCTTAACTAGGCATGGCAGGATTCTCTTAAAATCAATGTATGTCAATAAATGTCCCTGTCACCTGACATTCTGAAACTAATTGAAACAACATATTGCTCAGCAACAGCTGGCCTGAGTGCCTTGCTCCCATCCATCTTGCACCTTCAGGGATCTGGTATCACCAGCTCTGCAGCAACACAAAGGGCGCATCTACACTACAGGCTTCAACTCGAAATAAGCCACACAAACCGAGCTACGTCAATTGCGTAGCTTATTTCGAAATACCTTATTTTGAAATTGGGAGCGTCTACACAGCACTTATTTCAAAATAGAGCACTCTGCCTCCGACATCCCTTACTCCTCGTACAATGAGTGTTACAGGAGTCCAAGTCCTCCAGCTTGATAGTATTTTGAAATTATGTCAAAATAACTGCTTGCTGTGTAGATGCGGACTAAGTTATGTCGAAATAACACTACTGATTTCAAAATAATGTTGCTGTGTAGACGTACCCAAAGAGTCCTCTGCAGTCTCTCTCACTCACTCTTGTAACAGCAAGACTGCAGAGGGTTCCCTGCACTACTATAGAGCCAGTGATACCCCATTCCTGCAAGCATAAGGGGTAAGGAAGTATGTGGTCCTGGCAGAGCAAAGAAAATGGATACGCTCAAAACCCTTAAATAGTTTTTGTGGTGGGAATGGGAACGTTTTCTCAGCTATCACAGCCCCACTCGCTTACTCACCAGCCAGGACCATGGGAGTTGTCCCTGGGCAGGAAGTATTTATCAGCACAAGGAGCTCATCTTCCTCCTTGCAGTCCTGGACGGAGGTCTCTGCTCCACTGGGCCACAACTGCAACCTCTCCTGTATTTTGTGCCCTGATGTCTCGACCCTTCAGTCATGCTGGGAACCCCCTGCAGCCCTGCTGTCAGAGTTGAGATCCTCCTGCAACCCCACTGTGTGTACTGATCTAAACCTAACTATCTCCCATAATTTCCAACAACTGTAAAAATAAAAAGTTAAAAATTGAAAATAAAAACCTTTAAATGAAATGTTTATGAATTGTTGAATGTAGAAAAAAATATCAAATTCAGCAAAGCCCAGCCTTCATCAACACCGAGGCCCCTGCATGCTGAGCACTGTATATACATACAGGTGTTTAGCACAGACATAGTCCCTGCCCCTAAGCGCTTACAATCTAATTAGATAAGAGTTGTAGATCTCTGGGCATCCCTCTAAGAAGGCAACAAGAAGTAGGAGAAGCCTGCTGAGGAATGAGAGTTTAGTAGGATATCCTTAAGTTCCAAAAAGACGTTGACACAGCTTACATAACATTAAAGCTTCTGGATTTTTTTAAAATTACCAGACCTTTTAAAACCTAAAACTAATATACTAAACATTCTAAAATTAATTACACAGTATGCTTTCTCTGATAAATCGTCAGTTTAGGCGGAAAACTGTCCCTGTATATTTTTTCTGAAAATTCCAACATTGAAAACTATGAAATCATTACAACTAAATACACAAACCTGGAAATCCTGGACGACCCATCATCTCAAGCATTGGCACACTTACAATAGGATTATCTGGCTATACTGACTCTCTCCTCAGACCCTATGCTGCTAGCACACATCTTTGAGACACCACCGACTTCCTGAGGAAACTACAGAACATCAGTAATCTGCCTGAAAACACCATCCTGGCCATCATGGATGTAGAAGCTCCAAAATTCCACACAACGATGGATTGTATGCTGTCACGTATGCCATCCCTGATGATACCACTGCATACTTGGTTACAGAACTCTGCGACTTTGTCCTCACCCACAACTATTTCCAATTTGGAGACAATGTATATCTTCAAGTCAGTGGCACAGCCATGGGCAGCCACATGGTCCCACAATATGCCAACATCTTATGGCTGACCTTGAACAATGTTTCCTCAGCTCTCGGCCCCTAGCACCCTTATTCTACTTACGCTACATTGATGACATCAATGGACCCATAGGAAAGAGACCCTTGAAGAATTTCACAGGGATTTCAACTTCCACCCACCATCAACCTCAGCCTGGATTAGTTCACATGAGAGCCACTTCCTTGACACTACAATACAATTACATGATGGACACATTTCCCCCAATATATCCCAGAAACCTACTGACCGTTACACTTACCTACATGCCTCTAGCTTCCACCCAAGACACATTTCTCAACCTATTGTTTACAGCTAAGCCCTAACATAAAACAGATTTGCTCCAATCCCACAGACAGAGACAAACATCTATAGGATCTATATAGAGCATTCTTAAAATTGAAACACCCATCCAGAGAAGTGAAAAAACAGATCAACAGAAGGGTACCCAGACATCAGCTACTTCAAGACAAGCCCAGAAAAGAAAATAACAGGACACTTGTCATCACCTAGAGACCACAACTTAAACCGCTCCAACACATTATTAACAATCTACAACCTATCTTAGAAAAAGACCCCTCACTCTCACAGGCCTTGGGGGACAGGCCAATCCTCGCCTACAGACAACCCACTAACCTCAAACAAATTCTTTCCAGTAACCACGCAGAACATCTCCATCATACTCATCCAGGAACTCACCCCTACGCCAACTCTGTCTATACATCTGTACAAGCGATATCATCATAGGACCTAACCACATAAACCACCACATCAGAGGTTCATTTAACTACACATCCACTAATGTGGTTTATGCCAACAAATGCAAGGAATGCCCCTCTGCCATGGATATTCACCAAACTGAACAGTCTCTATGAGAAATAATTAATGAACACAAATCAGATATCCAAAAAGGCAACACAGAGAAACCTGTTGGGGAACATTTTAACTTGCCCAGGCATTCATTAATTGATCTCAAAGTCACCATATTCAGGCCAATTTCACAGGCCAAGTCCACAGGGAAGCCTTAGAACTTAAGTTCATTTACAAGTTTGATTCCTATAACAGAGGTATGAATAAAGACATTGGCTGGATGGCCTGCTACATTCCACATTCTAATGACATTAAAAAAAAAAAGCAATGGGTACTTAAGAACAGTTAGTAACTTCTCTATCAGCTTCATGTAGCATGGACACTCTAATTTACCATTACTTTCCCCTTTTCTTCTTCTTTTTTTTTCCTTCTCCATCCTCTATTTATTTAAAAACAGGATCTTTAATAAGTCCATTAATATGAAGTAGGTTGTGCCCACAAAAGCTCATTATACCATCTACATGTTTTGTTAGCCTCTAAGATGCTGCAAGACTATTCGTTGTTGTTTATGTTATTCCAACTTAATAATAAACATGAATAAAGAAAATACTGTAAATGTCTCACTATAGTATATGTTTAACTCAATTTCATGTTATTTTATGTTATTTTATGTAACCATTTTATGTTATTTTGATCTTAGTTTACCATACTCTTAATTCTACTTACCATGTCCTTGTATTAACTTCATATCTGTAAAGGTCATCCACCAGTCCATATTTATTTCCAGGTAATGCTTTGTATCCACCATGAACATAAATTGATTTTGTCATTTCATCATAGACGCTAGTATGGCCATATCCTCCTTGTACAATTGCTCCTTTTGTTTCTGGCACAAGCCATGAATTTGACCCTGAAAGAAATACATGTGAGACATAAAATACTCCAATCTTGCAAGGAACTAATTCTGGAAGAAGTGCTTACTTCGCACGAGAAAGTCCCATTGAGATCAATTGTGAAATCAGGGATTAACAATTTACATCTTTAAACAATTAAGTGTTTGATACATTATGCATATTTTTCAAGTTTTTAAATGGCCTTGGCTCATGTTAAAAATACCCTTATGTAATTATAATACAAGTAAGAAAGGATATTTAGACAGATATTTAATTTTTATAATGTTATCATCTGAAGATTAGGCACATTCTTTCCCAACTGAAATAAATAACTTACATAAAGTAAAAGTAATTTTCATTGCTCTTCATCAGTTTACAATACACACAAATGCACACAGTAATACATCTGGCACCATATAATGTTTTGTTTGTTTTGTTACTACAGTTTGTAAATAGTAGCTGCACCTAAGATTAACTGTTGTTCAGACACAAGTTTAGGTGAAGAGTTTACAGCAATAAACAGTAACCAACCATTTACTGATCACTACTGGATCACAACTCAAAATACGCATTTATCTAAGATTAATTCCTATACATGAGCAGAATTACCAAGGTCAAATGGCTATACTTCTGTATGATAATTACAAACAATTCTACATATTCTTCTACTTTTACTCAACATTTGACACAATCTTATTGTCATTACTTACTTCACCCGATGAAAAACGTCAATGTTATCTTTTGGTTAAATATGCTTTATAACAATCAGATAAAACTACAATTTATATTTAAAGAAATTCCATGCATCTGTATATCACATTTCTGACTAATCTGAACCGAACAGAATTAGCCACTATATTTATAAGCAATACGTACAATTATTAAAACTGAAAGAAGTGGGCAACAACAACAAAAATCCCCCAATTTGTTTATTCTGCGGATTTGGCTCTGTTCTTGTAAAACCATTTCCACTGCTTTGTCGATGGCCAATTGAGCTTCCTGTCTCATATACTAACTTGATGACCACATTCATTTCACCCTTCAAGGGAAGGTCACAAGTATGTTCTTTCCCTGGCTCTTCAAGTCTATGTTTATCAGTATCAACAGGAAAACTGAAACTGAAGAGATAGCATGCAGGCATGTGCACAAAATGGAAAAAGAACAAAAGACTGAATATGCTTACTGCTGTTGCTCTATGTTTTATTTTTTAATAAGACCTTATAAATATCTGCAGGGCAACAGAGGAATACACATAATTCTATGTACTTTATTTAAGCTATCAATTCAGTCAGGTACGTTAGTACGTACTTTAAGATTGTGAGTAAATCCATCCATACTCAGTAAATAATTTAAGCACATAATTTAACTTCAAGAATAAATTATCCTACTGAAATCAATAGGACTTCTGCACATGCTTAAACTGAAGTACATACTTTTGCACTTCAGATGAATTGATGCCCAAGCAGTGATCTATCAAAAGAATTTTTTTTAAATTAGTCAACTTTGAATATTCAAATTGACAGGATCTTTAAAAAAACAAGAAGGTAATATTTATTGCAACATTCCAACAATGTTTATTATACTTGCATATTCAGGTCAATGTGGTTTAAACTGTAAAGTAATATATGATAGTAATACAATAAACTCAAATAAAATCTGGCAATAACTAGATGGTGAAAACAACTGTGGAAACATAAATATATGTCATATCAGTTTCATTTTCAGAATAATTATAATAACCATTATTTCAGATTAAGTACATTTTACCAAAATTGTCCTTTGGCTCTTTCCCAATTTGCAAGAACTCCTTGATAGATATTTATAAGGACTTATTGATAGTGTGTCTGTTACCTTGTTTTAGAAAACTGACAGTTTAAAAACCTTTTCCTTAGAAAAATATAGCCTCACACCTATAACCTGGCTAATGTTATTTTTCACTGATCATTTCAGATTACCAGCCACCACTAAATTATTATACATATTATAAATACAAATTTATACACACACATGCATACAAAGATTTGAACAACATAGTTTGTGGAACTGTGCTGTGATAAAAATTATCACCAAATACCTATTAATCAAAAAATATTTTTATATGAGAGTAATAAAATACAACTAATAAATCATCTGGATTAGTTTAATATTCATATTGTTATACTGAATTTAATCACATTACTGCATGTTTCAACTCATTTTTTAAAAAAAATTCAAAAACTGTTTGCTTGATTATTGTTCTGGAACGTAGGTCATAAAATATAACTTGGTATTTTTGTTACAGGACCACAATGCAGAATGGACAGAATATATTTATAGGTCAACAGACACAATAACTTTTCATGAAGCACGCTAGATATAAATGGACAATTAGGCTTCGGAAGCTAATTAAGAGAGACTATTAAGCTAAGGCCAATCCATCTGAATTTGCACCCACCCTTTGCTTATTAGTTATTTAATTGACAATGTTTCTCAACAGTTCAGCTGCTGAAATTCACAAAACTAAGTCCATTAATAGCAAATATAAAAACATAATGTAAAAGCAAAGTCATGTTCAAATCCACTTTCCACGTCATATTAACCCCAAAAAAGTCTCACTAATAATCCTTCACATTTACAGTTCAAATGCTTTTTATCCCTAATTCATGATGAATTGTCCTGATTGAGGTGGTTTGAGGACAAGCGTTCAATCCCCAAAAAATACTTCATGCAGCCAGCATAATATATAGTCTCTATCAGTTAAACTCCTACAACTTGCCTTTGCATGGCAGAGGTGTTCTTAACTGAAAGTTGGAGTGTTTTATAACCAGACTGCTCCAGGCAGATGAGGTTCATAAGCCAGGGTAGGCACTCCATCTAGGAAAAGGGACTCAGATTTTAAACCAAGAACATCAGGTCTAGCCAGTCAGTTTGTAACAACTGTGCTAATCACAAATGCTTCAATGTGTCTTTGACTTCAGGGAGTATTTCAGTTCAAGGGCTAGGGCATCCTCCAGAAGAAATTCATGACCACTTCAACTGATGACTATGGGAAAAGGCTACATAACTCTTGGGCAAACCCAAGAATTACATTTGGATCCCCTACATGTGGGAACAATGACTGTGAAATCAAAAGAAGTAGTTGAGACTTGTAAGAGAAGAAGAATGTGCATTGTATATAAGAGGCAAAATGGAAGGGATTGAATTCTACAAACATCAGGGAAGGTTACAAAATAAGTATAATAATTCAATAGCGAGGAGGAATGAAGTAAGAACAATCATAGCAGAAATATTAAAGACTAAGATAGCAGATAGACATTGAAAGGAACAGTGACTAGCTAGAATAGCACTGAGCAGACAGCAAACATTTAATGTTATATGCAGTTATATGCTGTAGACTGGTTGTATGATTGAGTAAGAGGCAGTATTACAGACAGTGCTGGACAAGTGATACAAGAAATACCACAAGCTAAGTACTTAATTATTGAAGCAGATCTAAATGGACATTTAGAAGAACACAGTGAGGGATATGATGACTGTCATAGAGAATGAGGCTTAAAACCAGAGATAGAGGGGATATATTAGCCAGATCCTTTGGCTTGATTGTTACCAATATAAACTATGTAAATGAGGAGTACTTACATATAAGTGGTGCCAATTCGATCAATTATGACAGGATCAATTATGTCCTGTCAAAAGGAACAGATCTAAAAAATGTAAGAGACTGTAAAGTGATCCCAAGAGAGTAGACTGCAAACACAGATTGCTTGTAATAGATTTCTGATTGAAAAGGCTGTGGATGGCAAAAGGCAAGCTGTGGAACAAAGAATAAAATGGTGGAAGGTTGCCCCTAAGAAAATCAGTCAGATTTAAGGATGAAGAACTACAGCACCTGGACAATAACCAACCAACTATGATGATACCAAAATATCCAAACATATTACAGAAAATGCACAAAAGGCCTGTGGACAAATCACAGGAAGTGAATTTCATGGCAAGAAAATAGGGTAGTCCAGCAATGTTGCAAGAAGCAGTGAAGAAGAAGGAAAGGTTTAAGCAATGGCAGAAAATAATAATGGTGGAAAAGTTATCAAGAATATAAGCAGTAAAGAAAATACAAAAACACAGTTTTGGAAGGTAGGAGTCAGGCATTTAAAGTTGTATATGAAGGACTACTAAAAAAAGGAGAGAGAAAAGAAAATGTAGAAGCATAGGTGTGCCCACGAAAGCTCATGATACTATCTACATGTTTTGTTAGTCTTTAAGGTGCTACTAGACTATTCGTTGTTTTTTAAGTTTTTCCATAAAAAGAGTAGATATTCTGAAAATCCTTCTTCGCCCATCCCTCTTCACTTGCCTGTCACATAATAGCCCCGGAAAATGCTATTTAAGCCTCTCAAGTGAAAAGGTAGATATTTATCTGAAACAACATATACAGTACTGTTGATTGCACCCAATGAGTTATCCTTCAATTCTACTTTTAGAATTCTTATTTGTCTTACTTAAATAGTATTTTGCATGGTAACTGAGTATACCTCCTGTCTACATACTGTATGAGCTCTCTGAAAAAAAGGACGAGACAAAGTATTTTATTCCTTGTACTGAAATCTTAGGAACTGAATGGACAGTTTGCAATTTTAATTAGAGAACTTTTCAAAGCCAAAACCTACATAAGAAATCATTCCTATAGTCTCTGGGTTTCCACATAGCTTCCTCTTATAATCTGAGTCTCAACAAAATTTGAAGTCTTTTGTCAAGACTTCTGACAGTTTTCCAAAAAGTTCTGCAGAGCAGAAACATTTTTTTCCAATTGCACAGGTAACCCAATACAGTAACTTAAGATAATTAACAGTCCTGCGGCAAATTTGTTAGTCTCGAAGGTGCCACAGGATTCCTCATTGTTTTTTGTTATAGACAACACAGCTACCCCTCTGAGACTTAAGATAATTATGAATGTCAAGTATTAAACACATGGACAACATTAATTACTATCCCTATCCTGATCATCCTCATGAAATAGAATCAGACATTTCATATCCAGCTTTGCCACTCCCATTTCCAAAACACTGATCCAATCTAAAGCAAGGCTAAATGCTTAGGCTCATTAAGTAAAATCATACCCAAAGACACTTCAACTGCTTTTCTGTGTTTTGCTGACTGAATGCAAAGTCACACAGACAACTTACCTCAAAGATTACAAGAATAATCCTCCATGCATTACACTAAAAATATACATCATAGACGTTCTGGCAATGGCGAAGCTGTTGTACAGTCTCAAAGGGAACAAGGGAAGGAACTGTCACTCATCCTGTGCAGTAATGTAGTTCTTCCAGATGTGTATGAGTAGGGCCCTGCAATCCATGGATATCCATAGACCATTTTTGTAGATAATGGATCAGATGCAGATAGAGTCATGCAAGGCTCTACCCAAAAGTGGTGGCTGGCTTGCAGCACCCAGCTTGGGCACTCTGGGGCGGGGATGGAGGAATGTGCTCAGGGTCCAGTGGGTAGCAGCCACTGGCTAGGACTGGGCAACTGGTCCGAGACAGGGCTTTCCAACATCTGCTCAACACACCAGTTCCTGTCCAGCAACTCAGGCCCCTCGGTCAGCACTGGCCCCACTCTCAGCATGCCAGCTTCTGGGAAGCAGGGTCTGCCCCTGGCTGCTGGGACTGAAGTGGGCATGTCCCAGTGCTCCACCCCTCTGCCCCACTGTGATGCCACATGCAATGCTCCTGCCATTGCTCATGAGCCCTCAGAGAACCATTTCATACGAAGTCTTTCCCGCCCCAGACCCACCCTCGCAGGCCAAATGGTACCAAAGGAAGGTCCTCCATAAGACCCTTGGAGACCGGACTCATGGTGTTTTCTGGAGTTGGATCATTTATCTAAGCATCCGGTCTCTTTTCAGAAGTACTCCCACAGTTTTCCAAAGGTTTATTCTTCTTGGGGGAAGCATATCCCAAGGTACATGGGCTGCTGAGTCCATCTGGGGACAGATGTACAAAATAGAGATGTTAAATTTCGATTAATCAGCTAATCAAGTAGTTGATGGAATTTCCATTGACTACTCAATTAGTCAATAAGGGGGGCTTGCTATTCTGCTGTGCCTCTTCCTTTGAAATGTATAGGGGCCATGGGTGGCTCTTGCACATTTCAAAGGAAGAGGCGCAACAGTCAGGACCCAGCACAAGCAGGGACTGCTTCGTTCCCTGCTCATGCCGTTTCCCCTGCTGTGCCTTTGCCTCTCCTGCCCCACCCCATGATGACAATGCTGGAGGGAACCGGCTTTTAAGCTAGCTCCACCCTGCACTGGCTCCTGTTCCCTCCCTCTTGGTGCCTCTGATACATACACAGCAAGACGGTGGGGGGGAGGAGAGCAACTAGTTGAGTAGTGACTCATGTACCCAGTAAGCCTAGGCTTATTGGGTAGTCGACTAATCACTTACATTCCTAGTACAGAAGGGTGAGGGTTCCCGGCCTGACTCAAAGTAAGGAATGGTCTGAGCTTTATATCCCTATTCTTCCTAGCAGTGGATTTAAGAGCTACAAAAAGGGAGCATTTTGTGAAGACAGGAGAGTCTCCTATTCAACAGACACACTTGAAGTGTCAGTTGCTCAATGGTATAGCCTCAACAGAAGCAAAGTCTGATGCCTAAGGAGCCATAAACCACTAGAGTTATGTCTACACTGCACCTGTCTTGCACAAAAGCCTATGCAAATGAAGCACGGATTAGCATATAGACGTGCTTCATTTACATAATCAATTAAGGGACGTTTTTGCGCAAGAGGCTTTTGCACAAAAAGGAGCCGTGTAGACAGCTCCTTTTTGCACAAAAACTCCCTCCTGCACAAGAGCCGTTCTTCCTCATTTTTTCAGGAAGAACAGCTCTTGCGCAAGAGGGGGGGTTTGTGCAAAAAGGAGCTGGCTACACAGCTCCTGTTTGCACAAAAGCCTCTTGTGCAAAAACAGTCCCTAATTCATTATGCAAATGAAGTGCGGCTATATGATAATCCGTGCTTCATTTGCATAGGCTTTTGCGCAAGAGAGGTGCAGTGTAGACGTAGCGAAGGAGACGACAAACTCCCAGGGGAAAAAAAAGAGAGGAAAAGCAGATCTGTCACCTAAAATGATTCACTATGAGAACAACAAAACTAAACTAAACTGACTTCACAGAAGGAAAGAGAAAGGTCAGGTACGCTCAAGGAAGCTACGCTAGTGTATTATGTGGGGCTGAGGCAATAGAGAAGGAACTGAGGACTGCTGCCCACATCTTTCCTAAAGTATGGTGTCCAGAACTGGATACAGTACCAAGTAGACAAGGACAATTACTTCCTTCCTCTGTGTTCTATACATTACTCCCATTAATACACCTCAAAAACATACTAGCATGTTTTGCAACTGTATCACATTGACTCATATTCAATTTGTAAGTCCTACGTCCTTTCCAGCAGTGCTACCTCTTAGCCAGTTTTTCTCCATTTTGTAGTTGTACAATAGATTTGTCTTTCGTAAGTGAAGTACTTGGAATTTGCCTTTATTGAATTTCATCTTGCCAGCTTCAGACTAATTTTCTAATTTGTCAAGCTCATTTTGAATTCTAAACCTATTATCCAAAGTGCTAGCAATCCCTTCCAGTTTGATGTCATATGCAAATATTTTAAGTATACTCTTTACTCCAGTGATCACCAACCAGTATATTGGGATCTACTGGTAGATCTTTGAACCTTTGACAGGTGATCCTGACAGGTTTGGCTGGGAAGCTATTAAGTGCTGGTACTTCATCTGCCCCCCTCAGCTCTGCCGTGCTGCTCCTGCCATCTGCCATGGAGGTGCTCCCTCATCCCTGGGAGCCTCCTGCGTGCTGTGCAGGGCCCAGGAAGAAAAGGAGGGGGTGCTGATGTCAGGGTGCCCCTCCTTCCACCCTGTACCACATCTCCCCACAGCAGACGGGGTTAGGGATTGAGAGAGTTTGCTGGCTGCTTTTGGGAGTGCTGCAGGGCCAGGGTAGGGGTGAGCCTGCCTTAGCCCCATTGCACCACCAGGCAAGTCACCTGTGGTAAGTAGTGCCCAGCTGGAGCCCGCATTCCGAACCCCGGCCCTAGTCCTGAAGCCCTCTTATACCCAAACCCCTACTCCCAGCCTGATTAAAGTGAGTGGGGATGGAGAAGGAAGGATGGAGTGAGAAGGGGTGAGGCAAGGGTGTTTGGGTTTGAGGTAAATCCTGGATTGCACTTAAATTCAAAAAGTGATCTCACACTTAAAAAGGTTTGAGACTACTGCTTTACTCCATTATCCATTAAATTCACCCCTTCCAGATTGACAGTGAGCCACTGATAGCTATTCTTTCAGAATGGTCTTTCAACCAATTGTGACAAATCATGCTGGCTTTTATCTATCACCCTAATATCCTCAAGGTGCTCACCACTACTCCCACACTGTTTAATAATTTGTTCCAGTACTTCTTCAGGTGTGCTACAGTCAGTCAGTCTAACTTCAATTCCCTTGGTCATTACTCTTTTTACACATAGATAATATGTTTGCCCTTCTCTGGTCTGTTGGCATCTCATCTTCCTCCAGAAGTTCCCAAAGTTAACTGCTAATGATTACAACATTGTTTCAGCTAGTTCTTGAGGTACCCGTCAATTTGAGTACTACTAATGTACTTAACTTTTAAGACTGCAGACTTGAAGTACTTCTAATTTTTCTAAATATTCTTCCATCTGGTCTTTCCCGCAGTTGTTAATATTAACTAGGGATGTGCAGGTTTAATTGGTTAATCGGTAAGCCTCACCTTTAACCGCTGAGACTTACTGGTTAAAGTTAATCGTGGGGGCTGGAGTAGCTCCCCACATGCTGCAGGCAGGCAATTGCTCCAGCCCCGTGGAAGGGAAAGGGGGAGGAGGAGAGCTGTTCCAGCCCAATGGTGGGCGGGGGTAGGCCGCTCCAGCTGGGCTGGAACACCCCTCCCTTTCTCCTGTTTAGTCCGTTAACTGGTTAAACAATATGTTTAACCAGTTAACCAATTAAATGGCATTTTACACCCTCAATATTAACTGTGTTGAGTATCTAGTCACCATTAACCTTTTCAGCGAAGACTGAAGGAAAATAGTTTTTAAATGCCTCAGCATCCTTGTGTCATCAATTATTATCTTTCCTTCTAAACCAGGGGACCTACACTACCTTCCCTTGTCATTCTCTTGCTCCTAAGGTATTTAAAGACCTCTCCCTTTTGTTTTTGAGTCCTTTGCTAGGTATAACTCATTTTGTGCCTTAGCCTGATTTTTCTCTCTACATGCTTGTTAGGTTTTTTTTGTTTTTTGGTTTTTTGCACTTTTCCTTAGCAATTTGCCCATGTTTACACTTTTTGTAGGATTCCTTTTTGATTTTCAAGTCATTAAGAAGTTCCTGCTGGAGCCGTAATGGCTTTTTACTATCCTTCCCATCTTTTCTTAGCATCAGGATGATTTGCAGATGTCTCTTTAGTATTGTCTCCTTGACAGCTGTCCTGAATTCCTTCATCGCATAGATTTTCGCTCCCAAGAGGGCCTTACCTACCAGTTCCCTTGAGTTTGCTAAACTTGGCTTTTTTGAAGAATCACTTCATTCAATCAAAAAAAAAAAAAAAAAAAAAAAAAGCAATCTCTTATCAACCAGACAAATCTGTCCTTTTTAAATGATTCCAAAATACTTATTCAGAAATTTCTTTAGATATAAACAGCTTTTTAAAACATCTGCTAAAGCAAAACAACAACATTATATTCACCTTGAGACTCACATTGAGATTCTTAGAAATTTATGAGGTATCACTAACCTAAGGCAAAATAAATTTCCCTGTGGACTAGCCCAGAAAAGCTTTATGGTGCAAGTTAGTAAAACCATCCACTCAAGACTCCCCTTCTGAGATTTATAGGCTCCCAAAAAGCTATAACTCTAAGAACAGCAAGGAAGGGCAAAAGGAAGCTCCTTCGCTCCTGCAGTGAGCCCAAAGGCAATCACATCACCTCCAGAGCAAAGATATTCCCACACACTCACACCATAAAAATTTGAGTACACAACATGTCAAGATTCTTAAACACACAATTTATTCTATTTGAAAAGAAAATAATTTTTTCTCAGGTATAACTAATTTTAATTTATCCTAAGCATGGGTGTGTGCAGGAACTGAAATTTGATTGTTTATGGAAAGGCACATTCTGTGCCACCACCATATCCCCAGAGGAGCTTGCTCTCCTCGCTGTGGCCCTGGGGCTAGAGAAGTTTTGTTTTCCTGCTGATTGCTGGGAGGAGATGCCCCTACTTGACCCTCCATTATGCATGCCCCTGATTAGAAGGAGGGCACTCAAGCAGGAGGAATAGTGTATTTTTCAAAGAAAGTGCAAGAGTGCATACTCACTTCATATTAACCTGATTTATGATAAACAGCTGCACAGTACAGAGCTCAAATAAGAAGCCAAAGGAGTCCCCAGATAATATCAGTTAAAAAGCACATGCTAAAGTCAGTTAACTAGACTTCCACATGATTCCTGATCCAAAGCCTAGAGAAGTCAGGCCCTTTGTACTTAAAGAGATATGCATACCAGAATCCCATATCTGATTACTACAATTTACAGAAAGATGAAGAGAGATAGAAATTGGGTCACTAAGCCCTGGTCTATACTAGCGACTTATTTCAAAATAACTCCCCTTATTTTGAAACAACAAGCAGAGCATCCACACTACCATGCCCACTATTTCAAAATAAAGGGCTGGTTATTTCAGAGTAATAACTCTTGCTTTACATGAGGAACAACACTAATTCTGACATAGTTATTTCAAAATAGTGGCAGCTATTTCAGAATACGGTAAAACTCCAATTGTCCGGTATCCAGTGGTCCAGCACTCCTGATAGTCCGGCACCAACTGGAACCTGGAAGTGCTCCAGCCAGCCGGACAATTGGAGCTCCTGTGAGCCCGACGCACGCTCACGGGCCGGGAAAGGGAAAGGGAGGAGAGAGAAAGGGGATTATACCCCTGTGACAGGTCTGCCGGGACCCGCACTGCGGCCGGCCAGGGGGCGGGGAACGGCATGGCGAGGGGTGAACCCTCCACCGTTTTGCAGGGAGGCGGGAGAAAGCCCCGCGCAGCTGCCTGCTACAGGCCAGCTGGGGCTGCAAGCGGCAGCGGAGGAGAGGGGTCAAGGCAAGGGGCGGCGCTGCGGGACCAACCCGGCAAGCACCCCAGCTGCTCTGCCCCGCCGCTTCCTCAAGTCCGCCACTCGTCAGTTTCAGCAGCGGCGGACTTGGGGAAGCAGCGGGGCAGAGCAGCTGGGGTGCTGCCGGGTTGGTCCCACAGCGCCGCTCAGGTGAGGGGTGGCACTGCAGGACCAACCAGGAAGCACCCCAGCTGCTCTGCCCCGCCGCTTCCCCAAGTCCGCCGCTGCCACTTGCAGCCCCAGCTGGCCTGTCACCGGTGGCTGCGCGGGGCTTCCCCCGCCTCCCTGCAAAACGGCGGAGGGTTCGCCCCTCGCTACGCCGTTCCCCGCCGCCCCCACACCTCACACCCCCGCAGACCTGTCACAGCCCCCCGCCGGAGTACCTCCTGATACTCTGGCATATCCGATAATCCAGCACCCCTTGGGTCCCAAAGGTGCTGGATTATCGGAAGTCTACTGTAACTACTCCCCAGAGCCATTCAAACTAACTACTCCCCAGTGCTTCCTGGGGCTCTAAGTCGAGGTAGTGCATCCACATTAATGGAGCCTGCCTCGGACTAATTTGGAGGCTTCCCTGTAGCATAGACATGCTATTTTGAAATTATTATCTTGGGAGTTATTTCAAAATAATTTCCTAGTGTAGACATGCCCCGGGAATTTAAATCAAGATGGTCTAAAGTCAGGTCAATTGCATATTGGACCTGTTTATGTCAGTATGAGTGTGTGTCAAGTGGTTGGAAAAGAGTTTGTTAAAAACACCAAGAGCCAGTGTCTGAGGAGAATATAGCATCCACCTGTAAGTGCTAGAACTAGGGCTACTGCCCCTGGCTTGAAGTAGTAATAATACCCAAATACATAGTTTACATCTCAGTATCCCCATTATAAAATGTATTTCAGTACGACTTTATCCACACATCAATGAAAGCAGCACAATGTCAAATTCTAGAGCAATGTTTCTCAAAGGGTACGTCTACATTGCATTCCTCTTTCGAGAGAGGAATGCAAATGCAGCTGAGCAAAATTGCATATGAAGCGCGGATTTGAAGTTCCCGCACTTCATTTGCATAATCGCGTCCGGCCGCTTTTTCAAAATACCCTATTTAAAAAAAAACGCTGTCTATATGCGGTTATTTCGGAAGAAAACCCTTCTTTCGAAATAACCCTTACTCCGGTTTAAGGGTAATTTCAAAAGAAGGGTTTTCTTTAAAAATAACCACGTCTAAACAGCATTTCTTTTTTCGAAATAGGGTTTTTCGAAAAAGCGGATGGACGCGATTATGCAAATGAAGCCCGGGAAATTCAAATCCGCGCTTCATTTGCAATTTCGCTCAGCTGCATTTGCATTCCTCTCTCGAAAGAGGAATGTAATGTAAACATTCCCAAAGAAGGTCCACGGCCCACTTTGGGTAAGTCACCAGTGGGCCCACACCGCTTTGTTTACCTAAAGGGTCTGTAGCCATAGAGCCTCATGGCTCCTACGGGCTCTGGTTCGCTCACCTCAATATATGTAAAATTGTTGATTCTTACCTTTACATTACTTTGAATACCCCACCCATGACTGGTCAAGCCTAGTCTACTCCAATATTTCCAAAAAAGGAACCAAATTCCACCAGTTCAAAAAAACTGATTTTACAGTTAAAAGAAAAAGAAAAAGAGAGCGACTTGGATCCCCAACTTAACAGCAGCAGAGCTTGCTAAATATATTTTATTCTTCTAAATCTAACAAGTATGTTATCGGTTAAAAATCAAGAAACAAAGCATTAATATAGGGCAAAAAGCAAGTATTTAAAAGAACTCACTGATATAGTACTCTTGCACACTGCTTGTGTAGCCATACACTGCAGAGTATCCAAAAATGATGATCATGACAACATCTCTGCTGTCCAAATCTACTATATGTGCTGAGTGACCCTCCACAGCATACTGTTGGCCATGTACAAGTATTGCAGGAATTCTGGTACTCCATGTTTGACTGTTTATGCTGAAGATCCACAGCTCATCAGTGACATTCCCATTATTTGTTTCTATTTTGCCTCCATACATGTAGATGTCTTCCTATTAAAATTAGAGGGGGGAAAGGTGAAGTTAAATATGATCCCATCCAAGCTGCATTATTGGTACACCAGATATACAAATTTTAAGTGAACAATCTCTTATAAACACTGAAACACAGTCTATGTTCATCAGCTAATTATCAGTTCTGCTTCTAGACGGAGCCCTTTAAGCTAAAGCAATTATGATGTTAAAATAATATTTCACAAGAAGGAACCCTAATAGAGTGAAAAAATAAGACAAACATAAATTTCAAACATGAACATTTCAAAGAAAAATCTTGAGTGTGAAAACTTTCTAGAACATTACAGCTCTCTCTTCAGAATTCTGAAAGATTTTTAGATGACTATTTCAAAATGTCTCTGGAAATTCCAACTTTCTTTCCTGTCCCTTGCAGCATAATGTGCTATGACTATACTACAACTTGGGGGGTTGATGTATAGTTCCGATAGATAGCCTCCTGCTAAGTCTCATCTGCGGTAGCATTGGCAGTGGCAGCGCAATTACAGGTTAGTCACCCTGACTATGTACCCACAGGGTGTGGATGGATATGTGCTTGAGGCAGCTAGCCTATGCTACCAATGCAGCCACCCCATTATTTTTTCATGCTAGTCAAATGTTTGCTGGACAGTCACATCTGAGACGAGGTTGTTGGGGAAATTATTGATGGTTTAACTGGTGATCTTTCTGGATTTTGTTAGTGATTACTTCAATGGAAATGGTATTTGAACCATGTCAGTACTAAGCTAGTGATTTTGTGTGTGTGGGATACATTTTTACACATTCAAAGTAAATTATCTTCATACCAGAGACAAATTCAGAATGTAAGTACAAATCTTTAAAAACTTTTGTGTAATGAAAGTAGGTATCATTAGCCATTATTTGAAAATACAATATATTAACATTTCAGTTTTCACTACATATTGTTCTATTATTTATTCAGAACACAACATATACAGATCTAACTAACCACTATTCCAAAGCTTGTGAACAGTCTAATCATTAATAATAATTAAACCAAACATGGGTCTAATAAACAAACATTTATAACCCTAAAACAAAAAAAAAATCTATAGCATTTATGTTGGTTAGAATTTTCTATCAAGATCCTACAATGTCACGTTTTCAAAACTAGATATTATTCCCATAAAGTCTGATTTACAACTCAGAGTAAATCATTAAAGGAAATAAATGCTTTTAAAAAATTTTCCAGTGCATAATTATCTAAAGAATTAATGCTGATTACACCTGTAAGGGAAGAGAGAAGAAATCCTTTCCAGTTGCCGAATTATGTAGGTTTCTTGCACAGTATGAAGAACTATCAGATTGAAAATAGATTTTTTTATAATGGATTACTTGCAAAAGAAGTTTTACATTAAGGATTATGCTTACATATTCCTGTTTGCCATCAAGAAATGGAGGCATGCAAGTGAATTTACGCTATCTTCCTTTTCCCACCCCCAACTTAGAGGTCAGTGGTGGAAGTGCAGTTTATAGCCGTCTCAAGGCTTTGTGCTACCAGAATGGAGACCAAATTTGGCATGTGATCTCAATTTATTACAAATGAACATAGAAAAGGTCTAAAGAGTAAAACTACAAAATTATATTGATTTTGAAAATAAGATGCCCTTTTTTGATGCTATACTGCATAGTCGATAAAGAGAACTGCATGGAGAAATCAAATATTTTAACAGTACCCTCAAAGAATACCACTCCTTATATATGAGTGGTAGTTATGCACCTAATGAAATACAATAGGAGAGATTGCAGACACTTAACTGTACTCTTATAATTGTTGTCCTCATTCTTTAGCAATCAGAAACATGATTGAAACTGTGCATGTACAATGTTATTTTTGTTATTACTATTAAAGATTCCATGAGAAACTGAAATAAAAAGATGTTTTAAAGGTTTTGTTAACAATTGCAACAAATTTAAATAAGTGATCTGCTCAAACAGTCATTCAAGAAATTATTACTCCTTCCAATGAAGAGAAGTTTGGAATATAAACTTACACAATTTTTTATCTCCTTAAGCTATCTTTCCCATGTTTTAAACAGTATTTCAAATTCAGGAAAAAAGCTGATAAGCTAACTACCTGGAGTTTAGAAATGAAATATTTAGATTATTTTCATAGTCAGTAAACTATAGCAGCAAACATGAGGTAAAAATTTAGTTGGATGGCTATTGAAAGTCTTTGAGATAAAGGAGTTCAGATAACTGGTAAAAGGGCAGTGTTAGCAATCCCCCTCTGAATTATTTGGTGCCCAAATAAAAACAGAAAAAGATGAATTAAACCATCTTGCTCTTACATTTCCAAGTGCCATATATCTTGACTGTAAAGAGATTAACAGGTGGTATGATATTATCATCAGACAGGCAAGATAAAACCTGTTCAACACATTGAAAAAGTCAGTTCATGTGGAAAGTAAATGGCTATACTTGAAAAGAAGGCGTATAGCAGCATCCTCTCAGGAGGAATCCTCTTGTTCTGTTCCCTGTCTTCTGGGCTGTTTTTCTTGTCAAATATGGAGGAAACAAAGCTTTCTGCAAGTTAGATAAAACTTTTCTAAGGAAAAAGTCTATTATGAAAGCCATCCTCAAAGCAATTATTTGCTTCAAACAACATTGACTAAGAATCGCAAACACTCAAAGTTTAATCTTCTGGTATAAAATACTTCACTGTTGAGACAATGCTAGACTTGGGTATGCCCATAGCAACTTAATAAGAAACACTGAAATGTCATCAAGACAATCTACTTGTCTTTGAATATCAAAGAGAAATCGTAGATCAGCAATCATTAACACATGTATTTGTAGTAATAAAAATCAAGAGTAGATGCTAAGTGCATTTGTCTATATTTACCTCTATCTTATAAGAATTTTAACAAAGAAATCAGATTTTCCTGCAGATGTTAATTTCCTTTCATGTCTTAATAGCCCTATATTATGTATGCAGATGATTCAGTTAACCTTAAAATCTAAGATGTAAATTATGGCAGGAGCTAATAATATTATTTATGTTGTCTTCAGCTTAATTACCTATGCTATAATGAACTGTCTTAACAGTCTGAATGGCTAATTGCCTTATGTTAATAAATACAACTAATTTACCTGTGTATGCATAGGAAATAAAAGATTAGCTTTAAAGCAACAATCTGCACCACCTATTCTTCATGGGGAAAGGTCCTGCTGTGACAATTGATGTCAAGAGCCTTATCAGCTTGCTAGAAGATTATAAAGAAAAAGCTCCAAGCTTGATTCTTTTTTTCATCTCGGGTCTGCCTAAACTTTAACAGCAAAGGTCTAAGCCACAAGACTCTGGATTTACCCTGGAATTCTCATGGAAGAATTTGAACATCAAATTTGAAACACTATATCTGGACTGCCTACTGAATTATAAACTTTAAAAGCTATTCCAGAAAGACTTTTTTAAATAAAGCAGCTTACCATCTCTGCTATGAAACTTTTCACATATCTGTATGTATATTGATCTCAGTCACTGCAACTCTCATCTTTTTTCCTTTTATTATTAAAACATTTAGGCTGCATCTAGACTGGCATGATTTTCCGCAAATGCTTTTAACGGAAAAGTTTTTCCGTTAAAAGCATTTGCGGAAAAGAGCATCTAGATTGGCACGGATGCTTTGCGCAAAAGCACTTTTTTGCGGAAAAGCATCCATGTAATCTAGACGATCGCCATTTTCGCCATCGGGGCTTTTTTGCAAAACAGTCCTCCCCTGTCTACACTGGCCCTCTTGCGCAAATACATTTGCGCAAGACTTATCCTAATGGGAGCATCATAGTATTTGCACAAGAACACTGACAATCTTACATTAGATCGTCAGTGTTCTTGCGCAAATTCAAGCGGCCAGTCTAGACGCAGCCTTATAGTTTAATTTATAAAGGATCGGAACCTGCATAATTATAGGGCATCATCTACAACTCATATTAACCTTAGGATAGTAGGGTGGAAATTGTTGAAATCCCAGGGGAATTCCTCAAGGACCTCTTGCCCACGGGTCCAGATGATGAAGATGTTATCAATATAGTGAACTTAGAGGAGGGGCACTAGTCTATGAAAGCTGAAAAAGCATTGTTCTAACTCAGCCATGGAAAGTTGGCATACAGTGGGGTCATGTGGGTACCTATTGCAGTGCCACTGACTTGAACGTATAAATCATCCCTGATATGAAATGATTGTGGGTGAGGACAAAGTCATAAAGCTCAGCTACCGGCTTTGCAATGACATCATTGAGAATGCAGTGCCTGACATCAAAGGGCATGTCTACACCAGGAAATTATTTTGAAATAACCTTTTTCAAAATAATAACTCCTGAAATAGTAGTTTCAAAATAGCATGTGCACACTACCGGGAAGCCTCAAAATTAATCCAAGGCAGGCTCTATTAATGTGGATGCGATCCCTCGACAGAGTCTCAGGAAGCACTGAGGAATAATTAGTTTGAATTACTCTGGGGAGTAGTTATTTTGAAATAGTGGCACTGGAGCATTCACACTACTGTTATTTTGAAATTAGCATTATTCCTCTTGGAGAGCAGGAGTTATTATTTTGAAATAAACAGCCAATTATTTCAAAATAATGGGCTTTGTAGTGTGGATGTTCCACTCGTTATTTCAAAATAAGGGGAGTTATTTCGAAATAACTCCGTAGGGTAGACCAAGGCAAATAGTCCATCTCATGTGGAATGTTGGTGTAGAGACCTACATCCATAGTGGCCAGGATGGTATTTTCTGAACAATCACCAATGGATTCTAGTTTCCTCAGGAAATCAGTCATGTCTCAAAGATAGCTAGGAGTGCTAGCAGCATAGGGCCTGAGAGGAGAGCCTACATATCCAGCCAATCCTGCTGTAAGAATGCCAATGCCAGAGATGATGGGGCATCCAAGATTTCTAGGTTTATGGATTTTGGGTAGCAGAGAAAATACCCCTGGTCAGGGCTATAGGGCTGTGTCTGTGTAGATTCATTCCTATGTTTCTTCAGGGAGTTTCTTGTATAGACAGAATCGTTTCTTTTGGTATTAGTTTGTAGGATCAGAGGATAGTGGCCTATAGAATGCAGTGTTGGACATTTGCGCAGCAGCTTCCTGTTCATAATCTGACTTATTTATGATGACAATGGCACCTTCTTTGTCAGCCTTTTGTGATGGGGTGCAGTCACAGAAGACCCTTTGGGGCTACTTCCCAGTGTACTGATAAAGCCACTGACACTTGCCACCTTGCTCTCTGGGGCTTCTCACCACCCTATTCTGCTGGGTCAGATCTCCTAGTCTCCCATAGCCAAGACACAGAGATGAGATCGCTGCCCCTGCTCCCCAAATGCAGACACTGAATCACTTCAAGTCTGAGGAGAATGTAGTTTCAGGCACAGCATCCAGGAAATCCACTCTCCAAATGGGATCAGAACCTCAAATAAATCATTCAGGCAAGCCCCCTTTGACAATGAAAGGAGGATGTACACATTGATTGCTACCCCAGGTAACAATTATTTACACCAGGTTTGATAGTAAATAAAAGTGATTTATTAAGTACAAACAGTAGGATTTAAGTGGTAACAATTGAAAACAGACACACAGCAAAGTAAATTATAAATTTAAAATAACAGAAAACATGTAGCTAGTTCAAACATATTAAAGCTTATTGCAAACTTACCCTTAAACTTTTCTTATTTCAGCTAAACCTCCAAGCCAGGGAAAATCTTTTTCCCCAGGGATCCAGGGGTCTTTGGTTTATTCTCTCAGGAGTGTCATGCCGGCCAAAGACCAAATAAACTTTGCATGTTAAATAGCCTTCCATTTGGGAATTTTTTGTTTCTACATTCTCCCCTTCAACGGAAAATTACCTGGTCAGACCCTACCATTCAGGGTTGTCATATGTCTTCCTAAGTCTAACCACTGCTTAGACTTAGAGAATAAAAGAGACTGTTTATAGGTGATTACCCAGAGTTAGGGCAAAGCTGGGCACCTTTGAAACCCACACCCTTTCTCTTTTACAAAGCCTCCAATTATTAAATGTTGCATTTGACATTATGTCTAATATCCAACAAGGAAGGGATTGAACTTTCCTCCAAAAGTCAACATATTAAACAGAAAACAAAAACCTTCAGAAACTCATGAAATAGAAAGCATGCTTCAATATAACTTAACATACTTTAATACAGTCCCTACGAACAAAACTGTCATATTCCACACAAAATGGAAATGAAATTGACTTCATTATGAAATATCATGGCTATCATTAAAAAACAGTTGAATAATCCATGAACTAAATCTCAAGAAATATCAACTTTAAAAAAAATAGGTTATCCATGTTTTCAACATTTTCACTAGGACAGTATTAAAGTATTTGAGGTATTACCTACTTAAAACAATTTTAATTCCATAAAAGATAGTAAGGTGACAGATAAATCAAAATTAGTTTTGTGGGACTAATAGCTACAACATTATTTTAATATTTTGGCCAACCACAAACCCACATTTCTGAAGAAAAATTCTTACTGAATTTCACTGATATGAAATGTAAAGTTGACATTCGCTTACAGAGTAGTTGTATTTTGATTCTACATCATGGCTATAGACATTACATGCCACCACCACTGCATTATACCAATTTTCTCATATGCTTTAACAAGCATGAATATGATTCAAAAAATATTAGCACCCAAGAAAATCACAGACAGATATTAAAACTAGTGTCCCTGATGCGATGAAATATACTATCACAAATCTCCCCACAAATTAATATTTCCTCACACATCACATCAATTACTTTTTACTGAATGACAAATTACTCCATTAGAAAAACTATTCTGCGACACTAGCTTATGTGTACCTAAGATACCTATTATATGTATTTTGAGGATTCCAGAAATTTCAATTATTAACATAACATGTACATTAATTACTTTCATTAGATATATACAGTGATGGTTTTAATATTCTTCCTATTCACATATGAAAGCACTTCATATTTGTTTTATTCTGTTCTATTTTTTTTAATTTTCAATCTCATAGATGAATAATTTACTTAATATTTTTAAATGTTTGCTCTCAATGCTCAAAAGAAATAATTGTACTTCCCTATTCTCTACTCCCTTAAGCAGCAAATAAGGATCAGAAAAAAGCAATGTGACTTTTCATTTGTCAAACATTCTCTGAATCATTGCATGGAGACACACACTAGAGAGATACTGAAATTACTGTAAAAGACAAAATGATCAATTATATAAATTTCCTAACCTTGCACTGTGCTCAGCAGACCTAATATTGATGAATGACATATGACTGGAGGAACAAAGTATTTTTAGAAGTGTCAGTTATGAAGTAAAGTTGTACAATCTGCCATTAGCTCTTGTTAATACCTCTGACATCACAAGGAAATGGCGCAAAGGTTAGCGTGCTGGGATGGTAAATGGAAAGGAAATAAGAAACTTTATTTTTTGTAGAACTCCCTTCGCTATTCACGTTACCAACAAGTAACAAAATTTAGACTCAATGTTTTAGTTGATGTAATTCACATCACAGAAAATCAATTATTACCTAAAAATGAGTATACATACCACTCCATAATATTAAGTATTAGACCTCTATTGTAGTAGTTTTTAAAATATTGGGAATCTCAGTAAATAAATTGAAGGGCTGTTGTTTTTTAATTGACCTATTAATTGAAAATAAAGCTGTCTCATTGAAAAATGCAGCCAAAAATAATAAAAACACTGAAAACCATGTTTTTCTAGTTCTGGAAGACAGAATTTTGCTTTCAGGAACAGACATGTTGTGTCTTCTGTTTTGACCAGGAGATTGTTTTTAGCTGTTTGCCCCTATTTTCCTGTCTAGATGCTTCAATTTCCTGATATGAAGAGGGGAAGAGACTCTGTCGGCTGTATATTTATAGATAAACAAGACCACTCTCTGCCAAACCTCTATAATTATGCTTCCAGCCAAGAAGACTCTGATACAGAGATGAAGCCTAGAGTGCATACTTCACCAATCCACTTGTTACCATAAACTCAGTACAATGGCTACAATACTGGTCTATATTCTAATCATCTCCGCATGACTACAGAGGCCTATAAACAGAAACCAGGAGACCTACAACCAGGACAAGAGTTCTCTTCTCTCAGCCAGGGAATAGCAGGTAGAGGCAACCACAGTGTCCCCCCTACTACTACCTTTATCCTGACATGATATGGATGACCAATTCATTCTGTGTCTTGTACAGACTGGGGTTTGGATGTGTGCAGTCTGGATAAAACTTCTGCTAAGTTAATACTGGTAGGTTTGGCAGAGGTGATATCCCTTAGCCATGGGAGACTGCACATCTTTGTTAACTCAGACTCTGAATTTGGTAATCTTTCTGGTCCTCATTTGCTTCTGGATATCCAGAAAATTGCAGTGATCTTTTATCTTTATGTACTCTTGGCCAAAATTTTTCTTCCAGATTCATAAATGTTATCCATCTTTTATTACCTCTCACTGGATTACGCCAATGTACTCTCTATGAGACTGCATGTTGAGACCACTGAAACACCAGCTAGTGCAGAGCGTGGCTTCCTGCTTTACAATTGATGTGTCTCATCAGTAAGGCTAGGATTTTGTCATGTTTATTTTTAGTAAAAGTCAAGGACAAGTCACAGGCAATAAAGAAAAATACATGGAAACGGAGACCCGTCTGTGACTTTTACTAAAAGTATCTGACAAAATGGGGAACTGAGGTACCCTATAGCTGCCTTGCGGCAGGTGCTGTGGTAATCTCAGAGCTGCAAGGTCCCCAAACCACAGCTTGGGCGTTGGACCTGCAAGGGCCCCAACCACCTGTGGCTCAGAGAGGTGGGGAGCCTCCATCTACAGCAGCTAGAAACTATGGGGTACCACTGCTATCTGCAATTCTAGGGCTCCCACTCCGCATGCAGCAACTGGGAGTTGCTGAGTTCTCCCACCATCCATGGTGGCTTAGAGCTCTGGGGTACCTCCACAGCCATGGCTGGGAATAGTAGGAGCCCCTAACCCTGCAGCAAGTGGGTGTTATGGGGGCTCCCCACTACTTTTGATTCTGGGGGTCCTCCACTTCTCCAGCAGCCAGGAGCTACAGGATATCCCACCACCCACGGCAACCAGGAGCTCAGGGGCTCCCCCTGCCACCCATAGAGCCCAGGAGCTCAGGTGCAGTATTACCCCACAGATCCCTGCCCCCACCAGCAGCAGGGGGCCCTGCAGCTCCTTGCTACCACAGTCTGAAGTCATGGAAGTCTCTGAAAGTCATGGAGTCTATGACTTCCGCAACCTATGCGACTAAACTATAGCCTTCAGCATCAGATGCCCTCCACATCACTCTGACTTAAAATGTCAAGTGTTAGTTTTGCTTATACAAACCTAAATTAATTGACTCCTGAATATCTCAATAGGTTACATTTCACTTCATATGATATTGTGGCAGGTGTGATGCAAACAGAAGGGAACTGGAGGGAGAACATATTAAGCAAGGCATCTCTTTGACCCTTAACTAGAACAATGAATGGAAGGAAAAGTTTGGTGGTAGAGCTTTTGAGTTGGCGAGGGGCCAGAAAGACTTTTTAGCCAGGTATCAGCCCGATTTTTCAAACTGTTAGTCTTTGAGAAGTGCTGCATGTATCCATTCCATTACTGGTATTTGTGCCCCAAGCACAACTAGCAGAAATGTTTCCATTAACAGTATCCATTGGGTCGATTTTAGCAGCCTGTGGCACTTATCTCATGATCTCAGTATAAGGGCCTGCCAACCTTTGATTTCTTCTTACCCACCAAAGAAGGGATGGAGGAAGGGTTTTGCAATGGATGTGTGTGTGATGTTGCACCCAATGTTCTTTATGAAATTACGCTTATGAGTAGGAATTTGAATATGCTTTCGCCAAAACACTACATATAACATACTTTAAATAGTTATAATCTGCTAAATGTGTATTCTTTTTTGTGTGCATGTATCATTTCTGCATTTGAAATTGGAAATATGAAGTATAAATCTGTTTAATAATCTAGACATGCTAACTGAGGGCCATTGGTAGTCTTCAAGGAGCTTAATTGCTCAGTACTCAGGTCAATGATCTTGCTTTTCCTGTAAGCCTGAGCTATGGTGGGTCCTGCCAAGACATGTGGCCAGGTCACCTGATGCTGCAGCTCATTTTGGATGCTATCCACTGGAGGTGTGTAAAGCTTAAACTGAACCCAAATGATGCCCACCTTTGGCAATAGGTAGATAAAGGTGGGAAACCAAAAAATAGGGGTTGTGTCCAGACTCCAGAACATCCTTGTTTATCATCTTACACAGCAGTGTTATTTCATAAGTGATATTATTCTGAAATAATACAGTCTGCATCTACCCTACAAGCAGTCATTTTGACATAATGTCAAAATAATGTCAAGCTGGAGGACTTCTTACTCCGACTCCTGTAACCCTCATTTTACGAGGAGTAAGGGAAGTTGGAAGAAGAGTGCTCACTCTCGGACTTCCTGCTGCGTAGACAGTGCCAAAAGCCAAAATAAGCTATGTTGAACTTAAGCTACACAATTGACTTAGCTCAATTTGCATAGTTTATTTCAGCTTTAGCCCTGCTATGTAGATGTACCCTATGATGGTTGCAGCAACCACCTGGAAATGAACATTAAGAAGGATCGGGCCCAAGTTGGAAAGGAGCTTGTAAAAAACAGATGAACAGAGGGACACAATGAAAAAAGACCAACGAATCAGCTACATAGAACTTTAATTTATGCTAAAATTCGACACGTTGTGAATGGGCCTTAATCGAGATGATAATTATCTTACACATTACAAAGATAGCCTCCGCACCTTTTGATATTCATAGTGACCCCAGATTACCACTTAACTGACTCTTACAGCAAGCAATTTCCTCCTTCCTTGTCACTCCCCCGCCCCTCGCCTTCACCTTCTGTTCTATGTACTGATTTGTCAGTTTGTCTTTTTTCATTGTATCCGTCTGTTATATAATGGTCATGCCAATTCACTTTCAGAATATGATCTGAAGAAGTGAGTCTGCCCTACGAACGCTCATCACCTAATAAACTATTTTGTTAGTCTTTTAAGTGTTACATAACTGCTTTTTTTTGTTTTACCGAGATCAGACTAACATGGCTACCTCTCTGTGACTATATATATTTTTGTTAGCCTCTAAGGTGCCACAGGACTACTTGTTTTTAAGGTTACAGATTAACACAGATACCCCTCTGAGATTCTTTACATAGGAAACATGTAAGCTTTGACAGGACTAAGTATAGCTACCAGGAAGGGACAGGATCTCTGATCTGGGGGTATACAGTCTCCAGACCCTTTAGGAGCCTGATCACAATGTCACGGGGAGAAAAAAACAAATGGTTGTCAAGCTTGGGATGAAAAGCTAATATGGCTGTCAGGATCTGCTACATCAGTACTGTAGGCACCTCATGGTCTGGTGGTGAACAGTGGACCAACACAGGTCTCACTCTGCCCTTGTGGCTTCTATCCTTTGGCTCCAGAGATTTTTTCTTAAATACCAGCAAGGAACAACAGAAAGGAACCAGCAAGGAACAAGCCTGGGAGCTTGAGGATGCAAGTAGCTCAGTCCTTCTGGATATGCAGTTTAAATTTGGCAACAATCCTTCCTATGAACTTCCCCCAGAAACCTGAGGTAGCTCGAGTGCCGGTTAATCAAAGGCACAGACCTGTTACATGCATTACAAGGTGTGAATTCTGGTAACTGGTGTGTGCGTTGGTATTGGGACTAAGGATGCTCCACTGTGTAAAATGGAATTGTGCTGTTTAAATTATCTAAAACTACTATAAAGTATCTAACAATTACTAAACTATTTACAGTGAACCCCAGATAGAGAACCACTAAGGAAAGAGATTTCCCTAAGTTACCAATGTTCCAGCAACCATGAAAGGCATTAAGAAGGAATTGAAGGAATTTATACTGATGTTAAGAGTGAGCAACACCAGAGGGTGCTAGAGCTGACCCAACATATGCTCCTAAGGGAAAAAATTCCAGCATTTGTACTTGGGAAGCACAAACACCTACACTGGAATGAACACGTGCAAGCACTAGAAGAAGAACTAGTATTTGAATTACATATATTTTAAATATATTGAAAGAAATAAAAAAAACAATTACATAGAAAAGTACTAACTATACATTACCTGCTTTAGGCCTCCTGGAAATGATTACCGAAACATTATACTAACAAACTAATAAGAATATAACAATGAATTGAATTTTGAAAAAATCTCAGCCTTGTATAGCAAAAAACAAATTATCAACAACTGAGGTCTACTAACTTGACGAAAAACTTTGAATAAATCAGTTTTGTGCCAATAAAAGACTTTTCTAACCTCTATACAGTATGTCTGTGACCGTTCATTTATTTGGCTCTCAGTCACTTCTGAGATACTGCATACAGGTTGCACCTCTAAAATCCGGGACTCTCTGGTCCAGCAACATCCATGATCCAAAAGGACCACGGATATTGCTGAAGCAAAGAACCCCGGCTGGCTAGGTTCAGGCGCTGGGCTGGTGGTGGGGAGCGCTGTACCAGCAGTATCAGAGCCAGTGTGGTAACCCCACCTTTGAGCACAGCCCCGCCTTTGAGCACAGCCCCAGTGGCAGCGGGGTGTGCAGCCCAGAGGCAGCAGGGCTGGCGGGGGGCTGGCAGCACTGTCCCTGCCAGGCTGGCATAGTGGAGACCTGCTCAGGTCCCAATGGTGTCAGACCAGGGAGGTCCCACCTGCAGATAAAAAAGAGAAGCCAGCTTGAGGATGTAACTGAAAGATGTGCAGAATTAAACCATGTGATTTGTGACTAAATCTTGCTATCAGAGATTAACGTGAAAGTGAGAAAAGACCTTTGAAGCATCACGTAAGAGTTCTGAAGTAAATATATTAGCTTACCTAATACATAAAATGGCTAGAATGAACCACATGATAAAATAATTTTGTCTAACTGATAGTAAAGTAAATGAAGAAACTACTTACTCCTTTTTTAATTCTAGGAACAGCTCTTGATCATATCACTGAAACCATATTTGAAGAGTTATATGGGCTCAACATCGATAGCAACAAATAAGAACACAGCAATCAAGAGAATTAGCTTTCTCTGATAAAACCTTAGCTGGTAAATTAATATAATCTGGAGTGGAAGGGAGTGAAGGGAGTGTTTCTGCAAGTGTCAAATTGACTGACTTGGATACCGAAGTTCTTTGTCTATACAAAGAACAATATTACTATAATCAGTCTTACATCCCTCTACCAATGTGCTTCATCAGAATTCAATCAATGCCCATTCATTCTTTGGCAGTCTTAAAAATGCCAACAGTAGTATCAATTATGATGGCAAATTTTGTAATGTGACTACCAGATCACCAGAAATTGAAGTCATATCACTAACCACACGTTCATTTTCTGTGAAACTACATTTTATTTTATCCTTAGGGGCATGCAATAAAAGATTGTACTGTCTAGCTTTGTCCTCCAAAACCTCTCCCTTTTTTCATCATTTAGCAAAGCCGTGCACATTTATTTCTCTAGTGTCAGAAACTGTTACCTCAAGGCTCTTAATGATTTGTTTTTCTTCTAAGAATGCCTTCCAAATTTGCTGATTTTCTTCTAGTATTGAGGTGCTTGGAACTATATTCAGTCTTTTTTATGGTGATGTGTTAAAGCCAGGCAGAGAGAGGCAAACAACTTTCCAATAGCCAGTTTGGTCGTAAGAAGAGGTGTTTAAGGTAATGCCATGTAACAATTTAAATGGGGCTAAAAGCAAGAATGCTTCTATGCTCTCTTTTCCTGCCTATAAATGCATAAAAGCGTCTAAGCACTTTATATAACTAAACATCCATCAGTGTCTTCTGATATTTTTACCTCCAGAATGAAAATGTTCAGTACTTCAACTTTAACTAAAGTAGCTTTCTAAGAAACGGCATAGTAAGTTATTTCATTCTCCTCAGAGTCAATTATATAGCTTCAATTTACTTTGCACCACAAACAAGCTACACTGGCTTCTATGCTCTCACTTTGGTCTCAAGTAAGACTTTAAAATCTCAGGAGTTCAAGTTTAAAACTTAATTTAATTTCTTCTCTGTGTGGATATTTTTGTTCTTAAATAAGAAGTGTTATACAATGACCAGACCACAGCTCAAAGCTGCCACCTCTAGGTACTGTATTAATGTTCTTTTGCAATAAGTTATGTTCCTGTTCAATTTCTTGAAGCTCTCAAAAGGTAAAACATCAAACTTTGTCCTACAATGGTTTTAAAATATTTTTTTAAATGTATAATTTGTTAAGATTGTTCAATTGAAATTCTTTCGTTTTGTCACATGTGGATACTTATTTGGCCCATATTACTTTCACAATTGATGGAATCACAACTGACCATGCAATAATCTGTTTTATATTGCTGGTTCACTGAATAATATCTTCTCAGCTGTGTGCCAACAGCTCTCATGATTATCATCATGAGCTGTATGTTCATACTGGTGTTGAAAAGATCCCTAAATTATCAACAAGTTCTTTAATTACACTAATTATTATCATCATGAGCTGTATGTTCATATTGGTGTTGAAAAGATCCCTAAACTATCTTTTATTACACTAATTATTAGGGGTAACTAATAATAATTATTATTAGATATCAGGTAACTGAATAGTCATGTAACCACATTAATTCTTAATACATGACTATTCTATAGTCCCCAAGGTGGGGCTGGCAGCCATTGCACCCCGGCATCACTCCCAGGGAGCCCTGTGCCATCCTGCACTGCTGCCTCTGTATCAGAGGCAGCAGTGCAGAGTGCCAGGCAGGAGCCAGGCTGCAAGGGGAGACAGTTTAAAAAACAGCTCCCCGCACAGACTGGCTGCCTGCCGCCCCACGTTGCTACCTCTGATACAGGAGTAGCACCCCGTGGTGGCAGCTGCCCCTGTCTGCAGGGGTCCGAGCTCCCCCTGGACAGAGGCTGCTGCAAGGGGCAAGAAGGAGGGAGATGGGGGGAAGCTGCTGTGAAGCAGCCTCTGTCTGCGGTGGCCCAGAATGGCTGTGGACAGAGGCTGGTTCAGCAGCAGCCCCTGTTTGCGGGGGTCCAAGCAGCCTGCAGACAGAGGCTGCTGCAGGGGGAAGGGGAGGGAATGATTGAGGCAGCAGTACGGGGAGGGGCAGGAGGCATTGCGGAACCAGTGCTGGGGGAAAACAGTTCTTAAGCCGGCTGCTCCCAGCACTGCCTCCTGCTTCCCCCTTCCCGCCTCTGATACCGAGGCAGCAAGAGGGCAGAATACATGTAGTTGACAAGATTAACCGATAAGAGTAGGCTTACTGATTAATCATACAGTTGACTACACATTGACTTCCCTAGTAATTATTGCTTTCTAAAATTTTCTAATTACTGCTGGTAAAATAATATTTAAAATAGATGCAGACTGATCTGAAATACCCCAAGAAAAAGTATTCCTAGAGTGAAATTTAAAAGGTTTAAATTATTTAAGAATTTATTAAATCTCATATTACTAGAGTAGTCACTATCTAAAACAGTGGTGGACAAATGCACCTTCTCTCTGTCCCCTTCTCCTATGTCTCTTGCCCCTTGAGTCAGCCACTTACTCCCTCCCCCTTCCCCCCCCCCAGCAATTTCAGAGCATCATGAATTGGCTAATTCATGGCCCTTCAAGCTCTGGAGGGAAGAGGACAAGCAGCGATGTGGTGCAAATAAGTGGATTCATGGCACACTGAAAGCACTGGGAGGGAGGGGAAGGAGAAGTAAGTGCAGGGCTCCAGTGCCCCAGTATGTGAGAGATATGGGGGAAGGGAGCACAGAAGGGATACGCTGGTGGCCTGCATGTTGCCCACTATTGGATTTCAATCTTGCAGCCCACTGACACAAAGGAGGGCTACTCACACAACCCACTCACTAGCCTTAGCTGCCCATTACTGATCTAAAAATTCACATTGGCCAACAGCAGTGATGATAGGGGATAATGGTTAGAAAGTTTTGACTTAAAAATAAAACATTTACTGAAGTTGTCTTATGCCAACTGAACTGGGAACACTTCTGTATATCAGGGTCTAAATTCAAGGTTCTTTGTTTCCTCCTCAAGAGCCAATGAGACTGCTAACACTGAAAACTTTTAAGAATTACACTATATTCCCTAAGTACCATGATACTTTAAAAGCAGGAGATGTCTCAAACTATAGCCCAAGAAAAATTATTTTAAAATTGTGTTCATTTGTAAGTATCAACTGTGCATCTCTACTAATGTAAACATGAATTTGCCTTCAAGAAATTACCACAACAGCTTTCATCTCTGGGACTTAGTTCATTTATTTCCCAGGGATTCTGATATTAAAGCAAGATTAACATTTCACCTATAAAATCTTACAGTACATAAGACTACTAAAATTGCACTTTTTGTTTGGCAATACAGTTATGGCCTGCACGTGCTAACAAAATTACAGTGAAATCAAAATTAGTAAATGAACAAAAGTGTACGACTCATGTTAACAGTTCAAATTGCACAAAACCATAAACTCCTTTTCTGTACTACTTCACTCAGGGCCAGCTTGAAAACTCAGATATTCTCTACATTAAGAAATGGTACAAGAGTCTTTCTAAGTAAGGCCTGAAGAAGCTTATGACACAAGTGTGTAAAGAAACTAAAAATGAGATTATTCTCACAGTTTAAAATTAGAGCTAATCACATTCAATTTCAGATTGTCATTTACACAATAGATGATCACTAACATTGAGCACACAAGAATGAAATAAATATTAAAAGAATCCCAACCTGATATAAAGCAAGACTGTGTCCATATCTCTGGAGAGGTCCTTTTGATACAGGTACTACATTCCATATGTTGCTATCTAAATTATAGCTAAAACACAAGCAGAAAAATAAACATTTTATTCTCTGGAATGAAATGTTGGCTTTGTATATTTTTGGACATGTAATTTTCTTGCATTATACTTACTAGACATAAAATCCCTATTTTTCAGAATGATTTACCTTGTTTTGGGCTTCAACATGTGGAATTGTGAAACTTAAATGTCATTTTATAGGCATATACCATATGCTACAAGTAAAATTGCTAGGATCCATTTGGCCAACTCTAGATTTCATGATTCATATCCAGCTTATTAATGCATACAAATGTGTTTAATAGTATGGTTACAGTAGTACAATTACATTATTGTTACACAAGTTAACATATGGTTTAAAACATACAGCATGTCTATCAAAAAAGGTGGGGCAATGAGACTTCATTCTTTGTTTCCATCCAAAAGGAAAGTTACCTGAAGTCACAGTTCCTTTCCTCATTTTACCAACCATGCCAGAACTTAATAAGGTCTCCCGCAGTATTCTTGCCAGAAAGTTTAAAAAGTATGGATTGGATAAACTATAAAGTGGATAGAAAGCTGGCTAGATTGTCAGGTTCAACAACTCAATGTCTGGTTGGTGGTCAGTATCAAGCGGAGTGCCCCAAGGGTTGGTTCTGTGGCCAGTTTTGTTCAACATCTTTACTAATGACCTCGATGGTAAAATGGATTGCACCTTCAGCAAGTTCGCAGATGACACGAAGCTAGGGGAAGAGGTAGATACACTGGAGGGTAGGGTTAGGGTCCAGACTGACCTAAACAAATTGGAGGTCTGGCCCAAAACAAATCTGATGAGGTTCAACAAGGACGAGTGCAGAGTCTTGCACTTGGAAAAGAAGAATCCCAAGCACTGCTACAGGTTGGGGGCCAAATGGCTAAGCAGCAGTTTGGCAGAAAAGGACCTAGGAATTACAGTGGATGAGAAGCTGGATATGAGTCAACAGCGTGCCCTTTATAACCAAGAAGGCTAATGGCATATAGGAGTGCAACTGTAAATGCATTGCCAGCAGATCTAGAGAAATGATTATTCCACTTTATTTGACACTGGTAAGGCCATATCTGGAGTACTGCATCCAATTCTGCCCCCTCTCCATTACAGAAAGGATGTGGACACATTGGAGACAATCCAGTGGAGGGCAACAAAAATGATTAGGGGACTGGAGTACAGCTGGAGCCTGAGGGATTTGGGCTTATTTAATATACAGAAGAGAAGAGTGAGGGAGGATTTGATAGCAGCCTTCAGTTACTTGAAGCGGGGTTCAAAGAGAGTGGAGAGAGACTGTTCTCTGGGGTGACAGATGACAGAAAGAGAAGCAATGGTCTCAAGATGCAGTGAGGGAGGTCTAGGCTGGATATTAGGAAAAACTATTTCATTGGGAGGGTGCACTATTTCACTGGGTTATCTAGGGAAGGGGGTGGAATCTCCATCTCTAGAGGTTTTAAAGTCCCGGTTTGACAAAGCCTTGGCTGGGATGATTTAGTTGGGATCAGTCCTGCTTTTAGCAGGGCAGTTGGACTCAATGACTTCCTGAGGTCTCTTCCAACCCTATGATTCTATGATTCTAATGCAATCTCAATCTAAAACTGATGTGCAGTGCTGATGTGCACTGTTAAATAGCTAAGGTATTCTACCTAAGAGGTATTTTTAGTAATGAAATGAAGCAATTACTTTGTCAGATTTTATGGTCCAGCCAATAAACTGTGGGAAATGAAGGAGACACTTGGAGGAGCAGCTTTAAGCCACTTTGCTTTCTAGCTTTTCTGCTAACGGTGACTAAATTTTATATCAGCTGCTGAAGGACCAATTTTAGGCTTACTTTGTGCCAACAGAGCAGAACAAAATAGTCTCAGCACACTGGGTTATTGTGCCCATATTTTGTCAAAAGCTTTGAGATGAACATTGCCATAAGTGTACTATATTTTTACTCAATTTTCCAAATTCCCTTAATACGCTGCTTTTGCCAAGAAAATTCCTCTTTCTTGGTCAAACAGCTTTCATTTATTTCAAGAAATCCTGAACCATTGTTTTAAGCATATATATCTTGCTAAGACAGGTGAATAAAGTTATAATTTGATTCTAATTAGCACTCCCACCAGTTGTTAAGTAGTCTTTCCTTCCTCTCTGTGAAAACAGCAAAGAAATCACTTCCAATTTCAATTGTGGAACCACAATCCTCTTTTTATTATTTCAAGCAAACATCAGCATCAAGAAGAACTAGCATCTGGAAAGCGATACGTTTTTACATATCCTTGTGATCAGTTCATGTCATTCTTGGTAAACAATGAATTATAAAATATTATAAATATTCTAATTTAAACATATTAATCACCAATATCAATATTGAACAAACAAAAGGGACAAATTCTGCTCTGAGTGATGCATGCACAGAGTAACCCTATCAACTTTATTTCCAAGGCAGAATTTGGACCACAGTATTTAACTTTAGTCCTAGAATCTCACATTATTTATTTTAGTATTTTAATTTCTCTTCCTCATGCCCTCACTCTGTCCATCCCTAACCATGTTGTCCAATTGTATTAATACATTTCTATTTTTAACCCCAAAATCTTACTACTGAACTGTGAAATTCCCACTCCTGGTGAATTGCAAAATGTCTGATGAGCAAGTCAGAGTGCATTCTGTATTCCAGGAAGATAGGCTACACACATGAGTATCTGGTAGCCGAAGTAACAATTCCAGAGACTGATCACCTCTGCACATAATGCAGATGATTCTCACCCCTCCCTATTTATTGATATAAAAAATCATAGTTGTTTTGTGTGACATGATGAGAACATTATCCATGTGAAAGGGATGAAAGAACTGACATACTTTTTTGACAGCTTGAAGTTCCAGGCTGCTCTTCTATAGGGTGGGATCATCTCTGCCCACTGTGGCCACATGAAATTTGAGTATGTAGTGGAAGCAACTGAGGTGCCAGAGATTGAGGATTGGTCTCCACCCCATTTTCTTCTTGTGAATTAAGTAAAATCCTGTTCCCTGATATTCCAGGGGAACACATTCTTTCACTCTGTTCAAAATATTCCCTCATATCATAAGAAACAGAAGTTTCAGGTAAGGAATCAAATTTTAGTTTACTTCAAAAGTTTTGTTTACAAAGATGTATAGCATAATCACGGGTTAGGGTTAACATTACCAGACACAAGCATTCATAAATCATGCCACAGAAAATAACGAGATCTTAAAATTAATAAATTAGGGATCCCTTTTCCTTTTACTTATTTTGGATTTTTGAGGCAATGGGATGACATTTTTAACCTTTTCCCTGCAACCAGACAGGCCAGAAATGTATGTTTGTTTTGTTTTGTTAAGCTGAATTTCTCACATAATCACTTGACTCCAGAAGTTGGGTATTAAGAAAAACATCAAATATCACAAGACTTGAAATAAAATGATCAGAGTTAGCAAAATAGGTCTCACTATAATTTCTTATTGGCCAATTACTTTTTTTTCCCTCATTAACATCTGATGTTGTAAACCACCGCTTCTTAGTCCAAGTAGTATTGGCTCCATCCTATGTAGTGCTGAGAACTTTCTGTGTGGTTGACCTTAATTAACATTAACTTCAGTGGGAATTGAGGGCAGTCAGCACTTAACATAATGAGTCTGCTGTGAGTGGAAAAGGGATAAGGAGAACAAAAAGACAAAACTTGGAAAGAAGGGATATAGCACAAGATACTAAAGAGGCAGACAGGGATTTGGGATAGATTACAAAAGAGAGAAGAGGGCAAAGAAAGCCAGGCAAAATTGGTGAAAGGAGATATTTGCCAACTTAATTATTTTATTTGCATGTTACAGCTATCACTCCACCCCACCTCTGATTTTTTTTTTCCTATTTAGATTGTAAACTCTTCAGAGAAGCAACTTATCTTTCTTAGAGAACTTTGGAAAGCTATATAAATAGTAAAATATCAAGTCAATTAACATTAATTATAAGAAGTCTAGTATAATATAACTAATATTGTAAAGAGCATTCCAGGTATAATATTTACAAACAATACATTCAAGTTTATTTGTCACACTGCAAGTATAAATAGATCTTTCATGCAAATGTAGAACAATAATTTAATAGAATGTTATTTACTTAGCAAAAATCAAGTCCACAAAGACTAACAAAGGGGGAAACCACTTACTTTAATACCATTTGGAATGAACTGTAGTTAAAGGTATATCCTCCAATCACCCACATAAATTTTCCATGTAGAACAGCCTTATGAGAAGCTCGGCCTACAGAAGGACTAAATGGCTTTACATTTGGTAGAATCCAGTAAGACTCCGTGGAAGGGACATTTAGAGAACAATCAGGGCCTGTTTACAAACAAATGTGTAAGTTATACAGTGTGTTAGGCAAAGATATTAAAAGCTCTACAATGTAAAAATTAGAAAGGTTTAATTACAGCTGTCACAAGATTGCTCATTTTGACAGTATGCTGATTTTTATGTTTCACAGCAAGTTACAGCATAGTTTAGATAACAAGGAAAGCCACTAACATTAAATCTGTTACATTTGCTCAAGTAATAAAAGAAAGAATTCGGCACAAGTCACAAAATGAAAGGAAGACATCAATTTTTCAGATACTATTTAGTCATAAAAAGGTAGCAAAGGGTATACTTATACATTATAGGGATGTAAAATGTCATTTAATCAGTTAACGGTTTAAACTTTACATTTAAACGGTTAACTGCTTAAACTGGATCCCATGGGCGGTTCCCCCACCCATGGCATGGTGCAGTGAGCCTGGCCAGACTAGAAACATCCCACTCCCACCTATGGTAATGTATTAGGGACGTCACCAGTTAATCTTTACTGGATGATGCTTACCAGTTACCGGTAAACCATCAGCCTGGCCATGCTGGAGCTCTCCCCTTCCTGACATGGGAGGCAGCCTGCTCCAGCCTGGCCAGTCCCAGTGCACTGCAGGCTGCTCTGGCTAGGTTGGGGTGGCTACAGGCGGGGGGCTGATCGGTACGGGCCAGGCCAGGCCAGCGTCACTGCGCTGCAGGCAGGGGTATACTCCAGCCAGGCCCACCACGCCATGGACAGGTGGGGAACTACTCCAGCACTCCACCTGCTGCACAGTGTGATGGGCCCCACCAGGCTGGAGCACCCCCAACCACAGCGTGGCAGGCCTGACTGCTGAGTAACTGGTAATCATCACCCAGTAAACATTAACCAGTCAGCAGTGTTCCCTCTAAGCTGCGCACCAGCAGCAGCAGCAGCAGCAGCAGCAGCACAGCTTCACAGGTGATTAATCAGCCCCGCCCAGCCAGAGGCTCAGGACTCTGTGCAGGGAGATGACTGGGTGAGGCTGATTAATCACCCCGTGCTGCCCAGCAGCTTAGAGGAAACACTGCTGGTGACATCCCTAATACATTAGCATTGGAGAAAAATCATATTGCTATTTGATCTAACCTGGATAAATTTATATCAAAGTGCATAACACTATGGTACATTAAGATACTGTATATATTATAGTATGTGACATCTGGGGAAACAAAAGTTAGTGTTTGCCAATGCCATATTGCACATGTTTTTGAGTGGAAAATGCAGCACAGAGTGCTTTATGAAAAGAACAGAGATGAATATAAAACATTTTATAGATCATTCTATAGAGCTGCCAAAAGCAACATTCAAAAACCTACTGTTTTTGCAGGAAAAAAACACCTTACTCTAACATTTGGCAGCTGTTTATTGCAAAAGAAATTTGTTGTTGAATGACAAGCATTTTAAGACCACCCACAGGAAAAGATGTTTATAATCACAGATGTGAATTCATTTTTGTTGGGTTTTTTTAAGATTTGATGTTCTATAGGCAAGAGGAAACTTTAAAATGTTAATGTTTCAAGACTAAGTATGATTAGGGCTTTGCTAGAAAGGTGACAGTTTGAATTATTCACCTTATGTCAGCTATTGTCCATACTGACTGACTTTGTTTTTCTTTTTGTATAGGGAACATTGAATTATTGGATGGTCCTGGGTGTCCTATTCTGGTGTTGGTGTTACCAGTCATGCAGTACAACCTTTGTTGTAAAAAGTGATGCAGGTAGACATTTCAGGACAGTTAAATTATTAAACCGCTTGGATTCTAAAAGAAAAGTGATAAGTCTCTCCAAGATGGATAGTTTAGAGATAAAGCTTTATTCCAAGCTGTAACGCCGTGCACACTGCGATAGTCAACTCGGGCCATTTATTCGTACCCCACCATACCGCCTCCCCGGCGGATACCCATGTCTGACCCGCGAAACAGTTTCAGTTTGGTGCTGCAGTCTCCCTGCGGTTGTTCCGGTTGGCCCTCAGCGTAGGGGAGAGGGGGTCCGGCCCGCCTCTCACGGACCCCAGCCCAGGGCTCCTGGCGACACGGATCTCCAGTGATCCGGTCCGGCTGGCGGGGCTTCCCGCCGTAACACGCCAGCCCGCGGGCTGTCAGGGAGCCCTGCCCTGGGCTGCTTCCTCTCCCCTTACCTAAACCGGTCTTTCCCCGGCGTCCCAGCCGTTCGCCCCATCCCCGCATGGGGCTTGACAGCCCACTGCTTCCCGCGGTGCCCCCTAGCTCGTGGGGAGCCGTGAGTCCTTCCCCCCAGCTCGGCCACCGGGCTGTTGTCTCCCAGCCCCGCGCTCGTTCGCTCCCTTCCCCGCCGCCCCTCTCGGGGAGGCCAGTCGCCCATTTTAAACCCCGGTGCCGGAGTGACGTCACGCCACCATCACTCCCCCTCCGCCCTCCTGGCGCACGGCGACGGGGTGTTACATCACACCCCGTCGCCCTCCCCTGGCTTCCCCTCCTCTCCTCCCTACCGCTGCCGAGCACGCCGGGCAAAGTGTCCAGCGGCCGCTCAGGCTCCCGTCTCCAGCCGGCGTAGGGCCGGGGATGGAGCTCATTCACCGCACTCTGTCCCCTGCCATCTGGGTCCGCGCGGTGCTGGCCCTCGCCCAACCGCCCCGCGCCCCATACAGGACCTTCACGGGCGGCGGTTCCGTGCGGGGCAGCCGTGCCCCGTCACACAAGCCATAAGAAATTACTGAATCCCTACCCAGGGCAAAGGCTGCTGAGGTTGCTCTGGTGTAGCTCTCTCTACTTCTATGGGAACAGAGTTCTAGCTTTCTAAAGATTGGTCTGCATACAAAGTGACATACAACTGGAGGTTCACCAGTCTGTTAAGAGTACGAATTAGAGGGGACATTTAGTTAAAGGAGAGCTCTACGAAGTAGACATCACTTCCTTGAAAAGGACTACTTTAAAGTACAGTCTATTAAACCAGGAAAATAAAACTAATGTATTTATATTCATTCTATTTCAATAAAGTGTCTTCTTTTAGTTATGGAACAGAGCCTCAGTTACCCAGAACCTGGACAAGACACATGAGAATTCTTGATAAGAGATAAGGGTAGACCACTGGCTACCATCTCCAAAGCAGGCTGACTTTGCAGGAATTCAGTGCATTAATGCAAGACAGCCTGATTTGAAGTCAGCATTCAGGGATTTCCCTCCACTATAACACTTTCCGTATCCCTAATAATTGCAGGTAATAGGGGTTCTATTGATTAAGAAATTAAATAAACATCATTATTGGCCTACAGAAAAATATATTCCAATACCACCTGCTTTTAACATAGAAAGTAACTTTGCTTTTAAGACTGGTATCTTTAAATGTTTGAAAAATATTGATTCTAACAATTCTCTTTGGATTCTTCCTTTTCTTTCACTTTAAGATGTTTTGAAATTCTAATTCAGTGAGCAATGTGTAGTTGTGATATAAATGTAGAAAAGGGGATTAATCATTCAATTCTAATTAGAGTTAGGAAACTTATCCAATTACAAATATGAACAATAGTTCGGATAACAAAGACATTGAGCCTGTCATTTTTAATTGCTTACATTAAGCCATGACAAAAAAAAATTCTACATGCTACCGTACTAGCAGAGAAACACATGCTAAAATTTCAGGGCTTTATCTTGCAAATTGCAGTAAGTGTTGTTTTACTAGCATGCATCCAGAATGGGATCCTCTCCTTCCACCAACTCCTCCCAGGCCCTGTGCTGCCTCATTTCTCCTGGCTGGGATTTGGACTGACATGACTGAACCATCATTATATCTACCATAATCAAATATATAAAGCTATGCATTTCTGAGAATCTAATGTGTGTATTAAACAGTTGGCTCATAGGGGATGTTGGTTTATAAGTAAATGTTTGAGTTATTCTTACTCCAGAGGTCAGAAGAAAGCAACCTTCTACTACATGTGAAACAGTCAACCTTTTGGCTTAACAACTCTGCATTTTACATGTGAGGAGTTTTCCCCTTACATAAACAAGTGTTCACTCTTTGCTATACCTAAACATTTCCAAATTAGATTATGTACTGTGATTTTGAAAGTGCCAATACAACTGTGTTGATTCTCTTGTACAACTTCCAAAATGGCTGAATGGATGGTTTCATGGTTTTTAAAGAGATGTTTTTAAAAAAAGTTGCTCTCAGGCTGGTGCCTTGTATGTCAACTTTCAGCTTCAAGCCAATATTTTCCAGACAAGTTGTAAACTGTGGATTATAACAGAACTGCTACTAGGTGCCATTAAAATCAATAACTACACATAGGCTACGTCCAGACTGCCGCTTTTTAATTGGAAAAAGGTACGCAAATTGTGCTCCAAAATTTGTGTACCTTTTTCTGATTGCTTTTTCGAAAGAGGCTTTTCTGAAATTTGGCCCATCTACACTGGGCCAAATTTCGGGAAAACCTCCCCTTTCGGAAGAGCCCTTCTTCCTCATGACACGAGGAAGACCGGACTTCCAAAAGAGCGCCTCTGCTCTTCCGCAAAAAATGTTGGAAGAGCAGATGCATTCCCTGGACATAGTCTAGACAGAGTTCCATAGTCTAGACTTAGCCATACAAATTAAACATACAGTAAAAAAGAATATGCTTTTATAGCAGAGGAAATAACCCTTGCAAGAATACAATGTCTTTTCTGCTCTAGTACCTAAGTGTCAGAATGGCTAAGTCAATAACCTGTTTAGATCTAAATCTGAGGACTAGGGGTTCAAGCCTTACATAAAGACTTAATCTTGTCCCGAATCCATCATTATAACATCATCAATAATCTACTGTGTACATCTTTTTTTATGGCAATATTAAGCAAAAATCACATGTCAAAATTCAATGCGTGTCCAGGTGCAGAATTATTTCAGTCTTAACATTGTAACAGAATGTTTCCGGGATCCAACTTTCTGTCCCAAGGTGTGATGGGGTGACGCAACCCCGCACTGATCGGCCCCCCCCCCCGGGGGGGCAGAGAGGAGCGGACCGGCTTTCCTCACCGCGGGGGAAGCCGCGGCAGCAGCTGGAGCGCGCCGCCCAGCTGGCGGCTTGGCCGGCGCTCCAGCTGATGCGCTGGGGGAGGCTTCCCCCGCCCCGGGAGAGACCGCGGCGGCAGCGGGCGCGCACTGCATGGACAGCGGCTTGGCTGGCACCCCCACTGACACCCCGGGGGAGGCTCCGACAAACGCGGGCGTCGGCGCCGGGAAAGACGCTGGGGGCGGGGTCAGCAGGAAGGGGGGGAGGAGCCGACTTGGCAGACACCGGCGCAGGTGTCTTAGGAGAAGGCGCGGCCGGACCCTGGGGAGCAAGGAGCGGCATCCTCCACAGCATAAAGGGGGCAGGGATACTAGTACAGGAGAGGCCGGCCAGAGCAACAGATGAAGGGGCTCCGGGCCTCTGGAAAGAAGCAGACGGGACACCCGGGTGAGCAGGGGTGAGGAAGTAGTCCAGGGCGGACGCACATCGGATGCCCGTGGGCTGATGAGTTGCGGCACGTAGCCCCATCAGCCAGGTGAGGGGAGAGCGGATATTCTCCCCCCACCTTAGGGCCCTGGGCTGGGGTCTGGAGAGAGGGAGGGCCCGGACTCCCCTCACTCCCCGCTCGGAAGCCAGGGAAAGGGACATTCTCACGATCCGGAAGGGCGGGTCAAGGGGAAGGAAGGAAACAGAGGCAGAGAAGGAGGACTGGAGGACGTGATCGAGGCACCCCTTGACACAAGGAAATATACTGGATTCATAAATATTTAAGGCAAGAGGGGACCATTATGATTATCTAGGTTGATCCGTATTCACTGACTAACGTGTAAGTGAGATTGCAATGGCTTATGCCCATTTAACCTCTATATACAAATACCTAAATCATGCTTTTACCATCAAAAGTCTATTCTGGGGTTTTGGTGGTGGTGGTGAATGATTACATTTTATGCTATTAAGTACTTGCATTTTTTCAGGGGAGTTGTCAAAATAACTCACACAATTTATATTAAAAGAAAAGTGTCAATTTGTTTAGGCCCAAATTCTAATGGCCCATAAAATTATTACGATCTAATGAGAAATGTCATAGATTTTAAGTATCAATTTTAATGTATACTTGAAATCCACAACTTGTTTGTAAATATATTTTAAAAACCAAAACTGTTTTCCTGGAATCACAAGAACATAATATATGTGAACTCCACTATCTACTGTAATTCTGTTCACAAAGCCATTAATACTTGTTGATATCAGCAGCAATGTTCTCTCTCAGACAAAGGAATAAACAAAGATAAAAAGACTAATGCCTGACTAAAAACATAAAGTAAATCTTTGCCAGTTAGGGAAGGATCCATGGACAAGGGAGAAAAAGGTTATATCACACACACCTCTCTTTCCCCCCCCCCACCCCCACACACACACACCCACACACACACCCCTCTCTTTCCACAGAAGACCGAACAAGAAGCAATAGATTCAATCTACAGAATTGCAGATTTAGGTTTTTGACTGCACTGCTAACAGAATGACAAAAATTTTGTCATTCTGTTAGCAGTGCAGTCAAAACCTACATTTTTGTCATTCATAGGTGCTTAACCTGCCCCCACCCCACCCCCAAATAAAAAAAGGCAAAAGTTTTGCCCGTGGTAAATGGTACTGTAACCAGCTTGCTATCCACTGGAGTGCTCTCCAGCCAACAATGCAAACCCTGCTCATAAGGAAGTGGAAATATTTTGTCAGCGAAAGTGGAGAGTTTACACTGCTTGACGTGTCACAAAAAACTGAGCAGTGCAGACAAAGCCTAATTTAATCCTAAAAAAAACAGACTGCTAGAGAGCTCTTACTCTGGAGGTTTTCAAAGGATGGACAGCCAGCCTTGGTTGATTTTGACACAACAAATCCTGTATGTTGCCAGGGGATTAGGCTATATGACCTTTGAAGTCCCTTCTGACCCTATGATTCTATGATTCCATGAAAAATAAGACTCCCCAGTCCACCGACATTCCCATCCCTCAGTCTCAGCAGCACCTTTCCCTTTAACACTTGCCATGGAGAATGAAAAAGCAAACTGGAGTTGTTAACTCATGTACTACTTCAATTCTATCCAAAATTAATATGAACTATCTCTTAAAAACAACCTCATTGATATTTTATACAAGATAATTATGACAAGTAAATTATCTATACATATTATATTATCCTCTGTGGAAAAACTGAAAAAGGGGATAAGTTATTGAAACACTCATCAGGGTAAAAATTCACACACAATTGCCAGGGAAATATCATCTGTATAGTCTCAGCTGAACATAAATTGTCAATTTTACTGACTATATAACAAATGGATCATGTTTGCTCGTACACAAATTATACTCTATTTCTTAAATGCTGTACAAGTTAACTTACTATCTTTTCTTTTTCTTTGTAGCCAAAAAAGATTAATGAGTTCTAATGAAAGAGTAACCAATTCTAGTAAATTTTATTTTATGCATTAGTACACATACTCCAACAGAAGTCTGACCTCACCTGGACAGTTTCAGCAAAGAACTTCAGCCATGTTTAACTTTAAGATGAAAATTAATGGCACTACTCACGTGCTTAAAATTAAACCATGTTTAAGTGCATAATTGATTAGAGGAGGCCTTCCATGCTTACAGTTCAGTATCTGTTTAAGTGCTTTGCTGAGAAAAGGCCAAGAGTCAGATAACTAAAATACATTTACATCTTTATTAATTTTACCAACGTGGCTCAGAAATATAGTGGTCAACAGTGACACCAAGTGGCAAACACTAACAAAAATACACAAAACATTACTATGAAAACTAATAGTTAACGCATTTAAGAAAAATAAATTGTACTGCTCATAGCATGTTATGTACAATGAGATTTATGTACTCAAATGCTCAAAGCTAGAAGTACATGAAGCCTACAATTATCCCATGATCAACAATTTTAAAAAAATCTCACGCATAATACCTTTCTTTCAAGCACATTTTATTATTCTAAATCTAAAGCCACGAATACAACATAGGTGTCGGACTGTATATATGAGGAATTTATAACAATAAAAAATACAGAGATACAATTAAATGTATTTGTATTGTAATATCACTTAAAGAACAGGCACTTTTGCATGGTAGAACAGTTTGTCCTATTTCCTTCCCCAGACTTCGTAATCTGGGCCATAAAGGTAGTGATGACAAAATGCCAAACATGGGTCTTATTTAAACAGTATCTATGCTATGGAAACTTCAAAAAAACCCAAATATATTTATTTTGTCTGAAATATAGCGCAATAGCTGCAAAATGGTAAAAATACACGTGATCTTTTTTCTTGTTTTTTTAATTAGATTTCTCTCCTATCCTTCTAACATATCACTTGGTCCATGAGAAAGGAGATTTTTACTTTCTAAGGACGAACTGGAAATCAATTACATGATATTCATGGCAGAAAAATATTCCATATGTTTAAAATAGTAATTTACTCAAATATGCAACATTAGAGACGGAATCTAATTTCTATTTATTGAAAAAGTTTCATGAATTGCCAAAGTGGCAATCTGATTCCACAGTTCAAGTCCTCAAATCAATTTCCACCTAATGAGAAAACAGTTTCTATAGTCTTAGACCTTAATCTGTTCCTTAGGGACTACTGGGAAAACAAAAATATTGACTTGTTCAATATAGGTTTCTAAGCTCTGTTGTTCATATGAACAGTAGGAATAAATTTAGTTAATCCTTATATCCCAAAGGTTTCGTATTTATTAGTTTCTTATTGTTTTTCATGTCATCTTACTGGAATCAAAATACATACATTTTATATTATGTATTTTGACAACACTAATTATAAATTATTACTGTATTTTCTAAGATTCTCAAATACATCCCCCAATTATGTCATTATCAAAATGGGTACAATAAAAGATATCATACACCACAATGAATTTGTCTACACAGCAACATCATTTCAAAACAACTAGTGTTATTTCGAAATAACTTAGTCTGCGTCTACACAGCAAGCAGTTATTTTGAAATAATGTTGAAATACTGTCAAGCTGAAGGACTTCTTACTGCGACTCCTGTAACCCTCATTATACAAGGAGTAAGGGAAGTCGGAGGAAGAGTGCTCTATTTCAAAGTAAGTGCTGTGTAGATGCTCCCAATTTTGAAATAAACTACACAATTGACGTAAACTCAATCTGCATATCTTATTTTGAAGGCCCATACCTGCTTTTTTGTTGTAGGAACTGGGGTTTTATCTAAAGCTTCCGTTTTGTCTTGAAGGGGTTGTATCTTCCCATTCCCTACCAGATATTCCAGATACTTGGTCTGCTGCATGCCAAATTTGCATTTCTTGGGGTTTACAGTGAGCCCCGCTTCTCTCAATGCCCGCAGAATGGTTATTACGTGGGTCAGGTGTAACCTCCAGTCTTCACTAAAAATGACCACGTCATCTAAATAGGCTACTGAGAATTGTCCACAATGTCACAACACCTGGTCCATTAGGTGCTGGAAAGTGGTTGGTGCCCCATGGAGTCTGAAGGGCATAGTTACAAACTGAAAGAGTCCTAGTGGGGTGGTGAAGACTGTCTTCTCTTGCGAGTCCTCTGTAAGGGGTATTTGCCAATAGCCTTTAGTTAAGTCTAAAGTGGTGATATATCATGCTTTCCCAAGCCGGTCCAAGGTTCGTCCACCCGTGGCATTGGATACGCATAAAACAGTGAGACCGCATTTACCACTCTGAAGTCAACACAGAAACAGATGGTGCCGTCGGGTTTCAGTACAGGAAACACTGGACTGCACCAAGGGCTTTGGGATTCTTCAGTAACCCCAAATCTAACATGGCCTGAACCTCCTGTTCTAGGGCCCCTCAGAGCTTTTCAGGAACTCGATAGGTCCTGTGTTGGCGTTTAGCTGCCTGAGTTGTCCGTATCTGGTGTGCTACTAGATGGGTTTGCCCCAGTCATGAGGAGAAGAGGTCTTTGAAATGTTCCAGTAGGTTCCTGGACTGCCTCTGCAACCGTGGAGGTAGGCAGTCTGCGATGGGTACTGCTGAGGATTGCACGTCTGGGCCTAAATCCTCTGGTACTTCTTGGGGGGCTATGAACCGGGCATCTTGTGCTCACCAGGGTTTTAATAGATTCACGTGAAAAATCTGTCTCTCCTTTTTCTTGTCGGGACAATGGATTTCATAGTCCACCTCTCCTACTTGGCACATAACTTCATAAGGGCCCTGCCATTTGTCAAAGAGTTTATTCTCAGAGCTGGGTAACAGCAGCAAGACCCGGTTTCCTAGCTGATAGCGCCTTTCGCGGGCCCCTTTGTTATACTGACATGCCTGTATTTGTTGGGCTTTCTCTAGATTTTCTTGGGCAAATCAGGTCCTCAGACCAGACGCTCCCGCTTCTCCATTACGTACTGGATTACGTTTTGAAACTGGGAGGCTTGATCTTCCCAGGTCTCTTTGAGCAAATCCAACATCCCTCTAGGTCGACGGCCATGTAACAGCTCAAAGGGTGAAAAACCTGTGGAGGCTTGGGGTACCTCCCATACTGCAAACATCAAATACGGTAGTAGTTGGTCCCAATTACAAGGGTCCGTATCCACAAATTTTCTCAGCATGCTCTTTAGGGTCCTATTAAACCTCTCCATTAGGCCATCCGTTTGAGGATGGTAGACTGAGGTTCAAAGGGGTTTTACTTTGAGGAGCGCCCAGACCTCTTTTAACAGTCGAGACATAAAGTAAGTCCCCTGGTCGGTCAGGATTTCGGTGGGAAGGCCTACCCGAGAAAAGAGGTATACCAGCTCTGTGGCCACACTTTGTGCCCTTATTGTGCTCTTATTGTGTGTAAGGGGATCGCTTCTGGGTAGCACGTAGAGTAGTCTACGATGACTAATATATGTTGGTGGCCCCAGGCGCTTTTCTCTAGGGGACCCACATTATCAACCCCCATTCTTTCAAAGGGTGTACCTACAAGGGGTAAGGGTACCAGGGGAGCCCATCCGAAACCCTTTGGTGCTACTAGTTAACAGACCGGACATGATGCACAGAAATCTGCAGGCTCCTTATAGACCCCTGGCCAGAAGAACCGAGCCAGTATGCAGGCTAAGGTCTTCTCCTGCCCCAAATGGCCAGCAGAGGGGACTGAGTGGGCCAAATGCAGAACTGCTCTCCTGGTCCCCTGAGGCACCAAGGGTTGGTAGTTGATCTCCCCCGTGGTTGTGTCCTTGTCAGCTCTATAGCCAGGTCTTTCCTAAGCTCAAAGTGCGGGAACTGGGAGGCTGGGGTTTCCTGGGCAATGACCCCGTCAATGACCGCGATCCGGGAATATGCCTCTCTCAGAGTTTCATCTTCTTTCCATCCTCGGACAAAATCATAGGAGCTAGTTAAATATTGCAAGTCTACCTTAGGGAAGGGACCCTCTTGTGAAGGTTGCCCTGAGTCAGAGGGTGTGTTCCCTTCTTCGGTGGGGGCATTTCCTTGTTGAGACAGTTCCTCTTCTGGCTCAGTCTCCCCTGCCAGATGAGTTTGGAGCCACGCCCTATGCTCTTTCCAATGCCTCCGGTGCCATTTCCCAGCCTTCTCAAGGTCCTTCCCATATGTCTGAGGTCACTATGGGAAAAAGCTCCTCTAACGTCTGGGGTGCGGGTTCCTCTGGAGTAGAGGAGCCGTCTGGTGAACGGAGCAGTGAGGGAAACTGTTGCCAATCTCTTCCAATTATGACCTTCCAGGGAAGGCATTTTGTTATGCCCAACCGAATCCTTGCCTCACTGTCCTTAACTTTCAATTGGACCCAGGCTGTGGGGTAGGGGTGCATGTCCCCATGTACACAGGTCACTCTCAGGGGACAATCATATTGAAGGGTGCTAAGGTTCAGTACCGACTCCCGTATCAGGGTTTGGAAACACCCTGAATCTACTAGTCCAAGCATCATGCGTCCCCCTAGAGTGACGGGCACCAGATAGGCCTTATGGCGCCGGTCAGGCCCCAGGTCAAACCCACTATAAGTTTCAATAACCCCACAATCTAAAAACTCACAGTCCATGATGGGGCACAATCTGCTAAAATGTTCAGGCTTCCCACAGTGGAAGCATACCAATGGCCCCAGAGTGGGCCCCCCTTGACTCTGTCCCCTTCGGTCACCTGGGACATGACTCGGTGATGGCCAGGAAGAAAGGTGCCCCTGTGGGGTATGAGGATCCCTGTTGACATTATTTCTTCCTCATTTGGGCCACTTTTGTACCTCTTTCTGTGCTGCGGCTGGGGCTTCAGAACCCTGGGTGGGCCAGCTCTCAGGCTGAGGCCAGATAGGCTTGTTATGCCCAGCTGCAAGGAGAAAATCCTCGGTGCTCTGGACCGCAGCAGCCAGTGAGTCCAGGTTGTGCCGCCGTATCCAGGTTTGGATTGGGTTCGCCAAAATCTCCACATATTGCTCCAAAAGTATGGAGTCCATGATCTCAGAGGGTGTGCGGGCCCTGGGCCATAGCCAACGGGATGCCCAGTCCTTGAGGCATTGAGCCTCAGTCCAGGGACCCTATACATAGCAGTTACCTGCCAAGTTTCAAAGTTTGTAATTATGGTCACATCCCTGGGCCACTTCCCCGGGATGCCATTTCATCCAGCCCTTCTCTAGGGCCTTGTTGCCGAAGTCCCCTTGTCCAGGGTTCCACAGAGTTTTCGCTGGCTAGCCTTTAGCCACAGGATCTAGTTCCGCTCAGTTACGAGAGCCCAGTTCCCACTCGGAACTGTCCAAGGTTCTGGTGTTCCCCAGTCAGCCCGGAGGTCTGCCTGGGTTGAGCTCCAGGAAGGAACTGACAGGCCTTACCTAGCAGCTCCTTATATAGCAGCCTGCCGCATCCTGATTGGCTGTTGGGAAGGCTGCCCCTTAACTCTGCTCAGAGGACCTCTCCATGCTCCTGCTGCTGGCCAGGGTGATGAAAGACTTCCAGCGGGGAGGTCAGGCTTTGTCCACCCCATCACAAGGGGTCAGTCCCCTTCTAGTCAATATTTTCATTAATTACTTGCATAATGGAATTAAGAGTATTCTTATAAAATTTGTGGATGACACCAAACTGGGCGGGGCTGCAAGCACTGCGGAGGGCAGGATTAGAATTCAAAACAACCTTGCCAAAAATAAAATAACTGGTCTGAATCAAGAAGATTAAATGTAATAAAGTACTTCACTTGGGAAGGAAAAAATCAAATGCTCAATTACAACATGGTAGTCATATTGCTGAAAAGGACCTGGGGTTATAATGGATAACAAACTGAATATGAATCAATAAAGTAATGCAGTTGCAAAAAAAGGTTAGTGTCATTCTGGGGTCTATTAACAGGAGTGTCATATGTAAGACATGGGAGGTAACTGTCCCTGTCTTTTTGGCACTGGTGAGACTTCAGCTGGAGACCTGTGTCAATTCTGGGAGATACACTTTGGGAAAGATGTAGATAAACTGGAAAGTCTAGAGAAGAGCAACAAAAATGAAAGAAAAGAAAAAAGGTTTTGAAAACTTATGCAACATTAAAGATTAAAAGAACTAGGCATGCTTATACTCGAGAAAAGACAACTGAACAGAGACTTTATAACAACATAAATATATCTGAAAACTGTTATGAAGACTGGGATCAGTTGTTCTTTGTGTTCACTGAAGGTAGGACAAAAAAAGGGGCTTAATCTTCAGCAAGAGAGATTTAGGTTAGATTTTGGGGAAATTTTTCTAATTATAAAAGTAGTTAAGCTATGGTGTAGGCTTCCAAATGAGGTTATGGAATCCTAGTCATTGGAAGTTTTCAAGAAAAGGCGGAACAAACACTGGTCAGAGATGTTCTTGGTCTATGTGGTCCTGCCACAGCACATGGGGTTGTGGACACATTTTCTGTAGACAAAACAGCAGAGGAAAGAGTTTTAAGAAGGGATCTGAAAAAGGACAATGAATTGAGACTGTGTGGATGTATAAGTGCTCCCAACATGCCTGAAGGCTAGCAGGGAGGCAACCAAACAGTTCCCCTGCCTGTGGTCTTATTCTAGATTGTTCAAAAGGCCAAAATACAAAGACATAAAATATTTTTTAAAATACAGGATTAAGTTGTACTTGTCCTGTATCCCCCAAGACGCCAGGAACACAGATTGCCCTGCAAGTCTCCCCCCATCTGGAAAAAGGGTAAAATTTATATAACTTCTGCACTGCACTAGGACTGTACCTCCTAGCCTGCTGTTCTCTTCTGATTCAGAGAGACCGGAAAAGGTTGGACCTACCATGTCCCTCATCACAGAGGGGACAAGCACTATTTGGTTTCAAGTGAAACTACCACTTAACGCCATCTTCTCTCAGTGACACTCTTTTCACTTTACAGAGAGAAGAGACTGCTGAGCTCTGGCTAGTGCAGTTGCTATAAACAAAGCTTAAGTTGTCCATTCTGTGAGGTATCCCCCTCCTAGAAGCACATGTTCAGCTACTGTAAGAAGAAACAAAGACACCAAATCTCTATACTCCATGTGGCCCTGACCTTAAATACCATGGATATCTGTGACCTAGGTTCCTTATATTATGACAAGTGTGCAGCTAGCGAAAGAGGGTCAACTTTCAGGAAGTGGCTGGTTTGTTGACACCAGAATCTCAGCAACACAGGATGGAGTGATGTTGTTAACAGACCTATTTTAGAGTCATAGCATGTAAACAGAACTTTCAGCATACTTAATATAAACAAAGATGTCTCTCCTACAACATTGCATCCTAGCTGCATCACTTATATCTAATAAAATACAATGGCAGTGTTGAAACATCAACTATTCAGAGACACCAACACACTCATCAGAGTTTAATAATGATAGAGATGCCTCCATGTCTGGGAAGACAGTGACCCAGAGTCACAGCCAAGTGTATTTTTTGGAAATATGCTGTGTGCTGAAGTTGCTACGCTGACCTAAATAAGAAAGATCACAGTGAATTTCAAAACTGATGTACGATAAAAAAATTAGAATTCATGCAACATGATGTCAGATTCTGCAATATAGAGTCCAATGGGACATTAAAATTTGCTAATTTCCAGTATATATGTTGCACTTATTTTTCACTGAGGTACGTTCTTACCATACTTAAATATAAAAGGATTTTGTTCCTTTGCAATCATGATCAGAGTCATAAAACCATCTACAAGATTAATAAAACCACACAACCAAGTTGTTATCCACAGCAACAGTGCATGGCTTGGGCTGTAATGTTCCCAATTTGGAAAGGTGATAAGCCAGAACAAGATTTTTAATTAAAGAAATCTTAGAAGTCTTTTTACACTATAGTTTTCAGGGACCCTAAAATTAACAATGTAACTATCACTCATATATGTAAGACCCTATTCCTTAAGTATACTTCATGGGCTTTGGCCTTTATTTCAGTGGAACTATTTGAAAAGGTGCTGCTTAGGGTGAATAAGGTATTAGAATTTAATCCAACATCTCTGAAGAGTGATTCAAGAAAACCCATTAAAACAACGTAAAAACATTAAATTTTCAAGCATGATTTTGCATGTGAGAACTGTTAGTCAACACAGTGTTCCATCAGTAAATACAGTACAGGAATTATCTATTCAGCAAAATGAAGGTAGGAGGGGTCATTTTTAAATGTCCCATTTTTATTTTAATCAACCTTTCTTTCTCTTATGCACACTCTCCTTTTTAATAAATTAAAATATGAGGGTATACAAGCCAAAGATAAAATGTTTTGATCAAGTAAAGATCCTGTTTGGGATTGAAAAAAGAAAATAACCTTTTTTTTCCTTATTAATATAACTTGGCATATTTAGGATCATTTTACCTTAATATTTGACCTGAGTTAGTATGGAATATGATTTCACAAAGAAAAAAAAAGAGACATGCCACTATATGCTTCTATATCTTACTGAAGAAATATTACTATAGGAATCAGTTAATCTTTTACTGAGAGAATGTTAGAATCTTTATTTGAAGAGAGAATATAAAAAATAATTGCCATATGAGGAAAAAGTTTGTAAAATTGTTGCAAATTTCAAAAACAAAAGATAGTATTGGTAAATTTAATTTTAATGTGTTAGTATTTTCTTACAGTTAAAGTGCATAAGTACGTTTGAGGCATCTGGACAACTCTAAACTTATTAATGAAAAGTAATCTGATCTGATTAGCCAATTAAATATAGTTTAAACAGTCAGACCATTTACCTCTAGTGAGCTTCTTAATTATGTTTTTCAAATTTTATTAGGTTTTCCAATAATAAATGTACAGTTTGTCCACTGGGGATATCTTTCATAAGCATATCCTATTAAGTTACCTTATTAAAAGATCTAAACTCCTTAAAGCGGTTCAGATAACATAATAACCAATACTCTTGCCTCAGTCAGATTCTCTCAGTTCTTCTGTTCCTGTGGTAGATTTAGGGGAAGAACAGGAAGTAAATGGTTTAAAGACAGTTTTGTGCCTCTCTAATTCTTGCCCCCAGTACAAGCTAACAATAAAGGAAACCATCACCATTTGCAGTGGATGTGTTCCTGACACTTTCGCAAATAGCAAAATCCATGAATACTGGGGGCCGCAGCTCCTGAACTCAACTCAGGGGCCAGGAGCTGTGGGGAACTCAGCATGACTCCTGGAAGGTGCAGGGAATTCCCCGTGACTCCCCGCCCTCACAGTGAGTTCCCGCGGCTCCCGGCACTCGCTACTCCCCAGGGACGTCATATTAGTGGAGCTGGGGGGAGAGGGAGCAGAGTTTGAACCCCTGGATTTTATGCTCAAGGTCTGCTTAAATCTGCACGACCTGACTCCAGAGGCAGTTCTTACATGCAAGTTTGGGCTGCTTGCAGCTTTGCCTTTGGTGCAGAGAGTTTGTTATAAAAAGAGGGAGGGGCAGGGTGATTAAGAATAACAAAAGGCTGGTTATTCAGGTAATTGAAGGTTCCTTAGATCATCATGAAAACATTGCTGGGTACTCCACTTAAAAGATAGAGGGGAAAAGTGCTGTGCTGCAGGGATCTGCATTTGGATCACTGCTGTTAAACTTCTCATAAATGTTCTTGAAAAAGGGGTAAACAATGACTAATCCAAAGCTGACTGCAAAGAGTTACAAAGGGATCTCACAAAACTGGGTCATTCATTGGGCAACACAAGGGCAGATGGAATTCAGTGTTGATAAGAGCAAAGTACAGTAGACTTCTGATAATCCGGCACCTTTGGGACCCAGGGGGTGCCGGATTATCGGATATGCCAGAGTATCAGGAGGTACTCAGCGGGGGCTGTGACCGGTCTGCGGGGGGCGGGGAGGTTGGCAGGAACGGCACGGCGAGGCAAACCCTCCGTCATTTTGCAGAGAGGTGGGGGAAGCCCTGCGCAGCCACTGGTGACAGGCCAGCAGGAGCTGCAAGCGGCAGCAGCGGACTTGGGGAAGCGGTGGGGCAGAGCAGCTGGGGTACTGCCGGGTTGGTACCGCAGCGCTGCCTCTCACCTGAGCGGCTCTACGGGACCAACCCAGCAGCACCCCAGCTGCTCTGCCCTGCCGCTTCCCCAAGCCCGCCGCTGCTGAAACTGACGAGCGGCGGACTTGGGGAAGAGGCGAGACAGAGCAGCTGGGGTGCTTGCCGGGTTGGTCCCGCAGCGCCGCCCCTCGCCTCACCCCCTCTCTTCCGCTGCCGCTTGCAGCCGCAGCTGGCCTCTAGCAGGCGGTTGCGCGGGGCTTTCCCCCGCCTCCCTGCAAAACGGTGGAGGGTTTGCCCCTCGCCGTGCTGTTCCCCGCCGCCGCCGCCACTCCCGCCCCCTGGCTGGAGCACTTCCGGGTTCCAGTTGGTGCCGGACTATCAGGAGTGCCGGACCACTGGATGCCGGACAATTGAAGTTTTACTGTAATTCACATGGGAAAATATAATCCCAACTATAGATACAAAAATGATGGTGTCTAAAATAACTGTTACCACTCAAGAAAGAGATATTGGAATCCTTGTGGATAGTATCCTGAAAACATCTGCTCAATGGGCAGTGGCAGTCTAAAAACTAAAAAGCTAATAGAATATTGGGAACCATTAGGAAAGGAATAGATAAGACAAAATACCATATTGCCTTTATATAAAGTCATGGTATGCCCACATCTTAAACACTGCTTGCAGACCTGGTCACTCCATCTAAAAAAGATGGATTTGGAAAAGGTACAGAAAAGGATTTGGAAAAGGCAACAGAAATGATTAGGGGTAAGGAACAGCTTCCATATGAGGAGAGATGAAAAAGACTAGGACTTTTCAGCTTGGAAAAGAAATGACTAAAGGATGGGGGATATGTTAGAGGTCTAGACTCTAGAAAATCATGAATGGTATGAAAAAATAGAATAAGGAAATGTTATTCATTCCTTCACAAACATAACACAACAAGCTGAGCCAATTAAATTTATAAGCAGCAGATGTAAAACAAATAAAATATTTTTTCATGGTCAACTTGTGGAACTCTGCGAGGAGATGGTGGAAAAGCCCAAACAATAACAGGGTTCCAATAAGAACAAAATAAGTTCAAGGAATATTGGTTCATCAATGGCTATTAGCCAAAAGGGGCAGGGATGGTGTCCCTAGCTTCTGTTTGCCAGAAGCTGGGAATGGGTGACGGGATGGATCATGATGACTGCCTGTTCTGTTTATTCCGTCTGAAGCACCTGGCATTGGCCACTATTGGGAGACAGGGCTAAAAGGACCTTTGATATGACCCAATATGTCCATTCTGATGTTCTTATATAGAGCTGAAATGTATGTGCCCCCTTGTTGTAACCCACTAGACCCTACTCCCATTCTAGAGCTGACAAGGCTCTCTCTCCCGAGAGTTAGGAACAAAGTAAGACTATACATTAAAATTTTAAGGCTACCTAACATTCCTTAAGTTACTTGCCACAAGATGGAAGAATATGTTAGTGTTAGAACTAAGTGAATCTAATATTTATTTAATTTTCTTTTTTTATATAGGAATCATAGAATCATAGAATACTAGGACTGGAAGGGACCTCGAGAGGTCATCGAGTCCAGTCCCCTGCCCCCATGGCAGGACCAAATACTGTCTAGACCATCCCTGATAGACATTTATCTAACCTACTCTTAAATATCTCCAGAGATGGGGATTCCACAACCTCCCTGGGCACTTTATTCCAGTGTTTAACTACCCTGACAGTTAGGAACTTTTTCCTAATGTCCAACCTAAACCTCCCTTGCTGCAGTTTAAGCCCATTGCTTCTTCTTCTAGCCTCAGAGGCCAAGATGAACAAGTTTTCTCTCTCCTCATGACACCCTTTTAGATACCTGAAAACGGCTATAATGTCCCCCCCTCAGTCTTCTCTTTTCTAAACTAAACAAACCCAATTCTTTCAGCCTTCCTTCATAGGTCATGTTCTCTAGACCTTTAATCATTCTTGTTGCTCTTCTCTGGACCCTCTCCAATTTCTCCACATCTTTCTTGAAATGCGGTGCCCGGAACTGGACACAATACTCCAACTGAGGTCTAACCAGCGCAGAGTAGAGCAGAAGAATGACTTCTCGTGTCTTGCTCACAACACTCCTGTTAATGCATCCCAGAATCATGTTTGCTTTTTTTGCAACAGCATCACACTGCTGACTCATATTCAGCTTGTGGTCCACTATAACCCCTAGATCCCTTTCTGCCGTACTACTTCTTAGACAGTCGCTTCCCATTCTGTATGTGTGAAACTGATTGTTCCTTCCTAAGTGGAGCACTTTACATTTGTCTTTATTAAACTTCATCCTGTTTACCTCAGACCATTTCTCCAATTTGTCCAGATCATTTTGAATTAGGACCCTATCCTCCAGAGCAGTCGCAACCCCTCCCAGCTTGGTATCATCTGCAAACTTAATAAGCGTACTTTCTATGCCAATATCTAAATTGTTGATGAAGATATTGAACAGAGCCAGTCCCAAAACAGACCCTGCGGAACCCCATTTGTTATATCTTTCCAGCAGGATTGAGAACCATTAATAACTACTCTCTGAGTATGGTTATCCAGCCAGTTATGCACCCACCTTATAGTAGCCCCATCTAAGTTGTATTTGCCTAGTTTATTGATAAGAGACTGTATCAAACGCCTTACTAAAGTCTAGGTACACCACATCCACCGCTTCTCCCTTATTCACAAGACTCGTTATCCTATCAAGAAAGCTATCAGATTGGTTTGACATGATTTATTCTTTACAAATCCATGCTGACTGTTCCCTATCATCTTGCCACCTTCCAAGTGTTTACAGATGATTTCCTTAATTACTTGCTCCATTATCTTCCCTGGCACAGAAGTTAAACTAACTGGTCTGTAGTTTCCTGGGTTGTTCTTATTTCCCTTTTTTATAAATGGGCACTATATTTGCCCTTTTCCAGTCTTCTGGAATCTCTCCTGCCTCCCATGATTTTCCAAAGATGATAGCTAGAGGCTCAGATACCTCCTCTATCAGCTCCTTGAGTATTCTAGGATGCATTTCATCAGGCCCTGGTGACTTGCAGGCATCTAACTTTTCTAGGTGATTTTTAACTTGTTCTTTTTTTATTTTATCTTCTAAACCTACCCCCTTCCCACTAGCATTCACTATGTTAGGCATTCCTTCAGACTTCTCGGTGAAGACTGAAACAAAGAAGTCATTAAGCATCTCTGCCATTTCCAAGTTTCCTGTTACTATTTCTCCCTCCTTACTGGCCTACCCTGTCCTTGGTCTTCCTCTTGCTTCTAATGTATTTATAAAAAGTCTTCTTGTTTCCCTTTATTCTCGTAGCTAGTTTGAGCTCATTCTGTTCCTTTGCCTTTCTAATCTTGCCCCTGCATTCCTGTGTTGTTTGCCTATATTCATTCTTTGTAATTTGTCCTACCTTCCATTTTTTATATGACTCCTTTTTTATTTTTAGATCATGTGAGATCTCGTGGTTAAGCTAAGGCGGTCTTTTGCCATATTTTCTATCTTTCCGACGCAGCGGAATAGCTTGCTTTTGGGCCCTTAACAATGTCCCTTTGAAAAACTGCCAACTCTCCTCAGTTGTTTTTCCCCTCAGTCTTGATTCCCATGGGACCTTACGTATCAGCTCTCTGAGCTTACCAAAATCCGCCTTCCCGAAATCCATTGTCTCTATTTTGCTGTTCTCCCTTCTACCCTTCCTTAGAATTATGAACTCTATGATTTCATGATCACTTTCACCCAAGCTGCCTTCCACTTTCAAATTCTCAACCAGTTCCTCCCTATTTGTTAAAATCAAATCTAGAACAGCTTCCCCCCAGTAGCTTTTTCAACCTTCTGAAATAAAAAGTTGTCTCCAATGCAGTCCAAGAACTTATTGGATAGTCTGTGCCCCGCTGTGTTATTTTCCCAACATAAATCTGGATAGTTGAAGTCCCCCATCACCACCAAATCTTGGGCTTTTGATGATAGTTAGCTGTTTAAAAAAAGCCTCATCCACTTCTTCCACCTGGGAAGGTGGCCTGTAGTAGACTCCTAGCATGACAACACCCTTGTTTTTAACCCCTTTTAGCCTAACCCAGAGACTCTCATCACTTCCGTCTCCTATGTCCATCTCCAAGTGGAAGCAGTGCTCCTGTCAGCTAACTGCTAAGTTGTCTGCCAAAAAAAGCAGAGTTTTCCAGTGCCTTGGTAGCCCCTGCGTATGGGGGGAGGGCCGATGGGGTTGGTCACCCCCACATGTATTGCTTGGTTTGTACTGAGCATGCTCAGTAACACTGCTGAAGCTGCTGTCCTCTGTCTGCCTCCCCTGCTCTCAATCTCTCTCTCCCCTTCCCCATCACGGCATGCAAAGGTCAGGCACACCCTACCGAAATCTGAAATGGCACCCCTGCCGCTCCCCTAGGTCAGGACAGGAAAGACCTGCACATCATGAGGGTCTACTGTAAACACACAACTGTTCAAAATGGCTTTGAGTGGTAACAGCTTGCTATGAACTGTAGTGCCAACATAGGCTAGCTGAAATGAAGTATGATCCAGTATAACCCCTTCCTTCTCACAGGCGATTCCAAGAAGGATCAGGAAGAAAACAGCATACATTTTCTCTATGACAACTATGGAGCCCCGTTATGATGTCAGTTTTCTTCCGTGACCTCTTAGTCTCCCTTTACACTGGCCTCTGTAAGTAAATCTTGGGGGTTTTGTCTTTTCTATGGTAAAAAAAATATGTACCTTCCATTAAGAATAAGGAGATAACTGTTTAAATTATTTTACTTTAGACCATAAACATTTCATTCAACTGCCACAGTACAATTCTATACTTTTATGAGCAGCTGCTGATTTTGAAAACATTTACACCATAAGTTTCTTGTTCAACAAATGCATGGCTTTCAATCCCACATAAGCCCAAAGAACAATGGAAAACAGTTTTTTCAGATCTATCAGACCCATGATCAGAAGAGGTTTTCAAACAGGTATTATGTTCCAGTAAGTACCTTCCTCTCTTTCCTCACAGTACTTATCTTTACAATAATACCCAATATAAACATATAACTCTTATACAGCACCTTTTACCAGTAGAGGGGTATGTGTCACACTCTTTAATGTGTTTATCCTCACAACTTTCCTACGATGTAGAAAGGTTTATCAACATGAAAGGTTCCCCAAGACGCTTCTTCCATAATATCCACAAGATGTCACCATTGTTAAAAATATACCACACACAGTACATTGCATATTGCTTTTTTTTTTTTTTTTTTTTTTTGTCTCAACCAAGGAAAGATTTTTGTAATAATTTGACAACTTGGGCTAAATAATATAGTCCAACAGAATAACTTGCATATGGATTAAACAAACTAAACAAAGCAAGATGTCCAAATAAGAGATAACAGGAAGTAATTTCTAAGGAGAGAAAGAAGGGATTTACAACGAACAAAACAATATCCTTTACAGATTTTCAGGATATTACCAAATATTTTAAGTACTTAGTAAAGCAGCAGGAACAGTAAGATATCAGACAACTTACAGATGCCAACTTAGTTAGAAGGTAATGAAAAGTTTTATGCATTGTAGAAAAGAGCATTTAGAAGTAAGAAACGATAAAACAAAAAATATAGTGGCATGATGCCTTTCAAATATTACTAGGTTGAAGGAATGAAGGAAAGAACTGTGGGAGCATTAAAGAAAACCCACTTATCATCCACATTAGCACCTTGTGAATATACAGAAAAAGAACTTCAAGGACTTTGCAAAAATAGTAATCATTGGACAAATTATCTTGTCTGTTAACTGTTCCTTCTTGCAACAGACAGGCTAAGTGAAATTTTGGGAACTCCTATTATTATTTATACTGATATAACTGATCTGCTCAGATAGTCACTGAGGGACAGATGTCAAAGCCAGCTAGAGATGGACAACGTGGCAGTCTTCACTCATGCAATAGAGGCCTATGCATTTGGCTGAAGAGCAGAGATGGGCAAACTACAGCCCATGGCCCGCATCTGGCACATCAGAGCTTGTAATCTGGCCCTTGAGCTCCAATGCTCCAGCTCTAGGGAGCTGAGTCAGGGTACTGCCCCACTCTGGTGCTTGGGAGTCTGCTGAGGGCATTGCCCTGCTCTGCTTGCCTGGTACTCTAGCCAGAAAGTGGGGTCAGGGGTTTGCACTGCACTACGGCTTGCCATACAATTTCCATAGCCTGATGTAGCCCTCAGGCCAAAAAATTTGCCCACCTCTTCTCAAGAGGAACAGGTTTGACCCCTACTAATGCTGCTCAAATTGGTCTGCCTTACACTTAATAATTCCAAGAGGTGAAAACTACTTCCTGAAGAAGGTTAGACTAGATAGTCTAAAAGGTCTTTTCAGTATAATCATCTTTCAATTTACAAAATACATCTGGATAAAAAAAAATGCATCTAGATCAAGATACAATTCTCAAGCTCATTTGGAAAATGCATTTTTAAATTAACTGTTTACATTTAAAAATGTAAATTTTCACAGCAGATATGATACATATTTGATTCTAAGACATATGTATTAATAACAGCTTACCTTGCCAGCTATCATTGCACACACACAGTTTCTCGCCTGTCAGATCGCAGTAGCCATGATCTGGGCTGCCACAGTTAGCTTTGCAGTATGGAATATCACAGGCTTCACCTTTCCAATACTTGTCACACTCACAGTACACTTGGCTTGGAATGGAGACACTAGTTGTACACTTCCCATGCCCTGAGCAATTGTTAGGACAGGAATTAATACTGTAAAAAAATATATGTAAAATAAGACAACAAAGAGGGGAGAGAGCTTGGTAGAACTTTTCATATGGCACATTATAATAATAATTTGTATTTGCTGTATACTGCTTCTATTATGTGAAAATTGCCAGTCATGGATATAATTATGGTAAATATAACCACTATTTACAGACAGGGGATCTGAGATGCACTAAGGTTAAATTATTTACTCGGGCTTACACACATTCAGTGACAGAATCAGAACTGAGGCCTCCTTGTGCTGTACTATGTAGGACTGGCCCTGCACCAAGAACCCAATCTAAATTTCAGAATAAAAAATCCATTAAAAAGGGAAAATGCAAAGGCTAAAATTTTTTAGACATTGAACTAATGTTACCTGTTAATCACCAGTGGAGGTAAAAGAAGTTATATAATCTTTCTAATAAAGATCCCTGCAGTGTGTAGAGCCTCTGATTCTGCAATTTGCTGTCTGCTCTAACTCAGTTTTGGATCTTCTCTATATATTTATTTTGTTAACAGTATAAAGTATTGTCATCTTGTCTGTCACAATGGCTCTCTCATTTACTTTTCAAATGTAGTTCCTTTTTTTTTTTTCAAAATTGTACAGCCATGATACAAAGTCACAAAGGAGAAAGATCAGGAACAGAAGGAGCCTTTCATCTCCTTGCTGCTGTGGTAACTCTGAAAGCAGAAAGTCCTGCTCATTGTGTATTGCCAGGCTCAATATAGTGACTAAATATCCAGACTGTTTACTGGCTCTTCTCTAGGTGGTTCAAAACCAGCAACATTATTTCTCTGTCCTCCCACTTGAGGAAGATTACTTGGAAAGCAGAGAACAAGTGCATGGTGTGGACTAACCTATTTTCACCTCTAGAACTTAAGAGTTTGGAAAGATAGAGATTATTTACCTTATAAAAAAGATGACTAAGAAAGAACATGGTTAAAATACATAAAATAATGAAAGCTACAGAGAAGGTGGGATCAGGAGCTTCTGTTCTCCCTGCCTCATAAAACAACAGCACATTCAATAAAAATAAAAATTATCAAAATAAAAACTGATCAAAGGAAATATTCTTTCACACAACATATAATGAGACTACGGAACTCATTACCACATAAATTGTTGAGGCAAAGAATTTAAGATTTAAAAAGGACTGACTGGACATTAAATAACCAGAATATCTAGAGTTATTATCAACATCATCATAATCATTTTGAAAGGGATATTAAATGTGATTCAAGGCTTCAGATAATCTCTATTAAAGACCAGGATGAGACCTAAAATGAGAGGCAGATTATCCCACAACTAGTGTTCCCTCTAAACTGCACTACAGCACAGCTTCACAGGTGATTAATCAGCCAGGTCCTGTCAGTCAGTTCTGTGCCAGGGGCTTCTGATTGGGTGGGGCTGATTAATCCCCCATGAAGCTATGCTGACATGCAGCTTAGAGAGAACACTGCCCACAATTATCTGTTATGAGGTCCTTGCACCTGGTACTGACCACTATCAGAAACTGGGTACAGTATTTGACTCAATGGGTATTCCTAGTGCATTACTGTGTCTTAGAAGAGAGCAATCACTGGATGAAGAAAAAACAGGAAATGCTTAGTAGAAAAATCTGCATATTCAATTGGTGAGGATATTACGAGAACACTGTGTCAAAATTCTGGTGTCCACATTTCAGAGTGAAGTTGAAATTCTGGAAATGATTCACAAAGAACCACAAAACTGATTCTACATCTGGAAAACATGACTTACAACACTGAAAGACATAAGACTCTAAACAGATTTAGTTTACGCAAGGAAAGCTGTGTGAGAAATTGTGAGCCTCTTATTTGCACAACTTGTCTCACTAACTCCAACTACTCACAGTAGAGAACTCTTCACCATGAGCAAAGGTCAGAATTTGATCCTCAGTGTCCCCACTGACAAGGTTTGGGACATTTCTATGCAGAAATATATTTCACCTTGTTTTACTGTTTCTAAAAATGTCTCTCGTTCACTTTCAACCCATAAAAGACTTCTGGACTTCCTATAAGTGCTGGACTTCCTAAGTATGAAAAACTTGTCAATGTGAATAATTCCTTGGCAAAATCAATACCTTAAACACAAAAGACAAATATACTCTACAAATATGTAATTCTCCTGAAGAACTTAAGCCCTAATTCATAAAATAACAATTATTTTAAAAAATGAATACTTACGAGTAAAATATGTTAAAACCAGTTAGGTTATAAGCAGCATCACTAAAAAAGTGTAGCAACACATAGCCAGATGTAGTAACTACTTCAGGAACAGTTTCATTTCCCCGCACCTCAGGGACAATTAGACCACTGGAAAAGAGAGATTCCATGAATGATTTTTATTAATGGTAATAATAACATAATTTGGATTCAATCATGAATCATCCATCCAACTTAATTTGGAAATCCTATGGAGCTTCTTTGAATTATAATGAATGAAGCAGAGCTCAAACCCATGGACACTTCAGAAAGATGGTTTCCTCATTGTTTTTGTAACAATACAAAATTCCACATGCCAGTATAATGTTCAAAGCTAATTATTAAAAGACCACTTTGGGAAAGATTTATTTTCGTCAATACTAGTGGCATTTAGATGCTCCACTCTCACTGACTCTGTGACAGCTGAGCATCTAAATGTCACTTGTACCTGTGAAAAAAATCATATGCAAAAAGCATGATTTTTAACAAAATCCATGGAAAATAAAATAATTTTAAGAAATTCAGAATGAGGTTTTTCATTACAAAACTTTAAAAAGGAAAACAGAATCATACATAACTGCTTTGAATCAGAGAACAAACGTATTGTGTGTAATAAACAGTGAATAACCACACAGCAAATTTAAAATACAATTTAAGTTAAGGAAAACTCAAATGGAAATTTTAAATATAATGTATAATATAGTACAATATAGAGTATGTAATATAATAACGTGTAACCAAAAGAAATAGGAAACAAAAAACCCTAAAAAAAGAAAATCCAGTAAGAACTTTTAGTTATTAAAGACTACAACAAGCAAGCAAACTTTCAAAAAATACTAAATATTTTAGTCACATAAAGAAAAACTCGGGAAAGGGTATTAAAAAAGGAGAAATAAACAAATAACCAAGCAACCCCAAATTGACATGTACACTTTTTATTCATCTCTCTTCTTCAGTGCTCAATAACATTCCCAACTTTACTTCCATCTCAATGTAGACCAGGAATGATGCTCCTGAGGAACATCCAACAACTTGTGTACAGCACAGAAACTTGGGAGACTGGAAACAAAACCAGCAGCCAAGAGAGAAGACAGCAAGAAGCTAAAATGATTGTCAGAGTTGGGTAGCAGCCCGGGATGGTTTCAACAGATAAACGAACAGGAAAGCTATCTTCTGCTAAAAGTAAGGTCCATTGGTGCTGTAACTATTATTTGTTTAGTACCACATGAGCAACACTTTAAAAGGTGCAATACAGAATAACATTCCTACTACAGTAAAACTCCAGTTGTCCGGCATCCAGTGGTCCAGCACTCCTGCTAGTCCGGCACCACCTGGAACCCGGAGGTGCTCCAGGCAGCCGGACAATTGGAGCTGCTCTGCCCTGGGCTTCCCCCGAGTCAGCCACTGGTCAGTTTCAGCAGCAGCTAGCTTGGGGACACCTGGGGCAGAGCAGCTGGGGTGCTGTCGGGTTGGTCCCACAGCGCCGCCCCCTCATCTCCCCCACCCCACCCCAGACCCCTCATAGTCCCCGCTTCCAATAGTCCGGCATATCTGATAATCCGGCACCCCCCTAGAGGTCCTAAAGGTGCCAGATTATCGGAAGTTTACTGTACAAGGAGATTATGAATTTTAAACCTATTCATTTTAGGTATTCTTGAGAGAAATCCTGGTTCCACTGAAATCAATGCCAAAACTCTCATAGACTTCATTCACTCCATGTCTATATGTGGAATATTGGTAAGGCTGCATGTCTATCATGGATTCCATGATTTTCCATTAATTCCATTACTTCTGCAGCAGCCAGTATAGCAGGCTCTGGGGCTATCCACGCAAATCAAGGCAACCCCTGGGCCACCAGTACTGGCTCTTGCTGGGACAGTTTGTTGTGAGAGGAAGCTCAGAGCTGGGGCTGAAGTTGGGGTGCGTGGCAGTGCTTACCTGGGAAAAGGAAGGCCAGGGGGCTCTTCTGCACACTGCTCCTGCTATGGGTTTTACCCCCATAGCTCCTATTGGCTGTGGCTCTTGAGAGCTGCAGAGCTAGAGCTCATGGTAGAAGCAGCAGATGGAGGAGGCCCCCTGACCTTCCCTCTCCCTAGAGGCTGCAGGGACATGCTGGACTCTTCTGGGGAGCTGCAGACTAGGAGCCAAGTGGAAAGCCTACCAGACCCACCAACCCTCCCCATCCCAGCACAAGTGGGAGTGCCAGGCCACCACGTATACACATTTCCCTCCCCTCTCCGCTCCCGTCCAGGACTGTATCTCAGATCACCCATCCAGCCAGTGTCCTTTTCAGTAGTCTTTCCTGAGCTCAAGTTCTGTGCTCCACCCTGTAGGCTCAGCGTGCCTGCACTGACCTTTTCAAGGACCTGCTGCTTTTCCCTCCAGCCAACCTCCTTGAACTGTATGCATCAACTAACCACTACTCTTTTAAACTGGGCCATAATTGGTTGCTTCCCCTGCAAAATTCTAGTCTGTCTGCAGAACCTCTTCACTGCTCTTTTCCTGGAAAGGGTGTGACAGAGCCCTGAGGTTTCTAGGAGGTGGCCTTTAGGGATGTAGTCTTTATTTCAGTTGGTAACTTCTATTATTATTTGCAAGGCAAATAATTAGACTCATAATACAATAACAGATGTTAAATCTGTTACTTGCTAGGTACATGCTAGGTATATTTCAGAATTGTAATATAAAGTGATGAGGAATGCAAATAAACTAATACAACAAGCTTAATCACTGAGAGTTAGAATGGACCCTGTGTAATCTTTTAGATAGGCAATTTTGTTACTGCAAAGGGCTTCTTTACCCTGTGATCCTGGCTTTGATACGGTTGTTGAACATACTGTATTTTCTGGAGTAATATTTTAGTCTGTCATAAATTTTAAAAAATGCATGATATTTGCTTCTATGACACAGCAGATGAATTAGTATTGATCTGAAATTTATAGATTGTTTCTTGTAGTAAAAAGGGGATTTGTTTATATGCTCTACTAAAAAAAAGATGGTCCTTAATACTGAAAATCACTTGTTGAATTCCAGGTTCGGAAATGTCAGACACCTAATTCTATTGTGGACAATATGTTTGGCCTAATAGAACTCTGTTTCATATCGACCATATTCCTGCAAACTATATAAGAACTAAATATGTTTGCTACCATATTCCAGTAAGCCACATTCTTACCTTGGTACTTTCTGATCACACTTTTATTATTGAGAGACTGTGGTCAGAAAGCTATCAAATTCTGTTTTAGAAAATAATCCCATGAATTTGTGAGATTAGATAAACTACAGCCATCAGTTCAGAACCAAATGTGTTTGCCAAAACTTATAGTTCATCTTGTTGGAGAAAGGATTCAATATTAATGCAAAATGATATTAATAAAAATTATAATTGTATTATAACTTGTCTGTGCCTATAGTGGCTGGAGAAAAGTAACTCAAGTGCAAATGTTTTATTTAATTATTTAAAATATTCATGTTTATCAAGGAATTCCAGAAAGTTTCTGCTTTATTCCCAAGGACTAGAAAATGTCAGAAAAATAAAAATTATTTCATGGTTGGGGAAAGGTTGTTATTGCTAAGGGGGCTATACAGACTCAGAATAGCTGCATTTAAAACTTGATCTTGCTTTAAAACTTTTATAGTATTTCCACTTGTCATTTCATGTTTAAAAGATGTATTGGTTACTGATATTTGTGATTTGTACAAAATACCTAACGGAAAATTGATTGCTATAACAAGCAGATTGCAACTCTATTGACCTTGACTCAAGAAATAATAAACCATGTAAAACACTAATGGTTTAGGGAAAACCTGGTCATGAAAAGGACTGTACAGTTGTGTTTTTGGAGCAGGAATGTAAAAGTAAAATGGGCTTCTTTTACCAAGAAATCCTCGCTGTCTGTGTCTTAATTTTAGAGAAAACATGCATAGTTGGAAATGTTTTAATTCTTTTGTTTATTTCTTAAATGTTGATCTGGCAAACACTTTTGTGAAATCCATATTTGCAAGTACATTAGCTAAATGCCAAGCTCCTAATACAATTTTAAAATGTCACTACTATGTCCATAGTAAAATGCTTTATCTACCAACATGGAACTGAATGACCTTGCTCAACCAATTACTAATATAAGAAGCCATTGATGTATAGAATATTTATATTAACAGGAAATTTAACTAATACTGACAGTAACAAAGCAAATTCCTCTCCTAATTTAAGTCAGGAAATATTATCTTTCCAAAAATTGTTATAAAGTACCAACAAACTTCTTTAATTATGATTAAGTTAAAAACATCTTAAAAACTACTGAATAATAAAATACTTTTAAAAACTGCACACTTTTATATAAGAGGAGGAATATTTGGACTTTTAACAACAAAATTTAATTTCCTCTCAAATACTAATAAAATGGCATGAATAAAAAGAGTTATAACCAACTTTAAAAGTTATCTGTTTTCCTGCCATAAGAATAAAGGAAATTAAAGAAATTCATATTCATTAGTCAGACTGAGTATTTTTAGTACAGGCATGAAGGCAATAAAATGAAAGTATTCAATCTGAGATCTAATCAAGCCTGAAATAGGTGTGTTTTACTATAATTTCCTAGAAATAGGAAGGAGTATAAAAAAGTCTGAAGTGAGCAACACACACACACCTCTACCCTATTTCAACAGCAAGCACTACACAACTCATCCTGTGCATTTCTGCAAGAGAGTTACTATGAACAGGTAAGAAAAACAGGAGACTCAAAAAGAAGCTAACGCAAGAAAATCTCTCCAAGATTTCAACATGAATTGGTGCGATAAAAGTCTCAGAGCGCGAGCCATGTTAGGCATTAAACTTTGGTAAACAGAGCAAAAGTTTGGTAAACAGGCAGCATATGGGATGCCCTGAAGGTAGGGAGGTGGGGCGGGGTGGGTTCTGGAGTGGCTTAGGGGATAGGGCATTTGCCTGGGCAGTGCAGGGTGATGAGCCTGTGTCCCCACCACCAGCACCACCAGGTGCCCCAGAGATGGAGTTGGCTCCTGCACTAGCAAGGCAGCATACAGGATGTCCTGAAGGTAAGGAGGTTTTAATTTGCTTTAAGAGTCTTAAAATTTTTAAATGGCTTATCTTAAAAACAGCTTCTGAAGTGGCTTTTGCTAAGTAGTTCATTTAAATATTTCCTTCAGTGTCATATGATTTAGTTAAGTTGGCTTAATTTGCCCAAAAAACTGAAAGATTATTAATAACCTCCACAAGAGCCACTTTTTCTTAAACAATAGTCTTTTGCCCATTTAAATATCTTCTTAGTTATCTGAGGATATACGATAGGCTTTTCAATAATTTTGGGAAATACTATCTTGGGGTACGTCTAGACTACATGGCTCCGTTGACGGAGCCATGTACGTAGTAGGTTTACTGCAAAGAAGTGGGGATTTAAATAATCCCGCTTCATTAAAATAAAAATGGCGCCACGCTGTGCCGACAATCAGCTGATCAGGCACAGCGGCAGTCAGACACGGCGTGGTTGACAAGGAAGCCTTTGTCGACCGCTCCGGTATGCCTCGTGAACGAGGTTTACCAGAGCGGTCGGACAAAGGCTTCCTTGTCGATCAGCGCCGTCTGCCGCGCTGGCCCAGATCAGCTGAATGTCGGCACAGCCGCGCCATTTTTATTTTAATGAAGCGGGATTATTTAAATCCCGCTTCTTTGACTATGCCGAGTAAACTACTTTACATGGCTCCATCGACGGAGCCATGTAGTCTAGACGTACCCTTGGTGACAACTTAATAAGAGAAAAGTGCCCCACCAAAGGCAAGCCCACTCTTAGAAATATACTCTACACTAAAGCTCTCTATGGAGAGTCACACAGAGGGGAAAATGAAAAAGTAACCAGTTTATTGTTTGTGTTGTCATCTATATTGTTTTGTTCAATATTTTCTTTTACTTTCTTTAATAACAAAATAGTCATGGTTAACAATTGTGATTATTTTGCTTGTTCTCAAGGATGGTGAGTCCTAAAGTATGTAAAGGAAACCTTGTCACTAAACTGGCATTAAGAGAAACAATAAGAGCACACCTATTATTTCTTCTTTCTTCGGACTAAATATTTTAGCAGTTTTTAAAACATGTACTGTACTTGGTGCCCAACAATTTAAAATCACCTCTTTCTACCCCACATCCTGCTCAGTGAAATTGATATTGCAAGACTGCAAACAAGAGTTTAAGTGTTTGCTGGATCAGGGCCATAAAGTAGAAAGATGGATTCACTAAGGGTGTGTCTAGACTACATCCCTTTTCTCAAAAAAGGGATGTAAATTAGATACTTCGGAATTGCAAATGAAGCTGGGATTTAAATTTCCCATGCTTCACTTGCATAATGGCAGCGCGGTTTTTTCGACACAGGGCTTTTTGATAGAAAAACGGCAGTTTAGACGGGGATCTTTCGAAAATAAACCCTTTTTTGAAAGATCCTGGAAACCTCAGGATCTTTTTGAAGAGTACAGGATCTTTCAAAAAAGGGTTTTATTTTCGAAAGATCCCCCCCTAAACTGCTGTTTTTCTATCAAAAAGGCCCGTGTTGAAAAAAACCGCGGCCACCATTATGCAAATGAAGCATGGGAAATTTAAATCCCGGCTTCATTTGCAATTTCAAAGTGTCTAATTTACATCCCTTTTTCTAGAAAGGGATGTAGTCTAGACACAGCCTAAATGTTTTATCAATAACAAGTATAATGCTTCACCCATTGGACCACGACTACAGACATGTAAACTTTTATGTACTCACTTTCCTTTCCATTGTCTTCTACATTTTGCTATAGGTCTCAGAGGGAAAAGCTTATCAACAGTTATGAGAGACTGAAATATATCAATATATTGATATATATAACTTTTAGTCCTTTATAGTTTGCTGTGGCCTTTACAGGAGCCTGGATATAGTAAAATTTCTGTTGTCTGGCACTCAATTAACCAGAAAGCTCAATTATCTGGCATTTCTGATATCTCCCAGTCAATATAAATCTTCAGTTTAGTAACTGGGACTAGTATACTGCTCAGCACGTGATGCAATTGCATATTCTGCACTCTGCCTTTATGCAAAAAGGCAGAACACAAGTAAGCAGGCTAAAATCAGGGATTTAGTCAAAAAAGCCGCTTTCAGGGTATATACAGGGTCTATACAGATTCAGCCCAATCTCCCATACCTTCTACATCTACAATGATAATTGTTGATAAGCCTGAGGCACTGCAAGACCCTGAAGCGCCTCCTGAATGAAAGAAAAATTAAATTATGTTCACTGTAGCTTTTAGTGTTAAGTGTATTTGAGAGTGATCTAGGTGTACACTGTGTACTGCCCATAATGATATGCAGTGTCATAAGATACATTACTATATATAACATTTTACCTGTATACACCTGCCAAATCACAGATGTTGCTGGACCAAAAAGTCCCAGTGGAGAGGTGGTGGCTAGGAGCCCGGCGGGCTGCTGGCAGCTCCCCACAGCGGGGCTGCTTGTCAGGGCTGGGAGCCCAGCACGCCGCAGCGGAGCTGCTTGTCAGGGCTGGGAGCCCACTCACTCCAGCTGGGCTGCCCAGCACACCACACCAGTGGTGCTGGGAGCCCTGAGCATCCCAGCTGAGTTGCATGGCGGGGCAAGAGGATGGCACATTGGGAGCTTGGCTGCCTGGCGTGGCAGGCAAGTGGGGGTAGGAACTGGCAGGGCAGGAGGACCTGCGGCCGGTTAAGGGCTAGAGGAGCCATTAGAAGGGGAGGGGCAAGATATGACCTCCCCTGATCTGGCAACATCCCTCATCCAGGACTGGTCAGGTTCCGAGGGTGCCGGACCAGGGAGGTCCAACCTGTACTGGATTGATAACTACCCTGTATACTATTTTACATTTTATTCAATTGATTGTATTCTAATTCTTTGAAAACTAGTGTTACATTGGAAAGTACAACTCTCAGGCTACGTCTAGACTACAGGCTTCCTTCAGAAGAAGCTTTTTTTGGAAGAGATCTTCCAAAAAACTTCTTCAGAAAGAGAGCATCCACTCTGCGAAAGTGCATTGAAAAAGCAATCTGCTTTTTCAAAAGAGAGTGTCCAGACTGAATGAACGCTCTCTCTCATGTAAGCTGTGATTGCTATGGACGGAATGGCCACAAAGGCACCTGTGCTTTTTCCTCTTTCCTCTTCTTCCAAACAACTCCCTCTCCCCCATCCACACACACCTTTTTGCAAAAGAGCTCTTTCGCAAAAAGGCTTCTTCCTCGTAGAATGAGGATTACCGATGTCAGAAAAAATCCTCTGTTCTTTCAATTTTCTTGCAGAAGAATGCAATTGTAGTGTTGATGTTCCTCAAGTTTTGTTGGAAAAATGGCTGTTTTACCAACAAAACTCTGTAGTGTAGACATACCCTCAGTTAACCAGAATGTTTGATTAACTGTTACCCCCATACCTCCAACATGCCAGATAACAGCTTTTACTGTAACCTGGTAATTGACACCCTATACATATCTAACTCAGAGTTGATCCAATTATAATTATTCATATTATCTAATGATAACAATAGAACAATCAAGTCCTTTTGTGATTTTTGCTGTCAACAAGTATGAGGATGCTTTTGAGCTTTGAAATCTCAAAGGCCAGGTAGTTAAGTACTGCTGAAATATATTTTTATTCTTAGTCACAATGCTTTGCATTCTGGTAGACAAAGAAAAGACCTTGTATAAATGGTAATTGGGATTGCCTCTATGCCAATGTCCCTCAATAGATAGCTTCAGTTGTCTATCTGTAATGGGTTCAATGGATAATCTTTATGTCTTGTAAGCAGTAAAATGTCTTTGTTGTGTAAGTCACAAATTCTGAGATTTTCCTTTAAGTACATCAAGTAATTTTTCCCCTCCTTTGTTGGCCAGTCTCCCACTTCCATTAAAAACCCTTAATTGATATAAAGAATCTACTAGATACTCACTATCTAGGAAGCCACTCTTATAATGCTTCAGTGCAATGTCAGCACTGAGCATAAGCCAAGAAAGTAATTTTGTCTTACTCAAAGGCAAAAATTTTATTATGTTGTATTATTTGGCAACTTATTCTGCCATCAGTGTATATTTCCCACTAATATTAGTGAGAGATGGCAATTTACCAATAGCAAATTAAAACCTTTAGTGCTACTGTTCCCTCATATTAACAATATTTTATACTAATACTCTTACTAAAGAACTATTAAATAAAAATACTCACCTAAATACAGCTATTAAAGGTGCATATACTGAATCTCCATCATAAACATACATATGGTCCCAACTACATTCTGTGGCAAAATGATTAAACCTTAATCTTAATATTGCATTAGGACTGAAAGAAGAAGAAAACAATAAGAGCAGATAACATTAATATATTGTTTAACAAAAGCAGAGATTCGTAATGCAATTTTATAATAAAAATAACCTAGCAAATAATAAAGGTAACCACATCATAACATTACATTATTAAATATAAATATTCTTTTTAACTCATGCAGGTGAAAGTTAGTATAAAACTAAATTTAAACCAGCCAATTATTTAATTTTTTTTATCCTAAAGAATTTTAAAGGCCATGCTTATAATTATTAAAATTGCCCATGGATTGTACTATCATATCTGAAAGGGCTAATGTCAATGTTTAAAACCCCAAATTTAGGCTTTGATATAAAGAGTTTTATAAAACCTGGTGCTAATAAAAATTTCAATAAATTTTATATTAAAATGTCAGTACCTCGGGTTTTTGATATAACAATAGTTCACTTTCCAGTATAAAGTAAAACACAGGAACATGTGATTACTTCAAAGAGAATACAACACAGCATCAGGGACTTTACTAGGACTTATCATGGAAGTAAGTATGACAACCTCCCTCACAGTCAATGCACCAGTCCTGAATTTTAACACTCTTGATACATTGCTGAGACAGTGCTATGAAGCAAGGTATACTACAGTGTTCAGAGATTTAATTATGTGAGTTAATGCTGGGGATTATGGAGATTTCAACGCAGGATTCTTAAATCAGAGGCTACATTTTTTAACAACATATGAAATGCCTTTATTAACATAATTGTAAAAGGAATGAATCTACTGTACACAAAGACTGTTTTGTAAGAGATTCTCTGGTATAATACATGTTCAAAATATCAGAGGTTTATATATACACATGTATAAAGACTGCTCAGAGGAATACTGCTGATTCTTTACTCTTCAAAGTAACTGACTCAGGCCATTCACCTTCAGATTCTTGGCACCTGCTGGGCTTATTTCCAACTAAATGGCATTAGTTTGGCTGCTGGATGTGTTCTGTGTTTTAAGCTACTCCTGATACAACACTGAAAAGAACAGCAACATGCTAGTTGGCAGGATCTGTGACTATACCTGAAGCATATGACGTATTTTAATAATCAAACAGGCAATAAAAATATTATAGGGTTTTTTTTAAATGCAATGTTGGCCTAACTCTCTTGTCTTTGACTTCAGTTGGTATAAATCCCAACTCTGACCACTCTTGAAAATTCCACTCTAGCTTTTTTTAATTAAATAATTATCACTGTTAAAAAGGTTTTAAAATGTATCAATATGCTTAACATTTAGGCGATTGAAACAGAACATCTACCAAATTAGCTCTGTAAGGGCACTAGAATAAACATATCATATATCAGGCAGTTAGATCAATTTAAAATACATACTTACTATCCTTCAATTAACCATGTGCATTTAGTTTTGTATTTGTAATTTATTGGTCCATCTGTTAAATATCCAGAGGGTTCTGTTAACCTAAAAGGGGGGGAAAATAGTAATATAGTAAACCTTAAATATTTCTTGAAGCATAGTAGCATCATAAAATCAACAGCACCCAATTACAGATTCTTTATGGATGGAGTGACAACAGGAATCTTTTATCTTTGAGGTGGTTTTTGTTTGTTTAATAAGCTCAGGTTTCATATCCTGTATCTTTTGTTTCAGTTTATTATAAAAGTAGGAAAGCAGATAGTGTGTATCACCATCAGTTTATTTCCTTTTTCCCAAATATTACTAGAAGCTACTTTAACTTACACCTTCTTCTAACTGTGCAGTATGCAAACATTACACACAACTTACATTGTCCCTCACACAGAGCATAGCATAGGGTATAGCATAGCAAAAGAAAGGTTTAATATGTGTCATCTTACATGCTGCTTCCGAGTTTAGCCCATAGCATCACTGCAGAGGATTATCATAGTTCATTTAAATAAATAATAATTTACACCAGCTCTGTCTTACTTTATTATATTACAGCAGAAAGAATCAAAGTTGAAATTCAGAGTGGCGGTGGGCAACTAAATACACTGCATAAACATAAGTGGTGATTAATTAAAAGATCAGAAAAACACTCACATACATATTAATTGCTCTTGCTGCAACTATTCTTGAACCTCCTTAATCCGGGTGTCTATGATCCAGGAACACCCATAGTTTGGATCCCCATATGGCCCTACCAGATGCTGCACTCCCACCTCTAGCATGCTCCTGCATCCTACGTCCCTCCCAGACCCCACACTGCACCCCCAATTATAATTTAAATACAGCTCACTAAGGTTTTATCTTATGACATGCTATACATGTACAATGCTCTGTAATGCTTTGTACATACAAAAGCTTTAGTAATAGACTTTGTTTACTCTTCACTATGACTAACACCTATGGTCCAGAAAATTCCATAATCCAGCATAGTCTGTTTCCCAAGGTTGTCGGATTAAAGAGTTTCAAGTGTATACATCCATCCTCATCTTACATGCCACTGAGCCAGCACGAGGGGTAACTTGTATTTCCCTTACAAAGTAGTTCAGTGGATAGATGTAGATTTGAGGAAGCCCGCACTGGTTACAACTAGAGGGGGAATGCCAACTAAATTTTCTTTTCAGCTGTGTAAATGCACAAGGATCTGTCTTATGTCACCATAACCATCATTTCCGAATTTGACCAAGTATGTACATGTGCAAAAAGTATTGTCTACAATTTTTACTAATACTGAATTAAATTAAAATTTGAATTGACCTCCATAACTCAACTTGTAACTGCCCCCCTGCTACCCTGTCACAGAGATCAATTATTCCAAATTTCAGGCTATAAACACCTGGAAGTACAACTGAGATCAGAAATAAAGAATCCTTGTAACATGAAGGAGGTATTGCTGATAGGGATGTATAATGGGGGACCATTACCTCTGAAATTTACTCCCTGTGTTGGCCCAATCTGAAATGTGTTAATTTGTAAGGCGCACTGCAACACTCATATGTCCTCCCTAGCTTTTAAAATGGAATTAAGAAGGTTGAAGGTGACTCAGATTTTTTCATTCTTTTTTGCCAGGGTATTGTTGGTGAGCTGGGGTTGGCTGGAACTGATGTAATTGTAATAATAATTTTCAAAGACATCTAGGAGGTGCTGACAGGTGCTTTTATCTTCACAAATGTAGAGGAAGACAGAAAACCACTGAATCACTGAATACAGAGTAGCAAGATGGGTTGCAGACTTGGGAAAAATAAGCATACCTCAGTTGCTGGTGCAATAAAAATCCCCCCTGGCCCAACAGCCAATTATTATACCTGTAACTGACCCCTGTGGAAGGAGTCACTATGATCACTATGGTAACCAATTCCCTAGATTACTGGGAGTGTGCTGAGTGTACAGTGTGCACAGAGACAAATGCTGTGGGCAGTCTGAATTCTAGATCCTGCAGGTTCTAATCCCTGGTGATTTCCCATGAACACTCACAAAAGTGTGATGAATAACAGAGGGCCCTTTTTCTAGAGCTGACAAATATTGTGATTACTTTAGGCATGGTTCCTTTAAGTTACAAGCAAAAGATGAACCAACAGTCATCTAATTCAGGGGTCTTAAGATAGGATTCCTCCAAGCCACCCCTTTCATCAGACATCAGCCAGCAGATCCCCAGTTATCCTTATGTCTGTCTGTCTTAACCATATCTGTACACAAACCCACCATCTTCAAGCCACATCCAAGCATCTACCGGTCATCTTCCACCCCTTCCCAGTCACAAGCTGTTTCAAGGATATCTCTACATTGCAATGTAAACCCACATTAGTGAGACTCAAGTCAGCTGAATAGTATCAGAGAACCGTGGATTTGAGTATGTACACTTATTTTAACACTATGTCAAAAACTTTTTAACCCACACTCAAAACTAGGACTCTAGCATCCACACTGCAGCACACAGACCCAAAGCAAATCAACCAGATCATAGACACTCACACCCAGCATTCTCTCAAAATGTGGATTCTCTAGCCCTTTTTGTTCATAGTGGACTGTGTGTAAACTTTACTGCCCACTTGCATGTTACAGGAAATTTAAACTGTCTGCCAATAGCAGCCTGCCACACAACATGGAGAAGACCCCTTTTTAAGAAGTTCTCTTGGTTGCTTGAACTTTCACTCCAAGAAACATAGAGAGCTTCCATAAGAGCCTGGTTGACATTTTGTCAATGTCTGCTGACCCACCAAAGGAACCTGACAGGGCTTCACATGGAGCAAATGGAGGAGGCGGCAGCAGCAGGCGAGGCAAAGTACCCTGGCATAGCATAATTTCACTGGCCGATTCTGCTTAGTACACTCGATATAGCTGCTGATGCCCCCTACAAAGATCAGTGTTTCTGTAACAGAACCACAGATTCATGGGACCACATCTTCATGTAGACCTGACCAGCAGAGAGTCCCAAACTTTTGCATGAAAAAAGCTACCTTTCTGGAGCATTGCAAGCAGCTTGTCCCATCCCTCCAGCATAGACATATAGACAAGAGCAACCTTGCTGGTCCAGAAGCAGACTGCTATAGCCACCTGAAAATCTGCTATCCCATATTGGTACAGGTCTATTGCCAGTCAGTTTGGTGTTGGAAAGTCAACTGTGGGTAAAGTGGTGGCAGAGATATCTGAGGTAATCAGGGGTATAGTTTACCTCAAAGTGATACACAGAAGAAATATTCAAGAGGTAATTCCTGGCTTTGCGAGAATGGGGTTTCCAAACTGCACTGGGGCCACTGAGGGAATTCATGTGGCCCAAATTTACCCTCCTCAAGGACCACATGAGTACACAAAGTACAAAGGGTAGTAGTCCATTTTAATGCAAGCCTCATGCACTGCAAGGGTGATTTATGAATGCCAATGTGAAGAAATTCATAATGCCCGGGTATTTTGCAGATTGGGAATCTACATTCATGGACAATCTGGGACACTATTCATACCAAATAACATCATAACCAGAGTTACTGCCCCACCACTTTTCTGGGGACCCCACATAACCCCTTTTGCCTGAGCCTATGAATCTGTAAAGAGGCCCTGGCAAAAGATGATGTAATTACATGCTCAATAGGTGTAGTGGTTGTTGGATGCACTTTTGGCCGACAGAAATTCTATTTAAGATGTCTACACCCCATTTAGATGTTTGTGTCTTTAACGTTGTAAGCTTGTGCTTTCTTTACAATCTTTGTGAAGACAGAGATGAGCCATTTCCCCCAAAGGGAAGGGGTTGTTGAAACTGTTTTCTTAACCAGAAAGTGCATCTGCTGCAGCTGGTGCTCAATGCAGATGTCAGACTTGCTTTGTGTTCCCACATTATAGACTTGCATGGCCCAACTGAAGAGTATAAGACTGATATAAATGTGCTAGTGGGGGAGGTAGATGGAATTAATTAATGTGGGGGTGGTCCTGTGTTTGGAAAAGGGCTTGATTGCCATGTAATGTACTTACAAAAGACCTGCTTAACTATGAATGGAGGGAATAATTCACAGTATGGATTCAAATAAGAAAGTGACTGAAACATGAATTGTTCTACCTAACTTGATAGAGAAGCAGTGTTTGCTTATTAATTCCAAATTGTTCCTGCTCATATGTTTAGATTTATTTAAAATCAGAATTGTATGATGAGCTGCAGCTACAGCAATTGACTTTCTTAAAGACACAAAAGTCTTTCTATATAACCATGTGTAAAAATAGTACAAAAGTCACCCATTAACAGGCAGGCTAGCTGCCATACCTGTACATCAGTTTAAAAAAAAAGAACACTTTGGGTAAGTCTGCACAGTACGCTTATTTCTAAATAATCTATTTCAGAATTTTTTTCCAAAATAGCTTATTTTGAAATAGCACGTCTACACTACAGGGAAGCCTCATAATTAGTCCGAGGCAGACTTCCCAAATGTGGGTGCACTACCTTGATTTAGAGCCCCAGGAGACACTGGGGAGTAATTACTTTGAATGGCCATGGGGAGGAGTTATTTGGAAATAGCATCAGTGGAGCATCCATTCTACTGCTATTCCAAAATAGCTATTTCAAAATAGGCATTATTCCTCATGGAATGAGGTTTATAGAAGTCAGAATAAGCCATCCATTATTTCGAAATTATTTCAAAATAACTATGCTGTGTAGACACACCCTTTGAAAATAAGAGTGCATGAACCAGTGCAAACACAACAGAAACCCCTATCACTTTTGCCCCCCACCTCCATTCTCCTTTCCCTTCTTTCTCATTTGCGCTGCACTTGAAGGCAAGTGGAGGTAGCCACCAGAGAGGGTGTCAAGACGAAGACCAGTATGTGGTCCAGAAACAGTCAATATAGAAAACTGGTAATGGCATACACTTCATAGGTTGTTTTCAGATAAACTGAGAAATACGGCCAATTTTCTACAAATATATTATATTTATATTATTTTTGTGTTTCAGAGTTCCGATTTGATCCAGCAGTCACACAATTAAGAGTGAGATTGGCCTAAGTATGTGATTGCCAAATCCACAACAGTCTACATCGGGGTGGGCAAGATACCTTTCACGGGCAGGATGCGGCCCGCGGACTACTATGCCAGGACCCTCAGGCACACAGCAGCCACGGTTTAAAGCGCAGCCCGTAAGGCTCTCTGCTCTGGAGCCGGGGGTGGCTTCGGGTGATATCCCCACCTCCAGCCCAATCCTCAGCTCCTATTGGCCGGAAAAAAATAGCCAACAGGAGCTGAGAGATTGGCCTGTGGGATGGGGGCAGCACAAGCCTCTTCCCCCACCTGGAGCTGAGAGCCTCATAGAAGGAGCAGCCATAGCTTTAATCAGTCTGGGGGCCGGGGATGCTTTGGGAGTGCTGCAGGCCGGGAGACTCTTCATTAAGCACCTCCTATCCAAAGCCTGCCTCTGGCACCCTGCCCCTCCCGCATACATCTCCCTCCCCCAGGTCACCATCCAGATTCTCTGCACCTTTCCTCCCGTGCCCCAGGTTACAACTCCCTCCCAGACTCTGTACTCCCTCCTACACCTCTCCCCCAGGCCAGAATCCTCTCTTGCACCCAGCCCCCCTCCCTTACCCTGCACCCCAATGCCCTGACCCAGGTCATAACCTCCTCCTTCACCCAACTCCCTCTCAGACCTCACACCATTTCCTGCACCCCAGTCCCTTACCCTGTGCACTTTTCTGCCCCAACCTCCATCCTAGACTCTGCACCCCCTCCACAGAAAATTGCTGCACTTGACCACTTTTCAAAATCTTGAAGTGGCCCCCAACCAAAAATTGTTGCCCACTCCTCGTCTAGGTATTCTCAAATAAAACCATAATGAATGTAACCTAAAATCAGTAGCAGTAGGATCAAACTGCACAACACAAAACAGAGGCTGGACTCAGACTGTCGGTGTTAAGTCTTCGTGTACATTCTTTGGATGGTATGCAAAGAAAGATCTTAGCTGAGCAAAAACTAAACTGGTCTCTTTTCTTAAACAAATATTAACAACAGTGGTATAACAGTCCTATAACTCTAAAGTTCTGCTCCCAGATAAACATACTGCATACCAGAAAGTTAAGTACAGGAGAAAATTCTTGTGCAATTACTTTTGGCTATTTTACCTGCAAGATAAACATTTAGTCACTTGTTTGGGAAGTGGTGGAACTGCAATGGACATATAACTTATTGGTCTTGTCTCTCTATTATAACATAAAGGTATAAATGCTGCATTATTGATCTTGAAATTGGGTCAGCACTATCAAGCTGAGCCACACTGAAGTTAATTGCTCTCTGCTTGGGTGGAACCTTGTGCCAGTGCAAACCTAATTACAGGATAGGAGCTTATGTTTGGATGTGCGCTCTTTCTACACCTTTAAAACATTAACCCAATGGAAATAAAAGGCAGTATGATATCAAATGCCAATATTAATAATCAAATGTTAGTATTACTGTAATATAATTCATTCATACATTTTAGGTTTAATTATAGTGTAGGTTGCAACAAATTTATTTTTACTATAAATATTGTGAAATATCAGTGGCACTCATTTACACTCAGTGCCAGTGTTTTCTTGGTAGCTTTAGAAATTTAATCAAGATAGCATACAAGAACTGTTTCTCTTACAATCCAGTACTCTGGCATTGGTAAATTGCAAATGATTTCCCATTCCACACAAAAGTTGATGATTTTTTGATAAACAAGTTCTTGGAAAAGTGAGAGAGCCATTGATGAAACCATTCCACATCACTGTAAAAAATAGTCTGATACTATTTTCTAATAATGTCAGTGGAAATAAAGTAAAGGGTTTTTTGTTTCAAGTAAAATAAAACTACCCTGTTTTATCATGTGCTAGTTAGTATTTGTTTGTTGTGTTACCCTGAGAACTTCCTTGCATCTTTTTCCTTCCAAAATATTATCATATCCCAGACATGATTAGATTATTGCTGATTAGAGCAAGTTTTCTGCTTCAGCTTTCTAGAAGTTATGCATAACTTTCACAGAAATATTAAACTACAGTAATTTTAGATTGCAAATCAGCATTCATGTATACAGACTCATAATTAAACAGGAATATATACAAATTTAAAGCATTAAAAATTATCCAGGAGAAAAGTTAGGTAAGCAAATAAACCTTATTAGCCAACCTCTGGAGAAAAAGTGAATTGTATAACTAATTAAAACCATTCAGAAATCATCATTGATAGATGAATCAACCACAGAGCTAATCTGTAATTATCTACATGGAAAGAAGATATCTGACACTAGAAGGCTCTAGCAGAGAAAAAAAGATGCAGTAGCTGAAAACTGAAGTCAGCTAAAGTTCAAATTGAAAATAAAATACAAGCTTGTAAAAGTGTAATTAACCACTGGAACAGATTGCCAAGTGTTGTGGATAAATTCTTCATCACTTGGCAAGACTTAAATCAAGACTGGATGTTTCTCCAAAAATACGCTATATAGCTCAAATCACAAATTGTTGGACAAGATGCAAGTATAACTAAGTGAAATCTATGGCCTGAATTACAAGGGAGATCAGACTGGATGATTATAATAGTGTCTTCCAGTTTTAATATCTATAAATCCACGAAAATTATATAATCATATCTCCTGGATTCTTTTATGGGACAGAAGGTAGAGGCATAGCAGGAAACGGTACGAGCGGGGACTAAAATGTCTCTGCTAGTGCTGCTTCTGCTGTGATTCTACTTTTGAAATGTACAAGAGCAGAAGTCCTGCAGGGAACGTGGGGCCAGTCCTCCGCTAGCCTTGAACTCCCTGTGGGGCTTCCTTTTGAAATGTACAGCAGCCCCATTGGGGCTGCTGTACATTTCAAAGGATGAGGTTCTGCAGGGAGTGTGGGGCCCCAGCTAGCCTGCACTCCCTGCTGGGCTTCTGCTTTTCAAATGTACAAGGGCCCTGACAGGGGTGCAGGGCTCTTGTACATTTTAAAGGCTCAGGCGCCGCAGGGTCAGCAGAGTCCCCCCGGCCCGCCCACTGGCCCCATGCTCCCTACAGGGCTTCCGCTCTCAAACTGCACCAAGAGCAGGGCAGGGCTCTTGCTACAGTTCAAAGGCAGAGGTGCCCATATAGACTCATCAACTAGTTGATGGAAATCCCATCAACCATTCGATTAGTTAATTAATCTAAATTTAACATCCCAATAGTACAGTGGTTTGAAGTAAAATTTTCCTTCTAAACAAGTGTATGCATATATTGGTCTCTTAATTTCTATTTTACTGTTATATACTATTAATTAGCTTTTTATAGTGACAAATTTTAGCCAGGAATAATTGGGGCAGCTCTTTGCTGAATTCATCCATAACTTTTGTATGGATGCGAGATACCTGTGGTATTATCATTTTGCAGTCTATATCTGATTTTGAGAACACTGAGTTCCACAGGTTGACTGTGTATTGTGTGAAGAAATACTTATTTCCTTTTGTTTTAAACTTGCTACCTATTAATTTCATTTCATGGCTCCTAGTTCTTGTGTTATGGGAACCTATGTACCTTATTTATTTTCTCCACACCAGTCATGATTTTATAGACATCCATCATATCTCCTCTTAGTCATTTCTTTTCCAAGCTGAAAAGTCCCAGCCTTTTAATCTCTCCTCATATGGCAAACATTCCACACCCCTATTCATATTTATTGCCCTTTTATGAACTTCATTCAATGCCAAGATATCTTTTTTGAGATGAGATGACCACATCTGTACACAGTATTCAAGATCTGGGTGTACCATGAATTTATATTGAGGGAAAAAGTTATTCTCTGCCTTATTCTCTATCCCTTTTTTTCATGATTCCTCACATTCTGTTTGCTTTTTTGACTGCTGCTGCACACTGAGTGGATGTTTTCAGAGAACTTTCTCTCCAGTGGTAACAGCTAATTTAGTCCCAATCATTTTACACATATCATTAGTATTATGTTTTCCAATGTGCATTACTTTGCATTTATCAACATTAAAATTCATGCACCATTTTGTTGCCCAGTCACCTAGTTTTGTGAAATACTTTTAAAGCTCTTCACAGTTTGCTTCAGACTTCATTATCTTGAGAAGTTTTGTATCATCTGCATAAAATCTGTGTTGCTAAAAAAGTCAAGAAGTATAAATAGCGTTTGTAGGCAAAAACTTCCAACCCCTAAGAGCAGTGTTTGCTTTGTCGGCACTCCTGTCGACAAAAGCACTGTTTACACCGGGGCAGGCAAAATGCAGCCTATGGGCTGGATGCAACCCACCAAGCTGCCGGATCCAGCCCACAGGAGCCTCTTCCAGGTTCCCTGCCTGACCCACACCCATAGGCTGCTCAGAGAAGGTCTCTGAATGCTGCGAAACCAGGGGAGGGGAGGAGCGGCTTCGTGTGCAGCCCCACCTCCCAAGTACTCCTCTGGGCACACAGCATTCAGAGCCAAACGTGGCGCTGATGCAGGGACATAGAAGGCAGGGACCCTAGTGAAGAAACCAGCTGGGCTGATAGCTGGACGTTGCCTAGGTAAGTGCTTCTGGCACCCCAGCCCCTCCCTCTACACAATGCTTTGTGCCCCTCTCCTGTACCCCTAACCTCTATTACCCAAACCCTCTGTACCCCTACCTCCTCCTACAACCTGAATCCCCTCCTACAACCCTCCTCCCAGTCACAAGGCCCGACCAGACCTTGAACCCCAATCCGCCACCTCCAGTCACAACCAAATACCTGTACCCCCTCCTGCACTCCTGCCAAAGGTCACAAGTTCCCTCCCAGACCCTGCACCCCCCACATAACCCTCCTCCAGGTCAGAATCCTCTCCTGCACCCAGACCCCCTCCCAGCCACTACATCCCCTCCTGCACCCCAGTCTCCTGTCCCAGGTCACAACCACCTCCTTTGCCCAAACTCCCTACCAGATCCTACACCCCCTGCTGCATCCCAAACCCTTACCCCAAGCTCCCTTCTGCACCCAACCCCCATTCCCAGACTCTGCACCTCCTCCATTAATATTATGAAAGAGTGCAGCCCTCGACCATTTACCAAATTCTTGGAGTGGCCTCCCTCTGGCTTACAGTATGGTTGCATCTACTCTACCAAGTTCTGTCAACAAAACATATGTTAACACCCAAAATTCAACTAAACAAAAATTAGAAGGTGTTTACACTTACTCTCTCTGTCGATAGTTCATGTCCACACTAAGGCCATCATCATTGTCAGTGTGAGCAATGTACTGTGGGTCTGTATCCCACCATGCACTGTTGTGGGAAGGCTGGGATAATTTCTGCCCATGTTGGTATTCCCTCTGAATTCTCCCACAGCCTCATCAGCTGCTGGGAGCAGCATTATGAGTAACTCTGTCAGCAATTCTTGTTGAGGAATGTCAAAGCAGCACAACAGCCTGTTCCCCTCCACCAGGCTGCCTGCAGCTGTGTTCCTAGTGCAGGGCAGAACAGGATCATTCCAATGATTTACTTTGTTCCCCAAATGAGCAGCTCACTCAGCTGTCTGATAGTTCTCCTGAGTTTTGAAAGGGCAGGGCAGCAGAGATCAGGGGATCTCACGAATTCAGCATTGTGGGATACTGGCGGAAACCAGTTCTGTCAACAAAACGAACAGCAGTCTCTACACTAGTTCTGTCAACAACAGAAGAGGGAAAAAGGAAAAGTCTCTTATAGATGCGGAAGTTTGTCAGGAAGCTGGGTGTTTTTCTTGACAAAAGTTGCACTGCAGTATGTACGCTCTACTTTGATGTGAAAAGGCCGTTTTTGTCAACAAAACTTGGTACTGTAAAGGTAGCATAGTAATTGCCAGGGCAAAGTTTTTGTCATGGGTGGGGGGCGGTGTCAAGCACCTATGAACAACAAAAGTTTTGTTGCTCAATTGCCAGTGTAGACTCTGAAAAGATCATTCTGTCTCTCTGAAGGTCAGACATTTTATTGCCATTCATGCAGGGTGAAAAAGCCTGAATTTAAATCCACTTTTCCACTGGCACTTCAATTAGTTACTAAAGAAAGGTACATTTTCTCTGGCTGATAAAACATTAAAACACATTGAGTTACACTTAAATATAGCCTTTATACTAGTTTCCGTACATCTTTTTGCTACCTTGGAGGGGTCAACACTAATTATATACATTTATTTAAACAATTATATGTCTAAATGTTTTTAGATTCTTATTAATTGTACATTTTCAGAATGTTAGAAAATGGTGAATGGTATATGGCTTTTTAATGGATAGCTAATTTTTGTTTATGATTTGTGTCAAGCTGCATTAGGATGGTAACTGGATACTGGACTGTAAATACACAAAACAGTTATAAAATTTATATTTTTCCCCCTGGTTCTTCTTATAGAAAAAAGGCTTTAATGCAAAATTTTGGAAGTGGCTCATGGATTTAGCTTCTATTTTTATTTTGTATTAAATTCAGATTTGATTTGAAATCATTTTTTTAAATCAATAATATAATTTAAATAATAAATATCCTGTTTGTATTCTTTTTTATTATATTATTTTTTCCCCAGAAAACAAGACTTTAATTAACTGTAACTGAAATTCTTTGAGATGAGTGGTCCCTATCTGAATTCCACATGCAGAAATGCATGCACACCATGCACCTGAGACTGGAAGCATTTTCTTGCCATGTCTGTTGATCTGCACACACACAGTGCCTCTCTTCATGCTTCCAATTGAGAGCATTAAAGTGCATGTTGACGTTACTTCAGTTCCTTCTCTTACCATTGTGTAATCTAGTCTGAAGCAGAGGGAAAGGAGGGCAGACAGTAGAATATAAGTAGAGACCACAAATCTCAAAAACTTCCAGGTTCATCTAAATAACATGATCTTCTTTAGTGCTGTTCCCTTGTGAAGAGCACAGTTACAGGGTGTGTAAAAATGGAGATACCATTCCAATGGTGGGATGAAGGCACGAAGTACCACCAGATGTACTTGGACAAAAGTTGAGAGCTAGGCCTAATGTTCTGAGGTCAAGGTGATGGTCCAGGATGATGGACTCACTCTAGGAAGAGTCTCCTTTTAGCAGGATAGTAGGTTCTGGTCAACTCTCTCCTGCTAAAGCAGAGAAGAGCATTCACAGTCTATACCCAATGCCCATCCAAATACCAGGCTGTGAGGTGAGGAGGGCCTGTGTTTGGATGTGAGTGTCTAGTCTACCTTAATCTTGTGTAAGGAGATCCAGGAGCATGTGGAGTCAGATGGGTCATCAAGCAGAGAGCTCTGGAGGTTGGTGAACCAGAACTTCCAGGGCTTGTAAGGCACTGTTACAGAGAATCTTGCAAAGAACATACAGCAGAAGGGGAATGAAAGGAAAAAGTATAGCACAGGAGTCACCCATCCAGGAAAATGTTGTATCAAGAGCACTTTCACAGATCCCACCACCACCCTCGGATCAAGGGCAAATTTCCAGTTCATTGAGAGGCAGAGAGGGGTGTCTCGCATCTTGCATCTTTGAGCAGTACACAGGAATGGGACAGGCAGGGAGCCTGCCCAAGATTTCTCCTGGAACGCAGGCTGCATCCAGCCTGCAGGCCACATTTTTCCCACTACTGCCTTAGAATCATTAACACTACCATTTCATTACTTTCACCCACACCACCTTCCCACTTTCAAGATTTCAACCAGGTCCTCCCTATTTGCCAAACTCAAATCTAGAACAGCCTCTCCCCCATGAGCCTTCTCCACCTCCTAAAATACAAATCTGTCTCTATTACAGTCCAAGAACTTGTTGGTTAATCTGTGCCTATGCACATTTTCCCAACATCAGCAGTTGAAATCCCTTGTTACCACCAAGTCCTGATTTTGTTGTTGGGAAAAAAAGCCTCATGATACTACTTCTTCCTGGTTAGGTGGTTTTAGCAGACCCCGTCATGATATTAACCTTTTATCCTTACCCAATGATTTTCAAAACGGGTTTGTCATCTGTTTTGATCTCAACTTCAGTCCAAGTGTATACATTTTTAATATACGAGGCAACGCCTCCTCCTTTTCTTTCTTGCCAGTACTTCCTGAACAAGCTGTATCCTTCCATAACAATTTTCAAGTCTGGCATATTATCACACCTAGTCTCTGAGATGCCAACTGTTAGAGCTGTGTTTATTAACCTACATTTCAAGTTATTCCTGCGTGTTCCTCATACTTCTCACGTCACCAGACATACATCTCAGGCTATGTCTAGACTGTAAGCTTCTTTCGGAAGAAATTTTTCTGAAAGAGATCTTCCGAAAAAACTTCTTCGGAAAGAGAGCGCCCACACTACGAAAGCACATCAAAAAAGTGATCTGCTTTTTCGACAGATAGCATCCACATTGAATGGATGCTATCTCACATATAAGCTGTGATTACTATGGGAGGAATGGCCACCAGGGCTCCTGTGCTTTTTCCTCTTTCCTCTTCTTGCAAAAGAACTCCCTCCTCCCCATCCACATATGCCTTTTTCCGAAAGAGCTCTTTCGGAAAAAGGCTTCTTCCTCATAGAAAGAGGTTTACCAATGTCGGAAAAACCCCAGTTCTTTCGATTTTTTTTTTTTTGTTGAAAGAATGCAATTGTAGTGTGGATATAATTTAAGTTTTTTTGGAAAAACTATCGTTTCAATTTCCCCTGATTTTCTCGTTTGTCTCTCCCTTATCCCTAATATCACAGTCCATGCTCCCCCCCAGATTCAAATTGGAAAAAATAGCTTTCCATTTAATACAAATTTAAAAGCAAACAATTAATTACTTTTATGTGGAACATTTGCATTTCACATATAGTGAACTGTGTTATTACCTACATGTGCCAATGTTTTATTAATCACTGATATACATATGAACAAATCCTGCAATCCTCTCTCTCTCTCCCCCTCTCCCTCTCCATCGCAATAATGTCAATAAAAAATTGCTCATGTAGGATCACACACAGTACAGATTGAACCTCTCTAGTCCAGCACATTATGGTTCAGCAACATACGTGGTCCAGCAGGAATTTAGTTAGCCAGATGCCCATTTATCGTGAATGGGGCCAGGTTTCCCGTGGTCCCATAAAGTTTGTTTATAGCCACCAGTCCTGGCTCTCAGTGTTCTGTGTTGTTATTTAGCTCTAATTTGCCTGTAAATGTCTTCCAATAAGCAGTGGAAATATTGGTAATGCTCTAGACAATATTGATCTCCTATGGTCCAGCAAATTCTCTGGATTGGCATTGGTCAGGTTCCCAGAATGCCAGATTAGAGAGCTTCAACCTGTGCAAACTGAACTTCCCTAACATGGACTTCCTTAATCCAGCAACTCCTGTGGTCAGGCATCATCAGTGACCCAGTGGGTGCTCTCGGTCTGGAGGAATCATGGGAAAAAACATCAGACTGGGGCCAGGAGAGTTACAGGACCAGGGAAGAGCAGAGCCCAGTAGGATGGGGGTGCCTAGAAGGTCAGGTGCCTCAGGGGCTGACAATGGAGCCCCAGCATCCAGGGGACTGGCAGCTGGCAGTAGAGCCCTGGTATCCCGGGAGCCAGGAGCAGAGCCCCAGCCAGCCAGCAGAGTGGCTGTGAGCCTCAGTATGCCTGGGGTTGGCATCAGAGCCTCAGCACTGATAAGGGGAAGGGCAAGTGCCTTGGGGGCCAACAGCCAGGAGCACAGGGGCCAGAACTGACCTCATCTGGTCTGGCAAATTCCCTGGTTTGGCTGCTGGACCAAAGAGGTTCAACTTGTACTACAGTATGTAGGTATAAGGGCATGACCTTCATAATTGCATAGGAATAGAGTTATGCAAAAAAATTCAATAAAAACTTTTCCCACTGGTTCAGATCCTTATTCTGGAGAAGGGACTGGAACCCAGATATCTTCCCTCCTTGTTGAGTGCCCTTAACTACCAGGTTACAGGGTACGCTGGGGAAGCTCTCTCTCAGGCTCTCTAGTAAACATCTTCAATGGCAGAAACTGAGTGACACCCACAGCTAAATATCCTATGGCTTCCAGGTGGGTGGGGAGTGACCTCAGTTCAAGACCTTGCTCCAGGACCAGCCTTCTTTATAACAGACTGGTTATAGCACTGATCTTGGATATGGGAGCCCCAGTACAAATTTTTTCCTTAGCTTTTGTTAGGACAGTTAAGAGTACTTGAAATGAAAGTTTTAAGTAACCTGAAATTACATTTTCTTGACTGCAATTCAAGTCTTTTTTTAAACTGCCAGCTTACTGAAAAAAAAACAGTTATTCCCCAAGCTCCATGTAGAAGACTTAATAGTATGAAAACTAATTTCTTTACCTACTATATGAAACACTTCAGATTACTAGGAGCAAATTAATTTTGAAAATCTAGTTTATACTTTTTAATTTTTTTAAATATGTCTGAACCAAGGGGATTCAATGTGAGATCAGTTCTGTATTGTACCATTCTATTATAGCTGTAGAGACAATTGTGCAGTTCAGATATATTACTGTATCTGTCTTGTCTCTGGCTTTTATGTATCCCCCCCAAAAATAAAAGAAAGTTAATGTGGGAAAACGAAGGAACAATATGTGCTAAAAGAGTTTCAATATGTTCCTGTTTTGAAATATTTATTAAAAAAGGAAATGTAATACAGCACACTGAAAAGGCTATTAGATTGCAGCTGTGCTGATACTAGAGGTTTATGACTAACAAATTGAAGTAGAGAGATTTTTAAAAGATAACTTGAAAAGCTCAGTTGCAGAATTGAATAGATGAACATATCAGACAGCTTAGAACAAAATTTTGACTGTATCTAGAAGAACCATCACTATAAAATAAATGTCTTGGATACTGAGCAGAACGTAAATGAACTGTAATAAACCCATCTTTTGAAGAATATATAACTTATAACTAAGAATATATAACTAACTAAGTAGTTATCCTCTCATTTACATCCCTAGTGCACCCCACAGTAGTCCAGGATTGCCTAAACCACTGTTTCCCCCTTCCCCAGCACCATTTTGGAAGGGCAGAAGGGGCTGAAGCTTCCCCTTGATTCCCTCCAATACTGCCTGTGGCTTGCATTTCCCCTTCCATCACTGCCACAGAGTGAGAGGATGTTCCTTCTAAGCCACAGGGAGCTGCTTTGCCTTGTCTTTCTTGATGGAAAGTTCACTCCCCCTTCCTCACCCGGCCAGGCCCTGCCTCCTGCCTGAGCAGGAAGGCCTAAACCAGGGCTACTCAACACGCGGCTCGTGGGCCACATGCGGCACGCCGCCTGTTTGTTTGTGGCCCATGGTGTGATTTGTGTTTACACAGGGCTCAACACGCGGCCCATGGGTGAGATCCTTTGAATATGGCTTCCACTGGGAATGCGCTCCACAATGGCGAGGTGTCTCCCAGGTGGCGTGAGCACTGAAAGACGCAAGCAGACAGGCTGGCGAGAACGGACGGATACAGAATGTTGATATTTCTAGCCCTCAGGGAGGAGGTGCTGGGAATACCAGGGCATTATGAGAAGTGCTTTGTATTCATGCTCATCAGTGTGAAAGAAGCTATTTGCATATAGATGTGCATGCATATGCAACCATACTGAAGTTGTGGCCCTCGGCATGTGCTGTGAGTATCATTGTGGCCCCCAGGGCTTCCAAAGTTGAGTAGCCCTGGCCTAAACAATGGGAGGGTTTAAGGATATAGCCTAATTAGCCTAATGGTTAATCTGGTCCTTGCTGCCTCTGATACAGGAAGGCCTGCGTGTAACCATGTAATAGCTGAAATTTTCAGTAGTTACATGGTTATTCAATTACACACATTTTAACATTTAAGATCTTATCTCTACAGATTACACTAGACATCCTTATGAATTATACACCTACACCTCTATATAGAAATTCAGGTTTATAAAACAAAATTCATTTGTAAAATGGCTACAAAAGTTAAAAATGGATGTTCACAAAGAATTCATACACAAGTCAATGGAAAAATTAAAAAATCTGTATACTACACATTTGCAATAAAAACACGAGTAAATTCATTAATATTCATTCACCAAATCCAACAATATTTAGTCAATTCTTATGTCAAGATAAGAAGTTGAATATGATACTAGGGTGCTTTACTGTACAAATGTCAACCCTAGTGTTTTCATGCGATGCTATGAAAATTAATTTACACATGTAAAATATAAATTGAATTTTTTTGCATACTTCTTTATTCAAGAGTGAACCAAAATGTGTGTGCATGGAATGTTAATCAATGTCAATATGAATATATTGCTACTGTAAAAGTTGATGAACCAAAGCAAAGTAATCATAATGGTGCTTGCAATGTAATATGTCAATAATTATTTGACAGGAATAATCCTATATTCAGCTACTGTGACAGTCCAACTGGTCATGATTCACTCAAATCACTGTGAGAATAGGAGCGGGACCTTAATTATTATGGCCCACATTTAGCAAAGCACCTAAGCATACAAGTGCTTTGCTGAAATAAAGTTAGGCCCACTTAAATGCTTTACTAATCAGGACCTAAAAACCAACAAATGCTTGCTACATGCAAATCTCTTAGTTTAGGAAATAACTCTTTTTTTTCCCCTCTAACAAAGTTATCTGAACTTCTCCCAGTTTATAATTTTTAAATAGCAAGTAACTCATAAGAATTTAAAATGCTTAACAGGAAGGCAAGATTCTAAATTACACATTTTTAAACAGGCTGGTTTATGCTCAATACATTTATAGAAAGTTCCTTTGGATTTTAATAAGATTGAAACCAATAATTTACAAAATTTAAGAGAATTATATACTTTTTTATTGAGAGTTTCTAAATTTCAAATATGTTTCATGTAACTATCAGCCCTCTTCATTGTACCTTTCAAAATCAGCCCCCTTTAGATATGCTAAAAAAGAAGAGTACAGTACACTGACATCCTGACATTCCATTATTCACCAGTGTTATGTAATTAGGATACGTTTTGTACAAAGTATGTCTTTGAGAGGTATTCTAAACGTCTTGGTGTGCTATACATTAAACTCTCATTGGGACTGTATAGTGTTATTGTTATATGTGAAATTATGAAGTCTGACTATGTATGTGTTATCAAAACATGTTGTAAGGCTGAAAACACCCACAAGCAACCTTTCAGGTACAATATTAAAAATTCCCAAAAATGTTAATGACTTATTGAGGAGATGCACAAAAGAACAGGGATTACTCCAGAAACTGTACAACAGAAACCTCTCAAAAATAGCACTACACAATGAGGACTGTTTGACACAATGGGGACAGGTCACAGCAAAAGAGCTTTCCAGCAAGTTAGATGAAGATATAAAAGGGGGACAGTGACATCATAGGGGGGGACCTTACTCCTCCTACAACACCACCACCTGGAAACACCTGAGAAAGACTGATCTGTTTAAAGTAATGGTCCCAGACTGGAAGGATTTTCAGCCTGCACATGAAAACCTGGGAAAGCCAAGGCAACTTATACCTTATAAATCTGTCAGCCTGTTTATAACTCAGGGTGAGAATTTACTAATGCATATCCTATCTATTGTAGTAAACTCAGTTTGCAGGTTTTGTTTACTGCTCTACAGCCAAAATGCTTCTGAAATAAATGTAGTCAAACTTTACTAATTCTGGGTCACTGAGAATGAAAATGATGCTTAAAATTGTTGATTGGCTCTAGTTTTCAAGATATGCTATTGGGTCAGTATATACGACCCTTGACTTGGGAATGGCGGAGGATAAGTGAGTTATAAAGGGAAGGGATCTCAATTTAAACCAGAAATGACTAAAATACATCTTTGACTGGATCTATGAATAAATCTATGACTGGGTTTGGACAGTACTTGCTTTTTAGGCAAAACAATGAATGATGCAATCTGAAGCTGGTATTGCATCATACAGGATATGAATTGCATCATGTTATTCCTAGAAGTCATGTTCCGTGACTGTCAAAAGGATCTTGTCCCATTCTTCTTCATGGAAGGTGATCTTGTAGCCTGCAACAACATCGATGGTGTGATGGCAGCCCTCAACATCGTTCACGATCCAGATGAGTGGAGACTGTTCATTGATTCATCAAGACGAGTCTTAAAGCTGTTTTGCTGCATAATGGCAATGTTTTGCCATCAATTCCAGTTGGTCATGCAGTCCATATGAAGGAAACCTATGACAACATGAAACAACTTTTGAGGTGCATAAACTATGACCAACATCAGTGGCAGCTTTGTGGCGATTTGAAGGTTGTTGCTCTCTTGCTTGGTCTGCAGACTGGATACACAAAGTACTGCTGTTTTCTCTGCAAATGGGATAGTCGTGCAAGAGATTCCCACTACACCAAGATAGATTGGCCACTCCTATTGGACAGTCATTGGAGCCTGGGAGGAAAAGTGTTCAGCATCCACCACTTGTTGAATCAAGGAAGATTTTGTTACCACCCTTACACATCAAGCTGGGTCTGATGAAGAACTTTGTCAAGGCCATGGACAAAACACAAGCAGCTTTCAAGTACCTCCGTGGAAAATTTCCAAGGTTAAGTGAAGCTAAGGTAAAGGAAGGTGTCTTTGTTGGTCCTCAGATTCGTGAACTTCTTCGAGATGATGCATTTGACCATGCACTGCGTGGCAAGGAAAAGACGGCACGGAAAGCCTTCCAGTTAGTGGCAATAAATTTCTCGGAAACAACAAGGCAGACAACTACAGGTTGTTGGTGGAAAACCTCCTCAAGGCATACAAAAGCCTTGGTTGCAACATGTCACTAAAGATACATTTTTGCACTCTCATCTAGATTTTTTTCCACCGAACTGCGGAGCAGTGAGCGACGAGCACGGCGAGCGATTTCACCAGGACATTGCAACAATGGAGAAACGCTATCAGGGCAAATGGAGCCCATCAATGCTTGCAGACTATTGCTGGACAGTGACATGAGATGCTCCATTTAATGAATACAAGAGACAAGCCAAGAAGCGCGAGTAGACACTGAATAGGACTAAACTATGTACATAATAGTTTTTGCCTTTTGTTTCATAATAAATTTTATTTATATAACCCTTTGCTGATTTTTCAAGTGTTACATAAACAGGACAGGTGAAATATTATCATGTAAAGCAACCATAAACACATGAAAAGACCTAGGTTTACAATTTATGATTAAAACTCTACTATCTACACAATATACATAGACGTAAAATGTAAAAACTTAAATATCTTGGAAACAGTAGCCAATCAGTTGTTTTAATTGTCATATTTGAATTCAGCACATCAAAATACATAATAAATAGCACATTTTATCTCTGAAGCAGACGACTTCTAAAAAATTGTAGACCAGTGTAATCTGACTTGTTCTGTCTGCTCTCCCTTAAAATTACTTAAAATGTATCTTTTATGGTTAGTGAACTTCTTGTTTATTTCAAAACCCAGCTTGTCCAAATCGTAATTTGGGGTGAGGCAAAAAGCTGTGGTTCTCTCTCTCCACACTGAGGGAGATGGTGCATTCTTATGAGCTGCTCTGTGCAGCAATCTGTACTGCACAAGGCAATATTATTTTGAGTTCACACTCTAAAATGTATATGCACCAGAGTGCCGGGTAAACCCCAAACTCAACCTTCTCACACATCTCACTGCAATCTGTTTCTATAGCTTGGTGTGTTCCAGCCTGGATATGTACTAGAAAGGGGCTTGGGTGCACAGTAACCCAATGCAAGGAAAACCCAGACTGCTAAGGGCAGCAGGCTCAGTGAGACCACATCATATCCAGTGGCACCCTAAAAGTGGGGTCCAACCCATAATACCCTTCTTACCACTTGACAATTTATTATTATTTATCATGGACAAGGACTCCATTGAGATAACAGATGGATACAGATAGACTGAGAAATACATTTAAACAATGACATAATATTGATTACTATGATAGGCTGCAGTCTCAGCGTATCAGCAGTGTAACCATTGGTAGTATGTTTTAGGAATCACAACAAAGGAGGGTTTAAGCAGTATTGATTAAAATCTATAGCCAACTGATGACTACACCTGCAATTTGGTATTACAATTGTTCAAGAGACCAATCACTAAATTTAGCCATTTTATTGCCTAAAGACAAAACAGCACAATACAAAAGGGATATATATACACCCCTTCTTTCAAGAAGCAATTTTTATCTCTTAAAATGTTCAACTTATAGAGTAGGCTTGTTTCAAAGCGACATTCTCAAAATTTCCTCCATTTGCAAGAGAATTGTTTATAAGTTTAAAAGCTCTTTATACATCGCCCAAGAGCCAACCCAACAGTTCATGCCAGGTCTTTAATAGGGACCAATAGGCATAAAGACAGCTTCTAAGCTTGTACCAGGGCAAAAAAATATTTAGCTACCTTATCTTTGACAGGTTTTATATTCACTAATGCCAAAAGTCACATTTAGCTTTGCATTGTACTGTCCAATATACAATACAGAAGTGACACAGAAGTGAACAAAAGTGTTAGCATAACTGCCCACATGCTGGACACAATTCAATATTAACACGGTGAGCTCTACTACACCTAACATAAGTATTTGTATAGGAGGTTTTGTTTTTGTTTTTTTTTAAGGGTGATGATGACTTAGTTTTGTAGATGTTTTATGAGCAGTGCCTCCCGCGTGTGAGAGGCACTACAGGAGAAAATGCGAAGATACTTGCTTGAAAATTTAACAAGTGGGCAATGGAGGATTAATGAGAGATGATAGAAAGGGGGAGGAAACACCTTGAAGGACCTTACAAGTGAAAACAAGTAGTTTACATTTGATATGATGCAGGTGAGAGAGCCAGAAAAGAGATTTGAAAAAGATTTAATGACATGGCTGAAGCAATGGGCTGGGACAGCAGTTCTCAAATTGTTGGCTGGGACCCTAAAGTCAATCATGACTCCATTTTAATGGGGTCACCAGGCTTGACATTGCTGGGGTCTGGAGCCAAATCCAAAGCCCAAGCTTCACCGCCCAGGACAGAAGTCCTTGGTTTTCTACTTTGGCTCCCCATGTAGGGCAGTGGGGCTCAAGCATGCTTAGGCTTCGGTTCCCCATCTGGGATTGCATAGTAATTTCTGTTGTTAGAAAGGGGCTGCAGTGCAATGAAGTTTAAGAACTGCTGGGCCAGGAAAACTCTCTTTGCTGCAGCATTCTGAATGAATATCAAGATAGAAGACTGCATTTGTCAAGACTAGAGAAAAGGATGTTGCAGTAATCAAGACACAAAATGGAGAGAGCCTGGACAAGAGGTTTAGATGTGTGGATGGATTCCAAATGCCATAACTTAGTGATATTATGTAGAAAGGATCTACATGACCATCTGGAAACACAAAGAAATCAGATCTCAGCTCCCTTTTCTAAACCAATCCACATTTCTGATATTCTAGACTTTTAATACCAGTAGTAAAGGGAAATTTTATTATAGCACCACCCACCATCAACATCTATTCTTGTTTATTGCTGTCATGCAAATTATGTCTACAAACTGGCTAATCTGTGTGCTTACTTGCTTCGTGTTTACAAACTCATTGGTTGTATCACATACCAGTTTGACTTCCTAGTAGCACTGTAACAAATGGACAGCTTATATCACTGATATTGCTTGTTTACATAATTTACCTGTATAATAGATATGTTCTTTGTAATTACCCCTTTGAGCAATAGTTCTGAAACAATCAAAAAAATGCTGCCAGTTTAGTAGAGAATTATACCTCAGGCATAGACACCTAAAGCCTGATTAAAATACTATTAAAAAAGTCATTACATCTATAAAATTCTACACGAATTTTTGGATAAGGACTAGACATCTCTTATATCGCTGACTTATTCCTTGCATTCATAGTGTTGTTTCAGATTTACTCTCCTTCTGTGTATTTGAAAGTCTAGTCTATCCAGCGTCAAATCACTAAAAAATTACCGAAAGGGCAGAGGGACTGTTCTCTTACTACTGAAGCACACATAATTATTACAGAAAAAAACAACAAATGGTCTGGTAGCACTTTATAGACTAACAAAACATGTAGATGGTGTCATGAGCTTTCATGGGCACAGCCCACTTCTTCAGATGACCGGAGTTATGAGTAGGAGATATGAAAACTCAAAATAAATAGGAGAGTGGAAGGAGAGGGGGGAGAAAAAGGAAAAAGGAAGGAGGGTGTGAGACAGGGCATCATTAGTATCTGGAGAATGGGTACAGTTACTGGGAATTACACATGCATCTTTCATGTGTAATGAATTGTAGCTTATACAGGTCATCAAAATGCCACACATTCACAGGATATCCAATAAAATGATGTAATTACACAACTTCACAACTTGTCAGAACTGCAAGATCAGACAATACAAAGTCCCCCTTCCATCCCTTCACAAACAACTCCATGCCAATGGAGATCCTCTTTGATAGTAAACCACAAATAGTGGAAATGGGCTTAGGGAGTTTATGAAGTATTTTCAAAGTTCCCATGCAACTCTAGGGCCTCTGGTCCGGATGCCATGGGCCTTCCAAACCAATACATTAGCAAGTGGTTTTACTGTAACTGCTTCCACTCTGCTGTGTGTGGCTGGTCATATTGTTGCTTTAGTGTTCAAAAGGGAACTAAGTGCTCATTACTTATCAATTGGAAAATCCATATGATATCCTTGTTCAGACAGTTTTTCCAAGTTATGTTTTTGTTTCCCAATTTGAAAATCTTGATTACCCAAGGTAAGTGCTTTTGCTTGATGGCAAGGATGAAATTGGTATCACTTACTTAAGCTAGCCCAGACCTACAGACTCCAATATAGGCACTTAATTTTCCTTCATCAGACAAAAAGAGAAATCAACCAGATCCACGGGGGGAACTGGACGCATTAATACCAATCCAATTTCCACCCATCAAGGTATATGTTATGATACTGGAACAAATTTAACATCTGACACGTTAAAGGCATTCTAATTTTCTAAGTCTGGAAGCCCAAAACCCTTGGACATAAGGAGCTGGAATTTAAGTGACAGTGTGGGTGTTGACCAGAAACCCACAGAAAGGTTCTAATAATGTGATCCAATTTTCGAAGTAAAATGGCCAAACATTACTTGTGCAAATGGAAAACACATACTAACTACAGAGACACTACAGCTGGGATAGGCAAAAGGGCCTCCATAGACTGGATCCGGCTTGCCAAGTGGGTTGATCTGGGCCTGTTATAATCAGGAGTGCTGACCAGCACCTGGTGACTAAGGGGTTAATTCCTGTACTTAGCCAAGGTGTCGGGCAGTCAGCCAATATCAATGCAGGTAGGAATTTCAAACTGGAAAAAAGGGGTTTTTTTCTCTCTCTCTCGTTTGAGACCAGAGCAGTTTCTCCCAGGTATTAAAGGAGATGGGAGACACTTCTCTTTCCAAGAACGGTCTTCTTAAAATGTGTAAGTAGGGAAAAGTTTTAGATAGTCCATCAGGGTTTATCGTTTCCTTGTTTGGGGGGTTCAGAAATCATGTCTGAGCTTCCTCTTCCACTCGCCTCGCCTGTGCTTCCACTTCTGCTCGCATTGGTTGTGCTTCCACTTCAGCTTGTGCGTGCTTCAACTCGGCCTCCACTTGTGTGTGCTTCAACTTTATCTGTAGGAGAAACTCCATCTCTTCCCTAGTTAGAGATCTGCCTGCCTTGAAGGCATTCTCCCACAAAGAAAACAGTGGTGAGCGAAGAGGAGGGCTGCCCTCCGCTGCTCCTGCCCCCTCAAGGTTACTTCCCACTGGACTCACAGGGACATGCTCCTGTCTCCCCCTCCTCGAGGTATGAATCTTCTCTGGAGCTGGACATCTTGCCCTAATCTGAGGCTGTTTCTACCTTAGAGTATCACTTAGGAAGGGTTGGTTGCCCTAGGGCTACTTTGCCCGACCACAAAAGCATGAACTGGGCTGTTTCCCTGCCCTATTCTAGCCTAGCTATCCAGCTGCTCCGAAAGCTAGGGGGAAAAAAAACTGTTTGGGTTGGACTGTCTGGCTTTAGGTTAACCTTCTGTGTGCCTCTTCCCAAGACACCAACAGAAAAGAAAAAGAAAACTCCAAAGAAAGGTTGCAACTAGTCAAAAGAAAATCCTGTGTCTTTTAAAATTCTGGGTTCTCAAAATGATCCCACTGCTCTGCCACCATGTCAAGGCTGTTCCCCACTCTGGCATGATGAATGCAGAAGTTGGGGACCTGCAAGAGCACTCAAAAACCTTGCTTCTACAGGCTCTGGAACAAAAACTTCCCCCCACAAAATCCTAATACCCAGATTTTGGGGAACCATCATCAAGTATTTTGCCACCATCAAGTACTTTGAACCCCAAATAAAACAAACAGGGTGGACACTTGAAACCAAGCCCAGGGGGTATCCCAAGCACTTTTCCCTAAGGGCACGTCTAGACTACCCTCGGCTTCCGAAAGAAGATATGCAAATTTGGCACAAATTAGCATATCTTCTTCCGATCCCTTTTTCGGAAGAGGTTTAAAAAAAAAAAAAAAAAAAAAAAGCAGCCTAGACGGGTTTTTCACACAAAATCCTCCCTTTTTCGAAAGAACCCTTATTCCTCAAAAATGAGGTTTACAGGGTTCTTCCGAAAAAGGGGTTTTTTGCGCGAAATACCCCGTCTAGACTGCTTTTTTTTCCCCCTAAAAAAAAGCCTCTTTTGAAAAAGGGATCAGAAGAAGATATGCAAATTTACGCTGAATTTGCATATCTTTGCAGAAGCTGAGGGTAGTCTAGACGAGCCCTCAAAGAGCTTGAAAAAGAAGAGAGAAAAACAAGCTGCAGTCTCTGGTAGCTGACCCCCTCAGTCAGAGGCATGCAGATACACAGACAGACCTTCCAGGACACAAGAATCAACCAATACCAGTTAATTAGAAAAAAGAAACTATCTTTTATTATCAAAACAAAACTACAGTTGCTAGTAAATTGGCTAGATGGAAAGAACCATATTTGGTATAGATACTTAGGGGAAAACCTCTGGGCTGTAAGACACAGTTGCAAAAGGGAAAAAAAACAATTAGCAAGCTCAGACATGATTTTCAAACCCCCAAACAAGGAAAACAAACCCTGACAGACTATCTAAAACTTTTCCCTACTTACACATTTTAAGAAGTCTGTTCTTGGAGAGAGAAGCGTCTCCCATCTCCCTTAATACCTGGGAGAAACTACTCTGTCTCAAATAAAGAGGGAGAGAGAGAGAGAGAGAAAAAAAAACCTTTTTTCCAGTTTGAAATTCCTACCTGCGTTGTTATTGGCTGACTGCCCGACACCTTGGCTAGGTAAAGGAGTTAACCCCTTAGTCACCAGGTGCTGTCTGCACTCCTGATTATGACCGGGCCACAGAGGTCCTGCTGCTTCCTTCCCGCCCCCTCTCCCCCCCAAGCCAATCAGGGCCTAGGGACTGGGTAGCACGCAGCAGTTGACTCTAAGCGTCATGTGCCAGAGAGCACGATTGGGGCAGGGGAGGAGACTTTACGTGCTCCCCTCACCCCTAAGCCCCGATTGGCCTGAGAGCAGCGGGAGCACACAAAGTCTCTTCCCGCCCTGCAAGGGGCTTGGCACTTAGAGTCAATCACCAGCTGCTGCCCAGCTGATGGGTGACTAAGCATGTTACTCCCTTGCAGGGTGGGGGCAGACTTCACATGCCCCCCCTACTCCCAGGCGCTGATTGACCTGGAGGCAAATACTCCTCCCACCACCAGGGGCACAGGCACCTAGAGGGAACAGCCAGCTGTTCAGAACAGCTGGCAGTTGGTGGCTCTCTTGGGGGAATGGGGCTCAAGACTTCACATACTCCCCCAACCCCAGACCAATCAGGGTCTGTAGGCAGGGAAACACAGAAGTGTCCTGGTCCTGCCCTTTCCACTTGAGGCTCCGCCCACTCCTGGTCAAAAATTATTGCCCACCTCTGCATTATAGGATGCTATTGCTTTCCTGGTTTTATACTCGAGAAATATTTATTATTTCATTTAGAAAAGCCTGTATCTAAAGTCAGACCTCAGTGAATATTACTTTGGCTTTGTTGCTTTTGGTAATCTCACAAAGCAATATGAAACCTTATGTTACCACTGAAACAAAAGCTTAAATAGAAGCATGGAGTGATTTTCAGATTACAATAGGTAATTTCCCATTCAGATACTTTCACCTCATGAGCCACATACACTCCAGTGTAATTAGCACTGATGTCACACTTCCATCTCTATCGCTTTTTCTGTTTTCTTCACTCTTCAGCATCTGAGGAAGTGAGTTTTAGCTCATGCTCTAATACCCTAATAAATTTGTTAGTCTTTAAAGTACCACCACACTCCTTGTTGTTTTTGCTGAAACAGACTAACATGGCCACCCCTCTGAAATATGTTGCCACTGTTTCTAAAATAAATGCCATGAGTTTGAATTCTAATGGGCAAAGCATTCTATTTACTCAATTACTAGATATATAAGCTTTGCTCAATTTCTATAAGTGTCATACTTAAGTGTATCTTTTACTTAATTACACTTCAATCTGAAGTGAAGAACTGGAAATTCTATGAAGTGCTATTCTACACTGAAAGAAGATCAAGTCAAAACAAATATACACTCTCAGCAAGGAGTAAAATGAATAGCAGACACTTTCTTTTGGATTCACTGTCGTAACAAATATTTGAGAACAGGTAAAGAAGCTTTTATTGGAAGAGTTTAAAGGGATTCATGTAGTGTAAAAAACCCCTCCCATATTTTATCTACTATATACTGGTATCTTAAGGTGTATGACAAGAAGCTTTCTGAGTCACATAGGCTCACCTAGTGACAAAAAGAAGATAAGATGTATTGTGCTAGTTTGGTTAAGTATAAACTCATTTTCACTTATGACCTAGTTTAGGGTTCTAACTTAAGCCTCCTGAGGTAACAAGCTAATGCTTTAATCCTCTGTGTCATCTAACCTAATGTTTGCATTTTTCTATTTAAGATGACAAGCTTATAATGAACACCTGCTCCCAAGAGGACATTGGATTTATTTTTACCATTCAGGAATCAAGTAACCTAGATGGCTGACCACCAAGTTGCCTGTTTGTCTCTGACCCATGTCTGCTGGCAGTAAGCTGCATGCTGCCGCATACACTTCCAACAGCAGGGGAGCTGGTTTAAGATCATTTCAAAATTAGACTTTTGGATTCTCCCAGGAAACCAAACATAGCCAATTAAGTTTTGTTTGAACATGCCTATTTTTAAAACTTCAAAAAATTACATTAACAAAATGTTCACTTCACTTTTATGTTTCTAAAGTTTGACATTTTTTAAATTAAATGTTCCAGTCAAGCATAATGTAGGCAATTATGCTTTTTCATTCATTTGCGTAGCAATCCTAGTTTCACAGATTTTTTTTCAGAATAAGCATGAAGTCTCAAACATTTTCTCCACTCTCTCCAAAGTTTTATTTTCAATAATTCATCATGAAATTCTTCAGTAAACCTTTTTCCACTGAAAAGGTTACAGACACTAAAGGATTGCATCTACTGCCATCTGTGCAGCTGACTTCAACACATAGGAAAGCGGGCATAGGAAAGGATCCCAATATTATACAGTTTTAATATTCTTGATTTAATTAAAATAGCACGGCCAATATTTACCCTGTGTGGAAGCCAGTGCATTTTCATCAACTTCAGTCAAGTTGCACCTGGTTACACCTAGGCCTGGTTTATCCAGCTACATCACTTCCTTTTCTAATTTTTCAGGTAAAAATTTTTTTTTGCTCCAGTAATTTTCCAAACTAATACATTACATTAGAATATTGATTATAGAAATACCTCTCTCTTTTTTTACAACCTGCTTTTCTCACTACGTCATTCTTCAGAAGCAACTAATAGGTACTCTCCAGAACATAGTTCCTATTTCCTTTGGTCTCAGGATTTTGTCTGGCTCCCCAATACCTGCTGAAAGTTTCTGGTTTGCATTGATATTTACAGTTTATCACTTTAGCCAACATCTCATCCTGGTTCCTATTTAAAGTCCCAGAAAATGAAAACTCTGCTGGTTCTTTTGGATGCTATCAGTATAACTTTTAGATCACTGCTCTCAAGGGCCTCACCACTTCCCTTAAATAGCAATTCCAGCACTCTTATCTTCATAATGTATTAGTCTTCATTGTGCATCATTAGATGCATCAAGATTTCAGTTTTGCAAAATATGACCACCACTTCCAGTACAAGCTGTCCTTGTATCTACTGAGGATCTGTTGTGATTGTTTTGTCTACAGATTTACCCACAGGGCAAAAAGGAGGGCACAGCAAGAGTCAGTGCAAATCAGAGAGGATTTGAACAACAGTTTTACGGATAGCTAGTTTTGAGAGTCATGCATGTGTTATGCTTATAAGAAGAATGTGGGGCCTTTTTCAGGGGGAAAAGGCAATATGCCACATTTATTGCAAATGCAGGATGTGTATTCAAACACACACACAGTGCTGCAGCTAGTGTTGCAGTTACCAGTCTTACTGGGGTTCATGTCAGCCTACTGGTCAAGTAGGCTGGGCATGAGGAAGGAATCGAGTTCGGTTGGCCATAGCCTGATGCTCCAAAGTTGTCTTCACAGGACTAACCCAAAGCTTCATCGCTATACACCCCACTTATGGTTGTAAGTCCCAACTTTAATCGATGGGTTTTGCAGCATCATGCTGAAGTCATCTCGTTTTATCTCAAAGCTGCTTCCACTGTCATGCTCCACCAGTACTTTCATGAATGTCCTGGGACTGACTGCAGCTGGTTTCTCTCATTCACAGGCTTTAGCCCTTGTTTTAGAGAAGTCAATTATGCCCCTCTTCCACCATCCTGAATTTGACTGATGCCTGAGTTTACACTATCTACTGATGGAGTTTTCTCTCTCTCTTGTCTTCCCACATTCTCTGAAAAGAACTGTCCTTTGTGTGAGCAAGGACTGCAATTTCTTTTACAAAGCAAGAGATAGGATTTCTTACAGACTTACTAAGCTAATAAGACAATTTTAAACAATTTCTTACTAACTTACAATACCGAATACTTAATACCTAGCAGCTACTATAAAACAAAGCTTATGAAACAAATCTATATAACTACATAAAAACAAAATGAAGCCTATATAATGAAGCCTATAAAATGAAGCCTATATAACTACTATGTTTCAAGCTACACATGTTGCTCTCAATGAGGAGCCCCTGCATTTAGTGTGCTTGCCTGTAAGCCCTCTCCAGTATAAGCAATAAAGAAACTGTTATTCAGAAATCATGTGTTTTTATTTAGGGAATAAGCAGAGACAGGAAACAAGTCCAGGATGGGAGCTTCAGGGTGGGGAGGTGATCACAATTGTGAGGAGGACAGCCTTTCGCTTTGCAACAGATGCCTGGGGGCTGAGTGTGAGTCTGCCCTTGACTTCCCACTCACCCTCCCACCCTGTGTTTTAGGGCCCCTGGGAGAAAAGGCTATGGAAATCAGTGAGGAGGGAACTTTGGTCCACAAGAGCTGGGGGAGGCGGAGAGGGGTGCCTGTGCATGAAGGTGTCCTGGAAAGCCACCACACAGTCCATCACAAATCTGCAACAACCACACATGGGTGTGCACACTAGGGATGTAAGCGACTAGTGAACTGATAAGCATAAGCTTATTGGATACTAAACTAGTCGCTCTCCCCACTTCCCCCCACCCCGCTGCCTCTATCAGAGAGACACAGACCAGGAGCCGATGCTGGGGGAAGCCAGCTTAAAAGCTGGTTCCCCTCAGCACCATCTCCGCCGGGGGCAGGGGAGATAGAAGCACAGTGGGAAACGGCGCGAGTGGGGACGGAAGCAGTCTCTGCTCGTGCCGCTTCTGCTCAGGCTCTGCAGGGAGCGCAGGGCCAGTGGGGGAGTCCCCCCACTCCCTGCAGGGCTGTCACTTTTGAACTGTAGCAAGAGCCCGAAAGGGCTCTTGCTACAGTTCAAAGGCAGAGGCGCACTTATAGAATAATTGAATAGTCAATGGAAATCCCATCGACTATTACATAAGAACATAAGAACGGCCGTATTGGGTCAGACCAAAGGTCCATCTAGCCCAGTAGCCTGTCTGCCAACAGTGGCCAGCACCAGGTGCCCCAGAGAGGGTGGACCGAAGACAATGATCAAGCGATTTGTCTCCTGCCATCCATCTCCAGCCTCTGACAAACAGAGGCCAGGGACACCATTTCTATCCCCTGGCTAATAGCCTTTTATGGACCTAACCTCCATGAAATTATCTAGCTTCTCTTTAAACTCTGTTATAGTCCTAGCCTTCACAGCCTCCTCTGGCAAGGAGTTCCACAGGTTGACCACACGCTGTGTGAAGAAGAACTTTCTTTTATTAGTTTTAAACCTGCTACCCATTAATTTCATTTGGTGTCCTCTAGTTCTTCTATTTTGGGAACTAATAAATAACTTTTCTTTATCCGCCCTCTCCACACCACTCATGATTTTATATACCTCTATCATATCCCCCCTCAGTCTCCTCTTTTCTAAACTGAAAAGTCCCAGTCGCTTTAACCTCTCTTCATACGGGACCCGTTCCAAACCCCTAATCATTTTAGTTGCCCTTTTCTGAACCCTTTCCAAGGCCAAAATATCTTTTTTGAGGTGATTAACTATTCAATTAGTTAATCTAAATTTAACATCCCTAGTGCACACACACAGAATAGAATCAATATGAGCAAGCACTTGAAGAAAAATGAATGTGTTTATCTTGCTTCCATGCAACACAGTGTCCCAGATCTTTGTTTGTTTTGATATATTTTAATCATAGAGGAAAATATACACCCATATAACACATGCTATTTTCTTCTAGGTGCTGTTACATTTGTGTCTTTTTTAAATCTCACATTTTTCACCATACTGATAAGTCAAGATGCCAAAAACAAATCTTTCTGATGCCTCTTTTAGAGGCAGCTGGAAAGACAGCAAAACACCTTGAAGGAACTAAAACAGTCTGAGTCCTGTCAGATCCATCTGCCAGTTTATAGGGAGCAGCATACAGGTGTCTTAATTGCAAGCAGCAGTTGAGTGAAAAGCATACAGGGATACTGAAGAAAGCTTTTTAGGCAGTTGCTTGTCCCACCAGTTGAATGAAGTAAAAAAACAAAACTATGCAACAACTGACAACTAGTTGTTACTGCTTCAAGTAAGATATCACTCTTAATTGAATGTGACATCAAACAGAAATTTACTAGGAGTGTAAAGATTCAAAACCCAGGAATGTTGAAAACAGAGGTTCACAATTATGTTACATTCACCAGCTGCTCATGTGGCAGGCGTCACAGTTGTTTAAAAATAGTAAAAGGAGATGGAGCGTGTTGATTCATGTTTGTGGGGTTTTATTTGCGAATAGATAATAATGCAAATCCTCACTAATATAAAATGCATTTTCCACCTACTCATTTAGCGTAATCACATATTTCCTACACCTCCAGTTACTCAGAAGCATAGACAGTCAGTACCTGCTTTTTCACATGAAATATCTAATTTCACATGAAGTATCTAATTTCACTAAAAGAGTCAGAATGTGAGACCATAGTTAAGCAGAAGAGACTAAACAGTAAAATAATTAGTTGAAATATCTGTGCAACTATCTCTAAACAACAACGGTGATATGAAATGGCAGTCAAAGGAAGCAAGTAAGAACATAATTTGGTATTTAAAGAGCTTTAAAGCATTTATGGGATATGTGCAAACCCATGAATGCACATGTGTCATCTGCCTTTTAAATCCATTAGTGGTACACTTTTCCCCTTTTCTACTATAGAAATATAGCATCATTACATGTCCTTCCTACTAGTATTTAGTCTCTTTCATAAAAAATTAGGTATGACAAAGTAGCCACACTTCTGTTACCCCATCAAAGAAAGCTATCAGGGTGGTTTGACACAATTGACAAATCCATGCTGACTGCTACTTAATCACTTTATTATCGTGTTTGCAAACTGAGCACTTAATTATTTGCTCCATTATTACAGCCCCTCCATTATCTTTCCGGGTATATTCAGGGTTTTATTCACCATAGCTCTGAGATCAACACTGCATAATACATTTTTCACCCTTTAAAATATTGAAGAGAAAGATGTTCCTCATCTGGTGCAGTAACGATGGTTCTTCGTGATATGGTCCCCTATGGGTGCTGCACTGTAGGTGTCCTTGCATCCTGAGTTACTGATCGGAGAACTTCCGTAGCAATATCCATTAGGCTTGCACATGTGCCAGTGGCATAGCTAAGGCAGGAAAAGTGGGTGAGCTCCCGCTTTCAGGTGCACTGGTTATGACTGGAGGCAGGGGAACAGAGAGGTGGGATGGAGGGCCCTGGAGAGGGGGTGAAGAGATCCAGTGCCCAGGGCAGGGACTCACCTCCCCCACTGCTCAACAGACACCAGGGACACAGGCTGCAGGGCACATCCATGGATTCTACCTCCATCCAGCCCTCCAACCCTATCTCAGTGTCTGTCAGCCTGACTGCTTGCCCCTCCTGGTGCCACCACATGCTGCTGTCCCAGTTTTCAAGACCATTGATAGCTCTGCCTAGACCTGCCACCAATAGGCATACCCCACTGCAGAGCAAACTCTGGGGCCAGAGACCTGTGCAGCAGTGCATGGTGCCAAGAGAAGTGGGACACACCTGAACTGGCAAACTCCAAGCCAAGTTTGGAAGTTCCAGCCGGTGGATTCACTTAGGCCCATCTGGGACTATGCCTCAGCATGCACTCTCTTGCCTCATGCTGTGCCATGAGGCTAGCCAACATCCACAGGTTAATCTGCCTCAATTCCTTCTCTACTGCAGAGTCACTGACAAGAAATCTGAAGTAGAGGGGAAGGGTGGTTCTGGAGCACCCATGGCAGACACATCTCAAAGAACCATTGTTACAGCACAAGCTCAGTAACTACTGCTACTACTTTGAGCAGTGTTAATATGGAGTCTTCCCTGTAGATGACTCCTGAGCAATACCTCTTCCAGAGGGCTAGAACTTTGGACTTAGATCAATTACAGAGGGCAACACTATGGAATCAAAGATGGCATCAGAGGTGGAGTTCCCACTAATTGCATAACGTTTTATGAAAGTGTGGGTTGATGCCCATGTCATCGTTCTGCAGATCTTCAAAGCAGGTATATTCTCGAAGAAGGCAACAGATGAGGAAATTAATTGTGTGGAGCGTGTACAAGCACAATCTTGAAAGGTTATATTGCAAGTTTGGTAAAACTGTTTAACACAATTTGAGACACACTTGGAGAGCTGTTAAGCTGATATTGCTGACCTGTTGGATCTTTCTGCAATGGAAAGGAAAATAGGGGGGCTTTCTGAAGGCCTTCATCCTATCCAGGTAGAAAACCAAGGCACTCCTGCCATCCAAGTTACTATAGCCTCTCTCTTGTCTTGGTTAGGCTTGGAGTAAAAGATTAGAAGATGTTCATGGGCAAGCACTTATGTCATGATGCACGTCCCACTCTATGAGTGATTGTTGGTGATAAGGCACAATGACAGTAAGGTGTGCAAGTAGGGGATCCCATTGCAAATGTTGGTTTCGTTAGGGATGTAAGCAAGCCATTAACCATCCAATAAGCTTAAGCTTATCAGGTAGTCAAGTCAACTACTCAATTCCCTTCCTCCCATTGCTGCCTCTATATCAGAGGCTGCAAGGAGGGAGACAGGAGCCAATGCTGGGGGGAGCTGGCTTAAAAGCTGGTTCCCCTCACAACTGTTTCCATGGTGTTGCCTGTCCTTTCCCCCACTGCCTCTTAGAGGCAGCCGCAAGAAGGGGAGAAGGGGATAGGGAAGGCTGCCACAAAGCAGCCCCTGTCCATGGCCAGTCCCGCACAACGGCTTCTCAGTGGCCAGGGGTTGCTGGACCCAGCATGAGCTGGGACTGAGCAAACCCGGCTCAGTCCCACTCACGCCACTCCAGGACCACTGTGGCTCTGCATTTTTAATGTAGTAAGAGCTGCCCGGCTCTTAATACATTTAAAATGCAGAGCCACAGCAGGGTAGCTCCTTCTGAGTGCCTTCCCTTATCGACTAATCATGTAGTCGATACAAATTGTCAGCTACCCGCCTTTTAACATTCTTACCCCAAACAGCGTTTCAGATTAACACTTTTATAGCCCTCAGCACCAGTGGGGAAGAAGTCATATTTCTCACCATAATTCCGTGTCAGCCTGTGGCTAGCAGCAAGGTGCCAGATATGTCTCAATTGCATTTGATGATGGAAGTGACCCCAAAACATGGGGAGTTAATTTGTTAATATTTGTACAATGCTTTGCAGATATAAAGCACCAAGTGGTACTATTGTCTGATAATATATAGTGCATGTGCCTAATAAGAGATTCTTCAATGAGTAAATAACAGCTTTCCACATCAACTGCTAAAGAAACATTCTAAATAATAAATCCACATCTGGTATCATCAAGCTATATGCATGCACAAAGCTAGTTTAGCTCACACTGATTCCCTAGCTATAAATCCTTAATATCCTATTGAAGACTTCATTTAGTGGCCAGCTCCACTCCGGAGGAGGGCAGAGGCTGCTGGCTCTGCTTCTGAGGAAGTGGCTTCGCTGCCACAGCGAAGCAGCCTCTCCTGGAGTGTGGCAGAGTCTAACCAATACCATTAACAAATCACCATCAGCTTTTCAGTTATTTAGTTAAACTAACATCCCTACCTGATATAGACTGCTTTAAAGAAAACAAAACACAAATGCAACTGATAAAAATGAAGCCAAAGTTGGGCACTAGCAACAACAAACAATAAATTGAACATATGTGACCAAAATATTTGAGACTGACAATTAAAAAAAATAAACTAACAGGTGATAGAAGAGCATTGGAACATGGCAAAGAGCTGCTAGAATTGAGAACTAGCAAAATCTTTTACCGAGCCTATTATATGTGCATTTTAATTTAACTAAGTATGAACTCTAAATTTTGAGATTCATGACTTCCTAAAGCTTTGGAAGATTTAAATGCAGAGGTAAAACCCAATCTTTCAGAATAAAACAGAGCAAGTGAGAGATTCAAAATAAAGTAGGGAGCTGTGCCCCCTTCTCGATATGCTTGCCAAGCACCCCTCTCTCTGAGGGTAGGTGTCTGGCCAGGGGGAGGATGCAGGAGCAGGCTGGGGGCAGGGCGTCTGGCCAGGAGGGAGGGTGGAACAGCAGGGGAGAGGTGTGGGGTCTCGGTGGAAGGAGTGAGTGAGGGGGCTGAGGGTGTGGGGGTCTCAGGTTGGGGAGGTATGAGTGACCGGGCTGGGGCTGTGGGGTCTCAGCCGAGGGGAGTGTGAGCATGGGCTGGGGTTGCAAGGAGGGGGAACGGTGCGCGGCTCACGGGCTGCCAGAGTACTGGGGATGGGGAAGGCCACGGGCGGCTGAGGACAGAGGGTGGCAGGACACAGAATGACATGATGATGTCACTGTTGTCCTGCAGAGAAAAAAATGTTATATAGAGAAGGAGATAAGCACAAAAGTGCAATATAAGTCAACAAACCACAGACTGAAGTAAAATTCAAATCTATGATATCCTATTACAACCTTCTTGCCACTTGTACAATTTTAAACATTTAATAAGTCATTTGAATGATAGAATGGCAGAAAAAAATGGAAGTACAAATGATTTTCAACTAAATAAAAAGCAATTTTGTAAGGAAAAAAATCACTCCTTTAAAAAGCATTCCTAATTTATGAACAATCAATCAAAGGTTTATTTTAATTACTCTAAATTTTTACCAACTAAAAAAAATGCTTCACAGCATTTAACCTTGCTTCAGTGGAGAGAATAAGCCATTTTCCCTCAAAAGTAGGTGTTATAATGGGAGATCTAACTAATTAAGTATTGCAGACTTAATTAAGTATTGCAGACAAAGTGATATAAGAATTCAAGTTAGTATCAAAATGTGGTTTAAATGAAAAAAAACTCACTAATGAAGCTAACTTACAATAAATGAAATAACCAAAATTTGAAAATATTACACTCTGGGATTGGACCAATACCCAATAGTGAATTCCAAAGAATTTCTCTGGCATTATGGAAGGGTTTCATGATGACTATTACACTGTGGGATATATTGATAGCTCTCTCAGAAGTGAAAACTAAATTGAGTTGCAACTTCAGCTATCCATTACAATCTTTTACTCATGCATACTTAAAAAAAAAAAAAAAACCACAGCCTTTTGGGCTGAAGCTTCCAAGGCTTTGCCACAACCCAAAGGCTTTCTTTGTTTGAAAGTCTGAGCAAAATAAATTCAGACTTTTTCAGTTTGTATTAGCAGAGCAACATGCAGTGAAGCCTGTCTTAAGCATGGAGACCAAGGAAACTGTCAGATTCAGAGGCGAACTTTTAATAAAGTCAGAGTATAACTGTATTTAAAACACTCAGCAGTACCTCTTGTGCATGGCTACCTCTAAGACAGGTAACCGAATAAAGGTGTTCTCTTGCTCAAAATGAGTTTATAGTGTGATGTGGATTTTATGAAGACCTTCAAAACTTTTCTGCACTCCAATACAGTAACTCAAAAACCACTGAACTTCAATACTTCAAACATCATGTGCTGTTAGTTATAAATGGGGTTAACTGTTATGTAAGGTTGAAGAGAAACAATACATTACAGTCTTCCAATTAGCACAAAACTCTAAAAACCAAACTCAAAGGGACCAAAAAAAAAAAAAAAATCAAGAAAATGCATTATACAATGTTTTTGCTTTGACAATTATATTTTGTGATAGTAATTGAATCTTAACGAGACCTTACCACTATCTAAGTTGGTAAGTGGGGAGAGATCATTAGTCTGCATAATTATTATAGATTCATGAAGTCCAAAAATCAAAAGGTAACAAAAAACTATACTTGGTTCAGGTTTTTACTTTTGCTGCCTCAGAGCAATGCAATTTTCCAATTCTGTGTGGCACGACAATGCCAAAGCCATCCATTTTTCTTTTTTTGCATATATTTTCTTCAGGCAACAAGAAAAGTCTCTACAACTAGATTTTTCTACACTTATTTTATTTCAGATACTCTTGTGTACTTACATACAAATTGGCACTGGTTTAGTTAACTTGGCACAACCACCAGTTCAGACATTTATTCTGATTTAAATGCTGCTTATTTTACCTTAGTTTAAACTGGTTTAATAGCTTTAAGTTAAACCAAACTAAGCCTAGTTCAAATTAAAATGAGCATGACCAAGCAATTTTAAATTAAATTGATGCAACTTTACATCTAAATGATTCCAATAATTGCACTCTTCACTGTGAAAAAAAATCTACCAGTGGGAACTTTTCCTTCGTTCGCATGTTCAGTAAATTTTAGTAAAGTATTAAATAGCCTTGTTTAGTAATATGAAAAAAGAAAACATTAACAGATATGTTTATCAGTAGGATTGTTTTTACATTTAAAAACCTACATATAAAAGAATGCTAAGATTGCAAAGTCACGTTAGGGAAGTGTCAGAATGAAGGTTGTCTGTGCAGCCTTAATTCAGTCTCCTTGTGCACATCAGTTATGGCAGAGGTCTTTCATTATGTGTTTTTCTTCCACAGGACCTCTCTCTTATTACACACGTGGTTGATGATTACTGAATCAATTATTCAACATTTCTTTTTATCCTCCTCATTCAATGTGTAACAATAAGCCTTATTTACAATGCTCTAAATAAAAAACTATTGCTTCCTCATGGGCTTGTGTGCTTGGTGCTTTTGGAGCACAGGCCACTGAGTGATGAATATACGATAGTCATAGCAAGGGCTACATCTTTGCTCCAAAAATATGCTATTGGAGAAACCAAACAGTTAATATAATACTCAAGGCAAACCAAGCTGATGTAAATAGATGCCATCTACATTAAATGAAACAAGATTGAAATTTACAAACTTACAATGTTACTTCCATTAACATGGAATGTTGCATTTACCTGTAAAAGAACTGGAATGAATATTGTGCTGTGGTGTATTGTATTTGTATGAAATCAAAAACCCACTTCCCCTTCCTTATTCCTTCCAGTTTAGGGGGAGGCTCTGGCCCCACCCACCAATGGGTCTTAGGAAGTCATTCCCCTTCCGGGTCAGCAGGAGGCCACACTGACTCCCTACAAGCCTGTAGCGCAATGATGATCCCATTAAGCTCATCGGGCATATCAGTACTACCACAATACATATAATAAACAATTGTCACCCTTCTGGTATTTTATTATGTTTTAACATTTTTCTCTCAAGGACTAACTGTTGATCACAGCCACACTTAGAAATCCTGGCAGTACTGACTGACCAGAGCATCTAACTAGAGATCAGTTGCCTAGTAAATGCCATGGAAACGCAGTTAAACCTCACTCTATACATCAGATAAGATAGAAAATGCACAGATATTAGCTATGTATGTGCTCCTCAACAAATGGCAGGAAACAAAACTCATTCAGTATATCAAAAGAAAATATAATAGTAGAAAAGTAGGATACATAATCTGCTGTTCTCTGAAGTTGGAGGAACAGCATGCCGGGGGCCATATGTATAGTAAAGGACGAGGTTAATTGAAGCGTGACCACAAATGGGTGAGTAATGACAGACAGTGAGAGGTCTGGAAAATAAGTCTGAATAAGGAGATTTAAGCTACTCAAGTGTCTGTATATAATGGGGAATATATTATATAATATGATGTCTGTAATAACTAAGTTACTGCATGACCTTATGTTCTTAACCTTCTTCAAATCTATCCATTCTATTTCTTCAGCTATTATTTGTAGCTATATGTTTTATAAAATGTAAACTTCTGGATAAATGTAGAAAATATTCCAGAATGTTTCAGAAGCAGGAAATGTACTAATATAGAATAGATCCTAAAAAACTGTTTGATAAAAATTGCACTATAATGCAATGGTAGGTATGCTTTGGAATCTATTAAGTTCCCTATCTGAATTATTTTCAACAGGCTGCTATTAGGAAATTGTTCATTAAATACAGAGAATGTTAATACTACAGTTATACGCAGTTTACACAGAATAAAGCTTCAGTTCTAGAATACATGACATCAGAATTCTGTTAATAAATCCATCAGAAAATGGAACCTAAGTAGTCTACTGTGCACTAGGTGTCTTAAATACAGAGTCCTCACTGGACTCAGTTGCTTTTGGATTAATACCACCACTGTGCTAAACTTGCTCAGAATCATTTTGACTAATGAAAATTTTCGCATAATACATTATTATGGTTAAATAATATAGCACTAAGTTTTTCTAAAATATTTCAATTTTTATGTCTAGCTGTAGATTGACATGTCAATACTCAAGCGATATGGCAAAAAAAATTATCTGAATCATATGAGGCTCCTGTTTCTAAAAAGCTATTAATTATTCTTTACCACTTCAGAAGCCTCACATTCATTTTTATTTATCTGGGGGGAAGGGGTCCTAACACATGTAAGTTGGGAATTTAGCTCAAAAATTAATATAACACCTGTACCTAAGACAAGTAAAATACTGTGAACATGTCTTCTTCTAATGACAACCTTGGGCAAGGATAACAAACTACTACTGTTAAACTGACTCCCTTAAGGTTAGGCGGGTAGTTTGTGAAGACTGCTTAAAACCTGCAAACATATTTTGTGGTTGTGCCCACTTCTTTTTTGGAGATGGACTAATTAACCTTAACAGATGGGAGGGGAGTATTTGTAGAAGGAAGATAGGCGGAAATGTAGTTTTGGTTGGAGACATCTGGAAATCATTGGCATATATAGACAATCATTGAATGCATGTGACTAAATTGGCTCAGAGACAAGCTACAGAGCATCTGTAGTTATGGTGTGAGACGGGGGAGGGAGCTGATGGAAGGCATGGAATTATGCTTCTTGTAGATCAAGAGCCGAGAACCAATCTCTCCTGTCTAACGCTAGAATAATGGTGGTAAAAGTCACCATCTTGAACCTGTAATTACATATAAATTTGTTGAGGATCCTGAGAGAGTATTGGTCTCCAACCCCTGGTTTTAGGTGAGGAAAAGTTGGAATAGAAACATCTTCCCTGGTAGGGAGCTGGTATTTGTTCTACTACTCCAATTTGAAGTAGATGTTGCATCTAGATGTAGTAGGTGCTCATGGGAGGTCTCTAAAGGGGGAGGTGGTGGGGAAGTGGGCTAGGAGGGATGGATGTAAATGGGATTGAGTAACCCGATTGGATGATCTCTAAGATCAATGTGATGTTGGCCCATATGTGGGGGGAGGGGGGGGGAGGGAGAAAGCAATGGCCAAAAGGTTGTAAGAAAGATGACTATTCTTAGTGCTGGGGAGAGGTCATTCAAAACTGTTGTTTAGCAAAGGAGGGTTGGCTGTGTGCACTGTGGCCTATGTGTTTGAGGACGTTGCTTTGATCGAAAGTCAAAGGACCTGTGCTTTTGTCTGTTCCTGGCCTCTGGTATGAAATGCATCATTTATGCTTATTTGGTGGGAGGTAGACACCCAGTACACTAGGCATAGCTCATGAGTCCTTCACCCTGTGAAGGGCTTTATCAATTTTGGAGGCAAAGAGGTGTCCTTTTTCAAAAGGGAGATCTTCCACCTTCATTGTAGGTCTTTTGGGATGCCTGAGGCTTGCAGCCAGGAGACCCTACACATAACCATGACTGTGGCAGTGATGCGAGCTGCAATGTCTGCAACATTCATCGCCACTTGGAGGGCTATATGCAATATTGTTTGGCCCTCCTTCACAGTGGCCTGGAGCTGTGGGTGTTAACCCCAGGGCTGTTGCTATACTTCAAAGGCAAAAGCATTGCAGGGAGCACAAGGCCAGCAGTGAACTCAAGCAGTCCCCTGCTGGCCCCGTGCTCCCCATGGTGTTTCAAAGTGGCAGCGCCGCAGGGAGCCAAGGGTCAGTCCTCAGCTGACCCTGGGCTCCATGCGGTGTTGCTGCTTTGAAACATCGTGGGGAACCTGGCATCAGGCTCCACATAGTGTTTCAAAGCAGCAACACCGCATGGAGCCCAAGGTCATCCGGGGAGTCCCCAGGCTCTATGCAGCGCTGCTGCTTTGAAACGCCGAAGGGAGCCTGGCGTCAGGCTCCACACAGTGTTTCAAAACGGCAGTGCTGCATAGAAGCCGGGGACAGCTGGGGAGTCCCCACCTGACCTTGGGCTCCACATAGCGCTGCCACTTTGAAACGCCACATGCAGCCCAGAGCCAGCTGACGACACTGGGCTGCACCCAGTGTTTCAAAGCGGCAGCACCGCGTGGAGCCCAGAGTCTGGCCTCAGGCTCCACGTGGCGCTGCTGCTTTTGAAGCACCCCCCCTCCTCTTTTCACAACTCCCCACCCCTCCCTCCCCTGCCTTGCTGCCTCTTTCTGATAGTGGCAGTGGAGGGAAGTGACGAGTCAACTAGCTTTTCAACTATCTGATAAGCATTTGCTTATCGGATAGTCGACTAGTCATTCACATCCCTACAGGTGACTTAAATCTTACTAAAATATGTAGAAATTGTTTGCCTAAATGAGGTTGTGCTGAGGTTTATATGGTTCATCTGTGTAATATGGTTGGGGACTACTGTTTCTTAAGACACAGGCCTGTAGGTGCCTTGCATTATTGTTGAATAAAAAAAAAAAAAAAAAATCAATGCTAAACCTAGCTCTATAGTCAAGTAGAGAGAAGAAAAAAAATGCCTGAAGTGAATGGTGAGGATAAGGACGCAGAGTGACCTGTGAACTTCATCCAAGAACTCAGCTCCCACTTCACCATCAAGGATCACTACAGTGCTAACATCACTGCCACACCAATCTTCCACTTATCTCATGCTCCCACTTGCCATCACTCATGAACAAGATCTCTAGATACTTGCATTCATCCATTAAGGGCAGCTGCTCCCTCCTCATCTACAGTGAGCAATCCTCTTTCTTCCAGGAGAGGACCATTACCAGTGTGAAGCAGCAGGAATGAGAATCAACACCTTCCCCTTAGATTGGGGGGTGTCAATTCTAATTCCAGCTGCTCCACACTCAGCAGTGATTATATGCTATATACATCATATGATTGTAGCCTAAACTCTTTAAAAAGATTATGCAGAGTATCTGGAAATATCAAATAATTGTTTAAATACCACTAAATGATAGAGCTCTATAAATGATGACTACAAATTAACATAGCAAGAGGTCAGAATAATTTTGATTTATCTCAAAATAAATACAAAGCTAATTACCACATATGACTTCTAATGCAAGGCCTAGTAACAGGCTGGGAAAGTTGAATGAGTATCTGAATAAACAGAAAACTATCACAAAAAGTTAGTTTTGGGAACATTACAATGTTCTTTTCCCATCATTATAAATAAACTGAGGAGAAGCTGAGCTAGTATATTCAAACATAAATTAGTTGTATCCTAAAGGCTCTGCAATAAGATATAATACATGAAGCTTGAATTGCTGCAGTGTAATAACTATAGAGTTTTAATTTACATTTTGGGAAATGGGGAGAATTTCCCAGGCACGTATTTCACCCTCTGAGATAAGATTGGATTAAAATAATTATTTCTCCCTCCACTACCTTTACAGAAAAGTTCTACAGGAAGTAAAATGGGTGAATCTAACACCATTCTAGAGAAATGCTGGAATCCTATAGAAGTTATTTTAAACAATTATTAATGGACACAAATCAGATCTGAAAAGGCAATACACAAAAACCTGTTGGAAAACACTTTAATCTGCCTGGACACTCATGAACGGATCTCCAAGTCACTGTGTTGTTTCAGGCCAATTCCACAAACCAAATACATAGGAAAGGACTGGAACTTAACTTCATTTACAAGTTTAATTCTTATGCTAATAGTATGAACAGGGATATCTGGCACACTACCTTCCACATCCTAATGACTTAACCAACCAAACAATGGAGGTGCTAATTGTTCTTATCAGCCTCTTGTAACTACTTGAACCATCTACTCACTGTGTGTCTCTTTTTCCCCCTCTTTTTTTCCTCCTCCCCTGTCCCCTCCCTTCCCTTATTTATTCTTGGCTCTGGACTTCTAATACTCCAGTCATCTGAAGAAGTGGGTAGTACTCATGAAAGCTCATGATACCATTTATATGTTTAGTTAGTCTTTAAGGTGCTATTAGACTATTTGTTGTTTTTTAAGTTTTTCCTTTTTAAAAAAATCCATCTTCCAGATTTCTGGAGCAGGGATATTATGTTTGATCACTTTCTGTATGACAACCTCTAGATAAGGTCAAGGAAATGCTGAACAATAAAATAGCCACACCAAAATATCTGAGATTTAAGTAAAAAAAAGGGACTGGGTGAGTTGTGTCAAAAATAAAGGGCTAAGCAAAAAGGAAACAAACACAGAGTGGGGACATTTCAAGAGAGGAATCAACATGGATTATAAAAATGAAGAAATTTCTACAACCCCTGCTACATCATAACAGAGGGATAGCGCAGTGGCTTGAGCATTGGCCTGCTAAACCCAGAGTTATGAGTTCAATCCTTGAAGGGGCCATTTAGGGATCTGGGGCAAATCTGCCAGAGATGGTACTTGGTCCTGCTGGGAGGGCAGGGGACTGGACTTGATGACCTCTCAAGGTCCCTTCCAGTTCTATGAGATGGTATATCTCCATATATTATTATTATTTTTACTTTCATTGTGGTAGTGGGATGGGTGATGAGTGTAGACTATCAGGGCACAGCTGATGGAGAAAGTAACACTGTTGCCATGAATTCTCTATATGTCGCTATAGATGCTCACTATGGATCTAATCAAATGTCCACTGGAACCAGAGGGAGTCTTTACATTAACTTTTATGAGAACTGGACTGAACCCTGTCTGTAATTACATTTTTGCTCACAGCTCACAAAATACAAGTTGAATAGTAATAGAGATGTAGCCGTGTTAGCCTGGTCTTGGTGAAACAAAAGACAGGACTATGCAGCACTTTAAAGACTAACAAGATGGTTTATTAGGTGATGAGCTTTCGTGGGCCAGACCCACTTCCTCAGATCAAACTGTGGAAGAAAATTGGCATGACCATATATACCAAAGGGATACAAACAAACAAAAGTGAACACATAAAATAGACAAATCAGATTTTAGAACAGAGGGGAGATGAGGGGGGGAGGTTAATGGAGCACAACTTCGGGTGTTATAAGAGATAAAATGAATGCCAATATTAACTTAGCCATCAATATTTTTTTAATCATTCCAATATCCTCTCTCGTCACACCTATTTGTTAACTGAATGAGAATGTATTGCCACTAGGGCTGCTCTAGTGATGTACCAAAAACAATCCAATGAAAAATGGATTTTTAAGATGTGTTAATTTTTCCATCTTCTAATTAGGTCACCAAAAACATAATAGATATCCACAAATACCAAAGAAAAATAAACATATAATCAAATGGCAGTAATATCTTCAAAAATTAGAAACATTAATTCTATTATTCATTATGCATTATTCCCCAGATTCAATACTTAGGTTTATAGAAAGGTTGCTGAGAGCCAATAGCTTAGGATGGTCTATAATTGATCTGCACACAAAACAGCTTTCATTTACATCAAAGGGCACATAAAAATTAGCGTGAGTTGATGTCAGTATTTAAATCTTAAACTGTGATAAATAAAACCTCAAACCACAATGTTATTCTATCTCTTGATGTCTGAGTGTCTAACCCCGTTTCAGTTCAGAAAATGTTTATCTTATGTCCCTGTTTTAAGTCTCTACTTGGCACACACTGAGGCTAAATAGGTTCAATATATCTTATGTTTGCAATAATGCTTCCATTACTACTGAAATATACTCTGCTTCTGGGAAACGTTTTCGCATGGGACTTCTCTATAAATATCTGTAAAGCTACCTCATCCTCCTTAAAATTCTTTGGCCATGAAAGCCTACAAAAAACTTGAGGGACTTTGTGTCTGCTGAGCTAAAAACCACAGACCATCATGCTGGCCAATACTGTTTCATTGTTTCCTTGTTGTCTCTAGTCTTAGACTGCAAGCTTTTGGGCCAGGGACAGTCTTTTAGAATTTTCACAGCACCTAATAGAATGTGGACCTGGACCATGAATGCGGTTTCTCAGTGCTACACAATGTTAATTAAATTAGAACATTCTTTCTAGACCTATCAGGATCCAGCCATTTCTTATCCTAATTCTGATCAAAGGACATTCTGTTGCAACAGACCTCTAGGAATTGCATGCTACTGAACATTAGCAGAAAAAAAAGTAAAACAAATCAGTGATTTTGTATGATGACATAATAGGGTATTGACCAAAGTACTATCACACCCAGTATCTTGTCCTATCCCCTAGCTCTCTGACATGGGATAGACCTAATTTGATAGACATCAAATTCTTAACATGGAACTTTTTCATAAGGAATTCAACTCCACACAGTACTATTTTCTAGTCTAGACAAAAGCTTGACATGGACAAGTAGCTACTAAAGCCAGCTGCTGGTATAGAACAAGCTTTTTAAGGGCTAGAGAATCAGTATTTCTTTAGTAACACTGATTAATAAATTATGGTAACAAAAGATAGTTTAGAAAATAGGGAAAAAAATTTTTTTCTTGATAACCACTGAAAAGTGCAGTAGGGTTATTTCTGCAGGAAGACTGCCTCATTTTTCAAGCAAAAAGCCAGTGTCTACTTAGTATTTGATATTTAGTGCCTAGTAGAGTTATGAATTTAAGCTCATAGGCTTATGTTTGAGTGTTGTGCACTTTTCCTTTGAGAATGAGGACTGAAATATATTAACCAATGTATCTTTCTCTAGCCACGTCTTCTTCCCATAAGATTGAACAATGAGGTCTAGTGTGACATAAAAATCAGTTCTATAGCATTAGACTGATAGGAAGCAGATTCATGTAACTCCACTGAAGATTCAAATAGTAGCACTAGCTAGGCTACCAAGAAAGTTTTTCATTAATAGCAAAGTTTAGTTCTGACTGACTAAACATCTTTTTATATAAATTGGTCACCATAGGTGTGCCACAATGTAAAAGTTCCTCTATAAATCAAATCTGTCTCTTTAATCATAGAATCACAGGACTGAAAGAAACTTTGATGCTAGTCTAGTCCCCTGAACTCATGGCAGGATCAAGCACCATATAGACCATGCTACTCAACATGCAACCCACAGTCCGTTTGTTTGCAGCCCGCGGTGCAGTTTGGGTTTACACAGGGTTCAACACGCGGCCCTGGGATGGGATCCTTTGAACATGGCGTCCACTGGGAACATGCTCCACAATAGCAAGGCGTCTCCCAGGTGGAGTGAGCACTGAACAACGCAAGCAGATGGGCTGGCTGGAACAGATGGATACAGGGTGTCGGCATTTCTAGACCCCAGGGAAGAGGTGCTGGGAATGCCAGGACATTGTATAAAAGAAGCTATTTACATATATTTGTATATACATTTGCATGTATATGCAATCACACTTAAGTTGCAGCCCTCAGCATGTGCTGTGAGTATCATTGTGGCCCCCAGAACTTCCATAGTTGAGCAGCCCTGATATAGACCATCTCTGACAGGTGTACGTCTAACCTGCTCTTAAAAATCTCTGTTGATGGAGATTTCACAACCTCCCTCAGCAATTTATTCCAATGGTTAACCATTATGACAGAAAGATTTTCCTAGTGTCCAAGCTTAACCTTCCTTGATGCATTTTAAGCCCATTGCTTCTTGTCCTATCAGATGTTAAGGAGTATAATTTTCTCCCTCCTCCTTGTATCAACCTTTTAGGTACTTGAAAAAGTTATCAGGTCATTTTATATCATAGCTGCTAAATGAAGTTATGATGGAAAACCATTTAACACTGTTACACATATATTGTTTAGACACTGTTGCTTTCAAATTTTCAAATGCCTCTAATCATTTAACATCTGTTCTGGGGATTTAATTATTTACATTCTAAATTCCCATCTGCTCTTCCCCACAATCAGTTTTCTGTAACTAAACAAAAAAAAAGCCACACACAGGAATCTAAGGCTTTGTCTACACTTCTAAAAATGAAGTGCCACCATGGCAGCGCTTTAAAGTGAAAGCGTGACTACTGTAGAAGCACTGGGAGAGAGATCTCCCAGCATTTCACATAAACCACTTCCACAAGGGGAGACTGTTTACACTGGGGCTTTGCAGCACTGTAACTTCCTCAGGAAGTTTTAAACCCTAGAGCCAGAAGATTGCAGCCCGCTTTATTTGGCACTGGCGAGGCCACATCTGGAGTATTGCGTCCAGTTCTAGGCTCCCCACTATAGAAAGGATGTGGACGCATTGGAGAGGGTCCAGCAGAGGGCAACCAAAATGATTAGGGGGCTGGAGCACATGATCTACAAGGAGAGGCTGAGGGATTTGGGCTTATTTAGTCTGCAGAAGAGAAGAGTGAGGGGCAGATTTGATTGCAGCCTTCAACTTCCTGAAGGGACGTTCCAAAGAGGATGGAGAGAGGCTGTTCTCAGTAGTGACAGATGGCAGAACAAGGAGCAATGGTCTCAAGTTACAGTGGGGGAGGTCTAGGTTGGATATTAGGAAAAACTATTTCACTAGGAGGGTGGTGAAGTACTGGAATGGGTTACCTGGGGAGGTGGTGGAATCTCTATCCCTAGAGGTTTTTAAGTCTCGGCTTGACAAAGCCCTGGCTGGGATGATTTAGTTGGTTGGTCCTGCTTTGGGCAGGGGGCTGGACTCAATGACCTCCTGAGGTCTCTTCCAGCCCTAGGATGCTATGATTTTAATGTGGAAGCATACACTTAGTTTAAATGTGAAATCCTGAGCTGTAATCCATCCAATTTACACACACTTACAGTATCCCCACTCAGAAGTTATTTTAAAACAATAAAACCCTCTATTATAATCTATTAGTACAACTATTGGCAGTATAGCAGACACTACATCTGCAAACAGCATACTCAAGAATCTTAGTTTCAGAATTTGACCTAGCCTAAAACATACGGTTCTACAAGAATTAAAAGCAAGAATGTAAAATTAACGCAAAAACAATAGAGAACCCTTTTTCATAGTAAAGATGAGAATTCCAAACTACTATATATTTGAGATAATTTGTCTCTCCCTGGGTCTAACCCCGTGTTTATGTAAGATCTGCTCAAACAATGAGAGCTAAAAATCACCAAATTCAATAAGCTTCCTCTTAGCATAACTTAAACCCAGTTAAGGGTTTGGTTGTGCCAGGAAAACAGGATGCATCTGGAATGGGATTGCTTTTCATAAAACCATACAGAAAAGAGACAATCATCAGGCAAGTGGAAGAGGCTGGCTGGGGGTGCGACCCCCATCCCATCCAGAACTGCACCAGCCCCAAGCCTCCCACCCCTAATGCACTCTTTAGGGAGAATGGCGAGGGCTGCAGTTCCTCCTCCTGCCCTCCCCCCAATTCCTTAGGAGACATTGCTGGTGGTTGGTTCCCCTTTGTCAGAGAGCCATTGGAAAGTACACAGTATAATACATTCCTCACTCTGGCTGGGGAGCACAGTGGGCAGATAAACCTGGACCTGACCCTGCTGGAGAACATACCTCCCCACCCCCTAACTATGCCCACTGGAGTTGCAGCACCCATGGAGAGGCACTTCTCACCTGGCCCCAAGCTGCTGCAGTGAGAGAGGGCTGAAGTACTTCTCTCTCCCCTGGGCAGCCTGCATATTCAATCCCTTATCCCCAGCCCCAACCAAGAGCAATGATTTAAATGAAGAATAACAACAATTAAAATGAGTTTAGGACCTGAGCAATGCCAGGTAAATCTTCTAGTATAATATAAACAACCATAATCTCAAACTATGATTAGAAAATCTAAGTCACTATAAAGTTTTTTCATTGGCACCTTCCCTCTACAGCCAAAATTCGAATTATGCCAGTTCCATACTTACTTAATAGAAGTATAGTTATACTAATACAGCTATGCTGCTGTAAGAGCACTTGTGTATGCCAACAGGAGATAGCTATTCCGACTCATTTATCTCATTTTACTATGTTGACAGGAGAGCACTCTCAGCAGGAGAGTGTCTCCCACCAACATTGCTGTCAGTCTTCCTCAGTACACTGATGAACAGAGAAGCTACTTAGATTTTATCTGAATAGAAATAAATTGCAAAGTTATTTCAGGGTCATTCTTTCATAATTAGGTATGATTAATTTAAGAATAACTAAGGGCTAATCTGTGGTTTAGATGCAAGCCTCAAGCATGAGCGCTGAAAGCTCCTTGAAAGTGGGAGGTCACTCTTCTCTCCCTTAAGGCTTTATCCCAAACTTGCTCCTCTCTTCCCCTTAAGCAAGCGAAGAGCAAAAGGCTATAGCCTTCCCACTTTGAAAAGCAATGAGGCCACTGCTCCCAGACGTCTTCCCCCCAACCCTAGCCTCAAGCAAGAAATACAGCAGCAGCAGCCTAGGAGACAGAGCATGTCAATGCTGCAGCTGGAATGTGCTTGCTACTGCAAGCAGGTGCATGCTAGCTCTGCTTGAGCTAGTGCACTAAAAGTAGCACAGTTGCCATGGCTAGCATGAGCACCTTTTACTGAGACATGCTGGCTAAGTACTGTAGTTGCTAACCCAAGCGACCACCACCTGTGCGGCTCACAGCTAAATTGCTATTTTTAGCATGCTAGCTTAACAGATCTAGCATATCTCTGTCTATTTGTGCTGCAAAGTATGTTCCCTTCTGCTTTGTAAATATATCCAAAGATTCACAATGTTCCTTATGTCTGTTTTCCCATTGCGTCAAGAGTTGAGGCTCACCAGATCTATATTAGTACAGCTTATGTTCATCAAGGATGCTTGCTGGCATTTGGAAGGGGACATGTGTATGTTGCCCAGTCTTACCTATGTACACAGGAAGCATCACACAGCAGCACTACAAATGCTGCTCTCCCCCCACACAGCTGCCTACAGTATAAATAGCCTAAAGCAGAAGAATAAGAGGGCACCTAAAAAAACCCTTTATTCCTGCACACACATGTATCATTGACCACAATCAACCCTAAACTCTTTTTTTTTTTTTTTGGTAGGATTACAGATATTATCTTTGGGGACTTTCAAAGTGTTTTCCCAATTACCAGTGCTTTTAAAAGGAAAATTTAATTCTCTTGGCTCTCTTCTATATCAGATTGCTGTGAGGGACAATTAAATGTCAGGACCTCGACACCTCAAACAATACAACCTTAATAAAATGGATACAACCAAAACAGTGGCATGCCAAAAAACAGAAAACAAAAAAAGTTAGAGAAATATTATTATCTAAATTCTTAGATACTAGACCATAACTAATTGCTGTAGTTTTCCATTAAAAAGAAGTTACACTGTTGCAAACCTGAATACATTGTTTTACTTTGCAAAAATGTTTATTTGCACCAGTTAGAATGTATGTCTGCTAGCAATTAAATACTGACAGTTCAAAAAAAAAAAAAACCAAACAGGAAACTAGTTATTCTTGAGAAGAAAAAAGTATTTAAGCCAGGCCATTGCCCTACACGCCAGCGGGCGTAATAGGCATTAACTTATTTCCCTAGAATGGGAAGTATCAGTTGGAAGGAGCTGGACACAGTTATGCTATGTCTACACTGGCAGATGCAAAGCACTGGCAGTTACAGTGCTGCTCATACAGCACTTCAGGAAAGCCAGACAGAGACAGAGACAGAGACAGAGAGAGTGTGTGTGTGTGTAGCACATCCACGTTAGCAGTTCTTGTTACTCCCTAGAGAGCATTGCATTGTGACAGCTATCTCACTGTGCAACTGGCCACAGGGTGCTCTGCAAACCTTTCCCAATGCAGCATGGGGCAGTTAGCAGGTTTCCCAATCACACTGCTCCATGGTTATCATATTCCATTGACAGCTGCTTCTCAACTGAAATCCTGGGGATGGAGAGAGAGCATGTGCACTTATGGTGGAGGGTGTTTTGGGTGCCATTAGCATCCCAGAGCATATCAGTACAGCACACAGACTGTCCAGAACAGAGCTCTGAAAGGGAATATTCACGCCTGCAGACAGCAGAATTTAAAACAATGAGCAGAGTGGCTACTGCTGGGATTATAGGCTATTTTCAGAGGCTTGTCACACCACCACAAACAATTGAAGTGTCTACAATGGAACCCCAGCACTACGCCCACTCCATAGAAAGCTGTACACTTCTCATCAAAGTAGTTTACCTAGAGCAAGGTGGAATTAGTGCATACTAAATGCCTTGCCAGCATGGACACTTCAGGAAGTTACAGTGCTGGGACCTGATTTCCTGTGTTTAATTTGCCAGGGTAGACGTCGCATTAGAAAAAATAGGCAATAACTGTGCTAGTTTGAGATGAACTCGAGTGTGCAGTAAAATTCTGCAAAAAAATTGTTTGTGTAATATCATCCAGTAATACATAACTGTACCTCAGATATTCAGAAAATAAAAAATTAATTTTCTAGAAGAAACAGCTGAATTTTATGTGGAAGGAAGTTTCATCCAACAGAAAGAAAGAGTTCAGTAGAAACAATACAAATTAGATTTTTGAGAAAAAATAGTAAACTATGCAGCACTAAATTTTTCAGGCCTTGATTCACATCTTTTTAGACTAGTTATATTTGGAGCATATATTTGGAGTTTTTTCAGAAACCATTGGTTAGATATTTTGTCTCAATGTGCAGTTCTAAGTATTAAAAGTGCTACAGATGTACCTCAATGTGAGTTTTAGGTTCTCACACAGCTTTCTTCTAGAAATCTAGATTACAAACAGGCATCATGAAACATCTACTTATAAGAGAGCTTGCATGAACTGCACAAGCATTTCTTCTGCCCTATATAAAATACACAATGTAAATTACAATCTCAATTACCAACTTAATTTTGATTTAATCAAGCAACAAAAAAGGCCTCTTTGGAATTATACATTGGCCTCAACTGACTGGATTTTATTGATATTTTTAATCTGATACAGCGCTCTGAGGGCTCATATAAGACTTATTCTAGAAATACTTGTTCCTTGTTAATTGATTTTTCATATAACAGTGAGTTTTGTTACTTTTCTGAAGCGCCCCTCAATAATTCTGCTATTTCTTTACAATTGTGGTAGCTTATTTATGAGTGAATTCCTTTTATATTGGTGTTAGTGTAAGTAACTTTTCCTGAATGGAGTTTGGCTATTGTACAGTGATTGAAATAATTACTGTATTATTCCAATTGTGATGCTCCAGAAACTCAGGGTTGTGAGTATGGATGTAAGCAACTAATTGACTATCTGATAAGCAAAAGCTTAAAAGCCAGTTCCCGCAGCTGCAGCTCCATGGGAAGGGGCAGGCAGAGGCGCAGCAGCAGCATTCCACCTTTGAAATGTACAAGAGTCCTGCTGGGGCTCTTGTACATTTCAAAGCGGAAGCGCCACATGGAGCCTGGGTTCAGTGGGGGAATTCCTGCTGGCCCCTGGCTCCATGTGGCATTTCAATCCTTGAAAAGCACAAAAGCCCCTGCTGGGGCTCTTGTACATTTCAAAGGCAGAACTCAGTTCAGCACTTCCACCTTTGAAATGTAGCAACAGCCAGGCCGGCTCTTGCTACATTTCAAAGCGGAACCGCCCTTATCAACTAATCGAATAGTCAATGGAAATTCTATCGACTATTCAATTAGTTGATAAATCCAATTTTAACATCCCTATTTGAGAGACACCTAATCACCTGCTTTTAGCAAGTAGCAGTCTCTGCCTACTCGTTTCAGGAAGCTGATCCACAACAGCTTCCAGCAGCACAAGCACTACCTTCCTGGCCTCCACAGGCCTTGCTTTCTATAAAAAATTAAAAAACAATGCATAGTCTTCCAGCACTTTAAAGACCAACAGAACATGCAGATGGTATCATGAGCTTTCGTGGGTCAGATGAAGTGGGCTGTGCCCACGAAAGCTCATGATACCATCTGCATGTTCTGTTGGTCTTTAAAGTCCTGGAAGACTATTCATTGTTTTTTTAAGTTTTTCCAGTTACAGACTAACCGGCTACCCCTCTAAAGCTTTTGTCTTTCCATAGGTAGTGATGGCCACACACCAACCCCCATGGTTCTTAGACCATTCCCTGCAGTGTCCAGACCCTTATCCACTGAACACTTGCAGAATTATTAGGCCTGCCATTCCCAAGAGAATAAAACACACCAACATTTAAGATTCAACTCAAGACCAATATTTTTAACAGCACAGCACTTAGATATAGAATAAGTTAATTAACAAAGATTAGATTCTAGTAAAGAGTAAAATATTAGAAAGTGTTACACATAAAATAAATCACGCCATACTTTCTAGAGATTAAAGTAAAAAGTTAACTTTATTTTTTTTTAGACAAGAGTGTCTCACCCAAAGTTCTCTGCAGCATTTTCAAACAAGTCTGCTAAGACTTTTTCCTATAAAGCAAAAATGCTGTCCTTTCCTTCCTCGGTGGGGGCAGGGTATTCTCAGTTTCCAAATACAGTCAAACTTTTGAAATGCACCCACCAGACAGCATTCCCTTCACTGTCTACTGATGTGAAACCCATTATGAAGGAGATAACACTCAAGTTACACAGACATCACCTGGCAAAAAATTCTCTTCACCTTTGCAGATGACTAATCCCTCACTACAGAACATCTTCCTCTGGACCATATCCAGAGGTTGGATGGGTCACTGTACAATGAATCCATTGTACAAGCTGATGACTCTTGATGGGTCAAACAAGCTAGGCAGTGCTGATGCCAATCTGTCTGGGGGTATCACAGAAAAATGTCAGTTCTTCAAAAACCACAACAAGGTCTTCTGAGGCTACAAGTTTATAATTGCCAGATTTAGAACCAGAATCCACTGGATGATTTAGTCTTTCCTTTACACAACTTGGGCCTTTGATCTTGGTCCCAATGTAACTGGTGATAAGGAGACAATGGCCCATTCTTCAAGATATACCTTCAGAAGGCTGGGGTTTTGCATAACTGGAGATGGGGAATTTACATTCACACCTCTATCTATGTTTTCCAAGAAAACCACTTCACACTTTGTCCCAAAAATACATTCTTGTCTGGAACATTTTTTCAATGTAGACCTTTGAACCTGCAGGTCTCACATATGTACTGCCCCCTTGTATGTACTGTTCCCAGTTTTTCCGGGATAGTCTCAAATGTATATGCTCTGTCCCGGTGTCCCATCAAGTAGGAAAATGTCCCGGAAAGCCCCACCAGATCCGGCTAGAAATGGTTCCACCATTTCCCTTCCCCGCTGGGACAGCTGCGCAGACAGTAGCACGGCACAACAGCAAATCCCCTCCTTCCTCCCTCCCCCAGCACGTAGGCAGCTCCCTGGATGCTTTGTCAGCTGGCAGCCAGAGCCGCTTCTGGTGGCACACAGTTTCCGGGTTGGGTCGGAAGCTGGAGCCAGGAGCATTCTCCGAGCTCCAGTGTGGTGCATGCCGTCACTCAGCAACTCCCTGCCAGCCCCCACCCCACTACTGCTTGGTGACCTCCTCTGTCCCGCCCCGCACAGGATACCTCCTCCTCCATCCCCAGGTGGCCACTCACTCTTGGTAGAGTGGCTGCTGCGAGGGGCACTGGGCGGGTCTAAGAACACGTCTTGTGTGGCTGCCGCTTGACTCCAGCTAGAGCTGGGGCCGCCTGTGGTGCTATTTTTAATACCGCGGACTGGGTCCCCACAGGCGGCCCTGGCTCCAGCTGGGGTCAAGCAACAGTCACATGAGGCACGTTCCAACTGGGGCAGCCTCATCAGAATGGACCTCATACAGCTGCCTCTTGACTCCAGCTGGAGCCGGGGCTGCCGCGGGGACCAGGATTGTGGTACTAGCAATAGTACCACAGGTGGCTTCTGCTCCAGTCCCAACACACAGTCCCACCCCAGGAGCAGCTAGGGCCAGGGCTGCGGGGGGCTTCTGGGGCCAGGACTGGCATACTAAAATGAGCACTGTGGCCCCAGCTCCAGCCCCACAAACTGCTTTCCATGTTGAAGGCAGAAGGTGAGGGAAGGGGCATGCGGAGAACTAAGGAGAAGGTGGGGGTGAAGAGACAAAGGGGCTTGTGCTGAGGTGAGAGGAGGTGGCCGGGGCAGAAGACGAAAGGGGCAGGCACCAAGGGGCAGGGTGGAGGAGAGACAAATGCCAAGGGGCCAAGAGGAGACAATGAGAGGAAAGGGCAGGAGGGGGAAGAGAGGGAAGGTGTCAGTGATGGTGCGAGAAAGGAGGGGACAGGGTGATGCTGAGAGAGGAGAGGAAAGGGGAGGGACAATGGGAGGAAGAGGGAGGAAGAAGAGGGGGAGGAGTTGGTGCTAGGAGAAGAGGAATTGAAAGGGGGTGGGCATGGGGAAAGCAGGGGATGGAGCAAATCATGTGTGAGGGCACAGAGGGGCATGAGGAGGACTGGGGCAGAGGGTGGTGAGGAGGTGGGCACCAAGGAGAAAGTGGAAGTGGACAAGGAGGGCAGGGGGAAGCACCAGGAAGGTGCAGGGGTAAGGGAAGGTGCAGGTGCCAGGGATATTGTGGGGATGAAGCAGAAGGGCAGCCATGTGGAGGGGAAGGATGGGCACCAGAGGAGAGAGGCAAGGCAGGCGGGTAGAAGGAGGTGTTAGGAGAGGGATGGAGAGGGGTAGCTACAGATGATCAGAGTGGGGCTAGAGGAGGAGTGGGCACAGGAGGAAGAGAAGGGCAGGTGCAGGGGTCAAAGAGGATGGGGAAGGGGACAGGTCCCCAAAGGTCTGAGGGGAGTGAGAACAGCAGGAGCCAGAACAGCAGAAGAGGGTGAGGGGTGGGTGGCAGCAGCAAGCACCAGGGTAGGGTGGGAGACATGGCAGCAGAGGTAAGATATAAGATATTTATTAATAACTTGGGTGCCACAGTGCACATATCCAAACAAGTGCACATGAATGCCATTCTGGTGCACAAGACAAAACTCACTCCGCTCATGGGTGGAAAATCTTAGAGGGAACACTGCCCCCCGGCCTTTCCCCTGGAGTTAATGCAATGCACGTTGGGTTAATGCACTTGCAGGCTACTTGCATGGCGGTGTCCTGTGGGGGCCAAACCCATCCCTACTGGTAGAGGATGGTGGGAGGAGTGGGAGGTGGGACGGTGGAAGGGATCACGACACTCTTTACTTCCAGTCATGTGTCCATCTTGACCCCTGAAGCACTACCTCCAGGGGTGGGATTTCTTGTGGCAGGGGGCGTAGCTAACATGTCTCTAATTTTGGTTCAGAAAATATGGTCACCATACACATAAGCCACATGGCCTGATTTCCCATCTCCATGGAAGTTCAGCAAGGCTACGTTCCATCACATTGATTGGATGATGGATAACCCTGAGAAGACAGCTGTTGGTGACATTGAGCAGATCACCATATGATTTCAGGATTTCAAACTCAGATGACACTGTCTTAGTTGGCTCTGTTTGGTGGAATCACTCCAGCTGATGACTGATCTAACTGGGCGAGAGGCACCATACATTAGTCTGTTTATTAATCCAGACAATATTAAATATCAAAGAGCTTCCAGCTCCAGATTATAACCAACACAAAATTAACCTATTAGGTTAAGGAACTGAGCAGCTGGCAGCTATCAAATATTTGGCCAGCACAGACACTACTGGAAGATGCTTGAAAGATGGGGACACTCATAGCAGCAGCTGCTGCCAGGTTCCAGGCCTGTCTGCCATCTCCGTGTGAATGTCATGCTTTCAAGTTTGATAAGATGCTGTGGATCTAGAGAACTACAGTTGTACCAACTGTTGCACATGGTGCCAGAGGTAGCCCTCACTGAAAATGCCAATGTCAGAGCCATCTACAAGAGAGAGCAAACACTCCCAAAACTGGTGGTTAACACTCAAGTTCCACTCACCAACCACTACTTCTGATCTCCTACACTAGTTATCAAGAAGTTAAAAAGGAAATCATATAGTCCCTTTATTGGGAGCCAGAGAATAGGAATGCAATCAGCACTTGGGTCCAGTTCAGTGAGAAATTTATAAAGGCCTTCTCACTACACAAAAAATTCTTCTAAGCCCAAAAGGACTAGAACAATATTAGGTGGAAACTTACCCAAAATGCCATGCTGCCAACCAATCCTTTAGTGCCTAAAATTAAGGTTTATTGAAAAGAAAACAAGAGCTGTTCAATGGTAAAGCTATCATATATTAAGACTGAAAAGTCCATATATCAGGTTCCTAGCAGTACTTGTAAGTTTGCTGGCTTGAAAGTGCCTCTAGACCATATCCAGATGCTGGACTGAGTTCCCAAGAGTCCTTTGTTAACATTATGCAATAAAATTGAAACGTTTGTGATGTTTTTCACTGGTTCTGATGAAATCGCCCTCACCATGATTCTCAAGTACTTCTAAAGCTTCTCTGTCAAAGAGAATTTATAACTGAAGATCATAAATTCCATAAGAACATGCATTTGCAATGGTCCAAATGGATAAGTATTTTACAAAGAATTCCTGGAAGAATTTTCCATCCACCTACACCAGTGGTTCTCAGACTTTTGTACGGGTGATCCCTTTTCACATAGCAAGCCAGTGAGTACAATTCTACCTTGTATATTAGATACATTTATTTATGTTTAACACTATTATAAATGTGGAGGTGAAGGAGTGTTTGTGGGTGGAGGTGAATAGCTCTCACTCCGCTCCCCATAATAAACATGTGACCCCTGCAGGGTTACAACTTCCAGTTAGAGAACCCTTTCCCTCTACCCAAGTTGTCCCAAGCCCCTGCTTCCATTTATACAAGCTGACCATGAAACTGTACCGTGTGGGATGTTGGCAGGCTAGGTGCCAGCTCATGTTTAGTGCCAGCTCTTTCTCATACACTGTATCTAGCAGCCTTCCACTAATGTCTGCTCTACCAGGTGGAGCATGGCCTGATCATAAGGAGTCGACCACATCAATGAAGGTGTTTATAATTAACAACGTGAAAAGAAGGATCATGACATGAATGAATGTTTAGTTGCAGCACTGTTGCTAGAAGTACCAATGAAAGTCCCTGAAGTTATGATAGATGGATTAAGTCACTTACACTTACGTAGAATCCCAAAACAAAATTAAAAAATGATTGTGGCTAGTCCTTCTCTGTTCTTCTCACTCTATCCAGTTAATCATTCACATTTTTTCAGCAAGTATTTTTTCAGATCTGATTCCAAATTACCAAAACTGCTAAGACTGTCTTCACTTAAGAGTTCACTGAATTTTGAAATATGTCCCATTGAACTCATTGGCACTTCTGGTTTTTTGAGAAAACAAGTATAAGATGGGGTTCCCTTGGGAAAATTGAGTTATGCTGAAGTAATAGATATATGGCATCACTATTATGATCTGTGGCCATGAATTCCAAAATAAGGGTCAGGTGTTATGTAATATAACCATGGTGTCCAACCAGTTCTGAAGCAATAGCCACTATAGCAGCTATTGCTATAGCTAAGTAACCACATGTGGCTAGTGGCTAGCATGTTGGACACCACAGTAATATAATAAGAAAATATAAGTAACAAGAAAATGACACTCTAGATTTCTCTCACAGCAGCTTTCTGTACCATATACTTGAATTATTAGCTTGTAAACCTAGTTAACTAATTAACTACTACTTTTTCTCTACCAACAATCAACATAGCAAACAGTTTGGGAATTTACTTGCTAAATCATATTTATACTAAAAAGCAGAAAGAGAGACACTTGAAGAATGATGCATTGCAAAATGATTTAAGTTACTAATCAGCTGATCCACACTATTCTTCAGACATATCCACATCTTCATCCGTACCACTTTCCCCCTCACCCTCTCGAATAAGCAGGGGCTACCCATCCACACACACACACACAAGGCGGCCAGAGGCTGAGCTATCCAGCACCAGCTTAATGTACTCTGCCACCCATGTCCCAGGCCAAAGTGCTGTGCTTCACCATGTGTGGGGGAGCAGGTTAGAAACAAGGCAGATGTGACTGCAGAGCCATTGGCCATTATCTTTGAAAACTTGTGGAGATTGGGGGAAGTCCCAGACGATTGGAAAAAGGGCAATGTAGTACCCATCTTTTAAAAAAGGGAAGACAGACAATCCAGGGAACTACAGACCAGTCAGCCTTACCTCAGTCCCCAGAAAAATCATGGAGGTGATCTCCAAATCAATTTTTTAGCAAAAAAACAATAACCACCACCACCACCTCTTAAAGCAATAGATGGAGAGGTAACATCAGCCTGAGGCTTTAGTTTAAGAATTGCTAAATTTGGAAAAAAAAAAAAATCACTGTTTATCATTGGTATCATATTTTCACAGGTTGGTCCTTCACATCCATGGGCATACTATCTATTACAGCGTTGGGGAACCTTTTTTGCGTCAGGGACCACTGACCCACAGAAAAATTAGTTTCGGGCCCACACACAAGTGAAAAATAAGTGGGGGGACTGAAGCAGCAGCATGGACTTCCCAATGGTGGGGGGGAGCCCCGAGCCTCGGGAGCCAGACCCAGGAAAGCTAAGTGCCGCATCCTGCCCATGGGACTTAATTGCCCCACCCCAATCTATTACATTACTTTGCTAATTGTATTGGTATTGTGCTGCATTTGCTTGGTGGGTATGTGTGCCATATATTGTTGAATAACGAAAATATATGCCTCAGACTGATTTCACCTCAACATATTGCTTTAAGGCCGCGTTTCTCAAACTGTGGGTCCCGACCTCCCGGGGGGGTCGCGAGCAACTTAGAGTGGGGGTTGCTGTATCACAAAGTTTGAGAACCCCTGCTTTAAGGCAATTACACACTAGTGTGAGCCATTCCACCTACAAAAGTCAAAGGTCAAAAGGGGGACAATGTAGGGTTGAAAAATGAAATTGTCCTTTTAAAAGATTTATATCTACCAGTATGATCTTATACACCTGCAATGAAATTCCTGTAATGAAGTACCTTTTATAATTAATTAAATTATCTACCAATAGGACCTTATGTAACGTCATGAATTCAAACCAATTTTTATGAATGGGATTTTATAAATGAAACAGTTTTAGTCACTTTTGGATAAATTTGATAGTAGCTTGTTAAGAATGATCTTTGAAGAATCTGTTATTGTAAAGCCTTTTTAATACATTGTAACTAATTTGAGCCCCTTTTACAACTAAAAACCCCACCTTTATATTGCCTTAACTCTGTTTTAAATGAAATTACATATACACACAACTTTAAAGTGTGAATGAGGGAGTGTAAGGGATCAGTCCTTAATGCCAGCCCATCTCAATGACCAGCTGCCAGCACCACCTTGATGGGCGAAGAACAATGCCAGTGAGTCCTGCAAAAGAACCTCCCCAGAAAAAGAGAGACAAAAACCTCATCAAGAGAAAGATCAATCGTATCTGCTGTTAACTCATGATGCATGGCCATACAGTGATTGAGAGCAGTGGAACAAGACAGGATCTGTGAATTAAAACATATAAGAAGATGGGTGCAAAACCATAGGGTTAGGTCTTTTGGTTCTATGATCCTCCTCCAGGAGCACTGGTGCGCACCAAGACAACCCAGTTCCCCTCCTCAGGTCTGAACCACCTGGCCAGTGAACTAGCATGAAGCTGGTATTGTATCTCATTCATACAACTGTGTTGGGATGTGTTTGTGTGTCATGGATAATCTTAGCTAGGGTAGTAAATGATTTCTCCATTAACAATCAATGGGGCTGTAACCCAATTGGCTCAGTCCTGGGGCTCAGGCCAGCATCCACCCCATTCCGAGTCTACATAAGCCTGGTCCTTGGGGCCAGACAAACACCATAGGGTTCCTTTTAAACCCAGGCCCTTAGGCAAAACCACTTAGTCTGTGGGCTAGGCCCAACCCCTGGGGTAGGACAGGGCCAACACAGTAACGCAGGTAGCAGGAGTTTTAAGCCCTGGTCCTAGCGCAGGGCGGGACAGACAATCAAACACAGTTTGTAATCTCTAGGGATGCATCTACACAGCAGTGTTATTTTCAGAATACTAGCCATTAATCCAAAATAACAATGCAACTGTCTGCACAGCAATTACATTTTTTTTTTAATAACGGGTGGCTTATTCCAACTTCTGTAAACCTCATTTCATGAGGAATAACGCCTCTTCTGAAACTGCTATTTTGAAATAGCTGTAATATGGACGCTCCACTGCTGCTATTTCAAAATAGCTCCTCCCCAGAGCCATTCAAAGTATTTACTTCCTAGTGCTTCCCGGGACTCTAAATTGAGATAGTGCATCCACATTAGGGGAGCCTGCCTCAGAGTAATTTTGAGGCTTCCCTGTAGTGTAAACGCGCTATTTTGAAATAAGCTATTTTGGAGTATTTCCAAAATAAGTGTGCAGAGTAGACGTACCCTAGGTGAGCCCAGGCCCTAGCACAGGGCAAGGCAGACAGTTGAACACAATTTGTAGTGGCAAGGGGGGGAGACTGCCACCAAGGACTAGGGCGGAAGGGGAGACACAGGCCCTCCTACTCACCACATCCTGGCCCAGGACACAGGCAGCAGCAGGGCAGACTGCCATTGGGGTCAGTGCGGATCCAGCCCCACAACATGCTGACTCACTTATACCGACATAATTGTGCTATACTCTCGTTGGCTGTCCTGGCCCACTTCCAGCCTCCTCCTCGAGGTATACCTGGCCCCGCGGCAGGTCCTTGGGGTCTTCAGGGTCCAAACCCTCATGTAAGGTCAGCAGGATTTCCTCATCAGTTTCAGGTCCCGGTGGTCTGAGCCAGTCCTCAGCATCCGCCAGGTCTCTGCTGCCTCTGATGGCTGGAGCCTGACTGAACTCCTGGCCTGGGCTTTTATACAGGTAGTGCCACCCCCTGACTTCCGGTCACGTAAGGGGACAGGGCTAGGCTCAACCCATAAGGGCTTGGAGAGGGGTTATTCCACCTCTTGGTCTGTGAGCGGTGACCCCTGTTCACTATAGAGGCATATTGCCTTATCCCCCAAATAAGATTCTGTTAGTTCTATTTCTCTAAGTGTAACATTTTGGTTTCATTACAGCAATTTCACTACACGTTTACAGAGTCATATTGGTAGATAATTCATTAAAAGGGTGATTTCATTCTTCAGCCCTATACTATTAATCTATGACAGTGGAAATCAATGAAGTAAGTTCCTCTTTCAGTACTCAGTGCTGCAATATTTACATTTCAGAACAGTGAAGGGAAATCTCTCTTTAAAATTATATTTTCAGAATGAATTTTTGTATTGGATATCATGACTGACAATCACACCAGTGCTGTAAACACAATTCATCATACTGAGATATTTGTTGTTGTACTTAAAGCCAAATTCCTGAAGTCATATGAGAATTTCAGTTTTCATTTAAAAAAAAAAAAATAAAGGAAGAAAGTCTCTAGCTTCCATGGTTGTGGAGAAAACCCTGAAGAAAGCCAGAAAGCAAGCACAATATATATATATATATATATATATATATATATATCTCGCACTTCCTTTTTTGTGCTGATATATATTGCCAACCATTCACAAATGGTTAAACTTTTACAAATTGAGAATGCAAATAATGAAAATGTTTTTATCAGATTGACTACATTACTCATGTGGTGAAACCACAGCTCTCCCAAGAGTTGGTCAACAAAAGTGTTATGGCACAAATAAAATGTATTATGATGTGAGGTAGCCCCTGTGTTCTCCATTTTTATTATACGAGTTTACCTTTAAGGGTTTTTAACATTTCAAGTACAATAGTAGCAAGAATATAATTTTAAATCAGCAACATAGGGGAACCTCAAGCCTCAATTTTCCAAGTGTCAATGGGAGTTCTGTGCAATGGAACACACAGGGAGACATTGGGAAAAAGAAAATCATTTTACAAAATTGTTCAAAAACATTGGGAAGTGCAGAACTTTATGCAGTGAAATCTGTCACACGCGAGTACCCTTCAAAATGCACATCTGGCCTATCCAGAGAACATACTTATATGGCTCCAATTATTGTTGTACATCAGCACTTCACAATCTTTAATGCTTCAGAGGGGTAGTCGAGTTAGTCTGTAACTAGAAAAACTTAAAACAACAATGAATAGTCTAGTAGCACCTTAAAGACTAACAAAACATGTAGATAGCATCAAGAGCTTTCGTGAGCATAATACTCCAGTCATCTGAAGAAGTGGGTTAAAAGTCCAGATTCAAGAATAAATAAGGAAAGGGGGGAGGGGAAAAGACAGTGAATACTGGGGCAGGTTTCTGCGTGGCCTAGGGCGCTTGCCTGGGGAGGACAAGGTTGTGGGTTCAAATCCTGGGTTGCGACAGCCAAAACCGGGTGGCCCTGGAGCAGGAGGGATAAGGGGCGCCCTGACGGTAAGGTGGTGGGGCTGGCTCCTGCGTGCCCTAGAGGCTAGGGCACTTGCCTGGGGAGGACAGGATCATGGGTTCAAGTCCACCTTGTTCAAATAGCTACAAGAGACTGATAAGAACAATTAGCACCTCCCTTGTTTGGTTGGCTAAATCATTAGGAGGTGGACAGTAGTGTGAGAGCCAGCAGCTGTCTCTGTTCATTTACAAGTTTAATTCTTATGCTAATGGAATTAAGTCAAGTTCCAACCCTTCCCTTGTATTTAGCTTGTGGAATTGGCATGAAACAAGACAGTGACTTAGAGATCCATTAATGAGTGCCCAGGCAGGTTAAAGTGTTCTCCAACAGGCTTCTGTGTGTTGCCTTTTCAGATATCTGGTTTGCATCCATTAATTCTTTCCCATAGAGACTGTCCAGTTTGGCCAATATACATGGCAGTGAGGCATTGCTGGCATAGATCACATTAGTGGATGTGCAGTTAAATGAGCCCTTGATGTAGTATCTGAAGTTGTTGGGTCCAGTGATGACATCACTTGTGGGGATGTGTGGGCAGAGTTGGCACCAGGGGATTGCAGCAGTGGGTTCCTGAATGATTATGATGGAGGTATGTTGCGTGGTTACTGGAAAGAATTAGTTTGAGGTTAGGGGGTTGGCTGTAGGCAACAACTGGCCTTTCCCCCCAAGGCCTGTGAGAGTGAGGGATCATTTTCCAGGATAGGTTGTAGATTGTTAATAATGAGTTGGAGGGGTTTAAGTTGTGGGCTGTAGGTATGGTGACCATATTTTCTGAACCAAAATTAGGTACACGCTAGCCACACACCATGACCCCTGTTAACCACACCCCCACCCCGTTAGCCACGCCTCTGGAGGTAACACTCTCAGGGTCAAGATGGACACATTACCAGAAGTAAAAGGTATCATGTGACCCCCTCTAAGAACTTTTCCCACCATCCTCGTACCAATAGGGATGAGTTTGGCCCCCACCGAACCCCCCTCATGCAACTATCCTGCAATTGCATTAACCCAATTTGTCACATTAACTCGGGGGGAGGCAGAGAGGCTGGGGGAAGTGTTCCCTCTAAGAGTTTCCTCCCATGAGCAGAATGAATTTTGTGTTGTGCACCAGTACTGAGTTCATGTGGCTTGTTTGGATGTGCCACTGTAGCACCCACGTTATTAATAAATATCTTATAAACCTCTATCTTTTCCCTCTGCTACCATGTCTCCTCACCTTGCTCCATCAGCTCCCCTGGTGCCTGCTGTCCCCCAACCCCTCACTCTCCTCTGCTGTCCTGACTCCTGCTCTTCTCACTGCCCTCAGCCCTCCTGGGACCTGCCCCCCCACACCAGCCCTTCTCTCCCCCCTGTGCCCACTCCTCCAGTAGCCCCACTCTGATCCTCATCCCTTCTCCTAACACCTCCCTCGCCTCTCTCCTCTGGTTCTGGTCCCACCCCTGCAGGTGTCTGCCCTTCTGCTTCACCCCCAGAATCCCCTGGCACCTGCACCTTCCCTCACCTCTGCACCCTCCTGGTGCCTCCACCTTCCCTCACTGCCCTTGTCCCCCTTGCCATTTCTCCCTGATGCTCACCCCCTCACCACCCTCTGCCCCAGTTCCCCTCATGCCACTCTGTGCCCTTACACGACTTGCTCCATCCCCGCCTTCCTCATGCCCACTCCTCCTTTCAATCCTTCTCCCAGCACCTCCCTCTCCCCTCTTGCCCCCAATGTCCTTCCCCTCTCCTCTCCCAGCTTCACCCTGTCCCTCCACCTCCCACTGACACCTCCCCTCCTGCCTTCTGCCCTTTTTCTCATTCTCTCCACTTGGCCCCCTGACATTTGTCTCTCCTCCACCCTGTCCCTTGGTGCCTTTCCCTTTCTTCTCCTGCCCTGCCCCCTCCCCTCAGCACAAGCCCCTTCCTCTCCCACACGCCTTCCCCCTAGTTTTCCCCCGCCCCTCCCCCACCTTCTGCCTTCCAGTTTGCAGGGCTGGAGTCTGTGGTCAGGCCCCAGAAGTCCCCACAGCCCTGGCCCCAGCTGCTTCCAGGGCAGGACCACTTGCCAGGGCTGGAGCTGGGCCGTGCAGTGCTAATTTTACTGCGGTCCCCCCACCAGCTTTGGCTCACATTAGCAGGAGCACAGGAGGGGAAGCCCCCACCCCCCAAGACCCACTATGCGGGGTGGGAAGGGGCGGGGGGGAGAAAGGGCCGTGCAGAAAGCGCACTGGCAGAGCCCGAACATACCCCGCTCTGCAGCACTCCAGGCGGGTTCTGCGTGGTCTCTGCCAGAACTCCGGGGGCAGCTCCCAGGAGCGGCTTGCCGGGTTTATCCCCCTCTCCCTCCCGCTTTTCCCTCCAGCCACGGCAGCGGCTGCCTGTGGATGGAAGAGGAGGAGGCGTGGCCAGGCTGGCCATCCCGTAGCAGGAGGGAAGGGCCACGGAAGGGGGGGGGGGGAGGGGGGACATGCCGGACAGCGGCGCATGCTGCAGGGGAGTTTGGCGCTCCGGATACTGCGCGCCACCGGCAGCGACCCTGGGCGCCCATGCAAAGCACCAAGAGAGCCACTTATGTGCTGGGTGGAGGCGAGGCGTTGCTGCTGCGCCGCGCTAATGCTGGGTGTCTGCAAGGGTGTCCTGGAGAGGGGGGGAAAGGGCAGTGCCGTTTGTAGCTGGAACCCAATAGGTTTTCCGGGACATTTGCCGCCTTTAGCGGGACATCGGGACAGAACCTTTAAATCCGGGACTGCCCCGGAAAAAAAGGGGCGTATGGTCACCGTAGCTGTAGGTGATGACAAGTGGAATTCTGTTGTTTTCTCTTTTTGGCCTGTCTTGAAATAGTTCATGTCTGGGTACTCTTTTGGCTCTGTCGATCTACTTTTTTCACTTCTCCGGGTGGGTATTTCAGTTTTAAGAATGCTCTATGTAGATCTTGTAGGTCAGTGTTTCTCAAACTGTGCTCCGCAGAGCCCCAGGGCTCCACGAGACATCTCCAGGGGCTCCGCAAGGTTGACAAACTGGAAACATTGATAGGTACAACACATACAATCAGTGGACCTCTGGGGCTCCGCATAAATTTTTACGCATGTAAAGGCCTCCAGCGCCCAAAAAGTTTGAGAACCGTTGCTGTAGGTGTTTGTCTCTGTCTGTGGGACTGGAGCAAATCTGGTTGTATCTTAGGGCTTGGCTGTATACAATAGATTGAAAAATATGTCTGGGATGGAAGCTAGAAGCATGAAGGTAAGTGTAGCAGTCGGTAGGTTTCTGGTATAGGGTGGTGGAAATTTGTCCATCATTTAATTGTACTGTAGTGTCAAGGAAGTGGATCTCTTATGTGGATTGATCCAGGCTGAGGTTGATGGGGGGGGGGGGGAGGTGGAAGTTGTTGACATGCTTGACGTGATGGGTCGTCCGGGATTTCCAGGTTTGTGTATCATGGGTAGCAGATAAAAAACTCCTGGTCAGGGATTGGGGGGGGTGTTAGTGTAATTTGGTCCTGAGCAGCATCAGGGAGCTTCATGAGCAGCAGTTTTAGGGTTTTTTTGGTATTCTTCAATGGAATCACAGGAGAGAAGCTTGTAGAATCTGCTGTGGGTGAATAGTCTGGTTGCCTCCTGTTCATAATATGTTCTCTTCATGATGACTACAGCGCCCCCTTTGTCAGCCTCTTTGATTATGCATTTGTCCTCAACAGCTCAAAGGCAAAGAAGTACTACTCTACCCATTTTATAGATAGGGAATTAAGGCTACAATACCAAGTTTTGTCACAAGTTACCCTGCTCTAATTTTTATTTACTTTAACCAGCACAGATTCCTCCAGGGAAAAAGGAACTGTTTTGATGTTATATGTAGCATTGCTGCTACCTTCTGCTGTGAACTATCTGGTCATGCTCCTCCTGCCAGCAACTCACCAGACTGCTGTGAGGGGATTCACACACTGAAGTTCCATCTGCACCAGTAAACTGGAGCACCGTTTTCTCCCTTGGCCTGTCTGGCACACTTCCTGAACAATTGCTCAGCATGTTATCCCATTGTGAAATTTCACCTTCAAGAAACAATTAAGTAAGGAAGCCATTTGGGATGGGGATGGGGATGGGGATGGGGTAGGTGCATGGGCAAGCAGTAAAGAATGTTATAAATCTCGTACACAGAAGTACTTATAGTGGCATATATCAAATTGCATTATCCACTCCATTTTAAAAACATCAACTAAGGTAATGACTTCTAAAAATACAATCATGCAAAGAACATATAATTTGCAGTATGCAAGTAGTGAAAGGTAAGCTCACCAATATTGTACTATACATTAGGAACCTCTACTGATTCCCAAATATGCAGTCAGCCATTGGGGTTATAGGTACAAATCTTTTCCCTATAGCCAGTGCATAAGATTTATAAACATGAAATTCTATATAGTGTTGATAACAAGGTATCTTTTCCAGTCTATTACTGTGTCAAAGAATCAACACCCTGCATAAACATGTTTGATAAATACATCACTGTCGTCTGCATGAAATTAAAAAAATAAAGTAAGTCAACACAGACATCACCAGAATTAGGCTAAAATGAAGGCAGTCATTTGTAAGTGACAGGTTTAAAAAGGCATGTGGCTTTCACTATATTTTGGTTACCTGTTTAAAAAAAAGTTATAATATGCAATAAACTTTCTTAAATTACTTGCAATTAATTTTTTCCAAAGATAAATATAAATACAGTATAGTCACTAAATTAAATGAAAGCCAAATACTGAACACTGGGATAAGGGATTGGATGACTTAAAAAATCTTTCAAAAATACCGTTAATCCTATTAAGCTATAAAAGAAAAAGTACGTATCTATATAGTGTCCAGGGCAACCAAAAATGTTTTGATAGCATATGAAGAGTGAGAATTGGTACAGGGAGAGAGACACAAAGAGGAAAGCCAACCATCTGTTCTATACGTCTTGCTTTGCAATTGAGAGTGCTAAGCAACCAAAAAAAAAAAAAAACAATTTTATAGTTTGAGGGCTCTTGAAAGAAATCACTTCTTTGGAAAGTCAAATCCACATACCCGTTAAACTAGTAGAAAGCTTAGGGCCCTATGTGCTAGTGGATGGAATGATTAACTCCCATAACTAGTTCAACTAAAATCATTGGGACTTCTCACCATTCCAAGAAGCTGGTGGCCCATATCAATTAACTTACAGCAAAACCCCAGTTAACATAAGAGCTTTGCCTAATCAGGGTCTTATATCAGTAATGGCAGTAGAAATGTGCTCTGAACAAGCAAACATAAAAGTCAGTATCTATATTTTATTTTCTCTAGAAATACTTAAATGTAAATGTATATAGCTAGGAACAAAGAATGCAGGACACACTAAAAGAATGGAGGAATCTGAAAAAGACCTAGGTCAAAGTGGTTGAACACTATCTATCAGTGCAACACTGTAGCCAAGACATCTAATACAATCCTTGGATATATAAACATGGGAACGTTGAGCGGGAGTGGTGTATTTGGCACCAGTGCAACAGCTATTGAATAACTATGTCCATCTCCAGTCCACAATTCAAGAGGGATGTTGATAAAACGAAGAGGGCTCAGAAAAGAGCCCTAAGATTTATTAACATAAGTCTCTTCCATTTAGCAGACAAAGGTATAGGATGATCCAAAGGCTGGATGTTGACAAATTCAAACTCAAAAAGGCATCATTTTAAAAGAACAAAAAAAGTGTGAAGATAATTAACCATTGGAACACAACTTACTAAAGGTTGTGAAGGATCCTAAGGGCTGGGGGAAAGCTGACGGGGTGGTGAGTACATGGATGGGACAGAGACATCTCTTAGAGAATTTGTATTAATAAATCCTCTCCTATGTTCTAGTAAGGAGAAGAGAATGGAAAAATGATAAAATATGGTAAGATCAGATGAGAAAATTAAATGAAAAAGTCAACTGGAAATGGCAGATATAAATAGTGACAAATTGTTAAAGTGCTTATACACAAATGCTAGAAGTCTAAATAAGATGGGTGAACTAGAGCGTCTCGTATTAAAGGAGGATATTGATATAATAGGCATCATAGAAACTTGGTGGAATGAGGACAATCAACGGGACAGTCATACCAGGGTACAAAATATATTGGAAGGACAGAACTGGTTGTGCTAGTGGGGAAATGGCATTATATGTGAAAGAAAATGTAGAATCAAATCAAGTAAAAATCTTAAATTAACCAAAATGTTCCATAGAATCTCTATTGATAGTAATTACATTCTCTAATAATAAGAATATAGTGGTAGGGATATATTACCGACCACCTAACCTGGATAGTGATAGAAACTATGAAACACTAAGAAACATTAGAGAGGCTATCAAAATAAAAAACTCAGTAAGAGTGGGGAATTTCAACTATCCCCATATTGATAGGGTACACGTTACCTAAGGACAAAATGCAGAGATAAAATTTCTGGATACCTTAAAGGACTGCAACTTGGAGCAGCTGGTTCCGGAACCTACAAGGGGACAGGCAGTTCCTGATTTAGTCCTAAGTGGAGCACAGGATCTGGTCCAAGAGATAAATATAACTGGACTGCTTGGAAACAGTGACCATAATGTAATAAAATTTAACATCCCTGTGGTGGGAAAAACACATCAGCAGACCAACACTGTGGCATTTAATTTCAGAAAGGGTCATCTGAAGAAGTGGGCTGTGCCCACGGAAGCTCATGATACCATCTACGTGTTTTGTTAGTCTTCAAAGTGCTACCAGACTAAGTAATTCCTCATTTAACACTATAAATGCATTTCTGAAAATGTTTGTGCTAAGCGAAAACGTGCTACGTGGGGTCAATTTTCCTATTGAAAATAATGGAAAAGGTGGGGGTTGCGTTTCAGGTGGTAGTGGCAAAGTCAATTTTTTGTTGGTGCTGGGGTCGTCAAAGTCAACATTAGATATCTAGCAACACAAGTCACCGCGGTTTGTTAAAACACAAAGATAAACACGTGAGTGAGCAGAGGAGTGCTCTGACCACATATATTCATCCACATATATTCATCCGCTCATGATTACCACCACTGTTTTCACCAACTTATACCACCGCACAAAGTAGTCCGCCATTTGATTATTTTCATATTTCAGGGACGGCCATGTTATTCAAAAAACGTGCCCAAAAAAATCATGCTATTGCGAAAGCGTGTTAAGTAGGAACGTGTTAAACAAGTAATTACTGTATTGCTTTTTTTAAAAAAATTTATAGAAATTAAAAGGCACAGTGACAAAAGTAAACTCCCTGCAAGCTGCTTGGACACTTTTCAAAGACACCATAATAGAGGTTCAACTTAAATTTATACCACAAATTAAAAAACACAGTAAGAGAACCAAAAAAGTGCCACCATGGCTTAACAACCAAGTAAAAGAAGCAGTGAGACATAAAAAGGTATAATTAAAAGGTGGAAGTTGAATCCTATTGAGGAAAATAGAAAGAAGCATAAACTCTGTCAAAGTAAGTGTAAAAATATAAGAAAAGCCAAAAAGGAGTTTGAAGAACAGCTAACCAAAAACTCAAAAAGTAATAGTAAAATGTTTTTAAGTTCATCAGAAGCAGGAAGCCTGCTAAACCACCGTCCAGGGGTCCCACTGATCAAGATACTAAAGGAGCACTCAAAGACAATAAGGTCATTGCAGAAAAAATAAATTAATTCTTTGCTTCAGTCTTCACAGCTGAGGATGTTAGGGAGATTGCCAACCCTGGAATGACTCAGTATGGCCATTCTTATGTTCTTATTCTCCATCACTGGCAATTTTAAAAGCAAGACTGGATGTTTTCCTAAAAATACACTGCAGTTTGAACAGGACTTTGCTGAATTAATCCCTATGTCTTGCATTTTGCAGCAGGTCCAATTATATAACCACAATAAGTCTCTTCTGATCTTATCTATGGGTAACAAGAGAAGCCACAAACATCTGTATCCACATGCAACTGAAATGTTACCGCTAGGGCTGTCAAAAAATTAAAAAATTCATCATGATTAGTAGTGCCAATTAATCATACTGTTAAACAATAATGAATACCAATTAAATATTTTGGAGGTCTTCTACATTTTCAAGTATATTTATTTCAATTATAAAAGAATACAAAGTGTATGGCACACACTTTGTATTTTTTATTAATATTTTCACAGTCAAAAATAAAATATTTTTTCTATTCAACAGCATAAGGACTGTAGTGCAATCTTTTTATCATGAAAGCTGAACTTATATAATTATATATACCGGTAATTATATATATGTATATATAATTACCGGTATGTACAAAAAATTCATTAAAAAATAAAACAAAGTCCACTCGGTCCTATTTCTTGTTCAGCCAATTGCTCAAACAAACAAGTTTCCATTTGCAATGCTGCACAGTACCCAGAACTACAGTGGTGATTTAAAGGACTCAAGCCACAACAGCAGCAGCTGCCACCAGGAGCCCACTGGACATTGGGGCAGCGGCCCTTTTTTCCCCCCACAGCAGTAGCCCTGTTAGTGGCAGCACTTTAATATCACTATCCCTTCCCCACCCTCCAGGGCCACGAACAGGGTTGGGAGGAAGAGAAAAAAGGGGCAGCTTTAAAGTCAGCTGCGTGCTTTAAAGTCAGCTGCGTGCAGGGTGATACCAACAGCCACTTCTTACTGATATACTCTACCGGTCCACTTTTACCTCTAGGCTACACTATTGATACTATACCAGCATGGTTCTGTCACCTAGCCCCTACTGAAGATGCATCGTACACTGACAGAAGCAAGGTTTGCAGTGGATTAAAAAAAAAATACTATCTCCCCAAATTACAGTAGCTATATCAACAGAAGTATTCTTCTATACACTACGGTTATGTCAGCACACACCGCTGCTATAATTTTCATTGGTACAAAGCTTTAAAAAATGGGAAAGCTGTTTTTACCATAGTGAGAAGAAGAAAGTTACTCTTCCTCAGAAACAACTGAAAGAATTTTAACTTTCACACATACTAATTCACAGAAACAGCACCCAACTACAATAAGGACCTGACACATATAGCTAAAGATGTGCATGCGTTTATAACTTGCCAAAAAACGTATTTGTAAGCACAGAACTCATTTAATACCAAACACAATTAACTATAACCTCTAGAGTCTGTGGATATTGTCCGGTATCACATCACAGCATTTTTGCAACCATGACCAGAACCAGTGACCAGAGCAAAGAAAGTTTTGTAATTTTCAATCTGTATTCCTATGAGTCACTCTTGTTACACATTTTTGGAACATTTGGAGTTCACCAAGAGAAATGCAAGCGCTAGAACTGAAGCTCCTACCTCAGAGATGGGCAACCTATGCTACTGAGTGGGCTGCATGAGTTGCCCTCTCCATCTCAGTAGGCTGCAAGATTTTTGCATCCAAGATGGTCTCCTGGGATAGGGTAGTTTCGCTAACTAGACTTGCATACCTAGAATTTATAGTGTGCCGACTTCACCTCACTTCACATATGTGTCACTTTAATAATTCTGGTAAGAAGAAAAAAACCTATGAGGATGGAAACCAGCCGAGTATAGCAACCCTGCACATGGGCAACAGTAAATAAATTGTCTCGTGGGCCACACATAGAACCCCAATGGGCCACATGTAACCCCTGGACTGCAGGTTGCCCATTACACTTCATTCTATCATTTAAAAAAAAATCCTGCGTAAGTAGGTGACAATCCCCAGACTTCAGGAGTAACAAGAGAGCTCTCTATTAAACAAGCTATTTAAAGCTTTAAACACACACACACACACATTCAAGCCAGAAGACAGCAAATTCTCAGTACCTGCTCATAAAGTGGAACCTCTTATTTTCACTCCCCTTAGGGTTGACAGATGGTTTCAACAAAAATACCAGACACACTTGACATTACACCACAAGCTACATTACACCTTATTTAAAAAATACCGGACATTTATATTTTCTCAATTTGTTTCCCGAATAGAAAGCTCAAATACTGGACTGTCTGGTTCAAAACCAGACACCTGGCAACCCTACTCCCCCTAGTAGGGATTATGCCAGAACAATCTAACTTGTCTTTTCCATCAGTTTTAGACAAGACAGTAACAGATTCTAGAAAAACTAACTAACAAGATATGGGGGCTGTCCAGCACACAGAATAACTTGCAAACCAATACACAAAAACCTTGCGTGAAACCACACAATCCCAACTGCACAATTGGTAACCTTTAGAGAAGATAATATTTCTGTGCTGCTAGATTAGATCAACAGCAATGAGTCCATGTTACAAGACAGATGATACTAGACTCTTGGGGGATGGGAAAGAAGATGATTACAGTTTTGCTACCTTCTCCTTCACACCCCACCCTCTCTCAACAATTTTGCTTCTCCACATATGTACTTTTGAAAAGTTGATATAATAGTCACCCTCACTAATTTTCAGGATGTGGAGTGGGTCCACTGAAAGTCAGTAAAAATATTAAAATACATTAATTCAATGAAACTAGAAAATTCATTAAGTGTTTCTGAGGAGTCTTGCTGCTCAAATTAGTACAGATACCATTGATAGATAAAATATTTGTATCTGCTTCTATGATCTTTTAAGTGAACCTCTTAATGTATGGTATAATGAATGGTAACAAGAGTTAGGTTATTCTTCAGTAGTTTGTGCTATTACTGAAGAAAGAAAATCGAACAATGACTCCAAAATGAAACCGGGGGAGAAGATGAAACTGACCATTGTACATTCATTCTCTATATACTTACCCTACAAACTGTGCAGTTACAAGCTCTCTGTAATAACCTGCATCTCTCTGGCTTGTTGCCTGTCTCCCTAAAAACAATAGACTTCATTTCCTTCCTGATTACCTGATACAGTGTTTGTTTCTTATGGGACTAGATAGCCCACTTGTTTTGTGATGTGGACAATCTGATATTGTCTTTTGCTGAATACTGGAAAACAACAACATGAAAAAGAACAAGCAAAGAATATATCTGAACTTAACTGCAGTTTACTGTAAAAACAATCAAATTAAAAATTCACTATCAGCAGAGAATAGGTTTGGAAAATGCCAACCTCTCAGGCGAAAATTCTGGAAAATTATAAGCATGCAAATTTAGTGTCATAATGGGGACTGCTTTATTACCATTGACTGTAATGGATGCTATCATACACACAAGGAGTAAACCCTAAAGCCTACAAGAATTTGGTATGTTGGGACCTACATTTAAAACATCCCACAAAGATTGAATTAAAAATGTAAGGAGAAAAAATTAATCCCCCCAGAATTTTAGCACAGATCTTAACTATTCAAACGAAGTGTTAAAATCACACTTACATAGTCTTTCAGATCTCATCTTGTAGCAGACTAGCCCCCTATATTTGTTAGCAAGTGTTGCTCCTTCTAAGAAAGGAGTTAAGTGAGTTTTGCTGACTTGCTGGTCTACATCACTCACTGTGGACAGAGCTTTCTACAAAGGCCATCCAGTGAGCAGAGGAGTCCACAGATAAAAGCCTATGGCACAGAAAAGCCTGCAGAAAAGGCTGAGTTAAATGTTATTGTCAGCATTAATTTCAAACTTTATTAAAACCAAACCCACTGCAAGTTTGGTCTGAATTAGCATGTGGACTGTGACAGTAGGCAGGAATATAAGAACAGCCATACTAGGTCAGACCAAAGGTCCATCGAGCCCAGTATCCGGTCTTCTGACAGTGGCCAATGCCAAATGCCCCAGAGGGAGTGAACAGAAGAGGTAATCATCAAGTAATCCCCTTCCTGTCATCCATTTCCAAACCCTGACAAACAGAGGATAGGTACCCCATTCCTACTCATTCTGGTTAATAAGTATTTATGGACCTATCCTCCATGAATTCTTTTTTGAACCCTGTTCAAGTTCTGGTCTTCACAACATCCTCTGGTGAGGAATTCCACAAGTTGACTGTGTACTGAGTGGAAAAAAAAACCCTTCCTTTTGTTTATTTTTAAACCTGCTACCTACTAATTTCATTTGGTGTGCCCTAGCTTTTATGCTATGGGAACAAGTTAATAACTTTTCTTTATTTACTTTCTCCATACCTGTCATGACTTTATAGACCTCTCTCCATGCCTGTCCTAATTTTATAGGAAATGGCACTTAAGATCTGAAAGACTGTTAGGTACTTTATAGACATGGAGGTACGTCTTTCCATACACTTCCATGGGCAAGATCTATTGGATTCAAAAGCCCAAGATTCTCCCCTTGTTCCAGTTTGTGCTGTAGGTCAGTACTTACTCTGATTCATGTTTGTGTTCTGTGTACAGTTCTCTTTGTTTAGGAGAAAATTATGGTGTTAATGTATGAAGAGGAAGCAAATAATATACTTTAACAAAGCTTTTGCTACTATTTTCACCTGTTCACTTTTCCTCTACCCATCTATCTTTCATCCATTGCAAAGCAACATTTAAAGCCTAATCTTACTTCTGTAACAGATTCCCTATAGGGGAAAAGCTAGGTTACCATGGAATCAGTCAATTAATTTTGACACCTGCTTACTAAGATTGATCAATCATCTTTGATGTCTCTCTACTAGGTTGCTATTCTGCAATTTAGAAAAAAAAAAAAAAAAACCTTGCATGAGAATTAATGGGCCCCAAGACTCCTTATGTCTTTCCCTTGTGTTAATGCTTTCAGTGTTTGCTAATGCATGTCACTCACTCCCAGAACACAACTAATTACAGATCCTTTTCTGTTAAAGAAAGATCTATTTTTTTGTGTATTACAACTCACCTTAAAATCACAACATGCTTTTCACCTGTACTAGTCAGGCTGAAATTGTACTCATACACACTCTTCAAATTGTTGAAACACAGATTTCACTTTAGAACAATATAGACATACTCACAGTCAGAATTCTATAGTCTATAAACATTTGTATACATTCTGTACATTAATTTTAATTTCATGTACAATAATCCAACATTCTTATCAATAATAACTTCTCTGCACTTATTGTAAGATTCTCTACAATACATTTTTATTAATTGGAGCAACAAGTGTCAGTGAGGTCACAGTTGTCATCTACGTCACTGTGAAAAATCTAGCCATGGGCCGCTCTTGTCTGCAGCAAACTGGCTCTGCTTCATAATCTATCCTTTTCTCATTTGCCTAGTTCCATTCTAACAAGAACCCCCCTTCCCATAATCTGCACAAGTCAAAAAGGCCTTCAAGTCGCATGGCTGCAAGACAGAGTATGATACCACTTTCCCTCTTCTGCACCCATATTTCAGATGCTTTCTATGTGTTTACAATATGCTAATCACCACAATGTTAAGCAGATTGTTAAAATTTCATGGCTTGTAAGTAACCCACTAAGGGTGAAGATTTATTGCCAGTGTCCTAGCAAATAATGGCATACTTCATGCAGCCCTAGCTTACAGTAATAGTCAAGTTGTGCAAATCTTTACAATACTACAACACTAACACGGAGTACATTTTCCTTCTCAAAGGAAAGCTTTATGGGCCCAATCTCAAGAACTTTTCCAGAACAGTATATCTTTAAAAGAGGTTCTCCTAAAGAAACAAAAAGCTAGCTCTGTAACAAAATCATAATGTTGGCAGCAATGATTAAAGATATGTACTCTTGAATAGAGTGGCTAACCACAAATGTATTTTGATTTTACCAGAACCACTTAAGAGCCAAGTCTTAAATACTGTTCATTTAACTAGGGAAATTTTACCCTTTTAACATGCAGCTAAACCTTCCTGGAAGTAGAGAGGGAGTATTAGCAGTCTACTGGAATTGAGCAGAGTGCCACAAGGCAAAATGTAACTGTCATGCTTCTTCCCATCAAGTTCACCTGATAAATTCAACTAATGTAAACAAACAAATGCTTCATTACACACACAAAAAAAAAAAAAAAAATATCAAGGAAATCCCTTTAAGGGCTAATGCCTAAAGGCATTCTAATGTCATTGGCTTTAGTAACCCATCAGAGAATATATTCATTGATTACATACTTTGAAATTTAATCAAAAGATTAAAGTTTGACCTGGCCCTTGTACGATTAGGATATGCTGTGACTGGCATCAAGCTACAAGATATACATAACCCCTTTGAAGTAAGGCATTCCTGGCTCAACAAGGACGTCTACTGCTGATCATTGTGCACAAAGACGACACAGAGAGCCTACCCCTCCTGTTATTCAAAATCCTCCTGACAATTAGCCCACTGTTCCAAGGTTACTGACCAGTTACAAAACCCCAATTCCTTCACACACATGCTTAACATATCGATTTTAACTGTAGTTTGCATGCAGATGAGATGGCTTAATATCTCCAACTGTTGTACTTGCCCTCATTCTCAAATCAGTCAAAAAATCACAAATGGAACAACAAGAGCATCAGGTTCTCAGGTAAACTCTGCTCTTCCCAGAGCAGGTACTTGATCTTAGCTAAAAGGCCAGGAAGAATCAACTAGAGCTGTGTGACTTTAGTCAACATTTCTTGCAAATGTCCTTAAATGAACTAGAGTAACTTGTTTGACTGAGAAGTTGGCTCCTTTTTCTCACATGCACCCAGAAATCAAATATTTTTAATATTCATAACTGTTAAAGATGCCATCCTGTTTAGCTTATATTTGTCACGTACCCAACACTAAATAGGTTTTAAATAATTTAGATCACAGTATTGTCTTTAAATTCCTCTTTAAGATATAGTTTGTGATGTTGCCTTTTACAGATTTCAAACACAGTTATTATTAACTATATATTATATGGCATTTTTCTGCTATAGATCTCAAAGTGCTTCATAAGGAAGGGTGAGTACAGTCTAGCTATATCTAATATGAAACAAAACAAAGGATAAGTGATTTGTCAAAGGTCAAGCCACAGATTAGTGGTAAACTGGAAGCAGAACATTGTTCATCTCACCTCCTGTCTAGTAGCTTACCCACTGAGCTATGCTAACTTCTTTTTAAGAAGCAAAATTGGAAGAAACAAGATTGACAGCACTAGAAACTCAGTCTTCCCTGATTTATCTATTTGGGGCATACAAAGAGCCATACCAGGATAGGCTTGCTCCACACTGTCCAGTCAGCATGCATTGGTCCACTTTGAGGTATGAAAGTATAGTTCAGTTTCTTTGGTTCATTTAGCCCTTGCATGTAGATTTCATAGTTAAGCATCACCACACCAACACCACTTCCTCTTCCCGCAGAACTATGGTTGACCTACATTATATTTTTCAATAATGGATGGAAGGCATATGTATAGGATGCTAGGTGTATGTTAATTAAGGCCTGTCTTGGTAAAGGACTTGAAAGAAAACTGGTGGGAAAAGAAGTGGATTGAGAGAAAGATTTTCATTCCCTGAAGGAAAGTCAAATGGATTTCCCCCCCTTCAGTGAGGCAGCCGCTTGAGATACATGTCAATTTCATAAGAGTTCCAGAGGGGACAGCAGTCACACAGCCTTAGTTAATTCTTCCTGATCTTTTGGCCAAAATCAAGTGTAACCAATAATTTTAACATTAGCTTTAATCATTTTTTACATTGTATTCATCAGTTCAACATCTGACCTGTATTGTGGAGGGGTGGGGGGGACTTCTGAAGGGCGGGCCTATTCCATCTCTAACTTCTGTAACCTACTTCAGTCTCACACCCACAAAACCATGCCAGGCACAAGCCAACACAGCAGGCATCCGCACAGGAAAACCGATCATACTAAGCAGAGACTTACTTGAACCTGCCCTGGCAATGCTGGCACTGGTCTCCTACCCAGCCCTGGTCACAGAGGCAGGTGGAGTTGACACACCGCCCGGAGAAGCAGGAGGTCCTCTCGCAGGGCTTGGACTGGGACACCTGGGCATAGAGCACCAAGTAGAGGACGCCGTAGAAGAGCAGCCAGCTGTTCGCATCCAGCAGCGAGGCGGAGCAGCAGGAGGAAGCACAAGGTCTCCAGAGTCCGTGGGGCGCAGGAGGGGAGCCTGACGCCCGCCGCCAGGCGCCCCCCACATCCATCTTCGCCGCCCGACGCGCGGAGCCCGCAGCGGGGCGCGGAGCCCTCCACGCCCAGCGCCTCCAGCCGGGAAAGCGGCCACCCTGCCCCGCAGGACGGGAGTGAAGCTGCGGGCGGGCGCCCCCCCCCGCTGGGAGACGGTCCTGGAGAGAATTAATCCAGCCCGGGCGAGCTACCCCCGCCGCCTCCACAGACAGGGGGGCTCGTGACCGTGCGGTGCTGCCTCCCTCGGCCCGACAACGGGACCACCCCCGCCTCACACCCACCCCCGCCGCCTTTCCCCTCAGCTGGGGACGGCGGGCTCCCTACAGCATCCCCCGCCCGGGAAGGATTCAGGCGCGAAGGGGGCTGGGTTAGCGGCCAGCCGCTGTCCCGCCTGACAGTTCCCAAGCAGCCATTTTCCAAGGGCTCGGTGGTAATCGCCGCTCAGCGCCGCCTGGCCGGTCGGATGCCTGCCCACCCCCTTCCTGCCTGGCGCGGCTCGCTCGCTCGCTCCGCCAGGCCCGTCGCGTGAGCGCGGCGGCTGCTCTCTGGAGGCTGAAGTCTCCCCCCCCACCCGCCGCCTTCCCTCAGCCCGGCTGGCGCGCGCGGCTCCAGCACCAGCCCAGGATGCTGCTGCTACTGCTGCTGCCCTGGCAAGGATGCGGACTCGCAGCCTCCCGCTCTCTCTGCACGGCTGGGGGACTGGGGATTATTTCACAGTAGCCTTCGGCCAGCTCCCTTACCCCATGCACTTCTCCCCCCCTTCCCCTACTAAATAAATAAACCTGTGCAGGGGGGCTTAGCGGTCAATAGAAATCCCTCCCCTCCATGCTAAGGAAAGGGCTGAGATTGCAACGCTCTCTCCCCATCCATCCATCCACCCACCCTCCTCCTCCTGCTGCTGCTGCAGCTGCTCCACAGGAGAGACAATCAAACTACCCCACAAAGAGAGCTGAGCATGTGCAGCGGAGAAGCCCCTTAAAGGCGCAGCGCCTTGCTCGGTTTGCACGGGGGAGGTAGCATGCACTGCACACGCCGGCGGGTTGGCTCGTTAAACAAGCACTGAAACGACTTTTAAAAACGACGAATGGGGCTGCAGCACCTTAGAGATTAACAAAAAATGTAGAGGGTGGCAGGAGCTTTCGTGGGCACCTTTCGTGGGTTGTGCCCACGAACGCTCATGACACATCTACATGTTTTGTTAGTCTCCAAGGTGCTGCAGCATTCGTTGTTTTTTAAGTTTTTTCAGTAACAGACTAACACAGCCACCCCTATAAGAAGTGAAACCGTTCTTCCAACCCTTCAGAGACCTGGGAGAAGGATTTTTAAAATATTTCCATCTGCTATGCCCTGCTAAAGGGGAAACCACAGCCTATCTGGTTTGTGTTTCAGAGTGCCCTGCCTTGTTTAGGGATGACTTTCCTTCTTTCCTACAGGAAAAATCGCAGGATAGGAGGAAAGCCCTTCCTGATCTAACGCCAGGCTTTAAAAAAACACACATTAACAATAACACGAAATAGCAATAGTAGATACCATGACTTTCTCAGAATCCGTGTAATTTTACTGCATTCTTCTTATCCCACATTTTCTAGAAGGCACTCAAAATATCCAACAACTGCAGAGCAGCCATAATTTATCACATGCTATTCACCAGCACTCCTTCTACTAGCCATCTCTCTTCACTATTCCAAACTTATGAGCTGCTACAACAGTTGCTTTTTATTGATTTATTTAAAGCAACCCAACTTCTTTGCACTCCCATCCTTGTATAATGTCTTACTGGAAGTTTCACCATCCTGAAGCCTGGGGAAGGCCATGTTAATCACTGAGGAAATGACTGATTTAAAGTGTGATATTTCTCCCATCCTGCAGAGCTCAGAATGGACTTTCATGCCATTTCTCCTTTCTGAAAAGTTTCAGCATTTACTTCCAGCAATGAAAAGTCTCCAGCTAGTAGACCCAAAAATCATAATATTTTAAGCATCTAGGAAAGATATTTTAAGTTATAGCTAGAGGTTTAATATGGCATTGGATCATGCTTTTTTTAGGCAGAGCATTTTAAAATAGTTTAAACTGCCCCCTAACTGCTCTGCAACATGCCAAATATACTGTCAGTGGTTTTCAACCTCTCTCATGTCACGTAGAACCATAAAACTGGAAGTAATCTTGAGAGGTCACCAAGTCCAGTCCCCTGCACTCCTGACCAAGCACCATTCTAGACCATCCCTGACAGATGTTTATCTAACCTGCTCTTAATCTCCAATCATGTAGATTCCACAATCCCCCTAGGCAGTTTATCCCAGTACTTAACCACCCTGACAGTTAGGAATGTTTTTCCTAATGTCCAACCTAAATCCCTTTTGCTGCAATTTAAGCCCATTGATTCTTGTCCTGTCACCAGAAATTTAAAAAGAATACCATAAAATCTCGAATATAATGCACACCAATGTATAATGCGCACCCTGACTTTCGATTTTTTCATTATGATAAAATTCAATATTCCTATATATAATGCGCACCCCGACTATTGATTTACTTACTTTTTTGAAACTCTATATGCTTGCTAGTCTATGGGAATAAAATTCAATTTCACATCTGGTGTCCATGTTTATAACTTATTTTCATAAATGTCAGCGATTAATTAACTATAAACTATTTCATACGACAAGTAAGATGTAAATTTCATATTATTTATTGGTTTTTAAATATTTTAAAGCATTCTAGGAATCTCTGCCATTTCAGTTGATGTTGATTTCATGTTTACTGCCGTCTTAGCGTGGTCGGCATAGCGGAGGTTCGTCATCTTCTGACACGGAACTGCCAAAATAAAACTTTAAACAAAAACGCCTATATATAATGCGCACCCCGACTTTGACCCCAAAAAACTTGGAAAAAAGTGTGCATTATATTTGAGATTTTACGGTAATTTTTCTCTCTCCTTTTTTAACAACCTTTTAGCTACAATAGGAGGATTATCTTTTATCTAAAAGATTGTTACAATAGGAAGATTATGACCCTATCCTCTAAAGCAGTTGCAACCCCTCCCATATTGGTATCATCAGCAAACTTAGTAAGTGTACTCTCTATGCCAATATCCAAATTGTTGATAAAGATATTTAACAGAACCGTTCCCAAAACAGATCCCTGTAGAACTCCACTTGTTATGCCCTTCCAGCATGATTGTGAACCATTAATAACTATTCTCTGAGAATGGTTATCCAGCCAGTTATGCACACACCTTATAGTAGCCCCAGCTAAGTTGTATTTGCCTAGTTTATTATGAAGATGATCATGAGAGAGCATATCAAATGTCTTACCAAAGTCTATGCCACGTCCACCACTTCTCCCTTATCCATAAGACTTGTTATTCTATCGAAGAAAGCTATCAGATTCGTTTGACACAATCTGTTCTTTACAAATCCATGCTGGCTGTTACCTATCACCTTATTTTCTTCCAAATGTTTGCAGATGAATTCCTTAATTACTTGCTCCATTATCTTTCCTGGCACAGAAGTTAAACTGACTGGTCTGTAGTTTCCTGGGTTGTTCTTATTTCCCTGGTTATACCGTTGACTCATATTTAGCTTGTGGTCCATTAGGACCCCTAGACTCCTTTCTCTAGTACTCCTTCCTAGAAAATCATTTCCCATTTTGTGGTGAAACTGATCTTTCTTTCCTAAATGGAGTGATTTGCATTTGCCCTTGCTGAATTTCATCCTACAGGTAGGACCTCTCTGGTCTGGCACCCTTGGGAGCTGACCGGGCCTGGATGAGGCAATTTGCTGGACAAGGGGAGGTCACCTGACACCAGCCCTTCAGCCCGCTGTCCCTCCTCACTGTTGGCTCCTTCAGCCGACCAGGCTGCTGGCTGACCAGTCCCAGCCCCGGCTCCACTTCTTGCCAGCCAGGTGGCCCATGGCCCTGGCTGCGCTGCTTCTGCCAGGCTGCCATGGATACAGCCCAGCTTCCTCTCCTGGGCTGCTGCAGCCAGATTTTCCTTCCCTGAGCTGCTGAGACCACAGCCCCATTCTCACTGCTGGGTGGCACATGGCCCTGGCTGTGCTGTTTCTACAAGGCTGTCACGGCCCTAGCCTGGCTTCCCCTTCCAGGCTGCTGTGTCCTCACTGCCGCTGCTCAGGATACTACTGCCCCGCCGCCTCCCCGCTGACGCGTTCCTGGCCGGGCTTCCCCTCCTGTGCTGCCATAGTCCCAGCCCTGCAGCTGGATGGTAGGCAGCCCTGATTGCACTCCACTGCCCCCCAGCCCTGCTGCTGCCCTCGCTACTGTGGCCCCCCCGTTACCTGACTCGCAGGGCTCCCAGATGCTGTCACTCCAGCTCCAGGGCGCTCTCCTCCAGGAACATCCGTGGTCATGTCAGACCACGGAAGTTGCCAGATGGGAGTGTCGGGGTTAAGGGAGGTACAACCTGTATTTACCTCAGACCATTTCCCCAGTTTGAATTATAATCATTAAGCCATTTATGTCTCTAGCTAGAGTGAGCTCTTTTTGGCCTTTCTAATTTTGCTCCTACGTACTTTTGTTATTTGTATTCCCTTCTTTGTAATATGACCTCATTTCCACTTTTTGTAAGACTTTTTTTGATTTTCAGATCATTCAAGATCTCCTGGTTAAGCCAGGGTGGTTTTTGCTAAACGTCTATCCTTCCCACACAGTGGAATAGTTTGCTCTTACACCATTAATAATGTCTCTTTGAAAAGCTGCCAACTGTCTTTAATTGTTTTTCTTCTTAGACGTACTTCCCATAGAACCTTGCCCACCAGTTCCCTGAGTTTGCTCAAGTCTGCCTTCTTGAAATCCATTGTCTTTATTTTGCTGTTCTCGTTCCTACCATGCCTTACAATCATGAACTCTGTCATTTCATGATCACTGTCACTCAAGCTGCTTTCCTCTTTCAAATTCTCAAGCAGTTCCTCCCTATTTATTAAAATCAAATCTGTAACACCCTTCTCCCCAGTAGCTTTCTCCACCTTATGAAAATAAAATTTGTCCCCATACCATACAGGGTGGAACACACTGATGCACCATCAGGTTCCCAGCCTAGCTGTTCATTGGAGAAACAATTCCCCACACATCCAATTCCATTGGCGAGAGCTGACCAGTCATGTGCTAGCACTGAGACTGCAGGGAAAGGCACAGGCAAGGACAAAGGCTACCCTATAGCTTCACGCCCCCAGGCACACATGCCTACAGTCCACATAGACATTCACAGGCTTTGCTGGTTGGGACACAGGCAGCATGTGCCTCATGATCATCTGCCAAAAGCTGTGCTCTATAGCCAACTTAAAAACTTCCTGCAATGCAGAGAAAGGCCAAAGCTCTAATACAGCAACAAGGCCAAGCAAGGCCTCGAGAAATTCAGCATTCCCACTGACAACTGGAAAAATCCTGCCCACAATCAGTCAGGCTGGAGAAGCTGAGTTAAGACTGGTTCAGTCACCATGGACATGTTTTAGAGATTCCACGCTGACGCCCACAGGTGAGCCAGGAAATGGCAACTTCCATTTGGTGAGTGGACCTGTAGTCTCTGTGAGAAAGTTTGCCACTTGCACATTGGGCTCATTTCCCATACCAGTGTTAAGCACCACTGACAGGCTGCCTTTGTTGCATCTCCTTTCATCTGTCAAGATGTTGGGTGGTCAAACAGGGGCCCCAACCAAGATCAGGGTCCCATTGTGTTAAGCACATATAGGTAATTAAAGACAGTCCCTATCTTGAAAAGTTTATTGTCTTAATAGACAAGACAGATAAAGTGTGGGCAGGGAAACAGAGGCTGAGACAAAGTGTTTTGCTCAAGGTCACACAAGCAGGGCAGAGCCATGAATAAAACCCAACCCTCTGGACTAAGTCTGCCCCCCGCTGCCCCATTAACCAAGCCTAGATAGATTATTTCATTTTTCTGATTCAGGTCCATTTCTCCATTATTAAACATCTTTCTTTGTATGGTTTTTGTAATGAATTAGAGAGTTCATGCAATGTGTGAGGAAATGGAAATTATGCCATTCTTTATGCTTTCTGAAAAAAGCTCAGACCTGAATGTATGCTGAACAATCTGTTAATTGTGCCAAATTAAATGTCATTAAGCCTTCTGAACAACTGTCTTCTGTTAAGGAGTGATACGAGACCAACAACTGAGTTAATTTAAGATCAAGTATCAAGATACAACTGTAGTTCAAAGATCAGTTATTCATTTCAGACCATATTAATTTTTTTTCAATGCAGAAGGAAGAGACCTTCATAAATAATCTTCAGCTCATATTCAGCAGTCTCTCCTGATTTTTCCTTACTCTCCTTATGATAAGGACCAAAGAAGGAAAAACTGCTCCATCTTTCTCTAATCTGATGTAGATTTTGTTTCAGACTTATGGAAGCCAGCCAAGTTTTTAAAGCAGTCAGTCAAAGCAAAGGTAATTACAAAGGGGCACTGCAGCCCTTTAAGCACCAAGAGCTCTGTTCAATAGCTCAATTATCAATATTTCAGCAGTATGTTTGTTCATTAAACACCAATTTTCCCTCGCAAGTATAAATATGAAAAGTACATAGAAATGAAAACAAAGGAAAGATTATGAAAAGAAATATCAGGATGTTATTTTTGATGGTCATCTCGCAGGCTAAGAATTGAGACACATACTGAAATAAAAATATATTGGGAGTCATAGAACTTGGAAGATTATGAAGAAGTAGATGCGTTCCTATTGACCAAAGCAATCATGAGTTCTATGGCTAAAATAACTGAAGACATCTTTACAGATTTCTGGGTGTAAGAGAAGAGCAAGGAGGAAAAATGCATTTGCTAATTGGGCAAGTCTGACAGCTGTCTCGTTAGCTGAATAGTAACTGGCAATCCATGTAAATGAAGGAGTACAAACTTCCTGATGTTATGTATCACACCAGTTCAGTTCATTATAGTTTTCATAATCCTAGTGAATGAGAGATATGCAGACACTAGTACTGGTTCACTGGTACTCTAATTTGATGAGGGTTTTTTTTATTAGTAAGAATTAACAGATGCTTCTGTTCAGGGGGAAACAGGTCTGTCAATTCTTTCCATCCATACATGTAAGGCTGTAAGAAATTCCACTTTTCTTGGCTGTGCAATACTCTGAATCATTCCTTGCTCAGGTGCTTGATATGGAAATAGTCCTGCACTATTAAAATTCCCACTTAAAAGCAAATAAGTATGTAACTGACTAATTTGCAGGAAAAGGTTTTTAAGTTACTGAATGAGAGAGAATAGTTTAAACTTAGATAAATAAGATAATAATAGGCAGACATTATGATATGGTAGTGGACAGGGTAACCCACACAATAACAAGCTGAAGCACTACAATAGTGAGAAAAAGCCAAGGGTATACAAAGCTAGGGCGCCAGTTCAATAAGAGGAAAAACTTACTTAGATATTTGTGGCCATATAGCAGAAGAGCTAAAAATGCTGAGCTTCTACCTACATACAGGGCTATATTGTGCCCCTTGAGCCACGGCCCTCATTGTGGAATGGTGTGAAGTAGGTGCCAGACAGTAGGAGCCCAAAGGCCAGACAAGTTTTTGATACCATCTGGATGGGCAAATTTCCATCTTTTTTTTTAAAAGGTCCATGCATATGTGGTGGACTTTTCTGCAGGGTAACTTAAAGGTGGAATCAGGCCTTCTTTCCATGGAAACCATACATGTAAGAGTAAGCATAGTAGGTGAAAAATGGGTATGGGCCATCACTTGACTCAACGGGAACGCATTTTCACCCAATTTTACTTTTTCATTAAAATAATAAAAAACCTATCCAAATAAGATAAATTTGCCTAACCATTGCAGTGGCAGTTGCCAGCACCATCACAACATGCTTCACATGAAAAATATTTTGATTTGACAGGCATTATCATTATTTTGTAACTTAAAATCAACTTTTAGTTGGTAATATGCAATAAGGCACTGTAACCTAAGATTTATGTGTTTGTCCCTTTATTTGCTTCACAACTGTGATGCACAGTTGTGATTATTAAGTTTATTAAATCTGATTCAGAGATTCCCAAAAGGCATCCACAACACAGTATAAGTTTAGACATGTCATATGTGATATTGAGGCTTCTTTCACAGATCTGACCAAGTCAAGACACCTGGAATCAAGTAAGAATCTTTTAAGAGCTGAGAGATCCAAAAAAAAGGTGTTGCCATTATGCAACATAAAAGACTCCAAAGAAGTACCTAACATTTTATTACCTAAGTTGTAGAAAGATCTTTACACACAAGAAAACTCTGCCACAGCTTGAAAAACAAGCACAACTTTCCAGCTATGGTGAAAAAATTGGCTATGAATCACACAAATCAAGAAGGTGAATAGGATCATCCTCCACAAGAATATATAAAAGTCTGTATGTTTTTATGATAAAGTATCTAATTACATGAAAGGAACCTAGTCCTGAAAGCCACTGTGTCAGGCAGTAGATCTTCGTTTAGATAGGACCATGTGGAAAAGAGCGGAAGAAAAGATAGATGGAAAGATATAGTCTGTCACATCAAGGGAGCAAGTAGCAGCAGAAGCACGGTATCACAGATCTTATTATAGAGCCTACAAAACTAGACCAACAGAAAAGCATGAGTGTATAAACAATTTTCCAGAAGAAAGTGTAACCACTGTCCTCTTCCCTCAAATGGCCTTCATCTACATGTCTAAAAGCCGCAATATCAATGTTGTACCTCAAGAGTTCATGGGCAACAACTGCTGCTCTGTGTTTGGGTCTTTCATTTCTACTAGGGTACAGACATTCCACGTTGCAAGAATCATTTGGTTTTTTTACTACATTAGGAGTGATCCCTCTGGATGTTGTTATCCAGTCAGGTATGGTGGGATAACTTACGTCTGAGGCAGCTTTTCTAACACCCATTCCCATAGAGGGTGAGCACATGGGTTCCTAAAAAGGCCTGTTCAGTCATGACGGCTGCTGCTGCTGTTGCTGAAAATGCCCCTCCTCCCATCCCACGTATCCAGGTAACTTATCTGTAGGGTGAACCTAAAAATCTTTTGAGAAGCCCAGAGAAGGATTTTATATTAGTGAACACACACAAATACTTTACACTGGCATTAAGACCAAGTCTATTGTGACCAAATCCAATAACTATTGTTGAGTAAACAAAAATACAATGAGGTCTTACAATGAGGTATGCAGTTTTGGAAATCCAGAAGGATCTTAAGCACAAAGAAAAAAAAAGCAAAGTGAAAAGAATGCAGAGTGAACCTATATTTAAAACCAAAATCTTCAGTGCAAACAAAGAAATCATACACAAACAGTATTTCATTGATTTTTTTTATAAATTTGCTGAATTTCTAGCCCTGAAGGCAAAAGGGGGGGATTATATTTTTCCTTATTTATTAAAAAACTATTGTGGACTTTGAATCAAGAATAATGAAGCCTGTTATAATCAAGATAAAGAGGTCTGCAAAGTGTTTTTGAAAGCATTTAAAAATTAAAGAGACTTGAAAACAGCAGTGAAGCCATTCTGGCAGATGAAACCCAGACTCCATCAATATTGATAAGATGACATGCTAGATATTAGAATCATCAGTACTGCTGTCTTGGAAAAGTCTATCTGACTAGTAAAATCACACTCAACTTTTTAAAAGGTAGTAAACACGGGGACAAATGTGAAGACAACGCAGTCAGTGTCTTTATGGATCAGTTATGGAAAAATAATCTATGTGCAGGCATGGTACAAAAATAATGATAAGGGAAACAGGCATAGTGGGCATTAGTGGCCCAGCAGTAGTGGCAAGTGGGTGGCACAGTAAAAGCAAGGCAGATAACCAGGGAAGAGGCAGATTCATGATGGTCCTTTAAGACAAGGGCCAACTTAAACTCAAGGGCTGCATCTAGACTGGCAAGTTTTTCCGCAAAAGCGGCCGCTTTTGCGGAAAAACTTGCCAGCTGTCTACACTGGCAGCTTGAATTTGCGCAAGAACACTGACGATCTAATGTAAGATTGTCAGTGTTCTTGCGCAAATACTATGATGCTCCCGTTCAGGAAAAAGCCCTCTTGCGCAAATGTATTTTGCCAGTGTAGACAGCTAAAAACTGTTTTGCGCAAAAAAGCCCCGATGGCGAAAATGGCGATCGGGCTTTCTTCATAAACGCGTCTAGATTGGCACGGATGCTTTTCCGCAAAAAGTGCTTTTGCGCAAAAGCATCCGTGCCAATCTAGACGCTCTTTTCCTCAAATGCTTTTAACAGAAAAACTTTTCCGTTAAAAGCATTTGCGGAAAATCATGCCAGTCTAGACGTAGCCAAGAAGTAATAATGTGGAAGGCACTAGAGAGACTTTAAGGAGTGTATGGGGATGACTGTCAAAATAAGGTCCAAGGGAGTTATAAAACTGTATCAATTTTTATTGAATATTTTTCTGTAATCTTAGGAGGCACATACATGCCTTATCACCACTGTGGAAACAATCCAGCATCTCCACCACTAAAGAGACAAACGTAGGCCACCTCGAGTAGAGTACTTCCTCTGTCACTGAGTTCACAGCACGCTCTTGTCCACTGTTAGAACAACTTGAAAAGAGATGAAAATGTGAAACTTGTTGCCATTTTCCTCCCAAAGGGGAAACAATTACCCACTTAGCCATGCGTGAAACCTGTCAACTGTATATTGAAGATGCACGTGGGTTCTACTTCCGTTTTCTTAGTTCCTGCACATTGTAAAACTATGTAGTATGTAGTGAGGGACATATGGCATAACACCATACAAAACATAAGGAGATTTCTTCTATTGACTACCCTGAGGGTTGCTTTTTAATTCATGTACAATGCCTCAGTGATAAGCATTTATCAAATGTTAATAGACTGATTTTGACATTGGCTCATGGAAAAGGCAAGTTTTGAAGAGTGGGAAAATGTTTAAGAAATTCCCATTATATGAAGGTTTAATATGATTCTGTCTCACTGACACTGAGAATAAGCTCATTAGCAAACCTGATCTGTTCTATTAAACAAAGTTTTTCAGTTTAGAAATTCATTTGCCCTTCTGGCTGCTGCTGTTCATTCCGCAGACATCTTCATTTTGGTGTCTATATTGCTACATTGGTGCTTTCTGTTAATGATTAAAATTGATTTGGAAAATCTCTATATTTACCAGTTTTAAAATGTTCTTTCTGGTATATATTTTTCTGTATATATTTCCCCTGCCTTTAATCGGCACAATTAATTCCTTTGGAGTCTCCCCACAATCTCCTTAGTCTTGACTAATAAGTAATTTTCTTCTTGTCAGCAAACTTCCACATCACAATCACCCCTTTAGTCCATATCACTGAGGCTACGTCTACACTGCACGTTTATTTCAAAATAGCCCATGTTATCTGTTATCAAAATAACGGAGTGCACATCTACACAGCAAGCCTATTATTTTGAAATAATCATATATATAGTAGCCCAATGTCTGTGACTCTGTAACGCTGAAATGCTGGCTGTTCCCTCTGGGCGGCACTGTTGCCTGAGTCACGTCCTTCGCCTCATGCCGTGGCTCTCGGCTGACTTCTGTGCTGCATCGGGAGCGCGGGGCCCAAACAGCTGCTTGCGCTGCTTGCTCCCCCATGGCGGCCCGGCTGAGTGGTGCAGAAGTCAGCCGAGTGCCATGGCGGGAGGGGAAGGAGGCGGGGCGGTGACGTACACGGCCAGGGGTGCCTGCCGTCACCGCCCGCCCCTTCGCGCCCCCCTTCGCCTCCTGCCGTGGCGCTCAGCTGACTTCTGCGCCGCTCAGCCGGGCCGCCGCAGGGGAGCCCAAATGGCCGCTTGCTCTGCTTGCTCCCCCGCGGCAGCCTGGCTGAGCAGTGCAGAAGTCAGCTGAGCGCCACGGCGGGAGGCGAAGGGGGCGGGACAGTGACGTACATGGCCGGGGGCGGGGCCTGGATGAGCATGCATCCCCGATGGAGACAGAGGAGAGCGGAGAGAGAGTGAGAGGCAGGAGGGGGAGAAGAGAAAGAGAGAGACGGAGAGAGAGGCAGAAGGTGGAGGAGAGCTGGGGGGGGGGGGGAGGCAGTAGGAGGAGAAGAGAGAGAGAGACCAGAGGCTCATGAGAGAAGACGGACGTGGAGGAGAGACCTGAAAATCCTGTCTTATGACTGGCTAATTGGCTAGTTTCTAAATAATGGGCTTCTTACTCCAACTTCTGTAATCCTCATTTCACAAGAAGTAAGGAGTAAGAGAAGTCAAAGGAAGAATATTAGACATACCCTAAGTATATCAAACTACTTCAATTCCTGCAATAATCCTTAGAATATACCACTATCTATTAGCTACTTTCTACATTAAGGGGAAACCATTTATTCCTTTTTTCCCCTCTCTCTCTGTTTCTCTCACTCATCTGGAACAAAGCTTTATGTCTCATCTAATTCTTACAAGTTTCTTTACTAACTGAGGCCCCAAATCAGTAAAGCATCAATACATTCTACTGAGCTTAATGTGATTTAAACATGTACTTAAATGCTGTATTGAATTGGGAGAGAGTTTTCTGAATTTTGAGAAGGACTTAATTACAAGCTTTTGGAAGTCAAAATAATTCATCTCCACCAATTTTCTATTATCCACTGATTTCTTATCTCTTCAAATTCAGGGAGTACTTATGTACTAATACAAAAAGTTCATCTCTATCATACTATACATATGGAATTAGTTTATATCCCTACTAAAAGATTTACTCAGCGTTGCTCAGGTCCTCAACTCAAATAAGTTTTGTTTTTCTTACTTTAAATCATTGCTCTGGGGCAGGGCTAGAGATGAAGGGTTCAGTATTCTGGCTGCCCCAGGAAGAGAGCAAAACCCCAGCCTTCTCTCACTGCAGCAGGTTGGGACCAGGTAAGATGCGTCTATCCATGGCCACTGCAGTCGCAATGGGCAGTGCTGAGAGAGGGATGCATGTCCCCTGGTTGAGAATAGGCAGACACACAAACTGTCTCAAATATATGGTACATAGCTGTCCCTTTCTCCACCCCTACTCCCTGCTGTCCCAATGGATTTATAGTTGTTCTGGTCACCATTTCTGATCCCTTGCTGACTCTGTGGTCATTCTACAGCATAACTTCCTCCTATTAGACCCCTCCCTTTCCATTTTATGAGAAACAATTGAATTCCAGGCACATCCCATTGTCCTGGCACATCAAACACTTACCTTGTTTTAAGTTTTGATAAGAGGGAGCTGCCTACCAAATTTGGTGGTTCTAACTCTTATCATTTAAGAGGAGTTATTGAACAAACAGATTCATGCATGGATGGCTAGACAGACAGACAGATACATATTTCTAAATTATATAGTAAGATATTTAAGAATTGCACCAATTACTTCTCCTAGTATTAAAGGAAGACTTTTTAGCATATTGAACAAATTGATACAACTTTGGCCACCCTTTAGTTCTGCAGTCTTAGTCATTGGTCTAAATGATAAATCAAATATGAATGTAATTACAACTGTACTGAAATTCAGCTCTTTTGGTGTTTAGTGATTTGGAGCAATGCCTCCTGATTTTCATTGAGTACATTGCAATTTAATTTTTCCAGTTGTTTCACTACATTTGAAAAAAAAGATACCTTTATCCTCAACTCCTGTTATGCTTGGTTATTCGTTTAGAATAATCCACAGAATACATATTGTAAAGAATGAACCTAAGAACTTACTTAATTTTTCTAAGGTCTTCTCCTTTTTGATTACTACTTCCATGGACTTCCTATGTCGTATGTACTTTTAAAAAGTCTCATTATTTGTCTTTATACTTTCAATTATTTGTTTTTCAAATTTACTCTTAATCCCCATTTTCCATTTTACTTGCTACTGTTTATATTCCATCCTCTTGATACCACTTGGGGTGGATTTCCTTTTTTGTTACCTTAAAAAATTTGTCACCTTGTCACCTTAACAAATTTCCTTTTTCACCCCATATCAACTCTCATACATTGTCATTTTGCTATAAATTTTTCCATGGATTCGGTCATATGAAAGAATCCTTTCTGCAGCTCCAATTATTAAGCAGCTTCTGTGCTGCTTTTAAGAAAACTACAATACAAATTTTGTCTTATTAAATTAAAATCACTCCTCCTCCTCTGCTCCACACCCTTTTTTAAAAAAAAATCTCCCTTTCTGAAGCTAACTGTCAGCACTAGAACCAGGCAAAATTCAGTTTTAGGGAACATCTGATCTGGGACCCATCTATGGCCTGGTCTATACTAGACCAGAAAGGTCATCTTAAGGTATGCAACTTTAGCTACGCAAAATGCATAGCTGGAGTTGGCTTACCTTATGCTGTGTCTTGGCGGCGTCCACACAGTGGGAGGCCAACGGGAACAAATGTTTCTGTCAGCTTCCCTTACTCCTCGCAAAAGGAAGGAGTACCAGATGCTGGTGGGGGCTGCCCTCAGCGTTCAACCCTCTAAATCAAATGCTAGAAGTTTGACCTCTGGAGCATTGATCTTGCAGCAAGTATAGTCATATGTGATTTCCTGCACATCCACTCTTGCATATGTCCCTGTAAAAATGTTTCACTAAAAATTATACATATATTATAATTTGCTGTAACCGAACTTCTTAAACCAATAGATGTATATAATTACTGAAGACTAACTCAAGAGTAGCCTAGCCTTAATGTGTAGAGCCAAAAGATCTGGGTCATCAGCAGGTGGGATTGAACTTGTGTCCTGAGGGGCTAAAGCCATGAGTCTCTTCCAACTGACCCTTACCTAAGATGGTAGAGCACACTTCACTCTCCCTTGTCTCAGTGCCCCTGGGTTACATACTTCCCTCAGCTGAGGCAGCACGTCCTGAGATGAGACCCCCAACAGTTCATCCCAGATGATCCCCTACTTGTAAAGCGAATAGACCCTGGTCATCTGCAGGTGGGATTTAACCTTAGGGGCTAAAGCTGTGTGCTCTCAGCTAAGGCTGTAGAGCAGATTTCACTCTCCATTGTCAGTGGTCTCAGGGCCTCTGAATTACATATGGTTCAGACTGAGAAGCTCAAATAAACTATTATTCACAATATTGAGAATTTCTCCTAGACATTTCCCAAACTGACATTCAACCAGATTATGTTTGATATCTGAAGTAAGAAAATATGCCCAGGAGTAAAATGTATGCTTTTGGGATCTACTGCCAAGAGAAAATTAAGAGAGATGCTCCAGGCTTCAGTGATGCAAATATAGCCTTTGCAGGATATTAGGGTATTATGTTGGAAGCATGAAAGCAATAGTCAATCTGTAGAAAAGTGATTCAATATACCAAAAGTCAGACTGAGATGCCATCTGTTCAGAGTTGTTGTTTTAAGACCAATGTCAATTTTTACAGCTCCTTTTTTAAAAAAAAAAATCTGCCACTGAAGTAGATGCTAAGACAATGAAATAGGTTTAAAGTTATTTAAAAAAATCCCTCGGGTAATCCATTGGGGTCCACAGCCCTTGAACCAAATGATAGTTCTGACATATGTTCCAAGGCATAAGCCAATATTTCAGGTTTTTGTATTTAAAGAGCTTGCAGAAACTAATGTGTGTAGGCACATTATATGGAACCAGGGAGACCACCAAGAAAGGTAAAGATGAGGGAGGGGTTTCATGAGATTTAGTCGAGTTGAATAGATGATGGGTATGCTGCTGCAATAGCTGTAAGGGTTAATTCATTAACTCTTGTAAAGACTGTGGAAATCCTTAAAGCTGGTATAAAAAAGACAATGTATTATTTTTGTCATCATTCTACATTCACCCATTGATTGAATTTTTCAGAGTAGTGATTCTTTTTTCTTCTCAAATCTATTATATCCTTGTGCCTGGGAATTGTGATGCAGGTTGTATGGGAACATTTCCCAGGCTGGACAACTCACTAGCTGGAGCTGCACAGGATAAAATTGATAAACAGATATTTAAAATTGGGGCAAGGGGGAAGGGTAGGTTCTGAAGACAATGACAATGCAATTCAATTCTCTGGGATGCTTGAGGAGTCATGACATTTGATTTTCAAGGTAGGGCTTGCAAAGCAGGGGAACATGAGTGAATTATAAGAGCAGAAAAATAGCATAGTGAAATAAAATACTGCTCATTTTTTTTGCTCTTCAGCTTTTGTTAAATTGAGAAATTGGGGGATTGTGAATAAATATGATTGCTAGCTTGTGTAACTAATTTTCTAAGCCACATATTTCAAATAATGGACTCAGTAAGTTAACATTTTGTACTGAAAGTTATTTTTTATAATTCCAACTGGATGCTGTATAATAAGGACCTAAATGAGAAATTAAATAGCCATGTGTGATTATTGAAGTGAGGCAAATTCTTTTAGCTGTTCAGTAATTCTGTTGGTTATGAAGGTTCTTTCATTTCAATAAAAGAAGTAATTCTCAGGAATCAATACAACATTTTGACAGACAAAGAAGCCATCATTTAATTGCTTCTCAATAAGTTAAACTTCAGAACAATATAAAACAATCCATATTTTCTACAATTATTTATTTTATAATCAGTACTAGGAATTGTTCAATTCCTGCAGTAGTGCATTTCACATAGACAATTGTTTATCATTTCAAAATATCCAAAAAAAGTTATCTTTACCTTATCTATCATTTGTTGATATGGTAATTAAATTATTAATATACACATTTAACAATTCCCTCCTCTGGATAGAGAGTTACTTAACTATGTGTCTTAGCTCTATATTGTAATTCCCCCTTAATACAAAAGGTAGATGCCATTGCTTGAAGAACTTCAGGGGGTAGCCAAGTTAGTCTGTTACAGAAAAAAACAACAAATGGTCTGGTAGCACTTTATAGACTAACAAAACATGTAGATGGTATCATGAGCTTTCGTGGGCACAGCCCACTTATTCAGATGACCGGAGTTATGAGTAGGGGATTTGAGTTTTCAAATCCCCTACTCATAAATCCAGTCATCTGAAGAAGTGGGCTGTGCCCACAAAAGCTCATGATACCATCTACATGTTTTGTTAGTCTATAAATTGCTTGAAGAAGCAATTGTTCCTGTGCTGTCACTTCCTGTGCTCTGGGAATTATGCTGCACAAAGTGGCTTCTACAAGGTGGCTTGACACCTTCTGCACCAGAAGGCTCCCTTCTCAAACTATAGACATGCAGTGTTCAATACTGCATAGGGACTGTGCAAGCTTGAGGCAAAGTCAACATATGGTAGAATCTCAGTTCTTCTTCCTTTCCCAGCCATACTGGCTTTATTTGTCTTCCAGCACTACAAATGTAGGTGAGCACCTGGTCCACTGAAATTAATTTAATGTAACACACCTTACTTTTCTGTCAAAGCTTCATGCCATCATACTATGAAATAATAACTATTACCATGAAATTCTAAATAATGTTGTAAAACACTGGGAACCAGATATACATCCTCTTCATCACCAAGAAAAGTTACTAGCTGTGGGGCAGCGTCAAAACCAACAGCCACATGACAAAGTAACATTTCAGATCAATTACATTACTGACTACAGAGAAGGCATTTTCTTATGCCACACAAACAGATGTCACAAACTACATAAAAAAAGGTTCAGAGGACTTAGAAGGCTTACTAAAATGACATTGATGTACTAGCTTTAATGGATGCTTATTCTCTTTATTTTATTTTTGTAACAAGACTTTCCACATGCAATACAATTGTGATAGTTTATTATATTCTGTCCACCCTACCATTCTTCCAGGATAGGACAAACTATTTTATTTGTCATTTATGAAAAAAGTCATAATTTGGGCTGAGACAAGTTCCATTTGTTTAAATAACCCAAGTGCCTAATTACACTTCCAAAAATACTTTGTCATAAGCAGAGACACCATTCATTATGACATAATTTACTAATTAAGGAACTACCATGGTGTAAGTTAAAATCATTGTCTTAATTTTTCATCCTGACTTATCAGTTAGATTTATTTATTAGTTTAAGCAACTTTGGTACCACTTTTCAGTTAAACATTAGTGTCCATATAATGCACAGTGTTAATCACTTTGTATATGTTATATGCAAATATTTCTGCATAGTGAACATAGAAAATAGCCAGATATTTTGACAAATCTGAAGCAGAAGAAGAGTTCTCCTGGATTGTGAATAAGTATGTAAAATCATTATTTCAAAATACAATGGCTCACTTTTATTTTAAGATATTTTAGGGGTGTACGCTTATATGGAATGGATAGCATAACAAGCAGAGATTTCTTCAATAAAAAGAATATTAATGTTTTAAGAGTCTCTTTACAACACCTTTATACATAAAATATTCTGTTCTATTTGGGAAAAATATTTGCTTATAGGTTTGTAAGAAGGTAACTTTAATAGAATAAACTGTAACTATTTTATACCCGATAAACTCCTATCCAGGATGGTCTAGATGGTGCTTATTCCTGAAATGAGGGCAGGGGATTAGACTTGATGACATCTCAAGGTTCCTTCCTGTTCTAGTATTTCATTATTTTTGTATATAATCAGTGTTTTGAAATAGTTATTTCCCCATCCACCTAATCTGTGTTTGAGTTATTTGAAAAGACACTCAAAATTGATATATTGTTGATAAATAAATAATTACATTCTTAAGATGAATGAGTTGCTGGCCCTTTAACCTCAACGAGAAAGTTATAGGATCAAGATCCCATAACAGGACTTGAGTTCATTCTTCATGTTGACTGTGCTACACAAAAAAATATTGTTAAATGCATCTTCCATCAGTGGCTATGTTAATATGATACTCTTCTAAAGTATATTACAACCGTTTGTATGAAAATGAGAGCTTGTCTAGCAGGTCAAAGGGTATGTTCCGTTTTAGGGTTGGAGACACATACTCACACATTCCCTCTCTCTCATATGATAGGCTCAGTCCTGTAAGACACTGAGTGCTCTGTCCCTGTTTTGGATGAGCACTTAAGTAGCCAAATAGCTACAATAATTGTTACCTTACAGGACTGTGCTTAAAACAATATTATTTTTTGTTGTTGGCCTCCTTGTTTTTCTTTAAAAGAAAAAACCTCTCTCTGCTTCCTAAGTGAAAAATAAGGCTCCTAACACACTTTCCCACTAAGATTATCGCCAATCAATTCACCAACCTTACCTCATATAAAAAACTGATGTCCAGTGCTGTGTACAAACACTTGCTAAGTGCATAATGGATGCTGCATCTGTATAGAAATAATTATTGTAATAGGCCTAACATCTGTGGATATACTGAGTATAAAATTACATCTATCTGAAGAATGACAAAAATCGGCAGCAGGAGAGGGATGATAATAAGTGACTATATGAATGCATTTAGGTCCCGAGACTCCATGACAAAAACCACCGGAAGAAAGACAAAATTTCCAGGCATTTTGAGCTAGTCAACCAATGTGAAAAAATACTTTAAAGGGCTTAAATACCAGAAAATGCTACCAATATATATTCAGCAATGCATAGGAACGAAAAAAAGTCCCTGTGAGATAGTATTGGTAGTGTACATGTGTGGGTCACTAGTAAAACAACATAAAATTCAATAATAGCTATTTCTACTACACCCATTATTGGTTGGGCCTTCAGTGAAGCATAAAAGCAGAGGTGATAAAATGAATTTGGAAGAAAATGCATTGGTAGTATCCAGCTATCTAGAAAGGAAGATTAAAATCAAGAAATATCCTCTCTGAATGGAGAAATGCTATGACATTCATTTTTACCATGAATTCACTGAAATGCTTGTCTCAGGTTGGCATGCTTCCAAGAGAAGTACTTTCACACACAAAAATGAATTTGTAAAGTCTTTCATGAAAAAACTCCAAAGCACTAAAATGTTCATATTGTCTAGAGGGTGCATTTGAAGAGTTTTGTCAGGAAATGCCTTGTAAGTGTACATTTGGATCTGAGAGTGTGCTCAGAACCTGGATAAGGCAGCCACAGTGAAATCATCCCCATGTGTGAATGTAAAGTAAATGGAGTCTCCGTGGAAAAGAATTGAAGTGGAGAGGGTGCAAGAACTCACAAACACTGTTTTAGACCCTAGGCTAGAAAACAAGCTATCATCTCTCTGCACCTCACAGCATAGAGTTTGGGAGCAGCAAATCTCCATAACTGCTGAGCATACCCTAGCCCAGTGTTTCTTAAACTTAATTTTTTTTTTTAAATGAGGAGCACCAAGGATTTTTTGTTGAGAAAGAAAAAAAAAAGGTCAGGGGGGAAGGAAGTTATTGAAGAAAAAAGGGTCAGGGAAAGTTATTGGGGGGGGGGGGAAGATCATTTTTGAGTACAGGATCTTTCGAAAAAGCCTGCAGTTTTTGACAGAATTGCGTCTAGACTGCGATTTTACTTTTGAAATGGCGCTTGTTCGAAAGAGCGCCATTATGCAATTATGCAAATGAAGCACGGGATATTTAAATCCCTGCTTCATTTGCAATTTCTAAGTGTCTAATTTACATCCCTCTGTCAAAAGAGGGTTGTAGTCTAGACACAACAACAGTTATAATGGGTATAGGCCCTGCTAAATAATTCTATGTGCTTGTGATGCAGCAAGTCAGGGCCATAAACCACAGCAATACCACCCCTTGGGGGAGGGCAGAGAGACCTGCCACAGCCCTTACCACCATGGGTGAATTTCACATCTGCACAGAAACACAAGAGCAATTTAGATGGCTTGTCAAGGGGAACAGAACTGAATTATCACTACGGCCCAGTGGAACGGTGAAATTATGAGTAACTTGGAATTGAATGAAAAGCCTAAACCCATTAAAATATTCAGATTTCTCAGTTTCAGATACATGGAACACCTTTGAAATTAAGCTGTCGCTCTGCTCTTATCACAAGCTGAAGTCTTTGCTGACTCAGACAGTACAAAAGAAGCCAGCCTAGACTCCAGCTCATTTCAACGCTGGTTTTCAAATACACCATATTTTTTTCTTCATTATATAGGAGTTATTACTGTATTTTTAATTTATGGCAATCAAAAACATCCATTGGAAAGGCCAAAAAATAAATACCTACAACACTTATGTCCCAACAATTTCTCTTTCCCAGGTCCCTTTAAAGGTGCTTTTGGAAAGCACAGAGATGGATACCCCCAGAAGGAAGGGAGTTCCAGTTTCTAAGCCACCCCACCTCCACATCAAAACTGAAGTTCTTCAGAGATCTGATGGGCAAAGGCAGACTTCTTAAAGAAGTGGATGGTGTCAGAGTGTGAAGTGCATCTAGGAAAAGGCTAAGGCAAGAGACCATCACCTATGATCAGGATTATATAATTAGTACAGGTTAGACCTCCCTGGCCCGGCTCTGGGAGTTTGCTGCACCAGGGGAGGCCAATTCTGGCCCTTCTGCCACCAAACTCCCCACCAGCCCCCGACTCCTAGCCTCTGGGGCTCTCTGAACCAGAGAATCCTGGACCAAAGAGGTGCAATTACTACTTGGTATTATTATTTGTAAAGCACTTAGAGCCTCTGCAATGGACAAGTGTTACCGTATGTTATCATTATTGCACAAACATTTTCCCATTAGCACTAGGGGACTTTTTAAATATCAGGGAAACTTCCTCAATAAGCATGTTTAATTTAAATATAAAATATCTAAATCAGTGTTTCAAATATGCTCCTTCTACCATCAAGATATTACTCTGATATAGTTAAACTTCCCTTTAGCTTTAGGTTTGGAGTCTATAGAGTTGAATATTCCATTTCAAATATATGTATGCTAGTTCAGTGATTTACACCTCATCTAATTCTGCTAGACATAAGTTACCAAAACCCCTTTTAATGAATACTTGGAGGATTGTCTGGGCATTATGTTTCCAAAGAAGCTGATGCTGCACATTTTTTTCAAATTAAAAAATTTAGTTGGCTAGCAGCCAGTGCTCATACATTCATGTATTTTTTAAACAACCGATTCTGTGTAGTGGCTAAGTGACTCGAGTTAAAATATACAAATTAGAACCAACTTGCTTGATATATACAACGGGTCTGCACAACAATTGTCTTGTAATCACTATGTATTGGTATTGTTTTTCTAAAAGGGAATATGTTACCTGCAGAACATTGCTTTTTATGAGCAACTGGAATCACTAACAATTCTGCCTCCACGGTATTTTTGCTGTGCTCTGAAAATAAGTTAAAATGTTCCAGGAGTGCCTATAGAGTAGAACCCCCAGGAGAACTTGACACTGATGAAGATGGGGGAGGAAATAGACTGAACAGCGACATACAAAGTAGGTGGACTCTACACCAGTTCAATACCCTGAAAGAGTAAATGGATGCAGCCAAGAGAAGTACCACTGGATCAACACTTTGGAGGTAGTGTAGTCTAGTGGATAGGGCATTGGACTGGGAGACAAGAGACCTGATTCTATTCCCAATTCTGCTATTTATTTGCTGTGTGTGACCTGGGGCTATTCATGTCTCAGTCTTTACCCAGACTTTTTCTATCTTTTATATTTAGATTGCAAGCCCCCCAGGGCACAGAATGTGCTTTGGCATTGTGCATGTACACAACTAGTAAAACAAGGCCTCTAGGTGTTGCTGTAATACAAACAACAATGAATACAAATAGCATAATTTCCATAGTTGGGAATCTCTGCACAGGGGCTGTGGAGAGCCTCTATTAGTTTAAGGCCAGAAGGGACCACTAGATCATTTTAGCCTGACCTCCTGCAAATCACCCAACACCTATACAGTGACTGAAATTAGACCAAAGTATTACAGCCCCACAGGAGACTAGACTATTATGTGTAGGCCTGAGGCCCCTGGATAGCAGAAGAATGATTATGTGAGGTACACCGAGATTATGCTGACAAGGAACTGGCACCCACACACTGCTGGGGAAGGCAAAAAACAAAACAAGGTTGCAACATGACATGGAGGAAAATTCCTTCCAGACTCCACCTGTGGTGATTAGGTGGACCCTGAAAAGGTGGGAAAGAATCAGCCAACAAAGCACTTGAGTGAAAGAACTTTCAGTACCACCTCAGACCACTGTCCGACCCCATCCAATGTCCTGTCCAGCAGTGGCCTTCTCTGATGTTTCAGATGAAGAAAATAAATAAATAATAAAAACCCCAGAATACACTGGGGAAGGAAGAGGAATCCTTTCCTGACCTCTGCAGGTAGCTGGCTGAAGGCCTGAAGGGTGAGCACAAATGCATGAACTCAAAGTGAGCCATACAGGTATTGAGCCCTGCCCTGATCATTACAATCAATTCCATCATCAAATCAATGTCCAATTCTCTCTCAAAAATAATTAGGCTTTTTGTCCCTGCAATGCCTATGGGGAGGTTGCTCTAGAACTTCTGTCCTCTGATGGTTAGAAGCTGACTTCTAATCTGTAGCCTGAATTTGTTTATGGCCACTTTATAATAATTTGTTCTTATGCCAACATTGTGGTTTAGCTTAAATGTATTTTGAGAGAGAAATCATATAAGATAGGTTCTCATTTCCCCTGATCATCCTCATTTCTCTTCTCTGCATTTGTTCTAGTCTGAATTAACCTTTTTTTGAACATGGATTACCAGAACTGCATACAGTAGTCCAAATGAGGTCTCATCAGTGTTGTGTACAGTGGCATTAATACTTCTCTCTCTATATATACCAGAAATGCCTCCCTACAGAATAGCAATCTCCTGTGCCAGTTCAGTATTCTGGGATGGAAGTGATCTGGTTCCCCCATATTTGAGCATAATAAGTTGTTCAAGTTTTAATTCCTTCTCAGATGTTATAATTTCTATTCTATACACTCATTCCATCAGCTCCCCTGCCTCCAAGCCCATGTTCCATATTATTATAGAATGATGTAAATGTAGGGCTGAAAGGGACCTTGAGAGGTCATCAATATAAAATTGACAAATGTGTTCACTTTTTTTGATTATATCCCTTTGGTATATATGGTCATGCCAATTTTCTTCCACAATTTGATCTGAGGAAGTGGGTCTGGTCCACGAAAGCTCATCACTTAATAAACCATCCTGTTAGTCTTTAAAGTGCTGCCTAGTCCTGTCTTTTGTTTCAGCAAGACCAGATTAACACGGCTACATCTCTATTCATATTTGAAACAGACTCCTACTAGATTTCCACATTTTCCAGAGTCTCTTTTACAAGCCTTCCCCAAGTGATTTTGTCCCATATTGTTTTGTCCATACTATCATTGCTTATTTATTTAGTTTGCTGCTTCCTTGATGTAGTATGCTAGTCCATCACCTTGACCTTTATTTATATTTCTCCTAAACAGCATGTACCCTTCAAAACCTGTTTTCCAGTTTAAGTGCTATTCTATTGTTTCTGTAATTCCTATATCTGGTTTGACCTTCTGTACTCACAGTTCCAATTTCTCCATTTTATTATACAGACTCCTTTTATTCATGTACAAGCATTTCGATTTTTTACTTCAGACCTCACCCTAGTTTTCTAGGCCGTTAGGTATAGTCCTTTCATTAACTGTATTACCTACTGACTACCCCTCCAATCAATATTTATACTTCCTTTCACCTTACTGTCTATGCTCTGTTAGATTTTTCATTATCCCTTATAGTATCTTCAGTTCTCTGATTTTCCTCCTCCTGGACATAATTGGTCTTCAGAACTGATTTACACCCTGTGTACAGATATAGGATAGGGCTTCTCTCTCTTCCCCTTTGTTCTGGGCTTTGTGCAAGTGTGCTGCTGCAGTGAGTTCTGTGATGGGGCATTCCATATGTTTTATGAAAATATGCTCATGAATATGAATGACATAAGAGGAATATGCTTTATGCAAGATACTTCATGTGTCTTCATGCGGAAAGGTTACAACCCACTGAATGTGTGCGTCCTATTTGTATGCATGTATCATTCCTGTATTTGAAATTAGAATTCAGCATCTGTTTTATACTGCAGGGGACTGGGACCCTATCTCTGTGCCACGGCTGGAGGAGACCTGAGGATAGGGCAGAGTTGAGGGGCACCTAGCAGAGCAGGAAGGTGGGCTCAGTGGTATTTCCACACTTCACTATGACATTCCCAAGGGGGTCCCAGTTACCATTCCCACCACACTTCCATGCAAGAATCAATTATTTTACAGATCAACACATCATAAACAGTTACCCCAAATATTTAAAGTAAGGTGGCAATATATAAAAAGCTTCTGGGGGGAGCTTCTGGGGGAAGCAGAAGATGCACATTTTACTGGTTCTACAAAACCAGTACTCTGGTGCATATTTTTAGTACCATCTAAGCTATTTATAGATATGAAACACTCATGTAACATTGGGAACAGAATCCGTTTTCCACTCTTCCCATCACACACACAGGTGTGCGCGTGTAACCACCACCAAGGCGGATTTGAACCTGGGACCTCAGGAGCTGACTATAGGAGCCTCTACCCTCTGAGCTAAATGCCAGCTGGCTCCCAGCCCATGCTGTAGAGGTCTCTTGATCTTAACTGTTGCAGTGGTCTAGGTGCCACTTGCAGTACTCAGTAACCATGCTAGGTGTGTGGGTTACGCGCGCAAAACTTAACAACTCCATCCAAGTTGCTTTTCCCTGCATGCTGGGAATAAGGGGGTAAAAAAGCCCATTTACTTCCCTCCTTATGTCTATTGGATGGGCTACAGTCTGGCTTTAACAAGAACTACTTTTGTATATCCTAAATGCAGGGTCATGTCTTGAGATACGCCTGATCCTCATCTAATTCCTTTCATGTTTTACAGTTTATCTTTAACCTATCGATTCTAAAAGTCATTTTCCCAAGCATTCTCCTGAATCAAAGGATGTTGATTCAAAAGGAAAGAAAAAAATATTTTATTTTTTCCTTTATCATTACCATTTTATAGCCAGTCATGACAAATACATCCATGGTAAAAGATAGTCTGTTTCAGAATTAAAATATCCATATGTATGAAAGATTTTCCTCCTCTATTGTTGTGCCCTCATTATTCCCCCATAAATCCACAGTTTGCTACCATTATATTCTAATAACAGACCAATATTTTAACATTCATAAACACACCAAAAGAAAGAACTTAGGGACACCAAGAACTGCTATTCTTTCCATAATTATTAATGTGCACTCGCTTATTCATTTAGCCTTGGAACTCCCAGTGGTATAGAACATTTTGTAAAGAAAGTCTGTGTGTTACATAGTATACAGACTTTCTATTAGACTACAGAGCACAGAACTGAATGATACAATTTTTATTTTTAAATAAGCAGTGTACACAAATCTTGGGTTTTGTCTGAAGAGAATAAAGTGTTGAATTAGTAAATATAATCATCAACCTCGAAACCATAGTAAACACCCAGAACTTAAACCCAAACCAGTGCATCTCTCTTGGGCTACAACTACACAGTAGCTTTCTTCCGGAAAAGCTTATGTAAATGAAACGCAGCATGGAATACCGTGCTTCATTTGCATAATTAATTAGCAGCCACTTTTGCGCAAGAGGCTTTTGTGCAAAAAGGAGCTGTGTAGACAAAAAACCCCACTTGCACAAGAGCCGTTCTTCCTCATTTTTTCTACACAGCTCCTTTTTGCGCAAAAGCCTCTTGCACAAAAGCGGCTGCTAATTAATTATGTAAATGATATTCCATGCTGCGCTTCATTTGCATAAGCTTTTCCAGAAGAAGGCTACAGTGTAGCCGTAGCCTTGCTGTGGCCATTTCAGTGGAAAGATGGATCTCTGAATTCATCACCTCTTTGGAATGTTACTGTGAAGGGGCTCACCCTCTCGTGAACACCCCTTTGTGGCCGAAGATGTGTCTGCAACTTCTCTGCCCAGCTGTTCTCTAGGGCTATGTCTACCCTCGTGGCTTCTTGCGCGAGAAATATGCAAATGAGGCAAAGCATGGAATATCGCCAAACCTCATTTGCATACCTAATGAGCCACCATTTTTGCAAAAGAGGCTCTTGCGCCAGAAGGAGCGGTTTACACTGCCCCTCTTGCGCAAGAAAAGCCCTCTTGCGCAATGCCATTATTCCTGAAAATAGTCAGCATAGCAGCATTGCGCAAGAGGGTTTTGCTCCTTCTGGTGCAAGAGCCTCTTCTGCAAAAATGGCAGCTCATTAGGTATGCAAATGAGGCTCGGCAATATTCCATGCTTAACCTCATTTGCATGTTTCTTATGCAAGAAGCCGCGAGTGTAGACATAGCCTAGGGAGATGTCCTAGAAGGTTTTCTGGTCAGTGGCCTGGGACCAGGCTTCTTCTTATCCCCCTGTCATGGCTGCTGGTGGTTGGGGGGGACCCAGGCCCACCCACCTCTCTGGGTCCCAGCCCAAGGATCCTGTAAATAGCAGTTGCCCACTGAGTATCAGTGCAGTCTATTGGGGTCTTGTTCCCTGGGCAACTTCTCCAGGAAGCTGCTCTGTCTAGCCCTTTCTCTAAGGGCTTTGCTGTCAAGTTCTCCCTGTACCCTGGCCCGTGTTCTGCAAGATTTTGATGTCTGTTAATGGCTTGTTTGCAGCCGCTGGACCTGGGTTCTGACCAGGTGTAAAGTCCAGCTCCCACTTGGAGCTATCCGAAGTGCTGCTCTTCTCCCAGTTAGCCCTTAGGTCCGCCTAGGTCGACCACCAACAAGGAAGTGCCAGGCCCTGGCCCAGCAGCTTCTTTTATATCCGCATGCTGGGCCCTGATAGGGCTGCTTCAAGTATAGCCATCTATTCAGCTTGGAGGACCTATTTTTTGCTCTTCTCCCTGGGGCAGGGTGCAGCAAGTAAGGTTGTTAAGAGGTATGTAATTGACTAATCGTGTGGTCGATACAATTTGTATCAACCACACGATTAGTCGATAAGGGAAGGCGCTCTGTCCCAGCTCACGCCAGTCCAGGAGCTACCCCAGCTGCGGCTCTGCAGGCAGCTAACCTCCTACTACATTTAAAGTGCAGAGGTAGGTCCTGGACCATGTGAGCCAGAACAGAGCCGGGACCACTGTGGCTCTGCATTTTAAATGTAGTAAGAGCTGCTGGCTCTAACTATGTTTAAAATGCAGAGGCGCAGCAGTCCTGGACCAGCGCAAGCCAAGACTGAGCCAGGCTTGCTTAGTCCCTACTCACGCCGGGTCCAGCAGTCTCTGCCCGTGGCCAGCCCCTGCCACGGCAAACAGAGGCTGCTCCTGCAGCAGCCCCTGTTCATGGTAGCTGGGGCTGGCTGCGGAAAGGGGCTGCTGGACCCAGAGGCAGCAGTGTGGAGAAGGGGGAGGAAGCAGTGCATGGGGGGTAGGGGCACCATGGAGATAGTGCTGGGGGAAAACACTTTTTAAGATGGTTCCCCCCAGCACCAGCTCCTGTTCCCCCCACCTTGCTGCCTGATACAGAGGCAGCAAGGGTGGTGGGAAGAGAGTAGTTGACTTGACTACTCACTTACATCCCTAGTGGCAAGGCCTCCAGCTTCCAGGAGGGGTATCAGGCCTATCACAGTTACCTAGAAATCTCATTATTATGGCCATGGATTCCCAAACTGTATCTCTTATAAAGACACTCAGGATTGATGTAACAATACCTGTATTGACCTCTTGCTTTAGTGAATGTCAAAATCTATTGTCCCCTGAAAAAAAGAATTGATTTTGGTTTCTCCTAAATCAATATTTACATATGGGGTCAATACATTTTGTTAATCTCCTCTATTTAAGTCAATATTAACTTATTACCCTTTTCCTCATGGTCACCCTTTAGCCTAATAGAAACACTAACATCTCTGTGTTAAGTCTGATACTGCATGCAAACTGCATAAAAACAACGTGCACAGTTTAATTTGTTTCATTTGTTCAACTGAGTACATTCTAGTGCTGACTATTTTGGATTTAAATGCGAGCAGGCAGTTTACAGACATTTTCATAGCACTCTTCTGATCTACTTCTTTTTTTACTTGCAATCTCTCCTGCTGCTCCAGTTCTGGTCCCTTCCTGAAAAGAAGCTCAGTTGTACCAAATAGTGTGCATGTGTTTTTAATGTACATTTATGTCTCCTACAGAGAGAGGTGTTTGAAAGAGCAACAAGGAGCTAAAGAAGCCCTCCTGTTACGTCAGATACAGAATGGAACAAACAAGGAAAATAATTATTTGTAAGACCTACTAGTTCCTGGAAATGCATATCTTGATTCTGTATGACACTGTTCCAAATAGACAAGCATCACATTATTCTTATTTTTTACCCAGGGAAATGTAAAAGCCCTAAAGGACTGACAGGAACTCCTGGTATAGGTCATGGCTTTAAATCCATCTCAGTTTACTAGTGGTCAGAGTTTGCTCTCAACTGATAGTTGCTGGGTAGCCTCTGTGAAATAGGTCTCAGTCTAATTCCCAGGAGACCTCAATCCATGTGAGAAAATCACCACCATAATTGACACAAAACAGGCAATCTCAGAAAAAAAGAACTCAGGTTTTGATGGGTCTTGCAGACAACTAGCCTTTTATGCTTACACGGGTGATGCACAGTGAAGATTTGTATTGCTACCACTGCAGCCCACTGTATGGCTAAATGATTGCAGGCTCTGTGGCTGTTAAGCGCATTCCAACACTCTGGCCTGTTGCCCTGTTCAAAATAATGTTATAATATATTTTTAAATAATGGAAATATTTTTCTCTTCTCACTCAAGAAAAGTTTAAGCTCTCCCTCCTTCAAGTCACCTTTTGACTGGGTAAATGGGTCTTGGAAGATTTCATCCTAAAAGGTATTTGTTTAACAAAATTGGGTGACAATGGAAAGTGGTTTTCAACTTTAACTAAAGCCATCATGCTACAGTATAAAAAAATACAGTAAATGGTTGCATTATTTCACATAGACAACACTAGAGTTTGGAACAAAACAGCACTTCAGATACAGAATTATAGCAAAACCTCTCCTGGCAGCCTCTGTATTTTGACAGTTCTGGATAGCAGGGTGTTTTTTTGTTTTTTTTTTCCAGTGCTGCAGAGTCCTGACACTTTTCATCAGAATAAATGATGTGATCCAGTCACACACAATTTTTTTCTGAAGGTAAAGTAGAAAGGGGAACATGTGAAGGAAGTTTAAGTTTAGAAATATTGAGATCAGTACCTCTCCCCCTGCCCTGATCATTCCTCACTGTACACATGAGCCTGCTCCAAAGCTTACTCAAATTGATGGCCTTTGGTGCTGCAGGATCAGGTCCACGGTATTCCAGATGTGAGGCCAGTGGGATAGAATGAGAATAGATTCTTTGATTTTGAAAGCTAAAATTGTAATACGGCTCCTTTAAGTTACTTCATGAGCTGGTCCTTTTTCATTGTGGCTTAAAACTAAACATTCAGAGCAGAACCTATAGAATTAGACCTCTGCTTTCTGGCCACTCAAGTCTACAAACACTCAAATACTCAAAATGAGCTCATATATAATCAGGCACAACTAGCACATCTGTAGATTTATCCTTCCGTGACATTCTGAGTGTGTATTTCTAAAGCTGCTGCATCAACAACTTTAAAACCAAGATTGTGGAACAAAACTTGGCCTGGTAATTTGGCTGTAAGTTGTGCTAGGCTGTAAATTGTGCATAGGAAAGATAGGAAGTATAGCAAGAGGCTAATCTAGCTTAACAAGGAGATCTTGAATGGTCTTTAAAAAAAAAAAAAAAAGTACCACAAAACGTGAAAATTAGGTCAATTTGCAAATGATGAATATAAACAACACAATTATGTAGGGGCAAAATTAGAAAGACCCAGGTGCAAAACAAGATCAAACTAGCTAGAGACATAAAGGATAACAAAGCATTTTATAAATATATTAGAAGCAAGAGGAAGACCAAGGACAGGGTAGGTCCATTACTCAATGAAGAGGGAAAAACAATAACTGTAAATGTGGAAATGGCAGAGGTACTTAATGATTTCTTTGTTTCGGTTTTCATCAAGGTTAGTGCTGATTGAACACCTAATATAGCAAATGCCAGTGAAAAAGCTAAAATAGGGAAAGAATATATTAAAAATAACTTAGTAATGTCTTCAAGTTACCAGGGCCTGATCAAATGCATCACAGAATACTCAAGGAGCTAATGAGGAGGTATCTGAATGATTAGGTATTATTTTTTGAAAAGTCATGGAAGATGAGAGAGATTCCAGAAGAATGGAAAAGGGAAATAGAGTGACCATCTATAAAAAGGGAAATAAGAACAACAAAGAATTACAGACCAATCAGCTTAATTTCTGTACCTGGAAAGATAATGGAGCAAATAATTAAGGAATCCATTTGCAAACATGTAGGAGATAATAAGGTAATAAATAACAGCATAGATTTATCAAAAACAAATCACGTCAAACCAACCTGATAGCTTTTTTTGACAGGGTAACATGGGTGCCAGGTATGTAAGGCAGGGGAAGGCTCTGCCTTCCCAAACCACCAGGCATAGTTCCGCCCACACTCTACCCCCATTGCCCGCCCTCATGCTACTGGAGAGTCTGGGCAGCATGGCACGCCCTCTTTCCTCCCCTGATGCTCCGGGACTGGGAAGACTGGGCCACACTGCGTACCCTTCACCCTTCTCCAGGCAGGGCCCAGCGGGACTGCACAGCACACTCTCCTCCCTCACCCAGTGCTCCAGGGCTGGCGCCATGCTGCAGCATGCCCTGCCTCCTCCCTCCCCCAAGGCTGGGCTGGGCTCAGCCAGGCAGTGCAGCACAGTGCACCTTTGTCCGGGGCTGAGGAGGCTGTGGCGAGTGTGCGCCCCCCACCCCTCGCCTTCCCTGGTTGGAAGGGGGGAGTATGTGTGCAGCACACTGCCCCGGCTCCTGGGAGGCAGGGAAGGGGCGGGGCCTCACAGAAAGGGCAGGGCTGGAGGCTTGCCTCCCCCAGCCCTGCCTTCACCAACCACCCATGCAGGGTAACAAGCCTTGTGGATAGGGGGAAGTGGTAGATGTAGTATATCTAGACTTTAGTAAGGAATTTCATACAGACTTGCATGAACTTCTCATTAAGCAGCTAAGGAAATACAACCTAAATGGAACTACTATAAGGTGGAAGCATAACTGGTTGGACACCCATTTCCAGAGAGTAGTTGTCAATGGTTCACAGTCATGCTGAAAAGGCATAACCAGTAGGGTTCTGCAGGGGTCAGTTCTGGTTCTGGTTCTGTCCAGTATAGAATCATAGAATACTAGGACTGGAAGGGACCTTGAGAGGTCATCGAGTCCAGTCCCCAGTCACTGTATCTTCCACAGTGATTTACATAATGGCATAGAGAGTACACTTAGGCTATGTCTACACTGCAAGGTTTTTATGCAAAGCCATGGAGTGTCCACACTTCAAATGCGCTTTTGCACAAGGAAATCAAGAGTAAAAACAGCAGAAGAGGGGGCTTTTTCCACCATAGGTAAACGTCCTTTTACAAGACATAACTCCCTTTTGCGCAAGAGTTCTTGCACAAAAAGGCAAGTGTGGACATTCCAGAAGGATTTCTTGCGCAAGAAACCCCTATTGAAAAGAGCACAGGTGCTCTGATGACCATTCTGTGAATGGCCATCAGCGCTTTCTTGCGCAAGAGCGTCCATGAAGTGTGGACACTCTCTTGCGCAAAAGCACATTGCTTTTACAGTATGCTTTGAGGTGTGGATGTGCTCTTATGCAAGAAGTTTTTGCGCAAAAACTCTTGCACAAAAGGTTTCTTGCGCAAGAAGCCTCCAGTGTAGACTTAGCCTTGTGGATGATATCAAGCTGGCGGGGGGTGCAAATGCTTTGAAAGATAAGAGTATAATTCAAAATAATCTGGACAAACTGGAGAAATGGTCTTTGGTAAATAGAATGAAATTCAATAAGGAGAAATGCAAATTACTTCACCTAGGAAGGAACAGTTACACACATTAAAAATGGTACGTGACTGTTCAGGAAAGAGTACTGCAGAAAGGGATTTAGGGGTCATCAGTGGACATTTTTAAGAGCAGATAGACACCACCTATCTAGGATGGTATAGATGGTGCTTGGTCCTGCCATGAGTGCAGGTGATGGGACTCGATTATCTCTAGAAGTTTCTTCCAGTGCAGTGAGTCTAAGACCCTGGCAACATTTTAGTTCGGCAACCACGAGCAACCTATTAAGCATTAGCAGAGGCCTGATCAATATTCCCAGTTTTGAATTGTGCGGTTTTATTTCTAGTTTGAACATCAGTCTTCCAAAAATATGCTACATCTCTATGGCTGATGTACCCACTACCTATCAGCATTCATTACCTATCATACAATTGCTTCTTATCGCCAGTGTGGCCCATGATGCCAGCCTCTCTGGCCCATTATCTAAATTTTCAAACAAGTTCTTTTCTGCACTCCCCCAGGTTGCCCCACATGCTTGGGAGGCACTTCCTGCAAACATTGCAGTATTTGATGTAGCTTCCTTACTAAAGAACCAGTTACCTGTGATTGGTGTACTTTGCACCAATCCTCTTTGGGGCTTTCATGTTTTAATCCTTGCAAGACCACTCCTGTGTTAGTTCTTCCTGGAAGACTTACCCAGCCTTGCTTGGGTTCTTCAAGGCAGGGGACTGGTGGTCTGGGGAGAGGAGTTCAGGAGACAGAGCAGGGATTGAAGGCTCAGAACATGTAGCGGAGGGTGCAGGACTCAGGACAGAGGGCTGGGAGGTATGGAGGGGGGACTCAGAAGTAAGGGGGTAGGGATGAAGGAGTCAGGGCAAGGAATGGGGGACTCAGGGCAGGGGCCTGGGAGATGTAGGGGGCTCAGAGCAGTGGGGTGCTGGATTCGGGGTGGAGGTGGGGGGCTCAAGTCAGGGGGCACAAGGCAGGGGCTGGGATGTCTGAGAGGGCTCACTGGGGTTTCCTGCATCAGCAAGGATGATGCTGCAGCTGATGACCCCCAGCTCCTCCTGGGGGCAGAGGCTATGCGGCCCAGCCGTGGCCCTGACAGTGCTCCTTGGGGGGAGGGAGGAGGCTGTGGGGGTAAGGGCAAGGACTGCACTGTCCAGCCCCTGTGGTGCTCCCAGGGGGCCACTGGCCGTCCAGTGCTGTGGGTGAGGGCCAGGGAGAGAGGGATTTGAGACAGGGGCCACTTACCCCTGGCCAGCAGTATGAAGAGCCCTGGCCCCATCTGACCATTCTCTTCCAGTTGTGGCTGCTCTCCTGTGGTCACTCTGCAGTATAACTGTTCCCCGCACTCACTGCCCACAGTGGTCATTGTGGAACATAACTGTCCCTTCTAGCAGACCCCTCCCTTTCCAGGTTATGGAAACAATCCAGTTCCAGGCTCATCTCATTTTCCTGGCACAACTAACCCCTGATCTTGCTTTAATTTAGGATCAGAGGAAGCTGCATATCAAATTTGGTGATCCTAGCTTTTACCATTTCTGAGAGGTTCTTGGGAAAAAAAACAGACTCACATCATGGATGGAATCTCAGACAACAGACAAATTCTCTAAAATAGATTCATAAGTAGATAAGGCTTGTGTTGAGTGCTTCTCCAGTTGCTCAATAAATCTCCAGTCTATGTATCCGGACACCAATATTTAAACACTGTAATTTTTGCTGTCTCCATTTAATTGGTAAGTAAAGTTGTCACGAAAAATCATGCAATAGCAAAAAGAGCACAATTTTTCTCATACCTCCATAGTAGTAAATTCTGAGAAGACAGAAAACACAGGTCATTATATTTTATTTTATATATGTCAAATCCACTAGTACTATAGTCAAGCATTGCACAGTATGTCTGAAGATTATATGTCTTGTAACAGTGGTAGAGTAGGTATAATTGAGACTAAGTTTAAGAGTGAGCTAGCAGGAGAAGGAGGCATGGGGGAGAACTATTCCAATAAATGTGCGCCAGAAGTGAATGCTCTCTGTAGTAGTGTATTGTCTAGATAGATGCTTTAAGTGATAATATCACCCTTAACAAGGGTCCAAATACTTCAATCTCTGTGCCCAAGCAGAGCTCATTGCAGAATCAAGGGTAAAATTTATGGACTCAGTCCTGTAAGATTCTGAACACTCTGGCTCCAATCAGGAAAGCTCTCAAGAACATACTTAATTTTAAGTACTTGTTTAGTCCACATTCAAGTCAATAGATTACTCCCATATTTAAAGATAAGCGCACCCTGTGATACTCTGCTAGGTCAGGGCCAAGGAGCTCTGAACCTTGTAGAATTGAGCCATACAGTTCCATGTATAATCCTATTACTTACCAAATGATGAATATTTTTCAATAGCCAGAAACATTTTATGGGTTGTCAAGGCTGTTCCCCACTCTGGCATGACAAATGCAGAAGTGGGGGCCTGCAAGAGCACCCCAAAACCTTCTCTCTACAGGCTTTGGTATAAAAACTTCCCCCCAAAATCCTACTCCCTGGACTTTGGGGAATATCCGCTGCCACCACCCAAGTATTCCAAGAAAACCAGGGACAAGATCACTTGGGAAACCTCCTCCCGAAAACCTCAGGGGTACCTCAAGTTCTTTTCCCCCAAAAGAGCTTGGAAAAGAGAAAACAAGCTGCAGTCTGTGGTAGGTGACTCCTTAGTCAGACAAACAGAAAGACCTCCCAGGACACAGAAATGAACCAATACTGGTTAATTAGAAAAAGGAAAAACTTTTATAAAAACAAAACTACCGTTGCAAACATAGTTGAGGGGGCTAGATGGTAAGAGCCACCAATTGATATACTCAGAGAAAATTCCCTGGGTTAGAAAGCTTCATTACAAAAAGAGAGAAAAAACACACTTTTAAAGAAAGAAAAAACATTTTTAACAGCACAGACCTCAGTTCCAAATTCCCAAACCAGAAAACAATAAAACCTGACGGACTAGTTAAACTTTTCCCTACTTATACCTTGAGACTGTCCTTGGAGGGAGACAGGCCTCCCATCTCCCTATTACTTGGAAGAAAACCGCTCTGACTCAAAGGAGGGAAAAGATAAAAATTCCTTTGTCCCAGTTTGAAATCCCCTACCTACATTATTATTGGCTGACCAGATACCTGGCTAGGGACAGGAGACATACTTAACCCCTTAGTCCCCAGGTGCTGGCCAGCTCTCCTGGTTATGACATGGGTGAAGACTAAAATTCCCCAAAACACTTGAGTTATGTTGGAGATTATATCCTTCTGGCTTTCAATGCAACAAAGGCTCCTAAGTATCTACAGTAGAACTTCAGAGTTACAGACACCTCGGGAATAGAGGTTTTTCAGAACTCTGAACAAGAGGTTACAGACTTCAGGCACTGGGAGGTTGCAGGGGTGGGGAAGTCAGGACTCAGGGTAAGGGAGAGTCAGAGGTTCTGACCCTTGGGGCATCAGGGCTCCAGGCTGGGGACTCTCACCTCCTACCTCATGGGCACACGAACTCAGGGCTTTTGATCTGGGGGAGTGCTCCCAGTTTCAGCCTCAGATGGGGTACCACGGCTCTGGGGCTTCTGCCCCACAGCTCTGTTCCCAGTTTCAGCCCCATGGGGGGCACCGGGACTCCATTCCCACCTTTAGGAAGGGAGGGCACCAGGACGCAGGGACTGAAACCAGCATACCCCTTGTAACTAAATCCCCGAGCCCCAGAGCCTCCCACGGATAAGTAAATAAAAGTCCAGGAAAAAAAAAAAGATTTTTCAGGTGACACACTATACACTGTAATAGTAAGACGACAAACATCAAATGAATCTATGCACTGAGTAGTGAGGCATTTTGATATGGTGGTGAATGGGGATAAGAATCTGAATAACAGGCATGTCAAACAATACTTTTTCTGAGCTAATATCATAGAATCCTAGGGCTGGAAGAGACCTCAGGAGGTCATTGAGTCCAGCCCCCTGCTCAAAGCCGGACCAATCCCAACTGAATCATCCCAGCCAGGGCTTTGTCAAGCTGAGACTTAAAAACCTCAAGGGATAGGGATTCCACCACCTCCCCAGGTAACCCATTCCAGTACTTCACCACCCTCTAGAGAAATAGTTTTTCCTAATATCCAACCTAGACCTCCCCCACTGTAACTTGAGACCATTGCTCCTCGTTCTGCCATCTGTCACTACTGAGAACAGACTCTCTCCATCCTCTTTGGAACCTCCCTTCAGAAAGTTGAAGGCTGCTATCAAATCCCCCCTCACTCTTCTCTTCTGCAGACTAAATAAGCCCAAATCCCTCAGCCTCTTGTAAGTTATGTGCTCCAGCCCCCTAATCATTTTGGTTGCCCTCCGCTGGACCCTCTCCAATGCGTCCACATTCTTTCCGTAGTGGGGAGCCCAGAACTGGATGTAGTACTGCAGTTGGACATTAGGAAAAAGTTGGACATTAGGTTGGACATTAGAAAAAGTTCCTAACTGTCAGGGTAGTCAGACACTGGAATAAATTGCCCAGGGAGGTTGTGGAATCTCCATCTCTGGAGATATTTAAGAGTAGGTTAGATAAATTCTATCAGGGATGGTCTAGACAGTATTTGGTCCTGCTATGAGGGCAGGGGACTGGACTCGATGACCTCTCGAGGTCCCTTCCAGTCCTAGTATTCTATGTGGCCTCATCAGTGCAGAATAAAGGGGAATAATCACTTCTCTAGATCTGCTGGCAATGATCCTTCTCTCTCACACCTTAACTAATGTTATATAAAAAAAGATTCAAAGCTAATGGGAGAATTCAACCTTTCAAATATAATAGCCAATCTAAAATGGATTGGAGTTTATTACAATGTAAGGAAAAAACACAAAACTGCCCTGTACATGTCATTGCACAGACATATATGACATGAAAAACAGCCAGACAAAGTTTTTATTATATTCAGAGTTCTGACGCTTTTTCATGGTGGCACTGACTATGAATACACAAAAACTCTATTTAACTTTAAACAACAGTATCCTGACAAGGGCAACTGGAACCAAGGGTCAGCTCTGAGACCATAGTCAAGTTCCAGGCTGGGGTCAATACCAAGGATCAGAGATTGAGTCAAGGTTCAGAGCTGGAGGCAGGTTCAAATTAAGCCGACGACAACGTTGAAGGCTGAGTTGAAGAAAAGGGAGTGGAAATGGTCAGGGCAGTTGCAGGAGGTCTATGCTGTTGCCTGGATACTTCTGAGAATGCCCCTTCTGTTTGTTTAAGGTAAGGAGCCACCCAAGAGTGCTGTGTCGGACCCCTTGAGGTAGGACTTCCTGTAGTAGAGCAATTTTAGCAGGTGCTGGCTGACAGCATAGCAATATTTACTACCTGGTAGCTCTGCAGACTTGGCTTCAACACCTGCTGGGCCTTACATCACCACGTCAGCTGCATTTGAATCCCGTGGTATTTTTGTGAAGACCCTTTCCTATTATCCCTATTACCGATTCTAATGGAGATCGGCATGAGCATTTTAGCAGTGAACAATGCGATTATTCTATGTTGAAAGAGACACCTGCCACCAGCCCACCACAAAAAGGCAGCGTGGCCTTGAAATGCTGAGCTACAGAGTGGGCGTAAGGGTAAATCCAGGGACAATGGCATCATTTCAAGAAAGCATCACTATTTCAGAGAGCACTTAACATAGGATTGTTTTTATGAATTGGGGTTTATTTAGTGGCCTGGTGTCAGCCAATGGGGACGAGAAACATCTCGTCTAGTCCTTGGAACAGGCCAAATGCATTGGGCCAGAGCCGTAGTCAGGAGCCAAGACTAGGGGTCAAACCGGAAGGCAGGCACTGTATACCAGAGCTCATTATCAGGAGCAAGAGCCAAGGAACTGGTTACCAGAGCTGAGAGTCAAGCTGGAGTTGATAGTTAGGAGCTAGAGCCAGGGGTTGAATGGGAAGGCAGGAACAGGAGTGAGCTGGGTAGCATGCAAAGAGGTGATTTAAGGCAGGGGCAGGACAGAGGCAAGGCTGCGTACAAGGCAGGAACAGGAGGACCAATAAAATGCAAGAGCAGGCCCAGTGGTGGGTATGAGTGTAAAGAAGCCAGAAATCTGCTGATGGTTCAAGGGCCAGCTCACAGGCCTCTGGAGACAATAAAGTGCCATAACCAATCACTCAGGCAGACCAGCTGTACTCATGAGGCTGACTAGAGACTAGCTCTGCTGCCAGCCCTGAGTTCTGACACCTGGCACTGTATTTTATGCTTAGCCCATGATGCACACAACTCTAGCATGGCTCTGATTGCCGGATTGGAGGCTTCTTCACCACAATTACCGGATAGAGAAACCCTCGCTTCACAAAAACTACTGTGCACGGGTATAAAAATATCAGAGCATAAGGTCAGAAATGCTTTTAGTGTAACCATAAACAAAGAGAACCAAGGTGTTGATGCAGCAAACCTCTCTTTAAAGGTACAGTTCTGGGACTATGCCTCATGAATAACCGCCTAGGGCCAAAACCAGCCACTGATCTGCATGCAGGGGGAATTTAAGCAAGTGGAATGTTGCTTTTAGTGTATACAAAGTAGATTTTTTCCTCCCTGTGTTTCATCTTAGTTTTTCTGGTTTATTTTTCTTCTAGTTTTTGTACATATTTGGAAAGTAGAGAGTAACGAACAAAGTAAAAAAAGATCTAAAAGATGCAACTTTTTATGAGTATCTATTCAAAGGGGATTAAAAGCTCAGTCCAGGAGAGCACATAAAACATAAGACCACCAACTTCAATGAGTTGGATCAGGGACTTAAGCACATACTTAACTTTAAGAGTATGCTTAAATTCATCCTTATTCAGCAAAGATCTTAATCCTGTGTTTAAATTAATGTCAGCTGAAGTCAGAGGGGCTTCAACATATACTTAAGTGCTTTGATGGATAGGAGCCTAAAAAAGTTCTCTTTGGAAAAACCCAATATTAAACTAAGCTGTAGTTGAAACAAAATACAGGACTATGTAGTACCTGTATTTTGTTTCAGCTACACCAGACTAACACGGCTACATTTCTATCACTAAGCTGTAGTTGACGTCCCTTAATTGTAGCATTTTCCCCACCATAATACTGTTAGGATATGTCCACACAGCAACATTATTTCAAAATAACTTAGCCCGTATCTACACAACAGGCAGCTATTTCGAAATAATGTTGAAATACTGTCAAGCTGGAGGACTTCTTACTCCGACTCCTGTAACCCTCATTGTACGAGGAGTAAGGGAAGTCGGAGGAAGAGTGCTCTATTTCGAAATAAGTGCTGTGTAGACCCTCCCAATTTCAAAATAAGCTATTTTGAAATAAGCTACGCAATTGACGTAGCTCAATTTGCATAGCTTATTTCGAGTTAAGCCCTGCTGTGTAGATGTAGTCAGAGTACATTTATTTACATCTCATTACGCTATCTTGGTCTACTCTGAAAGATTAAAGGGGTCTGCGGGAATTTTCCTGAGACTTAAAACTTAATTGTTTCACCATCTCTACCCTTGCCAAATAAAGGCCATTTCCATAAATAAAGTAACATATCAGATTATGCTAATGTACAAATCACTAAAGATTCACCCGAGAAAATGATTATCTGAAACTTTTCTTTGGAATGATGAAAGATTTCCCGCCTAAGGAGACAGAATTGTGGAAGTTTTCTTGTGCATTTGATTTTCTGTTGGATAGCACCTCCATGTACAAGGAAAACTAAAACAGGTTACTGTTTCCACCACTTTGGATTTTCTGAATGTAACTACCACTTGCTTCAAGTTTTCTTGCCTTCCTCAAATTCATTGTATTAAATAAGAAAAAAATTATTAATTCTTGACTTTGGTAAAAAGTAATGTGCAAACCAGATAAAAATACTAATCAGACTGTTAACTTGTTATAGGTTACCACTCGTCTACAAAATAATAAAGAATAATAAAAAAAAAACACACACACACTATGATCTGTTTTAAGAGACTGAAAGACCTTAAAGGCCTAATTCAAAGCCCAATGAAGTCAGAGAAGTCTTTCTATTGACTCCTCTGACTTCAGGAAAGCTTTTGTGTCAGGCCCTAAATAAGCCTGGTTTATGTCTCAATAGATAATACAGAAGGCTTAAAGGCGCATATTGTTTTGGACTGACAGACAGACCCATTTGATACCTTTACAATGGATAAGGAATTTATAAACTAAATGGGGTTTTACAATCTCCATTTTTTAAATGTAAAACTGGACTCTCAGTTTTAGGCCTTTCATTCAACAGTAGCAGAAATGAAAAAAGAGCCTTGCTGTGTATAAAGGGAATAAAATATGTTCAAGAAGAACCACAAAGAGAGATCCAGGTTAAAACAGTGGTCAGTCTGACTCTAGGTGATATTTTGCAGAGTTCTCAAAGAGAAGTGGAAAATGCTTTAATCTTCAATGCTGTTGGCCTTTAGGTTAAGAAGAGTTACAATCCAAACAGGAATGTTCTAACCATGGTAAGAATTAGGTCAATTGATGTTAGATTTCAAAACTGCTACCTAAAATGCTGAATTCTGTACTATAATATTTCTGAGACCGATACAAATTCAGGCTTTTATATTGTGCTCCCTGAATTTTATGTTAAAAAATTAATGATAAAGTTATTTATACCACACCAGGAGAAAAAAAGAAAGAAAAAAAAAAAAAAGAGGACAGATCCAAATGGTCCAGGCAATACAATATATCTCCTGTAGAGTATCAGTGTCACTTCCTTCTCCTCAGGCAGCAGAATCAGGAATGAAGCATTAGGAAGGAACACCACATGGTGGACCTCCCCTTTCTAGAGAGAGAGGATAGAACAGTTCTCTCTGTAAGACTGTCTTGCCAGCAGGTGAATTACCTTCATATAACAGCAAGTTGGTATCCAGAACAATGGATAATTGTTCCTGAATTGCATTGAACCTCCTCATTCCAGGTTTCCTCCCATAGATGTGTTATTGCACTGAACGTAACATTGGATCTTTAGACTGTTCTTCCCAGATGTTGTCTCTTCAGAAGACCAAGCTGAGTCTACTCTGACTCTCAGCTGGTCAAAAGCATCTTCCCACCACCACCACCTTTTGCTTTCTGAGGTTATGTTGAACTAGGAATGTACATTCAGAGAATTTGTGAATTCATCTCTATAGGCACCTTTCTGGGTTGAGCTTTGGAAAGAGCCACTATAGGGTGTGGTAGTCTGTGTATAGAGTTCTGTACCTAGTAAATTGGGAAAATAGATTGAGAGCCTCCATGACAGCTGGATGTCTCAGTTCTGCAGCTGGATATTTCTGGTGTTGCTCTATCCAGAGAAAGTTACCCTTACTCAGCTGATATAATAATGCCGCTCATTTGGCTTTTTTTATACAAATGTCCTGTAGAATCCACAAAGATCTTCATGCCACTTTACTTCCTCTGAGTTTGTATGACCATTCCAGTCTTTTATAACATTCAGTTTCTGGGCTGTTCTCACTATCTGTCCTAGGGCAGCGATGCTACTCCTTGCAAACCATTTGTTTTCCGCACATTTAAACTGTGACTTCTTAAAAAGCCTTTAGAATCTTTTCCACTCCGACCAGATGTTCCTCGTGTTTTCTAGGGGGAAAAAAATGAAGTAATCTAAAACTGCAAGAAGCCTTCAATTCTCAAAACCTGGATCAGATCATTTACTACACTCTGCAAAAATCCCTGGTAGTCACATTTTGTAGAACTGAAACAACCCACTGGGTGTCACAAAGACAGTTCCTTCTTGAGCCCTCAGCTACCATTTTAACCTGATAGTATCCAGATACCAAATCAAAACTACTAAAATATTTTCCTCCTGACATTTTATCCAGGGCATCTATTGATGTGGGGAAGTGAATAGCTATCCTGAGCTGTCTGCGTATTAAGTCTCCCATAGTCAACACATATATTCAAGTCTCCATTGGGCTTTTCCACAGTTACAATTGGGGATGCCCAAAGGGATATATATTGCCAGTCAGGCCATCCTCTAACATACAGATTATCTTGTCTTTCACAATAATCTGATATGCCACGAGAATCCAAGGTGGGGCTGCCTCACAGGAACCCCCCTGGATTAAACACAAGATAGTGTTTCACTCAAGCACATCTCCCAAGCTCTTTGTTATTCTTGGAGAACATACTTAGCATGCCGTGAGACCAGCTGTTCTATTTGCTTCCTTTCCCTGCCTTCTGTGGCTGCTTGTGTCAAGCCAACCCCTAGCTCTTCTGACGACTGGGCTACTTCACAGCTCTTGATCTCTGCCCTGTGAGAGACTGAGAGATGAGCTACAATCTGATTTTTCACTAGGTGCACTCCCTGGACAATCACATTACCAGAAATTACTTTTGGTCCAACTCAAAATAAAAATCTGCCTAAACACCAATCCTGACTGGATATTGGTAGCTTCAAACACTCTTACAGGTTCGCTGCAGCAGTCCTTTATGCTTTAGTGTATTATTGCATAATGATTTGGCTTCACCACAACGTTATTCCAAGCCAGCACAAGGAGCAGTTCCTCTTTGTCCTCCTGTCAGTATGGTAGAAGCACCTCTAACGTCCCAAGAGTTGCCCTTCAAGGTCTAAAATTCCTCCTACCCACAACCAGCAGAGGCCTCAGAATATTGTGCAGGAACAGGTTCTTTCTTTTAATACTCCAGGAGCTTCTGAGATTGCCATAGTTGAAACCCACTCCCAGTACAAAAGCACCAAAAATATTGGTCACCACAACAAAACTCCATTTAGCATTGCCTAGAAGACTTCAAATTCAGAGGGATCTTGATTTCCCATGGTGTCTGCAGTTGCTGACGATTAATGGGCACTGATTTAACTCCTGCAATACAAGTTTTCTCCATGGATCTGACTTATTTTGATCCTTCCTCAGTCCAACAGCATTGTTGTTTTCCACCCACTAATAGGTAGCTAAGCATCTGTTCACAGGGGCCATTCTAATACTTGCTGGTAGTGGCTGTACTGCATCAGCAACTTCTGCTTTCTCTTGCCAAGGCTTCCTTCTGCTTGGGCAATTCTGTCTCCAATGGTCTTTGCCTGCATCCTGCCACTTAATCAACTTTTTTTCATTTGACCAACAGGGCCTCGATCAATAGCTTGCAGCTGGACTGCCTCCAATTTTGTAGCCACTTCCCTAGCAATCTTTTCTCAATGGACTGCAAAGCAGTCATGCTGGGCTTGGAATTAACAGCTGGTACCTTTAAAGAAACACTAATTTCTGGTGCCACATTTTGAATTGTGCCTGTAATCTGGTCTGCAGGTTTATCCTGTATGGTGTGGTCCTTTACCAGCTGATTATGAAGTTCCCTTAATAAACTGACTTTTCACACAGCTTGCTCTCATAGCTTTCTGCTGGGTATAGGCCTCTCTCTGCATTACCATTGCCAGATTTAGTGTTGTAATTTCTGCTTCACTTGTCCATCTTCTGATCAGGATGGTACACAGAGCATCCTATCAAAGTTTCTGCAATGCACATGCATAGCTATGCAAGGGTTCCCTTCCCTGCCATCTACTGCCATGACATTCCTTCTGCTATTTCAAAAGGGCCAATCCACCCACAGAGATCATTAAGTCTCCACATCTGGAAACTGCTGCTAAAAATGCTTTGGCATCACCATCCACTGCTATTTACTGTGCTGCTTTCTCATTCACACAGAGCTCAAAGTCTGTCCAGCACTAACAGAGGTCAGTCTTATCAGCATGTCCAATACGTTTCTTCTAAAGGCAAAAATGTTTTGCCATCTAGAAGCTGCTGCCTCCCCTCCATTGTGTAATTCTCACAGAATCACAGGGATTTATTGGAACACTGTAAATACCAACTCCAGCACACTCAAGCAGGACTGAACATGCTGCTAAAAAACAACAACTAGAGGTTGAACCTCTCTAGTCTAGCACCTTTGGAACCGGATTGCTGCCAAACCAGAGAATTTGCCAAACTATGGCAGGTCAAAACTGTCCAGCAGCATTACCAACACTCCCGCTGCTTACTGGATGTTTAGAAGATATTTAGGGGTAAATTAGAGCTAAACAACAGCACAGATTACTGAGAACCAGGACTGGGGGCTGTAAACAAACTTTATGGAACCATGGGAAACTTGGTCTCACCCATGTTAAGTGGGCATTTGGCTAACAAAAATCATGCCAGACCAGAGAGTCACAGACTAGAGATGGTCAACCTGTACTTAATTCTAAAATAAAGATGCATCACTTTACACAAACTGTAGCATACAAACCACAGGCTCCATGCTGAAATACACACACACACACATACTAATCATTTTGTAAGGGAAGAGAATGGGGGAAAAATACCCTGTAATTTTCTTTATGCACTGATCATTACAGCATTTAGGCACCTAACTCTCATTGAAATCAAAGGAATTAAGCCCTTAAATATTTCTGTGGGTCTGTGTCTTAATTGCTCCCAGGCCTCAGTTCCCTATCTGTAAAATGGAAATAATATCACTTCCCTGTCTCACAGAGGTGTTGTAAGGATAAGTACATTAAAGACTGGGAGGTTCTCAGATGCTATGGTAAAGGGGGGCAGTATAAGTACCTTAGTTAAATGTCTACAAGCTGCTTCTTGCTGAGTAATATGCAAATGAGGCTAAGCGTGGAATATCGCCGAGCCTCATTTGCATACCTAATGAGCCACCATTTTTTTCAGAAGAGGCTCTTGAGCAAGAAGGAGCATCTACAGTGCCCCTTCTTGCGCAAGAAAGACCCTCTTGTGCAATGCCGTTACACCTCGAATTACTTTTCAGGAAGAACTGCATTGCGCAAGAGGGTTTTTTCTTGCGCAAGAAGGGGCAGTGTAGATGCTCCTTCTTGCGCAAGAGCCTCTTCTGAAAAAAATGGTGGCTCATTAGGTATGCAAAGGAGGCTCAGCGATATTCCACGCTTAGCCTCATTTGCATATTACTCACGCAAGAAGCCGCGAGTGTAGACATAGCCCAAGAGTTGAAGAAAACCTCACTGAAGTCTGGCATTTTGCTTTTATTGGCAGGAAGACAGGGATACCTACTGCATGCTTCTCCATACTGTTGTATTGCTGCAGTGCATGAAACATGCTACAGAGCTGCTAAGAGTGTCAGCCATTTTTAGCTGTAGTCTTGATTCAAAGAAGTGCAAAAGCTTAGAATTTATTTTTTAGGTGGAGAAAGTTCTCCCCCTTCAAACTTGAAGGTAGCTGGAAGGGTTTTGTTTAAGTCAACTTTGGGTCCAAACAAACATTCAGTCCAAAAAGAATTTTTATTCCTTAGAACAGTGGTTCTCAAATGGTGGGTTGGGACCCCAGAGTGGATCACAGTCCCATTTGAATGGGGACTCCAAGCCAGGTATTTGACTTGCTGGGGATCCAGAGCTAAAGCCCCAGGCTGAGCCCCACTGCCTGGAGCAGTAGCATATGCATGAGGGCTTCAGCGCTGGGTGGAGGGATCCAGGTTACAAATCCCCTGCTCAGAGATGAAGCTCTTCAGCTTCGCCTTTGGTCCCCTCGGCCAAAACAGCAAGGCTCATGTGTGACCCCCCGGGAGGTGGGACTGAAACTGTGATTTTTGCTGTCAGAAGGGGGTTGTTCTGCAATGAAGTTTGAGAACCGCTGCCTTAGAAAGCTATGAGTCTGAGAAAACAAAGGTAGCATGGAAACAGTTCTCAACTTCAGCATTGATTGAGATTTTAAATTTTAAAAACCACTTTTCTGAAATGCCTATATTTTATGCATCCACATCACTTACACAATTACTTCTGCTTCTCAGGAGTATAGCCAGCCAATTACAAGGGCTTCTATTTATACCCATCAAAGCTGAGAGTAAACTTTTCCAATAACACTACATTAGCATAGCTCATTAGCAGAGAGGAAAGGAGTGAGAATTGCCTCCTCTCCCTAGCCGTCTTACCCTCCTCCCCCCAAAAAAGTGTTATGAACAGAATTGAGAGAGAGAGAGGAATAAGCAATCAAATACATCTATCTTTTCAGGTGTGCAAGCAACTAAAAAAGGATATATAGTATATGAAGTGTATTATTGTACTGACAATGTTAGAGGCATCGTTGGCTTTTTTGTTTCTGGTTGGCTTTTCTGTTTCTGCCATTCTTGGTACATGGAGAAAGAGGACACAGACAGACTAGCTGTGTCATCACTGCATATGTAAGCACACATTTCCCCATTATTAAAGCCTTTCTACATAGATCTCTATAGATGAAGGCATGTTTTATCTTTTGATCCATCTGTCAGTCACCTAGATGAGTCCCATGCCACATTGGTGCACACAGGATAAGAGCCTAGGAGAAAGAGTTAACTTTTTCTGAGCCCTATACATTTTAGGTCAAGTTACAGGAAAGGCTCACAGGGAGCTTGCATAGAAAAGAATAATATTTCTTGTCATCCCCTTGAATATTTTGCTACAGGAACCAATCCTTAAGAATGGACCTGTCGAGTTTGGCACTGATTTCTCTTTTCTCCAAGCCCCCAGTCAGGTTCATCTTGAATTTTCTTTTTCATCTCCTTCTTTGTTTAGGCAATGGGAGAGGGATCATATGTGAGTGTAGTGCTACTCCTTTCTTTCCTGCACTGTTGTCTTTCTTTACACCTCCCCAGAGCAGAAAATAGGCCATTTTTCTGTTATTTCCTTATTTTAGGAGTTAACTGAATAGCTGAGTGAAGCAGAGCATCTGCAATTTAGCTGTAATTGAAAGGACAGATTAGAACCTCCAAAAGAAAGGGAAAAGCCTTCCGTTAGGGGGATTCTTCTCTTTTCCAGCTCATAAAGCTAGTAGTTCCTACCTGATGGAGTGGAAATCACTGCAGCTTAATCCAGAAAACAAGAGTGAACCTCTCTGCTACTGCCTCATAATTGGCTATCATTACCTCCCAGCCAGCTCAGCTGTGGTTAATTGAAGGCATCACAGGTGCAGCAATAACCAGGCAACCCACAGTGAGAAAGTATGGATAGTTGTGCTGTAGCCAAGCCCTGCTACAGGTGCAGCAGCTTCTGCTTTCTTTTCCAGTTCATGTAGGTAGAAGAATTCAAAGGGAAATCCTGGTAGTGTTAAGAATCTAGTAAAAGTCTAACTCCATTCCTCCAAGGAGCTGTATGTCTGCACAAAGCACTATGGCAGTCAGTAGTGCTTTGCATGAGTGCAAGGCTCAATGTAGTATGGGAAACCTTAGGGTAGGTCTACGTTTTGACATTCACCCATGCTTACTCCATGTTTCTATTGTCAGTATCTTACCCCAGCTTGCTCTCTTCATACTTCACAATACTATTCCAGTTATGCACCAAGGTGAGTGGAAATTTAGATGTCTGGAAGGTTTCACAGTAGCATTCTATTACAGTTTAGAGAAAGTGACATTTATTTGAAAAAACAACTTCTTATCTCCCTGGGAACAAGCTTTAAATATCAAATTTCTGGTTTAATACCGCTAATCCTCAGTTTAGGCTCTTTATTCTAATCTACTGAATATTTTTGCATCAGAGGTCTGCGCTACACAAAGACGACAGTATCAATATAAGCTCCCCCTTATTTTTTAAATCCTTCTGTTTGGAACCTAGGTGCAGACTTTTTCCTTCCTTGGGAATGAAAGTGCAAGTGATCAGTTATGCTTATTCAGTCACCAGTCCCTCAAAGCTGACAAGACCTTGTTTGTGAAAGATTTTACAGTATTTTCCAAGCAGCATAGTTACTGAATGATTAAAGAAATTCTTAATGTTTATATACAGAACATTTTCATATGATAGTATATAGGAACATAAATAGTGATATTAGATGACCATAGATAATTGCTAAATATAAAAAAAGCCCAACTACCATTGGTCACATCCACCCCATCTTCAGACTTAAAAACAAAGCGTGCATAACTTCTGTGTCCTTGTGTTGCCTCTCTCTGGAAAATTGCATCTGGTGATAGCATGTAAGAAGGATATAGTCTGCCAAATTCACAAGTTCTGATGATCCTCATAAACAATGGACCAGAACCAAATCCACACACCAATCCGTCTTGCCAGAAATGGTAGCACTTTTGATTCTCCTACCACTCTTCACACAATGGTTGTGTTCATGTGACAACTCTGATGGGAACCATGGGGAAGGCGGCGGCCAGCTGTCCAGTCCAGCATTAACATACCCATATCTGCCACATGTTTTGCTGTGGGAATGTACTTGTAGAATTGCTAGTCACTATTACCTTCCCTCTCTTCCACATCTGGATGCTGCAGAAAAGATACAGCTACATCATACTACCTGGCAGATGGGTTTTTGGCTGCAGAGGGAATAGTGCCTAGACATGTTTGCCCATGCATGAAGTCCTGGTCACATTTCATAGACACTCACTACAAAGTATCAGTCATGAGGTGGGCTGGCTCCCCATGGACTCAGAGGGAGAGGAGCTCATCTCTGCACCCTAGTGGATAGAGCCATGCCCCTCTCACCCCACTCCTGAGGGGAACTGGAAGTATAAAGGGCAGAGTAGAAGGCTAGTTGAAGCCTAGCTACAAAAGAGGACATCTCCTGTGACAGGAGGTTGCAGTAGGAAGTAGCAGACGACTGGCCTGGACCACTTTAGCTGACTTCACCCTGGAAGAGCTGCTAGTGGTGACAGAGGCCATTGCTGCTCAGGATACCCCTCTGAACAAACAGGTAGACCCAGAGATACCCGTGTGACAGCAACGCTGAAGGGAGTGAGTCAGTGTGTCATGGCCTGGATCCCTGGTGACTCAGTGGCAGACCCCCTCTGCCACCAGTGGGGTCCTGGGTTGGGATGCTGTGGAGTGGGTGAGCCTATGTCTCCGCTGCCAGCCAACTTGTGAGTGGCAGCCTCCCCCTCTACAGGCTGCCTGGCTGTAAGCCTGGGCTGATGCACTAATTGCAGCTCCCCCTGAGTACAAGCTGAAGCTGATAGACTCTCTGGGCTGCCCTGCTGAAATCAAGAGCCAGAACTGACAGGTTAAGCTGCAGCTGACCTGGAGTATAGGTTCAGGCTAATGGACTCCTGGAGTTGCCTGTTCTGTGCTCCTGACTGGGCTAATAGCTTAACTGTAGCTCAGCCGGGAGTGGGCCCGACCTAAGTGATGCTTGCGCTGTTATGCCACAAAGCTCAGGCCACGGATAATAAGTGGTAATGTTCCTAGGGCCTCAGCTAGTGGCCCCAATTATTGTCCCTCCAGGCATTGCTAGTTCTCCAAAACAGTGATGGCCCAGAGACGTAGGTGGGCTGTGGCCCCATGGATTCAAAGGAGAGTAAAACACTGCAGTACTCCTTTCCTTGCTGTGCCATGAGAAGGAGGAACTTCTGTCACTTAGCATTGAGATCCTCTAGTTCAAGTCCCTAGAGCAGTGCAAGGTGTCAGTGTGTGGGTATTTATCTAAGGATTGTATAGATCTACAAATGTGACACCAGAACACCTAAGTAAAAAAACAAATAAGATATCCTGTGAGTGGCTGTTTGTAGTAAGCAAGAGAAAACTAGTCATCAGTGGAAATCCCCCAACTATCCTCATTATTGTGTCTGGAACTTGGTTAGCAGAGCAGATAATAGGTTGCTTGCATGCCTGGGTCATGAGAGAAATTGCCAAAGGCATAAGCGTTTATATATTAGTAAATCAGTAGTGCTTGAATTATATCCATTTACAAACCAGAACAAACAAACTGACAAAGCAAAAGGAGGAGAGCTTAGAAAAAACAAGTGATACAAAATAACAAGGAAAATTTTAATCCAGAATATCTGGGGGGGTGGGGCGTGTCTTATTATATACATAAAGATTCATTCCAGAAAAATAGGTTTTATTGTAGTGTTCCATTTTAAGGAAAAAAAAGATAAGTTTGTCAAACTAGTTTTGTAAAAACTCCGGGCATCTGAAGAAGCGGGCTGTGCCCACAAAAGCTTATGAAACCATCTACATGTTTTGTTAGTCTATAAAGTGCTACCAGATCATTTGTTGTTTAAGTTTATCCTGTACAAACTAACTCAGCTACCCCCTGAAGCTAGTTTTGTAATATATGCCACATAGCACTCAAAAGAACAAAATACAGGATGTCTTGTTAAGTGTATCTGCTAATTGTACCAGTCTTACATATTTTAGATGACAGATCATCACTTTAGGAGGCATCCTGGTAACTTAAAACATCCTCCTCCTTTCCAGCTGATTTGCAGTCTTCGCCTCTTCCCACTACCATGCCTGTTTTAAAAATAAATGCTTTATTACCATTCACTGATTCAGCATGATGCCCAACAAATCACCATGGACAAATGTTAGCTGCATCAGTGCCATCAGGAAATAGAAGTGTGATGGGTGACACATCAAAAATAGTTCCCTATGGACAGCAATGGGTCTCAGAAGTTCACATAATTGAGTCTTTATAATTTTGGAACTGGGTCTGTCTTTTTATTCTGAATTTGTACAGTGCCTAGCACAACTAGGTCCAATTCCATTAATGGGGTTCCTATGACAAAGCAAATACCCAGACTATTCTTATTTTAGAGGCAGATTATTTTTTTTCAATCAAGATTTTTCAGCTCGATGGTCCTGTTCCTTCCCATTTGTAAGTAACGCTTCCTCCTCCTGTTGGGAAGACAGACAAGCTTTCGAGCTTGCTGAGACAGAACTCTTGCCAACAGAAGTTGGTCCAATAAAAGATATTACTCCCCTACCTTGTCTCTAATATCCTGGCACTAGCATGGCTACAACCCTGCATACATTCAAGCATATTGATATTACTGCTGACTGACTTTCACATGCTAACTTGGCAGCCGACTTGAATCCTTTGGCTAGGACTGGTAGACCAATCACTATCATGCCAGCAGCATGCTGTGCAGTATTATGGATGTGCTCTCATCCTTTATTTCCTTTCTAATGCTCTGCTAGTTAGCCATTCAGTCATAGAATACAGGCTGTTTAAGCAAAGAGCTGGGTGGCTTGTTGAACTTAATAAAGATTAGATTGACCACTCATTGAAAAGGTCTGTGTGAAGTAATTAGTAGAGTATTTATTAAGTGACTAACCCTACATCACCTTGGTTGCTGCAGAAGGAAAGGTAGATCCAAGCCACAAAGCATTGTAGGTGTGTTAATTTTGGTCCACATCTTGTACAAATGACTGCACTACACACTTTTACTTTTGAGAAGTTCGAGGCTTACTATGTGGTGAAAGGGGGCAAAATGGGTAGCTGAGGACAAACGAAAGACCCCAAACCAGCTGCATTTGTGGCACAGACCTGCCAGCATCCTCAGAGGAATAGGCTGCTATTTACTTGTGCATGAATCTTTCCCACAGTAATATCACATTTTTGTATTTATAAAATGTCTAAGCAGTGGTTTTCACTTCTTTTCTCCCCGCATTGCTTTTTTTATCCTGAGCCATATAGCAATAATGTAATGTCTAAAACATTAGCATAATTGAACAAAATCCCACATCCTTTCATTTGTACTTATTATACTTTAAAGGACATGTTTATCAGCAATGCTCCTTTCTTACTGCCCAGAATGGACACATTTGTATTAAGCAGGAGATTTTATCAGCAGGATAATCTCAAAGAATGAAAAAAATATTGGTAATCAGGAACAAATGCTCACAAACATTTTAAGTGTTAGAAGTAATTTTCATTAATTCAGATGCTCTTTTAATTGTGTTTCTATAGCACCTTCTAAAAGATCTGACACAGTTTACACACCCAATACAGCCTCACCTCCTGACGGAGATAGGGAAGCAGTAATATTCTCATTTTTCAGATGAAGGCAGGAAGACCTAAAGTTTAAGACCACGATTGTGAAAGGTGGCCACTGAGGTTTGAGTATCTCTGTTCAGATGTCCCACATGATCTATTTAGGATCCGATTTTCAGAGTCACCACAACTTCATGTGAAAATCAGGAGGAGTCTGAGTTCAGAATCTCTGGCATCCCAAATCAGTAGCCACTTCTGAGACTTTGTTCCCAAATGACTTGTTAATGACAGAGCTGGGAAAAGAACCATGGTTTAACACACTGGCGAGGTCAGGTCTCCTCGCTGGCAGAGAGCTGACAAGTGCAGGGGTTTTGCCCCACAGGGAGAAGCCTGCCACCCAAGGGGACGGGTGGGGGGGAATGCAGGCCCACCCGCTTGACTGTGTCCCAGCCCAAGGCCCTGACAGCAGCAGTACGGCAGCCACTGGGTTGATGGGGATCCGGACCGAACACGCCAACCAGGTCTGTGGGGATCCAAGCTGCAACACGCTGCCCAACCGACCTCCATCTCCTCAGCTGCCCCAGGGTCAGCTGTCCCTGGGCCACTTCCCAGTTCCTCCTGGGGGCCTACCTGGTTCAGGCACTGCTCCTCAGGGTCAGTTGGGGATGGAGGTGCTGGCAGCATGACCATAGTTTCTGGCTCTGGACCAGTCCACCTGGGCCCCTGCCAGTCATCGGGGCCTGATGAGGGTCCCAGAGGTCTCGGCAAATCTTCGGGCCGTAGTAGCAGTCTCAGCAGCCCTGGCCAGTCATCGGGGACCGGCAGGGGCCCTGGCAGACCAACCCAGTCCTCCCATTGGGCACAGCATGGCTAGGCCCTTCACTGTGGGAACTGGGGTTAAGCATCTGGCCTGTTCAGCCACCAGGTGCCAACTGACCTCTAAGCTCTTATACTCCTGGTCCCACCTTCCCGCTTCCTGTGGGTGGGGCTGGGTGAGGCTGGATCCACCCACCAAGGGGTCTTAGAGGGCCCTTCCTCTTCCGGGTGAGAGGGAGGCTATGTTGGGGTCCTAGACTCATTACATGGAATAATTTCCTAGTGTAGATGTGCCATAAGTGAGCACATTTTATAATTGTTTGTAATCTCTGGCACACAAACTGAATAAGCACCATATTAACTGATTAGATTTACAAGTTTTTGTTTTATTTTTCTGAAGACTGGTGATACAGTCTAGGGCTGTGTCTAGGGCTGTCTACACTGGCCGCTAGTATTTGCGCAAGAACACTGACTTTGTAATGTACAAAATAAGTGGTTCTTGCGCAAATACTTTGATGCTCCTGCTCAGGGATAAGCCCTCTTGCGCAAGTATTCTTGCGCAAGAGGGCCAGTGTAGACAGCCACCTTAATTTCTTGCGCAAGAAAGCCTGATGGCTAAAATGGCCATCGGAGCTTTCTTGCGCAAGAGAGAGTCTATACTGGTCACGGATGCTTTTGCGCAAAGGCACATGCCAGTATAGATGCTCTCTTGTGCAAATACTTTTAACGGAAAAACTTTTCAGTTAAAAGTATTTGCGCAAAATCTTGCCAATCTAGATGCAGCCTAGTAGTTCCTAGGGATATAAAAGAGTAGTCAACTACCCGATAAGCCTAGGCTTATCAGGTAGTCAAGTTGACTTCTCGCAGTTCCTCTCCCCCCTCCTCCCCTGCTATATCAGAAGCAGCAAGGGGGAGGGGGGAAAGCAGGAGTTGGTGCCACTTGCCCTTCCCTGCCCCCACGCTGCTACTGGTATCAGAGGCAGTGGTGTGGGAGAGCCAGGGGAGGCTGCTTTGGCAGCAGCCACTGTCTGCAGGGGGTCCCAGCGGGGAGCTGGGACCCTCCCATGGACAGGAGCTGCTGGACTCAGATCTTACTGCATTTAAACTGCAGAACCATAGCGGGGGTAGTTCCTTCTGAGCGCCTTCCCTTATCAAGTAATTGTGTAGTCAACACAAATTGTATGGACCACACGATTATCTGCCTCTTAACATCCTTAGAAGTTACAGCTGAGGGTGGAAAGAGCTAAGAATCAGGTTTCTTTCCTAGTCTGACATTTGGTGACTGTGGGAAAACTGGAAGCTCTCTTACCCTAATTTAGCAAACACACTTGAGTCCAGGCCTGATCAGCAAAGCCCTTGAACACATACTTAACTTGAATCATGTGCTTAAGTACTTTCCTGAATAGGCATCAGTGATTGAACAGAGGGCTCTGTGCACAAGTTTATTTCAATTATATAGGTATAATACTTTTATTGTTAGAACGATTCCATGGTTGCATAGACTTTAGTATCGCACTGTTGGAAGGAATATCATTCAAGATACTCTAATGCAAAATGTACCATTCACTAGCACTTGAGCTCAAAGCAAAACCTCTCCTTTATAGTAGTATTAGGTCTTTGTATTATCTGTAGCTCAGCCACTGTTAATCATATCCCATCCATTGAGCAGGTCTGACTAACCATCTTGTAGAGGACAGCAGTGCACAGTTACATTTCTCTACCTTATACAGGGCTGCCAACGGAGGGCAAAGGGGACAGTTCAAAGGGTCCAGGGCTCCTGGCCACTGCTACTGTGGCGGCGGTGGCTGGAGTCTTGGGCCAGTTAAATCGCCACCAGAGCATCATTCTGCATGACTCAAAGGGCCAGAAGGGGCAGTGCAGATGACTGGGTTGCCTGGAGAACCACATAAACCGTCGGCCCCTCTGAGCTCATAGAGGGGCATACTGAGATTTAATTAAATGTTTGTAAATTGGTCCCAAACCTTGCAATGATAGTACTACATATCAGCAATTTCATTTCTACTAATAATGAAAAATCTGGGTAACTAGAGGTTTGCATTGTTGCCAGTCTGGCCTTGAATTCACTTGCAAAATTAGAATTTAATGTGTTTAATTTTTTTTAAATGTCAACTTTTATTTTAATACTTAACTGCCGTGTTATTTTTTGTTGTTGTTATGAGTATACTATTCCTAAATAAAAATGGGCAAATAATGCTGTTTCTTTAGGCAGACAGATACATTACTAAAAACAAGCCCACTAGGTCAATAAGGATGGGAAATACAATATAATTGTCATGGAGCAATAAAGCCAATAAATCTCCCCTGTACAAATTATGGTTTTATGAAGTCAAATTTAAATATTTATTTCATTATTTTCTGAAATCCAGATTCTTGCTTTGGTAACAAGGATATTAAAAATTAATTCCCATTTCTCATAAAAGATCTCGTGGCATTAGGGAAGCACTGTAGGCCTGGAACTCCTTGGCTGTAGTTTTGATTCAAACATAGACTAGGTCTGTGGGTCTCAAACAAAATGTTTTACCTCACTCACCTGTCTGCAAAAAAGAAATAATGCTCATCTGCTTTAAAGGAATTTTAGAAGGATGCATATAATGTTTGTACAGCACTGTGAAGACTTGAAACACACTATAAATGTAAGTAATATAATCTATTCAAGAGGTGGAAAAGAATTTCTCTCTTTTTTTTAATTACCAAATTTCAGTTTTTAGTGGGACTGATTTTTACTTTCAGTAAATTTGATTAGTTCCGTGTCAGTCTGGCTGGCCAGATATCCCCAGCTGAGTGTGGGGAGACTTGATTGTGATGACAGATGCCAGTGAAAAGGGGTCAGAGAAAGGTTTACTTCAACTGAGCTATGAACTCTGTCTCGAAGGAGACCTGGGAGAGGGGGATCAAGAAGAGTTCATTGTCTGGGAAGAGCTTCGGGCAATCCGGTTGGAACAGACCTACAGGAAACAGGTTAAGCGTCATGCACGTAGGATGTGAGATGGGATTGTAAGGAGAAGGGAGATCCTGCCAAAGAGGCAGCAGAGAAGAAACTGTGCAGAGCCCAGGAGAATGGGCCAAGAAACACAGGATTTCGGTGTAGCCTAAGGGAGTCTGAAGAATTATTAATCTAGATATTTATGTGGACATTTCTTTTACCCAAAAAAGGGGTCAGACTAGCTGTGTCTCGAGGCTCAGAGACATGCAAAGACAGACTTCAGGAGGCTCCAGAGATAAAAACATCTGCAACATCTCACTGACCCATCAGGGTGCACTGATGCTGGGTGTGCCCCATTGTACCTCATTATTCTTAGAGGTATGATTTAATTCACCTTCAGCAGGTCTGTCACCATTAAGATGGGTGGCTTTTTTTTCTTTCCAGTCAGCTCTTCCTAAAAATAATGGGATGTATTTTCCCTCTGGAGCTACAGACAGATAATCATCTGCAACCACCGCAAGTCTCCAACAATATAGGTTTGGGGCTCAAAACTAGGATTTTTAATGATGCCTGCTTGTAGGGAGAAAGCAATTCCTCCTACCCCCTTGGGAATTAAAAGCATGGAACAGAAATCACTAAAGTGATGGGGAGAGGATATTTAAAAATCTCTAGCTTTCACGGTATGCCTGAATAGACACATTTTCAGTTCAAGTGAATTAATAAAATGCCTCTTTTTTTTTTTCTTCCTGAATGTCTTGAGCATTGCTTAAAACAGAGGCGTTTGCATCATTAAGTTTGATGGCAATTGCACTTAAGAGGATTAAAATCATCCTGTTTGATTTTTCATCAAATAGTCTCCAATTTTAACCACACTAACCCTTCACAAGATACCTGATTTCCATATCTATCTTTCTACTCACAGACTTGTTGTGTTTAACTTTTATGGCAACATATACATATCTCACTGAAGTAATAATTTATCAGCATTTTTCTCAAGATACAGTACATTTGAATTTAGTGACATTTTCTGCAGCTGGAAAGTATAAAAAAACTCCAATGATATTATAGATTCATGGAGTCCAAGGCCAGAAGGAACCATTGTCATCTAGCCTGATGTCCTTTATGACACAGGTCACAGAACTTTCTCAAAAGAATTCCAAGAGCATATGTTTTAGAAAAACATAAGGTGTTGATTTTAAAAACGGTAAGTGTTGGAGAATCCACCATGGCCCTTGTTACCCTCACAGTGAAGAGAGAGACAAAAACCTGACACCTCATTTCCAGTCTGAATTCATCCAGCTTCAACTTCCCACCATTGGAACATATTAAACCTCTCTATGCTAGACTGAAGAGCTCGTTATCCAATATTTGTTCCCCGTTTAAGTACTAACAGACTAACCAACTTTACCTTCTCTTTGTTAAGCAACCTCCTGTGAGTGCGTCACGATGAGGCAGCTTTTGTTTTTAACCCTTTGATTGTTTTTGTGGTTGTTCTCTAAACTCTTTTCAATGTACCAATCTCATTCTTGAATTGTGAGCACTAGAACTGGACACATTAATCCAGCAGTGGTCACAACCTGTGCCAACTACAGAGGTTAAAAATCTTCCTACTGTAACCCCTCCTGTTGGCTAGCCCAGTGTGAGGTTATTCAGCATAGGGGAAGCCTTCTGGGAGGCTAGGCCTGAGGTTGCTTGGTGTGCTCTGCATTGTGTATTTTGTGTGTGTGTGCACCTCAGACCAGACCCACTCAGATAAACCACCAGGAACAGGCTTTATTCTGTAAAAAACATAAAACAGGATCACAGTTCAGCAGCCCCTCCTCTCAGCATGCAGCCTGTGTGCTGCTTCTAGCACAGTCCCTGCTGAGACCCTGCTGGGGGCAGAGGGCACATCCTGGCAGGAACCAGGAAGTTTTCCCAACATGCCGCAGTTTGTAATCCACAACTTGTAGTTCCCAGGGCTGCTGCTGAAACACACTGGACCTTGGGTTTCACTACTCCTACTTGAGTACAGCCGGTCCCCGAGTTGCGAACGGTCGAGTTATGACCGTTCGCATTTACGACCAAAGCTCCCATGGAGCAGTCCCCGAGTTACGAACGCGACCTGCGCTTACGAACAGCACGGTCACTATGTAACTCAATGGGGTCCGAGTTACGAACAGATCAAGTTACAGCCAAGTGTTTGGTCCGTAACTCGTTCGTAATTCGGGGAGAGGCTGTATATGCATCCAAGGATCACTTTTTAGCCCTTTTAGCCACACATCAAACTCAGAGTGATAGGCACTGACTCCATAGATGCTCCAGGAGCACCCACAGAAAAAATTAGTGGGTGCTCACTGCTATAATTGGATTACAAACAGACTTGCCTATAGTGTAATTTACCTGTTTTAACTTATCAATAACTCATTTCTTTTTCATAGCTAGTAAATCTTTAGTTAGAGAAAAATTGGCTACTGCATTGTCTTTGAGATGAAGAGTATACATTGACCTGGACAAGTGACTGGTTCATTGGGGTCAAGAGTAATGTTACATATGGTCTATTTTTTAATTTTAATAACCTTTCAAAATAAAATGAAATTTTGTTGGATGACAAAGAGCGACGGTCTGTGACTGCATGGCAAGACTAGTATAGACTGTTTTCTGACAGTCCAACCTGGCACTCTCAGCTATAAGCCATACCAAATACAATGAATCTGAGATTTATAGATGACGATCAAGTCACCTCTTAGGCTACGTCTAAACTGCCTCCCTCTTGCGCAAAATCCTATGCAAATGAAGCACAGATTAGCATATTGCTGCACTTCATTTGCATAATTAATTAGGGGGCGTTTTTGCGCAAGGAGGCTTTTGCACAAAAAGCAGCTATGTAGACAGCTCCTTTTTGTGCAAAACCTCTCTCTTGCGCAAGAGCCATTCTTCCTCATTTTTTCAGGAAGAACGGTTCTTGCACAAGAGGGGCTTTTTGCGAAAAAGCCTCTTGCGCAAAAATGGCCCCTAATTAATTATGCAAATGAAGCATGGCAATATGCTAATCTGCACTTCATTTGCATAGGCTTTTGCACAAGAGGGAGGCAGTATAGACATAGCCCCAATCTTCTAAACTAGATGGAGATTCTTAAGTCTTTGTGAGGTACTCTTCCAGACCTTGAGTCATTCTCATTGCGCTTTTCTGTGCCCTTTCCAATGTAGGGTACAGCTACACGGTGGGGGATTTTTCCAAAGAAGGTATGCAAATTGCACTCACATTTGCATATCTTCCGATTTTTTTTCCGGAAGAGGATTTTCCGATATTTGGCCCATCTACACAGGGCCAAATGTCGGCAGAAACCCTTTTTCAGAAGCCCCCGTGCACCTCATTTTATGAGGAATAAGGGGGCTTCAGAAAGAGGGTTTTTTTTCTGACATTTGGTCCCATGTAGATGGGCTGACCTGGGGTTTCAGCTTTAGCCTGAGGCAATGGGGCCCAGGTTTGGGCTTTAGCCCTGGGCCCCAGCAATTCTAATGCTAGCCCTGGTGGCCACATTAAAATGTGGTTGTGACCCACTCTAGGGTCCTGACCCACCGTTTGAGAACACCTGTTCTAGAGACTGTAAAATTACAATGTAAAGATTTTGACATGGCACGAAACAGAAAACATTCTGAACAGCAATGTTTATAATTGAAGTTTTAAGAAATCAAAAATATATTTTCTATTTAAAAAGGAAAAAAAATTGTTCCTCATCTGAAATAGGTTTTTATAGCTGTATCATTGATTCTGGTTTGTTGAAGTTGAAAGTCACTGTTTCTAAAAGCAGCATGAATGGTAGCTATAAAATATGCCTCATGCAATTTAAGCAAGATGTTCCTAGCAATTTTATCCAGTGCTACATTCTTCTGGGGGCTTTGCTTGTTGACATTTTATATTTACATATATGTAAATTAAAGCACAAAGGAATGGATGGCGCAACTTCATGTTAATAAGGATTTACCTTCAGTGTAACTCTTCCTGTGAATTAGAGCTCAGTAACATGAATAAGGATTGCACAATCTAGCCCAAAAATATTGCTTCTGGAGCTGAGCTATTACGGGCTGTCTATTGTACTTCCAAGAGACAAGTAAAGAGCTCTTGGTTGAGAACACATGTCAGAAAAACGACATGTTTTTATCACTTCCAGCACTGGTTATAAGACTCTGAATACATTATCTAACATTCAGGTTTTGAATCACAGTGGGAATCAGCAAATGCAAGTTGCAATGTAATTTTAACGGGGATTTCAACCATTCTGCATTTAAAAAACCCTGGTGATTCTTCCCCTTTAAAATTAATTTAAAAAATTCAAGAGTGCAATACAGATAAATAGATAGGGATTGTAGTATTTGCTATAGCAAGAGAAATGTAGTATTGCTCATTCTTTAGCCCTCTGAGGCCAGATGCTGCATGCCAATCAAATAAATGTTGGTTGGGCAGAGTGGACAGGATTGGACCCTCAATGGCAGTTGGTGTATTAGAGTTAATGGTCTTAATTGGAATAAGTGCTCTGCTCCTGCATCCAGAGCAACCAGTTTCAAAAGGTTCTAGTTACTAAGCTGAGTTCTCTGAAGGGTCTGCTCAAGTAGAGCCTTGCGCAGATACAAAATTTGTATCCCCATCTGTATCTGCCAAAATGAGCTGCGGATACCCACATTGGCATCTGCAGATGTGGATATCTGCAGAATTGCAGGGCTCTACTAACTTGTACTAGATATAGGGCTATTTTTAATAGCTTCCAATTATGATTGATATTTCTTCTAGGGATGTTAGATATAGTTTAATTCAGTAATTGTGTAACCACGCAAAATCTTAGCAGTTGATTATTCGTTGATTTCTGGGGGTGGAGTTGGCAGCCAGTGCATTCCTGGCCCCACTGCCATCCCATGCTGCTGCCTCTATCAGAGGCAGCAGTGCAAGGTGGAAGCAGCCTCTGTTCATGGGGGACCTGAGCTCCTTGCGGACAGGGGCTGCTCCGGTGTCCCGCCTGCCTCTGTCCCCCTGTGTTGCTGCCTCTGATAAAGAGGCAGCAGTGCAGGGGGATTGGAGGTAGTTCTGTGAAGCCAGTGCTTGTGAGGAGCTGGCTTTTAAGTCATTTCTCCCCGGGCATCAGTTCCTGTCTGCCCCCCTGCCCCTCCCGACTGCCTCTGTGGGCAGCAGCAAGGTGGGGCAGGTGGTTCTGCAGAGCCAGCACATGCGGAGCAACAGCTTAAAAGCCAGCTTCCTATGTGTGCCAGTTCCTGCCTACCCCCCTCACCCTTCGGGCTGCTGCCTCTCTATCAGAGGTAGCGGTGTGGAGGGCGGAAGGGGTGCATGTGGTTCCGCTGGATCTGTTGCTCATGAGGAGCTGGCTTAAAAGCCAGCTCCCCACAGGCACTGGCTCCTGTCATCCCCTCCCCCTTTGCTGCCTCTGATATAGAGGCAGCGAGAGCAGGAAGGGAGTGTGTGTAGTCAATAAGATTAACCCATAAGCCACAATTATACACTAATATCCCTAATTTCTTTTTCCAAGCAGAATTAGTTATCCCAGGAAACACCTCCAGAATTCATATGGTGGGGACTGAACAATTAAAAACACAGAAAACCCAAGTACCATCCTCTCTAAATAGAAATGCTATTTAGAGTCTTAAATAAGATGGTTCTTGCTTTCAGGCAAAGATTTGAACTGAACACAGTATTTGGTGTCATGAAAGGAATTTGCCTTCCTTGGCACACAGGAAATTGGGAATAAGGTCCCTCGAAATCTTTATAAATCTTACCCTAAAACCACTCTACAATCCAGATTTGTCTTTAGTCAATCAGAATGGTTTTATTGCAAACCAGAGGCCTGAAGATATTTCTATACCAGTATGGATTTCCACCAAGCTGCTCTGGACCTACTCCAATCCTTATTGATTCTTATCATTGTCTCATGAATCTAGCTTTATGTACCTACTTCCCCTCACAGCATCTGCACTTTCAGCATGGCATATGAAAAGAAGCATAGTTTAGTGATTCAAATATAGGACTGGAGTTGAAAGAACTTGTTTCTATTCTTTATTCTGACATGAACATGCAGACCTTAGGGAAATCATCTAGCCTTCCTGGGCTTCAGCCCCATACATAAAATGGAGATGACAATATTCCCCAATCCATATGGCTGATATGAGGCTACATTCATTAGTGTTTACCAACTCTTACGACATTTGAATTGAAAGAAGCTAAAAGATGTGCAAAAATAATTAGCAGTTGTGCCTAGAATTGCTATCATATTTAGCTTGTTTTTGCTTGTATGAAAGATAAAGAATTCCCTCCACATGATTTCTCCCCAAAAAAGGAGGGGGAAAAAGTTTCCTTGCTTGTCAAGGTCTGTGATGATATTAGTCATACTGCATTGTCACCAAAGAAGTTTTGGCAGTTTTTTCTCAGGTCTAAGAAGGATTCTGCACCGTTTCACAAGAAGATCTTGGCAGTCACTGGGAACCTGGTGATGATGATTATTATTTATCATTTCTACCTTGTCATAGGAGTTTTGGCTGTAAAATGCCACAGTGAAAAGAGTTTCCATCTCAAGATGCATAAATACCTAAGCCCTGGTCTACACTAGGGAGTAGGGGAACCCAGTAACACTTTCTCCAGCACCTCCCCCAATATCCACACACACACCCATCCTCCAGAGGGCAGGAATAGAAGTTCTTTCTCTGTGAGAGGCCACCAGTGCTGGACCCAGTGCATGCAGAACACAGAAGGAAGCCAAGCCACCCTCTTTCCCTGCCCCACTCCCCTGCGGGATCCTGGCCTGGCTGGCACCTTCCCATGTCTGCTTGTCCCCAGGCCAAGGGTATTGCAATGGTCCCCTGCGATGTCTGTGACCCTGCTGGAAAGTGCCTGCAGTGTAGGCAACATTTGGCCTTGCTCAAAGCACATCTCCATCATCTGAACCAAGACCTTCAGTGTCAGTTCAGAGATTAGGGTTAGGCTTCACTGTCTCCTGGTATGATTGCACTTTTAACTTCACAGCTGGGCCAGCTGCACACTTGGTGCATCCCCCACCTCGTATGTCATCTGCATGACTCAGTGGGATCCACCGGAGGAAATGTACTTGTGAGGACCTGATGCAGGAGCAGGGAGCCTGCCTACAGTGCTTGCTGAGGTCCAGATGGGTGAGGAGACTCCTGAACCTGCCCTTTAAAATGGCTGAATGCACATTACAGCACCTGCTCAGCCTGGCATTCAAGTGCTCCTTGCTGAGATCTACGCTGCCCTTGTAAGGCTTGAAGGGGTAGGCATGCCCAGGATGAGGATGGGCATGTCCATCTCCCTGACTCTGATGGCGTGGTCAGGTACGTGCCAGTGTGCATCTTTGGGAACAGGCAGGAGTTCCGGCAGGTGTGGGCATCGCGTACCTTTCCTGACACTGATGCCGGTGAAGCGGCCCTTGTGATCCACAAGGCCCTGCAGCACCATGGAGAAGTACCCCTTTGTGTTGATGTAGTCCGAGGCAGAGTGATTGGGGCCAGGATGGGGATGTGCATGCCATCTATGACTCCCCCAGAGTTGGGGAAGCCCATGGCGGAAAAGCCATCAATAATGGTGTCCATATTGCCTAGCATGACGACCCTCCGTAGCACCACCTGGTCAATGGCCTTCCCTACTTGCAGGAGCATGGCTCTGACTGTGGAATTCCCCATGCCGAACAGGTTCCCGATAGAGTGGTAGCTGTCCGGCATGGTGAGTTTCCAGAGTGCAATGGCCACGCACTTCTGCACGGGGATGGCAAGTCACATGCAAGTGTCCTGTCACCTGAAGGCGGGGCAAGCCACCTGCAGAGCTTGAGGAAGGTGGTCTTCTGCATGTGGAAGTTCTGTGTCCACTGCTGGTCGTCCCATCCCTGCAGGACGATGCAGTCCCACCAGTCTGAGCTCATCTTCTGCCACCAGAAGCGGTGTTCTGCCGTGTCCAGGTGATTGAGGAGCACATACAACTGCAGGAGCACCAGGACCTGGAGCACGCTGGGGTTTGTCCTACAGGTCCTGGTCCTTGTCTTGCTGGAGCAACATGTTGACAGTCTGGACATACTGCGCTATGAGTCATAGGACAAGGTCTGTGAGCCTAGCACTGCTTTGCAGCAACTCTGGCTCCAGGCTGAGAGTGCTGTGGTGTCTGCAAGGGCAACCAGAGCACACTGTGTCTCTTTTGTGTCCTGTGAGAGGGTAGTCAGTGGAGGAGTGGAGTGTGAGACGCGGCTGTAGAGAGGAGCCCCTGAAAGCACACATCACAAGTTGCCTGACCAAGCAGCCACAGGAGGTCTCCGCCCTCCCAGAGTGCTTCCGGGGGCTCTAAATCCGAAGCAGGTTCCCATCAATGTGGACGCACTGGTTCAAAATAATTTAACTAATTTTGATGCTTCCCCATAGTGGGGACATGCTATTTCGATTTTGTTAAATCGTGAGTTATGTTGATTTTAGTTCTTTCAAAATAATTTCCTAGTGTAGACCTGCCCTAAGACTGTTTACCTGACTGTTTTAGCAGTCATTGTCTTGCACCACTTTTAAGTTGCTTTTGCTCCTTTTCAGAAATGTGGACAAACTCTTTTAAAAGGTGGTTTTCCTTTTTTCAAGTAAAGCCTTGTTTCTTTAGCTCAGAGCTGATAACGTTTTTCCAGTTTTACTTTCTGTAGATCCTCTCCTGTTTTAGACATTGACAAAGCATGTGATGGACTCTGTTGATGTTGAACAGGTTGCTCTAGATAGCTACATGACTGACTATATGCTTTCTTTTCCATACATTTCCAGTGCCTCAGGATGGCAAAAGATAACAGATTTTTTTCCAGAATGCCAAACCAAAGTTGTCTTTGAGAAAGCCATTAAGTTATTATAAAATGTATTTAAGTCAATGAAAAGATTCCCTGACTTCCCCTTGGCTTCAGTCCAGAAAAAGTTTCACACCCTTTTCAGCCTATCTAGAATGTGAAAGCCTCTGGTAGGTCAACATATCCACATTAAAGCCAAGAAGCTGTCATTTGACCTATAAATGCAAAAGGAGGTTTAGCTATTTATTTATATTTCACTCTCTCATTGCTCTCATTATACAGTAATAATTCTCATCCCTATCTGGGCAAAAGTTCTGAAATGTTTTATTGTACTTGAGCAAATAAAATTTTGAGAACTGTTTTATGATAATTAATGTATTATTATAATATTCAAGGCATCTTTCAAAGTAAGAGAGCTTGTTTTCTAGTAGAGGCATAAGAAACTGTCAAGAAAGCTGTCCATAGCAGCCATGTTCAATAATTATGTATGCATGACATCATGCAAGAGGGGGTATAAGTAAATGTTTCTTTGCATCCACACCAAACTTTGTTCTTCATATGAGAATCTACATATACCATATATAATATTGTAATGAGATAGCCATTACAATAGGTAATATTCCCCTTTAGATATTTTCACCTTCTTGTCACTGTAGGAAGGAGCCACATCGACCCTGACTGAATTAGCCTCATTAACACTGGTGTAACACTCCCATCTCTGTATGTATGTATGTATTCTGATACCTTCACTTCATGCATCTGATGAAGTGAGCTGCAACTCACAGTAGCTTATGCCCCCTAATAAACTTGTTAGTCTTTAAGGTGCCACAGGACTCTTTGTTTTTGTCAGGTAAATAGACCATTTGTACAGTTATTTGACACATCTAATGGATAATTGCTCTATGTGAGTGTTTGTTTTCTTTCTTGCATTCCAAGGAGATGTTTCTCTTTAGTTAGCCACCTGTAGAGGGCTTCCACACTGCTTAACTTCATTTGGCTTTGCCTGGGGGTGGTAATGATTTTTATTCACATACATACTTAGTTCTCGGCAATGGCTGTGATGTCTGGGCGCTGTAGTGCAGAGGTTCTAATATTGGGGAATGGAATGTATTTGGGGAGAAGGAGGGGGAAGCTTGGAGTGTGGTATGAAGTCACAGCACACACTTTACCTACAGCACTGAATAACTAGCAAAGCTCATTACTCCAGCCATCTCAGGTCCTCAGGCATTTGGATGGATTTCTGCTAAGCTTGCATAGCATTGAACAGAGTGGTTGCCATCTGTACATTAATCTGTTTGCTACGATACAGTATGCACAATTTTAAGCATGGATCACACTTGCAATTTTGCTTTTGCTCTTATTACAGTGGATTGTTGGCTCATCCATGCAACAACAAAAAAATTACTCAAGTGGAAAAACAAAAGCTGAAATTCGTGAAGTACCCCTGCTGCCTATATTGGCATACATATATCTGTGGCAGGGAGGGTCACGTAAACTACTACAGACACAAAGAAAGAGGGGTGCTCAAGTATATTTGAGAACCATTGCTGTAGAACTTTAAAAAAAGATGGACAATAATTTTGATGGGGGGGAGGGGGGGAATTCCAAGCTTTTGGTAAGTGGTCAAGGGCTGCACTTTTCTATGGAAGGAGTACGGGGTCTGGGACAGAGGTTGGGTGCAGAAGGGAGCTCAGGATAGAGGACTGGGGTGCAGGAGAGGGTGAGAAGTCTGTGAAGGAGTTTTGTTGAAGGAATTAGTTGTGATCTGGGGCAGGGGCTTAGGGGGCAAGGTCCGGGAGGGGGTATGGGTGCAGGAGAGGATTCTGGCCTGAGGGTAGGGTGTAGAAGGGGGAACAGGGTCTGGGAGGGAGCTGTGATCTGAGGCAGGAGAGGGGGGTGGGAAAGGTTTGGGTGATGGCCTGGGGCAGGAAGTTGGGGGGGAGGCATGGAGAGGGAGGTACCAGAGGCAGGCTCTGGCTGGGAAATGCTTACTTAGGCAGCTCCCTGCCTACAGCCCTATAGGATCCTGGCTGTTCTCTGCTCCAGGCGGGGGGGAGGCTTTGCTTGCTGCCTCCTCTGCCCCCTCCCTGCCCCCTCCCCCCAACAAAATCTCTCAGATCCTATTAGCTGATGGGACCTGAGAGATTTTGCTGGGGGTGGAGCAGCTTACAAAGCCTCCCCCAGAGCAGAGAGCCACAGCTGCTAACAGCGGTGTGAGCCCCTCTGCGCCTGAGGGTCCCACCAGAGCAGCCGGCCGTGAGCAGGCGCTGGGGTGTGGCTCAGAAGCAGCAGAAGCCGCTTTTCCTTAATCAAACAGCCGCATGCCACTCAAGAGCCACGAGTTGGCCACCCCACTCTAGGGGATATGTTAGAATAAGTCTGGGGCCAGGACAGATTGAGGGCACAAGAGGATGTGCCTATATTATCAGTGCTCCAGGAATTCTGGGCTATTGAAATAGCCCATAGTCAGTCATAGAATTGGAAGGAACCACTAGAAGCCTTCAAGTCCAGTCCCTTCGTCAAGGCTGTTTCCCCACTCTGGCACGATGAATGCAGAAGTGGGGGCCCACAAAAGCAACCCCAAAACCTGATCTCTACAGACTTTGGTATTAAAACTCCCCCCAAAATCCTAATACCCGGATTTTGGGGAATCTGCTGCCACCATCAAGTGCTTTTGAACCCACAAACAGGGGTGGACACTTGAAACCAACCCTAAGGCACCCCAAGCTCTTTTCTTTAAAGAGCTTGAAAAAAAGAAGAGAAAATACAAATTGCAGGCTGTGATTGCTGTCCCCTCATCAGAGGCATGCAGATCCCACATAGGGACACAGAAATGAACCAATACCAGGTTAATTAAAAAAACAACTTTTATTATTAAAACAATACTACCATTACAAGCATAATGACTAGATGGAAAAAGTCACCAATTAACATACTCATGGGGGATCCCCATGGGCTCAGGACTTAGTTACAAAAGAGAGGAAAACCCATTTCTAACAGCACAGACATCAGATCCAAATTCTCAAAACAGAAAACACTAAAACCTGACGGATTTCTCTAGACTTTATCCTACTTGCACATTATGAAGTCTTTTTCTTGGACAGAGACATGTCTTCTGTCTCCCTCAGTATCTAGAGAGCAAACTAGCTCAGAGACAAAGGAGGGGAAAACCCCAAAATTCCTTTGTCTCAGTTTGAAATCCCTACCTGCATTTCTATTGGCTGAGCAGATACCTGGCTAGGTACAGGGACATAGTTAACCCCTTAGGATGTGTCTAGACTACAGGGTTTTTTAGAAAAAAGAGGCCTTTTTTCGAAAAAACTTCCCCTGCATCTAGACTACTGCCATGTTCTTTCGAAAGTAAATCGAAAGAACGTGTTTTTCGATCATGGAAAACCTCGTTTACGAGGAATAACGCCTTTTTTGAAAGTGCTTTTGAAAAAGGCGCTATATGTAAACTGTGCTTTTTCTAAAGAGAGCATCCAGACTGCCTGGGTGCTTGCTTTTTTGAAAGTACTGGTTGTAGTCTAGACCAGTGGTTCTCAACTGTGGGCCATAGGGCTCCCCAGGGGCCATGCCCTACATCTAGGGGGCCACATGGAAAAAACGGAACATTAGGTAAATTATGTACCTTTTTTTCCAACTAACAGCAGCTATGAGGGGGCCACAGAGGTAAACGAGGCTCAGAAGGGGGTCATGAGCAAAAAAAGGTTGAGAAACACTGGTCTAGACGCTCTTTTTCGAAAGAGGCGTTTTCGAAAGTATCTTTTGAAAAAGCCTCCTTTGAAAGAGGCTTGCAGTCTCGATGTAGCCTTAGTCCCCAGGCTGTTAACCATCCTTTATGGCCATGAGACCCCTGTACTTATGACAGGACCAAGCACCATCTAGACCAGGGGTAGAGAACCTAAGGCCTGGGGCCCTGATGTGGTCCCCAGCTAGCCTGGATTTGGCTCCTGGGGCTTAAGGCTCCTCCCTAGCATTGGGGAGCCTGTGCTAGTGCTCCAGACCCTCCACCATACTCCTATGGGGTTGGAGCACACAAAATCTACTAGCCTTCCCTCCCCCCCGGCCCCAGCTCTGGTGTGTGAGGGGAATGTGAGACGTGTCTTTCTCCTTCTCAGTAGGGGGCCATGTCAGTGAGAGTTTGGTTGTATTTGGGGGGGGGGTTCTCACTTATGTGCGGCCCCTGATTTTTCTGTGGGTCAGCAGCCCCCAGCCCAAAAAGGTTCCCCATCCCTGATCTAGACCATCCCTGAAAGGTGTGTGTCCAACCTGCTCTTAAAAATCTCCCACGATGGAGATTCCAAAACATCCCTAGGCAATTATTCCAGTGCCATCTACCGTTAAACACTACCCACAGTGGTAAAGAAATGCAGGCAAATCACCCCGATTTACCAGAGAGAAGAGCCCCTGGATACAGCTCTCCAAAAGAAGAAAATGCCTGGTCAGAGATGAGCCTTGCCTTTAGTTCCAAATGCTGCCAAATCCTCACTCTCATTAATGGGTGCATTTTACACCATCTTAGATGTTACTGCATTTTTTTTTTCCCTGTCTCTTTTATTATAACCCCAATGGCTCAGCAAGAAAATGAGGCAGATGTAATGTACCTATTAAGTCCTCAAATGTGATGGTGATGAGTACTATAGCAAGTGTGTGTGTGTGTGTGTGTGTGTGTGTGTGTGTGAGAGAGAGAATTATTAGGGAACGGGCTTTCAAGTGACCACAGTTCTAACTCGTAACTCTGTGACAGACTACACAGTTTGATCTTCAGCAAAATTGCTGCTGCTTTTCTACCTCAGCTTCTCTCTGTGTAAATCTGAAACACTAATAGGTAGTGTTTTGGGGAGCCACACATTACAAGTGTAATGTGGGTCCAATGTATTATTATGTCACACTAATTTATTTTAATCTTATTGCTAGTAACACACTCAAAAGGATTTCATTTAGAACACAGATTTTTTCCCCCTGTTTTCATTTCAAATACTGGTCTATTTGGCTTCAGACTTATCCTGAGGCATCCCACTTCCTCCTACTGCAGTATCAAAAATGAAGTCATTGTCCTCTGAGAATAAAATAGCTGCAGTGTTACAGAATACAACATCTGCATTGTCTCTCTCTAGGAGTAGAAGAGGAACACATGAGTCTGGAGAAATAAATACCATATTTTTCAAATAAAACTCACTGTTATACCAACAGTGTTGAAAGAAAACTATTCATTAACACATGGACTAGTACCTGAACTATATTGCAACTTATTTTTCCTAGACGAGAGGAAACCGAGGTCCTCCCCCTGTCCATTTGTGGACATTGGGAATTTATAGAACTTTTTACAAGACAGGGATGCTACACCCAATGTCACAGGTATATTTCAAGTGGACAACCACTAAATTCCTCCTCTAGTTCCAAGTGCATAGTCAGAGCTGTCCTTACCCTTATACAGCTACATATCCTGTGTATGCACCCAAAAATTTGGGGCACCACTGGGTCTTAATGTCTACCCAACTACTTCTTTCTATTTCTCTTCTGTGGCTCTGCTTTATCCGGGGAGGATCTAGTTAATTTAAAAGTGGAAGAGCCTGCCAGAACCATTAGCAGGCATTGAAACTATGAAAAAGCCATTCAGGTGGTAATGAAGCCTGCCAATGCCAGGTACATCCTGCCAGTTTCTGTATTTACTGAATTAGTTGACAGGACCTTAGTTTGAAATTTGGTTTAAAAGTATTTCATTAGCGTGTTGCTAAAGATTATAAAAATCACAGCTCTAAAACAAGTGTCATTCCCCTTCCTCGATCTGCAGTGGGCATAGAGACACCAGTTTAATAGTACTGCATAGGGCCTCATGAATCCTAAGGACATCCCTGTAGTAAGTTGAGGGTCAGTAACATGGAGTCAGCAGGCCTCAACAGAGGCCTGTAACATGAAAACAGCAACAGGCTTGCAATCTAGTGAGCAAGACTTTGGTTCAGTAACACAGGAGCCAAGAAAGAGGCCCTACTGATAACTGTAATTGTGTAAGTTAGGTAGAGCATGGAAGGACACAGGGAGGCACTGGGTACAGACTGTAAGCCAAAGGGGAGTAGCGGAACATCTTAATAAGAAATGTCTTGGTACAAAGACTCCCCAAAAACTAATGTACTAGTTAATGTACTCCCCAAAAACTAATGTACTAGGTTCAGGACCGGGTCGAGATTGACAGCATGAAGGATAGTAAGTAAGCCCCCCTTCCGTAAGGTGAAGGGTGGTAACTAGGCAACAGAGGGTGGCAACCTGGTATGTAAAGAAGTGATGTAAGTTGTTTGTACCTGTCTATAAAAGGACACCGCAAAGGGTGCTCTCTGGCTGACCTTGGGGGAGGGGGGGCGCACTAGGTGCCTGAACGGCAGGTGTCATTGCCTAAACTTACAGAAGGCACAGTAGCTTAACTCTGACTGACTGCTGTTAATATCTGTTATATGGCAATAGGCCTGCTCGGTGTTGGTACTTTGTCAACGCAGGCCATAGTGCCCAGTGGTGTAACATTGTACTAATCTCTGTTACCAACTGGTAGAGCTTCGCATTTGACAATAAACCTGCTTGATTGATTTCAAACCTTGCCTGCATCTGTCGTTTCCGGGGCCTCTCAGAGATCTCCTGTGTTGACTCAAGTGCACAGGGTCCAACACTCTAGATAAAGGGAGTACCGATTGTTATGCATGCAGCCGAAAGTTTATCATCACCGACGGAGTAGAGGTCCTGTCAGGAGCACGCCCGGACGACCCGGGCCAGACGACGCTGACACTGACAGTCCGGACCACCGAAGGTACTGAGGTACAGAACACCAAGGTACGACTGGCATGATTTTCTGCAAATGCTTTTAACGGAAAAGTTTTTCCGTTAAAAGTATTTGCGGAAAAGAGCATCTAGATTGGCATGGATGCTTTTGCGCAAAAACCGCTTTTGCGCAAAAGCATCCGTGCCAATCTAGATGCAGTTTTGTGCAAGAAAGCCTCGATCGCCATTTTAGCCATCGGGGCTTTTTTGCGCAAAACGGTTCTAGGTTGTCTATACTGGCCCTCTTGTGCAAAAGCATTTGCGCAAGAGGGCTTTTGCCCGAGCGGGAGCGTCAAAGTATTTGCGCAAGAAGCACTGATTTTGTACATTACAAAGTCAGTGCTCTTGCGCAAATTCAAGCAGCCAGTGTAGACAGCTGGCAAGTTTTTGCGCAAAAGCAGCCGCTTTTGCGCAAAAACTTGCCAGTCTAGACGCAGGCCCTGTGTATAGTTTATGCTTCTGTTATTCCTATCCTCTACTAACCTGTCACCTTCAAGTGCAATGTTAAATCGCTCACCTATTTCTCACCAGTGGTGGCTGCATTTCATTGATAGATGAAGCCACCTGCTCCAAGTACAGCTTGTAAAGCACTTTTGGAACATCTGGAGCAAAGAGCACTGCATGAATGTAAGATGGTGCAATGTGACTTGCCATAAGATGTGCCTGTATATGCACATACACAAAATGTTAATTGTGAGCTGCAAAGGAAAAAGGGGGGCTTGTTCCCATCTCCTTTTCCTCGTGAGGTATAAAGAAAGCCTTAAAGTTTTGGGAGCATGGGGATATGTGTGTGAGGGTGTTTGTGTGCGGTGAAGATTCTGCTTTAATTTTACATTAGTGGCACAGGGTGGGCACTCATCCCCTTGACGCCTCCTGCTGGACGCCTCCTGCTGGGCATTAGCTCTTCAGCCCTGGAGCGCCCCCTTGTTGGCTGGTGTCACAGCTGCTGTTATTCTCCATCACCTAGGCTACGTCTACACTGGCATGATTTTCCGGAAATGCTTAAAACAGAACAGTTTTCCGTTATAAGTATTTCCGGAAAAAGAGCGTCTACATTGGCAGGATGCTTTTCGGAAAAGCCCTTTTTCCGGAAAAGCGTCGTGCCAATGTAGACGCTGCTTTCGAGAAAGCCCGATCGTCATTTTTGCGATCAGGGCTTTTTGGAAAAGACTAGTGTGCTGTCTACACTGGCCCTTTTCCGAACAGTTTTCCGGAAAAAGGACTTTTGCCCGAGTGGGAGCAGAATAGTTTTTCCGGAAAAGCAGCTGATTTCTTACAGTAGATCGTCAGTGCTTTTCCGGAAATTCAAGGGGCCAGTGTAGACAGCTTGCAGCTTATTCTGGAAAAGCAGCTGATTTTCCGGAATAAGTGGCCCAGTGTAGACACAGCCCTAGTGTCAGAACCCATGTCCCTCCTAGACTGTGGCATCCTCCCTACTGGGTACTGCCCTGCCGCAGTGCCCCCACACTCTGGGGTCCTCTGCCTCTGGGAACCCACTCTGCCCACCTTGCCTCAGTGACCCACTGCCAGTCTTCATCTAGCCCCTGCACAGGGACAAACTGCAGTCTGACATGGCCACTCATCATTGGCAAGGCGGAGTGGACCTGCTGCCTTTGCCTACCCTGGCTGCCTCCCTGCAGCCCTAGTACTCTCAGGCCTTGCAGCCTGGGAGCTTGTCTGGCCAGAACTTCCCCAGCTCTTTAGCTGGTAAACCTCATTCCAGGAGGAATAACAGCTAATTTGATTTAGGGCTTTAATTCAGAATCCCATTTCACTGCCGCGTGTAGACGCGGGCAGTTACTTCGGGCTAGTCAATTTCTAAAATGGTGACCGGCCGGGAACATGCTAATGAAGCGCAGGATATTTAAATCCCACGCTTCATTTGCAATTTCCGTCGCCCTCATTAGCCTCCCTAGATCGAACTAGGGGGCTAGTGTAGACATACCCTGAGTCTCTTTTCCCCTCCTGGAGCCTGTATTTATACCTCCCTTGGCTGGGCCCTAATTGGCTATTACCTGCCTCAGCTGCTGGCTCCACCACTCCAGCCCTCTCCTGGGCTGGGTTTTGAACCTTAAAGGGCCAGTGGGGGGCAGATGCCCCATCACAATTAGAAATTGAGTTTACCAACCCTCTTTTACGTGGAAGATAACCTAAGTCATTACATCAAGTCTCTAGAGCACAGCCACAGTTAGGATAGGTCATTCAGTTCTTTGCTTAGAGCTTCAGTTTGTAGCAAAGATCTTCCAGGGATGAGAAGCAGGAATTTCCAGCGCCCTTTATATATCCTTGCCGTGCAGAGGGGATCCCATTGTTCTCGCTGTGGAAAAGTACAGCTACAAGATGGAGTTTGTCACATGAGCAAGTCACCTATCCATGCGCGACTCAGTTCTTTGCAGGTGGAAGACATTGCTCACGTTCCAGATTAAAGGTTTGCATGAATGCTCATTCAGTGTAGTTGGGTGCATTCCATGCTTCGTTGTCCATTGATGGGTCAATCCATCTGAATAGACTTTCCCAGACGTGCTAGCTAGCAAGCCATCTTGTGGATGTTATTCCAGGAGTTAACACTTGAAATACAGCTACACTGGTGGTATTCATATATTCAAGTACAAAGATGATAGTTGCACACAAATGGCATATCCTAGCTAGCAAATCGTAACTCTTTTCCAACGATATCTCACTCAACAGCATTGGTACAGGATGTAGAACAGTGGTTGCAACAATGATCTATAAGATCACATTGCAGTCCAATAACATCACAAAATGTTGAATTAATTAATAAATATCTGTAGTACAGTGCTGAGAGCTGGGGGGATTTGGCTCTGGCGCCTTACTCTTAGAGATTCATGAGTAGCTCAGGGAGCATTTATGGAATCTGGCTGGGTGCTGGGCTTCACGTGTGATTGTGTGATAACAGCGACTGGAGGGTTTGCTGATGATCAAGGCATTGTGAGAGACAGCCCAGGCTGGAGAGAATTGAGGTAGGCGCCACAGTCCTAGGCTGTATCCCAAGGGGGATCCCATCACAACCACCTCTGCCCTTTTACCCAAAAGGACAGACAAGTTTCCCTACAATCCACCGGAAAAATAACACAGCACCCCTCAGCTTCCTGCAGCACTAAGAGCCATGGGCCTTGACCCCAGAAATCTGGGCAACACACATGGCCGCAGCAACAAATGCAATTATGCTGCTTGGCTACTCTCACTCAAGGTAGGTTATCGTAAAAAGTAATTTGTGGGTCAACTCTGCAGAGCATACTCAGTCTGCTTAAAATGTCGTTTGTCTTTGTTTATCCCTATGACAGGAATGTGTGCAGGGAAAAAAAAATCTCATTTTTAATGATTCACATGCATACCTCTGCTTTGAATGAAGGCCTAGAAAACATCTGTTCCATTGATCTAGTCCTCCCACAAGACCAACAGCAAAATAAGGGACAACAAGTCTTGTCTCCACAGGGAAATTTACCGGCATAAGTTTGCCAATATAATTATACCACTATAACGAAAGTAGTAAATCTTCCATTAATAGTCAGGCCATTTCTGAGGTTAAAAAATGCTCAGGAAACAAAATGTTTTTAAAAATCCCACAGACTTTAAGAGTCTGTTTTTAAATCATGAAGTAAAGGAAGAGGCTATTGATCTGCACCTTTGTCCCTTTATGGACTGTCAACCCTATTTGTGAATTGCTGTGTAGCAGCCACTGACAGTAATAATATCTAAATTAGAAAGTCTCAGAAATGGACTGTAGCAGAAGAGAGATGATGCCCTAAAAACAGAGAGGAAAAACTGTTGTGTAATTGCATTCATTTTCACGCTGCAAATGTCACACTAGTGGGTAAGTCTCCAGGAATATGAATTCTCCCATTAGAGTACAGATACTTACAGGCTTAATATTTAAATCTGGCTTTACTCGCTAGAGCTATAATGAGCACCCTCTTCCATGCTTTTAGGTCTATTGCATTTGATTTTGCCATGTATGCGATCCACATTCTACACTGTCAGCATGATAACTTTGAGCCGTGTTTGACACTAGAAGTATAATTCGGCTGTCCCCCTGAACCACCTCGGCATGAAAACAGCTGAACTGCTAGCATGGACAAGGGCCTCTGCCTTCAACACTGACTGTCCTATAATACAAGGCCAGTCAATCTATAAGGGAAGTAATTCTCTATTGCCTTAAGGCCAGAACAGGAGCCCTCAGGAATATCTCCTGAATCCACAAGACTTGCCAGAGAAGCTTGGTACCTGCCTGTTCCCAGGGCCTTTGGAGGGGAGGCCATTAGAGTTGGGCATGGCATCTTCCTATTTTCTTATTCCTTTTGCAAGGGTCAATTATAGCAATTATAGGGCTGTTGTGACTCTCAACAGAGACCAGAGCAAAACTGGCTTCAAGTTGCCCCCTCATCCCACCCATCTGTGATCAATGGGACAACGAGCATGACTGTTCCCATGGATGCTGACCCCCATGGGTGGCTTCCGCCAATTATGGATGCTCAGCACCCACTGGCATCCCCACTGATGAGCTCCTCCACCTGCTGGTGACTCTGCTGATCAGCCCCTCTTGGCACTGGCCATGCTCTTCTGATCTTGTTCAGTGGAACGCAAGCAGTCGCATTGGGCAGAGTGGCTAAGCTGAGGGTGAAACATGCTTGGGCAAGATTGAGAGGCAGGAAAGAGATGGGGGGACAGGTCCCGTGGCAGAGCAGGGGTTGAGCACCCCTCCCCCCAGCACAGAAAGTTGGCACCCCGGGTAGTGCACTGTCACAAGAAACAAGAACGATGTGAGAAGGAAACAGATTTTTAAAACCAGGGGCTAAGTCTACACTGGCAGCTTCTTGCGAAAGATCAGCCGTTCTTCCGCAAAAACTTGCCGGCTGTCTACACTGCGCGAGCGTTCTTCCAGAAGTAAATTTACAGTCTAGCGTTGTAAAACAGGGCTTCTTCCAGTTACTCCTCTCCCCACGAGGAATAAGCCCTCTTGCGCAAGAGCTCTTCCAGAAGAGGGCAGTGTAGACAGGCAACATGAATTTCTTGCGCAAGAAGCCCCTATGGTTAAAATGGCCGGGCTTTCTTGCAGAAGAGAGCATCTACACTGCCAAGGATGCTCTTGCGCAAAAGCACATGGCAGTGTAGACGCTCTCTTGTGGAAAAGTTTTTGCACAAGAACTCTTCCGCAAAAGAGTTCTTGCTCAAGAAGCTGCCAGTGTAAACGTAGCCCCTAGGCTGTTTAAAACTCTGGGCTTTAGTTTGTTTTCATTAACACATGATAAGATCAATCCCTTGACAAAGATTTGGGAGGAAAACTGTTCTCAGAGATTCACTCTCCATCCCGATCCCACTCCGGATCTTGTGTCCTCCACTGGCAACCTCAGAAAGAACAAAGGGAAGATGATCCTTGATATTCCCAACCTTTCCGAGGAAAAGGTGAAAGAAAGACGGGGTGGGGGAAGCAAGGAAGACAGTCTTCTTTATACATTCCAGATCATCAAGGAAAAGAGGGACCAAATCCAATGTGTGTTCCTTTCACATTAAGGCCCAAAGAACAGAGAAGGGTGTAGGTCCTCAGATGGTGTGAATTATCACAGAGCATTAATGGTGAAGCATTTTGAAGAGGGTTGAAGGCAATTTCCTTCCCTTCCACACAGAAGTGCAGGGAATAATTTGTTCCCTTGAATGTTTTGTTTACAGCTATAATGGAGGTGATAGAAGTTTGTAAGATGATACAAATAATCCTTGTCTATAAACATCCAAATAAAAAGGAAAGAGAGACAAGAGATTAGCCTAATACGTCTTATTAGCATTATCTGCATGCTCTGCTCCACTGAATGGCTTCTTCTCTTATCTATTACCAGCCACTTTTGCCATATTTAATTTTAAGACACTCTGGGGAATTTGTATTAACCTCTCTCATTCGAGTGTGAGGGTTTAATGCTGGAGATAATATCTGTGTTTAACCTTTGGATATATCCTCTTTAAGCAGGGGATGGACCAACAGTGAAAGAAGCTCTTCTCCAGCTCTAAAAGTGAGATTCTATTTCTGAAGTTTTGGATGAGAATTTTCCTATTATCCCTCTATTTGTGTTTTCTTTATTTTTATTTGGGCAGAGAAACAGGGTACAGGTTGAAGTGAGGGAAGTGGCACTTAATACAGACCTAGTGACTTCTGCCAGGAAACCTCTCTCAAATAGTAGGAGATTGAGATAAATTACCATTTCAAGTCACATGATTATGTTTATAAATTGTAAACAACAAACTTCAGGGAAAATAAAGGCTACTTCAGAAATGTGGGGTAAAAAGATCATGAGAGTTTCTTGTGTCCACAGAGATATTAGTTTTAATCCTCCTATGGACCTCAAACAGTATTGGCTTTAAGCCCAGGCAACCAATTCAGTAGCAAAGGACATGATTGTTAAAAGGGCCCATGAGCATAGACATATTCTTCACTGTGAAAGGGAACCCTGACCTTACCACTGAAAGCAGACTTCTCGGTCGTCCCTTATTTGAGACCCAACTCTCTCTTCATTCTGCAAAACCACAGAATGTGCTGGTTAGCAGTACAGTTGTTGTGAGAAATTATTTACAACAGGAATGCAGATTCAGGAAACAGAAGTTAAAGCACACACAATGTTATCAGTGAATCCTGCATCAAATTAGGATTCTTGCATTGGCTTTTATGTCCCCAACGTGTGTCTCTGTACCACCTCATTTCCCACATTTCAGCTTTTGCAGACACCAGTGGATTGTTATAAAAGAAAACTAAAACGAATAAATAGAAATATAGCGGGGCATGAGATGGAACTTAAATATTGTAAACATCCATTTTCCTCAATTCAGGGGGTTCTGAGTCAACCTCATCTAAGCCACATCTTGGCTTTTAGAGGTAGGGATGAGATTCAGACCCATACCGCTTATTTTCTGGGTACAGTCTGTAGGTGTCCAAGATGGCAGAAATGACATAAGAGTCACTGATTTGAGTCAATTTCAGTGTTTGGGGCTAAAAATCTTGTTAAGTCAGCTTGCTGAGATTTGGTACCATTTGGATGCCTCATTTGAACCTCAGAACTAGAGTTGGTCAAAGAATACCAATTATTAAAGTTAAACGCTTCATGCTTTGGAGCTTCAGGGGGTAGCCGAGTTAGTCTGTACAGCACAAACTTAAAAAACAATGAATGGTCTGGCAGCACTTTATAGACTAACAAAGCATGTAGATCGTATCATGAGCTTTCGTGGGCACAGCCCATTGTCAGGTTGCTGAAATGCTTAGTTTTGACTTCAGCAGGACACTACGAACTTTGTAGGAATCAGTTCTTTAGTTATTATTTCTAGCTCCACTAATAAGGAGGAGCGTTTTAAACAAAATATATTACACACTTCATTTGGAGCATTGAAATATATAGTTGCCCTGAGAACCATTGTGAGGAAGTGGGGAGTACGGAGCGCAGGGCCTCATTATATTAAAAAAAAGCTCAAATTGGGATCTCTTATTCTTTTCACCAAAAGCATCAGCACTGAGAATGTGTGAAAAGCCAACTTACATATAAAAATGAAGCCCATGCTGCTGGGGTGGGTAAGTGGCTATCAGGCATTCTCTGTAGTCTTCACAGACACAGGTTTTTTGGTTCCTCCTCCCTCCCCCACCACCCCCCCGACTGTGCTAGAGATATCCATCAACGGTGTCCCCCTTCACTTCTCCTTCACAGTGAAAGTCTGTCACTGCACATTCTGTATTTTATTGGAAAATGGGCATGTGGATCATTTCAAAACCACTTAAAATACTATTATCAATATATGTGTGACAGACTGGGACTCGTGGAATGACCGACGTACTGAAATACCACTGAGTCAGCCTATTCTGCCAGCCTCAGCCCCCCTAAAAGCCTGTCTTGCTCAGCCAGGCATAGGAAGGGCCACCCCTAGATGCAGAAGTACAGACACTAAGATCAGCTCTGGGAAGACTCATCTTAAGGGACTTGCCCCAGCACCCAGATGTCCAACCCCCATTGGGACACAAACCAAAAGTTATAGGAAGTTTGCCTCCTCCCTCAATATGAAGGAAGGTATACACAGCCTCCTCCCAACCCTGTTAGAAATTACATAAACTGGGTTATATTATAAGCCACAAATAAATTTACTAATTATGAAAAGGTGTGTTTTAAATGGTTAAAGAGGTAGCAAAAAGAACAAAGCAGAGTACTAAAATACAAAGCACGCAACATGAGCTAGTCATTAAAAAAACTGTTTACAATTAATCATTTTTCACCCTAGATATTGTTTAGGTACAGTCCTTCACAGGCTAGATGTCTCTTAGCCTGGGTCCAGCAGTTCTTCATTCACCCTTTCAGCTACAGTCCCCTTGCTTCCAGGTGTTTTCAAGTATCTCTTTGCAGTGGGGAGGCAGAGGTAAAGCAACCTGAAAACAATCAGGCTATGTCTACACAGCAGGCTTTTTGCGCAAGAACAAGTGTTCTTGCGCGAAAACTTGCAGAGCATCTAAACTGCACGCGTGTTCTTGTGCAAGTAAATTTACAGTAAAGTATCAGAAAACAGGGCTTCTTGCGCAAGAGTTATTCCTCTCCCCACGAGGAATAAGCCCTTTTGCGCAAGAGCTCTTCCACAAGAAGGCAGTGTAGACAGGCAACAGGGGTTTCTTAGCCATTTTAGCCATAGGGCTTGCTTGTGCATCAGAGCTTTCTTGCGCAAGAGAGCGTCCACACTGCCATGGACACTCTTTTGCAAAAGCACATCTCTTCCACAAAAGCACATGGCAGTGGGGACGCCCTCTTGTGGAAGACCTTTTGCACAAGAACTCTTGCATAAAACACTTCTTGCACAAGAAGCCTACAATGTAGACGTAGCCTCATTGTTTTCCTTCCCTGCCTTCTGTAGAATTCCAGAAGGTGGGAAAACCTTTGTTTGATTCCTCTACCTCCTGTGGAACAGTTTATCGAACCCAAGAGTTGGTTAGTATCAAGTGACTAGGTCACTTGACTCCGTCCTTCATGAGTCAGTAGCAGTATGGAAGGTCAAACCAATTCACAATCCATTATACTGGCTGATAGGCTATTAAGCCCTGTCTGGCTTTTCCATTCTAGTCCCTGAAGAGTCAGCAAAGGGATAGACCCAAAGCAGCAAATATGAAATACAGAACCACCGGCCAATATTACTAACTTCAGAATATAAAAGTGATACCAGGATACAAACGTAGACTGTAACCTTTCCAACTATACCTCAGGTGAGACATCTTGAATCAAGCATCTCAGTTACGTCCTATTCATATCACAAGCATATTTTGATCAAGTATAAGGAATGGCACATCATGGTGTTCAACTGGGCATAACAGAGAACGTATTTCTTTGTTTCAGAGACTTTTGATGGCAACGTTTTGATAAAACTTAAAAAACAACCAATAGTTCTACAGCACCTTAGAGACTAACAAAACATGTAGATGGCATCATGAGCTTTCGTGGGCACAGCCCACTTCTTCAGATGAAAGATTTGATAGTCAAGGATATTGCATTCGGGTGTCAATTAATCGCAGTTAAGTCACCCAATTAGCTCAAAAATTAACTGTGATTAAAAAATTAAATCACACTGTTAAACAATAGAACACCAATTGAAATAAAATGTTTTGGATATTTTTCTACATTTTCAAATAAATTGATTTCGGTTAAACCAGGCCCACCGACAGGGTGGGCAAAGGGGGCAGCTGCCCTAGGGCCCGATGATTGAAAAAGGCTTAGGGCTTGTGGAAGTGGCTGAGTGCCAGTCCCTTTAAATCACCGTTGGAGCCCTCATGATGTGCTCTGGACGGTTTTGAGGGCTGGTGAGGGGGACACAGCACCATGCAATCCTGGTGGCAGAGCCGTCCCATCCATAGGGCAATTCAGGGTGGCTGCCCCCTTTCCTGCTCTTTTAGGGGCCCCACAGCAGCTGTCCCATCTGTCCTCTGGATACGAATGACCTAGGGGATCATGGGGACCTGGTGTGGCAGCAGCAGGGGTATCCCCCACTCTACACACACTGCAGCAGCAGGAGCCAGAGCAGCCTGCTTTGCGCTGCCATATCCTAGCCTGCTGCCCTTGGCTTCTCAGCAGCAGCGGGAAGCAGAGTGCCCCGGCCCCAGGACACTCAGCTTTCCACTGCCATGGAGAAGTGGAGTGCAGCAGGCCAGGACGGTGATATGGTGGGACTAAGTGCAGGAGGCTTCCAGGTTGCTCTTGTTCCCACTGCCCATGTGGTGAGTGGAGGGTAGCCTCTGTTGCTGCTGCACCAGGCCCCTCCGTAATTCCTCTGGCCATATTGCTTGGGGCTGGGGGCAAGGGATCAAAGTGGGGGTAGGATTTGGGGAAGGTCTAGAGCAGGAGCAGAGCGGGGCCTGCAGTACGGGGGTGCCTGGGGCCTCACACCTAAGACACTGGGTGGACTGCTCCAGGCTCCATGCCCCCCTCGGGATGGCTCCGCCAGGTGGTGCTGAGGCCTGGATGCCCCCAGCCCTGCCCCTTCCACCTGAAGACCTGCTCCTTTGAGGCATACAGAGCCCTGGCCCAAAACACACACCTTGGTCAGGAGCCTGGCATGTCTGTTGGGTTACCACACAGAATACACAGTATACTAAGTATACTTTATATTATTTAATTATTTAATGTATGTATTTAATTTATATTAAATAATATACATAATATAAATAATATAATATTAAAATAATAGAAAGTGAAATAATTAAAAATATTCACACTGTATAAAACAAAGAAATAGCATTTTTCAATACACTTCATACAAGTACAGTAGTGTAATCTCTTTCTTGTGCAAATGTAGCTTGCAAATGTAAGGGGTTGGGCTTTTTTGGTTACATAACTACACTCCAGTGGTGCAAGCACATGACAAGTCTTACCAGTTCTGGAAGGGAGGCCATGTGAGTCTCCCCCCACGACTCTGCCCCACCCTCAGCCCAGGATCCCCATGCTTTTCCCTTCCTAATACCACATGACTTGGGGGGAGACAGGGCGGGAGGAGCTGCTGGCTATTCTGTTCCTTTCCCCACTCCCTCTCCCAGCAGGGAAAGGAGCAGAACTCTCAGCCCTGCCCCTCCACAGAGCTGTTGCATCTCTGGGTACAGGCCTGGGGAAAGTGCTTCTTTCCCCATTGGGAAGGGCAGCTCCTGCAGCTGCCAGCTCCTGCCTGCAGACCCCGCTCCCAGGGAGCTGGCAGCCACCTCCATGCTGCTTCCTCCATGCTGCTTATGTCTGATTACAGAGTAGACACATCCACCCTGACTTAATTAGCTTCATTAACACTGGTCCTACAATTGACGGGTCACTTCTTTTGCTCCTATATATACCCCGGATTAGGTAATTTCCACTCCAAGTGATCTGATGGATATTTCAAAATAATGCTGTAGTGTAGACATACCCTAAGAGAATAGTTATTGTAAATAGGTGCTCTCTCACCTTCAATCTTTGTGCCAATCTGCCATGGGTGTCAGTGAACGTGCCGCTGTAGACAGGAGAGTGCATTCACTAAATTCTTACTCGGGTCCACAAATTCTAATTAAAAATGGAATTTGGTTCATCCTATAAAGCCAGTTTGACATGTCTGCTCTTACATTGATCATAACATGCAACATGATTAAATTTGCACAACCACACCAATCATAAAGTGTGTTTTCTTTGGCTGTCTTTAAAAGAATTATCTCAAAAGGGAAATGGTTTGGAGGTGGATATAATTAAGTATTTAAAATCTTCTGACTGCCCTTGGTTAATGGGGCTTTCATCTGTGGCCTTAGCAGAATGAGAAATGTGCCTTTATTTATTTAAAGGAAGTCAGTACGTCTGCAGGAAGTTTTTAAATTCTCTATTGTGTGTGGAGGGGGAAATATCATGTTTTTCTGGATTATTATCCACCTTACCAAACAGATTTGGTATCCAGTGCATGGATATTTAATTTCCTTAGAAGTCAGTCATCTTAATTTGATTTATTTGAATTAAGATTAAAAAAGGGAACTGTCCCAAGCCCCTCATTGAAATGGAAAACCAGAAAACAGATGCCCCATGTTTCAATAACTATTTTATCTTGACCCTGTCCTGACCTTTACAAAAAGCCAGCTTAAATTGGTTAGAACTGCATGTGATAGCTCATCTTTTCTAGTCATTACTTCCCACATAGACAGAACCTAAGAAAAAGTCATGTGCCAGACAAGATTAATGAAAATCTACATTACACTTCATTCAAAACATCTGCCTGCTTTGGAAGTCATGCACTGGCACTCATACTAATTAGAGCGGAACAAAATGTGATCTTCTTTCTTGTGGGGAGAAAATTGAAAACCAAGAAGGTATTTTCCCCCTATTTTTTTTTAATATTGTGAACACCAGCTGTTCACATTGAATCTCATATGTAATGTAAATTTTTGTAACTGTTCTAGGGACTGCTGGGATGGTTACATTAATTCCCACCTCCTTATCCTGAATAAATTGCACAATCACCACAAGAAAAATAAAATAGTTCTATTATTTGTTAGAAATGAAGAAAAAATTATCACTAAACTATACATACACACTAATAAAAGTGCATTGAAACTGTTGCATATCACAATATTTCTAGGGCAGCTGTTGACTAACGGGTGGATGGAAGGAAATAGATGACACATTATGAGATCTTTTACAATGGGAATAAAAATATACAGGCTGTACTTCTCTAGTCTGGCACTCTCTGGTCCGGCAACAACTGGTTCAGCATGATTTTAGTTAGCTGGATGTCCATTTATCATGGGTGTGGCCAACTTTCCGACAGTCCCATAAAGTTTGTTTATAGCTACCGGTCCTGGCTCTCAGAGCTCTGTGCTGTTATTTAGCTCTAATTTACCCCAAATGTCTTCTAAAAGCCCAGTAAGCTGTGGAAGTGTTGGTAATGCTGCTAGACAACATAGACCTCCTGTGGTTCAGCAAATTGTCTGGTTGGACATCAGACTAGAGAGGTTCAACCTGGGCTACCAGGGGCAGCCCTAGACTAGCTGCCAGAAACTGGTGCCCTAGGCTAACCCTGCAATCGGCCCCACCCCTCCCCCCACAGTGCATGGGAAGATGGCCGGCGTTTGGCTTCTACAGAGCCAGCTGATTTCCCCCCCCGCTTCCTGCGACAAGGGAAGCCGGCCAGTGTTTGGCTTCTCCGGGTCCGACCCCCCCACGGGAGGGGGAGTTGGCGCCGGAGGAGGCAAGTGCCTGCCGGCTTTCCCTGCAGCTGGGGCGGGAGATCAGCTGGCTCTCTGGAGAAGGCTCGATCCCCTCCTCCCCCCCGCGGGAGAAGCCGGCCAGCTTTCCCTGCCATGGGGATCAGCTGGCTCTCTGGAGAAGGCACACGGCCGGCTTCCCCTGCTGTGGCTGATCCCTCCGCCCGCCACCAAGGGAAGCCGTTTGGCTTCTCCGACGCCAACTCCCCCTCTGCGGCAGGGGAAGCCGGCGCCCCTCCCCCTCCAGGTGCAGGGAACCTCCCTCTCCCGCATGCCCCTCTCCCAGGACTGACCGTGACCCCCCTGTACGCTGCAGGGAACGCGTGCTCTTGGTCACGGTGCTCCTCACAGCCAGGTAAGGCATTTCCGGAAGGGGAAGGGGAAAAGAAAGTGTAACAGGCGCAGCAGGGTCCAGGAATTTGGCGCCCCATCAACTTGGTGCCCTAGGCGGCTGCCTAGTTTGCCCATAGGCATGGGCCGCCCCTGCAGGCTACTACTACAACTATCAACAGAGGGCACACAGTTTGGAAATTTCATAAATTTGTGGAGCTAAGCTAAACTGGGGCAAGTTTTAAACTGATTTTAGTTTGCCCTCACAAGGTTTGCACCAGTTAGCTAAACAGATGTGAAAACAGACTTTTGTTAAACTACTGCAAGTGTTGCATATACTCTACACCAGGCCCATGATAACACGATTTGAAACCTCACTGAACACCTAGGATTTGTTTACTCTAGATAGCATGCTCTTGATTTAATTCAAGTCAATTGCTAGTTTAGACATCCTGCAGATGTTATTCCAGGACACAAAATATTTTGTGGTTTACCATCAGGCTCAGGCTGAGGTAAACCCTAAACTAGACACAAATATTTCTACAAAGACACAAATGTTCGTAGCACTCAGCTTAATATTGGCTGATTCCACTTTGAGACCCGAATTGCCAATATTCAGAGCTCCAGCATAGTAACAGTGTTTTTGGTTTCTGCAATTTTGTTTGTAAATAAACCAGTGCATTAAAGAACATTACTTTGAATCCTTCCAAATATCCAGCTTTGTCAATTTTGTTCTAGAGATTGCCACATTATATGTGCACATTGCATGTGATTTTATTTTAGCAAATAAAGGTCAATGAGATCAAAATGTATGAATGGAGGCAACTGTTTCTCCTGTTGGCTAGGAGTACCTGGGAACAGTGAAAAGAAAACACATTGTTGCAACTTGTGCTACCCTGCTGTGTGTATTTAGTGATCCTAGGACTGGCTTTGCCTCAAGAGTTGTGGGAGATAGCAGGGAGATGACTTGAGAGCAGCTTTAATCCTTAAGAGTTCTTGAAAACCTTTTGTTAAGAAAAAACAAGTGGGCTCTTGATGATTTTTTTCCATACACAGCATCATGCAAACTTACTACACCTCTGTAAATAATCAGTGTCATATAGAACTTGTGGCTTTATGAAACTATATGGCAAATAAAGCTATTAAATTCCACATTAAAAAACCATAAGTCTCAAAGGGCTATGAAAATAAATGGACCATTCAAACTCAAACAGTTCATTGAACATTAGAAGGTAAAGAAAAAAACTATTAAAAGGTGTGTGTAAAAATCCCATTTAGGGTCAAATTCTGCTTGTATTATTATATGATTATTTGCCCTGTTGCCAATAGGACTACTCGCATGAGTAGGTCAAGTGAGACTTAGTTCATAATTTAGATTGCAAAAAAGCTTCCAGAAAGAAAGTATCCCAACAAATAGGAGCGTTGGCATTAGAATTAATTATAGAATGCACTGATGGGGTGCATTCCTTCAGGAATAGTAAACCCCCTCCATCTGGATTCCTTAGTATCTTTCTACACTGATTTTTTTTAAATGCAGCAAATTAACTACAAGGTTAATTTGCCTTGCATCTAGAAGATAAGGTGATAGGAAACAGCCAGCATGGATTTGTAAAGAGCAAATAATGTCAAACCAATCAGATAGCTTTTTTTGATAGGATATCAGGTCTTGTGGATAAGGGAGAAGCAGTGGATGTGGTATACCTAGGGAAATACAACCTAGATGGGACTACTATAAGGCGGGTGCATAAATGGCTGGATAACCGTTCTCACAATCATGCTGGAAGGGCATAACAAATGGGGTTCCTCAGGGGTCTGTTTGGAGACCAGTTCTGTTCAATATCTTCATCAGTGATGTAGATGATGGCATAGAGAGTACGCTTAAAAAAGTTTGCAGATCATACCAAGTTGGAAGGGTTGCAAGTGCTTTGGAGGATAGGGTCAAAATTCAAAATGATCTGGACAAACTGGAGAAATGGTCTGAGGTTAACAGGAGGAAGTTTAATAAGGGCAAATGCAAAGTACTCCACTTAAGAGGGAACAATCCGTTTCACACAAACAGAAGCGATGGCCAAGGAAGGAGTACTGCAAAAAGGGATCTAATAGTCATAGTGGATCACAAGGTAAGTATGAGTCAACAGTGTGATACTGTTACAAAAACACAAACATGATTCTGGGATGCATTAATAGGAGCAAGACATGAAAAGTCATTCTTCCACTCTACTCTGATTAGGCCTCATTTGGAGTATTGTGTCCAGTTCTGGGCACCACGTTTCAAGAAAGATGTGGAGAAATTAGAGACAGTCCAGAGAAGAGAAACAAAAATGATTAAAGGTCTATAAAACATGATCTCTGAAGGAAGGCTGAAAGAATTGGGCTTGTTTAGTTTGGAAAGGAGAAGACTGAGAAGGGACATGATAGTGGTTTTCAGGTATCTAAAAGGAGGAGGGAGAAACATTGTTCTCCTTAGCCTCAGATGATAGGACGAGAAACAATGGGCTTAAATTGCAGCAAGGAAGGTTTAGGTTGGACATTAGGAAAAGCTTCCTAACTGTCAGGGTGGTTAAACACTGGAATAAATTGCCTATAGAGGTTATCGAATCTCCATCACTGGAGATATTTAAGAGCAGGTTGGATAGACATCTATCAGGGATGATCTAGAAGGTGCTTGGCCCTGCCGTGTGGGCAGGGGACTGGACTTGATGACCTCTCGAGGTCCCTTCCAGTTCTATTATTCTATGATTCTATCTTATCTTTCAGAGATAGGTATGGAAACAGGACAACTATGAGTTAATGCATTTACCTTCCTTGCCTGATCCAAATACCATTTTCTCATGCCCTGCATTTACAAAGAGGTAAATTCTGTTCTTAAGTATGCCACTGTAAATTCAGAGCACTCTGTTACATAAAGTGACATCAAAATTTGGTCCTGGAGTGCCAGTAATAAAAATACAAAATAGTCTTTCATTTATAACAATTCCTAGACTGTAAAAGAGATTCTCATTTGAGATGAAAACTTCAAGGTAGACGAGCCAGAAAGAGGGCAAGGACAGGCTTGAAGAAGAGAGAGAGACTCCAAAGTATAGTGTCAGTCTGACAGTTTACCTTTTTCAGGAATATTTACAATGATTCCAGCTGTCAAGGAAACCTCAAGGCAGGTTTCACTTTGATAGTATAAAAATTAAATGTTCTTTAAAGATAAAAAACAGCAAAGTATACAGCTTGAATTCTTCTTGAAAAAGAAATAATTAAATAGAATTCTCATGAGCTACAAAAGAATAAAGTACATCTGCAGTCATTCGAATTAAGAAATGACTAACTAAGGGATCCATGAATGCAACGCCAAACTGAGTCTTTTAGAAAGTTACCGGTCATCCTTTAGGACTTCAGATATCACAGTTATGCAGATTCTTTAGGGCCCATTCGGTATAAATCTTGTTTACGTGCCAGAAAGAATCACCAGTCAAAAAAGGAACCAAACCAAACAATTTGGATTAACCAGGGGGAAAAAACTGCATTCATCTCTAGGCAGCCAACCATCTACCCAAGCACAGGCATGATATGTTGTCCTGAGGCAGGGTTGTCCGTTTGACCCTTGATCCAAACAGAGAGACCCTTCCCACTGTTGATGACATGGGGCCCTTTCTCCAGAAAACGTTTCTGGGTCAAGAAGAGACCAGGACATAAGGGGGAGTTGACAGAACTAAGGTTTCGTCAGTCCCCTTCCCTTCCAACTAGAAAGGCTGAGAGGAGGCCTATTTTTAACATATTTCATAAACTAGACCCTGAAGGAGCACAGGTCAACATACATAAGCTTTATTGGACGTATTCAAGCCCACTAGGGAATACTGAAGTAGAGATGCTATGGTATCACTGTTCCAGGCTGCCAGGGAGTGGCTCCAGGGTGAAGGCTCTGACATTGCAGACCATATTTCCAAAGTGCCGAAAGGAGTTTAGGCTACATGACATTATTAGAGTTGCCAACAAAACAGTGGGAGGGAGGGAATTCACAATATTTGTTCCCGTCAGCTTCGAAAAAAACCCTGCAAAATTGTCTAGCCAGCTCTAATAAAAAACACTCAACACATATAGGGAACCTTTCCCCTGGAATATCTTGATGGTCCTTACAAATACCAAGCAAGTTAGCACCCCTATAAAGTACGTAATTATCCCCTCCCCACCACCACCACTCCCCACCCAACCACATCTGAGTTTACAGATAAAGAAGCTGGGGGGAAAAAAAGGTTAAATGACTTGCCCAAAACTCAGGCAATAAGTCTGTTGCAAAGCTAACTACAACTGTCTAAAACAATAAGGAGTCCTATGGCATCTTAGGGCACGTCAATTGCGTAGCTTAAGTTGAAATAGCTTACTTCGGCTTTTGGCGCTGTCTATACAGCAGGAAGTTGAAGGAAGAGCACTTCTTCTAACTTCCCTTACTCCTTGTAAAATGAGGGTTACAGGAGTTGGAGTAAGAAGTCCTCCAGTTCAACATTATTTTGACAATGTTGAAGTAACTGCTTGCAGTGCAGATGCGCCCTATGTTATTTTGGAATAACATTAGTTATTCCAAAATAACGCTGCTGTGTAGACGGACCTTTAAAGACTAACAGATTTATTAGGGCATAAGCTTTCCTTGGTAAAATCCACTTCATCAGATGAATTAGAGAGGAAGTTACAGAGGCAGAGATATTTATATTGTGTGGATGAAGCTAATTAAATCAAGGTGGAAGTGGCTCATTCACAGCATTTGGTATGAAAATGTGAATATCAAGAGAAGGGAAATTGCCTTTGTAGTGCATTAACCAGTTAAGATCGTTATTCAATCCTAAATTGTTTGTACTGACTTAGCAAATGAACTCCAGTTCAGTTGTCTCCCTTTGCAATCTGGTTTTGAAATTCTCTTGGGCTACGTCTACACTGCAAGGTTTTTGCACAAAAATGGCCGCTTTTGCGCAAAAACCTGCAGAGCGTCCACACCTCAAATGCGCTTTTGTGCAAGTAAAATGGCAGAACAGAGGGCTTTTGCTGGTATAGGTAACCTCCTTCTGCGAGGCATAACTCCCTTTTGCGCTACAGTTATTGCGCAAAAAGGCAAGTGTGGATGCTCCAGAGGGGTTTCTTGCACAAGAAACCCCTATGGGAAAAAGGACAGGTGCTCTGATGGCCATTCTGTGAATGGCCATCAGAGCTCTCTTGCGCAAGAGCATCCATGCAGTGTGGAAGCTCTCTTGCGCAAAAGCACATCACTTTTGCAATGTGCTTTGAGGTGTGGACGTGCTCTTGCACAAGAAGTTTTTGCGCAAAAACTCTTGCACAAAAGGCTTCTTGCACAAGAAGCCTGTGGTGTAGATGTAGCCTTGTAGAAGAATGGCTAATTTCCAATCCATTAGTGAATGGTTAAAACCAAGGAAAGTTCCCAGACAGTTGATTGGGCAAAGGTTCTCCTAGGCAATTCACTCAGCAATTCATGAGGCCACTGCTTACTTTCCTATTGTGAGCACAGCATCACAGTTCAGCTTTAGCAGATGGAAGAAGCAGGCCCTGTGGCCCATTGGGAAAAGGGGAAGCTACAACAAGGCAGCAACTGAAGCAGCTACCCCAAAAACTTTCAAGTTCACCTATTCTGTGTTCCCAACTAAATCACTTCTGTTCCTTCCCACTCCCACCTTTCCCTTCCCTGCCCAAATACCATTTTCTCATCCCCTATTACTGGGCACAGAACACTGCAGGACCACCTAGAAATATTAAATCTGCCCTAGTTCAGAAGACCAGCTCTACATTCTTGCCTCCTGCTGAGCACCATTCACTAATCCTGCGGTCCCTGGTCGCTAACTGTACCTGGCTATATTAGACACCAAACCTGCATCAGCTTCCTAGCAGAATAGAGATTCTTCTTAGAAATAGCCAAAAACAGGTGAGAGATGACAACGCAATTGAGACTGGTTCTGCTTTCAAAACACAGAGACAGATATGAGCCATTCTTTTGGCTACAAAGCGTCATCTTTATTTAGCTCTGTTCAAGAAAAAATATGCCATGGCTGATGGATTAGAGGTCATATTTTGAGTTTAGCAATAACCAACTTAATAAAGCATACCAAATAAAAATAAAGGCTAGAATTTAAACTTAAAATAAGGAACAGTGCTTAACCTCACGGCTTTAGGTCCCCATCCTGCAGTCAGATATATTGGCTAAGCCCCATTTATTTCAAAGTTACAACGTTGCAAACATTAAGAAATAGAAAGTGCCAGTATATCATAATTTACACAAACAGCAAATTAACTTTTTTTTGTCAGTGATGACAAAGTTAAATTTTCTCAAGCATGCCAAATGACAGTTTATCAAAGCCAAAGCAACAGCTGGAGAATTCACAGTTTCTGGAATGCAAACAATAAAACTCGTAACAAGACCAGGACAAAAATAAAGCCACAGCTTCAGAAATATTCTGAATGTCCACATTCAGCTGCTTAAATTCCTGCCAGATGACTAATTGGGTTTCTCCAGTACACTCTGCAGGAGAAAAAGTAGCATTTAGTGTATAGAAAATAATCACGTAAAAGTCATTACACTAGGCTCCAATTAAGAAGACACCTTATAATACACACACAAGCAATCTCTGCCTCTTAGCAAAGATCAAACAAATAATGCATTTACATTATAGCTTCTGTCATTTCTATAAAAGATACCCCATACGTTTACTTGGGTATAATAGAGTGCTGAAAATACTTAAGCCCAATGGCAATTGACAAATAAGAAAAAATACCTTTGATTATGAATGATCATCAACAACTTTTTGCTTTTGTTTACTTGTGGGCAAACCAATCCCTACATGGCTGAAGTACACTTTCTCTACACCATGGCAGGATTTGACAGCCTCCATACAGATGGCCCCCAGCCCTGCAATGGGCAAGAAGTCCCACAGGAGAAAATAGAAGACTAGGGGCAGGGCTGGCCTTAGTGAAAATGATACCCTGGGTGAACTTGTCTTTTGACATCCACCCTGCCTTCATCACCCCTGGCTCCTACAGGCTCCCTCCCACCCCATCTATACTTCATATAGAACATCTAGAGGAAAGTCCATCCAATGTATTTGGGCATCTCCTATGGTTCATTATGAGTTAAGTGTCCCTCAATGAGCCACTTAGTTAGCTAATTATTACCTCTTGAAGGGACTACTCGAATTATCTTGTTGATGTTATCTCAGGAGCAAACATTTAAATTACAGGTATAGAGCCAATACTCATAACATCAAATACAAAAATGGTACATGCATACAAGACAGCAGTCTTATTCAGCAAATCCTAACCTTTTCATAGACCTCTTACATGCCATATTTTGTACAAAGTTTGCCAATATATAGCAGTGGACGCAACCATGATCTACATGGTCATGTTTTGATCAGATAACATCAAAGATGAGAAACTGCTACAACTAGGACTCTGTCAGCAGAAGCAAGGGTGACCTGCTATGTGGTGTGTTTCCACATTTATTTTTGTGCTGCTGGGGTGGCTTGTGGTGCCTAGCTCTAGGCCTGTGGCTCAAGACATGCTTCATGCTGTCACATGGGGGCTGCATCTTGCCAGAGCCCTCCTGCAGCCTCTAGCCACGCCCCAGGAGCATGCCAGCAGGAAGAAGTAAGCAGTAACAACCACCACACTACAAGTGTGTGCGTGAGAGTGTGCACCTCTGTCTCACACACACAAAACCTGTGCTGGGAAACTAAGAGAGACAGAACGTGTGTGGGTGTGTGTCAGGGGAGTGATAGAGCGAGTGCACTGTCATTTTAAGTAACCCCCTCCATAAGCCCCGACACTCAACTTGGCCCTGCCAGAGACCAACGGATGCAGCCATGGAGGGACTTTGCTCTCAGGCAGTGGTAGTTCAGGCTGTCATGTTGCCAGTGACCAGCTGCACCACTCTGGGCTCCCCAGGGCTGGGGCAGAGCCAGAGATTTCAGCTGGCCAGCTGAACAGCAGGTGAGGGAGGGGTTAGAGAGTTTGAAGAGAACAGCTGAACCAGTGCAAGGGAGGGGCTGGAGAAGAGAGGCCTCTAGACACAGCCAGAGGGGGGAAGCCTGAACCCATTGCTGTGCCCCTCTTCCCCCACCTACTGCACCATGGGTAAGGGCCTACATCGCCCAGCCCTAAAGCTGGGGGTAGCTACAGAAGATGTAGGATCAACGGACCCACTAGGATGTAGATCCTCCAAAAAACAATGGTTCTCAACCAGGCACATGCAGAGATTTTCCAGGAGGGGTACATCAACGCCTCAAGCTATTTATCTAGTTTCATAACAGGCTACCTAAAAAGGACTAGTGAGGTCAGTACAAACTAAAATTCTATACAGATAAAATAAATAAGCATTTTTTCAGTAGAAGTGCACGGTGACGATTTGGTGTTTTTACGTCTGATTTGTAAGCAAGTAGTTTTGAAGTGAGGTAAGACTGAGGGTATACAAGACAGACGCCTGAAAGGGGTACAGTAGCAGAGTACAGTAGTCTGAAAAGGTTGAGAGCCACTGCTTTGGATACTGTATGGGATGGCAAATGGGTTTAGGCTTTGCCCCTTGCTTCCTTAGGCTATATCTACACTGCAGGGCTATTTCGGGATACCACCGGTATCCCAAAATAGCTATTCTGTGTCTTTTGAGTGCTCCTGTTATTTCGAAATGTAACAGGCTCACTATTCCAACATCCCTCATGTGACCAATCGGGCCGGGTCTGGGCACAGCTGAGGGCATCCGCTCAGGGCGAATTGCTCAGAAAGAAAAGGTTGTTAAAGAAAATACATTACATGCATCGAATCACCCAGTTCTCGATACAGGCTCTTAGCAGAGATTTTATAAACTGCTATCTTAAAAGTCTCTGGTGTACATCCTATGTCAGGATGGGTCCACGGTTCTTCCCGGCTTGTTGTTCCCTGCAAGGCTGCATCTGGGATCAGGAGCTGAACTCAAGACAAGATCAAGGATGCCACATGGCACTTATATACCTCTCCTGGCATCTTCCTGGCCAGAGCAGGTCACTGCAGATCACATGGTCCAGTGACCTATCCTTGTGTCCCAAGTCAGCAACCATTATTCCGGCTGGCTTGCAGGTATCCAGACATTCCTTAGGTGTGTCTCTGGCACTTAGAGATCTGTTGTCTCTGGAGCCTTGCTAATTAGCATAGCCACTGGCTGAACATTCTTTGCCCATTTCCTCTGCCTCAGACAGAGAACCTTCCAGCATCAACACAGAGTACATAATTATAACTCCACATACAGACATTATCAGGGCTCGCCGAGCAGCAGCGAGCCCCGCTCGCCAGCTGCGCGGTTCTGCGCTCTGCGCATGCGCAGATCGCTCTGCGCCAGCTCTTCCGGGGTGTAATCTACTCGCCACGGGCGAGTAGATTACATTGCTTGTCGAGCCCTGGACATTATACAAGTACATGAATAGCATATACAGAATCAGTAGAACATAAGATTTCATGTGACACCTCACATGGCCCCCTTTGTACAGACTTCTGGGGAAAACACCCCCCCATGGGTGCAGCAATGATCTTTAGAATCCAATAATGTGACACCTCATTCCACAAGGAGTAAAGGATGTTTTGGAATAGCAATTTATTTTGAAATAAGTGCTGTGTAGGCAGCGCCAAATTTCAAAATGAGCTATTTTGAAATTAACTCAAAATAAGCTACACTTATTTTGAGCTACTGACAAGATCCCAGTCATGAGCACAAAGATACAGCAGAACGTTACTAATTTAGCTCCTATACAAACCATCAAATACCATGCATTTCCCAGAACTGTAGCTCACTGTCTCCAGCTCTGTTCATGGGGGAGCAGCTACCATAGCAGCAGCAGGGCATGTGGGATTAAAATGCTGGGCCACATAGTATCCAGGGAACTTCAAGATGCCAAACTCCCCCATTCTGGAGCAAATCATTCGTGCTAATGAGTCACTGGGCAGCATAAAGAAATAGAAGTAAATCACAAGTACTTTCTGAAGTTACTGCTGCAGCTGGACACCATATTAGGTCTAAATAATCACCCACCTACTCAATCCTCATTCTGTCAACATAGGACACTGGTTACGTGATCCTCTCTGGCAGATATTGTGACTTACACGTGTATATATATATATATATATATATATATATATGTACACGTGAATATACATATTCCCCCAACCTCTAGAGAACACTGTAGAAATTCAGGTAGAAGCCTGTAGGAAGAGGCAGGACCTCCCAGTCATACCCCTCTGGTCCCACATCCCTTCATTTACCCTCTCTACTTCCCCAGTGGCTGTACTTGGGAGAGTTCTCTAGAGTAATTGCTCTCTGGCATAGGGCAGGGTCTTTTTCCTCCCATCCTCTTGCAAAAGAGAAATGTCTGGCTGGGTCAGGGGCCAGCCTCTCTGTCAGCCCTTAGAAAAGGCTTTATGCGCTCAGACTCTGAAAGCCTAATAACCCTTCACAGGGTTTACTGCCTGCCTGTCTTCCTGAGGCATGTTGCTTGGCTGTCTGCTGGGATGGCTCTGGTTTGCAGCAAGTTTTGCGGCCGTCTCCTCTTCAATTGACCTGCTTCTGTAACAAGCGACCTTCTGGCGGGTCACTATTCCCTTCCTATTGTAAGCTTCCCGTTAGACCCCTTCTCCTCCAGAAAGGACAAGCTGTGCAGGTGCTCCTCGTTAGTGTAGAACAGGCCCAGAGGTCCTCGTCAGCCCACTAGGAATGTGACTGGTTAACCAGTAGGGCCTGGAGCAGCTCTCCACCTGCCACAGGTAGGGGGATGCTCCAGCCCTGAGGGCCCCACAACAGGCAGAGCCTTGTTTGTGGTGGGGGGTGGGAGGTTGCTCCAGGGCCTGACCTACCCTCTTTAATCAGTTAACTGGTTAAACAATTAAACAGGATTTTACATCCCTACTCCCCACCAGCGGGAGGGCAAGTCCTTTCACAAAGCCCCACCATTTACCAATAGTTTGAGTATATTTCTTTTAAGAACATTTGGGTTCATACTGGCCCACCACCAGGGAGGCAAAGGAGGCAGTTGCCCTGGGGCCCAGCAATTCAAAGAGGCCCAGAGATCCTGGCTGTTGCTACTGTGACAGCAATGGTGCCCGGAGCCCAGGTCCCTTTAAATTGTCACCAGAGCACCATGCCCTACGTTCTGGGCAGCTTTAAGAGTTGAAGGGGGTTGCTACTGTGACAGCATGGTGCCCCCCGCACCTGGCCCAGGGGCCCAAGGAGGCTGTTGGCTGGCCTGAGTAGCCCCTGTCTGTGACAGGCCCGGCCACAACATCCCTTCCCTTGAAAACAGAAACCTTGGAAATTCGAGCTTAAGGTGGCATTTGTGAAATAAAGCACCTAAACTACCTTCACTCTGCCCTCATCACAGCAATTGGAACACATCAGAGAAACAGCAGGCTAATCTGCCTTATTCGTTTCAATACAGCATTATGACCCCAGCCGTTTGGTCACCCTCCTCTTAATCATGTAAGGGTTGGGCTGCCTGGCTGCCCTGCATTGGCCTAAGTAGGATTAAACCCACTTCTGGGAGAGGGCTGAGATTGTGGAGCCCAGAGCTGCCGCATGTAGCAGACAATTAGGGCCCAGCTGAGGTAGTATAAATAAGGGCTCCTGCGGTGGAACAGGAGGGACTTGGCTGACAGGGAAGCTGCTGAGGTTTCCTGAAACAGAGCAGTGCTAGGGGGGTGTCAGCCAGGCAAACTCCCAGGCTGAGGCCTTCCTCTCAAGGCCTGAGGGTAGTAGGCCTGCAGAGAGGCCATCTTCTTGGCAATGATGAGTTGGCAGCTCCACTAGCTCCCTAGACCACTTTTAGGAGCGGTGGGTGCTGTCTGGGGTTCTCTGCTCATGTTTCCCTCTCATTCCCCCATTTTGAATCTCTGCCCCTGCACCTTTGAACCTGTTTTTCATTAGCTGTCCCCTGTAATTATTTAGAACAAGGCTGGGGGAAGGGCCTTCAGAAGTGGGCAGGTGCATGCCTGTCCACCTCCCATGTTTTTCTAGTAAAGCAAATGATGAGTGGCCATTTCAGATTGCAGTTTGCCCCTAAGGTAGGGGCTAGATGACAATTGGAAGTGGGTCACTGAGGCTAGGGGGCATGAGGTTCCCTGGGAGCGAGGGCCCCCAGAGGGTGGACACTGCTGTAGTGCAGTATGGTGAGGAAAAGGCACCACTGTCCAGCAGGGACATGGGGCCTGAACTAGCAGACTGCTAGTAACAGAAGGTGAGACAGTGGCCAGTAGAAGGCACGCCAGGGCTAAACTGAACTGATTCCCTGAGTGACCAGCAGGAGGTGCTGTAGCAATGAGTCATGACCTCTTTAAGGCTGCTGCCTGGCTTTCACTTCACAAATATCTTCATGAAGTCTTAGTTAAACCAACAGCATGTAGAAGACAATTATCACCTACCATTTATTAAGGCTTTAATTCTGCAAAGCAATCAGCTCTTCATAGGATATAACCCTGTGTGGCACTCAAGTATCTCTTTGGACATATTCTGTTCTATATAGGGTAGAGGCTCATGTACCAAGCTCCAGAGGTCCCAGGTTTGGTTTCCCCTGTTGGTGTTAAGTGAGTAGCTTCCAGTCATTTATTAAGCAATGTGACTAATGTATCACATGTTGGTTGTTCTCATCCTCTCCCCAGGGAGGAGAAGCAGGTGCAGTAAAGTGTCATCGTTTGCTAGGGTTTTAGGTTCTCCTCCAGCCTTCCACAGAGATGCCTCATATGCATAAGTGTGACTTACCGAATAGCCACAGCGATGTAGGAATTATTACAATTTATTTGTTGTGCTGCAGTTGTGCCTAAGAACCGCAGTCATGAACCAGGAAGTATTGGACTAGGTGCTATAACAACATAGACCACGAATACGGTTGTGCCAAAAACCATAGCTTAGAAATAAAATAATTGGGGGACCTTTTTGTGAAGTACAGACTACGTTCTGCATTTCCTAGATTTTTTTCATCTACAGTATAATTTTAAATTCTCAATTTTCTTAAAAGCCAATATACGCTCAAACCACTGACCTGTGTCTATAACCTTAACTTTGGTATTTTGTATGGGAATGTTTTATAGCTTAACATCCTCATTTTGAGCAGTGAGGGAATCTTTTATGAATTACCTGGTGAGAACAACTGCTTACTACTTAAAAAAAAAATTATTTACAGGAAGCGGAAGGGGGGGTATCAGTAACGATTCTGTTGCAGCTATTACACAACTCAAGTATTGCAACAGCATTTGTAATTCAATTGCTTCCTTTCCTAAATCAAGGTTGCATGCTTGGGCCCTACCATCTGCCTGGTGACCCCATTTTCTCCACCGGGATTTAAAGCTTTTTCCCCTTCATTGTATATCAAACATCCATTGGTTTTGCACTGTGTTACTTCCTCAATGTATTCCTGTTCTGTTGGTTTATTTCCTGAAGATCTGATATCCTATTAGATAGGCAGAGTTACTAGTGTAATTTTAGAAGTCAAGTTTCCCTGGCAACGGGTGCTGACATCTCTGACTCAAACAAAACTTAAAGAATGCAGCTCCCTGGAATGATCATGGGAGACAACTACCCATTGACATCATTGCAGTTAGGGGGCTTTTCAAAGTCACTTCTGCAGATGCAGGAAATTGAATTTTTAAGACTGAGAGCCTCAAGGCGGAGGGTCTGGCAAAAATTCCCTTCCTTAGCAGGTGTGCAGAGTGATTGGGGTAAAGGAGTTAAGGAAAGACTTCAAGGACCAATCCAGGGAAGATGAAGTGAAATTGGGCAATAAGGAGGAAGGAGAGGAGAATGAAGGTGGAATTGTGGAATAGAGGAAAAAGATGGATTATCTCCAAGAAAAGGAGAAAGATAAAGAGCAGAATGAAAACTAGCAGGAAAGATGGACCCTCTGGAAGAGGAAAAGAGATGGTAGAGAATCAGGCACATAAAGATGACAGAAAGGAAAATAAAACAGAGGAAATGGAAAATTAGAGAGAAGGGAGTAAAGAAACAGAAGGGAAGATTAAAAAGAGCAAGAGCACACTTTAAAGATGACCTTTGCTTTAGAATCAGAAAACATTAGGTTAGGTTTTCCATATTCCTAGAGACCAGGCTGAGTTTTAGGAGCAGCTATTGAGGCTGTATTTTCAGCGATAGACTTTTATTGTTGTTTCACGTTACCAGAGAGCCACCTAAATCAGCAGACAGGAAGGTCTGGCTTAAGTCTCAGCAACCCTGGTTTCTAATCCTTACTTGCCTGTAACCTGAGTTTCAGGGGAGTAGCTGTGTTAGTCTGTAACTGGAAAAAATTAAAAAAAACAACAAATAGTCAAAAAACGTAGATGGCATTATGAGTTTTTGCGGGCACAACATGGTACCGTCTCCTTTTTTTCTTAGTCTCCAAGGTGCTACAGGACTATTTATTGTTTAAGTTTTTTCTGTGACCTGAGGTTAGCCACTCAATATAGCTATTTTTCCTCTCCCCACCTTGTCTGCCTTACTGTTTAGAATATAAGCCCTTTGCAGCAGAGACCAACTCCTACTAAGTACTTGTAAAGTCACATGCTGGGGGAGGGCATTCTGCACCAAAAAATTAAAAATTTGGCATTCAATATTTTTAAATTCTGCAAAATTCTTCATATTTTGTCAGAACAACAATATAATCACACCAGTTTCAATTATTTTGGTAATTTATTTCAAAAATACCTGCCAGCAATACAACTGATTTAGGAAATGTTTTTTGACAAATAGATTCCTTACTAGGTGAATTAATACAGAACTTTGAAGTAGTAGCCATGTAAAACACAATACAGAAGTTTATGTCCTGCACCCCTCAGAAGCAGTGCAAAGGTTTGAGGGAATCAGGAGTAGTGGAGGAGCTGAGAGAGAGAGAAGTAATTGCTGGGAAGGAGCCTGGGAATTGGGTGTGGGCAGGAGAAATATGGAACAGTGGGTTTGGGGGAAGGGATTATTAGGGAGTTGGAGAGCCTCTCCCATGAAGACCTTGGCTGACTCCTAGCCTCTTTCATTAAGTCTGGCACATCTGTCCCCATCCCCACATGTCCCTGCATCCCCACAGCTGCACATTCCCCTGTATCCCTGCCTCCCCTCCCCGGAGTCCCTGGTTCAATGCTGTCTCTCCACTAGCTCCTGTGTCTGCCCAAATCTCCCCCTCCCTCCCATTATCCCATCCATGTGATTTCCCCTACCAATAGCTCTGTCTGTCCTCTCCATATTCCATTGCTCCTCACCTGTCCTGATGGGCAAGGCACTGTGAGGAAGACAGCCTCTACTTCCACTGTAGGACTGACTGCTCTTGCCCATGAGCCTGCTGCCCTCTCTTCTGGTGCCACCTGGTGGGCAAAAGGTGGATTTGCAGCTTCCTTTCACCTCTCGTCAATTAGGCCTACTATGCCCCACCCAAAAAGCACAGCTGATGTGGACATACTTACTGTGGTGCCTTCCATGTGGTAAGGTCATTGGGGGCTGCTCTCCTATCAACTCATCCTGATGGAGTACTGGAGCAGATGGGAGAACGCTAGGTGATCAATTTATTGCATCTAAGCAGGCATGATAAATCAACCGGTGGTGCATTGATCACTGCAGCATCAATCCACTGTGTAGTAAAGATAAGCCCTTATTCTGTAGGGGGAGGGTAAAAGAAACCCATGGGGGACATTAATTCTTCTCTTGCACAGTGGCACAGACTTTCCCCTGGCATAACCCAACTGAGAGATGTTACATAAGTAAACTGTGTTCTACAAAGAGTCCTTTATGTCTTTGCCACCTTTAGGAAAGGCTTTGAAAGACTGGTGGTAGGATCACATTAAGGAGTATTTTGTTCTTAGTAGGTGGCTTTCTTTCTGTTGAAGAAAAAAAATCTTGACAGATTTTAAAATTTCTTCTGAAGTTGTGAGAAGAAACATTGCCCTATCAGAAATGACACTGAGTTGAAGCACTTTAACAATAACAAAGAATTACAATTTAAGCCTTGTCAGTTCTGAAAACGAGACAGAGGTCAGGACTAGTTGTATTAGCATAGTGTTCACTGACATGCAGGAATCAATGAAAAAAACACTATATATTTAAACTCTGTCCTTTGATATGCTTTTATATGTATAAGATTTCTTTAACATAATTGCAGATAACATATCTGAATTTCACCGGCAGCATACGCACCCAAGGATAGGCTGATTTAATGTATTGCTGGCCAGAAATGTGCAGAGATTAATCAGTTGGGTTCCTGGAGGCATAAGGCTTTCTTTTTGAAGTAATTTTAAAGTGACAACTAATGGGGTAGCTTTCCTGCATTCTGTGTCTAGAGCTAAGCATAATGGGAGAACAGCTAGCCATCAGGGAAATTGAATTTTAGCATCATTACTTTTTAAACTTTACTAGTGGATGTCTCTAGGGTTTCAGATTCACTAGGCCAAATGTTGCTCTCAGTTACTCCATGGTAAGTCTGAAGGAATGTTACCGTAGTCTGTGGAGATATTTGAAATTTACACTGATCTGAGGCTAGAATTGGCCCTCGCTCATTGTATTTCTCATCTGAGTGCATAGCTAAACACAAATGTCACAGCTATTTTGTGCTCAGTTAAATGCATTAAGACAGCCAGGAACATTCCTGGAAAAGGATGGCATTTTCATCAAGCTTAGCTTTATAAAAATGCAGGCGGTAGGATTTTAAAAAAAATTTATTCTAATAAAACAGTATCTTCTAGCCCAGAGATTCTCTCACCAGTTCTGTACAAGGAGGAATAATCCCCATTTGTGTTCCTAGTGCAACCCATATCTGTTTGTGTCCTATAACATGCACACCACTTCAATTTTAGAGTTCATGTGTCCATATGGTCTGGGGGGGGATCAGGCACTGGACAGGATTCCACGAAAACTTGGTTCTAATCTCTCCTCTCACCCTAATTTGCTGTGTGACATTGAAAAAGTCAATCAACCTTCTCTAGTTTTTTATCACAAAGTTGCAGCAGCCACACTCTCAATCATTGCTTTAGTAATTTTTCCAGGTCCATTTTTGATAGTCCCCAGACTAGGAATGAGGGCTGCCACCAGTGATTACCTGCAGGGAACCTATGATGGAAGACTGCTATACCCAGCCTGCTATACCCCATCCCCTGCCCCCAAATCAGACTACTGGGGCTATCAAATCAAATACTGTTCACTGGTATCAGAAGTGTCAAAAGATGGTTTAAGAAATTATGGACCAACATCCTTCGGAAAAGCTTCCTGCTAACATCAGGCAGTTAGTGTTTGCCTTATTTTCTGAAAACCAGGTTTACACTGCATATTTATATATAGTTCTGAAGTAGCTAACCTCTTTTTCAAATCCTTCCCTAAAGTTCACTTCTTTTTTGAGGCCTGTCATTGTTAATCTAAATAAACTGCTCTGCTTGGTTTAAACCTTTGTTGTATGAAATTGGGATTTTCAGTGCAGGTAGCATATGTTTGAACTTATGCTCTGCATTTGATTTGGATTGTAAACTCTTTGAACAAGGTCAGCAAAAAGCACAAAATGGGTACTCAAAATAACATCTGCTCTCTGTCCCTCTGTACAGCACAGGAGGTTGGGTGAGTAAATTATACAATGCTTAAAATATGTGGAAAGGCATAACAACATGGAGGAATCAGATTAACTAACGACACTGTTCCAATAGTGCATAGAATTGGTAAGAATACATTAACAATTGCAAAGCTGTAACCTAAAATATTTCTAAGCTGTGCTGAGATGTGCTACGTATTAAACTATACACCCAACTGTAATTCTCTGGCATAGGAAGACACTTGGCTTTCAGCCTTCCCACCAACATACTCAAGAGCGTACAAGAACATGTTTTAAGTTAACTACAAGAGTTTGTGTGATATTGGTTATGTATCAGCTGGGGAAGAGGTAGATATGTTGGAGGATAGGGATAAGGTCTAGAGTGACCTAGTCAAACTGGTGGATTTGGCCAAAAGAAATCTGATGAGGTTCAACAAGGACAAGTGCAGAATCCTGCATGTGGGACGGAAGAATCCCAAGCACTGTTATAGGCTGGGGGGGCAATAGGCTACGCAGCAGTTTGGCAGAAAAGGACCTGGGGATTACAGTGGATGAGAAGCTGGATATGAGTTAACAGTATGCCCATGTAGCCAAGAAGGCTAATGGCATATTGGGGTGCATTAGGAGCATTGCCAGCAGACTTAGGCGATTATTCCCCTTTATTTGGCACTGGTGAAGCCACATCTGGAGTATTGCATCCAATTCTGGGTCCCCAATTACAGAAAGGATGTGGATGCATTAGAGAAGGTCCAGCAGAGAGTAACAAAAATGATTAGGGCGCTGGAGCACATGACCTACGAGGCGAGGCTGAGGGATTTGGGCTTGTTTAGTCTGCAGAAGAATGAGGGGGAATTTGGTTGCAGGCTTTAACTATCTGAAGGGAAGCTCCAAAGAGGATAGAGAAAGGCTGTTCTCAGTAGTGACGGATGGCAGAACAAGGAGCAATGGTCTCAAGTTACAGTGTGGGAGGTCTAGGTTGAATATTAGGAAATATTATTTCACTAGGAGGGTGGTGAAGCACTGGAACGGGTTACCTAGGGAGGTGGTAGAATCTCCATCCCTAGAGGTTTTTAAGTCCTGGCTTGACAACGCCCTGGCTGGGATGATTTAGTTGGTTGGTCCTGCTTTGGGCAGGGTGCTGGACTCAATGACCTTCTGTGGTCTCTTCCAGCCCTAGGATTCTATGACCATATCCAACTCCCACTGAAGACAGTGGGAATTCTTACCTTGGATGGGAATAAACTAGTCTCCTATGGAAAAATTCCTAGTGAACTATGCAAGTTGATGTGTGCAGAGCATGTTATTCTCTGCATGAGTGGCCCAAAGTTTCCTCCACACACCAAGGCCTGGCCTATACTAGGTACGTTCTTTTGTGTATCTGGATTTGTCTTACCTTATGCAGAGCCGCTGAGGTGTCCATACTGCAGGAAGCAGAAGGAGGAGTACTAGACGCCTGTGGGGCTGCCCAGTGTTTGATTTAGGGGTCTACACTGGGAGCAGCCAGTGTCAAGAGAAGCAAGTTACTGGGAGTTATTCGACCTGCTAAATCGAATGCTAGAAGATTGACCTCGGCAGGGTTGATCTTCTTTGTAGTGTAGACATGCCCAAAATTTTTGCTCACTCAAAATGAGAGATTTTATAGAACAGGAAACTAAGCACTTTTTCTGTCTACTGCATTGGTCTCTGTGGATCAGTTTAAGTTTCCATAACTGAAAAGCAAACACTCTACGTGACCTAAAAAAGTAAGTTTTTTGGGTCAACCTTAACTCAAACTCAACACTAAGGCCATTTTAAGAATTAAAACATGCTGACATAATATCTTGATTTTTGTTGTTGTTGTTGCTGTTGGCAACCGTGCTATATTTCCTAGCTAAAGTATCCTTTTCATCTTAGGAAATTTTAAAGTCACAAAAGCAATCAATTTTCCTTAAAAGTTACAGACTTAAAAAAAAACCTATTTCAGACAGCTCTTCTTGACACTAGGGATGTGAAAGACTAGTCGCTTCCTCCCCCCTTTGCGGCCTTTGTAAGAAAGAGGCAGCAACGGGGAAGGAAGTGGAGAGGATGCTTCAAAGCGGCAGCACTGTGGGGAGCCTGGGGCCAGACTCCCAGTAACTTGCTTCTCTTGACACTGGTTGCTTCCAGTCGCTCCTTTCTAGAAGCCAAGTCAACAAGGGTGCATCTACACTGCACCAAAGCTCGAAATAAGATACACAATTTGACCTATGCAAATTGTGTATCTTATTTCAGTGCTATTTTGAAATAGTATATTTCGGCATTTGGCACTGTCTACACAGCGCCAAATTTCGAAAAAGCGTTATTTCAAAACGTTCCTTACTCCTTGTAGAATGAGGTTTATAGGGACATCGGAACAGCAAGCCCAAAATAACGGACTTGCTTTAAAGACACGGGATAGCTATTTCGGGATACTCTGGTATCCTGAAATAGTGTTGCAGTGTAGACATAGCCCAACACTCCAAGACTGAAGCCCTGTTTTATGCAATCATTAGGCATGAACCCAATAGACTGTTGCAATGACACATCTCTTAGATTATAAAGGAGCCTAAGGAAACATCCCACTCCAAGCTAATATAAAGCAGGATTCTCAAACAAGAAAATCTCCACGTTCCCCAAGCTTGCTGAAAATTTTCAGTAACAAGAAAATTACTACAGAAAACTGATTAAAATCCTAACTATGTCTAGCTCCTAGATACGGGTTCTGGGCCAGGCAGGAGTTGATTGTTTGGCAGGAAACTGCTGAAGCAGCTTCCCCTATCTTTAATCCTACGAAACTTTCAGAAACAAAAAAGTTACTACATCAACCAATACAATCCTGACTAAATAAATCATATAAACGGGGGGGGAGGGGGGAGATATAGAGAAATTTGCAAAATGTGCCACCAAGGACAAGAGCACAGAGGAAACTCTGACCTCGACCATATGGCAGGGGAGAAGAAACTAAAGCTGCTGTCAGTACATTTTGCCCTTTATCGCCTCAGGTGAAAGCATGAGGCAGTGCCAGGGTGGATGTGCCAACATGGACTCCATGTACACAGGCATTATCCTCAGTGGAATACAATAGGCACTATCACTCAAAAAAGAAAAAAAATGTATCTAACAGCTAACCATCAGAAAAGTGCTTACTTGCAATACACCGGGATACAAAAGACACTTTAACTTAGCTGTCTTTAATTGGGGAGGGAAAATCTTACTGTGAGGGGGAAAATGTTCCAACAATTGGTACTACCAATAGATAAATACAAAGCAGATCAATGCCTTTCTTTAAAAAATAACATAGGTTTATGGCATCACTGTCTGGAACTTGCCTCTCCTTCCTTGGAAAAATATTTATGAGGAGGTGCAGGGGGTTGGAGCCAGGGATATCTAGACCTCTTACCAGCAGCTAAAATCCACAGACCCATCTGGAAAGAGACATGCAGGCTTTATCTACAGAGATGGTAGATCGCTCAGTGACACAGTTCCATAATCCCAATGCCAGAAACACATAATCAAGACAGACAAATGTTGCTTGTTGACTATTTTGCATAGCTTTTGGAGCCTCCTTTAGAAGAAATCACTAGATTTACTAGTAAATACATTTTTGAAACATTAATTGAACTCTTGACAATTTTTATAGCAAGTCATTAGATTTTCATTGGGCAGAGAAAAAATAAAACCTGACACCAGACAATTAGGGTTCATTATACTCAATGCACGTTTTTGTTTTTGTACCTTATACACATATTGTTTCAGTTCAGCAACTCATGTCTGTGAGAAAAGAGACTTCGCAGATGTGGAAATGAAATAATTAAGGCTGCAATTCAGCAAAGCACTGAAGCATGTGCCTACTTTTGAGCAGTCAAGTCGTCCCATTGAAGTCAAAACGATTTGTCACAAGCTTTAAGTTAGGCATGTGCTTACACCCTTGCTGAATGCAGTCTAAAATACTTATAAAGTCAGAGTCAAACAAGAGTATAAAAATCAATAAATAAAGATATTTTTCTACTGTTGTGTACATCTAATATTAAAAGGGAAGCATGAATGTTACACTATACAAGGTATTTATATACAAACAGAACATAGTTTTCAAATGACAATCATCCAGTATGTGTGAATGCATATAAATATAAAAAACTTAAGTATAAAATGGGTTACATTATTCCCCAAAATAAAACAATTTATGGTGTAAAGCCATAATTTTAATGTGAACTAAAGATACAAAGAGAAAATAACTGTTGTAATATTTATTTGATAAAGTCATAGTAATTTCATATCCTTTTGAAGGGCATCATACAATAGCATCTTTTAAATAGCTGAAATGGAAACCAATGCTTCTTATAGGTAAAGAATTCAATAAGAATTTTTATTACATATTTTCACCTAAAACGCCTCAAGCTTTTGATAACATAGTGAATGCCAGTGAAAATGAGGTAAACTCAGAGACTAAGATAGGGAAAGAACAAAGTTAAAAATTATTTAGATGCCTTCAAGCTGCCAGGGCTGGATGAAATACATCCTGGAATACTCAAGGAGCTGATTGAGGAGATATCTGAGACATTAGCATTTATCTTTAAATTTACAGGCCCTCTTATGGGAAGAGTTATGTTAAATGGGAGAGGACTACTGCTTTGGGAAGGGAAAGGGCATGCTATAAGCTGCTCAAAGCCATTTTTTGTTGTTGTTGTTGTTGTTGCATACCTTACATATTTAATTGCTCCATTACTTGAACTATTCATTCTCACAGTGACCTTTTGGAGTTAAAAGCCATGTATGCTCTGTCTCTTGCACAAGGTCTGGCTCAGTGTTCCCTGTAAGCTGAGCACTTGGATGGCCACTCAGGAGAGATTCAAATGCCACACAGCTGATTAGCAGAGTGCCCACAATGCCCATAGCTGGCAGCATCTGTTTTTACTGGTGGTGCACATCTACGCATGCCTTGATGCACATAACATATATTCCACACATGGATGGAAAAAAATTAGAGGGAACGCTGGTCTGGATGGAAGATTGTTTTCACCACACTTCACTCCCAGGCTACGTCTATGCTGCCGTTTTGGGTTTTTTTTTTTTTCCAGCAGTAGATATGCAAATCACACTCTCATTTGCATATCTTCCGCAAAAAGGATCAGAAGATATGCAAATCGCACTGTCATTTACATATCTTCTGCCGCAAAAAAACTGGCAGTGTAGACATAGCCCCATTGCGGAAGGCACTGCTAAGAAGCGCACAAGGGCTTTTGCAGGAAAGAAGGTGGATGGCTCTGTATTGGTTCAGCTCATCTCCCTCGGACAACATCTGGGCAATAGGCTTTTTGCTTCTTTTAACTAACAGCAAAGGGGGAAACAGAGGGAATAACAAGGCCCAACATTTCTACCTCCACTGCAGAATCCTAGGGGTTCTTCTAAGTCTCATTCTAGGGCTACACATTTGGTGATGAAGCCTGTGCATATTGCCCATATGCTAAGAATAAATGACCAGTTCCTTAGGAAAAGCTACAATGACCCAAAGCAATTAAGTGGAAATTTGTTCAAGATTTTCTCCACTTAATTTTATTGCACTCTTTTAAGTCTTGTCTTGAGTGCTGACATTGTAACATTCTGATTAGGATCTTGTTCTTTCTCTACTTCAGTATAGCCATGATTTCAGCACCGATTGTGAACAAGCAGACTAATGTTTCATCTCAAAGGAGAGATGTAAGGACTCAGCAGATACAATGTGCTCTGGTTACTTGGGATGCACCACTAGCAATCTACTTTATCAAGAAGTTTCATAGAGAACCCATTTAAGCACAATGGTAATTGGAAACAATGACTGCTTCTCCATGGCGCCAGTAATTCTGTTCAGGCTGGCTGAATTCACTCATTGTCCTGCACGATTTTCCTACGGCTATGGACATGTGTACATGCATGTGTACATACATGTACACACACCCGCCTACCCCTTTCTTGACCTTGGCTAATGAAAAGGAACTGGTACTCAAGTAACCTAGTATAGATAATTTTGAAATAATGCATGCTACTGAGGTGTACACTTGAATTACCATGATTTAAAACCAACCAACCATCCAAAAGTGTTGGTCTGCTTTGAACATTTGGCTTTTTAAAACTTCTCCCAGTATAAATAGTAACAGTGTAAGTCCAGAAGAAAAAAAGCTGAAGGATAGGGGACTAAATACTAAACTAGCGATGAAGACAATTATGTAATACATGGATAAAGTCCAATGATTCACTAAAAATCAAAGAACTAGAAGGGACCTCGAGAGGTCGTCTAGTCCAGTCTTGGCAGAGCTAGTATTATCTAGACAGGGTGTTAGGCACCTTTTTCGGGCCAGGGACCACTGACCCACAGAAAATCAATCTGGGTCACATTCAAGTGAGAAACAACAATAAATAAAAAAGGCACTCGCCTCACTCATGCAACTCACGCTCCATCTCTAAGGGGGGGGCCTTAACTTTTCTGGGGGCCTGGGACTAGTAGATTTTGTGGGGCCCCCCCAGGCTCAGAGGAGGGGGCAAAAACAAGCAGTTCAGTGTGCAGAATGGGGCTGCCAGGAAACATGGTGAACATGGGGGGGAGGGGGTAGGATGCTGGAAAGCAAGAGCAGGCTGTGGGTCCAAGGGGGTCTGGGTGGAAGGGGGAAGGAGCAGGCTGGGGATGGAGATGGGATGCAGGAAGCCACAGGAGATGGGGGCACCTACCTGGTGCAGCTCCCGCAGGAGGGGGGGAGGAGGTTCGCTGGTGACTCTGCGCTGCCCTGTGCTGACAGGCACACCTCCCACCACTCCGATTGGCTGATATTCCCAACCAATGGGAGCGGAGCCTGCAAGCCAGTGCAGGGGACATGTTCCCGCACAGAGCCACTTCCTCCCCCCTTTGCTAGATGGGCACGATATTTGCCCTCTTCCAGTCTTCTGGAATCTCTCCTGTCTTCTTTGACTTTTCAAAGATCATCGCTAATGGCTCTGATATCACCTCAGTCACCTCCTTGAGTATTCTAGAATACTAGTGTCAGAGGGGTAGCCGTGTTACTCTGAATCTGCAAGAACAACAATAAGTACTTTGGCACCTTATAGACTAACAGATATATTGGAGCATAAGCTTTCGTGGGCAAAGACCCACTTTGTCAGATGCCCACGAAAGCTTATGCTCCACTAGGATTCTAGTATTTTGTCTGTAAAGAGCAAATAATGACATAGCTACTGAGAGTCCTGGTGAGTGGGGATCATAGGAAGCCTCTGATATGTGTAAAAAGGCTCTAACAACTTTTTCTAGAAATAAAAGTTAGCATGACTTATGTCCAATATCTTGGAACCTTCCAGGGCTAGCAAACACTACTCAGTCCCCTTGGAATTTTTCTGTCCACTGGTAGCGCCTTTTAAAAAGAAAAAGAAAAAAAGGACTTAAGGCCCAGGGATGCCAGACTTTAAACTCACAATGCTGTCTAGGAGCACTGGCTCTTTTCCTGAGATGAATAGCACACCATGCAGGTCACTGGCTAGGGATGATTTCAGAAAGAGGAAAAAGTTGTTTTGTGAAGTTTGACGTAAGTTCCAAGAACACAGATGAGATGGGCTAGTGGTCAGAAGACAAGTGAGGTGGGCAAGTGTTGCGCACTAAATGTATTGTATGGCTCTGCAACATGCCACATATTAGAGATGGTATGTAGTACATATGCAGTATGTCATTTTTAGGGGCATTATTACTGGGAAAAGGCTTTAGTGGAAAAATGTGGTTTGCTTTTCAAGCTGAATACAGTCACACTAAGCTCGATCTCGTTATCTCTGGCTCAGTAATGTGCCAGACTTGTCAATTTCTGCATCCACTGGGCATACACCTTTGCCACCACTGCTTCTATATAGTTGCCATGGGTTTTATAATTTATCTGTTTCCTTTTCATGCTTTTGCATTGTTGGAATCCTACTTTCCTTACGGATCAGATTTTCAACTCCAGTCATCTTATTGCAACAATTCTCCAATATTCCTTTGCATTTTTGACTATTTCTGTTGATCTATTTTTTTTTTTTTTTTTTTTTTTTAATAAGCAGCGGAATACTGTTCATCCTTAAAAGGCAAGGTTCTCTGGCTACATACCCCTTCACAAGCCCTCAAAGATTAATCAGGAAAATGCATGATTAGACACTCTCCCTCTCTGCTTTCTATATAGATTTTGCTTAACACTTTGGATCTTATCCAAAGCCCACAGAAAATGGGAGCCATTCCATCGATTGTTAATAGGCTCTGAAACAGGCCCTTTGTTACCAAAACGATAAAAACACTGGTAATGCTTCCAGGAGATTAGACAGCATCAAACTAATGCAAAAGCAGAGGAAAATACAGGTCACTCTGCTGAATTTAAGAATATTTAGAAAGCTTAAAAAGAATACTGAGAAGTAGTAAATACCAAGCAAACAGATGAGAAGAATGTGTCAGACAGTTATAGCACTATGTACATATGTTACCTAATAACAGAAAAGGAGATTTTTCAATTCCAGTTCTTTAAAAATAAAAGCAACTTCGTGTAGATATAACTAGACTGGAAGACTATATTCTTGCTGGCTATAGTGGGGGGGGAAGAACCAACAGAAAGCTATCCCCAGGATATATGAACAAAGTGAAAGCTTGCCATTCAATTCTACAGGACCACTGGGATAACACTAATTAGGCTTTTGCAAGAGGCTAGGAAGATGGGATAGACAGTTTTAAAAAAACAGGGCTTTAATCCAAGTCTTTGATCACTCAAGAGATGTATACTCAACAGTGATTGTTTGCTATTTAATTCTGATTCCTTTGGAGACAAAGGGGGGAAATGCTAACAATGCTGCCTGTTGTAGATGGAATTGGATGAATAACTTATTGGGGTGGAGGGGTCCATGGCAGTTCCAGAAAAATCTTAAAAATTAAATGTGATTGGAGTAGGAGGAGTGACCTGACCTCCCTTACAAATCTCCAGCCCAGTGGTTAACAATCACCTGGGATGTGGCTGACCCAGGCTTAGTTTCCTATTCTGCTGATGTGAAGTAGGAATCTCACCCCTCACAAGGGAGTGCCCAAGCCCTTGCACTGTGGGGTATTCTGTAGCAGTTCTCAATCTCTCCTGTTGAAGCTGTTCCAGTTTGGATAAATACTTAAATAGTCACTGGAGCGGGAACTTGAACTTAGGTCTTCCCCCTTCCAAGTAGATGCCCTAGCCACCGGACAACTTGGGACAAGTATCTTTCAGTCTCTCCTGCTGAAGCTCTTCTACTTTGTATAAAAGACCTGGTTCAGAGAGATGGAGAGAATAACTCTGTAGCTGATAGGTAGGTGTTCATCTCAGAGACCCATTACTGGGACTACCTCTCCATGAGAAGTAGTGAATTCACCAATCGCTTGGAATCAAGGTTTAATCTCTGTCTATAAAAAGATACACTCTAATCCAGCCACAACTACTGGGCTCAGTAGTGTTCACTTGCATGGAAAAAGAAGAGTAATCGCCTCCACTTCAGGAATTACCTGATGATACTCTATAGCCTAGGTTATACAGCAGGCCAGAAGAGCAGATCATAGTGGTAATCTTTGGCCATAAAATGGCGGACTCCTAAAACAAGGCCATTCTGTCCCACTTAGCTGACAGTTGTCTTCAATCATTCATCCTTCAGGCAACTGGACGAAAGAGTGTCTCTCAGTGATCATTTCCTTACTAACCTGCATATCTCCAGTACACACTACTGCAAGACAGCTGGTAACCCTCTGCTAATTTCTAAGTAGGGTCAATAATGCTAATCGTCAAGCTGTTGTTATGCAACCCCTTCTTCCCAAAGGAAAGCAGCATTGGACTGCTCTTTCCCAATGATTTGTAACCACATTTAGGCTGAAAGTCAGTAGGGGTCAGATCCAAATACAACTCAGATCAGCTGAAAGGCTCTTATTGATTTCAATGGGCTTTAGATCAGGCCCAGCTGAGCATCAACACAACTACTAATGGGGGCCTCACTGGTCAATACCATTTCTAATTGGCTTCACGCCTTCATCCAAGCCACTGAAACTGATCAGGAATCTGAGGCACTACACTGAGACAACAGGTGAATGAATCTCTTCTTTCCCAAAAAGAGCACAAGAGGTGACTATAATCTCAATTTATTTGCAGACAGAAATTATAAAATATTATCAATATGAAGATATGCAAATCTCCATGTAGAGAGAGAGAAAGATTGTTGGTGAGGATATTGTGTTCCTTACTGTTTATATCAGAGGTTTCAAACTCCCAGCCCACGGTTAAGTGCCAGCTGGAGCGATAGCACAAACCGGCCAGGGTCTCCTGGTGGGCCAGGGTGAGGGATGTCCTTTTGCGCTCCGCTCCCCCCGTAGCTCCTGTGGCCGTGGGGAGTGTGGGGTGGTGCAACTGCTGCTATCATGCAGGGTCGCCCTGCTCCCTCCTCCCCCCATTAATCCCTAAGCCACATGCTTGAGGGCCAGGGTGCAATGGGAGGAGAGGGCAGGGCAATGGCAGGAAGGGGGAGAGGTTATGGGGGCTGGTAACAGTCCCCCCAGTTTCCTGGGAGCCCCAGGCTGGATTGCACACTTGCTCCAGTTTGGACTAGCCCATGGGCCAGTAGGAGACCCGATTTGTGTATAAGCAGTTCAACTAAACTGAAATTTTCATCATGGCATTTATTATATCACAACTCATTCAGGGCAATATTGACCAGGCCCTTAGTGAAATCCCACTGACAGAGCAGTCCATGTAGTAAGGACTCCTGTAGGATCATTTCTATTTCAAGAAATTACTTAAGAACTCAAAGTGCTATTCTACATTTTTGTATCTTTTGAATTGGCATGAAATTCTGTTACCATTTTCAGTATCTGAATTTGAGGACCAGAAAAAAAAGGAATTATTTTCCCTTCTAGGAACATCTAGCAAAATTTAAACTTAAATTTTTTATTGCAAATGTAGTATAAAAAAAAAATCTCTCTCGCAAGATCTTTCTAAAGTACAATAGGGAGATTACATTAAGGACACATCCATTTACTGTGTGCCATGCAGAATATAAGTGAAGCAGTAATAAATGATGGACGCTGTGTGTGTGCATGTATGTGTCTTAGCACACGAAAAAGATAGAGATCATTTTCTTTGCCTTGCAATTTGTCATCTTCGATGCACAAGGTTGTAAATTTACACAGCAAGGCAAGACAATCCCACTCCAATCTTAAAATGTCTCTATCATTCAGTCTTTTTCCTTGACCTGACTTATCACTTATCTTCACAATTCACACTGGAAGATAAGTCTTTAGAATGCTTCAGAATGCTCAGTCTTTAATTTTTTAAGGGATGGCTCCACCGCAACAAGCGACATAGACTGCTCCAAGGACTGTGCAATTTCATTAATTGTCCATTTGTCTTCATGAAGTGCATGCTCCTCTAGTGTAAATGGTCCTTGCTTGGTCCGGGTCAACTCTTGCACGTTGGCACAGGAAGAGAGTTCTACAGCATAAAAAGGAGAAAGCAGCCAAAAAAAGTGAAAGTTCAAGTTTAAAAACCATGGATCTTGTTTTAAATCCCTGAAGAACTAATTATAAATATTTTTCATATATTTTGAGTTGAAGAAAAGGGACTCCAATTCTGATTCTCAGCTCACTTACAACAGTGTAAATCTGGAACAGTTTCAACAGATTTACTCCAGAGTAAAGGAGATCAGAGTCTTCAGGAGATTTTGTGTACTGATATCAAAATACAAAAAGAAAATTAGTTATGTAAGTTAAAACAAATCCAGGGTAAAATTTCCAAAAGTTTTTTTAGGACTCAGGAGCATAAGTTCCACAGACTTTTAAAGAGACTTAGAAGCTTCCATCCCTTTTTAAAAATAGGACTTGGACATTTTCTATAATTTTTCTTTATCTCACTTACTGGAACAGTAAAAAAATATGATAAATACTAATGTGGTAATTAATTACCACTGAGACAGAAGAGACTTCTTCTGATCAGGTTCCCAAGGATACAGCACACACAGAGCTGCCCTTTGGACAGAGGATGAAGAAGTCTCTGAAATACACTTTTCATCTCCTCGGGTGTCGAAGGATTTCAAAATGAATTTGAAAAGCAATTGAAAGGAGAAATTTGGGGTAGGGACCATGTCTTTATATTTTTCCTTTAAAGGATCAGGTAAACCCTGGTATGGTAAATAAACAAAACAAAAATCACAGGGCCTGGTATTTTTTTCCACCCAACACTTTCACCTTCTCTTTATTCTCTCCCTTGCGATTCCTTTGCAATTATTTACCCTGCTTCTCTTTATGCTCCAGAGGAAACTACTGTAGTACACAAAAGTGAATGACAGCCCTGCAGCACAGCACATTAAGTCTGGTGACCAGAGATATGCAAAAGGAGAATATTCTTCTATCAGCACAGAGGCACATTCCTTAAGCAGTATGCTTTTTCCATGCCTACCTTTTCCAATGTCACTGACCAGGCTTCTGACATAAAAGCCACCTCCACATTCAACATCTGGAATGTTAACAGTGACAGAGTAAATTGCCAGCCCAGTATGAAATCTACTTTACACAGAAACTGTGCTCCCAAACAAATGTAAAAATGCACTAAGCAAACAATCAAATGATAAAATATTTATAGGGTACACTATAAATTATTCATTCTGTAACATATGTGCGGGTGAGATTGCAAAGGCAGAGAGGAGAGAAAGCAAACAGAACAGTGACTGAACAAAGGCGTTATAAATTAATGATTTGGGCCTGTATTGTGGGGGGAGGGCCGGGAGTTGCAAACGTAGCCCCACATGGTCCTCAAAGTAAGCATGAGGCTTGGGAGGCATGTTGCCCCAGCTTCCCTCCCCCCATGTTCCAGCAGGCTGGGAGAAGGTTGGGGCTCATTCCCTCCCACAGGAACAAAGGTAGGTGGGGCTGAGAGCAGGTGAACCCAGCCCCTCCCACACACAGAAATTCCTGCATATGGGTCTGCAATTGGCCCTGGCATTTTAATAAATACTTGTCTCCTTCATTTGAAAGGTTTCAAAAGGTCATAAGTTGCATCTTTCCAATGATGAAAACCAGTCATTTTAAGTGCTACTCCAAACGGACAATGAACACTTTAAAATACTGCCTGCACGTAGAGGGCACAGCTGACCTGAGTTGTGACATTCTAAAACCTATCTTTACCATTCCCTTCTTTCTTAACTCCCCCGCCCTCCCTTCCAGCCTCCCGCAGTGATCAGCTACCAATCTCCCACCATAAAATAACTATTTAAACAACACACACCATTGAAAGACAGCGGTCATGCCCACTTTTAACACCACAACATGTAGAACACCACAGGGCATCCCAGGGAGCAACGGGGGTAATTCCAGAAAGCACAGAACTGTCCTGCCTTCACCACCAATATCAGAGGATACGATTTTCAAAGGCTTCTCCAATTCATTTCTGTGCTTCCTCGTGTGTTAACTACATTCCTTTACATAGGAAAGAAGGGGGTGTGGATTTCCTCTCCCCAAAGTGGAAACGGGGCCATTGTTCCTCCCTGCCCCCTTTCAGGAGAGAGCAAGCCAAGGCTTGAGAATACAATCATGGTGGGTGTGAATAATTTCCAGCCCAGCCTAGCTCCCCCCAGAACGACAATATGAAATCAGATTAAGTCAAATCGATTCAGGGCATTCTTACTGCAAAATGAGAGTGCCCAGAGGCAGACTCGCTCTGAAATAACTAACCATGTGAACTGAAACCCACTTAGTGACTTCATTGCCACTCTGAGTGTAGACAAGCCAGGAGCATCAGCTTACATCAAATCTCCAGCCCCTACCCTGGAGGCCCTTCTGGAAGATAGGTCCATCAATGGGTAGCAATGGTATCCCTAGCCTCTGTTTGTCAGAGGTTGGGAATGGGTGTCGGGGTGGGATCGCTTGATGATTACCTGTTCTGTTCATTCCCTATGGGGGCACCTAGCATTGGCCACTGTTGGAAGACAGGACCTTTGGTCTGACCCAGTATGGCCATTCTTATATTCTTACCCAGCGTGAATAGCGGTGGCTGGAAGTTTTGGAGAGAGAGGCTGTACACTGTAACCGGCCTAGCAGGCTTTGCTTCCACAACTTCTCCTTTCTTCATCAGAGATGACAGCCTTTGTCCATCTCTCTTCAGAGCAGAATAGCTGATGGGATAGACCGTACAAACGTGTCATACAGCTGTGATACAACAAACCTCCAGCCCTCAAAATCCTATTAACACTAGACTACAGTAAGACACTTTAGTCTTCTAATCCTCTCCAAGTGCTTGTAAAAGGAACTACTGAAATCATTTGTAAATAGGAGGATTAGTTAATTGCAATAAACAAATGTTAGAATCACCTCTTCAGTCCATGCATTTAAAAAGGGTTCACAACTGAATTCATTGCTTCTGAAAGTGAAGAATCAATAATGGGTAAGGTAACTGATTGAAACACATGCCCCACTGAAGCCTATGGGACCAACACACGTACAAAACGATCACCACGCTGTGCAGCTGATGCTGTACAGATAGCTTCCTTCCTATCGCTCTTTCACCTTAATCCTCCCTCAGAACATCCTTACTGCTGCAGTCTCGAGTCTCTCATGGAGGGGCAAGTGCCAAATATACAGCCTGTTTCAGAAGGTTTATCCAACGACTGATTCAATTAAATTCATTTAATTGGTGACAAAGAGCCTTATCCAAAGCCCGCTGCAGTCATCAGCCTGGGACCTTGCAAGAAAGAAAAGCTACCCAAGATTCCAGAAGCTTCCAGGACACAGGCTTAAATTTTCAGGAAGCTAGTATTTAAATAATCTCTCTATTATTTTTAAACACAAAAGCTAAAGTGCCATTACAGAACTAAGGGGAAATCTCAAAATATTCTCCGCTAACAGGCAGATTATGTAGGGTTACCAGGTGTCTGATTTTTGACTGAAATTCTTGATCGGAAAGGGACCCTGACGGCTCCAGCTGGCACCACCTACCAGACAGTTGTAAGTCCAGTTGGCAGCACAATGAGGACAGAGCTAAGGCAGGCTCCCTCCTGCCTTGGTTCCATGTGGCTCCCGAAAGCAGCCACAGAGGCACTACTTGCTACTCTCACACATGCAGGCACTGCCCTCACAACTCTCATTGGCTGGGAACCACAACCAATGGGAGCTGCGGCGTCAGCACCATGCATCTAGGGGCTGCAGGGACCTGGCAGACACTCTCTGAGAGCTGCTGTGGTAAACACTCTCAGGACCCTGCATCCCAACCCCTTTTTGCACCCCAACTCCCTGCCCCAGCCTGGATTCCCCTCCCACACAAACGCTCTCCTGTACCCTCCCCCAAATGCCAATCCACTGTCCCAGCCTAGAGCCCCTTCCTGTACCCCAAACCTCTCATCCCTGACCCCCTTCCCAAACCCCGCATTCCCAGCTGAGCCTGCACCCACTTCTGCACTCCGAACACCTCAGGGTAGCCCTAAGCCCCCTCCTGTACCCCAAACCTTTCATCCCTAGCCCCACCCCAGAGCCCACATCCCTAGCCAGAGACCTCACCTCCCAACCCCAGCCCAGTTCCCCTTCTCCCACCACTTTAAACCCTCATTTCCGTCTCCCCAGGCTCCATACCACCCCTGTACCCAACACCCCTGCCCCATCCTGAAACCTTTTCTCATACGCCAAACTCCTCATCCCCAGTTCCAGCCCAAAGCCTGCACCCCCAGCTGGAGCCCTCACCCCAACCTACTACCCAAACCTGGTTAAAGTGGGTGCAAGCAACACAGGGAGGGGGATGGAGCAAGCAGGGACTTGGACCTCAGAGCAGGGACAAGGGCTTGGGGTAGGGGAATTCAGATTTGTGTGATTAGAAAGTTAACTCTGAGCTAAAGCATTGTCCTGACAAATTCCTGCAAAAATAGTATCGGAGTCCTTTGCTATGTTAAAATTTACTCACAAAACACAGTAAGATGTGACAATGTGTGTCTGATGTTCATAGCAACATGACCCTCCATGCTGAATTTGTCAAGTTAATACATCCTACAGCCTGTATAACCCACCTGCCTAACGGGGTATATCTCTATAGACAAGGGTGGATAGAAATGAGTTGTGTCTGGTTCACTGGTGCTAGGCAGATGCACAGTGAACACTCCATCTCAGAAGTTTCTGGAACTTGGTGTGGTAGTTTTGGGTATGGGGAATACCTTCCCAGTACTGGACTCAAAACTCCATGACTGCAGATGCTCTAACATAACGCCATGTGTAGGTTGAGAGAAGCTGAATCACAGGAATGGAAATCAGACTCTTTCCCCTGGACTCTGAAGCCTTTTGAAGCAGGTTAATGATACTGGTAACACTCCAACAGGGAAACACTGGCAGTGTTAATTACAGAAAGGAGAAACTGGAAGGGAAAACTTATTTCTTTCATTTTAATTGTATACTTGGCAGGCTGCTTGATCTTAACCAAACCGTTTTAGTGAAATTGTCTCAAGCTCATCTGAAAAAGTGGATTTTGCTCATGATATTTTATATATAATGACATATAATATTTTTAAAGTTACAGACTAACATGACCACCCCTCTGAGACAGTCTCAAGTTGTATAATTCACCATCTTTTCACTTATTTGAAAGATGATGGGGAAAGAGTAATTTATATTTTCCTTTTCTTAGTTTTACATTTTTCATGTCACAGGGTTTTTGTTTTTATACTTAAACTGAGCGGTTTCTGACTAGCAGAGGGGAAGGAAGAGTCTGCATGGATTCCAGCTGGAGTTTTCTGCAAGCAAGTGAAGCGAAGAGGTTGTGGCAGTGCTTTTGACTCAGCAGACTATACATTTTGGTGGTCAAAGACTGTAACTGAGACTCAGGAAATTTAACCTGAATTACACTTTGCACCTTGTTTCTGTTGGGATTGACAAATTCAGATTTGATTTGTTTATGGGAAGATCATGTATGCATAGTCTAAAGTGGCCATGTTATGTTGTACAAATTAAGGCGTTATTATTGTTTCTTTACTATAACATTTTATAAAGTTGGTACTGAAGAATTAAACTCATTCTTTTTTTCCCATTTTGGACTTGATTGTGGGGAGGTTGACCCTGGACAATTCTTGCTGACAATCCTCAAGGAGAAAATTCTGAGTCGGCATGTGCTTTTCTATGGGAGGTGTTTTTAGGCACGAGGATAAGGGCAATGAAGCAAATTCTAGCCCATCCAAAAGATGCACTTGCCTTGCCTATATCTTCTTCTTGCCAAAAAAGAAAACTCTTTATTTATGGCCAAACTGGCTTCTGCAGAGAAGTGCTCCAAGTGGAGGAATGCTACTGGCAGTGCCTGGCTACTACAGAACTTACAGTGGAGGAACTTGCATAATATCCCCCTTGAACTTTTGCAGCACACGTTCGAGATCTTCTTTTGTTATCTGATCTGTCAAAAAGAAACAGGACCTACGTTAGCGTGGATTCACAGAGTGCCATGACAATGCCTGTTATTTCTTTGGAAAGCAAACCTCCCGATCTGTGATCCACCTGTAAACCAGTGAATGACTAGGAACTGGCTGATCCCGTTTCTCATAAAATAGATCTGGTTTATGTCACCGCAACGAAGTCAGAGAGTTCTGCTTAAAACTAAATGAAATGGATGGCATACTTACAACCCTTTATTAGGCTTTATTCTGGGCCCTGAGTAGTTCTCCAAAGCAGATGGATCTCACAACATGCATGAGGGCTTATTCCCCCAAAAGTCTCCTCTCCATTGCAGCATCAGAGGAGAGCAACTTGCGCACTCACCTTTGCAAATCAAACACTGCAACTTCAATAGCAGATGCTGCCATTATGCCCAGTAGCGGTCTCAAAGAAGTATCATTAATGGTAATGCTGCAGTGGTTCATAAATCTGTTAAGGATGCACATAACAGAATGGGGGGGAGGAGTGGCAGAATCTTTTATACCATAAATTCCGAGCTTCTAAAGAACCTCAGGCATGTTACTATTTTGCAGTCTTCTTGCTGTTTGTAATACTTAGGTTTAGCCAGGTGTCATAGAAGAACCCATATGGCAGTAAATCAGCTTGACATAATGCTATCCTTATGAGCCTGTCAGCATTTCTACTGTGAGCCCATTTGCTTCAGTGGAAATTTGGTATGTAAACTTTGAGCAGGGATGTCATTTTGTTTTCTTTTTCAATTGTTCACCCACTGGATTGAATTCACAGTTAGGGCACTTAAAGATACAGATGGGTTCAATTCCTACTCTGATCTCATACTCCCTAAGTTGAGAGAAGTAGGAAAAAATCCACTAAGCTCTGGAGAAAATCATTTGTTGTGCATCTTATTTAGTAATCTTTTAAAAGAAACAAACAAACAAAAAGTAAGACATGATGTAGTGCAGTTATTAACAAAGTTGCACAATATCGGTTTATCAAAATAAACATATACAAATTAGCCTGTCAGGACCTAGAATAAATAATGTTCGTCTTCTGCAGTTTTGCAAGTTTTGATCAGGCTAGTATTAAAATGATAATCCCAGCTGCCCCTCCCCCAATGCCATTACAGGCTCATGTGTCAGTTTGGATTTTTTTGCTTTTGCTTGAAGCTGCTTTTGCTTTTGTGGGTTTAGATTCGTGACTTTGCTGGAACATTGTGTAAGCTCTTTACTCACCCTGCTCAGAATAGAACACACGCACACTCTGTGTAGTTCAGAGTTACACCAGTCATGGGATTTGGCTTTGCCAACAGCCCCCACACAAGACTCAGCCTAACCTTTCTCCTCAAGTTTGGCTAGTCCTGAGATTTTCCCTGCAGGGCCTTTCTTTTTCCAGATCTAGTTTTTTCTGCTACAGAGAAATATACTCCACTCCTTACAGACTGGGGAGAGATAAAAGCTATAACTGCTAGTAGGATTCAACACAAATTACACTGTACCTTCATGTTGACTTCAAGCTGCTGATAAAAGGATGATTTAACAGATGGTGCAGGCTTTTAGAGTCTGTCACCTATCACACACAGGTTTAAAATACAGCAGTCAAGTCCATTTGGTGGTTGGAATAGGCACTGCATGCGATCTGACAATGGTTTATATACACTATTCTATACACTGAAAGAAATAATGTGACCCAGTGACCTCTACACAGGCCAGAGTCTGATGGAATATTCCCCCACTACAAGTCCATCAAGATGTCAATATACAACTGACCCAAGAACTTCCAGTCATCCCTATACTGGTGTAAATCAGAACAACTTTTTTTGTCTTCTGAGACAACAGTGCATTGAGATGCTGATAAGATTACAAAAGGAAAACGGGTCAATTATTAAAATGAGCAAAATAATATGTACAAAACAAAATGGTAAATTATTGTAAGATCACTCTGAACAAATGTCATTCTTTAGCATGTACTAATGTTTGTTTGGATAAACTATTCTTCATAAACAAACGGCACACCAATCCCCAAATAGCATCAGTTCAATGGAGTTACGCCAGTATATATCAGTTTAGGATCAGAGCTAAAGTCTGCTTGCAAATGAGTTGCAAAGAGGAAAAAGGGGGCTACTGTTTCTCTTTTATAATTATTCAACCAATTCCGTTAATTACATCCCTTCACTTAAGTGCTACAGATCTGGAGCTGGCCTTGCAAGTTCAATTCCCGATGCCTCCATTTAGCCAATCAGAGGCTGGGGAGGGTCATGGGTATGTACCACTAGGGATCATTTTCAAAGGAGGCTGAAAATGTAAATGGCTGTCTCAGTAAAGCATCAGAGGAGAACTAAACCAAGTTCACAGCTACTTTCCAAGTCCATTTGCCAGCAGTAAGGCAATAACTTGAAATAATTTCCACTTGAAGCAGCAAGAATCAATCTGGTTGTATGAGGTGCTTTTTTAATTTCCCCCCCAAAAGCCCGAAAACTAAATCTAAAAGTTTGGGAAGTGTTAAACCCAAGCAATCCTTTTCAACATATCCTTTCAGTGTGTAATTCATATTTACAGTGGTTGGTTTTCAAAACTGCTGCCTAGAGACCTCACTATAAAACTGTAGTGCCAGTTTCGGGTTCAGACAATGGGGTGCGTTCTCTAAGTGCTCTCCACTCTGGACCCAGTGGGGGTCCTTGAGGAAGAAAACTGCACATCTCATAGGCTGCTTTCCCTCCCCCACACTTAGGGCTCAGTCCTGGATTCCACAGGAATAGAGGGCACTCGGAATCTCAACAGAGTTAGGGTCAAAGGGAAGTTGAAATTCAGCTCCGAACCTCAGCAGTGTAAAACATGCAGAAAAATAAGCAACTGCAGAGAAAGCTGAAACCAGTGGTTTGGGAGTTGTTAAGAGACAGAACAAAAAGGAAACAAGCCAGGGGAAGTAAGGGCAGAAGAGAGTATGTAGTCCCTGTGCTCTCTTCTTTGGAGAATTCACAATACAATCTCTCTGGTTTGCATTCATGGCAGAAAGCCCTGGTAAGTTTCTGAATGTGGTAAAGACCCGAAGCAAGCAAGGCTAAGGTATCATGAAACATACCTGGTTCACCCATTCTGGCAATGGGACTTGAGTTTTAATTATTTGTGCAATACATTATCATGGGCTGGTGAATGTTCTGCATATATAATATCAGCATAACAGAGAACCCTGCATTCTGCCTTTCTGACATGCGAGGAGAGACCACTTTGATTTGAACCTATTATAAAACTATGTGGTTTAGCAATTCAGATAGGCAACCTCACAAAAGCCCAGATAAACGGATAAGAAGATTCTGCTCTAGCTCCCGTATGGAAACATGTTTCTACTCAGTATGGAAACAGAGGCAAAGTGAGCAAGTTCTCGGAGCAGCACCAAGCAATCAAAAAGATATTGGCAACACAGTTCAGGGTGAAATTGGGACTGATGTTTGCCTACACCAAATGTAAGGAGAAAAATTACAAGCAAGAGGAGAGAGGAAAACATTCGGCATACCTTCTTCATCACAAGATAACGAAAGGTAATTTTACTGTATTTATCTATTGCTAAGTATCACAAAAAGAGTGAGACCTGTAAGAGTTGCTAGGAGACCGGCTACCTATAGCATACTCTTTAGGTTGCAAAAGAATTAATGGCAGACACTTTCAGATGGGTTCCCAATTAATCCTGCATTATTTCTCAGTGACACAGTGATTTCTTTACCCTATCTGTGAATTCACTCCAGAACGTGTGAACTGACAAAGCAGTAAATAGAATCAGTTCAAAACTGTCAAACCTATACACCGTGGTCTTTGTATGTGAGAGGCTCATTTATTTAGATTGCTAGGAGCCAGCCTGCAAAAGAGAGACAGTGTCAACAGTAGAAAATGTGAAAAGATGAGTCTATGCTAACCCCATTTTAAAATAAAGAAGCCTGTACTTAAAGGGGCTATCTGGAGGGGAGAGTGAAGTATTTCTTTCCTTCTGAGTTGGAAGGATATCGTTAAAAAAGTCATCCCTCGTGGGATTTTTGCACTGAAGGATGAAAATTTTATTGATGATGCCAATACACCGAAGAAAAAATAGTACAGCTAATGCATGATTCTATTATTCACCTTACTAGTTTGATGCTAGTTTCTTTAAATAACTGAAATCAACCAGTGTGCTCATCCCAGTTGTGAGATCTTAGGCACTTAGGTTAAAGCTGAAATAATCATGCAATTTGGTACAGAAATTGCATTTAACTCTTAGTATTGTATGAGACACAAAGCGCCAAAGAGCTAAATCATCTTGTTCCTGAGAAGGTATTTTTATTTTAACAGTTGCTGCAGGTCAGTTGTTTTGCTTTCCCTCAAATGCAATCCTGGAACAGTTAAGAGTATGAAGTCCCAAATCTCTCCTTCATTTTGGTAAGATATAGACCATTCATTTCACTCTAATTAAATCAGAGATATAGATTATTGTAAAGTTACCATAAGGCTTTTCTTCAGTTACTTTTCCTGTAGCATCTAACGTATCGGTTGCTTTTCCCAGTTCCCCAATGGCTGTGTACTTCTGGGAAGGAAAAAACAAAACACACACAAAAAAAACCAATGAAGAGTTTTAAATGAACAATCAATCAGTGAAAATTTCAAATGGCACTATTACATCCAGATCATGAATAACCAACCATATAATTCTGGGGAGACAAAGATTGAGATATAACATAGAAAACTCACAAGAATTGAAATCCAGCATTCCATGGACATGTCCTTCCATTAATTTAGGTTTTTCAGAAAGCATTAGGTAATGTGATAGCTAAGTGACATTAAAAGTAAGATGGCATGATATAAGACCTTATCAACAGAAATGCTAATTTCACTAAAAAGAGTGAGGAAAATATTTGGCATACTATCTTACATGTAGGATCTTTTATCCCAAAGAACTGCACAGTGCTTTACAATCTTGATACGATATGAGACAGAGAGAAGATGAAGAACGTATCATAGAATCATAGAATACTAGGACTGGAAGGGACCTCGAGAGGTCATCGAGTCCAGTCCCCTGCCCTCATGGCAGGGATTGTCTAGACCATCCCTGATAGACATTCATCTAACCTACTCTTAAATATCTCCAGAGATGGAGATTCCACAACCTCCCTGGGCAATTTATTCCAGGGTCTCACTACCCTGACAGTTAGGAACTTTTTCCTAATGTCCAACCTGAACCTCCCTTGCTGCAGTTTAAGCCCATTGCTTCTTGTTCTATCCTCAGAGGCCAAGATGAACAAGTTTTCTCCCTCCTCCTTATGACACCCTTTTAGATATCTAAAAACGGCTATCATGTCCCCCCTCAATCTTCTCTTTTCTAAACAAACCCAGTTCCTTCAGTCTTCCCTCATAGGTCATGTTCTCTAGACCTTTAATCATTCTCGTTGCTCCTCTCTGGACCCTCTCCAATTTCTCCACATCTTTCTTGAAATGCGGTGCCCAGAACTGGACACAATACTCCAACTGAGGCCTAACCAGCGCAGAGTAGAGCGGAAGAATGACTTCTCGTGTCTTGCTCACAACATACCTGTTAATGCATCCCAGAATCATGTTTGCTTTCTTTGCAACAGCATCACACTGCTGACTCATATTCAACTTGTGGTCCACTATAACCCCTAGATCCCTTTCTGCCATACTCCTTCCCAGACAGTCGCTTCCCATTCTGTATGTATGAAACTGATTGTTCCTTCCTAAGTGGAGCACTTTGCATTTGTCTTTATTAAACTTCATCCTATTTACCTCAGACCATTTCTCCAATTTGTCCAGGTCATTTTGAATTATTACCCTATCCTCCAGATTAGTCGCAACCCCTCCCAGCTTGGTATCATCTGCAAACTTAATAAGCGTACTTTCTATACCAATATCTAAATCATTGATGAAGATATTGAACAGAACCAGTCCCAAAACAGACGCTGAGGAACCCCACTTGTTATGCCTTTCCAGCAGGATTGTGAACCATTAATAACTACTCTCTGAGTACGGTTATCCAGCCAGTTATGCACCCACCTTATAGTAGCCCCATCTAAGTTGTATTTACCTAGTTTATTGATAAGAATATCATGCGAGACCGTATCAAACGCCTTACTAAAGTCTAGGTATACCACATCCACCGCTTCGCCCTTATCCACAAGACTCATTATCCTATTAAAGAAAGCTATCAGATTGATTTGACACGATTTGTTCTTTACAAATCCATGCTGGCTGTTCCCTATTACCTTGCCACATTCCAAGTGTTTACAGATGATTTCCTTAATTACTTGCTCCATTATCTTCCCTGGCACAGAAGTTAAACTAACTGGTCTGTTCTTTCCTGGGTTGTTCTTATTTCCCTTTTTATAAATGGGCACTATATTTGCCCTTTTCCAGTCTTCTGGAATCTCTCCTGTCTCCCATGATTTTCCAAAGATGATAGCTAGAGGCTCAGATACCTCCTCTATCAGCTCCTTGAGTATTCTAGGATGCATTTCATCAGGCCCTGGTGAATTGCAGGCATCTAACTTTTCTAGGTGATTTTTGACTTGTTCTTTTTATTTTACCTTCTAAAACTACCCCTTCCCACTAGCATTCACTATGTTAGGCATTCCTACAGACTTCTCGGTGAAGACCGAAACAAAGAAGTCATTGAGCATCTCTGCCATTTCCAAGTTTCCTGTTACTGTTTCTCCCGCCTCACTGACCAGTGGGCCTACCCTCTTCCTTGGTCTTCCTCTTGCTTCTAATGTATTTATAAAAAGTCTTCTTGTTTCCCTTTATTCCCGTAGCTAGTTTGAGCTCATTCTGTGCCTTTGCCTTTCTAATCAGTGGTATCTACCACTGTAATGCACTGCTCAGAGATCCGGCAGTGGAAAGCAATACCACACAGTCATTTGGACAGGAAAAGAAAAAGAATTATCAAATGTATTAGCACAACCAAACAGAATCACACCCCCTGTAGTGTACAAACGCAATAGTGCCAAGATCGAATATCTGGTACGACAGCCATTATTCACATCATCCCTCTTCAGGGACCCTCAATGCAGGTGAGTTGGCTTGCATGTAGTCATCAGATCAGTGTTTCCCAATGTCTCCCACAGCCTGGGTATCAACTTTTATAATGGTTTAGGCTAACACCCATTGGCCTTGTATATATTTAGTTATGGTTTCAGCTCCGTGCTTCCATACCTCAGTAATATTGAGGTTCCTAACCTCTATAGGTTAATTAATCTCATAGTTATTAGCATTTAAGTCAACTAGTTCCCAAGGTATAGCTACAATTAATACATGGAAGTCCTGATTAAACTCAATGTCCTTCAAACTTTCTCTAAAATCCCAAAAGCATAAGTCTGCAGTTCCTCACTTTACCTTTTTCTATCATGTACTACTGTAGTACACATCGTGAGACATAAGGTCATCAATGAGTTAATTCCTTATGAACAGGTAGGATTTGATTCTGCTAACTGTCATACAGGTATCAGGCTGGAATGCCCTTACATTACAGCCACCTACATCATATCCATATTAGGACTGTAAAAAATGGTTACAAATGTTAACTGTGTAACTGATTACAATTCAATTGGTTACATAGTTAACTGCTGCCAGCGCCACTGGCTCCTGGCACCTACCAGCCCAGCCACCTGCTGGTCCCACGGCCCACTGGTGCCTGCTGGCCGCTGGCCCCTCTGGCCCGCTGGAGTTTAACGGGTAACTGGAACCAATAAGCATCAATGTATCAGTTAACTGGTTAAACTCTCACATCCCTAATTAACGTGGTCTGTTAGCATCTGTGAGTGCTAGGCTGCAAAAATCTACATGAAACAAACCCAACAAGTTACTAGTTTACAATTCTGTCTCCGTAAATAATGCAGTAAAGAGAACAGTCTTCAATCTACTGACAGAGTCAGAGAGAAAGGAAGGACTTTTGAACAATAAGATGCAAAATAAAATACCATAGATTGGACAACTTTTCCAGAGGTTACAATGAAAGTGTGAATGAATGGTTCTATTACTACTAAACTTTTAAGGCCTTGCATTAGATTTCAGACTGAAAGACGTTCCAATGGAATGAAAACCCTGGCACCGCCTTGGCTTCTATGATGATTTTTTAAAAATCTGGCTACAAGCAACATTCTCCGGCTGCCCATTACAACATTGTTAAATTTAACATTCCAGCTGTGGAGAAAAGTTCTTTTTGCTGAACAAACAGTTTATAGAAACACTATCACCGAATGGTAAACACACTCCACAGCTTGGATTTCTCTCTTTTCAGTTCTGCATAAAGTCACTTTCTAATTTACAACAAGCACGTGTGTCAAACGATAATTGTAAGGAAGAAATCCCAGTCTAGTTATAGACCATTTAAGTGAGGGGTGCACTAATCCACACCTGAAGAAAATCAAGCCACAAAAGGTCCAGGAAATTGAGAGTTATATTTGATTCACTATCAATCTCAACAGTACCCTGAGGTATTTGTAATTATCCATTACAGTCCTAGTAGGCCATTTACAAGATCTGGGATCCCTTCTGACTGAAGGTTGCAGAGAAGAGGCCAAGAGCTCAGACAGAGCCTATCGCTCCTCTTAAATTTCTCGTTTGACTGTTTAGAATTCAGAGTTGCCTTTCTTTGGGCTTCAAGTTCTCCCTGCCCACGGAAACATCCACGTCATCTGATTCTGGTGACCTTTCTGCACCTCCATAGGTGCCATTTCTCTCATCAGTTTTTTAAAATACATCTATAGGGACTAATCCAGCATTCAGTTAAATGATAAAATTGTCACATAATCATAGAGAAATAGCTGCTCTTCGGTTTCTCCACCTCAACTCATACCCTCACGAAGGTGACAAAGATGGGTTTGTGGACCAAGTTCCAATGCAGAAGACTCCTCAGAGAAACTCACCAGCAGCTCCCTCTCATTTCTACTGAGCAAGCTGTCCCAATTACCTCTGCTCATCTTTCACTGTGACATATAGCTGAGGTCTCCAGTAACCTTCAGGGATTATGGGGTTAAAAATCTCAGAGGGGTAGCCGGGTTAATTTGCAACTTGAAAAACTAATAGCCCTGTGGCACCTAAGAGACTATCAAAAATATATAGGATCATGCCCTTTCCATGAGCAAAACCCACCTCATCAGATGACTTGGAGTAGAAATAACAGAATCCAAGATATATAACAGCAAAAGCAATTACCTGTCAATAATAAGACCCATGTTAATGAAACTAATTAAGTGGGCTGGATGTGCCCCATTCATAGCTTTTGATGTGAAAATGTGAATGTCAAAGGAGGAGAAATTGGCTTTGTAGTGTGTTAACTAGGTCATGTTTTTATTCAAGCCCAAGGGAACAGTGTCACATTTTAATTCTAGTTCTGCAGTCTCTCTCTGCAATTTGTAGGAGAATGGCTACTTTTAAATCCATGGTTGAGTATCCAGCTAGGTTAAAAAGTTCCCCTACAGATTTATGTGAACTACCATCCCTGATGTCAGATTTGTGTCCATTTATCCTTTGGCACAGAGACTGTCTGGTTTTCCCCAATATACACGGTAGAGGGGCCTCAAGTGCTGCAGCATTCTGAACCAGCTTCAACTTTCAGCTAGGCCCTAGGAGTAGCCCCGCCTACATAGTAGCACCTAGAAGGTTCACCATCCCTCTATGCCCCCGCCAAAATTTTAATTACTAAATGGGGTGCCTCTTCATGCTCTCCCAGGTTGCATCTCTGCACCACCTCTCCCCACAGGTGCCAGTCACCCCTACCACCTACAGCACCTAATCTTGAGGTGACAAAGGATGGGTAAGTGTGGTGAACCCCGTATCAGAGAGAAATGGTCACACGTGCCCTGCCACTATCTGGAAAGGGAAGCTCTTGCTGCTATAGCAACTGGAACGAAAGCTGCTGTGGAAATCAGAGAGTTAAGAGGTTTGTCAGTCCCCCCCACGAGTGCACTGCATTGCATGATACATACGACACTGGTGCAGACTCGGCCTCCCTGTCCAGTTATGCTGAAAATGACAGTGGCGTTTCAAAGGGCAGGGACCAGTGATCATAAGAGGAGATCCTCCTTAGCAGCTCAGGGCTCTATCGCATCTTCCTCACTCCTCCCTGCAAAAAAGCAGAGAGATGTCTAAGGGAGCAACTCCATAAACTAATAAGTAAAGAGGAGGAGGAAGCAGGCTAAGCCACTACATTTTTCCACAGGACACCGGGGGGGGAGCACTGAGTTGCTCCCAAGCTAAACTGATTGGGGCAGACCCACCACCTCGTTCCTCTTAATATTGACTTTGCCTCACATGGAATGTTTGGGGTGGGGGGGAGATATTTCCCCCTGCTACCACCACCTCTCCTCCACACTGTAAAGAGACTGTAAAACTGGTTTGTTTCACTCATACTGAGTCAGTCTCCCTAAAACAGGCATTAGCGTCAAAGCATCGCACTCTATTACAGTGGGATGTGGAGCAAAACTCAGGTGGTTTCACAGTTTAGTAGCTGTCTTTAAAGTGGCAAGATGGCTCCCATTGCTGGATCTTCCTGGAAAGGAAGCACTGCAAGAAGTAGGACAAATGGTTCTTGGGTTCATTTGAGGATGAGCTATTTTCAACTCAAAGCAGCAACTGAACACGGGACTACGGGGGAATATAGAACTAAGAACCCTAGTTTGACAGACTGAGAATCAGCAGAGAAATAAGATTTGACATAAATAGAAGACCAATGTGTGCATGTACCTGACGAAGGTGTGAGCACAGGAAGTCTACATGGGTTGTAAGGACACTGGCAGCAAATGAGTAGGAGCACAAAATGAGTACTGTAAATGTGCATCAAAACTGACATGCTGGTGCCTAACTACGTAACTTGCATGGTTTGTGCAGTTATCATATCTGCAGATGCATCTTGGTTGCAAAATTGGGTCTCTGTACCTACTGTATTAGCCCTATACATTATATATTTATAAAGTACATTCGATTTGTGTCCATAGACTCATAAAACATATCATTAACCCCGACCAAGATTAATTTACTTAACTTGTTACATGTATTTAAAAAGCACCTACACGTTTCAGGCAAAACCAGCATTCCATTGTGCTAAGCACTGTTCAGAACAAATAGCAAGAGACATCTCCTGGCTCTCAAAAGACAAGACAGGCCAAGGACAGGATAAAAAGGGATGATTATTTTAATCCCAATTATTTTACAAAACAAAACGCAGCCATAATCAGACACACTAAAGCAGGAAGCCCTCAAACAATCTGAAAATGTTACCAAAAGACAAGACTGAAATTACAGAAAGGAGAAAAGAATTCTGAGACAAAGCAAGTTCAAAATTAACAAAGAGCAAATATAAGGGATGTCAATGCATAGTCCACTACACGATTAACTGATAAGCCTTGGTTTATTGGTTCATCTTAAACAGAGGCAGCAAGAGGGGTGTGTGTGTGTGAAGTGGGAATCAGTGCTTGTGAGGAGCTGGCTTTAAGCAGGCTCCCCACAAGCACCGGATTCACCTGTCCTCCCCCTGCACCCTCCCAGGCTGCTGTGATAGAGAGGCAGCAGCGTGGAGGATGAGGGGGTCAGGCTGGAGCTGATATGTTCAAGGAGACGGATTTTGGCTCTCCACGCATGCCAGCTCCGTGGACCTGCCTGCCTGTCTTAAAGCTGTCCATGGGCAACAGAGGAGGTCGGGGCGGCGGCAGGAGGAGGCTGCCATGAAGCAGCCTCCGTCCATGGTGGCCCAGGCTTTCTGTGAACTAAGGCTGGTTCACAGCAGCAGCCCCTGTCTGCGGGGGTTCCGAGCTCCCCACGGACATAGGCTGCTCTGCCTCCCACCGCCTCGTCTCCACCTCCCCGCCCCACCCGGCAGCAGCCTCTGTCCGCAGGGAGGCTTGGACCCCTACGGACAGAGGCTACTGCGACCCTGTGCTGCTGCCTCGGCCATAGAGACAGCAGTGAGTGGTTTCAGGGAGCTCCCTGGGAGTGGGGCTGGGAGCACACTGGCTGCTGGCCCCGCCCCCAAAAGGCTATTGAATAGTCATGTGACCAATTTCCATGCAGTTACACGAGTATTCAATCTAACATCCATAGCAAATATGTCCTCTTAATACAGAGAAACATTACAATCTCTCTTCTCTAGCATCCATTTTTCTCCTGAGTGAAAAGGCTGACTTTGTGCTAAAGCTGCACTAAATTTTATTTACTGCTAGATGCTGTAATTGTACTGTCATTGCTGAAGAGCTATCTGATCTTTACCCTAGGACTAACTGGATTTTCTGACCCCTCATGTCACCTCTTACTTAAAACACTACTATATGGGGTGACCCGATTTTCCAAGTGAAAGACTTACCCCAAGCAAAACAGGGGAAGAGCTTACAGCCTAAAGTTTTGCCAGAGATCAGGGAGTGATTTGATAACTTGGGAGATGTAGCCAGAGACTGCAGGGAATTCCAAAAGCCAAAACAAAATACTGGGGTTTTGTAAAAAAAATATTAGGAATGTCAGTTCATCCCCCAGATCTCAATGAACCATGGTCACATTACTGAGCAAAAACAAGGGCTTACAACATGCAAGATGCCAGGTTTCTTAATTCAAAGCTTCCAGACATCTTCTCCACTGAAAACTGCACTTGCAGGGGCGGGGAGGAGACTCAACCTTGATCTTGTATAGGTCATTTCCAGCTATGTTTTGCCACAAGCTCATTCTCCGCTTCCCACTCCCAATCTCTTCCGTCTGTGAGACGGATTACATCGGGGAAAACACAAATCCCACCCCCACCTAATTTTTTGAAGACTTGGGTTTTAAGGAATTTCTGCATTTTCTTTCTCCCAGAAATAGAACAGATACTTCATAGGGGTGAGAGATGCTAAGAAAAGAGATTGCTTTAGAATGGTGCAATGAGGTATAACTAGGAGTGTCAAGGTAAACTTAATATTTAAGTTGAATCCAAAGAAGCTCTCTCACACTACGGTATAATAAACTCCAAATGGCAGTGGAACAAGAATATCTGAGTGTCTAGAAAGGAGCAGTATAGGGAACAAATACTTTAGCATCGGGATAGATAAACCTGCTAATAGGTCATCTGTTTCTTACTCCCATCATATTTTTTAAAAAGTGACTTTGTGTCAGCACTGTTCCCATCTTGTTAAAGGGGGAAGGAAAAATCATGTATGTAGAGTATACAAATAGTAACAGAAAAAGGGAAGGAGGAGAGAGAGAAAGAAAAAATTCTGACTGGGACTGACTCTTTAAATACACTCCATTTTGTGAAGCAATGGTTCCTACAGCACAATAAATGCAGCCTCTTCAAAATTTTCAGTACTTTTAAAGATCCTGAATATTAATAGAGCATGAAGCAGAGATATTAATAGGTTAGGCCCCTGAGGTTAACATGAAAGAGACTTGAGAAATACACAGCAAGGAGAGCTCACTAATGGTATGGCAGCAGGCAAATTAATACCTATACTACATAGCTAGGGTACTTTTATAACCTATATTTGGAGGGGGAAGATGTTGGGAAGGAAAAACAGAATAGGGTTTGAATGTAGTGACTCTAGTACCCAAGTTAAAAAAAATAATTGGGCAATACAAATCTTCCAGCACAAGTATAAATCATTTAAGTGGATTATCAGAGACTTTAAGGTTGCAGAAGCATTTTCATTTTAACCCCATTTGCAGACACACAGAACTTTCCAAAACTACCAATTTTGCTCTGAAACTTTCCAGGTGATTTTTCTTCTTAATTGAAAGCAAACAGTTTAGGTGTGTGAGTTTTTTTTAAGATATGAAGAGAGGGAAGAAATAGGAGCAGCATTCTCCCCCCCCCCACACACACACTATAAAAAGAAGATTCTGGCTGATCTTTCCACTAACGAAGGCAGCTCTAGCAAAAAAAAAGAGGGTAGAAAGAGGGTGTTCCAGTGAAAACTAATTTTGATTTGATCAAGTTTTGATCTGCTGTAAAACTGCATAGTTTATATACATAGTACGTTCTGCATTGAGTTCTCAAACTCCTACAAGGCTTAGCAGCTGTGCAGCTTTTGCCTTGCACAATGTCCTACTGGCATAAGTCAGCTCACTGATTTCTATTCATTTGCAGGCTCGGGATCAGTTATTTAGTAGCCATATAGAACACATTTCCTTTTCATGAGACGGGACAGCCTTGCTCAGGTGCAATTCAAGGGACGGGGCAGTTAGTTTCAAATACAACGTAGCTGTCAACTTAAATGGTGTGTATTTACCAGCAGCATTTCACTATTACTCTGTGTTTTCACTTAATCTGTACAATATGTTATGACAGCACCATTTAAGGTGGGGTTACCATGTAAATGGCTATTGCAGAATGCTTGGTATACAAGATGCTACCATTGGTCTCTAGAGTTGTTTTCAACTATCACTGGCATATTAACACACACATATACTCCAGGAAGTGCCACCTAGAAAAGGCAAACAGCAGAATCCTCTATAAAGTCTGCTATGGACATCAACATGCAGATCTAACTTACCTGTTCAGCATTCACATACGCTGGTGAGGATTGCCATAGGAAAACACTGGATTGAAGCTGTATGAAGTTATGTAATAATAATAAATAACAATACAAACAACTATCTAGGCTCCCAGCCTGTCTTTTGTCTGCTCCTGTTCCTGCCCCAGCCTTACCTGCCTTGTTCCAGCCTGCTCAAACCTTGCCAATGCCCTTCTCTTTTTTCCCAGCCCTGCATTTAACTCTGACCCCCACGCCCTTGGATTGACTCCAACCCTGTTTCAACTTTCAGTCGGCATCTGGACTCTCACTACAATACTGATTTGGTTTAAGGCAGTGGCTCTCAAACTTTTGGGCCCATAGCCCACCCCACTCAACACAGACCTTTCCTTGGATCACCTGCCAACCACCCACAATGACAAAATGGGTGGAGGTACGTATCTGGCTAGAAGTTGGCTAGCAGGGGATTGGCTGGGAGATTAGGTGCAGGAGTGGGCTACGGGTAGGGAGTCTGGGTGGGAGGTTGGGTGGAGTGGGCTGATGGTGGGGGGGTTCTGGGAGGAAGGGAAGGTGCGTGAGAGGTATGGGGGTGTGGGTTCGGAGCATGGGGGGCACTTACCTTGCTTTGTGCCTCCTGCCACTCCCAGGCACTGAACCCCGCTGCTCCCATTGGCTGTGATTTTGGCCAATGGGAGCAGAGGGGAAAGCCTCCATGCGAGCAATCACAGAGGAGTCAGGAAACTCTCATACTTTCAAAAAGTTCCCTCTGCTTTGGGGTGACCATCCTGAGACAGTTTGCATCCACAACATATAGATGGTTTTCATTCATCAGGCCTTAGGTGTCAGTGGGTACACAAAAACTGAAGCACTCACAATCAATTTTTGAAAACGCTGGCTTTAGGTGACTTTCTAAAGGTTTATTCAGGAAGCCTGCAACTAGAAACCAGTTCTCTTCATTTCAGTCCCTTGCCCTAATAAGGCTACTCTTCTGCCTCTGCCACTTCCATTTACAAGAGCGATGCTTGTTCTGTGTTTGTACAGCAACCACCACAATGGGGTACTGGCCTCTAACTATGGCTCCAAAGCATTACAGTACAACACATAATAAACAACAGCAGCAAACCCCACCACCTATTACATATTCTTTTAAGCCATATTTCCTCTCTCTGATGGTAAGTTTACCTGCTATTAATTTCATCAGTGACTCCTCCTCCTTCTCCACTGTGGAAGAGTGGCGGAGACAGGGAGCGATATTTTCTTACTGTACCCTCCATAATCTTAAACTGCTCTGTTTTTTAAAAAATGGAAACATGTGTCAGGCCTAAAATAAATAGTGTGGGCATGAATCATTTTTCCAGTGTGTGTGTTATATTCTTGGAAGTAGGTAGCAAATATTTGCTCGATTCACTCTTCACAACTACGGGAGCATCTGCTTTTTACACACGGCCTCGTAGCTCTTTCTGTTTATCATTTCAATGATTAGATTCTGCCCTGTTCTTCTTGTAAAATTCTTTAACAGATGAAGAGTCAGATCATCCCTCTTTCAACGGAACAAGGAAACAGGAGAAGATACATTGCGAATACAGGGTGTGTGGGAGGGGAAAGATTTGTTTCTTACAGATTCTTAAATTTAGGGAGGGCACAGGTCTTCCACAAGATTAGAGGCTTCCCTGAGAAACAGGCCCTTTTTTCAGTACATTCCATAGTCACAATAACACAACAGCCAAGTGATTCTTTTTCATGTTTTACCTTATTTTCCCAAATGAGTGCTTTTAATTATTAAGCATCACTAAGATACCTTGCTCAAGATGAATAGCACTTCAGTTCGATTAAAATCTACCGGACTGGGGATGTTAGAGACTAGTCGACTAGGTGATTCACCCCACCCCTTTGCTGCCTCTATCAGATAGAGGCAGCAAGGGGGGGGGGAAGGATGTGTACTTCAAAGTGGCAGCGCCGCACAGCTGTACAGCGCTGCCGCTTTGAAACCCCAAGGCGGAATTTCAAAGGGGCACCTGCAGTGCAGCTGATCCATGGATCAGTTGTGCGGTGTCTGCCCCTTTAAAATGCCGCCTCTGGCATTTCAAAGCAGCAGCTGCCGTGAAGCCCAGGGTCAGCTGGGGACTCCCCAGCTGACCCTGGGTTTCGAGAGATATTTCCCCAGAACCCGCTGTCACTCCCCAGCTGACTCTGGGTTCTGGGGAAATGCCGCGTGGAACTCGGGGTCAGCTGGACAGTCCCCAGCTAACCCCGAGCTCCAGAACGCTGCCCCTTTAAAACATCGCCCCTGGCATTTCAAAGGGGAAGCTGCCGTGGAGCCCGGGGTCAGCTGGGGACTGTCCAGCTGATCCTGGGCTCCCTGCAGGATTTCAGCGGAACCTGGGATCAGCTGGGGACTCCCCAGCTGACCCCGGGCTCCCGGCACATGCAGCACAACATGAAGCCTAGGGTCAGCGGGGGAATCTGAGTCCCCCGATGACCCCAGGCTCCATGGCTTGGAAATGCACAAGAGCCCCCACTGGGGCTCTTGTACGTTCCAAAGGAGGAATGAGGAAGTTCCTATCGACTAGTTCCATCGACTACTCGACTAGCCAATTACCGCAATTTAACATCCCTATATGGGACTACTGAGGAGCATTTGTGTAGTAAGATGCTACTCAACATTAGGACTAGAATTTGCTGATGCCCTTAAGAAAAAACAACTCCCTCCCCTCCCCAAGCCAGCCTTCTCCTCACCTGAGTAGATACATAGGCGAAATAATGGCTATTAATAGGCAAGACACGTGACAAATTTATCTCCCTAATCAATGAAGCAGCATGTCACCCAGTAAAGCATTTCTAGATCTTTTAGTAAGGTTGGACCTCCATGGTCCGGCACCCTCGTGACCTGACCAGACCCGAACAAGGGAATTTTCTGGACTAAGGAAGATCCCCTGCCACCAGCCTCCCATCCCCCCCACCTTCTGGCCCTGGCTGCCCTCGCCTCCTCCCCCTCCCTCAGCTAGCTGTGCTGCCAGCTCTAGCCGGCTCCCTGCCATGCACCTGGACCCATCCAACCCAGGACTCCTGTCTGCGTTGCCAGACCCCCTTGCCACGAGGCTCCACGTGCTGCCTGAACCCCCTGCCATGGGGCTCCCGACTGTGCAGTGGGTCTCCTTGTACCGCTTGAGTGCCTGGCCACAGGGCTCCTAGCTGTGCCACCTAAGCCCCCTGCCCTAAGACTCCTGGCCCACCACTGTTCTCCCTGCCCCTGGGCTCTCTGGTCCAGGAACATCTGTGGCCCAATGTTGCTGGACCCGAGAGACCCAATTTAGGGAAGTACATTTAGGGAATGGCCCCCTACTCATGGCGTGGCACCCCGGGCCTGGCTGGGCTGCAGCAGCCTCTGCCTATGGTGCAGAACAGGCCGAGGGCTACTCCTGCCACGGGAAAAGAGCTGCTTGGGTCAGGCCGGGCCAGCCGCACCACAGGTGAGTAGCTTTTCCAATTACCAGGTTAACCAATTACCAGTAAGCATCACCCAGTAAGGGTGATGCTTACTGATTAACTGAGTACATCCCTAATCTAATTTGCATGAGTATTTGAATAGAATCCTGGCCACTTTGATAACTCGTTTACATTTGTTTACAATAATTACTTCCATGCTGTAGGCATTTAATTCATTTAGGACAGTGCTATTTTTGATTAGGCAACAATAAAACCATTGCAGACAAATTTATAAGCACACGATCATGAGAAAGGGCAGTGTCTCGACTTCACTGGAGTTAACGGGAGTTTTACCACCGACTGCAGCGGGGCCAGACTTTCACTCAAGGTATGTCCATACTGCAATGAGATACCTATGCCCAGGCCTTTGCCAGCTAACTGGGGCTCGTGAGACTGTTTAATTGCAGAGCAGATGTTCAGGCGCGGGCTGCAGGTTGGTCTCTGGAACTCTGACAGGCGAGAGGGTCCCAGCGTTTGGACTAAGCCTGAGCTCAAACATCTACACCGCAATTAAACTGTACCTGTGACCAGCGAGTCAGCTGGCACATGCCACTTGGGGGCGTCTAATTGCAGTGTCGATTGACCCTCACAATGTTCTGCTTCGGCTGTACTGCCCCGTGTATTAATTTACTGCAACTTATAGCTGGCTAAATAAAATACCAGAAGGCAAGCAAGGGCTGCCTGTCTGGCGCTACCACGGGGGAAAAGGCATTTGAATACACTAAAGAGTAAAGATGTGCACCATACAAAGACTCTTCTGAAAAGAAAGTCAGTCATTCAGTTTCTTACACTTGAGCAATATCCACGGCATGCAGGCACTAGGCTGTTTCTGCAATAAAATGTAATGGATAAAAGGAAACTTTTTTTTTTTTTTTTAAAAGCATAATTACCCAACAGAACTCACTGCCACAAGATGATAGCCAAGCACTTTGGAGTAAACAAAGAATGAGATATTCAAATGCATTACAGGAGACCCTCACCATCCACAGTGGACACGTTCCTGACATCACCATGAAAGGTGAAATCTGCAAATAGTGGGGGCAGGAGGGAGGCGGAGCAAGCGCTCTGTTTCCCTGCAGCTTGCGGCTGCCGTGGTGAGTGTGGGGCAGGAGAGGGGAAGGGGCAGGCCTGACCACTGCTGCCGCCCCGCAAAAGGTCCCCCCCAAAGCTGTGCCTTCCCAGGCCAGGGGATGGGGTGCAATGGGGGGGAGGGCAGGACGGTGGCAGGAAGGGGTGGGGCTTGGGTATAAGAGATCTGCAAATACACGAAATTTGTGAATAGCAATTCTGCGAATGGTGACGGTCTCCTGTATATCCATAATTACATATAAAAGTTAAAAAACTAAGGGGTCTACATTTTCACACTGCAGGGCATAAAACAACCGGTTATAAAATTACTGATTAGGAAATGAGGCTCCCCGTGAGACATTTCCTTGTCGACTCTTATCTTTCTCTACAACACTGGGACTAAACTCTGCAGAAATAATTCTGGACTAGATGGACTGTGGACCCAAGTAGACATCTCCTATGTAGTATGAAAACTTCTTACTACTGATCTGCAAGTTTAGTGCAGCGTTATTCTAGGGAGTCGGACCAGTTCCTACCGAAGAATCCTTTAGAAGAAAACTCCGTCTGTACGAGACTAAACATGGTGAAGCTGCACTTAAACACTGGGTAACTGAAATGCTGTCCCATTTCCCTGCCCCATTCAGGATCCTCAGGAGTTCAGCTTTCCAACTATAAAGGATCCATGGGGGGTCCACATCAGGCTATTAACTCAACATTCTTCATCCTTCCCTTGATCCTTTTTTGTCTCTAGTCTTTGAGGCGATTTGGAGTTTGGGTTTTATATTATCCAGATGACATTTTGATAGGAAGCCCCTCTGGAGAGGCTGCAACCTTTGAGATCAAATGCTCAATTCACCTACTCTCCACTCAAACATTTGCAATCAATGCAGGGAAGTCAATTCTAATTCTCCACAAGTCGCTGGAGCTCCTGAGGCTTCAGATTAAAAAAAGAAGAATGACTAGAGAGAGTCCATCCTCCAGAAAAGAAAAGCAAATTTTCAACCTGATAAGTTGTGTGTGTGGCCTGTGAGACACTTTGTTTACCATTGTCCTTGTGCAGGGTTGCCAGAGTCTGCTAGTGTCCCTCTGCGTCGTTTTTTTTTCTTACTGGTATTACTAAAGTGACATGCACGTAAAGCAAGTGCATCTGAAGTGAGGTGTGTGCTGATTGCACACAACCGTGACTCAGAGCCATGAGCTCCCTCTGCATCCAATCAAAGAGTTATTAGAGCTAATACTGTTCACTCGGCCCACCCCACAAATTCTAAGTGCGCACGTGCAGTTAACATAGCTACCCTACCCCAGGAGACTGTCTCGGTTATGACAATCTTGTGGCTCACTGAGATGAAGGAGGGCCACTCGCACGACCCACTCACTAGCCTAGGCTGCCCATCGCTGCTCTAGGGTCACCCTGGAGCACGTGATCCCACTGAAAAGAAAAGAGAGTGAACAGGAACTGTGCTGGGGGCAGGGGGGAGAAAAAAAAAAATCGCTGCTGCTGTGCCGCACCAGGAAGGGGTGAGGTTCGGGGGCCAGTAACAAACAGGTCCCACACCCCCACACCCCAGCCCACTGGGAGTCTTGGGCTAGATTGCACAATCACTGCAGATGGGCGTGAGCCAGGTGGTTGAGATCCCTGGGGTAGAGATTTTTCTCCAAAGCAATGATACCCTCATGGCCACCTCCCATCTCTCAGAGAAAGCATAGCCATTCACATACTGTAATTTATTCCAAGGGTTCTCAACCTTTTTCTTTCCGAGACCCCCAGCATACTATAAATCCCCTGGCCCACTTGTGCCACAACTGTTTTTCTGCACACCCAGTAGAATAAAAGCCAGGACTGGTGCTAGGGGTACCAAGCAGGCCAATCGCCCAGGGCTCCACCACACGGGGAGCCCTGAGAAGCTCAGCTGCTCAGGCTTCAGCTTTCAGCCCTGGGCCCTAGGGAATCTAACACCGGCCCTACTCTCTGGTTTATTTTGGGTGAGAAAATCAGAGGAGCTGAGGTATACCAATGCCGGGGCCTCCTGAATGGCAAGGAAATGAGTGCAAGATATAATTGGATGATTCCTGCAAGTGATCCGCACCCAGACACGGCAGGGGAAGGCAAAAGCCCCCAAGATCACTGCCAATCTGACTTGGGGGAAAATGCTCGAGCATGGGAGCAAGTGTCAGTCAGTCACACACCTAAGAGAGAGAATGCTTGGCACCGGCTCAGAGCCCTGGACCACCCTTACCAGTGCCTCATCTCAGCCTACGGCTTTCTAGGATGCATCAGAAAAAAAGCGACCTTTAAAAAAAAACCAAAAACAATACATTGGGGACAAGGAGTATCGGAAATGATTCCTGATCTCTTGCTGGTGGCCAGGTAAAGCACTGAAGCATGAGTTTTTAGGAATGCAAGACAAACTGGAAGCGAACCCCAGCACTGCTGTTCCTTATCATCACAGGCAACCTCATCACACAAATCTCACTCATATATTTGCCCAGCTATAAAGAGAGAAAGTTTCTTCTGGCCCCACAACCATTATTTGGAGGCTGTTCCAGAGCCTTACTCCTCTTACAGGGAGAAACCTTCTTCAATTTGCATGGTCTGTTAACTCAAATAGTTCTTCCCCTCTTGGTGTTTATCCCCTCCCCATTCACCAATGCATTTATAGAGAGCAATCATATTCTCTCCCAGCCTTCCTTCTGCTAGGCTAAACAAGCCAACACTAGGCTAAACAAGCCAACATCTTTCTCAATCTTCTCCTAAGATAAAACAAAAGACAGAACTATGTAGCACTTTAAAGACTAACAAGATGGTTTATTAGTCTTTAAAGTGCTACATAGTTCTGTCTTTTGTTTTAGCTAGACCAGACTAACCCGGCTGCATCTCTATCACTATTCTCCTAAGATAGGCCCTTTATATCCAAGGAGCTATTCTGTCTCACTGGTTCCACTTCGCATTCATCTTTCTTGAACATGGGAGACCAGAGCTGTACACAGTATTCCCGGCGGGATGTTACCAGTGCCTTCACAAGGGCATTAATAACTTTCTATCTCTACTGGAAATGCCTCACCTGAGATAGCTTAGAATCACATGTGCCTTTTTCACAGCTGAACTGCACTGGTGACTCAGACACCTTGTGATCAACCCATGCACTCTTCGAAACGACAAACCACCAACTTTCAGCAGAAATTCTGACTGTTAGATCCGTGGACCTTACATTTTGTACTGCTGAATTTCATCCCATTTCTGTCACTCCAGTCTTCAAGGTCACCCAGATCATTAGCCCCTCCTACTTTTGGTGACAAGGTCATGAATAAAAATAGTGAATAAGATTGACCCCAAACCCAATAGTTAAGTAACCTCTCTACAGTCCAATAGTTCACCTTTCAGCATAACCCACTGCCTTCTTTCTTTAGCCAGTTCTTTATTCACCTTACAGTGTTTGTACTAATCCCATATTCTTAACTGATGTACTAATTTCCCATGTAGTACCATGCCAAAATACTTTAACAACTCCACATACACTAGATGCCCTAGATAAGTGTATTTTTCTTAGCAAAAAAAAAAAAAAAATCAGTTAATGTCTCGAAGGAAGTCAGGAAAGTCTGTCATGATCTACCTTTAGCAAAACCATGTTGCATTCTACCCCCTTTACCTCCCTGAATTTAATAATCTTTTCCTTCACAATTGGTTCTAAAACATACTACTGAGGGAAGACTAACAGGTCTGCAATTTCAAGGATAATTTTTTCCCTTTCTGAAATATAATTACGTTAGCTATACTCCAGCCATATGCCATTAGTCCCAACTACGTAAGATAAATTTAAAATACTTGTGATTGGGCTAACAATCTCACATGCCCGTTCTTTCACCATTCTGGGATGGACAATATCAGGTCCTCCTCATCTGAGCACATTAAGATCTTTGCATATTTCTTCCACCTCAACTGTGATGATTTCCCTTTCTACACACTCACTTCCATCAGCCATCCTACCTTCATACCCATGTTTCTTGTCACCATTCTTACTGAAAACGAAGGTACAGGATTAATTTTGTGTTTGGGCCATACCTCTAACCTCCTTCCCATCCATACTGCACAGCGCCAATGGCTCATCCTTCCTTATTTTTTTTAAGCCTATAAATCCCAAGCCTCTTCCACGTTTAAGACGTTGAGTGCCTCAATCCAAGATGGTGTTTTCAACTAATTCCCTTAACCTCCCAAAGTGTTCCCTTTTGAAATCAAAATCCATAGCTGATTGCTTGGCTTTGATTATCCTTTCATCTCATTTCAACTAAATAAACTCATGATCACTGGATCCAAAGTGATTTCCTACAACTTTTCTATGATGTTCTAATGACTTACCAAAGCAATATCTAAAACTGCATTTGCAATTGAGTGCATGGGACTTTGGATTGGGCCCTACTGAATTATAAATGATTAGGATTGGAAGAGACCTTAGGAGGTCATTTAGTTCAACCTCCTGCTCAAAACATGACCATCTCCAAATAAATCAAAGCATACTGCCACAAATGTTTTTCTATTTCTTCTTCATAAATCTGGGTGAATATCAGTCAGACTCTAGTTCATATCATCATAACAGCATCTAGAAATAGTTTACTGGTCATGTATCAGAGGTGAAAAAAGGAAGAAAAATAGTCAGCATGAAATGCATTAGAGGAGCTGTCAATTGACTTTAAAGTCAATAATTTTAATGTCATTATTGATTTTCCCAAAGTAACAAAATCCGGAGAGCACTTGACTGCTGAATTGATTTCTTCATTGCCTATTCTTGCCCATTTTCAAAAATACTCTCTAAAACAACAGGACTGGACATTTTCAGCTTTCAAGATTGTGTGCAAAACCCCTAACACCCAGAGCCAGAACCAACCCTTCTGGATTAACTAAAGCAGGTCCATTTGTCCACTTACCCAACATCTATGACCTGGAAATGTAAACACACAAGCCAAGATTTTGATGCCACCAGCCAGCAAGTACAACCAGAGGGGAGTCAAGCCCCCATCTATTAACTATGCAGAACAAGAGCTCTCCAAATCCACTTGTTGTCACATGTGTTTTGTATTCTGGTGGCACAATCCTGCAAGCACTTATGCACAGAATTCACTCGTGTGAGTAGCCCCATTGACTATAAAGGAATTCCTCACATGACTAACATTACCTAGGCAAATAAATGTTCACAGGATCAGTTCTTAGGTTGGTAATATATGGTGCTTTTCTCTTTTGTAAGACTGTATACACTATTGGCTAAGTTTACTAACTTTATTACTATACATATTATGATAACTCTCAACATCCCCATTCAGAAGCCTGCTGAGTGCTGTACAAACTCCGCAAAAATAGACCATCCGTGCTCTGAAGGGTTTATAATATAAATGTGTGTATTTTTCCCTGATCAAAGACACTTTACCACTGGTGTCTAGCAGAATATAATTTCCCAAGGGCCCAGTGTATTTTGAATAAGAAAACCTTAATAGAAGGTTGTTTATTTGCCTAGTAGGCTTGTTTGATGATCAGTCTTAGAAACTGTGTACGCACTATTTCTCACGCTAAATTCAACACAAGGAAGGGACTACTCCCCCATGGAATTAACCCAGAACACCAGTGACCACTTCTCTTCCAACTCCTTCCTCTTGACACCTACAAAAAAAAAAAATCAACCAACTCACGATACACCCATAGGAAACCACTATTTGTTTTTTTTAAACAAGATTATTTAGAAACATCAGGAACCACCAATACAGAATCACATGAATACATAAAATTACTTGCATCACTTTCATCCTCCTCTCCTATTTTTGGTCACATTTGCTTGGTGCATTTTGTGTCAAATTAGACTACAAGTGTCATCACAGCATCTATAAATACTTGCTAGGCCTATATCTTCTTGCAAAATGTAGTTGCAGCTAGCCATTACAGCAATACTAATGACAAAGATTTAAAATAATGAAGATTTAGTAGTTAGCAGCAGCCTGTAGCAACACATCTTTGAAGACTGCATGGCATTTCTTTAAAAAAAAAAAAAAAAAAAAAAAAAAAAAGGCGCCAGATATGAAGAACAGATATAATTTCACAACAGCTTGTGACAGAAGAATCATAGCATTATTCTTTTATATCTATTTGAAGAAAAGGATACACAGGATGGGATTTTAATGTTTTGATTTCAAAACAGAAAGTTACAACGTTTAAAGGACATCATTCATGATTGTGTTTCTACATCTTGTATTTTAAATCTACAGAGAACTGAACATTGAAAAAGTCTTCCCTGATCATCAATCAGTAAACTCTCTGTGATAACGTTAGAGAGATGGGTTGTTTCCAACAGATGGTTTGGCATGCTTGTAATAGAAACACTTTAGGTCCTTGAAGGAATGGAGCCATTCCGAATCTTTGCTTAATGCCACGTTTTAGTTGCCTGTATTACAGTTCACCTCGACATTGAAAAAATACTAAGACCAATAATTTAGCCATACCTTGGAACCTGCCAAAACGTTGCTCAGCATTTTAGTTCCTTTTCCAATACCGACCACTGCAAAGACAGAAAGAGAAATATTACAGCATTCTATTCCAATAACGAGATTCACAATCTCCCTTTACTCACGATCACTCAACTCATAGCTATACATCACCCAAGTCAAAAACAACACACTTCCTGCACTACTAGCATATAAATGGCCTCAATTATCATGATCAGCTGAATGAGTCTTTTTAGAGGAGGATACCAAAGATAAAGATATTGCCTAAGAGAAAATACCTCTTTGGAGCTGAGAAAAGGATAAGAAGCAAATGAAAGATAAGCTTTGCCTACTGTTAAAATGCTCTAATTCTACCCTATGATTGGATAGAATTTATTTATTTTGCAGTACTTTTAGTCATCAGTAAAGAAAGACATCGCAGGAACCAGGGCTCAGAGTCTGGTCTGATAAAGTCTTTGGCCAGGTTCATTATTAGTGAGCTAAAGTCATCACTGCTAACTAATGGACCATTTAGAGGTTATTAGCAGCCTGTAGTAACACAGCTAAGGTAGTGGCAAATACCATAATGGAATTAGCTTGGCATTGATAGGACCAAGGCAAGATAGTAAAATAATCTAGAGGTCCCTGAGTCCCTTGATAGGATCATTTATGAATCAAACAGACAGGCTCATGTGTTTGCGTGCTCCACTGGCTTTTTCAATTTTAAAGCTACATTTTTGACATGTCGAAGTGATTAATAATCAGATTTTCATCAAAAAGAAAATAGGCAGTAAAATATCTTTACCGTGTTAGAATTTACGTTAAGACTATCTACAGTATTGTGTTCTTTACTAACTTAATCCCCTGGCTTTCTGCATGTGTTCAGAAGTAGTAGTAGATCAGGAGGAGGAAAACAAGGTAAACTAGGTACATTATAACCACACAATTGTAAAACTGTCATCACCACACAAAGAGTATGTGGTAGGATTCTTCAGTGCTAACTCATGTAGGCGATGTATCTCAATATTGATGCGAAAATGTTTATTAACAAAATTATTATAATTCACTTGTAATCTGTTTGAGTAATATAAGCTTGCCTTTACTCAGTTTTAGGACATACAATTATTTCCACACACAATATCTGACTAACGTTATAAGCACATGCTCAAGTTTTTTGTTCCTAATTGAACGTAATCAAATGTTAAAGCTAATTAAGGGAATCCATAGGAAACCTGTGTTTTCCATCAACCAGTGACAGGCACCAAAAGGGTCAATGAGGGGGACACCTCCTTAGCCATGAAACCAATTCTTTTACCTCCATGTGTGTTTACACATGCTCTGGAATGCAACTTTACAACTTCTGTTTTGCTTTAACAGCCTATATTTTCTTTTATATACGCCTTTCAAAATAGTATAAAAATGTTAATTATTGTAATTTTGGCCTTATATAGGCTTTCTGATAAAAGTTAATTACAAGCTGTAAATGTAGAAACCATGTGGACAAAAGACAAACAATAAGAGTGTCTCTAAAGAACAGAACACTTCTACTTGTACAAGACACTACAGTAGACTTCTGGTAATCCGGAACCTATGGGACCTAGGAGGTGCCGGCTTATCAGATATGCCGGACTATCAGGAGGTACTATAAGCTGGTTATATATATACTGTATACATTATATACTGTATATAAAGTGTTCTTAACCCTTTTTATTGTACATACTGTATACAGTATACTGTAATATTTTAGGTTTTTTAAGCCTTTTTTACCCTTTTTGCTCAGTTCAGCTGCTGCCGCTGTTACCTTGTGACTCATTTTTTGCAGAAGCTCACTCACTAGGTTCTTGCCATTTTGATGCCGGACTATCAGGAGTGCCAGACTATTGGAGTTTTACTGTAATTTGATAAAGACATGACCTTTATCTCAAGAAAGCCAAATTTCTTAAAATACTTCTGTTTTAGAAAGAAATCTGCTTGTATAGTCAGGATATTCCAAAGGAGAGTGAGGTTTAGGGTGCACTGCATTATCAGAACTAGAAACTAAGTAATAAAATGGGGCCTTCTTCATCCTTTGCAAAAGAAAAAAAAAAGAATTCAACAATTATCCTTACTGAAAGGATTTCTTCTGTAATTGCTCTAAAGTCTTCAAATGGTCAAAAAAGAATGTTTGTAGTTGGACAATGTTTTATAGACAATGTTAGTTACTTCTAACTCATGTGCCCTCTTGAAGGTGAAAACCTTTGTTGTCCTTTAAATGCGTAAGCTTCCTTTTGAGATATGTAGTTGCAAATGTAATGACAGCTTCAAAACCGCTATTATGTGAATAGTGAATGTTTTATGTGAAAATGGAATCACATAACCTTGCTACAACAGATTACTCATATAAGAAACCATCTGAGAATAAAATCATTCATATTAATTGGAAAATTAATTAGCTAGCTGGCAGCGTTTAACTAACTCCTTACCAAACTCAGGAAAGCAAGAAAAACCTCTGTATAAAGTGGAAAGGAATAAGATAATCTGTCTGCATAGCCATTTCCATCCAAATCATTTATGTTTCAAAAGATTTCTAAGAACTTAACACTTTTATGTACAAAATAGGAGTGTTTCGACTCAGCTCCAGAGTAACCAAGCACCTTATTAGAACTGGAGAGTAGTGGAGGATTAATGGCTCAGTAGTTCAAAGGGAGAAACCTGGAAAACTGTAATGTAGAAGGGTGCAAACACTGAGGAGGGAAATTATTTAGAGGAGTACAAGAAGGTAAAACAAAGAGTAAGATTAGGAAACAGACTGGGAAATTTTAAGGTAGATATCATGAAATTCTCCAGAACAGGGAGAATCAGCCTGGAAGAGAGGTCTCTCAAGGTATGTCTACACTATAGTAACACAGCCACAGCATCAAGTCTCAAAGCCTGGGTTAGCTAGCTCGGACTGTGGAACTAAAACCAACTGTAGATATTTGAGCACAGGTTGAAGCTTGAGTGTGGAGACCCACCTCCTCAAGGGATCCCAAAGCCCTAATGACTACCCTGCAATTGTATAGCCCCACAGTCTGAGCCCCGTGAGCCCACGTCAGCTGACCCAGGGCCAGCCGTGGCCATACTGCAGGTCTTTTATTGCCAATGTAGATACACCTTCAGAACATGGGGACCATAACCCCGCAGAACATTTAGAACCAGACTGGACAAAATGCTGTTTGCGTGTTCCATACAGAACCATCCCACAGTGGCTGGGAGACGGTCTCAATCACTCGACAGCACTTTCCCATCTCCGTTCATTTTAATGCCATAATACATTGGTGGTGGGGGGGGGGGGAAGGGGACGGGACGATAACATACTATGGGTACGCCTAGGCTGCAAAGAAGAAAAACTACAATTGCAATCCTCAAACCCTGGGTCAATTGACTCGGGTTAGCACTAGAGAGCTGAAAATAGCCATCTAGATGTTCGGGCACGGACCTACCACCCCTGTTTCTAGCCCAAGTTTCTATGCTGCTATTTTTAGCCCGGTAGCATGAGTCCCTTGCATCTAAGTAAGCTGACCCAGGCTCTCTGACTTGGTGCCACAGGCTTTTTATTCCAATGTAGACATACTTTATAAAGCCTTTAACTTCTAGGTCACCGATTCAAACACTACTTTGGTAAATTTAACCAGCAGTTAACCAGTTAAACAAAATGTTTAACCGGTTAACTTTTTTAGTGAGTTTTTACATCTCTACCTGCTGCTCACACTTTGAACCTATTGCATGGCTAACTACCAAACATCATCCATTACCCCACTGGATGGATCTTATCTCAGAAGTCCCATGATCAAGCCCCAACCCTGCCGGGCCGCAGGAGCTGCTCCAGCCCCACCACAGCCTCAGGAATCCAGCTAGCCAGACTGATTAACCAGTTACCTGGTAAGCAGCCTGATGTGCTTACTGGGTAATGTTAACCCTTTCATTTTATTTTCCAAAAAACAAAATTGTATTGCATTAAGGACCCAAGCAATGCCAGGTAAATTTTCTAGTATATAAATAAAAGCATTTCATGAAGCAGAAAGGTCTGATATCAAGCAGCGAGAAAGGAACAGAAAACATAGGTCTTGAAGGTTGAGGCCTCAGATCAAGAGAAAAGGTTCAGTAGCCTAAGTCTGCTTGTGATGCTGGTTTGTAAGTGGAAGAAAACTTCCCCCACCACCATCAATACGCAGGAGACACCAGACAACATTTAACTAAAGTGACAGGATTTTTTGTTATTTCTTCTCCTCCCCCAACTATTTCTTCTCACAGTTAGAAATTTGAAAGCATTCACCTCCACCCACCTGCCAATTTTGTCCTTTTCTATTTGGCTTGCATTGATTTTTCTCTGTGACTAGAACAAAACATCCTTTGCCCTTGTGCAGCATCGATCGGAAACATATTAAGGTGATGCACTTTTCCATCTTCACCAAACACACGTGAAGCTTGGATACCTTCTGTCAGGCCATTGGTGCAAACTCTGGAGCCCATTGGTTGCCAGAAGACAGTAGAAGAAGCATTTCAAAAAGCCTCAATTTTTTTTGTTTTCTTTTCTGTACTAATGCTGATGACTTCCCACAACAATAAATAATGTGCTCAATGGGAACATCGCAACAAGAAAACACAACTTCCACTTCAGAATCAGAGGAAATATCATTCATCAAATGGCAACCGAGTCAGAAAATTCAAACTAACGTTTACTTCTAGTCTATGGAAATTACATTTTACAATGCATATAGGCCGGAGGAGAAAGACAATTGCCAACATACTGGCAATTTATTTGATTGCACATAATGGGTCAAATACCCACTCAGCTATGTGTGTCATTTCAATAGGTTTGCCTACATGCAACTGAAATGTCTCTGTTTCCCTGAAATGCAATTCTACTTTGAGAAGTGACTATGTCAAAACTCCATGGATCTGATCCCTATGTATATTCATAGTCACAACTGTTACATTTAATTATAAAACAGAAATTTTACTGTTTTATTCCTTTCAGCCCTGCAGATCAACACAGGTAAGATGATCGAAGCTGCAGATTCTGCTCTATGCTGTTCTTCAACAAAATTATTGGTCATGATGTGCAAATTGGGAATAATCCATCTGGACTCTCTGACCCAAAGCTGAGTTTACACAATTGGGAATTATTCCATTACCAATAAAGGGAACACACTTGATAAAGAAATCACTGCAAGATAGCAAACACAGAAACCTCACTGAAGCCTTTATCATTAGAGGTGTTATTTTTCACTTCCTATCCTGAACTGTTGTGTTGTTGCACTCCATAGCTGAACTAAATCCTACACATCTCTAGTTTCTAAAGCACTTTGGGATCCTTTGTGATAAAGGCATGATAGAAATATAAAGCATTATCATAACAAATACTACAGAAAACTATGGTAACTACAAAACACAAGCTTGGCCATGCACAAGTACAGGCTGAAACTCTTAACTAGGACTCTCTGGTCTGGAAACATCCGTGGTCTGACCCAGTGGAGGGTTAGCACGTGTGAGCCTTGCAAGTTGGCAGAGCAGCAGGGCTTCCCGGCAGGGCAGCGGGAGACCCATGCGCAGCAGCGGGGCTTCCCAGCAAGGCTGCAGAAGCCCTATGTGCGGCAGTGGGAGCCTGGCGCAGAGGCTGCAGGACTGCACGGAGCAGCAGCAGGAGCCAGGTTCTGCAGCAGAACCCGGTGCGCAGAGGCAGTGGGGCTGCACAGTGCCGCACTGAGAGCCCGATGCACGAAGACAGTGGGGCTGCCCGGTAGTGCAGCGGAGCCTGACAGGACAGCAGGGCCAGCAAGAGGGGGAGAGCCAGCTGGGAAGGCAACAGTCTGGAGGAGGACCAGGGGGACCAGAAAAGACCGGTCAACAAAAACAACAAACAAAGGCAACTACTGCAGATATGCCTATTTTAATTACCCAGAACTCCTGTTGCCGCGCTATCTAGCGTGCCACCATGTCCAATCTTCAAAATCTGTTTTTTCCTTTTTCTTGCATCCTTTTGTATACCAACTTCTGCAAAAATAAATTGACACGATGCATTACAGGGCAATCTCAGAACAAAGCAACATGCAACAATCTGTTGTTTATGTTGAAGTGTATCAAAAAAGAAAAAACAAATTCAATGGAAATCATTTTTCTCCATGTTCTGATTAAATCAGGAATACACACACACACACTTTAATGGCTCCAAAATTGACTATCCGCTAATTACAAATAATCTCATGCACCATTATAAACAGAAGCGTTAAAGGAATGTACAAGAAACACCAGAGTGGGCAGGTTACCCGATTTGTTTCATTAATGAAATGTATAACACCATCACCAGTTGAATACATTCACAGAAAGCAGCGCGCGCACACACACACTAAGCGCCCTTGCTTTATTTGATGGCATGTAACAGGTCAAATACTGCTCAGCTACATCCTTGGTTTCAATAGGGATGCCTACATGCAACCAAGTGGAACGTGCTCTGTGTTACCCTATCTGCTGATATGGCATACAACAGGGTTCTCAAACTTCCTCTCACCACAACCCCCTTCTGTTCACAAAAATTACTATACGACTCCAGGAGAGGGGACTGAAGCCTGTGCCCGCCCAAGTCCCGAAACCTGGGGGGGACCCCAGCAAACTCATTAAAATGGAACCCACAGTTTGAGAATCATTGGCATACAACAAACAGTGTCACGTGCGGACAGGTGACTGGTCTGTTGAATTCCTAGAGGGACTGTCACAGCCCTGAAAAAAAAGCATTCCCTAGACTCTCTGAGACAAAATAAGCTTGAAAGCTAGTCAAATTAATATGCAATTGAAAGTGCCCTTTCTAATTTCTATAACTTTATAGCCACTTTCTTATATTTCAAGTGGTTCTCTCTCAATGGTTACAGGAGAGACCCATACAAGCAGCAGGAAGAACTTTGAAACTAGCTGTCAACAAAGTGGTACCACTCTAAGTATGTTACACAGACATTAACTCAGCACTGAGGCCTACACCCCTATGGCTGAATAGATACCTACTGAGTGGGGCTCCATATGGCACAGGGATCCTGCATTTTTCCATGCAGGACTGGGGCCTTATATTGAAGGAGACAATCAGGATCAGTGTTCCATCATGCTATGTGCCGTAGACAGGATAGCATGCGTGGTCCTTCTCCCCCCCCTCCCCAGAGATTACATTTTTAAACCCCAACATTGGCGAGGTAGAGAAGTAAGTGGCATGAAGACCAACTGAAGTCAGTGGGGATCAGTTCTGTAGTGTTGCAACCCAGTGATTCACAATCCTTAAATTCTGTTTCTCTTAGACAGACGCATGGGCCTCTAGGTAGAACTGAAATTATTTCAGAGACACTTGGTAGAGGCATAAGCATCCAATACTATGAACCGCACTGCAAAATCAGGACCTGCAGGAGTAAATTATCTGAAAAATTAAGGAGAAAATATTTTTTCTGGCAGATTGTTTCCAGGAGAGATAACAGTGATTTGAACTTTGAAAAGGAAAAAGTAATATGTTCCTAAGAGTTGTGGTTCAGATATTGTCTGTATTTGCTGGGTTACTAAATCACTCCTCCTGTAATGTAGGTTCACAAAGAGGAGGCCCAAATTCATACCAAAAGCTTGAGGAAGCCTAACTAGTTGTGAACACAAATTTGTGAAATCAGACATCTGAGCAAAAACACCACCTTCATTTTGGATTTAATTTTAGGCCAGGTTTTACAGTGTTTTTCTCCTGTGACTAAGGATTTTTCTCTATGTTTTGTAACAGACTTTTACAAACCTCACTCACCTCTAACCAAAGTCACCCTCATTTAGACTTTTCCAGCTTTGCAGCCTCTGGATTGCTAAAGGGGCTGTTAACTTCCATGTGCACAGCAGGTATCAGAATTTGCATGTTCTGTTGACTCAGGAGTATCACCATGGGCAGAAAGGATGGGCACCAGGGGTGGCCCTAGACTAGCTGCCAGCAACTGGTGCCCTAGGCGAACCATGCAATCGGCGCCCCCACCTCCAAACCCCTCAATGATATTGCGCCACCATTTGGCGCCCCATTTAACTTGGCGCCCTAGGCGACCGCCTGTATGGACGGGTGGCCCCTGATGGGCACCAATTAGGAGTGGGTTCACTCCAATTACGGCATAGGAACAGGTGAAGGTGCAAATCACACGGTGAAACTCACGCTGCCTGAAATGTGCAGACACAAAACCCTTACTTGGGATGCCCAAAGCAGCATGTCTACACGGGCAAGGGTCCCCAGCCCCCTGCAGAGGGGTGACTGCGGCTCCAGCCATTCGATTTGCACGGAGGGAGGGCAGTTCACAACCCAAGTACGTGCAGACGGATACTCCTGCAATTTTTAAGACGGGCAAGACGACCCCAGAGTGTATCATCGAGACAGGCCTCTCCCCGGCCCCAGCCCCGCCTGGGCCTCCCCTGCCCGAGGGGGGCAGCCTGCCCCTTCCCCGCAGTACCTGCCAGCAGCTTCTCCTTCAGCTGGTTGAGCACGTGGGCCGAAGTGGGCCCTTTGGGCTTGTACACGGCGAACAGCCCGCTGAGAGAGAAGAGCTTAGCGGCTGCAACGTGCCCCATCTCCCCCTGCACCTTCTCAGCCATGCTCCGGGCCGGGCTGCGGGGCGGGGGTTCGGCCCTGGCCCCGGCTTGCCGCTGCGCTGCCCTCCCGCCCCACGTGGGGCGCCTCTCTCCGCCCGGGGCCGCTGCAGGGCGCGCCGGGAGATGTAGTGCTCGCCCGCCCCGGTCGGGCAGGAGCCCTCCCCCCGCAGTGCCCGGGCTGCTGTGCGGGAAGGGGCGTGCGCCGAGCATGGGCGGTGCGGGGGGAGAGGCACAGGATGGCCACCCCGCAGCGGTGGCAGGGGCGCCTGTCGCAGGCGGGGCTCCGTTTTTCATTGTTCTTCCGCCAGCGTTGCCAAAATGTCTCTCTTAAGCGTCAGCACCAGCGAGGACACAGAAGGAACAGCCTCCCACTGAAACTGAAACCTCTTAGCGGCAAGGGGCTTACAGACTCCTAGCATCCTTAGCCCTGGAAGGGAGCGCAGAGGTTGTCAAGTCCAGTCCCCTGCCCTCGCAAAAGGGCCAAGCAGCGGGATCATCCCTAATGTGTATCTGCCCTGCTCTAAAATAGCTCCAGTGATGAAGAGTCCACTCCCTCCCTGGGCAATTTCTTCCAGCGTCCAACCCCCCTGACAAGCAGAATAGTGATAGAAATGTAGCTGTGTTAGTCTGGTGTAGCTGAAACAAAAAACAGGACTATGTAGCACTTTAAAGACTAACAAGATGGTTTATTAGATGACGAGCTTTCGTGGGCCAGACCCACTTCCTCAGATCAAATAGTGGAAGAAAATAGTCACAACCATATATACCAAAGGATACAATTTAAAAAATGCACACATATCTTTCCCCACCTCTAATACCATTAGCTCACAGACATTTACCTTCCCCCGCATCCCCCCTTCTGTTCTGAAATGTGATTTGTCCTTTTCATATGTGTTCATTTTTTTAAATTGTATCCTTTGGTATATATGGTTGTGACTATTTTCTTCCACTATTTGATCTGAGGAAGTGGGTCTGGCCCACGAAAGCTCGTCATCTAATAAACCATCTTGTTAGTCTTTAAAGTGCTACATAGTCCTGACAAGCAGTTTTTCCTACTGCCCAAACTAAACTGCCCTTGCTGCAATTTAAGCCTACTGCTTCTTGTCTTATCATCAGAAGCCAAGGAGAACAATTTTTCTCCCTCCTTCTTGTAACACCCTTTTAGTTACTTGAAAACTACTATCATGTGCCCTCTCTGTCTTCTCTTTCCCAAACTAAATCCAGTTTTTTCAGTCTGCTCTCAGAGGTCATGTTTTCTAGACCTTTAATTGTTTTTGTTGCTTTTCTCTGGACCCTCTCCAATTTTACTACATCTTTCTTGAAATGTGGTGCATAGAATTGGACACAATACTCCAATTGAGGCCTAATCAGCACAGAGTAGAGTGGAATAATTAATTCTGGTGTCTTGCTCACAACACTCCTGTTAATGCATCCCAGAATCATGTTTGCTTTTTTGAAACAGTGTCATGCCATTGACCCATATTTAGTTATGACCCCCTAGATCCCTTTCTGCATTACTGCTAGGGTTGCCAGGTGTCCGGTATTCACCCACACAGTCCGGTATTTTTGGCTCCTGTCTGGTAAAAAAAAATTCAGAGAATACCGGGCACCTAAAATGTCCGGTATTTTCTGAAATTTTCCCTGGCAAGGAGGCAAAAATGCTGGGCATCTGGTAACCCTACAAACACTCAGCGCCCAGCCTCCCTCCTCCAGTACCCCCCCCCGGCTCCCAACACCCCCTGACCCCAGCCCCCATGCTTACCTGGTTCCCCAAAGCTGCCATCACAAAATGGCTGCTGGCCAAAAGACCCAGGGGAAGCAATGCTTTCCCCCTGGGTCTTAGTGCTCAACCGCGCCGCTGTTCCTATTCCTGCACTCACTCTTAAAGGGGACATGCTGTTTTATTTAATTTTTTTTTTCTTTTTGGCTTAATAAGTCCTTGGAATCCTTTTTTTGTTTTGTTTTTTTGTTCAACAACTTTGGTCCCCCCCCCCCTTTTTTTTCCCCTTCAACAGAATTTTTCCTGTTTTTTTTGGGGGGGGGGGTATTTTTGTTTCAACCATCTAGCAACCCTAATTACTCTTTCCTAGACAGTCACTTCCCATCAGGGCTGGCCTTACCATGAGGCGAACTGAGATGGCTGCCTCAGGTGCCAGACTGTGCGGGGGGGGGGGGGGTGCCACTAGGACCCAGCATGTAGAAAATTGTGTCTGCTGCTGGTGCATATGTATTCTTCTGCTCTGAAAGCTAAGTGTTACTTAAAATTTTTGAACAGGGCATTTTAAGTTATTAGTTCTCCTTTATTGGGGTAGGTAGCAGAGCAGTACGATAAGAAGAATAGAACAGGAAGAAGGCAGAATTGAGACCTTTCAAAGTTTTTGCCCAAGCGAGGGGACATGGGGGCGTCATTTGAGCTCCCCGTCTCAGGTGCCAAAATGTTGTGGGCCGGCCCTCCTCCCCATTCTGTGTACATGAAACTGATTATTCCTCCCTAAGTGGAGTACTTTGCATTTGTCCTTATAAAACTTCATCCTATTATCTCAGACCATTTTTCCAGTTTGCCCAGATCATTTTGAATTATCTGAAAGCACTTGCAAGCCATTCCAGCTTGGTATCATTTGCAAATTTAATAATCGTACTCTCTATGCCATCATCTAAATAATTGATGAAGATATTGAACAGAACTGGTCCCAAAACTGCGAAACCCTACTTGTTATGCCCTTCCAGCATGACTGTGAACCATTAATAGCTAACCTCTGAGAACGGTTATCCAGCCAGTTATACATCTAGCTTATAGTAGCCCCATCTAGGTTGTATTTCCCTAGTTTATTGATTAGAAGGTCATGCGAGACTGTAACAACTGCCTTACTAAATTCCAGATATACCACGTCCACCATTTCCCCCTTATCCACAAGGCTTGTAATCCTGTCAAAGAAAGCTATCAGATTGATTTGACATGATTTGTTCTTTATAAACCCATGCTGGCTGTTACCTATCTGTGATGGGGTGCAGTCACCGAAGACCCCTTGGGAGTGCTTTCCAGTGTTCTGACAAAGCCACTGCCACTCACCTTCCTGCTCTCTGGGGCTTCTCATAGCCCTGTCCTGCTGGGCCAGCTCTCTGGTCCCCCCCACTCAAGGTACAGAGCTGAGATCACTGCTCCACTCCGGCAAGATGCGGTACAGACACTGAAACTCCTCAGGTCCAAGGAAAATGCAGTGGCAGGCCCAGCTTCCCAGGATACTACTCCCCAGATGGGATCAGAACCCCAAATGAATTATTTAGGTAAGCCCCCTTTAACAATGAAAGGGGGAATGTACGCAGTGATTGCTCCCCCAGGTAACAATTATTTACACTGGGCATGATGATAGTAAATAAAAGTGATTTTATTAAGTGCAAGCAGTAGGATTTAAGTGGTAATAAGTGAAAACAGGCAGAGCAAAGTAGATTACAAACATAAAATAACAGAAAACGCTTAGCTAATTCTAACACTAAAACCTCAGTACAAACTTACTACAAACTCACCCTAAAACTGTTCCTTTTCCAGCTAAGCCTTCAAGTCAGCACTTCCCTCTCTTTGGGGTCTTTGGTTCTTTCCCTTGGGTGTGCCATGCCAGCCAGACAAAGACAAAGACCTGCTAGTTTCCTATTGTTTTAAAAATTCCCCACTTTTTCATGGGACATTACCTGGCCAGTCCCTACCAGTTAGGGAGGTCATGTGACTTCCTAAGACCAACCACTGCTAAGACGTAAAGACAAAAGGCTATTTACATATGATTGCCCAGACATTGAAGCATCCCAGCATCGGAAACATCTTTGATGGCTTTCCTTTGCACATTTAAACCCATAAAGCATTCCATATTCCATGGCTGTGTCTACACTGGCGCGATCTTGCACAAAAGTGGCTGCTCTTGCGCAAAAACTTGATGCCTGTCTACACTGGCCGCGTGTTCTTGTGCAAGTAAACTGATGTTCTAATGTATGAAATCAGGGCTTCTTGCGCCAGAACTCTGATGCTCCCGCTCAGGAATAAGCCCTTTTGCGCAACTGTTCTTGCGCAAGAGGCCAGTGTAGACAGGCAACATGAATTTCTTGCGCAAGAAAGCCCTATGGTTAAAATGGCCATCAGAGCTTTCTTGCACAAGAAAGCGTCTACACTGGCATGGATGCTCTTGCGCAAAAGCACATGTCAGTGTAGACACTCTCTTCTGGAAGAGTTTTTGCAGAAGAACTCTTCCGCAAAGAGTTTTTGCGTGAGAATGCGCCAGTGTAGACGTAGCCCTCGTATGTCTAATTTTACACACAAGAATGATACATACACCAAAATAAGATAAACAGATCCAGCGGATTATGACATTAAGATTGATAGGTTACATGGGGCAATTTGTCCAAAGCATCTTTGAGTTATGTATATTTGTATCCGTAAGTCCATTACACAAAGCATGGGGGGGGGGGGTGTCCGTCACACTATCATCTTATTGTGTTCCAGATGTTTGCAGATGAATTCCTTAATTATTTGCTCCATAATCTTTCCAGGCACAGAAGTTAAACTGACTTCTTTTCATTATAGTTATCACACATGTTTTTAAAGTGCTAAAGGCGTGAACATTGTGTTACTAACTAAATGAGAGAGAAACACCAGTTCTGATTCTCAGCCCACTTGCACTCGCATAATTTATAAATGAAAATGAACTTTAGCAAAGTCATCAGAGTTACAGCAGCATACAGAATCCTTATCTTTTTTAAATCAATTGTAAAATTCTCATTGATCTATATGGAAGCAGGGATAGTACCTAAAGAAACAGCCAGCAGTGAAAACACTTCGGTTATGTCTACACTGGCGGGTTCTTGCGCAAGAACCCGCAGAGCATCCATACTTCCCGCCTGCTCTTGCGCAAGAATATTTACAGTACGGCGTTGGAAGACAGGGCTTCTTGCGCAAGAGCTACGCTCTTTTCTAACAGGTGTAAGCCCTCTTGCGCAAGAGGGCAGTGTGGACATGCAGCGGGGGTTTCTTGCGCAAGAAAGCCCTATGGCTAAAATGGCCATCAGAGCTTTCTTGCGCAAGAGAGCGTACACACTGCCATGGATGCTCTTGCGCAAAAGCACATGGCAGTGTGGATGTGTTCTTGCACAAGAGTTCTTGCACAAGAACCCTTGTGCAAGATGTTCTTGCGCAAGAACTTGCCAGTGTAGACATAGTCTTCTGGACCCATGTCCTCTCAAATTGGTTATTTCTCGTCTGAATTTGTCTGCACATTTTTAACAATGGGGGTAATTAACCACTGAAACAAGGTACCAAGGAAGGAGTTGGATTTTTTTATCACATGAAATGTATTAAGTTTGGGTATCTTTCAAAAAGACACAAAAGCTCAGTCAGAAATTACAGGCTTTATGAGAAATTACTATCTGAAATTCTATTGCCTATGTCATACTGTCTGGTCATAATGGTCTCTTCTGGCTTTATAATCTATGAATCTATGATCATCCAAGCACATGCATAAGTATTTGCATGGTCCAGGCCTAAATTTTGGATACATTTATTGGACTATTATATGGTAGCTGGCAATAATTAATTAAAAATAAATGTACCATTCTTTAATGAATGGGATGGAACGTCTTCAGTTTCTGTCAGTATAGAAGCTGCTATAAGTTTCTCCCTATCAAGCAGGCTCAGATTTGAGATTTTTGTCATTTCCTAGTTTATAGACAACTTGATTTCTTGATTATCACATTTATGTGCACTATTTAAACATTTTGGGCTCACCATAAACATGCATGTAGTTTAGACTCTTACCAAGTAGCAGGCACGGGTGTTGAATGAGGATAGTTAGAGATACTATATCATTCTGCAGCAAGATACCCGGCTTTCTGATTAATGGGTTTGGAAAGCAGCTCTCCCTCTCACTCAACACAATGTTAGTCATAGTACCTTTGTTACATGACTTAAAATAATTATATTCCACTGAGTAGATATTAAGGCTATTAATCTTCCTGCTTTTGTAGAAGTCCTGCAAGAAAATGTTCACTGGGACAGGAATTTTCTAGATTTCTAAGTCATTCAGTTTAGTCAGTTTAAGAAGTGCGGTGCTCAAGTCTTACTCTTCAGGCCTGATTCTTGCACACTCCTTACTCTGAAAACACTAGAATTAGTGCCAGAGCAAGGGATGCAATATTGGGAGCCACATTTTCTCAGAGACAGGAGAAATTGCTTAGTCTGCAAGGAACATAAACCTAGCAGATGAATACAAATTGCTACTTTTAGCAACAAATATTTGTACATAGGGTTGCCAGATTCTTTCAGAAAAAATACCGAACATGGTGGGGGAAAAAATTGGTTGAGCAAAGAGAGTCAATGCGCCTTTAAATCGCCACGCTGCATGCTCCACCCCCACCCCCACCAGACACGGCAGGGGAAGACAGTCCCAAGCGGCCTTCCGTCCGAGAAAAACAGAAAATACCAGACATTTTACATATCCAGTATTTTCTTTCTTTTTTTCTTTTTTTTAACCACACAGAGCCCGCAAATACCGGACTGTCCGGGTGAAAACCGGACACCTGGCAACCCTATTTATAGAGAGCAGTGGGTATCCCATATGGAGCTGAGCACTTCACTAGGGATGTAAATGTTTAACCAGTAAGCCTCAACCTTAATGGGTGAGGCTTTTTAGTTCTGATTAACTGATAGGGGCTGGAGCAGCTCCCTGCCCACCTAGGCAACTGCTCCAGCCTATGGGCCCACCGCAGGCAGGGACTGCTCTGTATGGCCGGCCGAAGCAGCCCCTCTCCATGGCAGGCCCACCTGGCCCCCTGGCCGCAGATTACATGCTGGCTGCCCAGAAGCAGGGTCATCAAGGGCTGCTGGCTCTGCTCCCGCGGAGGGCTCACTGCAGGGTCTGCTGTACAGCCTCTCTCCGAGTTACGAATGAGTTACGGACCAAACACTTGGCCGTAACTCGATCCGTTCGTAACTCGGACCCCATTGAGTTACACGCAACCGCGCTGTTCGTAAGCGCGGGTCGCGTTCATAACTCGGGGACCGCCTTTACGACTGCTCCATGGGAGCTTTGGTCGTAAGTGCGAACGGTCGTAACTCGACCGTTCGCAACTCGGGGAGCGGCTGTATAATGCTTATTCAAGCTTTATACAACAGAGCCCACAGCACGTGTAAGTAACCACTGGGGTTTTTAGCAGTTACATGGTTACATTTTTAAACAACTTTTTACATCCCTGCACTTCACACGGGTAAACTATTGCTTGGAGCCCATCTCACTGAAGTCAGCAAGCAGGGCCCTGTCTGCATGGAGCTCAGAGCAGGATGAGGGCCTATATTTATTTATGTACTTCAGTGTCATATGGTAGGTTAATTTACTTGTTCCAGAATGGGAACTAAGTACAGATCCTCTGAATCCTACATGCCTGGCCTCACCACTAGACCATTCTTTTTCCCCCATGTCCCTACTAAGACCCTGAACCTACAGTATGTATTGACTTCAGCATCACACAGGCCAGGTCACAGGTGAGTAATTTGTTTTAGTAAAAGCCTGTGTCTTAGTTGTAAGTAGTTTTCTTCTTTAAAAAAAACCCAATCCTCTTTCCCTCTTACAAAATATGTGTACAGTGCTTTGAAAGTGCTAAATAGTCTTTTATAGATAGGACTCGGGAAAATAAACCTCTGGAAATAAGGCAGGACTTAATGATACAAATTCTTTGCTAGTGTTTGTTGACACAGCTATACACTGACCATAAAATATTGGCTGCTACTTTAGGGTTAATTCCCTAAGGATGAGGCCATCATTGCTGATGCATGATGATGACGACGTCCTGATCCTCTCCTAAAAAGACTAATGGAGAAATCCAGATTCATGGAAAAGGTCATTGGGAATTTTGCAGTTGATTTTAGTGGATTCAGGGTCTTTCCCAAAGCACGGGGCATGAAACCTCTACCTACAACATTCCTGGCCTGAGAAGTCCCTTTTACATGTGTACTTTAGCTGTGCTAATTTAATCATTTGAAAATGGGATTCTAATGCTGTCCTAGTAAAAAACAGTTTGCACTGCATTCTAACAGACCTGTGGGGGAAAAAAAGATGCCAATCTAAGGGTTGAAATGTGAGCCACTTATCCCTAGCGCTATCACTAGGTCAATGGGCCTGAAAGTGCTTCTTAATATTAGATGGGTCAGCAAAACAGACTGCAGAAAAATGTGGAACATCACCATCTGCACAAAGATATCAGTCATGCAAAGAACATCTTGACTTTTCAATAATGCAACAGCACCATGGGACTATGAATAGCCTTCCTGTACAGACTACCTGTGACGCTGCTTTTTCAGGGCTGGCTTCATCAGAAAAGAGTTTTGAAATGATTGAATTAATATAAGTCACTTAAAGCTATGGCTGGGCATAGAGTCTGTATGCGAGCTCCAGCAAACAAGGAGGAATTGCTAATTTTTGTTTTTCTTTCAGACTAGGATTTTTCAGAGATCTCAAAGAAGTTAGGTGCCCGACTCTCACTGCAAAGCAATGGAGGCTGGGCATGGAATTTTCTTTGGCCCCTTTATTCTAGCTGAATGATTTAAAACAAACAAACAAACAAACAAACCATGTTCTGCATAAAAGACTTGAGCTTTTAAAGACTATTGAACACTTGTTTGACTTCACCAGAGATTGGATCAGGGCCCAAAACCCAGGAAATATGTAAAATTACCAAATGCTTTGTGTATTACAGACAAAACACGTGGGAGGCATATAAATAGATTCAGGTTTCTCCTTTTATCAGGCAATGCTATTTAGAACTCAGCAAATTGGTGATGGGAATCAGTTACTGCAGACAAGCATCTGATGAAGTGGGTCTTTGCCCACAAAAGCTTATGCTTTCTGTGTCTATAAGGTGCCACAGGACTCCTCGCCGCAGTTACTAAACCAGTTAGCTCAAAATCACTTGTTAAAATTTGCCTTGGGTCAGTGTGTAGCCATGTAGCTAAAATGCAGCTTTATTTAATGTAATGTGCCTCAGTGTACCTTATCTGCCATCCTTTCTGACTTGCAGAAAGGAACAGCCTAGTGCTGTTGGTAAAGATGCATTAAGCAGGCTGTTTGTGTTCATTATTAATATTAAAGCAGGAATAAACCAAAAGGGTCAATTTGTCACTATTGTCACTGTAATTTTTGTTTGTACAAGTGCAGAATGAGAAGTGTGTGTTAGAAAATAAGTGTGAAGGCCGTCACTGGACCAGATGTTCTAGGGAGGAACCGAGGATAGACATAAAGGTGCTAGAAGATAGCTGTACAGCCCTGTTGAGATGTGAATGAAGGGCAGATTGATGACTAAAAAATAAGGGACGCACCTATCATTTGCGACAAAATATCTGTGATATAAAAAAAACTTTAAAAAATAGTCATCAAATGGCAATCAAATTACAGCATGACCGTGTGAAACTTACTGATCCCAATTAAAAAACCTACTATAAAAAGGGGCTGCTTAGCCATAATTTTTGGCACCTTAATCTTTATCAGTCTGGACTGATACAGCCCCGCTCCTTCCTATCCGTGATCAATTTGGTTGGCCACCAGAGAGATTTGGGGAGCTGGTAAATATAACTTCAATTGGTGGGACTCTGTGTGTGTGTGTGTGTGTGTGTGTGTGTGTGTGTGTGTGTGTGTGTGTGTGTGTTTGTCTTTGTAAGCATATGCTAGCTGCTTTACTATTGCATTCTTAATAAACACCGAGTATTGCCTTTTCCCCTAAAAAGATCTTGTGTGCTTCTTATAAGCATAATAAGTGGTATTTGAAAGTCATTACCATCTGCTCAGTAGCCTATTTAAAATGAAGTGCTGGTCACAAAAAAGCACGACCACAACTGTCAAATGGCTGAAATCCTATAAACAGAGTCCTGTGCAGATACAAAATTTGCATTGCATCCAGTCTGCTGCTGTAAAGCGAATATCCACAGATTTGCAGAACTCTAATTATAAAGGTGTCCCAGATCTTTAGGCAAAGACAATGGAGTTACTCTGTTTTCACCAGGATGCCCACAGCACAGATAGAGAATGATATTTCCTTCTGCAAATTAAGCTCATTACTGTTCTGCTTGTTGTGGAAAAGTGGACTTTTCTAAATAAATATTGTTAAGAGAAATGATGTTGGACTTCAGTGTCTTACAGCAGACACAGTAATGGAAATCTGTGACCATGTATCAACCTTCTGTAACACATTTCATAGCTCCAACTTTGTTTTCCACGTGCACATACAGGCTGCGTCTAGACTGGCATGATTTTCCGCAAATGCTTTTAACGGAAAAGTTTTTCCGTTAAAAGCATTTGCAGAAAAGAGCGTCTAGATTGGCATGGATGCTTTTGCGCAAAAGCACTTTTTGCGGAAAAGCATCTGTGCCAATCTAGACGCGGTTTTGCGCAAGAAAGCTCCGGTGGCCATTTTCGCCATCAGGGCTTTTTTGCGCAAAACAGTTTTTACCTGTCTACACAGGCAGAGCAGAGACCCTTAGCCAGAACTGTGAGGATGAGGTCGGCCCCAGCTACGGGGGAGGCCTTCCCACTCCCGAAGGGCTGCTGCTCTCTCTATTATCTGAACTCCTGACTACTCAAATAAAATCTGTGTCCCCCTTGATATCTGGATATCAGGAGAATACTGTGTGCATAAAAATAAACCTATTTATTTTGACACATGAGGTCTGGTATGTATGTGACTATTGCCTTAACTGGTGGTGCTTGTTTTGTGATTGTGAGCCCCACGACAGGAATCAGACCAGATCACACCTAGCATACCACTGCCTGTGTTGCCATGTTGGTATCTGGCTTTATTTCCACATGTCACAATACACAGTACCCTCCAAACTGTGCCACTGCAAGTTGTCACAGAATACATTAATAGAAATGCATGAATATATCTTATGGAAGTGTCAGGGCTGATCCCCACTCTGGGACTCTGAGTGCAAATACATTTGCGCAAGAAGGCTTATCCCTGAGCGGGCGCATCATAGTATTTGCGCAAGAACACTGACAATCTTACATTAGATTGTCAGTGTTCTTGCGCAAATTCAAGCGGCCAGTGTAGATCGCTGGCAAGTTTTTACGCAAAAGCAGCTGCTTTTGCGCAAAATCTTGCCAGTCTAGACGCACCCACAATGAATAATTGGAGGGAAAGAAATGATGGTTTATGCTTTTTTTCCCCCCTAAAAATAGAAGAAAGGATCCACATGTTTGAAACTGTAGGTTAGGGTCCTGCAAGTCACCTACAGATGCACCCAGCTGTACCTGGGTGAAACAGCATGTAGGACTGGGGCCTTAATTATTACCTGTTGTCACCAGGCCTCAGTGAGTCACAGCTATGAATGCCAAATTCAGGACAGACGACTGAGAAACAGGGTATACTCATCCCAAAGTGGGGTTATTGTTATAAAACAATACCAGGCCAATAATGACATGAACTTCTATATCACCACAATGGTTAATAAGGAGTCAAAATGCAGTCTCCTTAGGCAACCCAGCCCTTGGCTTACCACACAGACACCAGACTTTATGATGAGTCGTTATTGAAAAATCAATCAATTATAGGGAACGTCGATCCCAATGGACTAGCCACCTAGCCAGGTCAACATAGTCAAGATATAACTCAGATCTTACCCATTCATTATGCTAATGCCAATCCTTAAACCAAAGGTTTAATCAGAAAAGAAGAAAAGTTATAAATGGTTTAATACACACACGCACACACACACACACACACAGAGCAAAATCCTTATATCAGGTTTGAATCAGTGGTCACATGAACTGCTAGCTTGCAAAAGTCTCTCTGGAATTACCCAGACAGATGGAGGGGGTGGAGAGAGATCAGTCCTTATTCAACACTTCCTTGTTAGAAATTGTCGTGTGGTTCAATTTATTTTAGATCCAAGGGAAACCAGTACACGCCAGGGCTACTTAACCACTTTCTTATTTATTGCAAGCTTTAAGCAGTTAATACAGTTGTTTAAGTTTTACTAGCCTTAAAAACAATTACTATACAATTTAAACCTTAAATGCTAAAGCAATTAATACAGCACAAAGCAATGCAAAAGCAATTACTAAAAGAACTACTATAATACAATAATAAAGCCTAATTCACTTACACTTCACCTGTATGCTACCTACAGTACCAGGCAGGAGGTTGTGGTTCCTTTTCGTCCCACACAATGGAACACCACGCACTGGGTCGCCAATGCGAAGGGCCTATTTACTTCTAGTTACATCGAGCAGGACGTGGGGGTCAATCCTGCCCATTCCCTTCCATCAGTTGTTCTTACTAAGCCCATTTTATAGCAAAGTGAGATTTGGTTGTTCTAATAATATTTACCAATTGATTATGTATTATAAAATGCCCAATGCCCCTATTTGGGGTACATCCTGCTACCCAGGATGTTACCTAAAACTATGTGCGTAGTTGACAGTTTCATGGCTGCATCTGTACTCTTTGCTTATCAGAAACAGAAGTACCAGTACAAGGTTGCTCGTCATGTGTTCTTGATGTGGTCTCGCAGACCATGCTTAATCTGTATTGTTATGCAAAACAGTTCCTTGCCTGCGTGCTTTGGTGCACCAGACTTGAGACAGAAATCCGCACTTTGGACAAGGCAGACATCACCATGGCAGGGTAGTCCAGGCTCCCTTACAGAAATCCAATCCAGAGAAATGACATGGGGAAATTAAGACAAAATAAAGATGTTTCAGGTGCCTTTTTATATCCTATCCCATGGAACTTTACTGTCTCAAACAAAGCCCACAGCAACGTCATTGCCCTAGAAAGTCCAGGCTCACGTGAGCATATCACACGACCTTACATGGCTTGCTGAAACACACAGGCAGCCATTGCCCATATTTTTTTCTCGGGCATCTACAGGAAAGGTTTATGGGGCAGGATGAATTTATTTGGTGGCACATTATGAGTTGAGAGTTCTTCATGGATCATCAATACATATCTGTTTGGCCATGATGTTAATTCTACCTGGTGGGTATCACCCAGGTGTACAACATGTGAGGTACAAGGAATGGCTAATATTAGAATATTCATAACTTCAGATACAAAGATAATACATGCACCCGAACAGGATAATAATACTTAAGTCATAACTTTTCCATTGACATCTTACATGACATATTTTGTACAAGATTTGTTGCAATTGTATAACAGTGCTAATATCAATGATATAAATGGTCACATTCAAACATACAGCATCATACCAAGTAAATGCTTAAATATAGTGTGGGAGCAAGAATAACTTTTTTCTTGTAATCCAAGCAGATAAAACATCTAAAGAAGTGATAAACACTGCTTAGTTTGGGGATTCATTTTGGTTTAAGTGAGGTACTCAAGCACATGTTTTGTTTTAAGCACCAAAGTAGTCCCACTGATATTAATATTACTACCCATTGTATGCACATGCTTAAGTAACTTGCTGAATTGGGGCATTTCTGAAAAAAAAAATGTGAATCACCATTACATATAAATAACTTTCTATTTAATTCTATTTGTACTAATTCTGGTACTTTTAGGAAATTATCCTCCATAGGAAAAATGATTCCTAAAATCCAAAATATTTAAAGTTTAGAAATTAAATCTAAATTGGCGTTACTTTACATGTTTCTAAAAATACTTGCTTTTTCTAATTCTAGAAGAAAAATTGTGCAACTATGAGTCAAATTTTGCTCTGGGTTATTGGCATGAATCCTGCTTTAATTTAGTCAAATAAATACAAAGTTGCTCCACTGACATGGAAAGAATTACTTTTTAATTGATCGTGGGATATTTGAGAGCAGACTTTTGCCCAGTGGCTTCAGTGGAATTAATCTGGAAACTAGCAGAATCTGATGCCTTAATGTTGGAGCTATGTTTTAAATGGTTTTCTTCTAAAGCAAATTTTGGTACAAGCCACCTGAGGGAGAGAACAGACTGACTAAATTTCTTGGCCAATGGTAAATCACAAATTATATTAGAACCATAGAATCTGCTACTGTCTAAAAGCTTTCCTTAAAGGGTCTTTTGAAACATATTAAATGTTAGTAAATGAGGCAACATATATAATTAATACTGAGTGGGATGTGGATATTAATCTTTGATATAATCTTGAGTCTGTAATAACACAGCAGAAAGTGTCTGGAATCAGAAGAATCTTATATGCCCAGGGGGAAAAAAACCAATGAAATACATTTTGCACTCTTTGATATTGTTCTAACAGAAGTATCAGTAAAAGTCTGAGGCCTTATTTAAATTTGTAAGGTTTCGAAGAATTGTAACTCTTCAAGAAGCTGGATTCCAATTAGGAATAAGGAAGAGATCGCTATGCACAAGTTTGAAGAAAGGAACTTTATACACGAAGGGTTATACTTTTAACCAGTTGAGGTCCTGACTGCCTCTCTGTGGATAGATATGCAGAGTTTAAGGTCAAAAGAGACCATTAGGTCACATAGCTTCACATCCTGTATAAGACAGACTATTACATTTTGCCCAGTTACCCCTGTGATGAGCCCTTGTTTTTGACTACAGCATAACTTACGTTTAGCTAAAGCATATCTTCCAGAAAGGCAATCAGTCTTGGTATGAAGACCTCAGATACAGAATCCAACATTTCCCTTGGTAGTTTGTTCTGGTGGTTAAGTATATAAGTTGTTAAGTGCAACTTTTTGAATTTCTAAGTTGTATGTACCTGGCTTTAGCCACTGGTTCTTGTTAAGCTTTTCTCTGTGAAGGATAAACTTAATTTGTTGTCAGTATGACCTCTGTGTGACCTGGATGTTAAGTCTGGTCTTTGTAAAGAGGTACGTGCTTGAACTCAGGTGAGCAAAGGGGGTAGGTAAAACTGGTTTGAACTTGTTGTAAGGCCTGCAAAGGGACTGTGAGGGGACAGATAATGATTGGAGGGAATTTGGTGCAAAGGGGCATGACCTGTATATGCATGCAACTGTAAGTGGTCAGTGAGAAAAAGGTAATTACCATGTAAGGTGGTACAAAAGACCTTGCCTTTTGTTTGGGAAGTTGCAGAAACTTTTCCTGAGAGTATCCTGGAGATTTTTGCCCTGGAATGCATTCCTGAATAAAGCTGGTTGCTTAAGAAGGGTGTCTGGAATTGATTTGGTAGGGGTTTTGGGCCCCCATCCGAACCCTCGGATTAAAATTCTCCGTCATCTGCCATATTAGAGCCCTTTAGTACCTGGTATTTGCTCTCCTTGAAGGTACTTATATACTAGGGATGTTAAAATGCATTTATTTAAGCAAACATGTAACCACTGAAAATTTCACACGTTTACACGCAGGCAGGAGGTGGCTCCCCAGGGGCCAGTGCACATAGGGAGCCAGCTTAAAAGCCAGATATGGAGGCAGCAGTACAGTGAGGGAAGGGCTGAGTGTAACCGTGAAGGTTAACCAGAGATCCCAGGCTCATTTGTTAACCGTGTATACATTTACACTTTCACATCCCTATCATACACAGTCATCAGTTTGTGATATGATTTGCAACTTGCAGCATGAGCTTTGGCTTCATCTCCACTGGCAGATGTAAAGCGCTGGCTGTTACAGCATCGCTCACAGAGCACAGCAGTAAAAACGCTATTGGGTGTCCACATTGTCAGTTGCTAGTGCAGTTGCAATACCACACTCGCAGCACTTGCAGCGCCTTTGGGCGCAGCGCATTCTGGGCAGCTGTCCCACAGGGCTTCTCCTCCTCTTCTGCCACAGAGGTTTGTAGGAAGGTGCGGGGCATCCTGGTCCTGTCCCAATGCCCTGTGGCACATTGCTTCGCATCCCAGCAACTCCTTTGCTTCTGTCCGCATTTGGTGCCATCTTTCAGTGGCTTCTGTGTTGCGCATTCTGCCGCCTTGGTCTGCGAGAATGGATCTGCAGCTGTTGAAGAACATGCTGATAGGTCTCACTAACACATCTTGCATGGCAGTTGAGTTATTCCTGAAGCTGCAAAGTGACGATGAGGCCTTGCCGCGTTCGTATGGCTTGAGATTTCTTGTGAATTCCCGGGAGTGCTGACCACAGTGGAACATTGCTTCTGGGCTCGGGAAACAAGCACTGAGTGGTGGGATCATATCATCATGCAATGGGATGATGAGCAGTGGGTGCAGGATTTTCAGACGAGGAATGCCACTTTCTTGTGCCTTCCCAGCCTGCAGCCCAAGGACACATGCATGAGAGCTGCCCTGCTGATGGAGAAGCTCATGGCACTGTAGAAGTTGGCTATTCCAGACAGCTTTCACTCGGACACCAGTCAGTTGGAATGGGAAAGTCAACTGTTGGACTCGTGCTGGTGCAAGTGTGCAGGGCCATCAATTGCATCCTGCTCTGAAAGACTGTGACTTGGCAACATGTGTGTAAGTGTGGCTGGTTTTGCACAGATAGTTTTCCTAAACTGTGGAGGAGCAATACATGGCATTCACACTCCGATTCTGGCACCAGACCATTTAGCCTCCGAGTACATTGCCTTCAAGAGGTATTTCTCCATGTTTCTGCAGGAGCTTGTGGATCACCATGGCCATTTCAAGGACATTAATGCAGGCTGGTCTGGAAAGTGCATGAATAAGGAAAAGTTATTTTGACTAGGAAAGCGTTATTTACTTGTTCCCATAATATAAGAACTAGAGGCCACCAAATGAAATTAATGGGCAGCAGGTTTAAAACAAATAAAAGGAAGTTCTTCTTCACACAGCACATAGTCAATCTGTGGAACTCCTTGCCTGAGGAGGTTGTGAAGGCTAGGACTATAACAGGGTTTAAAAGAGAACTAGATAAATTCATGGAGGTTAAGTCCATTAATGGCTATTAGCCAGTATGGGTAAGGAATGGTGTCCCTAGCTTCTGTTTGTCAGAGGATGGAGATGGATGGCAGGAGACAAATTGCTTGATCATTATCTGTTCAGTTCACTCCCTCTGGGACACCTGGCCACTGTCAGCAGACAGGATAGTGGGCTGGATGGACCTTTGGTCTGACCCAGTGTAGCCTTTCTTATGTTCTTATCTTTCAGAACACTTGCTTGTTCAGGAAGCTGCAAGTGGGGACTTTCTTCCAGGACCAGAAGATCACCAGGGGAGAAGTGGAAATGCCCGTTGTGCTCATTGGAGACCTTGCCTACCTCTTAATGCCGTGGCTCATGAAGCAGCAAGGAGCAGTTCAGCATCAGGCTGAGTAGATGAAGAATGACTGTGGAGTGTGCTTTGGACATTTGAAGGCCTGCTGGCAATGTTTGTACGGGAAGCTGGACTTGGTCAATGATAACATCCCTATGGTTATTGCTGCGTGCTGTACCCTCCATGATATTTGTGAAGGAAAGGGTGAAAGCTTCACTCAGGGCTGGACCACTGAGGCACAGTGCCTGAAGGCAGAGTGTGAAAGGCCCAAGACTAGGGCTATTAGAGGAGCACATTGTGGAGCAGTAATGATCAGTTCCACAGTCCCACAACACCTAGCGACAGATGATGTTCCCAGGCACTACCCATAATGCTTCCACTGGTAATGAGGGAGCTCCCAACGTGAACACAATCTGTTGACAAAGGGAGCAAGTGTGAACACTCACTGGCAACTTTACCGTTGTCAATTTCTGCATGTCGACATTCATTTCCTTGACAAAATTTGGTAGTGTAAACATGCCCTCTGTCTCACATGGACTCACTAAGCTGCTGATTGTCATTTTGATAGTTTTGTTGACTATGTGAATGTACTTTCCCTGTCTTCTGCCAGTAATCAAGCTTCCCAGACAAGTAAATACACATACCTTTGCCTGGAGAAGGCTAGGTTTATGCACTGCCTTCCAAGCAGATTTTAAGAACATGTTTTTGGAACCCATACATATCTCTTTGTATACCACCCAGATACAATTCATGCAAAGATTTTTCAGGCCTTGCGTGTCACCACTTTACATACGATACCTTCCATGACACCTTTTAGATACATATTATGACGACAGTATGTGTTCGGGGTAATGAATGTGTCAGGTCTGAATTACAGTGTGGCATTGAGAGACTCCCAGCATCACAAAAGGAAAAATGCTATATTGAAGCTCTGCAGTTCATCTTGAAATAGTATCCATAGCATGCAACGGCAGGGCTTGACTCCATCAAGTACTGTGTGCTGAAGTCAATGGGGAATAGAGGGTGTTCATTAGAGGGCAAGATTGGGGCCCAATTGCTGACGGTGATTAAAGAGGCATTTTGCACCCTAGTAAAAAGAACAGAACTACAATATTCTACAGCTGTCCTACCCAAGGCTGTGCTGTAGTAATCTACTATATTATTAGTGAGAGTTTGTCTATGTGAGGTCTGTCTGTCTGTGTTTGTTCAAGAACGCCTCCTAAATGGTAAGAGCTAGGACCACCATATTGAGTATACAGCTTCCTCTTACCAACTTCATATAAGGTCAGGGTCTGGTTGTGCCAGGAAAATGGGGATGTGCCTGGAATGGGATGGCTTCTCAGAAAACCATACAGAAAAGAAACAGATTCCCCAGGCAAGTGAAAGGGTCTGACTGGAGGCATATCTCCTTCTCCGTCCGGGAATGCTGCATCCCCAAGACTCGCACCCCCGAGGCGCCCCCTAGGGGAAAGTGCATTCTTTACTCAGAGCAGGGAGCAGATGAATCTGGACCTGCCCCAGCAAGGGGACATGCAACCCTCCCCCAGCTGTGCCCGCTGGAGTTGCAGCATCACTGAAGAAGCATTTCTTAACTGGCCCCACGCTGCTGAGGTGAGAGAGGACTGAGGTAGTCCACTCTCCCTGGGGCAGACGGCCTATTGGACCCCTCAGCCCCACCCCACCCCACAGCAATGAATTAAATGAAGCACGGACATTTTAATTTCATTTTCCAAAAAACAAAAATATATTGAGCTAAGGACCCGAGCAACGCCAGGTAAACCTTTCAGTATCATGATAAGTGCAATGCTTTGGACTAATAGTGACTAACAGTGTCGTAATTTACAGTCAGGCACTGAATGGAACATACTGGGAAACTGATATTTTGGTGAATGAGACACTACATAAGGTGACTAGAGGTGTGCAAAAGGAGATCCACATGTGTTACTGAGTATGGCTGATGGCTTTGCTGATATCCTTCGGCTTCTAGTCCTTGCATTCAGAGGAAGGTCATTAAGTTCCACTGCTTCTGAAGTACATTTATTACTGTTAAATCTACTGCAGCCTATTTAGTCTTGATGCTCCGTAGTGAATCATTAATGAGACACTCATGCAGAGTCATAGAAGTTGTCTGATTACCCCATTCATTTTTAATACGCTCGCTACATTTCTGAGCAACAACAGAAATTGGATAATGCTATACTTTGCTGCTGGAGTGCCCCTAAATTCAGCTCTAAATTATTAACTACAATGGCTGAGGGCAAGAGAGCTCTTAACCCTAAATTTATCTAAATCTTACACTACATAATTGATGCCCAGTTGTTGCTATTCCCCACCCTTAAAAAAAACAACAACAACAAAAAAAAAAAGCTTGAGGCTGGAAAAATTCCAGCTTTAACCTACTGCAGACTTTGAGGAACACTGCAATCAGCAAAACACGAACAAAAGATAACTCAGCCAAATACAAAATGTGAACCCAATATCCCAGCAGAACTACTTTAACATTAAGCAGTCATGCCCTCATATGCCTAGACTTTGCTTGAATACTGTACTTGGAGTATCCATTTTGCATGGGTTTCATCCAGAAACTCCAGGACTATGTCTACACTGCAGAGTTTTTGCGTTGTGGAGCATCCGCACTACAAGCCCGTTCTTGCACAAGAAAAAGTACAGTCAAGAGTAAGAACACAGGGCTTTTTGCGCAAGAGTTATTCCTCTCCCCACGAGGAATAAGCCTTTTTGCGCAAGAGCTCTTGCGCAAGAAGGCAGTGTGGACAGGCAACAGGGGTTTCTTGTGCAAGAAACCACTATAGCTAAAATGGCTATCAGAGCTTTCTTGCGCAAGAGAGCATCCACACTGCCATGGATGCTCTTGCGCAAAAGCATGTGGCAGTGTGGACATGCTCTTGTGCAAGAACTTGTGCGCAAGAACGCTTGTGCAAAAAGTTCTTACGCAAGAAGCTTGAGGTGTAGACATAGCCTATTTGTGTACACTACATGCTTAAAGCAGATAAAGGCACAGGCAGCAGGTGAACCTAGAAGTGGGGGGAGGCAAGCCCTCAGCCCCATCCCTTCTGCTCTCAGCCCCATCCTTGTCACCCAGGGCCTCTGGGGATCCAAGCACCTCCACACTGTAGGGTCAGGTCACACCTCCCTCAGTGGGCAGCATGCAACCCCAGCATTCCCTGCACCCTGCAGCCTGGGAGCACAGGGGCAGCAGGTTGGGAGGGGGAGAAGGAGGGAGGACAGCACACAACCACAGCCTTCTCCAATGGGGTGGGGGTGCAGACAGATGGCGCGGAGCCCCTGCCTTCCCTGGAGCCTGGGGAAGACATCCCCTTTGGCCCAAAGTGCGGGCAGCACCCATCCCCAGCCTTGGTGAGGCTGAATCCCAGACAGCCCAGCGAGATGCAGAGATGTGCTGAAGAGGCATGAGGACTGGGGGTGGAGTGTTGGTGGGGGTTGGGCTGGCTGCATATTAGCAACACTAAGGCTTCCACTTATGCTTTACTTCCACCACATGCACTATGACCATCTTCCCTACTCTGAAATGAGATATCTTGGCCCCCAAAAGTGACAAAACACAATCTACACTTGCCTCCTTGATGAGCAAAAGAGACAGGCTTGACCGAACAACCCAGGCTGGTGCAATGGCCAAATAGAGAAAATTACCAAATCCTTGGAAGGTATCCCAAGAGTCTTCATTACATTTGGAAACATTTTGCGATCATTGGCTCACTGGTGTTTTGCCCAGGATGCATTATTACAATGATTGTTTATTAACAAAGTCTCCCTTCAAAGAGCCTAAAGTGTTTTATCATTTCTCAAGTTCTCTGTCACTGGAACCCTCACAAAGATGAATTAGATACTCTGAAAACAACCTAGGTAATGAAGCACTTTGGGAAGGCAACAAAATCTGAATTTCCTAGACTCGAGCCAACTAGCAGATGGCAGGAACTAAATGTCCTGGAAAATAAATCTTTCATGCATATGACTGCTCTGGCACCAGTCTGACACCCTGCCAAACTTAAAGACCAGATGAAAGAGTTACAAGAAACCTATAGTTGTTCTGGTCCATGGGATCATAAAAAAATCATATAATCGGAAAAAATAATCATATTACTGCAAATGACAATGCGTCAGGCAACAAAAATGGGAGCCCTAACTTGCCTGCACACCACAGACAACAGTAATAATGGACTTTGGAAAAACAATCAATGATGTGCTAATAAATTTTATTGATTATTTCATCAATCTGCTTTGGGGTAAATTTCCTCCACAGGGACTATTTATATATTACAGACATTTACTGTGATTTAGCCTCCATGTCAAGTTTTTGCTGTTGTTCATACATCAGACTTACATGATGGAAACAGAGGAGAAAAGGAGGAGAGATCTTGTGCTTAAGGTTTGGGATTGGGACCCAGGAGAACTGAGGATCACTTTTTTGACTGTGCCACAAACTTCCTACCTGACCTCAGACTAGTCATTTCCTTTCTCTTTGCCCCACTACACCACTTGTGAATATTTCCCTCTCCTACCATTTGTCTGTCTCGTCTATTTATAGTGTAAGCTCGTTGGGGTAATTACATCATCTTACGTACTATGTGTTTGTGTGGTGCCAAAGACAGTGTCGCCATTTCAGCTGGGACCTCTTGGCACTACTGTGCTACAAACATGTATTATTAATATAATATATTTTAATGATTCCTGTCTGAGAAAATCCATAAAAATGCTGCCTTAAGTTTTCCATGATTCTTTAAGGCTTTAATTGACACTTAAACAAGTAATTTGAGCCTTTTCCCCCTTTTGTTTTCATACAATTGAACAGCTCAGACAACGGGGGTCTTTGTTTTTCAGAAGTATTGCGTGCATTTAGTTAATTCAGAGACAAATTTAAAACTCAGTTGTTTTTGTATTAAAGAACTGCATTTTTAATGAAGTTTAAAAGATTCCTGGCTGAGAACTGCATGGCAAAGTATAATACTGTATCAAGTATTTCCTCCTGTTAATCTTTGGACCATGCAACCAACACAAAGAAAGGATCACTCCACTGCATGAGACTGCTTCAATGTCTTAGAACCGACGTAATGGCTCCTGAGCCATTGGCTCTTTGTAGCAGGAATAGAGGGCCTGGCTGGGTTGCCAAGGCCCTGGCTGGGTTGCCAAGGCCCTGGCCCTTTCAGACAATCAGCAGGCAGTGAAATTTAGAGCAGCGTTCAGGCATTTGGAGCCTTCACTTCACAGGTTCACAGCAATCCTGTGCAGGTTGGCCCTGTCCCCCAGAGCCTCTGCTGTTTAGGGGATGGGCAGAGAGAAGGAATTGGCCTCTCCATCCCCACAAAGCCCTGACAGGATGGAGAGCTGGCAGGAAATCCCATCTCAACTTCCTGCTGTCAGCTCTTTTCCCATCGGAGGCTGGAGACGCCATTTGTGGGGAGACTGCACATGCAGTCAGAGCTGGGAGCCAGGCGCAGGGACTAGCTTGCACTGCAAAGTGGAGGGAGTGCCCTGAGGGGTGACGTAGAGGCTGGATGAGCAGTTGGAACTATTTGCTGCTGAGGTAGGAGTCCTCTTGTGAGATACTGAGTTTGTTATACTGGCATTAACCATTCCTTGCATCGCCACAGTTGTTCTGTGACAAAGGCGTTGGGATAGATCTGTGCTTTGGAGTGATTTCTATATTTCTGCCTCCCCCAAGGCTGTAGGAGAGTTTTTCCACTGCAGTGCAAGGAGTGGGAGTTGGAACAAGCCACCAGAGAGGGAGCCACTACTCACAGGCTTTTTTAAATTTATGCTGGGGATGGATTATTGCATAGTATGTCTAGGCTCTGAGCGGAGACTTAAAACCACCCTTGCATTCTCATTTCCAGAGCTGTGCGCGCCTCAGCAGAGGATGTGAGCATCGCCATAGACTCTTTACCCTTCTCAGATGTGCATGTCACGATAAATTAAAGATACTAATTCAGATGTTGACTCTTGTGAACTAACATGTACAGTAAATAATGGTGTCAAGGCTGTTCCCCACTCTGGCACTATGAATGCAGAAGTTGGGGGCCCGCAAGAGCGCTACAAAACCTTGCCTCTACAGGCACTGGTTACAAAACTTCCCCCCCAAAATCCTAATACCCAGATTTTGGGGGACTCGCTGCCACCATCAAGTGCTTTTGAACCCTGAAATAAAAAACAGGGGTGGACACTTGAAACCAACCCCAGGGGTACCTCAACCTCTTTTTCCCCCAAGAGCTTGAAAAAGAAAGAGAAAAACAAAAATGCAGTTTCTGGTAGCTGACCCCTCAGTCAGAGGCATGCAGATACACACAGACGACTTTCCAGGACACAAGAATCAACCAATACTGGTTAATTAAAAAAAACTCTTTTATTATCAAAACAAAACTACAGTTGCAAGCATAGTAAATTGGCTAGACGGAAAGAGCCACCATTTGATATAGATACTCAGGGAAAGCCCTTGGGCTGTAATGCTTAGTTACAAAAGAGAAGAAAAACAATGAGCCAGCTCAGACATGATTTCCAAATACCCCAAACAAGGAAAACAATAAATCCTGATGGACTATCTAAACATTTCCCTACTTACACATTTCAAGAAGTCCGTTCTTGGAGAGAGAAGCATCTCCCATATCCCCTAATCCCTGAGAGAAACTGCTCTGATCTCAAAACAAAGAAGAGAAAGAGAAAAACCCCTCTTTTCCAGTTTGAAATTCCTACTTGCATTGTTACTGGCTGACTGCCCAATACCTATGCTAGGTACTTGAGTTAACCCCTTAGTCACCGGGTGCTGGTCAGCACTCCTGATTATGACAAATGGTCACACATTAAATAAACCAGGTATTGCATGCATTCCTAATGGGTGGCCAAAAAAGAAATTAAACCTTAGGAGAAATCTCCACTATTTTTCTGCTTTCAGACACAGCTTTCTTCAATGTAGCTGAAGCAAAGAGCTGAAATCCACCTGTGGAGAACATCAGGTGGAAGATGCCTCGAGGTATATGCACCACAAAGACACAGAAACTGTATCTTCTTTTCTGGCTGCTCTGAATGGATTGCTGGGATTTATTATCTTTCTCTTTAAAGAACTCCTTGGAGCTACATAGTTGCAGATCAGATAAAATATATACCATTCCCTGATCAGGGGCCTGCCAATTTAGACTTATCCTTTAATCTGAGCATATCTAGTTTCACACAGATTTGATTTAAAGGGGAATTTTTGTAAAGACAGATTCATCATTATTCATCAGTGTTCCAAAGCCTGTGTGATGCTAACTCTGCAGCGCCTGCTAGACTGGAGCCTTTGTGGAGGAGAGGGGAGAAATTGCATCATTTCATCATGGGTGAAATTCACCTGTATTCTCAGGGCCAGCGCAAGAGCTGAGCAGCAGATAAGACTTACTTACATCCACTAAATGCTACAGACACACTGAGCTGGCTTTCTCTACAGGGGCAAATTTCACCCTTGTATAAAAAAGAGGATGGGCCAAGCTCTTCCTTCCTTCCTGGTCTATGTAGTCAGGACTGAAGCCAGTGGAGTTACACCCAGGATAAATGTGATCAAACCAGATTGACTCCCCAGAAATGAAGTCAGTGGGAGTTTTCTTGGCATAAGCGCTGCTCCTCATCTGTATTTCCATTTATGTAGACACAAAGTGAGATTTTTTTGGAAAAATAATCCCTGCCTAAAATATAAAGGAATTCACACTTGTGTAGTGCAATCCTGTCACATAAATTTTAGCACATGAGGGGGAGGGCATTTTTTAAAAATGCAAAAGTTTAGAAGAAAATATACTGGAGATGCAATAGTTTCCAAAGTAGCTACATTGACATCAGTGAGAAATTTTCCTCAGTAAACACTACAGGATTGGGTATGTTAATTGAGAGAGAGGTTTTTTGCTTCAAATAAATTGCTTGGTTTTTGCAGCATAGTTCCTGCTACAGGCTAGGACATTTACCACAAATATCTTATCATTGTGGGATTTTATGAGTAAAGTGATAAACAAATCAATTCCCTGCATCAGAGTCTGACATTCAGTCTAATAGACAAGCCTTCATTTGCTACAGTCAATGTGTATTATTTTTTCATATGGTTAAATGTCAAAGATTTCCCCCCATCCATTGAAATACCACTGATATCCAAAGATAGATAAAAGTTCATTTAACTTGAGCAACAGATTTCTCCAGGCAGCTGAAATTAGATCATATTTTAACTCTGGTTTTTTTCCTCCCTCTTTTGTCATCCAGCCAATACAGGTCTGTCACTTAGCTGGTTGGTTTCATACAAACCTTCCTGGAACCTGGGAGTTTAGAAAAATGAATCAAGAAGGTAGGCCGTTTAAGACTTAAAAATGCAGGGGAAAACTGACATTATTCTTCATTCTCAGCTAAAAAAGTAGAAAATATTTACTTTAGACATGGGCCTGGGCCATGAAGTCTAGGATAGAAACTTTCTCCAAGTTCAGGCCTACGCTTCTATTGTGTTCTGTTATAGTATGTGGCACTTCATCTTTATTGCAATTTTAATTAAATATTCCAGTCAATATAATTGCATTTAATTAATCAATGTTTCCAGAGAAGTGGATGGTCTGTGTGGAGTCCCAGAATTCATCTAAGCTCCTTTTAAGTGTATATGAAGTAGTAATTAAGTGTTGTGAATCATCTTCAACAGCTAATCTATTGAGGACAAACAGCAGGAGTCCACTGTGTGTGTTTGTTCAGGGGGAGGAGGGTGCACAGTTTTAGCTATAATTTAAAATATAATGTTTGCATTTGCCACTTGCAGACAAACCATCCCTGAACGTTATACTTTGCTGCCATGAATATTTTACTTTTACCACGCGTTAGCTTTTAAAAAAATTAAATAAAAAGAATTACATGATTTCAGGAAATTACATGAAGAAAGAATTAGGTAAAAAAAAAAAAAGGAAGGACTTGCAGGCCTGCTGAATTTGCTGGCGTTGACTTGGGCTTGGGGACTTGCAGGACCATCCAGTTACAATGTAGATGGCGCAGCCTCAGGCTAGATCTCATGCTTCTACCTCCAGTCCCAGCCCAAATGTCTGTACTGCAATTTTGCAGGTGTACAGGCCTGAGCTGGCTGGCCTGGGCGCCACAAGTGTTTTATTACAGTGGAGGCATACATATTGCTCCATAGAAGCTAGTTGCTATGAAACATTCTAAATGCAGTAGTTGATTAGAAAAATGTATCACAGCCTAGGGCAACTGCACCTAGATTTCCCCTTAATAGTCCAGCAAGAGCAACCACTCTCAGGTTTCCAGCTCCCCAAATTTGCCTTTTTGGGTGCAGACCCATGTTCTTTTCCCTTCTGACCAGGATGTCTCGGGGCTGCGCAGTTCCCAAACTATGCCGTATCCTCAGTAAAGATGGGTTGCCCAAACCGAACATACTTCATTTCTCTTCAGAGACGGTTAACAGGAGTAATTGTTACCGTTCTATTAGCCTGGCACCGCTCTCTTTGTTTCCTGGATCACTTACCAGAATTCCAAGCATTGTGAGGAAAGAGCTGAGAGTCAGGTTTAATCCCTTTGTCTTTGCTACCCTGTATGAACATGACTGAGTCAGGAACCATGTTAGGATGGCTTCTGCCACCACCTCCTTCAGGGACAAACTGTTCAGAACCACAGAATGGGATTCTGACAGTGAAGCTGGTGGTTCCTCTAGGATACAAGCTTGACAAGAGGCCAATTTTAAGCAAAATGATACGATGTATTTAAAGAAATTGTTTCGGTTATAGGTAGCTGTGTCTCAGGAAAGACAAAACAAAAACAAAATTGTATCTAGTGACCCAACTGTTCATTTTGTTGCAGAAAGTGAGAATATCAATTGCACCTTGGTTATCTCAGGTACTTGTCTCGGGCATATAGCACTTGATTTCTGTACGCAAAGGGCTGAATGAACTGTCCTCTGATAGCTAGTTGGGGAGGGGAAGAGGCTTCCAGAGCAAACTTTATTTTCACAAACACACCTACACTGCCAAGATATCCAGCAGATAGAGCGGTGTTGCTCAAAGTAGTCAACTTTGGTTGGTGCTGGGTTACAAATCACTGTAGTACTCAATGTAGGAGTAGTGACGTGTTATCAGTGTTGTCTTTATTATATGAATAAAGGGAAGCAGAACTGCGCTTAACCTGTCCCAAATGAGGGAGTCACCCCCAGGAGAAAGGGCCCCATTAAGCCAGGGGCTCAAATGTCACATCCCTGTGAAAGTAAGAGGGGTGTGGACTTCTTCCTAAGGGTCACCTGTCTGGTTTAACCTGTTCCTTCCTATTGTTCAGAAAGAAGCCTGTTTAGCTCTGTATAGAAGCCTTTTGTTATTTCAAGTAGTCAGTAAGGGTACGTCTACACTTGCTCCCTAGTTTGAACTAGGGATGCAAATGTAAGTGACCAAAATTGCTAATGAAGCGGGGATTTAAATATCCCGCGCTTCATTAGCATGATCTCGCTGGCGCATTTCTCCATTCAACAGCTGATTTGAACCAGGAAGTGCGCTCCGGGCTGCGTTAGTTCGAACCAAACCCCTTGGTTCGAACTAACGTTACTCCTCAAAAAATGAGGAGTAACGTTAGTTTGAACCAAGGGGTTTGGTTCAAACTAACGCGTCCCAGCGTGCACTTTCACTTTCGAAACAGCTGTTGAGTGGAGTAACGTGCCAGCGAGACCATGCTAATGAAGCACGGGAGATTTAAATCCCCGCTTCATTAGCAATTTTGGTCACCTACATTTGCATCCCTAGTTCAAACTAGGGAGCAAGTGTAGACGTACCCTAAGAGTTGAAGTAAGTTGTGGCGGGGCAGTGTTTCTGCCCATCTGCTGACAGAGACTGACAGAGGTCACAGCAGAGAGGCAGAGGGCAGCAGAAGGTAACGGATGGGTGGCTTGCGGAAGTGGCAAGCAGTCAGATGGTGGGAGTGGCTGGCAGGATGGCTAGGTGACAAGACAATCACAGCTGGTGGGGAAAGCGAGGTGCCTTCTTCCCCAGGTGGGAGGGGGCTCCCACAGATGCATTTCTGAACCCTGGGTCCCTACAGGTCAAGGATGGCCACTGTAAGTGAAGTCTGGTGTGGGGCACAGTAAAGGATTTTTTGGTTGTGTAACTCAAAAACATGAGGCAGAAGACTGCCCTGTGCATTGTGGAGTGAGTGTCCTGCTCAGCTTTATGTTTATGACAGGGATGTAAGCGAGTAGTTGAGCACTTGACTACCCAATAAGCCTAAACTTATTGGGTAGTCAAGTCGAGTTCTCGACTACTCATGCTCACCCTTCCCCGCCCCCTCCACCTTGCTGTCTCTGTATGAGAGGCAGCAAGGTAGAGAAACAGGAGCCGGTGCTGGGGGAAGCCGGCTTAAAAGCCAGTTCCCACCAGCACCTTGTTGCCTGCCACCCCCCACACTTCTACTTCTGATAGTGGCAGCAGCATGGGGGAGGTAGGGAAGGCTGCCCCGGCAGCAGTCCCTGTCCACGGCCAGCCTGGGCCACCATGAACAGGGGCTACTAGACCCAGCGTGAGCCAGGACCGAGCAGTCCCAGCTCACGCCGGTCTGAGACCGCTGCGGGCCTGACCCAGCTCGCACCGGCCTGGGACCTACTCCCGCTGTGGCGCTGCAGTTTAAATGTAGTAGGAGCCGAGCTGCCCACACGCCCGACTCCTATTACATTTAAACTGCAGAGCCACAGTGGGGTAGTTCCCGGACTGGCATGAGCTGAGACAGAGCGCCTTCCCTTATCGACTAATCGAGTAGTTGATACTTGTATTAAGTACATGATTAGTCAATTACCTGCCTCTTAACATCCTGCTTGTGGTATTTTCCCTAATTAATGTCGGGCGATTCTCTTCTTTCATTAAAAGTGTCTTTTCTGCACTCAGATTCAATGCTTGTGAGTGGAGAAGCATTGCCTCTCCAAGGCTCCAAGGGGGGGGGGTAATTTTCCTAGGTTACTGGGTGGGGGCTCAAGCTGGTGCTGTGTGGTATTGTTGAAAAGAAACTCCTAGACTACGTCCATACTGGCCAGTCTTGCGAAAGAACATATGCAAATGAGCCGCCATTTTTGCGCAAAGGGCTTTTGTGCAAGAAGGAGCAGTCTACACTGCTCCTTCTTGCGTAAAAACCCCCCCTTACGCAAGAGCCGTTCTGCCGCTTATTTTCAGGCAGAATGGCTCTTGCGCAAGAGGGTTTTTTTTGTGCAAGAAGCAGCAGTGTAGACAGCTCCTTCTTGCACATAAGCCCCCTGCGCAAAATGGCAGCTCATTAAGTATGCAAATGAGGGGCAGCGATGTTCATCGCTGCCCCTCATTTGCATATGTTTTTGTGTAAGACTGGCCAGTGTAGACGTAGCCTTGGGTTTTGATAGAGCCTTATGAAGAAATAAAAACATGGATTCACCATGTTTCAACCCACAATCTGCTAGCCAGCTTCTACCTCTATCTGCATCTGTGCCTGCAGCAGCAAGCCAGCTGGAAGGAGGGGCTAAGGGAGCAGAGATAAGGAGTGTGGAGGCAGGGTCTTGCGGGGGAGAAGCAGCATGAGGGGGCAGGGGAAGGGACAGGTCCTGGAGGAGAAGGGGCAGCACAAAGCAGGGTCTGGAGTACGGGGGGTTACACTGTGTGCTGCTCCCTGGTGCACACAAGTGATGGCACGCAGCAACAGCAGTGCATTTTGCATCACAGTGCGGCAGAGGGGTGTGGTGCCAGGACCTCACCCTCTCCAATCCAGGGACCAGGTGTCTGGGGACAAACCCTGGTCCCTGCTGCCCAGTATCAGGCAGACTGGGAGCAGAGCAAGAGCTGCTGGCTAGGCCTTGGTGAGGATGTTGGTTCTGGGGAAGCAACCCAGAGAGTGGGCACTGGACAGCTCTGACTCGGACCTGCTACGCAACCGCAGCCACTGGCTGCCAGCCCCAAACATGCTGCACCCCACAGGCTGCCCAAACCAGATGCCAGCAGTGAGTAGAGTCCTGCACCATTGTAGCTGCATCCAATCCACAATCTGCAGAAATGAACCATGGATAGATGCAGATTTGCAGGGCTCTAGATATTGAACCAGGCCTTGGCCGAGGGTTACATTTGTTTAAAACCATTTTTTAAAAGTTTCTTTAAGAGGTGGGGGAAGGGAGCATTAAGGAATGAAAGAAGGGTCTGAGCTGGTGATCTGCTTGCAGAGTTGGACTGTTGGGGGAATGATTGTGTTTAAATCAGAGTTACTGTATCTTGGAATCGAAACAATCTGGGTTCACCCTTGCTGTGTGATACTTGGCCTTTATTTCCCCATCTGTAAAAGCAAGGGTAACATTATTTACTTCATCTACTTTGCAGGGGTGTGGTTTTAGCCTTAATTCATTCAAATTTGTAGAATGCTTTGCACTTCCTCAGGTAGAAGAGGGTACAAAACAGTGTTATTAGTCTCCCATTATAAGAGCCATTGCATAGGTAATTACAGACTTTCCAAATAACATCTCCGGTAAGTCCAACAGCATGCTTACGCATGAGATTTAGCAAAATATTCCTTTGCAAGCGCTTCAGAGATTAAAGGCAATCTAGGATTGACTGGAAACCAATTAGCTACTACTGTGTGGACCTTTGAAAACTAACTGGATTTTTATTTATTTTATCCCATGGATTTTTTTTTCTGCTACACAATGAACTAGGTAGAGATAAGGAAGAATGGAACAAAAGGAAAGATGAAATGAGGAATGAGAGACAGAGATTGGATAGATTATTTATTTAAAAAAAATCAAGCTATAGACTTCGTTCAACAATTCTGAAAGTCAGCAAAGTTTGTAAGCACAGGATTCTAACATGGATTCACTGCTAGTGTCCAAAATAAGGCCAGATTTTTCACCATGTTCAAATCTGCATTTATTAATGTTATTTAAAAAAAAAACATTCCTATGGCGACTGGCTTTCAGGTTGATCTTTTTCTGATCTGTATTCTGCATATTCCTTTAGAGTCTCCCTTTCCCCCGGCCTTATTTTCCAGTAAGAATTCCAGAGGTTGGGGGGAGGGGACTCAGAAGTTGCACATATTTTAGAGCTCATGTGCTAACTTACGGTTTCCAACTCGACTGTTGTCCGAAGGCTGTTGGGCATATTCCCTTCTGAACTAAGCAATCCCAGCAATTCCATTACCTTCTGTAGCATTTCACCCACTTCGTGGTCCAGCAGCTTTAATTTTAGTTTTTGCTCTCCAGGGTCAAATTTTGTACCATGGCAATTAACACCGCGCTTCTGAAACCTGATAGGGATTTACAGTGTGGAGCGAGCGGCTGCCATCTGGTAAGAAGTGGGGGCAGGGAGAAGGAATGAGCTCGACCTTTCCCTTTTTTTTTTTCCCTTTATTCCCCCATGTGGCACACACCAGTGGATCAATGACTGAAATGGATGAGGGCTCTGCGGAAGTGTCACAACAGTGTAATAATGTAACTGCTATTAATGGATATTGCTACAGCTGAAAATTATAGTGGAAGGAAAGTAAGAAAGAGGTTACAGATTGATGATTCATGCTTGGCAATTTTGATGTTGCTTTCTTACCAAGTATCGCTGGCTTTTGTGCATGCTTCCGGAGAGTCAGTATGCTAGCTTATTTTACTGAGGCACCTGAGGTTTCTGATGATATTTGTCCTAACGGCCATGCATACAAAGAATGAGAGAACCAGTGTTAGCCAAAATGAGTCTTGTGTGCAGTTGTATATCTGCCGTAGACAAACCTGGCAGTAAGTGGAGGCCTGGAATGAGATATTGGTTTTACTGCTACGGAGCTTCTCCTTTCACTCAAGTACAGCTGTGAGCAAGATTCCAAAAGTAAGAGTCCCAGAGCTCACACTGAGAGTCACCCTAGTGCAAGGTATTGTGCTTTTAAAAAATGTTTGGTTTAGTCTTAAAAGTATTTAAAGATCAAATCCTGGTAGCAGTAAAGTCAATGGCAAAATTCTGCTTTTGGTGCAGTCAGGTTTTGGTCCTAATTAAGAAATCCCTTTTCTTGGAAAAGTTAAGGTCATGTATCCTGTATTATCAGTTAAAATTACTGAGGAACTCTGCCTTCCAGCACTGACAGAGATGACAGACGTGGAAAATGCCGGTAGACCATAAGATCCATGTCCCTGCCTCTCTTCCTACCTTATATTAAGCAAGGGAGGGCTCATTTCAGCCTCCAAACCGCATCATACTACACTGAAAATATCTACTTTCTTTGAAATCTCATCTTCTCCCTCACTACCGAGCTGCTGCAAACACCTATGCTTGTCCTTAGCCTCTGCCCTGATGGGAGGTGAGAAATCAATAATGAATTCTGGTAGCTTTGGAAATCTTAGGATGCTACCAACCGAGCCACCAAAGGGGAACATTTTAAAAAGGCGAAGTATTTAGTAAAATGAGGCAAAGGAATATTGTGTTCTGTGATACCTTAAGAGAGAAAAAAGTGAATGTACAAGTCCCCAAAGAATGACGCTGTAACACCCGGTTTTCAGGACGGGAAAAAATAATTACTCCCATTCATACCTTTCAGTGTTAACCTACTTTCTGTTTCTGGCACTGAATCCTGCGCCTTTTGTTCTCTTGCTGCAGTATGATTCTGCTGCATTTGCCAGCAGAGAGGCTGCTGCCCTTACCTAAAGCAGGCAAGAGGAGAGAGAATCTCATGCAAATTGTGAAAATGACCAACCAACGCATTTGACATCAGGGGTCACTTTTTAAAAAAAAAAAGCCTCCTACCTAAAAGTAAATAACTATAAAGCCTGCTGCAGTTACAGCAGAACCCAACCCCATACTTGTTCTGTTGCCCAGAACAATGGGGTGTAGCTGCTGGTCTCCTCTCTAGCTGGTTGTGCCATTAAGCTCTTCCCCTTCTCTTTAAGATTGCTCAAGGGGCAGTACAAATATTTTCCCCTGATGTAGCCTTTTTACTTTGCTTTGTGCCATTGAATTATGGACTTTGTCTGATAGGGCAGCTCTGAGAGACCCAGAAGGTAGACCACAGGGCTAAGCAATTCTGATTGCTCAAGCATAAATATTGTAGAGTAATGTGTCAGTGCAAAAGGCTGAACCACTGTTAGTTATCCTCGGAGGTCAGGTTGCAAGAGCCTCTTATTCGCTCCAGTGTCTGCCTCCCTGGTCATCAGACATGGACAGAGTGACTTATAAATTTCAGTGGCGGGTGGGAAAAGCAAGTATTTACATTGCACTAAGCCCTGCTTGTAGTTCTGTCATATCACATCCTAATAAAAAGGAAAGCAGCTAGTATATTGTCAGTCAAGGGCTGCAAAACCTCTCCATCACAAACCAGTTTTTCAGCACCTACATCAGGCCCAGTGTGCACCCTGTTATTGTTTCATTATAATTAAACTGTTTTCAGTGAACAGTATTGTGCATGGATATGTGGAAGTTAGCTGACACAGTGTTTTATAACAGGAACTGGCACGTTAGCACCTATCCCTGTTATGACAGACTAATACTATCCTGCACTATCTTAAAGGAACACTATTGAATGAACTTTAACGTCTTTGGTGCCCAGTGTATTAAAAATGCAAATGTGCATATGTTACTGTGGAACTGTATATATACCTGCTTTGGGAGACCACTGCAATACCTGGAAAGTATTAGGAACTTCACAGTTTTTGTTCCAAAAAGTACTGTAAGTGGATTTCCCAGGACATGCCTGGGGAATGCAAATGACCCATGTGGAATCCCTTTTCAAGCTACCCTCCTGCAAGGAAAATCCACTGTCTACTAAATACCTGCTTCTGGAAATTCCAGAGCAAAGACCTCTAAACTAAAGAATGGGTGGACTTCATGAATGTGCTTGGGAGTTTGAAGGACTGCTTCTTTCAGAATCTGTTAGGGTTGGGGTGAACTCTTGTAAATTCATTTGCACGAGTGTAGGTTCCTTTATTGTTTTTCATGTTTTTTCTGTAATACCTTTATTCTTAAGGTAAAAAGCAAAGGCTTGCATAGAAAGTGCTGTGTGGCTGACTTCTAACTAGAACCCTAGCAAATTTTGGTCAATTGCATGGTCATAGGTCATATATCATTAGTTATTTAAATCTGAAATTTCACAGAATTGTAACTGTAGGGGTTAGGGATGTAATTGTGTAGTCGATTAACCGATAAGCAAAAGCTTATCAGTTAATGCTATGGACTACACTCATTCCCTCCTCACATACACACATGCGCCAGTAATTTTTTTAGCAGCCCAGCTCAGTCTTGGCTTGTGCCAGGTCCGGGATCTAACCTCGCTGTGGCTCTGTATTTAAAGTGTATTAGGAGCCAGGCGGTCAGGCAGCGTGGCTCAATTTTGGCTTGCGCCGAGTCTGGGAGCCCAGACCGCACCCCGGACAGGGGCTGCTATTGCCCCACACTGCTGCCTCTGTATCAGAAGCAGCAGCGTGGGGCGACAGGCAGCTGGTCCGCTAGGGGAGCTGGTTTTTAAACTGGCTCCCCTCGCGGACCAGCCTGGCACCTCACGCAGCTGCCTCTGATACAGAGGCAGCAGCGTGGAGTGGCAGGGGGCTCCTCGGGAGTGGGGCCAGAGCACACTGGCTGCTGGCCCCACCCCTAGGGATGATAGAATAGTTGAGTAACCAATAAGAACTCATGAGGTTTATTGACTATTCAGTTAACTGATATTTAACATCCTTAGTATGGGTCCTGCCCCAAAAAGGTTCACAAAGTTGTTGCAGAGGGTTGCAGTATTGCTACCTTTACTTCTGCACTGCTGCTGGCGGCAATGCTGCCTTCAGAGGTGGGCAGTTGGAGAGCACAGGAGCCTCACTCTGAAGGCTTGGCAGCATAGAAGTAAGGATGACATGGTATGGTATTGCCACCCTGACTTTGGCGCTATTGCTGGCAGGGCACAACAGCTCTGCAAGTAGCACAGAAGTAAAGGTGGCAATATTTTGGCAACCCCTTAAAATAACCATGCAATCCCCTTGCAGCTTCTTATTAGGTCAGGACCCCCAATTTGAGAAACCCTAGTCTCCTCTGTGAAATCTGTGTAATATAGGGTAAAAGCACGCAAAAGATCAGATTTCACAGTCTGTGATGTGTTTTTCAGAGCCCTATTAATAATGGTTCCCAGTAGCGAGACTAGGAGGATGAGGTAATCTCTCTCTATATATAAAAAAAGTTTTTCCTGCCGGACGACTGAATGTTCCTGCTGGGTGACAGAATGACATCATCAGTGTCAACAGGCTCTCTCAGTGAAGCAAAAACATCCAGAGAGTGTGTATGTGTGCGGGCGTGGGGGGAGGGGGGTAGGAGAGCATAGCGAGCAGAGGGTGCACCCCCCTACTATCTTTTATTGGACCAACTTCTGTCGGCGAAAGGGAAAAACTTTTGAACTACATGGATTTCTTCTTCAGGTTCCCACTAATGATTTGTTTCCCACTTTCACTCACTTTCTTCAGGAATGACTAACGTTCTCAGTGTGTAGTAACCGGAGCAGTGACCCCTTGTGGCTTTGTGTAGGGGCACTGAAACAAAGAGCTGGCGAGTCTGGGAAAATCAAAACCTACAGGAAAAGTTAACAGCTATTTGATGGTGAGTGAAGCATGTAAGAGTGAGGATCAGAGTGAATCATTTGTGTTTAAAATGTCACACCCTAAGGTCCTTACTGAGCTGAATTCACATCAGTGCAAGCGAGGCTGCTTAAGTAAGGACCTCAGGATATGATCCTGTGCTATTCTTGCAGGTTGTAAGCTCTCTGGAGCAGAGGTGGCCACTTTCAAGGTTTGTACAGCACCTAGCACAATGGGGCCCAAGCTGGTTAAAGCTTCCAGAGGGTGCTACAATATAAGCATTTAAAGAGCAACAGTCACTACCTTCCCCATATACAGCCTCATGCCTGGTTCTGGTAGGGCTTGGTTTTGGACCAGATCCTGCAGTTCTTGTGTAGGAACAACATAAGAGAGTCTCCTAGCCCCACACCAAGGACTGCAGGGTCAAGCACAAAGACTCTAAGACCAGACTGTGACAGTCAGGGACCAGACACCCTCAAGGGAGCACACTGGGTCAACTGATTTTATACAACAGCACTATATTATAAAAATGCATCCAGTAAGGTCTTTTATGGAAGCTGATGACATGCCAGTCATGAATATCACTGTATGATGTATGCCGGGATGATGAACAAAGAGCTATGTCTGGATGCTGGAAATACGTTCTGCAAGTGTGTTGTGGTGGACAGAGTGTTGATAACATGTTTTTCCTAGACAAAGGAATATGGACTTGCCAATCTGCTTGGGGGTCCAGTGTTGTAAAGCAGAGACACGAAAGTGCATTTGCATTGGAGATAAATACTTTCAGAAAAGTTTTGACAAGGTCCCCCACCAAAAGCTTTTAAGCAAAGTAGGCTGTCATAGGATAAGATGGAAGGTCCTCTCTTGGATCAGTAACTGGTTGAAAGAAAACAAAGGGTGAGAATAAATGGTCAATTTTCACAATGGAGAGATGTAAATAGTGGAGTCTCCCAAAGATCTCTACTGACAACTTGCGCTGTTCAAAGTAGTCAAGTGAACTGGAAAAAGGGGGTGAATAGTGAGGTGGCAAAATTTGCAAGTGATCCAGAATTACTCTAGTGAAGTTCAGAATGGACTGTGGAGAGTTACCGAGGGTTCTCACAAAACTGGGTGACCAGGGAATAAAATGGCAGATGAAATTCAATGTTGATAAATGCAAAGTAATAATGCACATTAAAAATATAATCCCAACTATCTATACAAAATGGAGTGTAAAGTAGCTGTTACCACTCAAGAACGAGATTTTGGAGTCATTGTGAATAGGTCTCGGAGAACATCTGCTCCGTATAGAGCAGCAATCATAGAATCTAACATATGTTAGGAACCACTCGGAAAGGGACAGTTACCAAGACAGCACATATTGTGCCACTGGGTAAATCCTTGATACATCCACATCTTGAATACTGAGTCCAGTTCTGGTCACCTTAAATAAGATATTAGAATTGGAAGAGGTATAGAAAAGGGCAACAAAAATTATATGGATTCTGCACGAGGAGAGACTGAAAAGACTGGATCCGTTCAGCTTAGGAAAGAGCCAGCTAACAGGGAATATGACAGAGCTCTATCAAATCATGAACGGTGTGGAGAAAGTGAAGAAGAAAGTGTTATTTACTCCTCTGCATAGTAGAAGAGTCACCCCATGACATTAATAGCTGGCAGGTATAAAACACACACGGAAGTACACCTCTTCACGCAACACACGGTCCACACCGTGGAATTTATTGACAGGGAGTGTTGTGAAGGCCAAATATCTTATTCTTTTTTGGACTCGGTTTTATAAGTCATGGAGGCCAAGTCCATCAATGGCTATTAGCCGTGATGGGCACGAACACAACCTCACGTTCTGGATGTTTCTAAACTTCTGACTGCTAGATGCTGGGTCTGGACAAGAGGGGATGAATTACTTGACAAATTGCCCAGTTTGTTCTCTCTGAAGCTTCAGGCATTGGCTACTATCAGAAGACAGGACCCTGGGCTGGACATACCATTGATCTGACCCCGGATGGCCATTCTAAGGGAGTTCAGTTCATTAGCAAGAAAAGCTTCTGTAGAAAACAGTCATGAATGCAAGATGCCTCTGAAGAAACCAGTTACAGACAGCTGTATGAAGAGTCATCATCTACTGCTTCTCCCACTGTTCACATTAAGAAAATGGTGGAACTTGTTTAGGTAGAGACCACGACATACCATCATCTGATAGTAGAGAATCTGAAGAGTAGGGATGCTGCTACCATCTCACTGGAAGGTAATTATGGACCTTCTGTGTGGCACTTGACCTTTACTTGCACATCAGTAGTAGGGATGTGGATGGTTAACTGGTTAACTAGTGGGGACTGGAGCAGCCCTCCACATGCAGGGGTTGCTCCAGCCCTGTGGTGTCCACCACAGGCAGGGGATGCTTCAGACAGGGGCACTCCAGCCTGTCCACAGCAGTCCCTGGCCACCTCCGTTTCACCAGTTAACTAATTAAATTGGATTTTACATCCCTAATTAGTAGCTGCTAGTTCTAGGTTCATTTCACAAACAAATCCTTATGATATCAGACAAATGGTTCTATATGTGGCAGCAGACAGCACTGGATGCTGCAGGTATACAAGGGGAGGTAAAAAAAAAAATCGAATGCACATACCTAATAGAAAATAATCCCTTCCTAACCCATGTGGAAGAAAACACTGTCCTCACTCTGCGTTTGTAAGCAACAAGTAGTCAGAGACAGTTTATTTTACGAGCTGCAGCAAGGGAAAAACTGATTCAGACGGCGGGGGGGAACGGGGGGAGAGGGAGCCCCCTCCCCCAAGGCAGATCTTCTAATACAAGCAATTATGAAGCAGTTTATATACTGTCCATTACATATAATAACAATAAACAATTAGTCTCCTTCCCATTACAAACACCAATGGCTAACAGTTATTTTAGTTCCACCCAGATGCTCCTTATCTCAAGGTCCCTGCCAGAGTCAGCGTTCTATCCTTATCTCCGTATGGAGGCGAGAGGCGAAGGCAGCGTCTTATTACAGCTCTCGCGTGGTCAGGCCACAGACTTAGCCTGACTCTTGCTAACAAGACTAAGATGGCTGCACACAAATTCCCTTATTTCCCTTTTCCTGCCTCCACACCCACTCCCCATCATCTTTCACCCTGATGCATGGAAGTCAATCACCAGTTGTTGCTACATCACATGCTACAGATAGTGTAAGCTGTCCAGCCCTCAAACCAAGAGTTAAATGTTTAAGTTTTTAAAAAACAGTCGGTGTTCTTGACGCTGAACAGAATGGCTCCATTGGGAACTAGGCATTCTATCACTGCCGTCAAGGACAATAATAAAGGTAATGAAGAAGGAGTTAAATGGAGAAGGGAACAAGACAGAGTGACCAGTCAGCAAGAGTATAGTAATGGAAAGCCATGTGGGCACTAAGTAAACTTACGAAAGGTTTTAATAGTGTCAGTTACTGAGTATTCTGTCTAGAATTAGTATCACATTAGTTACAGTTCCCACATACTTTGTTTCCCCCTGAAATGAAATTAAAGATAAACAAGTAGTGATTTACTGGATAAATATCAAATGCATGTTATAGCTGCTCAGAGCACAGTGAATCAATGTCAATTATACTGTAGTCTAAAGATATCTCTGATAATCAATTTTTGCTTTCTGTCTTCACCAGCACAGAAATACATTCTATAAATACCAACGTTACAGCTTATCCTTATAAAAGCACCAGCCAGAGCTCTGCTTGGATACATCTACACAGCAGGCAGTTATGAAATAATGTTGAAAGACTGTCAAGCTGGAGGACTTCTTACTTCGACTCCTGTAGCCCTCATTGTACGAGGAGCAAGGGAAGTCAGAGGAAGAGTGCTCTATTTCAAAATAAGTGCTGTGTAGACATTCCTAATTTCAAAATAAGCTATTTTGAAATAAGCTCTGCAATTGATGTAGCTCAATTTGTATAGCTTATTTTGAGTTAAGCCCTACTGTGTAGATGTACCCTCTGTCAAACTTCACTTTAGGAATGAAAAAACTTTTAGGAAGTGGTTTTGAAACTGAAATACCTTCGGACTAGGTAACCAGATGACAGTTCATTTTGTAAGGGTTTGTATTCTTTTTATTAAAGGAATACTTAAAATATATTGAGTTGGTCCATGCATTAAAATAAAATAACAAACACGGGTGGGGTGCTGCTCCAGCCAGGCCAGGCCCAGCCTACTGTGTTGCACCACAGGTGGGGAGCCATTCCCCTGCCTGAAGGATCCTGTTTAAGCAGTTAACAGGTTAAATGTAACATTTTACCCAGTTAACTAATTAAACGGGATTTTACATCCCAAGTTTGTTGCCCTTTTTGGATTTGTTAGGCTGCATCAAAAAGGTCTAGCAAGTTTTGTTTTACTACTTGCAAATTATCTTAGAAATACCAAGTCTTATTACGATTTATTTTATTATTAAAATAACCGCAATTGAGATCAGGACCTCCCTGCACTGTACATACACAATAAGAGACAGCCCTTACTCCAGAGAGGTAAAAATTGAAACAGAGGAATTAGAGTAATTTTGAATGAGGGCCACAGCAGTGAATTGGGAGCTCTCTCAGTCCTCGTTGTAAGGCATTGTATAGCCAAGAAAGTTTTGCAAGCTATTGTACAGTTATACAGGTATAAGCACATACGGTTATTCTAGTATATGAGTGTCCAGATGGGGGTGAGTTATAGAATCATAGAGCTGGAAGAGACCTCAGGGGATCATCAAGTCCAGCCCCCTGCCCAAAGCAGGACCAATCCCAAATAAATCAACCCAGCCAGGGCTTTGTCAAGCTGAGATTTAAATGAAGATTCCACCACCTCCCTGTGTCCTGGGTTGCACTATTCGCAACTAAGACAACTCTGCTGGAAATTAGCTGAGTCAGGCCCATACCCCTTGAAGTTTTTACACCCCATTAGTTTCTCCTCTGCAGTCCCTCTCAAGAGCTGCAGCAGTCCTCGTCATGACCAGAAAAGAGAAGACTGAGAAGGGACAGGAGAACACCTTTCAAGTACCTAAAAGGTTGTTACAAGGAGGGAGAAAAATTCTTCTCCTTATCCTCTGATGATACACCAAGAAGCAATGGGCTTAAATTGTAGCAAGGGAGGTGTAGGTTGGACATTAGGAAAAATTTCCTTTCCGGGTGGTTAAGCACTGGAATAAATTGCCTAGGGAGGCTGTGAGCTCCCCATCACTGGAGATTTTTAAAAGCAGGTTAGACAGATACGTCAGGGATGGTCTAGATGGTGTCTTGTCATTCTAGGAGTGCAGGGGACTGGACTTGATGACCTCTGAAGTTTCCTTTCAGTTCTATAAGTGAGCCTTCCCATCTATGACATTCAGCATTTCCACCCTTCTGGGATTCAGTCTTTCAGTTCTCTGTTACTACCATAGGGTATGTCTACACTACATGGCTCCGTCGACGGAGCCATGTAGATGAGCTTTGTAGACACAGCAAAATGAAACGGTGATTTAAATAATCGCCACTTCATTTACATCAAAATGGCTGCCGCGCTGTGCCGATCAGCTGTTTGTCGGCACAGCACAGTAGTCTGGACGCTTAGCGGTTGACATCAAAAGACTTTGTCGACTGCTTCGTTATGCCTCGTGGGATGAGGTTTACCGGGGCGGTCGACAAAGGCTTTTGATGTTGACCACCGAGCATCCAGACTACCGCACTGTGCCGACAAACAGCTGATCGGCACAGCGCGGCAGCCATGTAGTATAGACATAACCATAGTGACCCAGGCAGTCTTTCTATTCACTGCCCTTCTGGTTTATGCCATATCTTCAGTGCTGCTAAAGGAAACCAGGCCCATTCTCGACTCCAAGTTCTAGTCCAGGGACCCTCACCCCAGCACAGCAGTACTGGCTTCACTCCCTCAGCCCCCACTGCTCCTTCCCTTGACTGCTTCCTACTCTTCAGGTTCCCACCCCCTTTCTCTGCCCACACTCACTCCCTCTTGCCAAAGAATAACTGCAACCTTTCCTAGCAGCCTCATCTGTTATGAGCTTCCTGGTATATAGACCCTTCTTGTTCCTGCAGAGGTGAACTTCCCTCTAATTAGCTGCCTCCTAAGGCTCCCCTGTTTACAGCCTAATTAGCTGATTGGGCCCACCTGGCCCAATTCAGTTTTGGCAGGGCCAGAGTAGGGAACACAGCCCATATTACTATCAGTTAATTGATATCTTAGCGTATATTGGAAAAAAATGTCCCTACACGGACAAGACCATGGGTGAATCTTTAACAATAGTCTTCTCCCACCTGTTTGTCAGGTATTTGAGTTAAATAGGTGTTATGTAAAAACAGACCTACTCTCCTCTCCCAATCCCCCCATCCGCTCCAAAAAACGCAGAAAGTTTTGAACTGACTAAAAATCCTCTCTTCTCAATTACTCAGAGTTCACTTCTGTGGCATCTGTGATGGCATAATGCTATTAGATCAGTCAGCCAGTCACAGTGTATTCCAGGAAAAATGAAACTTCTGTTCCAAATGTAAAACCAGCAAGCTATGAAACTTTAATGAAAAACAAAACAAAGCCCCAAACCTAGACAATTTATCAACCTGTTTTCAGACATCATATATAATAAATGAATAATTAAAATTAATGAAAGTTAATGAAAATTTCAACTCTTTCAGGCCAATTTCCTTTTCACAGATTGTTTTAAGGTTATGGATGGCACTTTTCTGCCACTTCAATTTTTTCCTCCTCCAACGTATCTGCAGTTCCTTGTCAGAAAGTTGAAACACTACCAAAAGCTCAGAACTGAGTTGGAAACTCCCATTGGCTTTATAATGGCCAGAATTTCACCCCAAGAATCCACGCCAGTATCATTCTATGGGAAGAACTTTAGGCCTGCAATTGAATCTGTGCAGGCCCCAACGTCTGCAGGCATGGACCAGATTACAGCACCAGGCCCCTTTTAGGTATTTGTTGTCATAAGTTCACAGCTTTGCTAAATTGAATTCGTAGCTGATTATGGTAATTCGACAGTAAAGGGAGAAAAGATGTTCTGGGGGATTTGAAGAGACGGACTTAACCATCAGGGTTGTCACCTGGCTGATTTTTAACTAGCCTGGATTTTTTTTTTTTTAACTGCCTAGCCAGTGAAAAGATTTAACATGTTGGGTTTTTTGCACTTGCAACCAACATTCCTCACAAGCTGCGTGCATGCACGCACAGCCATCTTGTAACTACTATGTGGCTTCTGCCAGCACTGGGCTTTTGGAAGCAGGACAAACCTAAGACTCATCAGCCGAAAGGGGATCCTTTAAGGGCTGAGGTAAGGATTTTTTCCTGAGTAGCAGAAGTGCCAACACTGTTAAAAAGGCAAGAGAATGGTAAGGATTGCAAGTAAGATGAGGGCTGGAACCATAAGCCCATGTATCACAGGCTGGGTGTGAGGCCTGAGGCGTCGCCAACAATGGTCAAGACTTTGCTACTATAAAGTAAAACTAAGCTGTGGTGAGCAAGAGGCAGGCCCCTGCTCACAGAATTTGGCACCAACAGGGCTGATCGGTACGAGGCACAGATGTAAAACACTAATTGGTATTGGGCACAGGTTGAAAGCACATTCCAGAGGAAGGGTAATACCACCTCATTTATAAGCACCTTGGTACCCACACACTCCCCACAGGTAACAGGGCATACCGACCCAAGTTCAGGACAGGGTCTAAAATGACAGCAAGATGGATAGAGATGTTTTGACTGAACCACCTAGTGCAAGGTGATGGGTTGCATCTAAGTAATGTCAGAGGGTAGAAAAACCTGACACATCAGGAGCGACATGTAATTTGTACCTGTGTATATAGATGTGTCTTGGAGGGGCTGTCTTGGTCCTGCTTAGGGGCCAGTAAGACCCTTCACTGACTGAGCTGATCCATTGTCAGGGGGGTTCATATGTATAGTGGTTCGGTAGAGTCAACTGACAACTACTATTGTACTTTGACAATAAACCTGGCCTGGTGCCTTCAATCCTTATCTGATTTTGTGGTATTTGGGGGCTCTCTCAGAGTCTGCTGTGCTGACTGCGTGCACAAAGTCAACACAACACATGGGAGGAACAAACAGGAACACAACCAAAATGGTTATCATAATTGAACAGAGCAAGAGGCCCGTCGGGATTCCACACCGGTGACTTCTGACAACCACACAGACTGTCTCAGAAAACAGGGAGATTAAAGTTTGAAAAGTCTGTCATACTTTAGTGAGACCTGTAGTGAGATAAAGGGGATAGCAATGGGTTTTCTCAAGAAAAGCATAATGAAGTTTCAGGAACTGGGTTATTTGCTTCTCTCCTGTATTTCACTGCAGCATGAAGGACACGCTGGCAAGGTTAATCAGGCAATAACCCACCCTGCTTGCTATGGAAGCTGCAACTTTTGGAATGAGGTTATTACTCACATGGCTCACACCTACTGGACTGCTTTACTCAGATTACAGGGAACTATTTGGTTTACAAGAGATTGTTCAAGCAGATGAATCCAGACCCCTGCATTCTGGCAGAACCAATTTAAGCTATTCAGGAACCCATAATTAGCTCGGAATCTTGAGATATACGACTAGTTTAGTTCATTTCCCTGCCAAGGCAGGCTGGATTTGTGTTGTACATTTAATAGAGCTTTGTCCAGTCTGATTTTAAAATGTGTCAAGTGACGGGATTTCTACCACTCTACTTGGGAAGATTGCCCCAGGGGCTAACAGATCTCACTGGCAGGAAGTTTTCACTGATATTGAGTCTCGATTTTCATTAATGTCATCCTATTACTTGTTAAACACCTTTAAATTATGCTCGACAATTCTATTCTTGATGTTTAACCCATCATGTATTTGAAGATTTATGTTCACCATGCCTTACACTCATCATTTAGCCAGGCTAAATATATTTAATCCAATCAGTCCAGCCTCCCAACTTTTATTTGTTGCTCTTCTCAGCCCTGTTCTATCTTGGTATGGACATTTATGAATGATCATGTGTAAGACCTGAATTTTGTGCTGTTTCATCCTAGGGAAATGGGAGGTGAAATACTGTAGACTGTTGGCATCCTTACCCACTTGAAACATTCCCCCAACAACACCCCATCTCTTCTCCAACCCCAGAGACATTCCTGATGTTGGCATTTAATTATTAATGTAATACATTCCTAAGACAGAAGTGTACGTACAAATGTAAGCCTGAACTCCAAAAGTGGGCTGATCTGGGACTCTCTCAAGGACCCTCTTCCCTTGCTTCTAACTCTTCTATTCCTCAGAGCTGTTTGATAGTAATGAGATCCATCTCAGCTGGCTACAATGGTGAGTCAGCAGGCTAGCTCTGTATTTTTCTACTGGGTCCTACAACCACTGTTACACAGTACTTTAGTAGGGGGCCAAAACTTTGTTGTTTCCAGGAGTTTTAATATTTTATACTTTTAAAATATAATTACACCAAGGGAAAAACATATTTAATTATGATGCTATAAAGCAGAATAGCAGAAGCAGTAAGATATGTCCATATATTTTCAGAGATAGGAGAAATGTCATAATCATTATTCTATAGTAATATCATATTCCACAAAAACCATCCTGCCAAGGGCATTGGGAATGGGTCCTGCCATATGGCTAGATGCCAAGTTGTAAGATTTCAGTTAGATGCACCTTTGTATGACAGATCTCTGACTCCAAAGACAGAGCCAGCCATCTGCCCAAACTTGTAAAGTTCAGCTTCTCATACTTTCCTTCCTTTTGAGACTCCGCAGACGTTTTGGACACCTGAAGGTTCTAATCCTCCATAAGCTTCACTTGATTTCTGAATTGCACTTCAGCTCTCCTCTTCATCCTTCAAACAAAAAAGCTTCAGCAGAAAAAAGATGCATCAGCAGCATATGGTTCTAGGCTCAAAGGTCTCATGCAAATTTTGTCACACCCAATGCTCTGAACATCAATCAACCTTAACCCACTTGCTTCACATTTCAAACCAGCAAAACTCCTTGAGGCTTTGACACCACTAGCACTGGATGTGTTAAAAGGTTAACAAATCTCACAGGTCCTGCATTAACTGTATCCTGGCTGACTTTTACTTGAATTCCATGAGACAGGTTAATGTCATTATACTAGAGGCCACACTTGGGTGGGCTACTGTGATTTAAAAAAAAAAAAAAAGTGTATGCAAAGCCTCAAGGTCTTGAAGCACAAGACTAGTTTGTAGCTCATCCAAGCTATGAAGCCTCTATACGTCAGTTTGACAATGAAATGCAGGATTGCAATGGATGTTTTGAGGATGTCAAAGCAACAGCAAAGGATAAATGTTTCAGTAGTGTTTTGAAGGAATTTCCTCATTGCTAGAAAAAACAACCATGCCTAAATGGTAACATCTTTCAATGCTTCATGCAGATATAGCAATTACATGACTTAGGGGAAATGACAAACCTTTGGCACCTAGATAAAAAAGCCTGAGACTTCACAAATCTATAGAGGGCTCTATCAAGATACCTCTATGGCAGGCAATGCAAGCGTAGCCATCTTACAGCTAACAGTGTGAGCATTTACTTTTGTACTAACATACTTCCAGGAGTTCCTATTCATGGGACTAGATCCCATCATGCTAAATCAGGGTGGGAGGGGGCAATACATGGCCTGTAAGCCAGACGTGGTTCACCAGGGTTAGCCTGTGAAGCAATGGTTAGTGTTAGCCATTGGCCAGGAATGGCAAACCACAGCCAACTGGAGCTGCAAGCAGCCATACCTCGGAGGCACAGGTAAATTAAGCTAATGCTGGCGAACTGTGTCCAGCTGATGGGCCACTTATTGCCCACCTCTGTGCTAGATCCTGAACAAACACAGAACAAAGCCATTTCTACCGAAGAACAAAATAAAGAAGCAAGAAACAAAATAACCCCAAGAAACAAAAGATTTTTAATAAGCTCATAAAAACTGCAAGACATCCAAAACTGAAGGAGTTTTCAAGGAAAAATAGCTGACAAAGAAAATAAAGCAAAGTAAGCAACTCCTTCAAAGACAGAATGCCACATACATTAGCGTGGAGATCTGTACCACAGACCAAGGTTGTGATTCTGTAAGATCTGAGGAGCCAAACGTGGCCAGACTAGGCTCACAGCACAGTATTCAAGGCTAGAAGGGATCACCACGTTATCTAGTCTGTGTATCACAGTCAATAAACTCCACTCATTATCCCTGCATCGAGCCAGCAAACTGCATTATATTAAAGTACTTACAACCATCAGGAAATCAAATTCTTGTGTGGCACAGGCCAAGAAGAGAGGGGACTGAGACAGACCAATGTTGGGAGGATGCTGCAGTGGCAGGGAATGTATTTGGCGAGAAATGCCCAATGATCCTAGCAGGTGCCACAAGCCCCATACTATAGAAGAACCCAAAGCCTCACCAATATGGCTTAGAGAAAAATTCATTCTTGACCCCCAAAATGGTAATTATTCTTAAACCAAGTATCTGAGCAATCCCCACCAGTCAGATATCTGGGAAAGATTACTATTCTCTGTACCACTCCAGAACACAGGCTCACCCCATTTTGGGGTCCCTTCTCCAGCCAAGATCGTCACTAACACTTCAGAGCACACCCCAGCATACATCAGGAGGAAGCCCAGAATCATAAGATTCAGGAAGCAATGGCAGTGTCTAGGTAGGTGACATTTGTGTTTCAGAATCAATAAACATGTATTGTGATAGAGAGCACTCTACTCTTCGGGTGGCATGAGACCAGGGTTGTGACCACTTGATCCTAAGGGACTTTTTTTTCCCCCAAGAGCAGAGGGCACTAGCCTAAGTTCTGAGTAATTACATTCTCTCTTCTTCTTTTATTGCCAGTTTGACTGGGAGCGAGCATACGGCTTCATTTTGTATCCAAAAGTGTAGCGAACCATTACTGTACTCTTTTAAACATAAATCCCACCATTTATGGCTGTTGTGATTACTATATAAAGTTTGCTGCATGTCTGAAAATCCCTCAGGATGAAAGCAAGATCATCTTCACTTCAATGATTTTGAACCATTTTCTTCCTCTAAACACACATACAAAACTTACTTGGAATACTGACAAAAAAATATAAGTCACTTCATTTAAATTAATTTATTTTTAGAATATCCCTTTTAATCCTGCATGCATTTTTAGCACAAAAATGTAATTTTATCACAACCTCCTTTGTAAAAGTTAGTACTTTATGTACAATAATGTGGTTGTTTTAACAGTTCCTTTGTTGCATATCCCGTGTTTGCTAAACCTTGGCACCACTGTTCAGTGACCTATATAAAGTTCAATTTAAAAAGTTTACAGAATATCCTCTGTTTAATGTAAACAAGGCAGGAGGCAAAACAAAAAGTGTATATATAGAGAGTAATTATTTTACAGGGCACAGAAAATATTATTAGTGATCATGGTTGGAAAGCCCTGTATGATACGCATTTTATAGTTTTGGATTATCACACAATCCAGAGTACAATTACCATGTAATCTGTAGGTTTCACATAGTATTTCATTGCAACATTTCTCTTACTAAGACAAATAATGATGTACTTCATAACTGAATGGTAACTGTATATTTGTACAGCAAATGCATGGTAAAAATTTTTTTTACCATGCATTTACAAAAAGCAATTCCATGATTACTCTTGCCCTGTAAAATCAGGTGTAACAATTGTTACACTTGCAATAGTGTAAGCAAGCTCAGGATTTCATTCCTTACACATATATAAGTGATGTACTTTCAGACTGAAGCAACATATTTACAGCTATGGTGTAACAATTGTTACACTTGCAATAGTGTAAGCAAGCTCAGGATTTCATTCCTTACACATATATAAGTGATGTACTTTCAGACTGAAGCCGTGAATCAAATCACAGCTCCTATATTGCACAGATGAATACATTATACGAACATTACACAGACAAGAGTTGAATACTAGGAAGATTACAATCATAATGGAAACAGACTAAGGACAAACTTCTGTTCTAACAGAAGTTGCTTATTACAAAAGTTTCTACATCAGGTCCTAATCAAAACATACAATAAATGGCAGAAAAATAAAAAGGTGCCCTTATTTACAAAAATGTGCATCAGGGTTAAAATGTAGTTTGAATTTGCTTATTTCACCAAAACTACCCAGTATTTTCCCCTCAAATATTTGAAAATAATACTATTGCCATGATCTTCAAAGGTGATAAACACCAGCAATTCAGAATATGAAGGGAAGAATTTGTAGAATATCAGAACTTCTGAATATCAGACCATGGTTCTTAGGTGTTCACTTGTGGGCAATAAATAACCACACACACTCACACGCAATGGGTAACTCAATGACGTGCATAGATTCCATGAGTAAAAACATAAAAGTTGAACTAATTTTTACTTTTAAAAATAAAAAGTGCATAAAAAACAAGAAATAAAATGAAACAATTTCCACCTCTTAAGGAAGAGTCAATTGTTTTTACAAAAAGAAAAGTCATTGTCACAATTTATGATAATTATTGTAAGCAGCACCTATGAAAACTGGAAGGTCTCAAGCTTTCCTTGGCACTGCTTCACTTGCTATTAAAATGGAGCAACTTTTTGTCATTTGTGGCCTGAGTAATATTTGTTTTGCAAAATAATATCACCCCAGCTACTAAACACATTGAAGACTAAATTCTGGATAACTACATCGTGAATTTAAGACTATTTAGAGTAGTATCTTATTATTCAACTGCAAGCATTAAAACAATCCGGCTTGCAGCTAGGGAGATTAAGGAAGTTAGATTTTGATTAATCAGCTAATCAAGTACTCGATGGAATTTCCATCCACTACTTCATTAGTCAATACGGGGGTAGAGGGTGCTTGCTATCCCCACTGCGCCTCTGCCAGGTAGCTCTTACTACATTTATAGGGGAGAGGATCAGCAGTCGGGACCCAGCGCGAGCAGGAACGACTTCAGTCCCTGCTCACACTGGGTTCCCAGCTGTGCCTCTGCTTCCCCTGTCCTGCTCCTTCCCTGTCCCCCGGGCACAGCATGGAGATGGTGATGGGGGGAACTGGCTTTTAAGCTGTCTCCCTCTAGCACTAGCTCCTGCTCCCCCTGCCTTGCTGCCTCTGATATAGAGGTATCAAGGTGGGGGTAGGGGCGAACGCAAGTAGTCGACTTGACTACTCGTTTACATCCCTAAGGCAGATTGTTTTGTATTTTAAAGCTACAGACTCTGCAGTTATCCTTGCATAAACTGACAGATGCAATCTCTTACTGTGCAATTAGCTCAGATCACAGCAACTGGTAAAAAAAAATTAAATAATGCTCATGTCGCCTTCTGAGATCCTGCATCTCACATGGATTATAATGATCATATTATCTGCAATACTTGAATGTGGATTTTGTTTTTTCACTCCCATTTTTCATAGCGTTATGTTCTCTACAGTTTACATTGCAAATGGGACTTTAGGAGTATTCTAAAAATCAGAATTTATTTTTTAATAAATAATGAAAATAGGATTAAATTTTGCAAGAAGGGTAATTAAACTCAACTTAAAACAACAAAGGCCCGATTCAAAGAACTTAAGAACATGCATAATTCTACTGCTGTTTGGTATAACACTTAAACACAAGCTTAACTTCAACTGTTTTCCTAACTCATATTCACTTTAAAAGGGTCTTAGGTAGATGCTTAACTTTCAGCTCATGAATAAGTGCTTTGCGGAATTGGAGCCAAATTATCCAAAAGTATGCATTAAACAGAAATGTACACGCAAACATTTTTATACTGTATGCACAGGCAAATATATTATATCAATGAAGCTTCTTAAAATGGATCAATTGTAGTACACATTGCTCTGTTTAAAAAAAAAAAAAAAAAAAAAAAAAAAATCACTTGCTAATTTCCAAATATCCATGTAAAGAACACAAATGAAGGGAAAATACCCTTTCTTTAACTTTATTTTACTAAGCTATTTTAGTATGAAAACATTATTGGACCATGTTCAGCAAAGCTGGTGCATGTGCCTGCTAAGTCCAAGGTTCCCAACGCTACCCGCTCTTGAGAACATCTTTCATTCCAGCTGAAGTTGATGGGAAGATGCGTAGGCAGCTACTGAGTCATCTTACTCCCTGGCCAGAACCACTTTTGGGCAATACTCCTTTTTTTGGAGTGGTACTCCACATTTCTGTCTGCAGGACACTCCACTGGAGTTTATGCTGTGACTAAGTGATGCATTTTTTAACTGTGAAAATGTTCAATTTTGTTTCACAAGCCACCTGGAGACTTCCGATAAAAAAAGAGACATCAAAATTATGGAAGGCCAGATTCTGATCCCAGTTACACCCATGGAAATCAGGAGGAATGCTACTGACTGATTAAATCAGTCCAAATTTAAACTGAAATGAGATCAGAAACTGGCACTTACTGTCCAACAGGATATTGAAAACATACAAAGAAACGCAATGTGCACATTAAGGGTTCAATCCTGCTTCGTCTGTCCTTGCTACCATGTCAATATGAAGGTATTCTCCTGTGAAAACAGGAGGGATGATCTCTCTCCAGAGATCACTAAGAGTGATGTGAAGGTTAAGGAGCACATCCAACCCTTTCAGGCTACTAATGCATATTCTGCTGTCCGCAGCAAGTGTTAACTGTAATCATCCAGGAGGAATATTAGCAAAGTATGCTTGAGTGCATGTCTCTCGGCCTGCAATAGAAATTCCTGCTCTGACTGATGGAATTCATGTTGCAAAGAATGCACCCGGAAACATCTTTGCATCCCAGGATTGTGAAAACCAGAATTTTGGTCCCAGGCATTGTATTAGCCTTTGTACTGCTGCCCAAAATGGTTTCAGTCAATCTTTTTGTCTGGACACTATGGTTATGTTTAAACAAGCAATAAAACATTTTTTAAAAATAACAGAACATTTACACTGCCAATTTTCAAGGCACAAAATATCCTTAAACCAATGTTAAATAGCATTTTAAAAAAATACTGTTTTAGCAACTACTATTAATGACCTGTATAACTAGCGTCCTTGTAAAGATGACATGGATCAAACTGGAGCTCATACACAAAAATCTAAGGCAAATCTAGTTACACAGATGAACTCAGGAGAAATCATTTGGAAAGACAAAGAGCACCACACAAGAAACATGCATACTGAGGATATGATCATTGTTTACATACAGGCCCTGATTCGCCAATGTATGGCAATATAATTTCAGTAATATAAGGAATTACAACAGGGTAAAACTGGGATAACACAGTTGTGAATCAGAATTCACCAGCCCAGAATTCACTACAATGTAAGAAGATTCACAAATGTAGAATTCATCCCACCTGGATCATATACTGCATATGTATTAACAGGTCTTTTCATCCGCTTTCCAGTGTTTTAGCTGGTATCACTTGTAACTCTACACATGCTGCTTTACTGTTTTCCTTTCATGTTTTCAACTGAAGAGAAAAGACTTGTGACATGAAAACATTACAGAAATAGCTTGCTATTTCAAAAAGCAATAACAATCCCAAAAGACAATTTAAGTGTATGAGCCCCAGAGCATATCAAAACCCTTTACCATCTAAAATGTTGTTAAAAGAATGGCCTGGTAACCAAAGTTATGAAGTTTATGGCTCCTCAGACATTTTTTTCAGCTCTTCCAACACTGATGGGAAACGTTATGTTGTGTCTGCCCTGAAGTCCCTTTGATTGCATCCTGGGTTCGATGTCCATTTGATTACAACTCCATCAGAGTGCAGCCAAGGCCAAGAAATCATGAACAGTGACCAAGAACTCACCCTCCAATGCCATCCATAACTGTCAAATGATATCGACCCTTTGTTAGGAGGCTCTCTCTCTTTCTTCTCGTCTGGGTGGAGACAACTGTCTTTTTATTTACCGAAATGCACTTGATTTTGTAGCTCAGTCACATCAAGAAGCTGCTTAGGGTGTAACTGAGGCATGGTATTTCACAAATGCAATTGCTGCCAGCTCTTTACAGAACTCCTCCAGTACAATCACTCCTTCTAGTAATGTCATGTGGTCAATACTGGGAAAGGAAAAAACAACAGGGACTAAGAAGAAGTCGCTCATGCAAACAGTTTGTGTGGAGATATGATGGGGGAGTGCATACCCCACACTGAAAGGGGGGGGGGGGGGGCGGCTAAGACTCTGTGGGCAGAGGAAGTCCTGCCGCTTTACCCAGACTGGGCATGCTCTAAGTGCTGGAACAGTATAAAAAGGCAGCAGAGCAGCTCAGTGCAGGCTGACCAGCGAATGAGAAAGACCTTCTGTCAGACCTCCTGAACTGCTGCAGCCAGCCATCCCGGTGGCGAGAACCAGAGATCCAGGAGACAGCCACAATGCAAACTCCGCAGAATCCCAGGGAGAAGCAGCTGCTGGATAGCTGGAAGACCCAGCTACCACGTAGGACATTGATCCAAACAAAGAGGTAGGTATCCTTGGCTTGTTTCGGCCAGATACCGTGCCGAGCAGACCAGGCTGCTACTCAAAAGGCCCTGGGTTGAGACCTGGTGGAGCAGGGTGGGCCCGGGTCCCCCTACTGGGACGCTCGCCCCAACTGCATTGACTCTAGCCAGTAGGCCATATCGCCCTGGACTGAGGACTATTCATTGACTCTGGCCAGTAGGACATACTGCCCTGGACTGAGGGCTACCATTTATTGACTCTAACCAGTAAGGCATACTACCCTATGTCTACTACCTTGAACTGGGGGTCGGTCTCCCCCCCTCCCATTGGGCAATGCTGCCCAGCGCACTGGGCCGCTTATGGACTCAGGGCTGCCTGGAGACTGGTGAAGTGTTACAGATTATAGTGACAGCCAACCCCCTTTTGGCCGAGGAGGCGGCATCTGCACCCCAAAATTAGGTCACCCTAGTGACGGGGAGTGCATACGCTGCCACAGGAGGGTTTACAATCGATTTACTTACATGGGCCCTTCAGGCTCCAATCCAAGCAGACGCTTTCTGACCAGCAGAAGTTTGGGAGTAAAATCTGGGATGCGCTGGATTCTCACCATAAGATCTCCAACAACCTGAAATCACACAGAGGCAAAGTAGTACTATATGAAGTGATAGCCAAATAAAGAGACAGCCAATGAGAGTTCGAATAACAATCAACTTTTAAGGTGGTTAATTCATCTTCACAATTGTCCAACAGACAAGGGATGTTCAGAATCTTTCTGCTACTGAATCCTCAGCTTTCTAGTGTGCAAGCAACCTAGAGCAGCATTCCCTCTGCTAATTATTGCAGAGACCCTGTGATTTTAGAGTGTCATGGCAACAGAGTGGCTTGCCCTTTGGGCTGGAGAGCCTAGGGCTAAGTTAGCCCTGATTACAAGATGGGCCTCAGCTAGGAGGAATCAGATGATTCCAACAGAAAGGGCAGCAGAAAGCTGCAGGGGAATTTGTAGCTGAGACTGCCAGAGGCAGGAAGCTTGGTTAGTGACCCCAGAAACTCAGGAAAGAAGAGACTGTGTGGAGAGGAATGGTGGGAGAAGCAACTTCTCCAAGGAGCAAATTTGGCTCCTTTCAAGCCCCCCATATTCCTCATGAAGCCTGAGAGTCAGAGTGAAAAGAGCTAAAAACAAGAGCAGAGCTAGAAGGGGGTTGCAGAGAGAGAGGGTCTCCTGAAGTGATCCCTGAGGAAGGGACAGTCTTTCAGGGAGGAGGGGCTATGCTCAGTTTAAGGATGTGTGGAGATTTCTTGTGTGTTTCTTTTGGCAATTTTGTGAATTTAATTAAAAACCTAGACCCCAAGAAGGGCTGTGACTTTGTTTAGGGAGCCCTGAATAAGGGGAAAGAGGGGCAGAGAACTGCAGAAGCCATGAGGGAGCATTTGGATGGCAGCCATCATACGGCAGTCATCTTCGCATAACATGTTTCAGAGAGGTAGCTGTGTTAGTCTGTTTTAGCAACATCCTCTCCAATTTATTTAGCAATGATACCACACTCCCACCTCTTTATCCCTTCCTTTTTTCTTTTCTTCTTCTCTTCTCTTCAGCATCTGAGGAAGTGAGTTGTTGTGTCTCATGAAACCTTATGCCCTAATAAATGTGTTAGTCTTTAAAGTGCCACCGGACTCCTCCTTGTTTTCATATAACATGATGTCCCTGTTGCACGGGAGAAACTGAACTTGGGGAACTCTGGATCTAAAAACATGTCCCTCTGCTAAAAGACTCGGTTCTGTCAGCTCAAAGGTTGTACAAACTCAAACTGTGTAACCTAGTCACTAGACCAGCAGTCTCCAAACTCATAAGAACATAAGAACGGCCGTACTGGGTCAGACCAAAGGTCCATCTAGCCCAGTATCCTGTCTGCCGACAGTGGCCAGCACCAGGTGCCCCAGAGAGGGTGGACCGAAGACAATGATCAAGCGATTTGTCTCCTGCCATCCCTCTCCAGCCTCTGACAAACAGAGGCCAAGGACACCATTTTATCCCCTGGCTAATAGCCTTTTATGGACCTAACCTCCATGAAATTATCTAGCGTCTCTTTAAACTCTATTATAGTCCTAGCCTTCACAGCCTCCTCTGGCAAGGAGTTCCACAGGCTGACTACACGCTGTGTGAAGAAGAACTTTCTTTTATTAGTTTTAAACCTGCTACCCATTAATTTCATTTGGTGTCCTCTAGTTCTTCTATTTAGGAACTAATAAATAACTTTTCTTTATCGGCCTCTCCACACCACTCATGATTTTATACACCTCTATCATATCCCCCTCAGTCTCCTCTTTTCTAAACTGAAAAGTCCCAGTCGCTTTAACCTCTCCTCATATGGGACCCATTCCAAACCCCTAATCATTTTAGTTGCCCTTTTCTGAACCCTTTCCAAGGCCAAAATATCTTTTTGAGGTGAGGAGACCACATCTGTACACAGTATTCAAGATGTGGGCGTACCATAGTTTTATACAGGGCAGTAAGATATTCCGGGTCTTATTTTCTATCCCTTTCTTAATAATTCCTAGCATCCTATTTGCCTTTTTGACCGCGCTGCATATGCGTGAAGTTTTCAGAGAACTGTCACGATAACTCCAAGATCTCTTTCCTGATTTGTCGTAGCCATATTAGCCCCCATCATACTGTACGTATAGTTGGGGTTATTTTTCCCGATGTGCATTACTTTACACTTATCCACATTAAATTTCATTTGCCATTTTGTTGCCCAATCGCTCAGTTTGGTGAGATCTTCTTGGAGTCCCTCATAGTCTGCTTCTGTCTTGACTATCCTAAGCAATTTGGTATCATCTGCAAACTTTACCACCTCACTGCTTACCCCTTTCTCCAGATCATTTATGAATAAGTTGAACAGGATTGGTCCTAGGACTGACCCTTGGGGGGACACCACTAGTTACCCCTCTCCATTCTGAAAATTTACCATTTATTCCTACCCTTTGTTTCCTGTCTTTTAACCAGTTCTCAATCCAAGAAAGGACCTTCCCTCTTATCCCATGGCCATGAAATTTACACAAGAGCCTTTGGTGAGGGACCTTGTCAAAGGCTTTCTGAAAATCTAAGTATACTATATCTACTGGATCCCCCTTGTCCGCATGTTTGTTAACCCCTCTTTATGCCTAAAACCATGTTCTGAATTTAAAGGCAACCCAGGATCTACCCTGCCCTTTCCCTGTGGCCCCCGCCCCTTTCCCCTCCCTTGCTCATTCTCCCTCACTTTCATCTGGCTGGGGCACCACTGGGGTGCAGGAGGGATGAGGGCACTGGGAGTTAGTTGGGTGCAAGGGAAGCTGCAGGCTGAAGCAGAGTGTTGGGGCGCAGGAGTGAGGGGTGCAAACTCCGGGAGGGAGTTGGGGTGAAGCAGGGACTCCTGGTTGGGCAAACTCCCTTCCAGAACTCGCACTACTTCCTCATGCACCTCAACACTCTGGATGCAGGAGCGGGCTCCAGGCTGGGGCATAGCATTGGACGGATAAGGGGTGTGCGTTCTGGGAGGGAGTTTGTGTGCAGGTTCAGGGCTGGCACAGGGGTTAAGGGCAGAGGCTGCAGCCAGGAGGCACTTACCATAGGGAGCTCCTAGTCGGCAGCACAGTATGGCTCAGACAAACTGTCTCTGCCTGCCTGGCTCATGCTGCTCCTAGAAATGGCTGCACTCTGTAAGCGGCCCCAGGGGGAGTTTTCCATGTGCTGCACTGCTGCCTGTGCCCACAAGGTCCAGGGAGCTGCTTGGACAGTGCCGAGGGCAGTGGCAGAAGAAGCTGCCTCATTCTCCCGCCCTGCCCCGAGCTGCAGAGCCATGTCTGCACTCAGCCAGCCAGCTGCTTCTGGAAGCAGCATTAGGGATGTGAATATATATCACTAAGCTAGGGGGAGAGGTAGATACGCTGGAGGGCAGGGATAGGGTGACCTAGACAGATTAGAGGATTGGGCCAAAAGAAACCTGATGAGGTTCAACAAGGACAAGTGCAGAGTCCTGCACTTGGGACGGAAGAATCCCAAGCATTGTTACAGGCTGGGGACCGACTGGCTAAGTAGCAGTTCTGCAGAAAGGGACAGGGGATTACAGTGGATGAGAAGCTGAATGTAAGTCAACAGTGTGCCCTTGTAGCCAAGAAGGCTAATGGCATATTAGGTTGCATTAAGAGGAGCATTGCCAGCAGATCTAGAGAAGTGATTATTCCCCTTTATTCGGCTCTGGTGAGGCCACATCTTGTGTATTGTGTCCAGTTCTGGGCCCCCCACTATAGAAAGGATGCAGACATACTGGAGAGGGTCCAGCGGAGGGGCAACCAAAATTATCAGGGGCCTGGAGCACATGACCTCTGAGACGAGGCTGAGGGATTTGGGTTTGTTTAGTCTGCAGAAGAGAAGAGTGAGGGGGGATTTGATAGCAGCCTTCAACTTCCTGAAGGGAGGTTCCAAGGAGGATGGAGAGAGGCTGTTCTCAGTAGTGATGGATGGCAGAACAAGGAGCAACAGGCTCGAGTTACAGTGGGGGAGGTCTAGGTTGGATATTAGGAAAAACTATTTCCCTAGGAGGGTGGTGAAGCACTGGAATGGGTTACCTAGGGAGGTGATGGAATCTCCATCCCTAGAGGTTTTTAAGTCTCAGCTTGACAAAGCCCTGGCTGGGATGATTTAGTTGGGATTGGTCCTGCTTTGGGCAGGGAGCTGGACTTGGTGACCTCCTGAAGTCTCTTCCAGCTCTATGATTCTATGATCCCAGTAGATGGTTAACCGATGAGCCTGGGCCTGTCAGCTAACCCTCTCAGTTACACACAGCTTCCGCCCCCTACCCTGCTGTCACTATATCAGAAGCAGCAGAGGGGAGAGAGGCAGGAGCTGGTTCTCATGGAACACCACTCCCACCTCCTCCCCTCCCCTATGTGTAAACGTGTAACCACTGAAAAATTCAGCGGTTACATCAGGCCTGGGCAAAATACCCTCTGCAAGCTGCATCCGGCCTGCAGACGCAACGGGGAGCCTCAGGCAGACTCCTTGCCTGCCCCCTCCATGCTGCTGAGAAAAGCGGCTGTTGTGATCCTGCACGGCTCCCAGTACATGGTTAACTGTTTGAACTGCTGTGAGCCTGGGGGAGGCAGGAGTGGCTTCAGGCGCTGCTTCTGCCCCCAGCACAATCCCATTGGCCAATTTCAGGCCAATGGGAGCTGCCTATTGTCAACAGGCAGCTTGCGAAGCACGCTCCCTTCCTCCCCTCAGGCTCATAGCTGTTCAAAAACCACATGGCCCCTGCAGCTAGTGTGGGGGTGGGGCAGGCAGGGAGTTTGCTTGAGAAGGCTGCTGGCTGGGAGTCAAGCAGGTACGTCTCCAGGCCAGAGCCTGCCTCTAGCACCCCAATCCTTTGCCTCCCTACCTCACATAAACCAAACCTTCTGCCCACCCTCCTGTATCCATATCCCCTCCCAGATCCTGCACCCCAATCACAACCCCCTCCTACCGTAGGTTATAGCCCAAATTCCTCCACCTCCTCCTGCACCTATTCCCCTGCTGCAGGTTACAACCCTCTCTTGCCCAAGGTCACAACCCAAACCCCCCTACACCCTAGTCCCCTAACCCAGGTCACAACTGCCTCCTTCACCCAAACTCTTTCTCAAACCCCAAATCCCCTCCTGCACCCCAGTCCCTTACCCCAAGCTCTCTTCTGTACCCAACCTCCGTCCCAGACTCTGCACTTCCTCCATTAATATGGAAGAGTACGGCTCTTGACCACTTTCCAAATTCTTGGAGTGGCCCCCACATAAAAATTGATTGCCCATCCTGGGTTACATGTTTACACAAATAAACACAATTTAACATCCCCAAGCAGCATGGGGCCAGACAGGCAGAGACAGTCTACCTCAGGATTGAGATCAGCTAGCAGAGACTTGAGGATCTATCAGCTGATCATAGTCAAAGGGTGGTGACCACTGCACTAGACAGAGTTAGTGCATAAGAACTAAAACCAGCAAGACTTTGCGATATGGGAACAACTGATGAACAGAGACTTGAAGTCCCAGTAACTGCAGGCCCAATTCACTGCTCTATGAATGAGTGAAACTCTCTTGACTCCACAGTGATACCAGTGGTGAATTTGGCTCCCTAACTTTGGTATAGGAAATCAGCCAATAGCTCATTGGCTTTAAGGACTGTAGAAAGGAGGATGGACACCATGTTGTGCAAACTTCAGTTTGAGCAGCTAACATTGGTGTTTGACCCATGGAAATCAAACAAATCAAGTAAAACAAGTCAGAGGCTATAATCAAGTCAAAAAGCCCTTGGCTCTCAAGGCTTCTAATCTCCATCTACTTCCTTTGTGTTTCCAGGGGGCTCTAAATCTCTCAGAGGCAGCTTGGTGCTAGCTCCTCTGGCAGAAAGTCTTTTCTCCCTGAATGTCTTAAGCTCTTCTTCCTTAGCTCCTTTTCATCCTGTTTCTCTTTATATGTGGGCTTGGAATCATTAGCTACATCCTTTGGGGGCCAGATCTCTTCATAACTGACGTTTCTCAGAGGACCCCTGGTGGAACTGGTTTTGCTGTTTGCAGGCAGGAAGGGTTCTTAACAAATTTCTGTCTGTATTTTGTGTGGGATTTGTGGACCTGATCGTATTAGAGGGAGAGATGAGATCAGAGGGAGATATGAGGGAGCTGAGGTAAGTACAGCGATTTTTACAGTGGACACAGATCTGCAATAGTGTTACAGGTGGACAGGAGTAAAACAATCACGCTTGAAGGGGATGGGACAATATGCAGTAGCATTCCATCCAAAAGCACAGCATGTTCAGGAGAATAATTTACTTATGCCTCAATAAAACCAGCTCTTTCACCCTCCAGTTCTAGTGCAGACATATGCCTGTACTTATGGCATTACAGGATACTGCCATGTTAACTGGGAATAAGGTCACAACATTGAAAGAAATCATTTTATAGCCACATCTTTGAAATTCTGCAAACATGGCAAATAAAACAATTTCAAAGATGCCCCTGGAGAGTAAACAGATTTACCGAGAAGTGCATTCTTCAGTGTTCTTTGGTAGGAAAGTCCATAGTTTAGTGCTTTTTAAAAAAGTATATCCCTTTTAAGAGACAAATGCCATACTAAAGCCAAAGTTACCTATCCTTTAGCATTCTTTACAAAGCTATTAAGTTTATCACTACAGTTGCCACATATACATGTTGGTTAGTTGTTTACTCACCCTCACAATAACAGAGAAGAGAGATCGACAGCCTGAAGCCAGATTTACATAGGGATCCAAAAGGTATTCATGGATGTGTGGATGGGGAAACAGGGAGAGTTTGGACAACACGGACGTAACCTGTAAATTTACATCGTATGGCTGCAAACAGACAAGAGAACATTATTTGTTATTTTCATTCCAATTCTCTCCTTTTCTACCCCCTGCATAAACAGCTGCTTTCCTCTCAATCACAGGCACCGAGTCGGGCCAAAATCCTCCCATCCCTGCAACAACCTCTCAACATAGCTGAGGGGCATGAGCCGTGGCTTTTCCCATTCTTGTATTAGATCCAGATGAGGCTAGCTACAGAAGGATAATGAACTGAAAGTAGCTATGCTCTTGCTCAGGGGGTGGGCAATAAGCCTGGTTTCCCAGGGTTAGTTCTGAGGCCTACAGGAGCTGAAAGTGGCTATAGCTGTGGATGTGCAGGTAAATAAAGCACCAGTGGTCCCCTCCCTGGGGCTAATCCTGGCGATCTGCATCTGTCACGCTGACTGTTTACTGCCCACCCCTGTCCTAGCTGCAGTACATACATGCTCTGAAAATCAGATCACTGATAAACTATCATAACTGAAGAAATTGAGCAACAGATTACATGGTAATGGGAGCAATATAAGGACCTATGATCGCTAATAAATAACTAAACTAAAAATTTCCTCCCAATAATAAACAAATGATCAGTGTAAAAAAAAAAAAATCTAAATAAAAAGAAATGTGACCAGGCAGCAATGGCTACTGCTCAGGCTCTTTGCTATTGAACGGAAAATCTATGTTTTCCAGTATTTGCGTGTATTTTCATTGTGTTTCATCATACTTGAAAATCTTTTTTCATGGCTTTGATATGCTATGGGGATTTTTATAGCTCTGTCAAGGCCTTTGCTGATATCTGTTTCACATTGGGGACAAAGCTTACACCACCTGCTAAGATGGCATCTTGTTGCAGTGGGGAAAACCCCCAGAATGAATGGCTGTGGAGTTATTGCTTACTGTTGGTATTGTCTGCATATTAGGCCCTCAAAAGGGATTGAGAAACCCACCAGAAAATCACTGATCAGAGCCAGAATGATAAGGAGTGAGAGTGTTTGCCAGCTGCCCCACAGTTACTGAAAATTCTCAGGGAAGTCAGAAGAAAACAATAACCATGTGCTGAGGTAGCAATTACAAAGGCTGTTTACAGTAGCTGTTGGTTCTACTCTTAAAGGAGCTATTGTGATACTTGAGTGTGCAAATATACCCTAATTGTGCGCTCAACTGTACAAAGTGAGCATAAAATGCCACAATAAGCTATAGTGACAAATACTGATGGGAAAAGGTGGAAAACCCAAGACAGACTGAATTAGACTAAACAAAAAGGCCTCCTGATATAACTCAAGAACTAGAGACATAAAAGAGGAGTCAAATACCTGATAAGCTTAGGCTTATCGGGTAGTTGAGTTAACTACTTGTATTCTCCCCCACTCCCCGCTGCCTATATATCAAAGGGAGCAAGGTGGGGAAGCAGAAGCTGGGGCTGGAGGGGAGCTGGCTTAAAAGCCGGTTCCCCCCCAGCACCATCTCTGTGCTGGGTTCCTCGCTGCGCCTCACTCCCTTATCCACTAATCGAGTCAATGGAAATTCCATCAACTACTCAATTAGCTGATAAATTGAAATGTAACATCCCTATCAAGGACTGTATGAAAATAACACCCGGCAAAACAAAAAAAAGAGAACAGAAATCAATGAACCAAAATTGTTGTCAGAAATTATGCCTATACGTGAACAAAGAATAAAGGGATATTCTACTGATCACTCTTTTGCTGCTGTTCAAGAAAGGGACTCTGGGGATATATATTGGCTACTGGAGCAAGCTTTATCATTATGGCTGCTATCTCCACCATTTCCTGGGAGCACAGATCTTCATCCTAATCTTGACCAGACCCAGCCAGAAAGGGAACCAAATGACACCACCTGCGTCAACTCTATCCTAAATACTACTTGTGCCATGAGACTGTCACACCCTACCCTCCATGTTTTCTTTTCCTTCTCCACCTTATTTATTTTCTTTCCTATACTTCTCCCTTTTGCCTTCTGTCTAGTACGACTCTGGCTCAACCAGCCAAGACTGCATATTTTGTAACCATTTTGTAAGCCTGGGACCAGAAATATGTAGCTAAAATAAATACCCTACCAGCTTGCCACGTCTTCCGGTGACTGATAAGATTGTGTCCTGGGCCTGTGAGGACACAATCCAGCAGTGAGACTACAAGCGAGAGTCAACAGAAGAGACAGAAAATGTGTTTTCTTTCTTTGCTGCATCATTAATAAAAGATTAAAAGGACTTTCATGGAACTTAGTGCCATGCTCCTAAGCAGGTTGAGGTCTCTGTATGCCAAACCTTGCTTAACACTGTTTCATGTTGGACAGTTTCAGGTCAGGTTAACGCCTTTAGCTCTCTGGACCCATTCATTCCATTAACACCAATACAACTCTGTGAAAACCACAAAGAAGGAACCTAGAAATTCGAAGAGGGGGTTCTGTTACAGCAAAATTAATGCTGGTATGTGGCTTTAACTTAATGCAAGACAGGACTGGTTAGTGATGAATTCAGCGGCTTTTCCTAGATTACAGTTTTAGGTGCCAACCTTGTGGAAGTATTAAGCACCCTCAATTTCTACTGAAGCCAATGGCAGGTATGGGCACTCAGTACCTTGCAGGACTGATCCCTAATACTTTGGGTTAATTTAAGTCTTTAATAACAGATGTAGATTCTGTTTCAGAATGTGTGTGCATGCCTAAATATAGAATTTAAATATCTGGACACTATTCAGTGTTTGTGGATTTACATATTCTACTCTGGAAGTAGCTTTTTTTTTTTAAAAACACACACACAGTTTGAAGTCTCATAATTCTCTCTCAAACTTCTTTAGCATTCAGATGCACAGCTTGGACAACATCCTGTCACCCGTATTTCCAGGAAGCATTCAAACTACTTGTTTTATTTCAAACAGAAGTCACAAGTCAGCTACCGTATCTCTGGCCCCCTTTCTAATTTACGAGATAAATAACAAGCGTGCAATGGGAATTATTTTTGAACCTCAGCCTCCATCTATAAAATACTGATAATGAGACTTGCCCTACTTTGTATACAGCTTCAAGATCTACTGGTGAAAAGTGGTATAAAAGAGTTAGGGTTTAAGATTAATAATATTTGGGGGAATTGCTGCACCGCATGGAGTGCTGTTGATTTCAGTGCAGAACCAGTGCCCAAAATCTTTGTAGTCTGAGCTCAAACTTGGATTAAATCAGGTAGAAAATTTCAGGATCCCTAGGTTTTGCCTTTGTGTGAACACAGTTCATGCCCCATTCTTTAGGAATGCCTGTTAAAGAAATATCAAAGAAATAACATAAAATCTCTTTAGAATAAGATTGAAGTGCCGTTGACTTTTCCTCTACTTATTACTAACTACATAAAACAGGGACAGGAAAATGTGAAATACAAAACCATGTTTATGGCTTCTACTCTATTATCATCTTTCTGTACTAGGAAGAACACCCACAGGTAGCCAGGCCATCTAGTGACAGCACCAAGTATTGCAATGTGAGTGGAAGGTTTAGACATGGGACCAGGAAACCCCCATGACCAGTCCCTCATGGAGAAAGTATTTTGTGTTGCTTTCTAGTGACCTTTTTATCCCAAATCCTAACCAAATACAAAAGGCAGCACTGTCAAACACTGAAAGAAGCTGTCCAGCCTTCCTTGGTAAGAAAGGTTTTCAGAGAAAAGGATGCTATCAACAGGCAGCTGTAAGAGGATTCCTTCAGGCCATAAAGTGAATCCATTTCCATGCAACCTGTATCTTCATCACAGTTTTATTTGTTTCTGGTGCTTATTCCTCAGCTACCGATCATCTCCACACAAGAATCCCATTGTGAGAGAGGCGACATTCTAACTCAGCACAAAAACTTAAAACAGTTGGATGATCTTTCTAAAATGATTGGCAGTGGAATACTTAATGCTGACATTTTAAATGTCATCATTATACTTCAGAGATAATACCCCATCGAAGTGTAAGAGCACAGTCAACACCTCTGTTTTTATAACATGTCATTCAAAGGGGGATTCAAGTACCTTACAGATTAGTTGAAGTGAACATATGAATTTCCTTGTTCTCTCTCCAACCCTAGTCAGTGGGAATTATATTTGTATATCAGCCTGCCTCTGTAAAATGAAGATACTGGTACTTTGTCTTCTTATGTAAACAACTTTAGGAAATGCTGGGTAAGAGCTAGGTACTAGGATGGTTATAAGCTGGAGGTAGCGTTCTTGTGGGACAGGTACATCAAAGTGGGATTTACATGTCATTCTGAAGGCACCAATATTCGTGTTCTTATGTTCACCCACCCTGATTTTGTGAAGAAGCAAGTTCCACAGTGTGAGCCCAGCTACTGTCAAAGCTCAGTTTCCAGTGCCCGCACCTTCCTCTTGAGGTTGACAGTTCCACAGCAGCAGAAGAATGAAGTTGCTGTGGGAAGCCCTTTGTCATCTGAGTCAATGAATCCCATGGACTCTGAAGAGAACTTGGAATGTGACCTAGTATTCAATGAGCAGACAGTGAAGCACATGGGTGATGTGCTTTCAGCAGGCTGGGCTGCGCAGAGACAGAGTGCTCGGTTTTGAACTAGCTGGAACTCTTTTTAAGGGCTATCGTTTCTTCTCACAGAGCTACTGTTTGTCTCCTCGTCAGCACACCCAGTAACACAGCTACATCAGGTAACAGTCAGAAAGATTTATTCACAACCACAACAACTACAAATGTAATATTTTAAATAAAATTTTAAAAGCTGCAGGAACAAATGAGAGAACCAAATAATTGCATTAAAGATGTCAATGTGCAGACGACCACACGATTAACCGATAAGCCTAGGTGACTACGCACATGCCCCACCCCCTTGCTGCCTCTGTATCAGAGGCAGTAAGGGACAGGGGAGGGGAGAGCACCAGATCTGCCTCCCCCTGCTGCTGCCTCTGATAGAGAGGCAACAGCACAGGGGGTGAAGGGTGCAGGCGGGGTTCAATATGCATGAGGAGCCGGCTTTTAAGCTGGCTGTCTGCATGAGCTGGTTCTGTGGAGCTGCCTGCCCATCCTTGCTACGTCCTTCAGAAGCAGCAGAGGATGAGGGGGGTGGACAGGAGCCGCCTCCCCCCACCTCTGCTGCCTCTATCAGAGCAAGCAGCGCGCGAGGCGGGGCCCGGGAGGTTGCCACAGAGCAGCCTCTTTCTGCAAAGGGCCTGGGCTCCTGTGGACAGGCTGCTCCGCATCCCACGCGGCAAGCCAAGGCCCACTGCAGACAGAGTCTGCTCCGTGGCAGCAGGCCCTATCCACAGGGAGCTTGGGTCCCCTGCAGATGGGGCTGCTGCCACCCTGCACTGCTGACTCTGTATCAGAAGCAGCAGCACAGAGTGGCAGGGGGCTCCCTGGAAATGATGCTGGAGCACACTGGCTGCCAGCCCCACCCCCAGGGACTATCGAAGAGACGTGTAACTGCTAAAATTTGATGCGGTTACACAGCTATTCAATTACACACTGTCTAGCATCCCTAAACTGCTTCTATGGGATATATTTCAGAAGCAACTCAATCCAACCCATTTTAATAGCAAACTAAGTATTCTAAACAAGGACGGGAAGGAAACAAAGGCCCAGTTAAGAAACAAAGAGGCTAGCTCCATGTAAGCATACTGCGTATTATTAACCATGGGCTGCAGAGTGATCCAGTAGACAGACCCTCTGGATGGGGATTGAGGAGATCTGGAGGATTCTATTTTACTACCAGCTCTGCCACTGGCCTGTTTGGTAAACCTTGGGCAAGTCACTCCACTTCTCTGTTCCTCAACTGCCTCATCTCTTAATGAAGATGATGACACCTGTGAAATATTGCAAGGCTGGCTGTGCCGTACCGTACCTCTGGGGATTGCTGCGGACTGCACCTTGGGGAAGAGTTACCACAGAAAGAGATCATAAGTCTTAGGACTGTTGACAAATCCAAAAAAAGCAGCATGCTTCAGTGTAGCTTGCACTGGATTTTCCAGCATATGTCCACACTGCATCTGGGAGTGAATGTCCCAGGCAAATAGACAATCTTGTGCTAGTGAGGCTTGAGCTAGTGCACTAAAAATAGCAGTGTGGACATGGCAGCCTGAGCTGTGGCTCACACTCTCAAGTCCAAGGGATCTGAGCTGCTATCTAGTGTGCCTTGTCCACTCTATTATTTTTAGAGTGCAAACTCAAGCTTTGACAGTATGCATCTGTCTACTTGGGCTGGGAAGCTCACTCCCTGCAGCAGCATGGACATACCCAAAGAGACCAGGAAACAACAAAAGGGATATTGATATGAAATGATGATCCTGAACTGACTTGTGGTCTTCATTTTGATTCTACAAACAGACAGGGCCTTGGGGAATCCCAGCCCTTACTGAAGGGTTGGCGAGACTGACACTTCCCAGAGACCATTGTTGGAGTTGGGGGTGACCACTGGTCAGTATTCAGTAAGCATGTAAGAACTTTTATTGCTTTTACCTTTAAAAATAAAGCACACTTTTTTGAGAAAGGGGTGGTGTGACAGCACTCCTAGCCCTTGGAGAGAAAGCAATGCACAGGTGCTGGCCATTAGGCAGACCTGCTTGCTGGGGATATCAGAGTATAAGGCAGGGACTGTGTAGCCTGAAAAACCACAATGTGAAGGGAATGGGACCATGATCCCTGCACTGAGGCAGGTGACAGCTGGAGTTCTGAGACCAGCCAGGGTGCTACTGGAGTAGACCATGGAGGGAGTATTCAGGTGCAGTTACCCCTGAAACTGCAACAAGATTTACCTGCTTTGTAAAGCAATTTGATATATACTCATGAAAAATGCCGTATAAAAACTATTAATTAATTTATTATGATAACAAAGCCTAAAGGAAGACTAACACTATCTGTAAGCAGAACTGAATGTTTCGCTAAACTTGTCATTTCACGTGGACCTTTAAATAACCATACACTATATCAAATTTATCACGTTCATCTGACTTGATAGAACCAACATTTGATTTTGCTGGGTTACATTAGCATTTCACTATGAATTATCCCCAGGCCAGGTTTCAATTTGGCTTTAAGTGTGGGCTTTTTGGTAGGAAATAGCTTTAGCAATTCACTCTTGCTGTCTGACTGAGGCAGTTTGTTTTAATTCTTTTTGAGTCAAGTATTGTTTTTAACACCACAAACCGTGACATCTTGCCTGACTAACTCAGAAATTGGGCCTTGCTGACAGGTACTAGATCAAATTGACATTGTGCTTCAATAACAGATGCTATTTTTGTTTTAACAGTAGGTATTTGTTCCTCGGATATCCTTTGGGGATATATTCCAGTCCCTTTATTCACTACAATTTATGTCTCATCACTGAGACAAGATTTTCATGTGCATCAGATTAGCGGTTTCAAAAAAACAGATGAAACTCCAGATCTGTTATTTAAAACCAGTATTGCTTTAGTTAGTAACACATAGAACAAGTATTTACTGGAATCAAGATCCTGGGAGCAACACAGAGTTCTTTAACTTAATCTAGATAAGAGTTTGGATAGATAAAAAAATCCACAAGCTAGGGGAACATTTCCATTTCCTTCAAAATGTAAAATTTCTCACAGCCCCCAAATTACAGTGAGCTAGGTCAAAGAATTGGAATATTGAAGTTCAGTAGTTCAGGGTCTATATGTACACATAGCAGGGATGCTAAAATGCATTTAAGTAACTGTAACCGCTGAAAATTTCAGCACTTACACATTTACATGTGGGGCAGCTCCTTGCGCATACCAGCTCTTGCCTGCATATTGATACAGAGGTAGCAGTGCACAGAGGGAGAAGGTGGCTCCATGGGAGCTGGTCTGTGCAGGGAGCCAGGTTTTAAGCCAGGTTTTAAACCAGGCTCATTGGTTAAACGTGTGTATGGTTACACTTTCATTTCCTTAACATGGGTGTTTACTTGCTTTGAGATTCAAAGCAATCCTATTTAAAATGGAAAACATTCACTATTAAGTAATGTAAGAAGTATCTAATCTGATCTATAAGAAACCCCAAGAAAATGCAATGCTAAGGCTGAAAACGTGTTCTCAGCATGCAAAGCCTAGAAAGAGTGGGCAGAACTGAAAATGACATAATCCCTGGATAAAGTGGTATAGCACAATGAAAGCTATTTTTCAATCTCCTGGGTTTTACAAATTATCATCACACAACATTTTTCTTAAAGGACTGTCATGGCAGATCTGCTTGAGCACTGTGTTGCCTTTCTGCCCATGATCCCTGGTCTCTCTACTTTTACCTCGACCAAAAGTAATGTACGATCACAAGAAATCTGGTACTAACAGCATCTAGTTTTAAACATGGAGCTAGCTGCAGAGAGAAACTGGACTAGTATCACATACTAGAAGGATATCTTCAATATTACCTCACTCACCTTGTCTCTCTAGTACCATATATTCCTTCTGTAAATAGTTTCATTGCATCTATTGTACAGCAATACCACCTGAAAAGCATTCCACATAGCACTACGGAGGGAATAATTTAGATTTCAGGCCCTATCTTCTCTAGGGAAAAGTAGTGTGTCCCTATCTTGAGGCAGCTACCTGGAGTTAACTAAATTGTTATACATTCTAGTCAAGACAAGACCATTTATTGTTTTCACATCAAATCAACCTCTTAACTTGCATGCAAAATATAAACACAGCCTTATTTTGACTAGGATTTTCTCTCAAATTACCAACACACACTTTTTTTTACTAGTGAAAATGCAGCCGCAAAGAGATAAAAAGGCATAAAGGAGAAGAGATAAATGTGGGGGGGGGGGGGGAAGGGTTAGTAGAGGATGAAGTATGCTAACATAGAAAAAGTGAAAGTGGGTACCCAAAAAGGATTTATCTTCTTCTACTCAGAATTATATTCTATAAATTTCATTATACTAATCTGGACCTCATGTATTACACTCATGTTTCTCCAAAAAGAAGAGCCAAATTCACAGCCAATTTGGTTCAACCTGTATAACTACATTTTTTAACACTGGTACATAATGAAATGGTGAAGACACGTATTATTAAAATTATCTGCTGAGGGGGCTTAGAAAAAGTACCCTCTAGAAATGTCCTTGCACCATTGGTGTGAAGAAAATATTTACTTCAACTCTGAACAAGCCTGGGGAAACTCTGCAGATGATATAGTATTTTAGTTTGGCTTTTAATTTCCTGCACAGTGTTTTGAGAACCATATTATACAGCAAAGTTTATTAAAAATATAGGTGATCTAGATTGTGAAATTCTCTATGTACTGAAGAATTTACATGGCTAAATATATAGCCATGTATAAGTACTAGAAAAATCAAAATAGAACCAAATAAAACTCTTACACACAAAGACCATGTAGTTATAAAACAAAAAAGGAAAATTATAGGCAGTTAAAAAGTTTTTCTCCTATCCTTCACTCCATAACACCCCATCTCCTTCTGGAAGAACAAACAAGCACAAAGCACTTGGACATCCTATGCATCATGTTGTCCTCCTATAACTGTAGTGACATTTCTACTCTATGACCTTGTCTATATTTACAAAGAAATCAAAGCTCAGAGATCGAGCTTCCAGGATTCAATTTAACAGGCCTAGTAAAGACCCACTAAATAGAATGGTCGTGGCATCCCCGTCAACCCTAGTACTCCACAGGGTCACAAGGAGCAAGGGAAGTGGATGGGAGAGCTTTTCCCATCGACCTTCCACAGTGGGGATGCCAGAGAAATTCGATTTAAGGTACGTCAACTCCCACTACGCAATTCTCGTAGCTGGAGTTGTGCATCTTAAATCAAACGTCTCGCATAGTGTAGAACTGGCCTATCTGTAGCTTTAAATGACATTCAGTTTAGGGCATCGTTCGTGAAAACACAAAACAGGCAATTAATACAGATGATTATGGTATTCAGTGTAAGTGAGAATGTCATAATCTACCCTTGCTATTGATAAAGTGCCAATCATTCAAGCAAAGGTAAGAAAAAGAATGCTCCCTCAGAATGTTGACAAGATTGCCAATATTAGTAAAACCCAACAATTCAACAGCTACAATTTAACAGTTAGTGCATTCGAGCTACATAGAGTTTTGTGGGAGAGTTGCATAATAATACACTTCTATAAAACATCTAAAATGGGTGTTAATGTGACCAGGTGGAGATCAGTCATTTATCAAGGATGAAAGCCTCAGAAATGAGAGAATCAGAAACAATGTATTTTGTTACCTGATCAAGAATCCTGCCCATTCTGTCAAAAAGAATTTTCAAGAAATGTCCTTCAAAAAACGATGCTTCTAAATTGCACTTTTCCAAAGATTTGGGTGACCCCGGCCATTCCCATCGTAAACAGATTGCACAATAATCCCGGAACTAAGAAGAAAGAATCAGCAAAATATACTCAATCAAAGGGGGAAGGAGGGAGGAAGCAAGAAACTACAAACCTTTGTGGAAACAACTTCTTTTTGTTTTACTAACCTACATCATTTGAGAGTGAGAATGGCAGCTTAGACCTCCTACTCTTCGAATATTGCCAATTTGAAAATATCCACAACAAAGTATCAGACTTCATTCCAGCACTTTATTTCCCTCTTGATACTTGCAACATTATGAGGGACTTACTCAAGTATCCAGAGGGGGGAGTTGAGCCCTAAACTAGCCACTTGCTTGGAACAGAAATACTGGTCAGGCCTCGTAAGTAAGTTATATACCCAGTGGGTGTGATTATCCCAAGCCATGAGTAACTTCACTAAAGTCAATGGAGTTAAACTAATGCCAGGGAGGGAAGAATCAGACCTGCTCTTCCAAGCACAGACGCAAGGAGGCAGAGCAACTATTTTTGTGTAACTGCATTAATGTGGAGGGTTATGTTATTGTGGGTGGAATAATTTGAGACCATACATATAATTGAAAGTAAAAGGCAGAAACTAATCCTACTTTTCAATGGCTCCCAGAATCTGCCTTTCCCCAAGGCAAGAAAGAAAGAAGAGAAAACAGTATGCCCTTTCCTGAATCCAAAATTAAAACATTTTGAGAATTTTCTCCTTCACATTTTCCTTTCCTTTCAGGAAATGCTGTGGCTAAAACCATAAAGGAAGTGTAGAAGGCAAAGTTCAGAGAGTATGAAATCCTTAGAGTTCCACTGCATGTATTTTTGTTCCAGTTACTCTACTCCCACCCCCAGAAACCCTGTCCCATTACAGAAGACTCACAGGACTTCACAAGGAAGACAGCAAGCAAATGCTGAATGTTATATTCGGTACCTGGCAAATTAGTCGAAACAATAGTAAAGAATAAAATTGTGAAGCATGTAGAAGAACATAATTTGTTGGACAAAAGTCAACATGGTTTCTGTAAAGGGAAATCCTGTCTTACTAATCTATTAGAGTTCTTTGAAGGGGTTAACAAACATGCGGACAAGGGGATCCAGTAGATATAGTATACTTAGATTTCCAGAAAGCCTTTGACAAGGTCCTCACCAAAGGCTCTTGTGTAAATTACATGGCCATGGGATAAGAGGGAAGGTCCTTTCTTGGATTGAGAACTGGTTAAAAGACAGGAAACAAAGGGTAGGAATAAATGGTAAATTTTCAGAATGGAGAGGGGTAACTAGTGGTGTCCCCAAGGGTCAGTCCTAGGACCAATCCTGTTCAACTTATTCATAAATGATCTGGAGAAAGAGGTAAGCAGTGAGATGGTAAAGTTTATGGATGATACCAAACTGTTTAGGATAGTCAAGACAGAAGCAGACTGTAAGGGACTCCAAGAAGATCTCACCAAACTGAGTGATTGGGCAACAAAATGGCAAATGAAATTTAATGTGGATAAGTGTAAAGTAATGCACATCGGGAAAAATAACCCCAACTATACGTACAGTATGATGGGGATAATTTGGCTACGACAAATCAGGAAAGAGATCTTGGAGTTATCGTGGACAGTTCTCTGAAAACTTCCACACTGTGCAGCGGCGGTCAAAAAGGCAAATAGGATGCTAGGTATTATTAAGAAAGGGATAGAAAATAAGACCCGGAATATCTTACTGCCCCTGTATAAAACTATGGTACGCCCGCATCTTGAATACTGTGTACAGATGTGGTCTCTCACCTCAAAAAGATATTTTGGCCTTGGAAAGGGTTCAGAAAAGGGCAACTAAAATGATTAGGGGTTTGGAACGGGTCCCATATGAGGAGAGGTTAAAGCGACTGGGACTTTTCAGTTTAGAAAAGAGGAGACTGAGGGGATATGATAGAGATGTATAAAATCATGAGTGGTGTGGAGAGGGCCGATAAAGAAAAGTTATTTATTAGTTCCCTAAATAGAAGAACTAGAGGACACCAAATGAAATTAATGGGTAGCAGGTTTAAAACTAATAAAAGAAAGTTCTTCTTCACACAGCGTGTAGTCAGCATGTGGAACTCCTTGCCAAAGGAGGCTGTGAAGGCTAGGACTATAACAGAGTTTAAAGAGAAGCTAGATAATTTCATGGAGGTTAGGTCCATAAAAGGCTATTAGCCAGGGGATAAAATGGTGTCCTTGGCCTCTGTTTGACAGAGGCTGGAGAGGGATGGCAGGAGACAAAGCGCTTGATCATTGTCTTCGGTCCACCCCCCTCTGGGGCACCTGGTGCTGGCCACTGTCGGCAGACAGGATACTGGGCTAGATGGACCTTTGGTCTGACCTGGTACGGCCGTTCTTATGTTCCTCTGACCATGGAGACTTTACTATTTTGTTATTTGTTTCTATTTCAAAATATGCAACTTTAAAGCTTTCCCTTCCAACCAATATTCTCAACATCAAATCTGCATGCCTTAGGCTGCACATTTCTCTCATTAAACCATTATTTTAAAGCACTGGGCTGTTCAATTCTTCTACAGCATTTCAACATCCACTAAGTTCTTTCAAGGATCTTGCCAGGCACTCCTCTAATCGAGACGAATGCAGATAAATGCAAAGACAATTTACAAACCAATCTATTTATGCATTTAATGTCATCTATAATTCCCATGAGAGCTGTGTAAGGGGGATTCAGAACTCAATTAAAAATCTCTATAGGTAAAGTCCTGGTTAGTCCAAAGCAACTGAATTTTCACCCTTTCCATTACTAGCTTACCTTCAAATATTTTAATAGAACTGTACATGTCCCCAAATTATTTGTAAATTTTCACATGCTATTCAAAATCCAGAGTACTGCCTAATTAAGGGGAAAAAAGAAAAAGAAGAAAAGCTGTAGTTGTGTGACATACTTGTCTGTGGGCATCTCTGAGGTAGGTATCATAACCTGTGCCCTCTACATGGTAGGACGATTTGGCTTCTTCAGGTACTAGACAGAGAAAGCTAAAAAGAAAGAAAAATACATTAATAAATAAATCTATCCCTACAATGGCAGGTCAGTATTTCTTCATTATCAATACATGAGTGGTAGACACAAAAATGACCCATCTGTCCAGTTAACATAGGGAGTTATCCAGTAACATTGTGAGAGGAAGAAGGGCTATGAAATGTTCTGAGACACGTCTATCAGTTTAACTATGGTTTCTGTTAATTGTGTGCATAAGAATTTGTAGATCTAGCACTGAGTATGCAGGAGCCAGGAGAGGGCAAGTGACTTCTGAAAGTCAGGAAGAAAAAGTGAAGTCAAAAGTCATAATCAATTCCTAGCATTTGCTAAAGATGAGACTATATAGGCTCAAAGCCCAATGAATCAAATAAAAGAAGAGATTTCATGTGAAAAATTATGACTAATTTTTTTTAGGAAATAAATCCTGAGTTTGTCAGCTTGCTGTGATGAAAGAACAGTTAAAAACTTAAGGGATTATTTGTAATTACATGTTCCTGTTACAAGTACTGCTGACATTTACTGTTATCCAAAACCACTACCTTGGAGTGACTCGCATTACACAGTTTCTAGAGAGTTAGAGAAAATGTGGTTTACAGATCTTGTATCCAATGTTCAGCTTTCTCTACATGTATGGATGCCGATGGGAGTTCTGTATATCATAGAATACTAGGACTGGAAGGGACCTCGAGAGGTCATCGAGTCCAGTCCCCTGCCCCCATGGCAGGACCTAATACTGTCTAGACCATCCCTGATAGACATTTATCTACATTTATATGTAGGGAGAGAGGAATACCGGAGTGTGAGATCTGCCATGTGGATCTTATTATGTATGAAAAACGGTTCATTCTTTAATCAAAACACTGCAAATACCCAGAACATTTCCATTCCACTGATGGAAATAAAAATGAGCAGTTTAACAGATGCAGTTTTGTCTGTGCCCCAAACCATCTCCACCATAAACTAGATGCAGTCGTATCTGGGGAGTAAAACAAGTATTAACTTCAGGTATGTCTACACTTGCACCCTCTTTCGAGAGAGGGATGCAAATGAAGAGATTCGAAATTGCTAATGAAGCCGGGATTTAAATATCCTGCACTTCATTTGCATAATCGTGTTATGGCGCTATTTTGAAATAACAGACACTGTTAAGATGCGGTTATTTCGAGAGAAAACCCTTCTCTCTAAATAACCCTTATTCCTCGTATAACGAGGTTTACCAGTTATTTTGAGAGAAGGGTTTTCTCTCGAAATAACCACGTCTTAACAGCGTCTGTTATTTCGAAATAGCGCCATAATGCGATTATGCAAATGAAGCACGGGATATTTAAATCCCGGCTTCATTTGCAATTTCAAATGTCTTCATTTGCATCCCTCTCTCAAAAGAGGGTGCAAGTGTAGACATACCTTTCCATATCAACTGGCCTCAGGCTATTTCCTGGCTCTCTCACCACTGATTTTGGAGTGGTAGGTAGGTAGCCAGTGCTGCCTTGCTAACATGTATTAACTGACCAAATACCATCTGTTTCGCAGCAGCCTCCCTCATCCCCCTCTAGCAGCCTCTGTCCGTGGGGAGCTCGGACCCCTTGCAGACAGGGGCTGCTGCCGTACCTCCTCTATATGTGGCCAGCCCAGGCCATCACGGACAGAGGCCACCTTGCGGCAGTGCCCCCCATCCCTCACCCCCGCAGCCTCTGTCCGCAGGGAGCTTGGACTCCCCGTGGACAGGGGCTGCTGCCACCCTGTATCAGAGGCAGCAGTGCAGAACGACAGGCAGCCAGTCTGCGTAGGGAGCTAGTTTTTAAACTGGCTCCCCTCGCGGAATGGCTCCCACCTGCTACCCTGCACTGCTGCCTCTGATACAGAGGCAATAGAGTGGGGTGGCAGAGGGAATCAGTCCATGAGGGGAGCCAGTTTAAAAACCAGCTGATACAGAGGCAGCAGTGCAGGGGGCTCCCTGGGACCGGAGTACACTGGCTACCGTTCCTGCCCCCAGGAATTATCAAATAGGTGTGTAACCACTAAAATTTGATGCACTTACATGACTATTCTATCACGCTAAAATCCCTAGTTACAGAGATTAGAACTATGCTAACGACATACCTGATGTAAATGATGCACAGCTTTTTTAAGTTAGTTTTCCAACTCACCTATTTACAATTTTATGAACTTCAGTTTTCCCATCATTTTTTGGATGTTCTGGGCTGATGGGAGGAGAAGCACTTAGCCACTCAGGATTAGACAACGTGTTGTCCGGAGAAAGATCAGTAAATAATGGATCTTCTTCCAAGTCTCTGTAAGTTTACATTAGACAGACACACAAAATAATTCACAGAATGTTAGCATAGATAGGAAGCCTTCTGAATCAAAGGCACATGGTCTATTTTTCTTTGCTGACCAGCCAGCACAATTCTAGATGATCACAATTAGGATACCATTTCACTCAATTATTATTACACAATATCAACATTTATAAATTAATAACTAACTTAAAAAAAAAAAAAGGCACAATCTAGTGGTCTGAGCTGGGAGCCAGGAACTTCTGGTTCTGGCTCTGACTCCAAATGCCTCTGCATAACAAGTCCCTTAGGCCCAGATCCTCAAAGGTATGTAGTTCTAATTTCCATTGGTATCAATGAAAGTTAGGAGCCTAAATAAATACCTTTGAGGCTCTGGACCTTAATCTCTTTGACCCAATTCCAGCCCCCTACCCCATCTATAAAAAAGGGGATAATTCTCATACTTCGAGGACAAAAGGGTGATGTTGATAAGGAGTACATATGAAACACTATGAAGCTTAAAGATGCTGTGGTTCCAATTCAGCAAGATACCTGAGCATATAACTAACCTTAAGTATGTGAGCAACGCCACTGATGTCAGTGGCATTTCTTGTATGCTTAAAGTTAAGCCTGTGCAAATTGCTAAATCTAAATCAGAACCTGTGCGTGTTATTATGTAAGAAAGACACTTTTGCTAATATACAATCATTTATCATTGTTCTAATCACATACATAAGCAGGGCTCGACAAAATTATAGAAAACCCTACTCGCCAGACAAAAAAGGGACTCGCCACCCCCACCACGTGACCCCCACAGTGCAGGTGTGCGCCACCCAGAGAATGCAACGACCAGGACGGCATATTTGCTTCTGTGACGGGGTGGGGCCGCTCCGCAGCGGCGAAGACGACCCACCCCGCACTTCAATGGCGCCGACCCCCATGCTGCACGGGGAGCGCGGCGTTCTGACAGCGGTCTGCGCCGCTTGCTCCCGTGCAGCCGCCCAGCTGAGTGGCGTGCAAGGGGGCCAAGTCCTGGGATGGGAGCCGGAAGCGGGGCCGCACGCGGGCTTAGGGTGGGGCCAGAGTGTGCGTGCGTCCCTGACATCGGGGGGAGAGGCGCTGGCGCAAGAGAGCGCCGCATTCAAAAGCGGAGCAGAGGAGAGTGGAAGAGAGGAGGGAGGAGACGGAGGAGTGTAACGGAGGGAGAGGAGAGAACAGAGGAGTGAGCTAGAAGACGGCGGTGGGCGGAGGAGTGAAGGGTGAGAGCGGAGGAGAGCAGAGGGGGACGGGAGTCGGAGGAGGTCAGAGAAGGCAGGAGGGAGACGGGGAGTGGAGCAGAGAGTGGGGGCAGAGGACGTGAAAGGAGAAGCGGAGGTAGGAAGCAGCCCAGGATGGGGCTCCTTAGTGTCTCTGCTCTGGGTTGCTTCCTACCTCCGCTTTTCCTTTCACATCCTCTGCCCCCACGCTCTGCTCTGCGCTCCACTCCCTGTCTCCCTCCTGCCTTCTCTGACCTCCTCCGTCTCCCGTCCCCCTCCGCTCTCACCCTTCACTCCTCCGCCGTCTTCTAGCTCACTCCTCTGTTCTCCCCTCTCCCTTTGTTACTCTCCTCCACCTCCTCTCCCTTCCTCCGCTGCTCTCCTTTTGAATGCGGTGCTCTCTCGTGCTGGCACCTCTCCCCCTGATGTCAGGGACGCACGCACACTCTGGCCCCGCCCTACGCCCGCGTGCGGCCCCACCCCCGCTTCTGGCTCCCGTTCCAGGACTCGGCCCCCCTGCACGCCGTTCAGCTGGGCGGCTGCACGGAAACAAGTGGCGCAGACTGCTGTCAGAACACCGTGCTGCCCGTGCAGCACGGGGGTCAGCGCCGTTGAAGTGTGGGGCGGGTCGCCCTCGCCACCGCGGGGCGGCTCCGCCCCGTCACAGGTCACCAGCTGCCAAAATCTACTCGCCACAGGCAAGTGGGCGAGCGGATTTGTCGAGCCCTGTACATAAGCTGCTCAAACTGCACAACAACTAATCTACATTAACTATGGTTAAAACTTGACATGCTGTTAACACAAAGGGCAAAGGTTAACAACTAAATGTTATCCAGGTTCAATTTTATTTCACCTAAAGAAAGAAAACCTGGTCTTAATTTTTTTTTCCGAATAAGAAGTGAAAGCTGCACTCAGCCATTGTGAAGTCCCTCACCAATGTAACAAAAAACACTTACACTGCTCCTGCTATCTGTCCATTCTCCACCACGTCCTTATCTTCTTGGCAGGGTGGCTTATATTCTGTATAGTTTCTTTCTTCTAAGTTTCTTAGAACCAAGTTGTAAAGAATATGCTCATTAGGTTTTTGTAAAAGGTGCTCAAACATTCTTAAAGTCATTATGCTGATCTGCAACATAAAAAAATAAAGAAGTTAAATAAATGCAAGCAGTGTTTATTTACACCGCTGTTCTTAGCTTACTTAAAAGGAGCTGTTGTTCATGCATGTTGGGAAATTGTTCTCATTAGTCTTTCCTATTATAGACAAGCCCAAAGATCCCAATCAGAACTGGGACATCATTATACTGGGTGAGCTATTCATGTAGGTGAACAGACCACACAAGAGTCAGAAAGAATATACACATTTATCCATAACAACTTTTATCTTTTATATAGCTTCCGATAGCTACAGGCCTGTAAAAGAGGAGAACTGTACCAAACTGAGAGTAACCCTGCCCAAAGAATTTACAATACAAGGCTTTGATTCTACAACAGGACTCCTCAACACGCGGCTCGTAGGCCACATGTGGCCCGTGGCCCGTTTGTTTGTGGCCTGCGGTATGGTTTGGGTTTACATGGGGATCAACACACTGCCCGTAGGTGGGATCCTTTGAAGATGGCCTCCAATGGCAACACACTTCACAATGGCGAGTCAATGTAATGGTCTTCTGTTGATATGCATTTTAGTAGTTACATTCCTGGACTGTCATTGCTCATTAAAAGTGCTGTCATATGGGTGGAAATCGGGTAAATACTGCATTTCATTAATATCAGCAGAACTTATTTAAATGGGGCCTGTATGTTGTGCAGTCTTGCCTTAATCTTTGTATTCATGCCTGTCAGTGTGAAAGAAGCTATTTGCATATATTTACGTATATATTTGCATGTATATGCAACCACACTTAAGTTGCGGCCCTCGGCATGTGCTGTGAGTATCATTGTGGCCCCCGGGGCTTCCAAAGTTGAGTAGCCTTTTTCCTATAACCAGACCGACATGGCGGGCCCCTGTGCCAGTGTAGACCCAGGTATCGGATCAAGGCCTAAAAAGACTAGTGGATACAATACAGTACTGAGACAAAGTGCCATGGAGATTTTATAGCTGCAATCATAGGCCGCAAATTTCAAAGCAGTATGCCTGAAGTTAGGCACCTACATAAAAGTGGCCTGATTTTCAGAAGTACTATGCACCTGTACCTCCCACTGACTTCAACAGAATCTGAGTGGTGCACAGTATGTTGGATAATTAAGTTAGAATCCTCCCACCCTCCATTTTTTTACCTGTAAAACTGCCTGACAAACCAGAATCGTACAATGCCATTTTTGTAGTCACTTTCCACAGCAGAACAGCATTCAGAAACACTGATATTATGATTTCTCACCTCATCAGAAATGTGATCACAGTGCTCAATTAACCTGTGTCGCAATGGATGTCTGTTGATATCTGTCAAGGTTTCTGGTTCTCTGTATCCCCCAAGTAGAAAGCTAACCATTTCTTGCAGCAACACATCTGAAGTGACTTGACGGACAATACGATGCAAAAGTGCTGTTGATGTAAGGATCCCCATCTCTGAACTGAACAAGAAGATGATTGATATTAGAAAGCTACTGGATTCCAACTAAAATGATCAACTTGCCCTGTTTTCTGTCCCGCTGTTTCACATACAACGAGACCACTCACGTTTGCATCAGCTGGGGCTCCATGACACCAACAAAAAATTGTTCCCGTACAGATCTTGCCATAGCAACAGCAGTAGTCTAAAAACACAGGCCACAAAAACATTATCTTTCAAACTCAAGAGAGGTGGTACAATATATTTGCCAAACTAGTTTTGGATTACCTATGTTTATGCTAACAAACATTGCAAACCTTTTGTGCTTCTTTAATTAGTTGATCACAGTAGTCAAACCAGGAGAGAAATGAAATCAGGGCTCTTTTTCCTGGAAAAGCAGATGCATCTTCTTTGTGGCTATATGAATCCAAACTAGAGGATACAAGAGAAAAAAAAAGACACATTTCAAGTATAAGGTCCAATACTATTTCCACTGAATTCTATGGCAACATTCTGCTTTAATGGGAGCAGGCTTGCACTGAGAGAGAAAAGGTGGAATATTAACAGCTTTCTTGCTGGTGTTTCACAGATTCTGTAGTTCTACTGCTACTACAGCCTCTCTCCGACTTACGAACTGGTTACGGACCAAACAATTGGTCGTAACTCAGTTTGTTCGTAAGACGGACCCCCATAGAGTTACACGCGACCGCGCTGTTCGTATGCGCAGATCGCGTTCGTAACTCGGGGTCCGCCATTTACGACAGTTTTGGTCGTAACTGCGAACGGTCGTAAGTCGACCGTTCGCAACTCGGGGACCGGCTGTATTCTATTGAATTCAATTGCATGCTAAGGTATATTTGGTATGGTCAGCAGAAGAAGTCTACATGGATGGATCTAGAATATTTTAACAAGTTTTAAAATTAGAAGGGTCAGCTAATCTGACCTCCAAAGTATCAGAGGCCATAGAAATTGATTTAGTCATTCCTTATATAGAGGGATTATTCTTCCATACTATGTGAGTGAACACTACCAACCCCATTCCTTAGGTTGGGTCTGAACTAGAGCACATGTTTTAAAAAAAGACAGCTAATCTCAATCTGAAGACTCCAATGAGGATGGATTTACCTCATCTCCTGGTAAGGTATTCCAACATTGACTATCCTGACTATTATAAAACTGCATCTTATATTTAATTTCATTTTTTTCCTCACTTCTATTTCCAGCCACTAGATCTTAAACCGCCTTTGGCTGCTAAAAATGTTGCAACAGTCCTCCATCAAATGCATACTTCCTGCCTTCTCTTGGATCTCTGTGCTAACTGTAGGCCCCAAAAAGTTTGTATATGAATTTACTATGTCCTTGACATTTAAACAGGAAAATAATAAAAGACGTGATTCTGCAGCTACACCACAGAGAGCTCTAATCTCATTCAATGAGAGCTGCTCTCAAATAACTGACCTCATGGACTGGCAGCTGAACCTGTCCTTAACTTAATAATCAGTGCAAAGTATGTTTCAAGTTTTAAGAATACTATATTGTATCTTAATTCTGTTAATGAAACTGCATGGTGCCGTATCTGTTACAAAGGACTTAGCTAATGGTAGGAATTTAGTTTCAGTATGTGATGCAAAATTATTGAAAATGTTCACAACAGAAATAATATTCTTACCCCCAGTTAATTGCCTCGACTGATTCAATATCTAATGGATCCACAGACTGAGGAAGGGCTTTGTAGAGTGTGGTGAGCCTGTCTGTCAGCAATTCACATAAGCAAGTGCTCTGGGTCAAGCATTTGGCTGCTGCTGGCTCTGGCAAACTTACTAGGAGCATGAGGCCTTCACATGCTTTTACTGCTATTCGGCCATCCTGTGAAACCAGACATGGAAGAGTTTAAAAAAAAAAAAAAATCAGAAAGGATGGTCATTTAAAGTCAAACACAAGAAACCAAAGGATCTTCAACAGAGAGCAAAAGAGGGATTGAATGGATTTCTTGATGTTCTCTGTTCAGAAATTACAACAGTCATTTCTACTAAATTTGTTTTAAAAATCTCTCTTAAAGAGGGTTATTGATATAGTAAGCACAACACTCAAGTTTATTTAACTATAAGGTTGAACATTCCTGGTCCAGCACCCTCAGGACCTGACCGGTCCCGAACGAGGGATATTGCTGGATCAGGAGAGGTCAATTCTGGACCCTCTGCTGCTAGCCCCCAGGCTCCCCTCCTGGCCACCGGCCTCCAGGTTCCCCTCATGAATGCTGACTCTGCTTCTGGCCCTGGACACCCAGCTTCGCTCCCAGCACTAGCCAGGCTCCCTGCCCTCAGGCTGCCAGGGTGGCTCCAATCCCAGTTGGGCTCCTGTCCCAGCTCTGCTCCTGGGTCCATCTGGGCTCCTGCCAGCCACTGCTCCACCCTACCAGCTGTTGGACTGGCTCCGCTCCCGGCTGGTCTTCTGGCTGCTGGCCCCTCTGACGCCGGACTCACAACTGGCTCCCGCCGCTTCCAGCCACCAGGGTTCTCTGGTCAAGGGGCTTGCTGATTCAACAATATCCATGGTCCCTCAAGACCATGGATGTTGCCAAACCAGAGAGTCCTAGGTTCAACCTATAGTGCTAATGCGTATACACTGGCTTGGGCCTAATCTATGTAAACCACCACTTTACAACTATGGAGTATGTAAAAATTTCTGCTCTGGACATCACAGTACACAGGATCTTACCCAGTTCCCCTCTGAAGTTAATTCTAAATGATCCCTTTGAATTCAGTGGGACCTGGATCGAAACCATAGTGGTTATTTTGACAAGAAATCAAGTTCCAACACAAAATCTGGTCTACTGAAGTTTTTACAAAAAGTGCATTTGTTATTACTTTGGTTTAGTTGATACTATATTAATTAGCCCTTTCTTCCATTCTCTGTAATCTAATTAACCCACTCAACTTGCTTTGGAAGGGAAGGGATGGAAAAATCCCAGTTAATTAGTTAACTGGTTAAACTTTAGGTTTAACTGGTTAACCCATTAGGTGGGACGTCACTCCCACCTTCCCCTCCTTATCCGTGCTTATGGCTGCACGTGGGGCTTCTGGTTGTCACTGCTGGCCTCCTCGCTTGGGGGCTGGCAGCAGGAGCCAGCAGCCCCAAGCGCAGAGGGGCCAGCTCCTGCTCCCAGCCCCCCTGCGTGCAGGATAGCCAACTCCCGACCCCCCATGTGCTGCAGCAGCCCTCCACCTGCAGCAGGCCATGGGCTGCTCCTGGGTACCAGTTAACTGGTACCCAGTAAGCATCACTTGGTAACAGGTTAACACATTACCCGTTCACATCCTTATTTGGAAGCATACAATCCTTATTCATTTGGATCAAATTGTTTATCAGATTAAAGTCAGTTTCTGAGAATTTTGTTTTGACCTGGAAATTTGCAAAAGAAATGGTCTACCAAAACTAACTAACAAACAAACAAACAAACAAACAAAAAAACACCCTACCCCATCTGCAAAATATTTTATTTCTTAAGAATTAATCGATTTATATGCACACATCTATTGTAAATGCCTCCATTAGAGAAACATCTAAAACACTTTATTCATTTTACCACACTGAGTAGAATAAAAAATGACTTACTGGGCTTTTTGTGAGATTTAGCAAAGAATTCACTAAATTATAGTCTTGGTTTGGACGAACAGCTGAAGCCTCAGGTGATGAAGTGACATTTAGTTCACCCAGGCTCATGGATAGATCATCTTCCTTCTCTATGTGTTCTGCTCCAGCAGCACTAGCTATTTGTTCTGGTTGAAAAGACTGTCCTGTGTCCGTCACCAGTGTATCTTGGCTTTTTAGCACGTCTTCTGTAATTACACTTGCTGATTCTCTGGAAGCCAAAGCTTTTAACTTGTTCTGAAAAGCATTACATTAGGACAGGAGATTATACTGATCAAAATGCTGTTTGCCCTAAAACAGAAATTTACTAAAATAAAAGTTTATGTAACACACGCATAAAGTAGAATAGAACCTCAAAGTTATGGACACCCTGCAAGTGGAAGCTGTTCGCAACTCTGAAATGTTTGTAATTCTGAACAAAACATTATGGTTGTGTTCTCAAGTTTACAGCTGAGCACTGATTTAATACAGTTTTGAAACTTTACTATGCAGAAGAAAATACTTTCAGCCATCTTAATTTAAATGAAACAAGCACAGATACACTTTCCTTACCTTGTCAAATCTTCTTTTGAACTTTCCCTTTACTGTTTTAATACTTTACATTTACCATAGTGCTATACTGTATTTGGTTGCAGGGTTTTTTTGTTTTCGTTTTGTCTCTGTGGATGCGTGTTGCATCCTTCCACTTCCAAATGAGGTGTGTGATTGGACAGTGAGTTTGTAACTCTAGTATTCATAACTCTGAAGTTCTACTGCAGCTCTTTAACAAGACTAGATAGATTAGTCGTTTAGTATGTTACGGGTGCAAAACCACGTGAATGTTTAAATTTAAGAAATTTCGTACTTTATCGATATTTCTCCCAAGCTCTATACCAACCTGTTTTAAGGCTGCTTCTATGCTAGTTTGTCAAAGACAAATGAAGAGATGCCCTTGTTCTTTATATCAAACAACTGAAATGGATACTATTTGATCTGTCCAATCTCCAACATGAATTTCTTTATGCGAGCACCTTTTGACACTAGCACATTCAATAGAAAACATGGCTTTTCAGGTCATGACCTCAATCCTTTTTCTCTCTGTGACTATGGAAACACCATTTCCAATTCTAATCATATGATGACACTGAGCCACTGCTTCTAGAGATTTTGCCTTCAAAGCGAAAGCCTCTCTCAGACAAGTGATACAGTTTTTCAGTTTATATATTTTTTTAAAAGTCCAGTAGGTTTCACAGAGGGTAAGTTGGTGCTAATTTATCATTGTACAGCTTGTACTCTATAAAACTTTCTCAAGAGCTACAGGACATCTGCTTTATTACCTTGAAAGAATGTGATCCAGCCTTCTTTCTATAAATATATTTTGTGTACGTAAAAGAGACATTTAGATTAGTGTTCTACACAACCAAGTGAAAGACTGGTTGTGGGACAAGAATTCTCTGTTCTTTTGGTATAGCCATAGATGCATAAACTGTACTTTATCTTAAGATCAATTTTTCAAGTGACCACAGTAAAGAGATTATAAATCCTATGGCATCTATGATAAGGTCACATTTATTTCAAACACTGGACAAGTAAAAATGTAAGAGTCATCAGTTGGGTTACCAGATTTTAGTACATACAAACCAGCAAGGAATAAATACAACCAGACAGCAAACTACAGAAATTATCTGAACACTTGCCAAGCTGATGTGCATTCTTTGTGGAGACACTGTTCTGCATTGCTCCTGTGCACTAATATAAAGAAGCCCTAGGGGAGGTAACCCAGGAATCACAATTTACAGTCTACTCCATGGTACAAAAGAAGTATGATTTTGCGGTATGTTGGAAAGATTAGGGTTTCAAAGAACACAAAACTGTCTTTTCTACACTCTGAAAGGCATAAGACTACAAAGCAATTGGAGTATGTTAATGTATACCATCCTTAAATCTGCTATTGCTGAACCTCCTGGAGTATTTTTCTTGTTATCTATAAGTGGGAAGAACCTGTATCAAGAACAATAACCTCTGTATGACAAGACTTAAGTATTTAACTACCCCTTAGAGCAGCGTATCCCAATTTTATTTGGCCACGGAACCCCTAGGCCCCCACCGCGTTTTGTCGAACAAAACAAAAAAACCCCAAAAAACCCCGCCACCGCGTTTCATCGGGGGGCCCTTCTACCGCAATTCCTGCCACGGCTCTGTCTCTTTAAGAGGGGGCGGGGGAGTGCCGGCTCTTTGGCGGAACCCCAGGGTTCTGCGGAGCATCAGTTGGGAAACACTGCTGTAGAGTAATGGGCTGGGGTAAAACTCAGTTATTTCTGGCAGCTGCAGGTAACGTACAGACATCTGTCCATCAGAACACATGCATTTAGAGTTTCTGTGTATATTTAAATTTGCAGGTATCTAGCCATGTAATTTAGCTGCTCTCCTGCCTCCTGTCAGAGTACAGGACAGGATCCTGAATCACCTTAAAAAGATTACGTAAAATACATATTAAGTGCTTTCTAGCAGTTCTCTCCTCTGAGGGTATGTCTAGACTACAGGGTTTAAAAAAAAAAAAAAAAAAAAAAAAGTAGCCTTTTTTCAAAAAACTTCCCCTGCGTTCAAAAGTAAATCGAAAGAACACGGCAGTTTTTTGAACCGCGGAAAACCTCGTTTTACGAGGAAGAATGCCTTTTTTCCAAAGTGCTCTTTTGAAAACAGGCACTATGTAATTCAAACTGTGCTTTTTCGAAAGACCATCCAGACTGCCTGAGTGCTCTCTTTCAAAAAAGCGGCTTGCTTTTTCAAAAGTACTGGTTGTAGTCTAGAAGCTCTTTTTCGGAAGAGGCTTGCAGTCTAGAGGTAGCCTGAGTGAACTCCTTATCAGAAAACCAAGTAGATAGTAGGCAATATAAAAAACATTGGTACATTTTCAGGACACTGATAAACATTCTGGGGGGAAGGGTCAAATTCTGCCAAGAGCAGTACAACTACATCTTAACAGTAAATGACATCACAGCTTGATAGCTCATAGTAACTAAAGGGATAGGCAATTATGAAAATATAATGTAATTTTATAAATTACTGATACACCCTCACTTTGAATACTGTATTCAATTTTGGTCCCCTACGCCACCCCAAAATGGATACAGCAGAAATAGAAAAGGCACAGAGAAGGGAAGTAGAAATTATCAATAGCATGGAAAACCTTCTGTATCAGAAGAGATTACAAAGATAAGGACTATTTAGAAAGGAAATGAGTAAGGGGAGACATAATGGAAATGTATACAACTAGAAGACTTACCCAGTGTTGCCTGGCGTGAGGAGGGGAGGGACTGCAGAAGTCAGGGCAAGGCCTTAGGATATGTTTGGGAGGGAGGGGGGAGGAAGGGAGAAGGCAAGGAGGCTAGAGGTGTGGCAGGGTGCAAGAGTGAGGATTGGGAGGTGAGGAGGGGCTCAGGGTGGGGTTCCCATCAGGCAGAGCTTTCTCTTCCCCAGGACAGAGGGACCTTTTCTCCTCCCCCTGCCCCAGCAGGCAAGCACAAGCAAGACACAAGTAGTCATTCTTCCACTCTATTCCACACTGATTAGGCCACAACTGCAGTACTATGTCCAGTTCTGGGCACCTCATTTCAGGAAAAGATTGACAAATTGGAAAAAGTCCAGAGAAGAGCAACACAAATGATTAAAGGTCCAGAAAACATGACCTATGATGGAAGAGTGAAAGAACTGGGTTTGTTTAGACTAGAAAAGAGAAAACTGAGAGGGGCCATAATAACAGTTTTCAAGTACCTAAAAGGTTGTTACGAGGAAGAGGTAGAAAAGTTATTTCCCTTAATTTCTAATGACAGGACAAGAAACAAGGGGCTTAAATTGTAACAATTGGAGGTTTAGGTTGAACATTAGGGAAAATTTCCCAAATCTCAGGGTGATTAACTACTGGAATAAATTGCCTAGGGAAGTTGTGGAATCTCCATCGGTGTAGATTTTTAAAAGCAGGTTAGACATATACCTGTCAGGGATAGCCTAGAATGATGGTGATTGGTCCTGCCATGAATGCAGGGGGCTGGATTTGATGACTTCTCTAATAGGTATTGCCTGGGGGGGTTGTTTCCTCCCCCAACCCCCAAATTTAGAAGTAGATGAGATACAGCACAACTTCACAAACTTCCACCAAGAGGCTGTATTTATATACCTGAAGTAGGGATGTAAAAGAGTAGTCAATTAGTCGACTACTCGCTCCCCCCAACTCCCACTCGTTGCCTCTGTATCAGGGTGGGTTGTGCCCACGAAAGCTCATGATACCATCTACATGTTTTGTTAGTCTTTAAGATGCTACTAGACGATTCGTTGTTTTTTATGTTTTTCTTGTTACAGACTAACTTAGCTACCCTTCTGAAACTTTTAAATGTACTAAGAGCCAGGCTCACGCTGGGTGTGGAACCTACCCCTGCCTCAGCTCTGCAGTTTAAATGTAGTAGGAGCCCGGCTGCCTGCGCACCTGGCTCTTACTACATTTAAACTGCAGAGCCACAGAGGGGCCCCTTATCAACTAACCGTGTACTCGATACAAATTGTATCGAGTTCATGATTAGTCAGTTACCCACTTCTTAACATCCTTAACCGGAAGGTACAGTTTTGGAGTGATGCACCAGATTTTCAGCTACCTTCTTAGCTTCTCAGGTACCTTTACAATGTCTGAGACAGACACCACTTCACAACATTAGAGGTCCTGAAAGTGCTATGGGCATGGCCTTTCAGAGTCAAAACACTGCATTCTAATAAAACAAATCTAAAATGTCCTTTGTGAAATAACTCCTCTCTAGAAGTTGTGAAGACAACTGCCATGGGCTATGAGGTTTAGAAGCATTTTCTGGTAAACATGAGAGCTTCCAATAATCTCTTAAGGCTTGGTCTGAGCTCTAAGATAAAATCAGTGAACCTAGAACTCTCTTTGAAATTCAGTAGTATCCTGAAGTTTCCAAATCTTCCTGCTGTGCAATCTTTTAATTTTGAAGTTAGTCAGCACTGTGGCTATTCCAACTAATACTCCACACCACATGCATTACAGGCAAATAAGGGCCCAATCCTCCAAGGCAGGCCCTCAGCATTTTGCAAGATGCATTCAAAGCCTTGTGGGATAGTCACTTAGGCTATGTCTAGACTGCAGCTCTTTTCCAGGATACCGCGTCCAAGGAACGCGTCCGCTTTTCTGAAAAATTTTTCGGAAAAGTGGACACATTTTTTCACCATCCCTGTAAACCTTGGTTCACGAGGAAGAAGGGATGGCTTGAAAGAGAAGGTTTTTCAAAATGTGGTGCCATGTAGACACGCCAAATTTTGGAAAAGCCTCTTTCGAAAGAAAAGCAGAAAAAGATACGCAAATTGCGGCTTGCAATTTATGTATCTTTTTCCGACTTTTCTTTGTAGCGTAGACCTAGCCTTAGACTCCAAAGACCTGAGGCAAAGAACAAAGAAAGAAGTCCAATTTCATTCCTGGATGCAGGGCTCTCACATTACAGCGAGGGCATGGTTACTTCCTCATTGACTAAGATGCTGTTTTTCTAATTTGGAGAGTGCCCTTTATCGGTGGTATGAAGCATGGTATCAAGGAGAAAAAAAACTGCGAGTTCGGAATGAAGCTGTGGCACAAAAGAATGAGATTGTCACTCAAAGGCCATGTCTACACTACAGATAAGATCTAAGCCAATCTTTTGGGGTTCGAATTAGCGGGTCTAGTAAAGACATGCTAATTTAAACGGAGACGATGCTCCCACCGATGCCAGTAGTCCTGCTTCTACGAGGAGTAAGGGAAATCGAAGGGAGGGTGTGCGCTCCCTTCGACTTCCCATAGTGTGGACAGGACCAAAATTGAATTAAGATAATTGCATTGCTGGAGTTGAAGTAACATAGCTGAAGTTGCATATCTTAATTTGAATTCATCCCCAATGTACACCAGGCCTAACAGAAAATCAAAACAAATCCCTTGAATATTTTGAAGAAAGTGACAAAAGTGTTTTTGGCTGTAATGTACTAGTGTTTATAGGAATATTTCAAAACAGTCTTTGACCTACATACCTCAAGAAAGAAGTTGACTAGGTATGGATCCTGTTTCAGCTTTGCACATACTATGCAGAGAAACTGAATTTCTTCATTTTCTGTTGGTGCTGCTAGAACTTCACCACAAAGTCTGATTAATTTCTGAGGAGGTAGAGGGGAAAGAAAAGATTAATTAAAAGAAGAAGAAATCCAATAGCCTATTTATTGGCAGGCACTTTGGGTTGATTTCTTTCCACAAAGCAGTTCTCTGATGACATAAGGTACACTGACTTCAACAGAGTTACTTGAGAGTCACACTGATGTAAGAGATATTATTTATTAGTTGCACTCCAGTAATTCTCAGAGGTGCCAATCTGTAATTGGTTAAAATTATTATTGCACTGAGGGAAATTAAAAACAAAACCCAAAAAAACCCGATCAGAAACAAAGCCACTAAATTCCACGTGCAAAAATAAATATTGTTTGAAACTTGAACAGTACCTGCACTGGTTTATGTACATTTATATGTGGGAGAAGAGGTTGTCGTATTCTTCCTAGAAGCTTGGTATAGAAAGTCAAAACTTGCTGTTTCATTCCTGGAGGACACTAGACCACAACAGAAATATAACAAAGATGAAAAACTCAGCATACAATCTGATCATCCAAAACGGCTGTGATAACAATATTTACATCCATTTTACAACATTATCATAAATAGATACATTTAAACAGTTGATGCAAAACAACTGAAAATATTAGGTCTTGCTAACCATAAACATTTTTATTTTATAATAAACACACACTTTCAATTAATTAGTTGATCACAGCTTTTAAATTCTATTCATTTTCACAAAACTTGGTACTTTTAACATCCTAGAGCATATGCTCATTCAATTTAGTTACATCACAGAATACGAGTGGGTTGTGGGAAATGTAGATCACCACAGAAGCCCAACATCATGATCAACAACTTAAAGAACAGCCCTACAGCAAGTAAAACAATCAAGCTTAACTCTCAACTCTCATGCTAATGGACTCAATCTTGATGAAGGATGGTTGGGACACTATCAACCTAACAGTCACTGAAGGTGCAAACAGCTTTGTGTAGATTCCTATGTCAGGAACGATACTATCAATTGACTTTGATTCTTATCTGTTTAGTTTTAACTACCCAATCTTCAGATACTTATTGATTCCCTCCACCTTCCTGATTTTCTATACCCTCTGCTCCCTCCCTCCCCCTCCCTTCTCTCCTATTTATTTTGGGTCTGCACATCCTAAACTCAAAACTCCGGTCATCTGAAGAAGTGGGCTGTGCCCACGAAAGCTTATGATACCATCTACATGTTTTGTTAGTCTATAAAGTACTACCAGACCATTTGTTGTTTTTTTCTGTACAGACTAACTCGGCTACCCCCTGAAACTCGATTAAGGATTTGTCAACATTAGAGGGGCTTTTGAATCTGAGTTAACTGACTGCCAGTTAGCTGGAATTACCTTGCAGTCTTGTACATGCTAATCTGAACACCCCACAAATGTTTTCCAGGACAAAAATGCTAAAGCAAATCACTAATGCGTGTGATGCATTCACAGTGGCATATCCAAACATGTGAACTTTAGATTGTTAACAGACAATTATGCCAGCATATACACAGGAGGTCAGGTGGGTTTGTATTCAGATGGCTACACCCAGCTGCTGCAGCTACACTGTTATTTCTAGACGCTAGCTTCAAGCAGAGGTAGCACATGTACTTGCACCCACGCTGGGAATCACTTCTACCCACTTGCTGAGTAGACAAACCCATAGTCCTAATGAAGTGAAACTATTCCCTAACTGGAGCTAACTGCAACACCCTGCACACACTGAACCATATATTTATTTCAGAGGTATCGAATCACAGATTTGTAGAGGCTGGAAGGGACCTGAAAAGGTAATCTAGTCCACAAGTGGTAAAGTATGACTAGTAATTCGCAAATAGTACAGTATAGATGACATGCTGTCCAACAATCACCTATGCAGACATATTGCGAATGTAACGACTTCTCGACTCTTACAAGCACTTGCCCATTATGCATTTCACAAAGCTCAACTGCATCATGTTTTCCTCACCGTTTATGGTTATATCAAACCAACTATATTTCTAATAATTAAATGGCTAATTATATACCATAGCCATATTATGGCACCTCATTAACCAGGCCGTGAGATAGCTGACACACCGATAGGAATACTGGGAGAAAGGTGGTCCCCGAATGAAGAGATGGTTTTCGGTTTCTCTGAGCCTGGGGAACAACAATCTATAGCTGTAAGAACCAGCCAGACAAGACCGAAAACATCAACCGAATGTGTGAAAGGTGCAAGACTGACAACCCTGGAGAACAAAGTGCTCTGTTTATCCTCAGAACAGACAGCAGACATGCAAGCTCTCTTACGCTGCCCAATGGATGGACTTCTACTATGACATGAAGACACTACCATGCAGGATAAAAGGAAAATTGAGTCTCCGTGTCCATTCAATCCTTGGCCTTTCAACAGAGAAGGCTGCCAAGAAGGGCACCAACCAAGGCAGTGGCAGTTTTTGAGGACATTTCCTGTTACTGGAAAATGGACTGAGATCCCAAACACATTTCACCCAGACCAAACAAGCTGTGAAAACTTAGCACCTATTGGTCACTACTGACCTGGGCTGGATTTGTACCAGACATAAGTGTGAAAGGCTCTGAGGTGACTACTTTAATTAATGCTTCCACAATTTCATCTTTTACAGGAAGTGCTAATCATGTGTTATCACAATCTAACCGCTAGTCCTGAGCCATCCAGGTCTCTACAGTTAAAAAAAAAAATATTGGTCCCATGTGACTCTGAACTTCAGGATGTTGAAAAGGCTTTCAGATATACAGGGTCAAGCTGCCAAGTACAGCAGAGCAGGAACCAAAACGCAGCCTGGAGCACAGGCAGCTTTTCACTATCTTTTTGCCCATCCCACCCTCCCAGTTGCGGGGGCTCTCAGGCATCAAACAAATCAGGCACAAATCAGAGCAGTCAGCTGGTGTATCTCGTGCCACATCTTCAAAGGGGCTGCTCCTCCAGCCAGGATTCTTAGAGCCCCTCATTCTCACTCTAGTCCTACCACTGGAGCATAGCAAAGTGGACTTGAGATGCCATATGGGATCTCATCTATATTCCTCTCAGCTTTATTAAGTTATCTAAAGAGCACGATGCCTGAAAGACGGTTTTATGGAGGGTAATTTGAATTTCTTCTGCAGCTCAGAGCACTAAATCAGGGACAACATGCTTCTGTAATCTGCACAACTGTTTTCAGAAAACCATACAAATCTTCATAAAGCACCTGTCACTGTCGGGTCTCAATATACTGTACAAAGGAGATACAAGTATTATTCTGAGTTTCCCCATCATACACAGATGGGGAAACTCAGGCAGAGCCAAAGTGACTTCTTGCTTAAAATCACACAGTGAGCAGCAGAGCCCGGATTTCCCCAATTCCCAGGACCAGTGGGCCATACCACTTCACTTTGGCCGACTTGAATGACCACTCATTTGCCCATGTTACTTCAGTACTCCAGCAACATTCTTGGATAGCTCAAAATAAATGATCATCAGCAAGATTTCATAGAGCTTTAAGAGCCCTATCCTCCCAGGTGCTGACCATCCACAACTCCCATTACAATTCTGTCAGTTAAACATCTTAAGTACCTCAAAAGATGAATACCTCTTGCATACTGCCTAAGATATATATACTTACATCAGCTTTCCCTAGAGTGTACAATGTCTCCAAGATCTTGTGGTGTAGCAAATATTCCATACAAGGCCCTGTTTCTCCCGACTCCCTCTCATTTTCCTCTTGAACTAAGATATCCAACATCTGCTCCAGGTGAGAAGGAATGTTGGTATCAGTCACAGGAGCTTTGTCATCTAAATAAAAATTTTCCATTAAAATGATGAAAAAAAACCATAATTTGCATTTTCCATCAAGTTCAGTTATAAACCTTTTGTTTAAAATATAGCCACTATATTAATTATTCTAAAAATCTATAAATAACCTTCTGAAAAAATAGTTTCAACATAGTCAATAAGCTGAAACTAAACTGGAGTTTTACATCTACAGAAATATTCTGGCTCAAATTTTCAGAAGGGAAATAAAAATTGTGGCTGCCTAACCTGAGACATCCTAGGCCTGATTTTCCTGAAGGGCTGAGCATATGCCTCTGAAAAACATGTCTCTTTAAGGAACCTCAAATTGGACACCAAGAATTACCGGTCCCTTTTGAAAGTGTAACCTGCTATACATATTATAGAGAAGTTTGATTTTCATGTGAAAAAGTGTGGAATACTACATTTCTGACACAAACATAAGCCAGATGGCCCAAAAACAATCCAAGAGTGGAATCCAGGGAGAGCAACTAGAATCTACTTCATTTACACTTGATCAATTCCTTCAAAAATGTGTGAGAAAAGCTTCTTTTTTTTTTAAACTTTACAAATAAAGTATACACAAATTTCCAGCTCAGTTCATTAAAAAAATTTCTTAAGTATGATTATTACATCATTTTGGTAAAAACTGTGTATAGTTTAACTCAAATTTCAGAGTACAATTCAGCTCATACATCTATATCTAGGAAAAGGAGACAAATTCTGATGTCAGTTACACTGACAGACATGGAATTACTTTGAATTTGCACCAAAGTAACTGATAACAGGCATTAGCCCAAAAGGTTGCATGTCACTTGTGTGTTCCTAGGAAATTAGAAATACATTTTTATTTGCCATATTTTAATCGGACAATCCACACTGTGGAATTAGTCATTTCTTCTTATGCAATAATCTAAAAATAATGGTCATCTGAATGCAAAAGGAAACAAGGTCACAGAAAAAAATTGCCACATTAGAGCGATTTTAGTTCTCTCTTGACACCAATTAGCTGCTCCCATTAAAGTCAAAGGTAAAGTTCCCGCCAACTTCAAAGGTATAATTCCAAATGTGTTGTTTTCAAGATCTTTTTGCAGATTTTCATTTGGGGAAAGGCAGAAGCAAGAATGGAAGCTTGTTTTTTTTGCAGATAAATACTTATTACAGCAGCCAAAGATGAATTTCTTTTTATTTTGCACCACACATGCTTATGTGTCAGTTTCCACATAACATCTTGTCAGTTTCATCCTAGGTAGCACCACAAAGCATGTCCAAGGCCAGAGGTCTCAAGTTTCAGCTCTTAACAGTACACAAAGATTTAAACAAGAAATCAGAAATCCTGAGGATGTGAACACAACATTTAATAGCCACTCCAATTGGTATGCAAAGATAAAAGTACATAGGGCATGGTAATATTTGTCTTAAAGGACAACCGACTTGGAGCAATGATTAAAAGGATAATTATTTATGTATTTGTTTTAAACAAGCGTAGGAACAGTGGAAATGTGATCTACATTAAGCATGGCTCACTACAGAAATGTTTATTCATGTGTATATGATGGCAAAGTTATTTTGTGAAGGTTTATGGTAAAACCTGAGAAAGGAAAGGAAAATAGGCAATGCAACAGAAATGAGAAAGGTCATGCAGATGTCTGTTTAAAGTGAACCGAAAAGGTGAAGTCAGAAATTAGGTGTGACATTAAAAGGTAAAATTCTCAACACGGTGCACAGAAAATAAGGCATTACATCCACTGTTGTTCACCCTGTGACTACCAAGGTGCTTTGTCAAGGGTACATCAAAGATAAAGGATATTTTAAAACAAATGTATTTTGTTAGTTTGGAAAAACAAAGAGGAACTTGCTTAATGCAAACAGTTTCGCTATTTCCCAATCTTCACTTTTAAACAACACTGAGGTAGTTGTAGTTTGCCTCTTTCGATAGTGAAGATTAAAAAAAACAAAAAAACCAAAAACACTTACCTGAGGTTTCTATGTAATAATGGGTAATTGCTTTCCAGTGGTAAACAAAATCTTCTTGCAATGGAAGGGATGGCGCAAGCTGTGGATACAAAACAAAAACAAAACATCCAAGTGGTTAGAAATGTTCAAATTAGATTTCCTGTTGGGCTGAAGGAGACTCTCTCCTGTACTACTGCACTACTAGACTAATGCTACAGAACATAATCTTTATTCCCTAAGCCTGTCCTACATGGACCTCATCATAATAAAAAAAACCAAATGGTCTGGTAGCACTTTATAGACTAACAAAACATATAGATGGTATCATGAGCTTTCGCGGGCACAGCCCACTTCTTCAGATGACCGGAGTTATGAATTTGGGATGTGTACACCCGAAATAAATAGGGGAGGCGAAGGGGAGGGAAGAAAAAAGGAGGCAGGTGGGTCCCTTTTTCTTCCCTCCTCCCTCCTCTTCCCCTCCCCTATTTATTTCGGGTGTACACATCCCAAATTCATAACTCCGGTCAGCTGAAGAAGTGGGCTGTGCCCGCGAAAGCTCATGATACCATCTACATGTTTTGTTAGTCTATAAAGTGCTACCAGACCATTTGTTGTTGTTTTTCCCCTGTAACAGACTAATTTGGCTACCCCCCTGAAGCCTCATCTTAATAGTGAGATTGCCTTATGGACGTCTGCACAGCCATAATACAACTCACTTTGCCAACTAATGGAATTGCTGACATAGGAAAGGGATATTAGGAAAATACTTTCAATCGGTTTATAACTAAGTGTTTTGTCCTTTAGGAAGGTTAATCACACTCCTTTGCTTTTTGCTCTTCACATTATCTCCCCTTCCCACTCTCTCCCTCTGCTCTCCTCTTGCACTAGCCAGCTGCATCCCTCCTTTTTCCCCGGAACATTCCTCTCTCATTGGTGGCTAGGCACTCCAGTCCTTGAAAGAGGTTCCCGATTCTTTAGAGGTTGACTCCTCCTGGTTTCCAGCTGCTTTTTTAGCCTTCCTGGCTCTCCTTCGCAATTAAGAGACTGGCACTTGAAAGAGCAGCTGGCAACACATATCTGGAAACACAAATCCACAGTCTGAGAACTGCAAAACTAAGCATCTCTGATGGTATCTTCTAGACTGAGCACTGAATCCCACTGGGTAGATAGAAAGATTAACCTAAATAATCTATACAGAAGCCTCTAGAACCCCATAATATTAGGTTCCTAATCCATGAACTACTGGAACTCATTTACAAAACTTTTCTTAAAAACATTACATGAATGAGAATTAGAATTTATCATCCCTCTTCCATGATGAGATATCTCTGAGCTATGGTGTACCTTAATTAAAACTATCTTTACATAGGGTTTTTCCTCAACAAGCATTTTATCTAAAAACCCGATTTAAATTTTTAAAAAAATCCAATTTTTAATTTTTGTTTACAAAAATCATTGATTTTTATTCACCCTGACTCCTAATAAAGCCAATAGCAATGGAGGGCTGTAAGACCTTTGCATATCTCTGAAGATTTATACATTTTTTCCTCTAGTTAATGAAGTTTATATTTATCTTTGCTAAAACTGCAAAATCCAATATATGAACAGCACATCACATGCTGAAGGAAAGAGGCATTCGTTACATTACTGACCTTTGGTACACAGGAATTTGAAATGAAAGACATTAAAAAAAAGCTGTGCACAGTGGCTAACGACACACGTATCAACATTAGGACACTCTCTCCCAAATGTCAACTAAGCAATCAAATTTACACACCATTTATCCATTTCCTGCTGACTGCTCTTCTATTCTCCCAAGACTATCCTGGGCACTGACATTACATTTTACCTCATAACATCAAATGTCATGAGGTAAAAAAAAGGCATCTGGAAGCCTTTCATTGAGGGCAAAGCAGATTATTTTACTATGTATCTTGTTTGGTTACTGAAAAACAGTGGAGTAACTGAAGATACGGGACAGATCTTTACAGACCAGGCTTACATATCCTGTTGGCCAGGGATGGGTGGCTGAAGCCATCATTACCATCAGTTTGTATTGGTTTCTATAATGAAATATATTCAGAACTCAATTTTGCTTCATAAATGGCTGCAGAGAACATTTCTCAGGGATAAAGGACTTCTCCCCCTGACATTTCAGCACACATTATTTTCAAAAGTAACATTAGATATTAAAATAGATATATATTAAAAATTCACTCCTGAGTGATGTGAATTTCCTCTCTGTTTTATTCTAGCCTCATCTGTTCCTAGGTGAATTCAGTGTTTCAGACTAAGGACTTCAATTTCCAACACTGACAACAATTTATCCAGAGAAAAAGCTGCAGCGCTTCTCAGATAGTGTCCTTCCCCCAACAAATTGCCTCAACCCAGGCCTCAAGGGACTGCTCTGAGAGGTGAAAAGGTAATTCAGGGCTAGATCCTGTTATTCTTACACAATCAGAATTCTCCTTGGCCTCATTGAGTTTTGCCTAATGGAGGACAGCAGGATTGGTCTTTCAGCCTACATGTTCCTGGAGCCCCCTACCCCTTTGTTCAAGGTGCTCAGCACTTTGTTTTCAGAAATTGTCCCGTCTCCTCTTATTTAAGATGTTTCCTTCACAAAGGGTTTAACCTTAGCAAATATATGGAGGAAGAAAATCAACAGACTGGTAGGAAATGAGGGTGTTTAGTGCAGCAAAACTCCTCTAATAAACTCATCACTCCTTCAGGGGGAGTCAGAAACTGAAGAATATTTCTTTTTAAAGTTTTAGATGTTTTTCTTCTCTTACGTTACAGAATATTTAGTGCTGGCAAAACACAGACAGGCTGAGACCAGAGATTCCCACACTGTGATACATGTACCCCTGGGAGTACACGAGATATCTCTGGCTAGTACATGGGAGAAATTGTGTAAAGATGAATGTACTAATTCTTTATTTCATTTTTCTAACAAGCTATGCAGGCAAAACTTTAAAACTCTGTGGAAAATAGTTATATAAAATGCAGTAGTTAATTTATTTCAAGATGTACCAATGAGAACACAGAGATACAGTATTGACATACAGAGCCCTCACCTCCAATCACTGTACAGTGCCGGTTCAGTGGCCCAGCAACTACAGTAATTCCTTTCTTAACACGTGCCCACTTAACACGTTTTTGCGACAGCACAATTTTTTTTTTAAGGAACATTTTTCAAACAACACGACCCCGTCCCCACAATAACACGATTTCCCCTAGGGCTGGCTGGTGGCCAGCAGCTGCGCAAGGCTTCCTCTGCCTCCCTGCAAAGTGGCAGAGGTTTGCCACTCGCTGCGCAATTCCCCGGTGACCCCCTCTGGCCGGAGGGCTTGCGTCCGGCCAGAGGGGGTCACCGGGGAATGGCGCGGCGAGCGACAAACCTCTGCCACTTTGTAAGGAGGCAGAGGAAGCCTTTGCTGCTTTGCAGGGAGGCAGGGGAAGCCTCGCACAGCTGCCCGGGGCTTCCCTCTGCCTCCTTACAAAGCGGCGGAGGTTTGCCGCTTGCCGCGCAGTTCCCCAGTGACCCCTCTGGCCAGATGCCTTGTGTCCGGCCAGAGGGGGTCACCGGGGAACTGCGCAGCGAGCAGCAAACCTCCACCACTTTGTAAGGAGGCAGAGGAAGCCCCGCTCAGCTGCCGGTGACCGGCCAGCTGGGGAAACCCAGCAGCGGGCTGCAATCCCCCTCCCCTGTCCTTCCCTTCCTTTCCCCAGAGCCAAACACCTCCCCTTCCTGCTATAACCCAATCCCCTTTCTCCCCCAACCTTATGTCCTGGTCCCAGCTGCTAACTAGTGCAGGCTGCAGCTGCAAGTGCACATGCGCTTGAAACGCAACCCCCACCTTTTCCATTATTTTCAATGGGAAAATTGACCCCGCATAACACGTTTTCACTTAGCACGATCATTTTCTGAAATGTATCTACCGTGTTAAATGAGGAATTACTGTATCCAGTTGAACTGAGATCAGAACTTAATGTTATTTTTCCCAGTTGTATATGTTGCACTATGCATCTGTACATAACAGTGAAATATGTGCAGATGGCTGAAGATAGCAAGTATTAAGAAGAACATAGGCTTCTCAGTGATGAGAAGGGTAGGGGGACATGAACAGCTAGTAGATTTAGAAGGGGATATGCAATAAGAAAAGTTTGAGAACCTATGCCCTAGAGACTAAGGGCTTGTCTACACATTTTTTTTTTTTTACTGTTGGTATATAACCTAGGGCCTGGTATACACCTAGATTTTGTACTGGTATATTTAGTTATTTATTTATAACACCCCTTCCCCCAACTGAAATAATTATACTGGTATAAATTGTAGTTCTGTGGCACCTTAGAAACTAACAAATATATTACATCATGAGCTTTCATGGCTAAAACCCACTTCACAAAAGTTCATGATATAATATATTTTTTAGTCTCCAAGGTGCCACAGGACTGTTTGTTGTTTTTAAAGTTACAGACTAACACAGCTACTCCTCTTAGACTGGTATAAATTTTGTTTATCTACAGAACAGGTACAGAAATGGCAGAAGTGCAAGGTTCTTGAGAACATGCTTTAACCCTGACAGAGAGGGATCACACATAGGGGTGAAAAGTTAGTTCAAATTCCACAGCCAGCCAATTTCCTTGGTCCTACTGTAAAAGACATCAAAAATAATAGCATAGACCTGATGCAAGTACTTTTATCTCCACGTTGCCTAGACTGTCTCAGATCAGGTCTAGATAACATGGTAAAAAAAGAGCCAAGACTTGTAAATCTCCCACTATTGGACCCAGTGGTGAGAGATTCCCCCAAAATAGCTGCTGTAGACAAGGGCAGTAAATGATTCCCACCCTTTGATGCCAAAGGCGCAGGGGGTAATACATCTCATTCCCAGTTTCTACACATGATCTTTTAATTTAAAGGTCAGGCTAATTGTGGTTTAGCCCCTTCACACATACTCCCAAGGAAAGAGATAGGAACAAAGAACCCCATCATCAACTAAGGCAGGGGAGGGCAATAATTTTTACAGGGGAAAGGGGGTACTTAATGAATTTTGGTACATGAGAATTACTATTACCAATTGGAATAATGACATTTTTTCTAAATGTGTGGATACTTGACTTCTAAGACCCGGATAAAGCCCAAACAATCCAAAGTTTACTAATGAGGTACTGCGTATGAAGAAGCCACCTGAAAGTTACAGGTGAAAAAGGGATACAATCATTTACTCATTTCAGTTACAATAAGATTAGGGCCATGGGTTAAATGTATGTTTACTATATTCAACCATTTTAATTTAAGTTTAATTAAGTTTCCATGTGTCATGTCCAATCCTCAGCCCTCAATTACACAAAGAAAAGCTTTCGTCCTTTGAGGAAAAGTTTTAGATCCCAATTATAAAAAGAATGATGTGTGTGTTCCTAGCTCAGATAGCCAGAACATAATAAACAGAGTTGCAAAGGCCACCCACCATAGTCAGTAGTGATTGGCTATTGTTTCTGGTCACCAGCTCCAGTAGCCAAGGCTTTGCTGAGCGAGTGTGTGCTCTAATTTGCTCCATGAGCTTTGAACACATACTGCCCACTCCTTTCTGGACACTTAACTCATAACCTAATCCCACTGAGCTATTCCCCCAAAATTAGTAATTTACATGTAACAAACTACAGATCCTTGTGGTGACTGCTAATTACAAAACCTGCCCTACGTACAACTCAAACAACAAAATAAGTTGTGACTCGTTAGAAAAAAACCCCTCATATAAAGTCTCAAGAAGCCAGACAACATTCATGTGGATCTTCATCTCAGATTTTATAAATATTTGCTGTAACATTTTTCATGCATACTCAGGACCATAGGAGGCTGCCTCCCACATCTTTTTGCAAACTGAAGTCAGGGTTTTCTCTTCAGTGCCACTCAGCCAGGTGAATGTTCAAGGTAGAAGTTAAACTTCTGAAGGAAGGTCCTGGGAGGACACATGGGTGCTCAGCACAGAGGGTCAAAGGAAAAGAAATTACCTCAAAGAGACGTGTTAATCAGAAGGGTGTGTTTCTTTCCCTTCCAGATGGCTGAAGCAAGGAAAGTCTCTGGAGATTATTACCTAATGTTTTTCATTTGATTTTTTTTTAAATCTGTGACTGCTTGGTGAATAAAAAAAGTTTGCTTTGAGGAAAGAGCCTTAAAAAGTTCTTGATGCCTTTATTTCCCTTCTCTGGTTAGTGAAATAACCCACCAATTTAAAGAAGACCATTGATAAAACTTAGCACGTGTAAGTATTTGCAAGATCAGGAATTTAGCTTATTACTATTTCTAATAGCATTAGTTATAAACTTTTCTACTTTCTTATTTTATTCATAGACTATGAAATATGGAAGGGATTTTTGTGATCATTTCTAGATTCTAGCCAGACTAAAATAATACAGGCTATAGTAGCTCTCCGCATGTTAGAAATATAGTGTACCATTAAAAGAATCCAACCTTGATTAAAAAAATTATTAGTGATGTGAGACTCCACCATAAACCTTGGTAAATTATTAGTTATAAATTATAATGGGAGATTTAGTCTGATCTGTTCTAATCTAATTTCTACTTTTAATCTAATCCAGTAGGCAAGACCTCACTCTGAGCTCTTATACAGATGAAGTTAAGGATTTGGGGTAGTACAAGCAAATCCTTGTACTTGTGCAAGTTTGATTCTTTAAAAGAAATGCCTAGTCATTGTAAAGGTCAATTTGGGCCAGAAGGAATCTGTCATAACAAGAACAGAAAAGAAACTGAAATTAAAACAAATTAGGTAAATTTGTAATAAGATACAACTGACATGAGAGAGACTTAGTAAGAATCTGCAGCCCCTACCAGCAGTAACACCTATTATTATCAAGCAGTTATACAATGATACAGAATTGTCCTGCTTAATTGACAGCAGTTCCAAATGCTCAAAGTTTAGGATTTTCTTGCTAGATGTAAGTATCTCTAAAAAGCTTCAAAGGTTAGTATTAAGAAAGACTTAGGAAATTAGGTTAGTATAACTTTGTCATTCAAGGGTGTGGAAAAAAAAAATCAACCTAACTCTTGGTGTAGACAGCACTAGATTAACAGGAAAATACTCCTGTCAACCTAGTTACTGCATCACAGGGAGGTGATTTACCTAAGCTGACAAGAAACCCTCAAGATGGCACAGACTGCATCTGCATGGTAGTGCTACTGTGGCATAGCTGCACCACTGCAGAATTTGTGTAGATGAGGCCTTATAGTAATTCACAGAATCAATCTTGACAAAAGCTTATTTGAACACAGACCAAGAATCCCCCAGATTCCATTTCTTCCAGTGAAGACGGAGGTGAGGAGTACAGAGGAGAAAAAAAAGATAAAAAACACACAACTTGAAACTCTATTTGCTGTGCACTGTTGTTTACTTCTTCACAGCCCTGAAGAGTCAACACTCTTGGGATCAGTCAGACACAAATAATAATATACTGGTACATAGTAGTCTAATGGCAGGGTAAAAATAAATCTGTGACCAACTCTCAGAAACATAACAATCAGCCCTACCAAATATCTGTAGTCCTACTAAGAATTTGGACCCAAACAACACAGAACAGGAAAATTCACACACAAAATCAAGTTCACGGTGTCTTCAGATGGTGCGCCTCTACTTGACTATTATAGTTCATATGAGCACTCTAAGAGGGTAATACATCACACAATGATGGATCAGCATCTGGATTACTGTTTTCATCTGTGCAGGGATTGAAAAAAATAGACTAGATGGGGTAGTCTCAGAGAGGCTACCTAGTAAATGAAAAAAACTTAAAAAACAACAACTTGCTCTGCAGCACCTTAGAGACTAACAAAAAAAATGTAGATGGTATCATGAGATTTCATGGGCACAACCCACTTCTTCAGATGAATGAGATAAGGGGCCCAGGAGAGGTGATAAGAGACTGCAAAAATTTAGGATTTTTTAAGATTGTATTATGAAGATCTTTATCAGATACAAAAGAGATGCGGATAGAAAGCATGCACAAACTAGGATTATTTAGCCAGCAAAGGAGAAAGGCTAGAAAATAATTGATTGAGATAGTCAAAACTAAGAAAGCAAAATGAAAAATGACTGGGCCCTTATTTTTGCCCCATCACAATGTTGGAACAAGAGAATAATCAATGTATTAAAGGGCAGTACAGTTGGAACAAAATAAAAGGCAAATATTGCTACACATAGTGTACAGTTAACCTTTGGAATTCCTTATCATAGGTCACAGAGTCAGTCGCTGTGACTAGATGATTATTTCATATATGAAAGCTAAGATAATAAGCATAATCAACTGTTACCTTGAGGGTTGGAAATATATTTTAGGAATATGTGTTTCTAATGTTAATTGTTTGTGTACTTAAAGAGAGAGGGACAGGAATATTACATACATGAATGAAACTGCAAGTCTGAGAGGGTATGGAAAGAATCATACCTCTCTAACACTCTGTAGAACATGGGTTCCCAAACTGGGGGGCGTGAAGAAATTCCAGGGGGGGGTGCGAGGCGACCCAGCCTCCCTCCCCCTTCCCCATCAAGTTTTGCTGCCCTGTTTAGTTCCTTTTTTCGCTCAACAAGTTTTGCTGCTATTTGGGGGAAGGGGCGCATGAGGGTTTTTCAAAAATCAAGAAGGGGGGCGTGATGCCAAAAAGTTTGGGAACCACTGCTGTAGAATGTACCTTTACTGGCTGCAGCATCAGGTATGGATCACTTTCACAGGCAAGACACTGCACTAGTGGGCCATCAAGTGATAAAAATCCTGCTTCTTTAGAACATACCAATAGAAGGCGATTCTAAACTGCTCTGGAACCAGCTAACCTTCCTTTCCCACTTGCTTGGTCTGAAACAGTCAAGGGATTATTGACTTCTAGGACATACTGCACTAAAATCACAAAGCAAAACAATGTAAAAACTGGGATTAGAAGTTAGGAGTTCCTGGTTTTCAGGCCTGTGGTTAAAATACTGTACCATGCACATCTTTCACAGAGGAAACTATAGTCATGATCAACATCCTCTCACTTTTGTGAATTTGTGTTTCACTCATTATAATTCTTACTATTTATGCCCCATATCATGCAGATACTACGGAGTTTGCTGGACAAGGGGAGATCAAGACTCCTTTCTGGGCTGTGGGTGTCCCCAGAGCCTGGTCTTCCTGCCTCGCTGGTGGCCCAACACCAGAGCTCCCAGAGTTAGCCTCCTCAGTCTGGGATTCCCCGCAGCCACCGGTAGCTCCTCTCTGCTCCTCCTGCTGGCTCCACTGCTGCTGGGGTTCCAGCCCAAGGCTGGGGATACTCTCTGGCTGCCACTGGCCCTGCTCCCACAAGGCATCCCCCTCTGGCTGCCTCCAGTCCCGCTTCCACCGGGGATACCCCCAGCTGCCGCTGGCCCCACTTCCACCAGGGTTCTCAGGTAGGGATTCCCTGCACCCACCACTAGTTCAGCTGCTGGGTTCCTATCTAGAAACAAGGATTCCTTTCAGCTGCGGCAGGGGCTCCCCAGCCTAAGGCTCCACAGGGCTGGACTCCTCACCCTCTGCCACACCACCCCTGCCCACCTGGGGCTCCCCAGCACCTGCGAGACTCCCAGCTGACTCGTGTTCCTTGCCTCCGGGGCTCTCTTGTCCAGCAACATCTGTGGTCCTTCCTTCTGGACCATGGAAGTTGATGGACCAGAAAGTCTCAGATTTGGGAGGTTCAACCTGTACTCACTTCTGTGAGAAGCTCAACAATGCTCACTGTGGTTACTCATAGGAATAAGTGACACAGGATGAGGACTTTTCAATTTGTAAACAGGATGCTAATAGGTGTGCAAGAATACATGGAGTTTTGGTTCATAGCAGCCACAAAATTACATTTATTTTCATTTTTTTACTCTCTAATTTCATAGAATATCTTTTAATTTTATCTTTTATTGATTTTTCTTGGGATTTCTTGAGATCCTAAAGTGAACACAGTTGATTTTGATTATATTGGAACATAAATAAGTAAACAATCATGTAAGTCCTGAGAATAATATTTAGTTAACTTTCATTGCAGAGCCAGCAAGAATAAGCCTTTCGCCCAATTCTGTCATCCATATTCACTTAAGCAGTCATACTGAAGACAATAAAGCTGCTCTCATGAATACTATTTTTGGGTCCCACATCCAATGTTTGTTGGTCCTACATAAAATCTTCTATTCACTATGGTGCTTGCACAGGGTCAACAACACAGTGTTCTTATGGAAATCATTATCTTTCTTTAAAACTTCACTCGATAGCCTCAACAAGAAGATGATTTTGAAAACAAATATGTGCTTAATTTGACACATGACCAGTCCTATTGAAATTGATGGAACTACTTATGTGAGAGAGATGTGTAAAAGCTTTATACTGCTGAGCTCGCAGTGCAGGGTGACAGCCAGCTACCTGGGAGCAGGGCTGGCAGCTGGAGCAAGTGCGCCACATCTGGCTTACATGCACTAGCTCCCCGCTGCCGGCCCCGCTCCTGGAGAGCTGGCTGCTGTCCTGCACTACAAGCTCTGATACAGAGCCAGCAGTGTGGGGCAGCAGCCGACTGCTCAGGAGCCAGGCTGGGAGCCCGGGTGTCACTATAACGGAAACTGGTATGCTGATGCTTATCAGTTAACCATTTACATGATTACACTCTTACATCTTGTACGTAAGTGTTTGCAAGATCAGGGCTTTATAGGTTTCTCACATAGGAGTTGTCAATATAGTATAGTAAGTCACCTATCTCAAAACACTTTTCAGAGAATAATAAAAAAAGAGCAGAAAAGAAATACAAATTAGGAAAAGCTACATAATTAATAAACTATTCTAAAAAAATTGGATCTTGTGAAAGACAATAACAGCATGCCAACAGTGAAGATAAAATAAACACACCTTGATAAATAAATCTTACACAGTGTGCAAAAACAGCAGAAATGGGTCCTGATACTTTACTCCCCATAATAGAGCCTTTTTGGAGGCCCTGCATGCAGTTGACTTTACCCTGGTCTAAATCCATTTTGACTCTTCAGTCAATATATTTTTAAAACAATGTTTATTAATTAAAAAAAGCAGAATTTCTGGAAGCCGTTAACTCTGCAGGGAACCTGAGACACACCTGGCACTGCTGCACCACACTAAGTGAGAAAAAAACCAAACCTGAACGGCTCCCCTAAACCATCTGTACCTCTGCTTGGTTCTGCAAAGCCCCCAGCATGTTTTTAGGCACTGGGAAACAATAGGCAACAACCACCTCTCCTGTACGGCATCCTCCCATGTGTCCGGCGGCCCAGGGGCCTGCAAGGCAGCTATTCATGTTAATACGGACCAGGGACTGCTCTACACTGTTTCTGAAATCCTGGAGCCGAGGGGGGAAACGCACCTGCACCTCTCTGTGCTTTGGGGCAGCGGGAGGCTGGGCTAATGGGGGGTTATTAACGATGCTGCTAGCGGTGGCTGGGCCTGTGGGGGATTTCGCAGCCCGTCTGAGAAAGAGGGAAGAGATCTTCGCCTCCCCGCGCTGGCTGGGGACAAGGGGGGGTGCGATCGTGACCCCGGGGTGACTGCCGCCAGCAGGCCTAGGGGATCCTGGCTACCCCCCGCGCCACATATTTGGGACGGGGAGTCCCTTTTATTCAGCCCATAGAGACAAGCGGCCCCGCAGCAGGAGTGGGGGGGGGATCTCCTCGGAATTCACCCTCCCCAAGGAGACAACATCGGTCACCCCTCAGCCGCCCGGGCCCGCGGGGGCAGGCCGAAGGGGACCCGCTCCCCGGCCGGCCCGACAATGGGAATCGCGCCCGGCAGCGGCGGCCGGGGGAGGACACGGCGCAGGAGGGGCAGCGGCGGGCGCGCTCCCCGGCTAGGCCCCAGCTGGATCCCCGGGGTGGCGTGGCGGGCCCGGCCGGCGGCCTTACCGCCTCCACGGCGTGCTGCAGGATGGAGGTGAGCTTGGAGAACATCCTGTCCCTGGACTGGAGCAGCCGCTGCCGGGAGGATCGCGAGAGCTCCTCGATCCGCCGCCTCCGCTCCAGGGTGAGGGCTGCATGCGGGGGGGCCTGGCCGCGGGGATCGGGCGGAGGGGGGTGGGGGTGCAGCCGGGCGGCCTCCTGCTCTCCCTCCCCGACAGACACCGTGGCACGGACACCCCGCCCGCTCTGCGGCGCCGGCTGCTGAGGAGTCGCCGTGCCCCGCTCGGCCTGCAGGGGCCGCTGCCCCCACAGCACGGAGCGGCTCTGTGGAGGGGAGCCCCACAGGAAACCCCTGCGCCGAGCCCCCGAGCCCAGCGGCACTTGCCCTTTTGTTGAGCCCCACATAGGAACCCCCATCCAGGCCCAATGGGACCAGCCCCTTCGTGGAGCCCCACGGGACCCTCTCTAGCCCCAGAGGGGCCAGCCCTTTTGTTTAGCCCCCTAGGAAACTCCTTATCTACCCCCAAATGGGGGAATCCCTTTATTCAGCCTATAGAGACAAGGGATTCCATATTTGGGAGGTTGGGGGGAGGGAAATCACCTCTAACCAGCTGCACAGAGACTAAAGGTTCCATTATTTTGTCTGAGGTGGGTGCAGTGGGGAGGGAATTTTCTCACCCAGCCGCATATGTAACCCACATACTTAGTATGGTTCACCATTCCATGCAGTGGCATTTACACCACTTACAGCTAGAGATAAGAACAAGGGAGCTCTACAGCCTAAACTGAGGGCCAGTTGGCTTTATAGCTTAAGCTGTAGAGACTCCTGCACTAAGCTCCAGCAGTCCTAGATTCAAATCCAGTGGTGGTGGTTATACATAAACATCAAGGATGCCATACTGGGAGGAAGGGTGCTGGAGTCCCTTTCACTTTGCCTATCAAAGATCTCCATGTGATGGAGCTGGGTGAAAGGGAACATATTGGCTGCGTCTAGACTGGCAAGTTTTTGCGCAAAAGCGATTGCTTTTGCGCAAAAACTTGCCAGCTGTCTACACTGGCCGCTTGAATTTGCGCAAGAGCACTGACTTTGTAATGTACAAAATCAGTGCTTCTTGCGCAAATACAAGGACGCTCCCGTTCGGGTAAAAGCCCTCTTGCGCAAATGTATTTGCGCAAGAGGGCCAGTGTAGACAACCCAGAACCGTTTTGCGCAAAAAAGCCCGATGGCTAAAATGGCGATCGGGCTTTCTTATAAAACGCGTCTAGATTGGCATGGACGCTTTTCCGCAAAAAGTGCTTTTGTGCAAAAGCATCCATGCCAATCTAGACGCTCTTTTCCGCAAATACTTTTAACGGAAAAACTTTTCCATTAAAAGCATTTGCGGAAAATCATGCCAGTCTAGACGCAGCCATTAAGTAAAAGCATTAGCAGAGTGTAGAAATGATGGGACCATAGACCTCTCTCACTGATCCTGCAAGCTGTTTTGTTTGGTCACAGACCCCAGTTCCCACAGGGAGATCCAGTCACTTCTTGGGGCTCCTCATGGATGGCCAGTAGCAAGCAAGCTCGTATGCACATTCTAACAGCACACACCTAAGTAGTCTTGGTGTAAGGGTCTGATCCATGTGCTTAACTTTTTTGCTGTGTGTTTTGAAGGACTGGGTCTAAGAGTGCCTGTGTGATTGGGGCCTAAATTTAACATGACACAAAAAGCAAGAGTTAAAACCAAACAAAACTGATGTTTGCAAGTGAATAATTATACATAAGTAATGGAGGAAGAGTTAACTGCGGAGTGCAGCTGAGATGTTTCTTTTTCATAACAACAAAAGAGAGCATTGGTAAAATTGTTTTGTTTTATTGAGCCTTTTATTTTAAGATTACTACATTTATCTTTTGTGGGTTGCCCAAATAGTCATATTTTACAATGTGGTCTTAGTAGATATAGGTTTTGCACATGAGCAATAATATAAATAGGTTGAAGGTATCACTGTATTTATGTTTTGAGGTAATTAATCCATTTGATCATATATCTGGAAAGTGCCTATAATGTGAGATTAAGATAAAAAGATGTAATAGGTATTTTTCAGTGTGTTTGGACTTGTATTAACAGTAAGTTCTTTGGAGCAAGGGACTTCATTTTAGTATGTGTTTGTAGAGAGCCTAGCATGATGAAGTCCTGGTCAAGACAGGGGCATCTGTGTGCTTCCAAAAGACAAATAATAATAATTAATAATATTAATATCTCTCTATAAAAAAAGGTTTTCCTGCCAGGTGACAGAATGATGTCATCACGCTCTGACGCTCTCTGGCCTTGAAAGTCGCCAGAGAGAGGAGGATTGGCAAGCGTAGCAAGCAGCGGGTGCAGTCCCCTAATTTAATATAATATTCAGGTCAAGGGTTTGAAATATACAGCCCCTGGTCGACAGGACACAGTCTCATCTTTCGTTTTAAAAAGGAAGTATATTTCTAGCCCTTATGGTTTTGAAGAAAAAATTCCAAATGGAATGGAATGTAACTGATGAAGTGATGTCTGCCTGCATCTTCAGATGGCTTCAGACAATAACTCTGAAGTGTGAACTCCCTAAAGCCCAGTGATGATACTTCTGTGTCAACATCAGCTATTTAATTGCTGATCGTTTTTGGCAGATGGACTGGGAAGTGTAGTAGGAGTGGGGGGAGGTGGAAAATGGGAGTAACTGCTGGGAAGAGGAAGCGCAAAGGAAAGAACAAAGAAGATAGAGAAAAGGGAGAAAAACAGACAACATAGTGGAGAGGAAGCAAAATAAAGGGCAGATATAGTGGTGGTCCTACAGGAGTGCAGATTTTCTCATTGAATGGTGTTGAATAAGCAAACAACACCTACAAGTGTAGTTATTAAAAAGCGAGGTTCTCTGCTAACTTCCAATGGCATCAGTGGGAGACTGCTGTAGATTGAGGGGAATATGGAATCCTAAATATACACCCTGCTCCCAGATCATAATTGAACATGGGATTTTGCCTCTATGCAGAGTGACATCTCTGATCTAGAGAGAAGATGGGTGAGGTAATATCTTTTGTTGAACCAACTTCTGGTGAGACGTGAAAGAGACATGCTTTCAAGGTACATAGAGCTCTTCTTCAGGTCTCCAAAAGAAGGTGGTCCAATAAAAGATATTACTTCACCCACCTTGTGTCTCTAGCAGTGCTTTTTTGGGGAGCACTCGCTGCTTTCCCCCGGCACAGCCCCCAGCCAGCCCCGGGAGCACTTGCACCACACCGGACAGAAGCCCTCTAGGGGGACACAGCAATTAAAGGGGCTGCAATTTCGGAATTAAAGGGCCGTGACCGCATTTCGGCCCCGACCTCCCAGGTTTTTTTACCCGGAGGTTGTTTTTATTGTTTGTTTGGGGGTTTTTTGCTTGATAAATTTTTATCAATTTTTTTAAACCATCTGGCAACCCTAGTACCCGCACTTTTTTTTTTTAAACAAAAAAAGCACTGGTCTTTAGTATTCTGGAACTGACACAGCTACAATACTGCATGTCCCTGAACCGGGACACATAATTTCTTCAGTGTGAATTTCTGAGCATTTTCTTTGAGTTCCTATATTTTTTACTGAGGTGTCTATGAGAGTGTAGGAGTTTTAAATGTTACTTACAAGTGCAACAATATTTTTTTCTGGGTGAGGCTTATGCATCCATATGGGTAGAGGAACAAACAGTGAAACCGTTCATCAGTTTAGGCACCTGGAAGGTATATAAGGAGACAGTTTTATAACAGTGAAAGTATTTCTAAGCATACTTCATAATTTATGAAGTCATAAATCACTTAAACACAGATGGTAAAGCAGAAAAGAGCTTTTCTAAGTGCTTGAGGACCTCTTATTATTCTAACAGTGCCTTTGCACATAAAACAATTTTAGAAACATCTAGAACATTCAGATGTGCTTAGAATTAATTTTATGGTCATAAAAATGAGTAAGGACTGTAAGGACTGCTCAACTCTGAATTTCTCACTTTGAGAAAAGAAAAGAGACAATCTTAACAGTTTATGATTACTCCTAAGAACCCCCCTTAAGCCTATTATACATAACAAATTGAGTTAGTGAGAGTAACACTGAACATAATCTTAGGCCTTGAATCTGTAGCCATTCTTTGTGCAGAACTGCAGTTGATGCTATAGAATCTGGTCAATAATGCATAAATTACGTATTGTAGCCGTGCATTTTTGTATATTCCTGAAATATCTCAGACTGTCAGACAAAAATATGTAGGTATGTCAGGCCTTGCACTGCTGGAATTTTGCTAAACCAGTGCAAAGCACTGTTATAGAAATAATGTAAACTGTGATTTACTTATGACAGTTCAACCTCCCCTTGGCCCCCCCCCCCAGTAGTCCCCTCTGTGTAGACATGCTTAAGATATACCCTTGTGCTCCTTGGAATGATTCAGTTATGGACATAGAACCAGCATCACCTCATGTAATAATCTCATTTTCATTTGCTGATTTAGGTCATGATTCTGTTTCAACTGAAATCAATGGTAACGTCTCCATTAATTTCAATAGGAGTTGGAGCAGAGGAGCTTTGCTTTGCTGTGTTTTGTGGGAAGTGCTATTATTTTTCAAGGTGGGATAGGCTTCCTTGCTGTAGTGAGATACTGAGTCTGCAATAGTAAATGCTGTGCATTGGAGGTTAGCCTGCTGAAGATGGATTAAGAAATTGCAGAGAGTCAAACATTTGAATCGAGAATGAGGTTGTTTTTGGAACAATAATGGTTTTTTTCTTCAGGAAATTGTTCAGATTAAATTAATTTAAATGGAGCAGGATAGTGATATAACGCAATAGCTTTTATATCAGAAGATCTAGCTATAGGATATGAAGCTACATGGCCCCACACCAGTCAGTAATGGATATATTTGTCAGCATTACAGAAGAATCTCCCACAGTTTGACATTTTGTTCAAGAGAAGCTCCGGATTTGTCTGGCAAAATGTTGCAAACCAGGAAGAAAGTACATTAGTAAAGCTGTGAACTTTCTACATTCTGCACCATAATTTCTTACATTCTAAAGACTGAATTCATATACGACTTTAAATGAATGATTAGAGGGATAACATTAAGGGTCGGATTTTGTGTTGTATCTTTTAGAGCAAGGGTGGGAAACCTCAGGCTCTGGGGGGGGGGGGGGGGAAGAGACCACCATGGGGCTGTAGCACACAAAATCTACTAGCCTGTCCTGCCCCCTCAGCCTCTGGTATGGCACGGAAATGTGGGGAGTGTCTCCTTCTCAGTTGGGGGCCACGTCAGTGATGGTTTTTTGTTTTTGCTTCTCACTTGTGTGGTGTGAGGCCCCCTGACTGATTTTTTTGTTGTTTAGTGGCCCTGACCCAGAAAAGGTTCCCTATCCCTGTTTTAGAGGGTTAGCACAAAATTTACAGTGTTGGGGGAGGATTAAAGTGATCTTAAGACATATTTGTGCCCTCCTGATTCCAAGCTACTTTAGATGCTGAAATGGCCTCATGGGGATTTCTGAATTTATACCAGCCTGCCTTCTGTTTCCTGTAGGCAGCAATGATGCCCAGAATCCTGTAGAGCTATACACAGTGGCCTACACTCTTTGTGCCCTGAAACTAGGGTGACCAAATGTCCCATTTTTAAAGAGACTGCCCCATATTTAAGCCCTTCTGCAGGTGTCTTGCCTTTTTCTTAGAAACAGGCAAATTGTCCCATATTTTTTGTCTTCATTCCCTCCAGGAGTGATGACCGGGATGGATGTGCAAGGTTGGTGGCAGGGCAAAGCTGCAGTGTGTGGGCCAGTCACTCCCACCTCTGATCTGTCACTGCATCCCCTGCTGCATGTTGGTTTTTGGCCAGCAAGGCCCTGCCCCGCCCTGTACTTTTAGCAGCCAGCTCTGACTGTGTGCTATGAGCTGCAGTGGATTGTGAGTACAGGCAGGTGCCAGGCGGCGGCAGCTGTTATGTGTTGCCTCTGCTACCCATCTATCGGACTCTTGCATGCTCCCCCCTCTTACTGTTTTCCCTGCTTTGCCCCCCCACCCCAGCTTACTATTCTTCCATATCCTCCCAGTGAGGTGCGTTCTGCTCCTGGGGCTGTGTGAAGAACCAGCCCCGATTGGTGTGCTTAGCTCACCAACAGCCTGCCTATTAGGCTCCTTCCATCTCCCACTGCCTCTGGCTGGGGCAGCTCATCAGGAAACCTCAAAACTCTCCAGCCCAGGGCACTGGCCAGGACAAGCCAAGCCCTGCATGTTCCAAAGCCTTACACAGCACTAGCACAGGGAAGCCTCTCTGGCCCAGTTACCTCTGGAGTGGTAGGGGGAAAGGGATTTCCAGCCTGTTCACACACCACAGCAGTCTGCAGGCAGGGGCTTAGCATCCTCTTCACCCACCTCCCTCCCATCCTGGGTCCTGTCTGAAGGGAGCATGGGACTGCTGTGTCCTCTAGGCACCCTCTTCTGCTGAGCCACCTCTCTGGCAGAGTACAGTGAAGCTCCTCCGGTCAGGTTCCTTGGGCCCTGGAGCACAATGCATTCACAGGGGCTTAACTCCTTCCTGCCTGTGCTGTAGCTGGAGGACGGGGGCAGCTGGGCCATGTTGGTGGCCAGCAGCAGCCTAGATGTGTTAGCTGCCTTTCTACACTGTGCAGGCAGGAAGGGGCAAGCTGCTTTCAGCCACAATGGAGTGAGGAATGGGGAGGGGGAAAGAGATGATCTCTGCAAAGACAGATCTGGTCCTATCCCTGCACCTCACCTGGAAGCAGCTCCCATCTCTTTCCTCCCACACAGTCCAAAAGGATGCTGCTGGCCATGTTCTGGGGTGAACCCTGGCAGAAATCTGGGGAGAGGGCGTATCATGGGTGTCCAGTATCCTAGGCGGGGGAAGGCATCTCCACAAAGCATGGCCCCACCCCAGAACACCTACTGTAGGGCTACTGAGGTGGAGTGTGGCTGTCCTGGAGCACCCACCCTCCCCATGCTCTAGGACCAGGTAGGCAGGAGCCGTGCGCTGCCTGCCCTCCCAGGTGCTCCAGGGTTGGGGAGGCTCGGGCCATGCACACTTCTCCTTCCCTAGTGCTCTGGGGCCAGGGAGGCTGGGGACGCACGCCCTCCTCTCTCTCCGGTGCTCTGGGCCAGGGAGGCTGGGGTATACACATCCTCTCCCCTCCCCGTGGGGGTGTGCTCACTCAGTGCGCTGCTGTACCTCCTTCCCTCCCCTCTGGCCTCAGCAGAAGGGATGGAGCTGTAGGCGGGGCTGGGGGCCTACCTTCACCAACTGCCTCTGGGGCACGTGATCCTGCATGCTCCTCCCCACGTGTTGCCTTGGAAAGTTCAAGTACCAGGAGAGGTGCATCCATCTCAGTGGCCCAGCGAGGCATAAAAGGTGCTGAGCAGGGAAGGATGTGTCAGTCGGTCACCCGCCCTGTGTAAGAGAAGCGTATGGGAGTGTGTGTGTGTATCACCTCTTTCCATGTTAATCCTAAAGCTTTAAAGATAAGAAGGTAAATAAAAAGAATCTAGCTATACAGTAGTTCTTTTTAACAGGGGCTTTCAGTCAACTTAATGTTAATTTGAATGTTTTTACTGCATAGTTCTGATTGATTGCTGTTGAACTCACTTGAATATTTAATTTTATCCACGGTCCTGTATTCAGCATAGGGAAATATGGACACCCTACCTGAAACACTCCATCCTGGCCCACTCCAGCATGTCTCCCATGCCAATGCTTGTAGTGTGGACCCTGTAGGTCAGTTACTGTCCTACATCCCATGTTGGGGAATTCTCTATTGTTCCCCTCAAGAGCTGTAGCAAGAGGGAAAATCCTGCCCAGTACTTAATTTTAAAATCTTTACCTATGTCACTAATATCTCAGATTATTAAACCAGGTGTAATTTAAAAATCAAGTTGACTTTTCCCTATGTATGCTGTTAGTTTAGTTTTTGTAGGTCACTTAAGTAACTTGTCAGTTTCACATTTTGTTTATAGACAATATCACTTTCTGGTCTTATGTACTACCACCATGCTGTTGGGTTTGGAAAATGTTTGCATTGTCATAATCAAACAAACCTGTTTATTAAGAATAGAAGCAATGCACATTTGGTAAAATATCCACGAGAATCAAAATTTGGGGCCCAAACTGCATGCTTGTGTCTAATCCTACTATTTTGGAAGATGAGTATGTGTGTTTTCTTTCTCTGAAACACTATTTGTTGTTGCACAGGTAAAACTGAAAACAGACAAAGGCAATACCTTTGTACCTTCAGCAGGGAGTATTTTCTGGATGGTTTTCTTGGGCGAGGGTTGGATTTGATGAGAAGGGCATAGAACTTAATTTGTATGAAATTAAACATTTGAAGAAATAGTCACAGTTGAATAATTGTCATTAATATGATAGATAAAGGAACTGTTTGGAAGTGGGAAGGTAGATAATGCAAAATTCCTAAAATAGTTTTAATTGAAAATACTAGATCTGTGTATGACAGGGTATGGGATATCCCAGTTTACTAGGGGTTAACTTCAACATCCATCCCTTTCCCAACTTCCTGCACAGATATTCAAGAAAAGGAATATGCAAAGGACTCCTGGGTTACATCTACCCAGCAGCGTTATTTTGGAATAACTAATATTATTCCAAAATAACATAGTTTGCATCTACACACAAGCGCTATTTCGACATAATGTCAAAATAATATCTAGCCAGAGGACTTCTTACTCCGACTCCTATAACCCTCATTTTATGAGGATTAAGGGTAGTCGGAGGAAGAGTGCTCTTTCTCAGACTTACTGCTGTGTAGCACCAAAAGCTGAAATAAGCTATTTCGACTTAAGCTACACAATTGACATAGCTGATATTGCGTATTTATTTCGGATTTAACTGTGCTGTGTAGATGTCCCCCTGGAGAAAAAGGTAAAATGCCCTGGGAAGATAGGTTCCCCTCTTCAGGTCCTGATGGCTAACTGGATTCCCAGGTAACAAGATGAAGGAATTTTTGTTTGCCTTTCTTTTTAGCTTATGGATATTATGCTTATAGTGCCCTGATGAGCAGATCTTACTGCCTGCTGTTTTGTTTTGTTTCTGTTTAGTTGTCCAATTACTTGAGACCTTGATTAAAACTAGAATTTATGAAAACAGAGTACAAGATTCTTATCACATGAAGGTGCTAATAGGCTATATAAATTGACTTGGCACAAAGATTTCAATCATCTTAGAAAATATCAGAGGGGTAGCTGTGTTAGTCTGTAACTTTAAAAACAACGAGTAGTCATATGGCACCTTAGAGACTAATAAAATATATATATAGTATCATGAGCTTTCAGATCTGATGAAATGGGTTTTGTCCACAAAAGCTCATGATTCTCTATATATTTTTGCTAGTCTCTAAGCCCTGGTCTGCATTAGGGAGTTATTGCTAAATAACCCCACTTATTTCGAAATAACAAGCAAAGCATCCACACTACCAAGCCCGTTATTTTTAAATAAGGGGGTGGTTATTTCGAAATAATAACTCCAGCTTTCCTTAGGGAATAAACTTATCCTGAAATAGCTATTTTGGGAATTATTATTTCGAATATAGTTATTTCAAAATATTTTCCTAGTATACACATGCCCTAAGGTGCCATAGGACTACTCATTGGTTTTAATCTTCTTAGAGTTCCTTTCAGTGAAAAAGAATCAAAGTAGCTTTGCAGAGTCTACAGGGAACCAACAAGTTAAAAAAAACCTGACAGCTGAATTGATGAGACAAAAAGGTTACACAACAACAATTACAGAGGCTGAGTCAAGACTAGAACAAAGCTTTTGAGTTGCTGTGTAAATTTGAGCAAATCCTTAACAATTCTAATCCAGCACTTCCTCCCTTTGTGGTTAGTTAGTTAATGCCTATTACACCCGCTGGCGTGTAGGACAGCAACGAAGGTTCTCCATTAGGAGAATTCTTCGTTGCTGTTTCCGTAACAATTTTTTTTTCTAGGTCAGGGTTATTAGCCCTGAGCCGAAGCCCCAACCTGGAGGACCAGTGAATCACACTTAGTCTGGTCTCTACCCTTCTACGTGTCCGGCATGGATGATCCTACCAGGAGCCCTAGGCTCCCACCGACATAGCTCTAGGGGTCACTGAGACACACAAACCCCACAACCGTGACAAGGTAGTGATCCATTGGGGGGCTCCCTTTGTGGACTGTTACGTTAAACCAAATTTTCAAGAGATGTTTCTGATCTTGGGTATCCAAATAGGTCTGATTTTCAGTGGCAAAAGTTCCTACAGATATTTGCTGCTCAGAAGTCTATTTTATTCTATTTTAAATCTAGAAATGTGTGCCATTGAAACAAGCTCATTTTTTAATCCATTGAAAATCTCTCAATCCTAACACTATACCTGTTAGCCTACAAGAAATGACTTACAGCAATAAAATAACTAGAAATTTGGTCAGCTGCAGCTTTCTGTTTTGATAGATGTTCAAATGAACACACAGATAAGAAAGAAGTAAATACACATCTCTTTTTCTTTATTACCTTTTTGGCTCTGGTTACAGATCCAGGGTGTATGCAGTATTCTCATCTATTTGTCAAAAACAGATAGTCTTCTCTGTTATAGGCACGCTCCCACTGCCACAAATTATATCGATCTTTTTTTTTCTATTGCATGAATTGATTTTGTATGCATTTAGGGTTTCAGTCAAAAGGATATAATTTTTAATAGATTGATTTCATGGGCAGAAATAATGGTGGGCAAAATGTTCTCCTGACAGTTGTGTCCAGATGGTAGTGATTTTATTTGGGTGTCTGACTACCCGATGGAGCTCACAGTAGTTAGATATCTTAGGGCATGTCTACACTTGCACCCTAATTCGAACTAGGGATGCAAATGTAGGCATTCAAAATAGTAAATGAAGCCGGGATTTAAATATCCTGCGGTTCATTAGCATAATCTCGTCCGCGTGCCGTTTCGGAACCCAGCTGATTCGAAAGTGAAAGTGCGCTCTGCGCCGCGTTAGTTCAAATCAAACCCCTTAGTTCGAACTAACGTTACTCAAAAAATGAGGAGTAACGAATGCCTACATCTGCATCCCTAGTTCGAACTAGGGGTGCAAGTGTAGACATACCCTAAATGACTTCACTTGAATCTGCACTGTGAGTGTGAAAAGGAAGCCAGGTTTAAAAATCTAATCTAATGTTGAAGTAAAACTTGTGTTGAAGGTTTTCAGTCTCCTGTCATAGAATCATAGAATACTAGAACTGGAAGGAACCTCGAGAAGTCATCAAGTCCAGTCCCTTGCCCTCAGGGCAGGACCAAGCATGGAGATTCCACAACTTCCTAGGTAATTTATTCCAGTGCTTAACCACCCTATCATAAATTTTTTCCTGATGTCCAACCTAAATCTGCTTTGCTGCAATTTAAGCCCATTGCTTCTTGTCCTATCCTCATATGTTGGATGGCTCAGATGGAGTTACTGTGAATACATGAATTTAGATTTTTAATGTCAACCTGAAGACATTGAAGAACTCTGTATTGTTCATGTACTGTTTAATAGCAAAATAATCTCTTGTCTGTCCTACAGAAATAAAGCAGCTGTTGCCCATATCAAGAGCTTGAATAGCATTTTTACTGAATTAATTGTACTTAAATGATGATCTTTTCCTAACATTTTCAGTCACATGAAGAGTAATGCATTATTACGCAACAAGTAGTCCTACAGAAATCAGTGGAACTACTCAAGGATAAAGGAAAATGTTAATGGGAGTAAACATATCTCAAAGTAGCCGTTAGCAGTTTTGTCCATCTAAGACTTTGCTATAGAGCTATAATGGATGTTTCTTAAGTCTACATTTTGATACTTATTCCTGGCAGACTGGTGGGCATACTCCCCAGCCTGGGAGAACATTTAGCACACTCAGGTCAGTTCCTAATCTTTGCCCCAGGGTTCTGTTTATTGTCCAAACACAAAATAAGAAAACCGGGAGTGCCAAGAATAAGTAATTGACCTGCTTCCTAATATAGGCTGTGGGCACCCAGCCTCTGAAAGTTTAGAGTCTAGTAATCAGGATTTTCCCCTCAGTCCAGAGACAGCCCCAAGGCTTGCCATCCCTGTAGGGTTGCCAGATGCTTTCACAAAAAATCCCGAACATGGTAGGGAAAAAAAAAGTTGCTGCTCCTTTAAAAATCCCCCCGCTCCTTCCCCCCTTCCCTCCCCTCCCCGCCAGACACGGCAGGGGAAGAATGTCCCACTGGCCTTCCATCCAAGAAAACCAGGAAATACCGGACATTTTACATGTCTGGTCTTTTCTGTTTTTTTTTTTACCGGACAGGGGCCACGAATAACGGACTGCCCGGGCGAAAACCGGACACCTGGCAACCCTACATCTCTGTGTAGTCCCACAATGCTCTGTGCTGCAGTCAGAGGGGAGTGTTCTCCCATGCCTCTCATAGTCACTGGCAGGGGAGCTGACAGCCATGCCACGCTGGGCTTCTGAGGAAGGTTGGGGGCTGCCTGGCCCTGCACTCCTGGAAGGGGCAGAGGCGGGGCAGCCAGCCCTCAGTGCCACCCAGAGAGCTTTATGCTGCTCCCCCCCAGCCCTTAGAGCCACCCAGAGCACATCACCTAATGCTCCGGTGGTGATTTATAGGGCCGGGACTCCAAGCCCTTTAGAATCGTCAGGATCTAGGACAATTGCACCCTCTCCCACTCCCCATCACTGGGGCCCTCATCAATATGATCAGCCTCAGTCTCTTAACACTCCTCAGCTGAGTCTGGCGATGACTAACACCTCCCTTCCTGACTCTTCCGCAGACCAGGGCTGGCTACTCCCTGACTTGCCTGGCCCTAATAGAGGCAGACCATGGTGTTTTCCAATGGGAATGTAAAAGGAGTGTACTGCTGAGTCTGACTCATGTAAGGGAATACTCTGACCTCTTGTCTGGACACAATGGCCTCATGATGATTTGGATGCCCCCTGAGAGATTTTGGATATTGCAACTATGACAGGGTGAATAATTCCAGGGTGCATTGTCAGTCTCATTTTGATGGCAGCCTCCCTCTGCCCCCACAGCTCTCATTGGCTCTCATTAATTTCAAAGGAAATCAGTAAGTTTAGTCCTAAACTTAACTCGATTTTACTCAGTTTTGGCATCACCTCATTTTTATTGTTACACATTATTTTAATCAGAAATACTCATGCAATAGGGGCATAGAAAGAGTTATTTACTCAAGGAGTAAATCCTTCAGAATTCAATTCCTGCATGGTGAGAGTGATGTGTGTATAGGTGGACATTTGGGGCCTCTCTCACATTATGTTTCCACCTCTGAATCTTGTCAGTTTGAGAAAGATGATAGCACCTCAAATTCAGCTTGAAGCTGCAGTAATAGAAACATGATGTAAACTTTCACCAGTTGTCCCAGTTTTCCAGCATATCTTCCATCTGCCAGCAAAACATCTTCAATCTCCTTATGTGCTCCAGGATCCAGAGTTCCAGACTTAAGTCACACTGAACTTTATCCACTCCTGACCTAAACCATAGTGTTACTTTTGACTATATAAGTGGGGATAGTGAATTAATGGATGTTGGGTTTACTCTGGTGAGCAGAGGCTTGCTAGATCAGTGCTGTCATCACCCGCCTCTATAAAGCAATACCTGGAAGCTGTTTTGTGGATGCAAAATGTTATGATGAGCTAATCTACTGAGGGCATAAGATAAATTACAAATGATTAAAGTTAAAAACATTTTTCTTTATATTGCAATTAGCCGTAACAATAATGACTTTAACTGCCATTGTGGTGCTAAGCTCCCAGAATGATCTGAAATGCTAAACTTTCTGAATGAATTTCTTACCGCACTCCCATGAATCACACTATTCAGAGGCTGGCAAGTAGCCAGTAAAGCACTCAGTGGACTCCCGCTTTCCTTGGGTCATAGTCTGCAAAGTGAATGAATATAATTGTGATGTCAAAGCAGTTTTATGTGCTGCTTAGACTTTCCTAATATACATATCTTGAGTAAGAAAAAATCATACACTTTTATTGATGGTTGTTTGATTTCTGCGCTTCTCCAATCCCCTGCACAGTATGGAACAAATTGTATCTGTTTAGCATGTGTAACAAAGGAATGATTAGGAAACCATAAGACCTAGCAAGATTGGTTTCATTAGCAGTTATGGAAACCATTGGCACATTTTAAAGTACCCATATTAACATTAGTCTTTTAGCTGCTAGTGCACTGTGAATCCTTCTTCTTACCAGGAAAAATCAGTTGAAGAGTCTCTTGCTTGAGCTGAGTTTGCAGGTCTCTCAAATATTAGAGGGGAAATCTGCATCTCAAAAAGTAATACAGAGCCACTGAAAAGGAGGCTGGGAAATAAACAAAAAAATGTTCCTGAGAGAGGTCCAAGAGTAGAGCTGTTGAAATTACGATTACACTGATTTATACAAGCTGAAGATCTGACACTATAACTTGTATACAGGTTTTGCTGCTTACCCTCAAATAAGAAAAAACTGAAAAAAACAACAAATAGTCCTGTAGCACCTTAGAGACCAACAAAAAATGTAGAAGATATCATGAGCTTTTCTGGGCACAACCCACTTCTTCAGATGAATGGAATTAAGGGGTCCAGGGTACAAATAAATAGCAGATAAAGAGAAGGGACAGGGAGGGAAAGAAAAGGAAAAAAATGGAGGAAAAAATTGTCGATTAGAGTGTCCATGCTAAATGAGGCTAATAATGTGGGCTCTAAGTACCCAGTGCTTAGCTTTTTATGTCATTAGCATGTGGCCCATCCAGTTCAGGTCTTTGTTCAGACCTTGTTTCCAGGTGTCAAACTTGTAAATTAAACCAAGTTCTGCGGCCTCTCTCTCAAGTTGGTTTTTGAAATTGCTTTGTAATAATACAGTTACTTTTAGATCCATTAGTGAGTGCCCAGGCAAGTTAAAATGTTCTCCAACAGGTTTCTGTGTGTTGCCATTTCGAATATCTGATTTGTGTCCATTAGTTCTTTGTCGTAGAGTTACATTATGAATAAAATCCTCTCTTCCATTCATAGTTTCATTTAAGGCCAGAAGGATCATGTAATTTTACTTGTAAATCCCAGGACATTAAATTTCACCCACCTATGCCTATGTTGAGCCCAGTAGCTTGAGTCAGACTAAGGCATTTCAGTCCTCAGGACTCGACTATTGTTTGCCACAAGCAGAGAACAGAAGAGACTGAGGTGCCACCAATGCCTGCGGCCCCTGCAATGGCAGGAAACTGATCAGGTGAGACATTCCCAGTTCATCCATGCTGTAAAGATCAAGGTGGAAAATCCCCATGTTCCCTACCAATATGACGGGGAGGGTGGGGGGAGGAGATTGTGGAATTCCTTCCCAACCCACATCTGGCAGTCAGATGTGAGCAAGACATACCAGCCGGACATTTCAGGCTCCAAGTACTCTATTAGCTGGAGCTGTGGTTCCCAGCTTGCATAGACATATTAGCTCTCATCTGAGCTAGCATGCTAAATTTAGTGGTGTAGTTGTGGTAGCTTGGGCATCGGTGGCACAGGCTAGCAATGCCAGTTACAAACCCACCTGATCCGTATAGGTACATACTTGGGACAGCTACCATGGCTACACTACTATTCTTCCTCAGACAGGATATGTGTCTATGTGAGAATCACATCCCTAACTTGTGGGCTGTGTCTACATTGGCATGATTTTGCGCAAAAGCGGCTGCTTTTGCGGAAAAACTTGCCAGCTGTCTACACTGGCCGCTTGAATTTGCACAAGAGCACTGACTTTGTAATGTACAAAATCAGTGCTTCTTGCGCAAATACAGTGACGCCCGTTGGCAAAAGCCCTCTTGCGCAAATGCTTTGCGCCAAGAGGCCAGTGTAGACAACCCAGAATTGTTTTCAAAGCCCGATGGCTAAAATGGCGATCGGGGCTTTCTTATGCTAGTGTTTAGATTGGCATGGACGCTTTTCCGCAAAAGCACTTTTTGCGCAAAAGCATCCATGCCAATCTAGACACGCTTTTGCGGGAAATACTTTTAACGGAAAAACTTTTCCGTTAAAAGTATTTCTGCAAAATCATGCCAGTCTAGATGTAGCCGTAGGGTAACCAAAGCCTAAGCAAGAGGATTCTCTGTAGCCCTTAGCACTAATCTACCTGCTCCACAGTCTATCTACACCTGTGGGCTATCCCTTTTAGAGAAAGGTGAAAAAAATAATCTAGCTGGCTAATAGCACATTGTGGAGAAAATTCTACTGGTGACCAGCTAAAAGACTTCAGGTTCTAAATATGTCCTAAGAGATCTGCTGAATGAAATTGTCTTTTTGAAAAGGTGACTGAAAAAATGACAGAGAGGAGCTCTTCCTCTGGAGATGCTTTTTCTAACCACAAACCTTGCAAACTGATTCAGAGATTTGAAAGTGAAACTGTGCTCTCTGGATTTTGATTTATCAGCAGTAAAACACATTCTGCCATCAGACTGTGGTAATACCTGTATTGATGTTTCACAAGGCAGAAGAGAATCCATTTACTTTCCAGAGCTGTTTGTTCTGCAGGGCTAAAGGGAGTAAATAGTGGTAATAAAACCTTTTGGACAACATAGTATGCAAATATTCTGTACAGCATTCATGTGGAGCAGATCTGTTGAGTAAGATTCTGTCGATAAAAACTTTAAAAATTGAGTTTTAAGGAAAGTATGGACTAACACAGCGCTCTGTGATTGGGGTCCTTCAATACAAATAGTAGTGTTTTAAGAAAAATTCTGCTCCCAGAGCTGCATGGTGTGATTTTACCCCAATATTTTGCCCTTCCAAATAAAAATGCTCAGCAGTTTTCATTAAAGCACCCTACAGAAGTTAATCCGTTAATTCTTCCAATATTACTTTGAGTTAGTTTGGCAAATTGAGGAAACTGAGTCAGAGAGTTTAAGGATTAAATTCTGTGGGTTTAATTATTTAAATGGGTCGCATGTGATTTGAATAAGGATGAAGTTGTGGTTTGCTTGGAACCTATAGAAGGAATCACTGTCAGTCTTTGAGACAGCAGTACAATACATCAAGTGAATATGAGAGGAGAATTTTGGCCTCAGCCTTGACCCAATGCAAACAAGTACCTGAGTGCTGAAAAAAAATTCAAGCTCTGTTCTGGTTGTGTGGATTTTCCTTTATAATGTGTAACAGGATTTAATCATTTTTTATATTTTTGGACTAAGGGCTATAATCTGTCAATCCCTAAAACAGCATCAGATAATCTGCTTAATCATAAACAAGCTTTGATCCTGAAAGAGTCTATCTAATTTGACTCATGAAGAATAGTTTATGCTGATCCGGGACTGTCCAAGTACATAAATGGGACCGTGAACACTTTCAACAAATATGTACTTTATGCGCTTGTTCAAAATTACGAGGAAATTTTTGTCCTAGTTTCAGTGCACAGCAGTGGGGTTTTTTCACAATCAGGGCTTGCTAAAATTTTGGCATCATCAAAATATCTTAACACTGAACCAGCTGGCTAAATGCTACATAAAAAATGAGTAGTCCTGTGGCACCTTAGACTCTCTCTTTCTCTCTCTCTCTCTCTCTCTCTCTAGTATGGAGCTTTCGTGGGAAAAACCCACTGTCAGATGAGATGAGCTTATTAATGATGACACAGTTATCTAAAAAACCCCAAATCTTGGCAGCCTTAAAACACCCTGCTTATTATTCATAAAGTTACATGATGTGCATGATGGATGATGCCTTTTCTTGCATAGTTTTACCCATAACAGTCAGTGCCCACAGGATCTTCCAAAAAAGAGTATAGAAATAATTGTGCCCTTTTTTCTAGCTCCTCAGTACCAGTTACAAATGAAATAGACAACTAGTTTATTATACATTTTATAATTTAGTTTATTGTATATTTTGTTGGCACCAGTTATGTACAATCTAAATACAATAGAGACAAATTCTATGTTTGAAAATAGTGTATTACGGTATGTCTAAACTGCAGAGTTTTTTTTGAAAAACGGCCGTTTTTCCGGAAAAACTTCACTTACGTCCACACTGCAATTCCATTCTTTTGGAAAAAAATCGAAAGAACAGAGGGGTTTTTCTGACATTGGTAAACCTCTTTCTACGAGGAAGAAGCCTTTTCCCGAAAGAGCTCTTTTGGAAAAAGGCATGTGTGGACGAGGAAGAAGGAGTTCTTTCGAAAGAAGAGGAAAGAGGAAAAAGCACAGGTGCCCTGGTGGCCACTCCGTCCATAGTAATCACAGCTTAAATGTGAGAGAGCGTCCATTCAGTGTGGACACTATCTTTCGAAAAAGTAGGATCGCTTTTTTTATGCACTTTTGCTGTGCAGATGCTCTCTTTTGGAAGAAGTTTTTCTGGAAGATCTCTTACGTAAAAGCTTCTTCCGAAAGTAGCCTGCAGTCTAGACATAGCGGCTATGTCTTCACTGTGAGTTTTTTGGCAAAAAATATGCTAACGAGGGACTCGTTAGCATGAGTCGTGATTTCATTAGCATATTTTCCGCCGTTTTGTTTTGCGCAAGGGGTTTTTGATCAGAAAGAAGCAGTGTGGACAGGGTTTTTTTGTGCAAAACCCCCGTTTTGTGCAAGATCCTTATGTCCTGTCTGGGACAGGCATAAGGATCTTGTGCAAAACAGGGGTTTTGTGCCAAAAAACTCCCGTCCACACTGATTCTATTTGAGCGAAAACCCCTTGTGCAAAAGGGAACGGCAGAAAATATGCTAATGAGATCGTAACTCATGCTAATGAGTCCCTCGTTAGCATATTTTCTGCCGAAAAAACTTGCAGTGAAGACAAAGCCAGCCTTAGTGGAAAGCAAGCATGATTTGCCAAAAGATCTACTAACAATATGTGTGAGAACATATCCAGCAGAGGGCAGCATAAGTAAGCATTTTATTTTAGCAGCTCTGTAAACAAGAGCATTTAGCAATCTGTTGGGGTCTATAATTCTGTACTGTACAATCCAGAATTAATAACAGAAGGCATTGCTGGGAATTAGCATAGAGTCTGTGTGAGCTCAGGATTGGTCCTGGGCAAAGAAAAATACCCTCTTGGACAAATCTGGGTGTCATACATTGGCCACCTTTCTGTCTAAAACAGTGTTTCCCAAACTGGTCCGCGGCCCAGTACCGGTCCTTAGGAAAAAAATACCGGGCCTTAGAAAATTTTTTGCGAGAGCCTGCCTCACTGCCCGCAACCCCCAAGATGAATGCCGCGCTGAACTCCCAGTGTCAACAGAGGTAGCGCAGGCTTCCTGTGGGGTCGGAGGGCAGTTCTGCAGCTGCGCGCCAGGTCCTGGAAGTGCGCGGGATGCTCTCCCCTCTGCCCCAACAGCCTGTGCAGTACCTAAAATGCCGGTCCATCGCTTGCTGGAGACTTTGTTCCCCTGCTACCTTCCTGTGCGCGGGGGAGTGGGTGGGGATCCAGGACTGCGCCGGCTCCAGCTGCTTGGGCAGCGCGTGCTGCCATGGGGAGCGGAGGAGTAAGGTGCGCGCTGCCCGAGCGGTTGGGGCTGGCATGGTCTGGGACCCCCCCTTCCCCTGCGCAGGAAGGCATCAGGCGTGCAATGGACCAGCGTGTCAGGTACCGCGCTGCTGTTTGGGAGACAGGGGAGCAACCCACACACTTCCTGGGCCTTGTCAGCTACAGGATCCCCAGGTATCGGTCCCAGTTCCCTCCCCCCCCAGGCCCTCACAAGTACTCTGCCCCAGCACCCACAAGCACCCTGTCCCTTGCCCCAGCACCCGCAAGCACCCTGTCCCCTGCCCCAGCACTCATTGGCACCCTTCCCCAGAACTCTGTCCCAGCACCCACAAGCACAGGTGGGGCCACATTAGTGAGGTTTTAGGGGTTTGGAGGGGTTGTGTTTTTGTATCTCACTTGTGTGGGCCCAACTGACTTTTCTGTGGGCTAAAGTTGGCACCGGGGGCTTTGGGAGGACCAGAAACAATTTATTTGCATATTCATCATTTGCTTAATAAATATGCAAATAAATGTTACTGGTCCTCCAAAAGCTCGTGAATGGATTTACTGGTTCCCAGTATCAAAAAGTTTGGGAACCCCTGGTCTCAAAGATACACAAAGAGGGTGAAATTACATGGAAAACTCAGCTGGATCTGATACCTTAAACGTAGCATATACACCTTCTTGAAGATTTTCATGGCATGAAAAAGGGAAGAAAATATAATAAAAATATCCAGGATATATGTTAACAGATTTACTGTAAGGGTATGGCTAGACTGTGGGGAGTTTTCAGGATACCAGAGGTATCCTGAAAAAAACTCCATCACATCCAGGGAACGCGTTTGCTCTTCCGCTTTTTTGTGTGGAAGAACAAATGCGCTCTTTTGGAAGCCCCCTGTATTCCTCGTTCTATGAGGAAGAAGGGGGCTTCTGAAAGCGGGTTTTTTTCCAACATTTGGCCCAGTCTAGACAGGCCAAATGTTAGAAAAGCCTCTTTCGACAAAAGAATCAGAAAAAGGTATGCAAAATGCATAGTGCATTTTGCGTTTTGCGTTCTTTTTTCCGACAAAAACTTGTAGTCTAGCCATACCCGAGAAGAAAAGTGTGTTTCTAAAGCAGTTTGGGATCTCTTTGTGATTTATTTAAACATCTGTGAATAGAAAGATCATAAGAAAGTGGTTTTGCTGAGTGTATATCATATAAAGATGTTGACCTGGGTAATATAGTGGCCCTCGTTCTTTCCCTAAGACTTACAGAATTGTTGGTTTATCTGTCTAACACTTGGTGATATATTGTTAGTGGAAATGTCAGTGATTGTTTATTTCTAAAGAAAAAAAAACTAACTTCTTGCCTTTGCCTAACCTCTTCATTTTGGGTACTTGTGAAATTTCTACCACCAGAATATTAAGGATTCTACTACAGGCCATGTCTCTAGGTGCAGACATGTAGCTTAGCTGTAAAACTGGGCATTGCCATGTAGGAGACCAGGGTTTAGTTTCTAGTCCTACTTTGGTAACTGAGGGCTCGTCTAGACTATGCTGAAGTTTCGAAAGTGAAAATAGTCAGGACGTGGTTTTTTCGGCAACCCCCCCCTTTTTCGAAAAGACGCATAAACCTCATTTTTTGAGGAAGAGCGGCTTTTTGAAAAAGGGGAGGTTGCTGAAAAAAACCGCGTCCTGACTACTTTCACTTTCGAAAACTCTGCTTTCAAAAGTGAGATCGGAAGAAGTTATGCAAATTTCTGCATAATTTGCATATCCTCTTTCAAAACTTCAGCGTAGTCTAGACATAGCCAGAGACATGACATTCGGCCCCCTGAAGAAGGCAGTACTTTGTGTCTCTCAAATCCAAACTGCAACTCATCCAATGGGTTAAGAAGTGAGCTTGATGTGTTCTGAAAGCAGTCCTGTACTCGTCAGCCAGAAGGTTAATGGCCTAGCAGTATGGAGTCTTCATGTTGGAAAGTATAAATAAGATAAGAAAAGAGCATGTGAGAAATTAGGGCAACACCAGTAAGAGATAAGCCTCAGTAGTATGGGAAGAAGTTACTGTATCTTTTGTAAATAGGAGGTTAGAGATAATGAAAGTGCTCATCTGCTCCACCTAGGTTTAAACAACACTGATCTTAAATAGAAGTGGGCCCAAACTGTGTAATTCATACATGGATAAGATTGTTCCCAAGTCAGGATGTGCTCAGATCCAGGGGTTTGGTTTAGTCCAACATATAGAGAATGGCCAGATGTGAAATCTAGATTCAGATCCCAAACCTTTCCAGTGTTCAGGCTAGGGTTGCCAGATGGCTGAAACAAAAATGCCGAACGCCCCCCCCCCCCCCCCCCCAAAAAAAAACCCCACTGGGAAAAAAAATTGTTGAAGGAAAAAAAAAAGGGGGGGGACCAAAGTTGTTGAGCAAAAAAAAACCTCCAAGAACCTGGATCACTACTAGGGGTTACCAGGTAGTCAGTTAAAAAAACCAAAAACCGGACACGCTTCATGGGTGGGAGAAGTGGGGGAAGGACCGCCAGGAAGGGAGCGGTGCTGGCCGGGAAGGGAGGGGGTTCTGGAAACAGCTAACGGGGTGGGCAATGGGGCTGGCCGAGGAGATGGGGCCAACGGGAAGCAGGGCTGGTCGGGGTCAGGCGGAACGGGCTGGCCGCGGGATATCGGGGACGGGGACTGGCTGGGAGGGGCGGGGCTGGCTGGGAGTAAGGGGGGGTGGGAAGCACAGCTGGGGATCCGCGAGGGTGGCTGGGAGGAAGGGGGCGGGAAGCAGAGCTGGCGGGGCAGGCAGAGGTGCAGTGGCGCTAGCCGGGGAGATCAGGAAGAGGAATGGGCCGGCGGGAAGCAGAGCTGAGGGGGTGCAGGGGGGCTGGCGGGGGAAGATCAGGAGGGGAAATGAGGGAGAACCGGCCGGCCGGGAAGGGCGGGGGTGAGCAAATTGGCCGGCGGGGAGTGGGACTGACCTAGGCACTTACTGCCTGTCCCGCGCAGGCTCCCGGCGATGCAGGAGCGAGGAGGAGGCTTCCCCTCCTCCTCACACTCAACCAACTGAGGGCTCCCAGCGGCAATCGTGGCCCCACCTCCCAGCTGGGACTCCCAGCCGCTCCCCCCGCCCACGCCAGGCTTCCGTCCGGTGCGCAGCCGGAAAAATCAGAAAATACCAGACATTGCACATGTCTGCTATTTTCTGATTTTTTTTTTACCGGACAGAGCGCGCAAATACCAGACTGTCCGGTACAATACCAGACACCTGGCAACCCTAGTCAGGCGTGTTTGGATCAGGGATTTTGTTTGTGGCCTACCTATGATATTCCACCATCTTTACAGTATGAAATCAGTGCTAGGAAACATCTGTTACATTTTAAGTTGATAGCATGACCTAGTTAGCACATTTAACCAACTATGATGGCATAACTAAATACTGTATGCCCATAGCACAGCAAATGCTTTCACTGTTGGAACATGTGCAGAAGATGGCATGAAGTTCTCTACCCTGTACTTAAAAGTTAGTTTATAAATCACTATTAGCAATCTTCAGTGTTAATTTTACATTTCTCTTTTTCTAGAAGGAAAAATGACTAGGAATCAACAGGGGAGCTGACAAGGGTCCCTAGGCAAGGTATGTGTGGGGGTAGCTCTGTGATCCCAAACGTATTGACACTGATGGGTTCCAGATTAGGACTTCTTAAGGGGTGCCCAAGTAGGGAATAGAATATTGTGAGGTAGCCATGCTTTCATTTTTTTCCCAGTTGTTAGGCAGCATTTCAAAAAGACTGCTTCACATAGCTGGTTTGCCTGTTAACTTCTCTCTTTCCAGGCCTTCTGCATTCAAAATTCCTATTAACAGCAAATAGATTTGGGTGCTCAAAAATGCAGGATGAAACCTAATGTGTTTTTTTCACAACCAGCAGCTCTGATTTTTTTTAGATTGTATGTATGAATGAGCTTTTGTGTCAGAGTATATAATTCAGCTAACATTCCCACTCACAAAGATTGTGTAGTTTAAAAATGTCCTGAGTCTCATGTGTCTCACACATACTAAAGGGTTTTATCATGGTTACATAATTGCCAGATGGCAGCATGCAAAAAGAGATGGAATTTGTCCCCTTTCACATTGGCCATTGTTTGGTGTTTCATTCTTTTTTACTTCTAAAACCCATTGAATCTGCTGCTCATCCTTATAATTTTATTTCCCCCCCATCTGTGGCTTTGATGATAAACTTTAATATCAGACTAAATGTATAATTAGTGCAGAGTAAAAAAATAAGTAAATTGGTATCAAAATTAGAGAGACATGATACTTATTCTAACAAATTAATCCCGCAGTGGACTGATTTAAATCAAAGTGATTTAAATCACCAAGAGAAAATAAATGACTGAAATCAAATTTTCCAATGTAATTCTTCACATATTTCTTAAAAAATGCTTCAAATCCAGTCCCTAAAACATGTTACTTTACAGCTCAATACATTGCATCTAGGAAGGTGTACTTTGTATAATTTGTATATAACTTGATTTTTTATTAATTTAGGAAATACAGTAGACTTCCGATAATCCGGAACCTTTGGGACCTAGGTGGTGCCGTATTATTGGATATGCTGGACTATCAGGAGGTACTATAAGCTGGTTCTATATATACTGCCAGCAACGCCCCACTGCTATATATATTGAACAAACTGGACAGTCTCCGAGGGAAAGAATCAATGGACACAAATCAGATATACGTAAAGGAAACATACAGAAACCTATTGGGGAACACTTTAATCTTCCTAATCACTGTTTAAAAGATCTTCAAGTGGCTGTCTTGTCACAAACCAATTCTACTAGCCAGATACACAGAGAAGCATTGGAATTAGAGTTCATCCGCAAATTCAATTCTCATGCTAATGGACTCAGTCGTGATGAAGGATGGTTGGGACACTATCTACCTAACAGTCAGTGAAGGTGCAAACAGCTCTTTGTGTAGATTCCTGTCAGGAAGGATACTATCAATTGACTTTGATTCTTATCTGCTTCGTTTTAACTACCCAGTCTTCAGATACTTACTGATTCCCTCTACCTTCCTGAATTTTCTATACCCTCTGCTCCCTGTCTCCCACCCTCTCCTTTTTTTTCCTCCCGCCCTTCCTCTTCTCTACTATATATTTTGGTCTGCACATCCTAAACTCAAAACTCCGGTCATCTGAAGAAGTGGGCTGTGCCTACGAAAGCTCATGATACCATCTACATGTTTTGTTAGTCTATAAAGTGCTACCAAATCATGTGGGGGTTTTTTTCTGTACAGATTAACTCAGTTACCCCCTGAAGCTTCTTAATAAATTGTTCAAAACAATCAACCACAAAATTCCATTGAACATTTTGAGGGAGAATTAGTTTGGATCCTCCTGCTCTCTTCAGCAAAGCTGAAGCAAAATGGTTGTTATGAAAGTGTTTTGCGACTTCAAAAACATTTTCTTTTATTCCAAGAGCAGACGTACCTAAGTCATTGGCTAAAAGATGCATTAAATGGGCACTGCAGCCATATTTTATTAAGGAGCATTCTTTTCTTTCTTCTTCTAAGTATTTTCTCATCTTTGCTATGTTTGTAGCATTGTCTGTGACAAAACTGTGCACATGAAAATTGAATTTTTGTTCGCCCTTTATTACATCTTTCACTGCTACTTTTAAAAATATTCTGTGTGGGCATTTACTGATATATCTATTGTTTCCAAAAGATATGCAACCCCATCCTCTGTTGTCACACAGGCACATATTTCTGATCATTGTGTACGTTGCTCCACCCATCAAGGCATAAACTGGCAAATTTCCCCTCAGTATTTTTTGTACACTGTTCAAGTTCCTTCTCATACGCTGTGTCTAACAGCTTTCCACCAATGTCTGCTCTACCAGGTGGAGTGTAACCTGGTTGTAAGAACTCAATCATGTCAATGAAATGTTTATAGTTAACAATGTGAAAAGGAAAATTTGTAGCATAAATGAACCAAGCAATCTTTTATGGTGTCTTGTTGGTATTTGCTGGTCCTAACTACAAACTCATCCATGGTGGTGGGTTTACTGGACGATTGATGAGGGAAGGCTTGCTCAGTCCCAGCTCGCACCAGGCCCAGGAGCTAGTCCTGCCCAACTCTGCATTTTAAATGTAGTGAGAGTCGGGCTTGCAGGCAGCCTGGCTTTTACTACATTTAAAATGCAGAGCTGCAGCAGGAGTAGTTCAGGGACCCAGCGCAAGCCAGGACTGGGGAGCTAGGACCCCCTGCGGACAGGGGCTGCGGCCGGAGCAGCCTCTGCCCAGAGCCAGCCCGAGCCACCACAGGCAGAGGCTGCTTCATGGCAGATTCCCCTCTGCTCTGCCCCCTCACTACTGCCTCTGATAGAGGCAGCAGCATGGGGGAGAAGGGGGAGGGGCAGGCGGCACCATAGAGATGGTGCTGGGGAGAACCCACTTTTAAGCTGGCTCCCCGCACCACCGGCTCCTGCTCCCCCTCCTTGCTGCCTCTGATACAGGGACACCAAGGGGGAGGTAGCAAGTAGTGGAGTAGTCCACTACTCTACTAATTGCTTACATCTCTAATCCAGATTGTTCTACAGATATGTCCACATCTTCATCCACATCATTTTCTCTCAATAAGCAGTTTTCCTTATGATGTTTCATTTTTTCAACTAGGCCCTGCATCATCTTCTTGCACTGCTTACACTTGACACGTTTTTCTTGTTTACCCAGAGAAGAAATTTCTTCAAAATATTCCCAGGTAGGGTCTCTCTTATGTCCAGAAGCCATGACAGCTTTTCTGTGGCAAAAGTGTGGGAGAATATAGGAGGCTATGTGCAGAGGCAATTGGTGAAGAAGGGCAGGCAGGGCCACTGGCTATCTGATCCCCCCCCCCACCCCTGCGAGTCTGAGGAAGGGCTGGGACAACCTCCCTCCTGCCCCGGACTCCACCTCTCCCCACCCCTGCTCCATCCCTCCCCACCCTTTCTCCAACCCCCAACCCTTCCCCCTCCGCCAAGCGATGTGGCCCAGGGGACTAGCTTTGCTCCCCCAACAGTGTTGCTCTGCTTCCCGAGGGTGAGTGCAGGGCAGTCCTGCCCCTCCCCTGAATGACATGACTGGAGGAGCACAGTGAGCTGGGGCCATTGCTCTGCTAGCCCCCCACCATTGCTGGTGAGTGCAAGGGGGGGCACACTCTAGCTTCTGGCACCAGACCCTCCAACCTCCTTGCCAGCTGCTAGCCAGGCCCTCGTGCCCCCCACACGTTGCCTATGGCTGTGTGCTGAATAATGCTTTCCTTTTTTCTTTCCAATCCACTCCACTTTTCCTTTCTACTCTGCCTTTGTCCTTTCCTGTATATTGTCTCTCTGTCTTTAAGATAGGCTATGTCTACACTCGCGGCTTCTTGCGCAAGAACATCTTGCTCAAGGGTTCTTGTGCAAGAAGTCTTGCGCAAGAAAACGTCCACACTGCCATGTGCGAGCTGTGCTTTTGTGCAAGTGCGCCCATGGCAGTGTGGACGCTCTCTTGCGCAAGAAAGCTCTGGTGGCCATTTTAGCCATAGGTCTTTCTTGCGCAAGAAATCCCTGCCAAGAGTCCACACTGCCCGCTTGCGCAAGAGCTCCTGCGCAAGAGGGCTTACACCTGTTAAAAAAGAGCGTAGCTCTTGCACAAGAAGCCCTCTCTTACCACGCCGTACTGTACATTTCCTTGCGCAAGAGCGGGCGGGCAGTGTGGACGCTCTGCAGATTCTTGCGCAAGAACTGCCATACTTGTGCAAGAAGCCGCGAGTGTAGACATAGCCATAGTGTCTTAACTAACTTCTCTGCCATGCTTGGCCCAGTTCCACCACCACATAAGCACAGAACAACAACAGTCCTGTCCAGCCTGTATCTTTCTTTGCACATGTGAGTTTAGTCTGCTGAGAAACAGAAACTGAAAGCACAGAACTTTCAAGTACCAAGAGCTGGTATTAGGCTAGACAAACTAGATCGGGGTGGGCAATAATTTTTGATGGGGGACCACTCCAAGAGTTTGGTAAATGGTCAAGGGCTGTACTCTTCCATGATATTAATGGAGAAGGTACGGGGTCTGGGATGGAGGCTGGGTGCAGAAGGGAGCTTGGGATAGGGGACTGGAATGCAAGAAGGAGTGTAATGTCTGGGAGGGAGTTTGGGTGAAGGAGGGGGTTGTGACCTGGGGAGGAGGATTGGTGGCAAGCACAGCCCAGGCAGCTGTGGGTGGGGGCAGTGCATGAAGCCCCTCCGCCCGCAAAGAGAGCACATGGCCTCAGCAGCTAGTCACTTTGAAGTGGCATGTCAGGGCATGGCAGGCAGGAGCCTGCCCGAGACTCCCACTGGGTCGCAGACAGGTTGGAGGGCTGGATCTAGCCCACAGACCGTATTTTGCCTGCCCCTGGACTAGAGACATTAATTCATTTTTATGACACTGTAAGTGTAGTTTTAGCATGTGTGTGATGAAATTTAATTGTAACTGGCATTTATTAAATTTAAAAAAATTTAGTATTGTATTGATGATTTTAAAAAATCTGATTTTTAATTTTTTCTTAAATTTTTTAGTCCTGATTCTCACTATACACTTATGAATATGGAAAGGAAGTATAGTTATTATCCCCATTTAACCAAATGGAAAGCTGATGTACAGAGAAAATAAGTGACTTGCCCAGTATCACAGAGAGATGCAGTGGTAGAATTAAACATAGAATTCAAGATTTCCAGGCTTCCAGAAACATTTTGATGTTACCTGCAGGCTAGGTGTGCGTGATCATGTCTTTCAGTAGTCTCTGACCTAACTTAGAAGACCCCACTGTGTCCTCTCAGCTAATGGAATTACTCTTTTGGTTCAAGTGATGGGGATTTGCTTTTTGGTGCTGATGGTTCTGTTGGTATCACTGCAGATAATCATAGTGCCATGAGAAGGTGGTAAAGAATCAAAGAAATAGCTGAGTTCTTCTAAAACTGAACAAGGAACTCCTCTACATGGAAAACAGTAAATTGTCACTCTGTCTCCTTTTCTGTGTTTTGTTGTAGGTCTTCTTCCTAGAGGCTTTCCCAGGCATCTCCTATCCAGCATCCTGCTACCATTTTAAAGTATGCACATTATATTTGTGTATACAGCCTTGGATTCTGAATCCAGTAGCCCACACTGTTTCTTGTCAATTCAGGTACAATAAAATACAGGGTTATTTTGTATAATTCTGCATAAAACGATATGTCCTAAGGACTATATAAAGTGTTACGTAATGCTCTAAAGGTATATGAGAATAATTCTGCAAAATTTGAAAAGAACTGATAAAGCTGCTTTTGTGTTAGAAACCATGAAAACATCACCAATATTAGAAATTTGATTTTTGTCTAGGTTTTCTTGGTTGCACTATCAAAAAAGCCTTATTAATTTACTTTTAATGTTTCTTTATATAGGTTGAACCTCTCTAGTCTGGCACTCTCTAGTCTGGCAACATCCGTGGTCCAGCATGATTTTACTTAGCCCCGTGTCTATTTATCATGGGGTGGCCACGTTTCCCACGGTCCCATAAAGTTTGTTTACAGCCTCCAGTTGTGGCTCTCAGTGTTCTGTGCTGTTATTTATCTCTAATTTACCGCTAAATGTCATCTAAGAGCCTAGTAAGCAGGAGACTTCTGGTGTTACCAGCTGCCACAGGCTGCAAGGGGTAACATGGAACTCTGAGCCGCTGTCGACAGTGAGGGAACTCACACTTCCCGGCCACCAGGGGTGGAGGTTGGGGAGCTCTTAACCACTATGGGCAGTGTATGTGGGAGACCCTACAGCTCCCTGCCACCGAGTAAGGCGGGTGACTCCACAGCTTTCAGCAGCAGATGGAGGGGGACCCTAGAGCTTTGCCCTGGGTCCCACAGGTATTTTTATTTAAAAGTGAGGGAGAAATCACAAGGATTCAGTGAATTTTTCTTTATTGCCAGTGATCTGTGATTTTTACTACAAATATCTGTGGCAAAATCTTAACTTTATTTCTGGACTCATCTTCAATGAGATTTAGGGGCCTAGTCTGTTTCGGCACTTTTGAAAATCCTACTAGGGCCCAAGTGCATATTTAGGAGCCTCAGTAAATTTTAAAATCTGGTCTCACAGTGTGAACGATTATGCCCACAATCTTATAAAAAAGACCAATTGCTCAAAAGCCAGGAAATGCATAATTAAGATGATAAATTGTATATGGCCCGTATAATAAATAGAAACACATTGGGCCTCAGCTGTGTAAATTGGTGTCGCTCCATTGATTTCAGTGCTTTGTTAATTTACAACAGCTGGGGATCTGACCCATTCTTTTTAAATGCAAACAGCAACTTTAACTCACAATAAGCATTGTTTTTTCATTTGCAATCTCAAAATAGAAACAAAACACTATTTTGAACATTACAAAACTTTATGCAAAAGAAATAGGAATGATATACATGCACATAATGACATTTATATTATCTTTACCTTAATGACTAACCAGTTTCAAATACAAGTTTGCACAATATAGAATTTTACCATGGATCCACAACAATACGTCCTTTTCCTGCTATAATACATACCCCACATTTTTCTCAAGAAACAATTATAAGTGCTCCTCCCCCTCCATCATTAGTTCATCTACTATATATTTGAGAGAGTTTTTCTGTGGTTCGTCTGTTTGTTCAAGAACTCCTCCTAAATGGTAGGAGCTAGGACACTGTTTTTCAGAGTGATCTGTGAAACCACTTTGAGAAACCTGTTAACAGGCTGCTGTGATGTGTTTTCTTACCAGCCCTGCGGCCATGGAGCTTCATGGCTCCCATTGGCTTCATTTCACAATTTGCAGCCAAGGGGAGCTGCAGGAAGCGGCGTGGGCCAGACCACCACTTCCCGCAGCTCCACTTGGCTGCAAATGGCGAAATGCAGCTAATAAGAGTTACGAGGTGCCGTGGCTGCAGCACCGGTAAGTAAACACACCAGTGCGGCCAGTTAACAGGTTTCTCAAAGTGGTTTCACAGACCACTTTGAGGAACACAGAGCTAGGACTACCAAATTCAGTATACAGCTTCCTCTTATCATAACGTAAAGCAATGTAAGGGTTTGGTTGTGCCAGGAAAATGGGATATGCTTGGAATGGATTGCTTCTCAAGGGCACCATTTCTAGAGCGCGGGGGGAGGGAGCGGGGGCCGGGGTGGCAGCCATGAGTACCAGGTTGCTGCTTGCTTTTCTTCCCATTTCCCTGACTATCAGGGAGTGAGGGGAAAGTACACAGCTTGTGTTCATGCCTCTTACTTCTGGGTGGTGAGGGGAAGAGCAGAGAAGTAATTCATAAAATCTGTATAGTTTTCCCTCTCTCCTGGATAGGGGAACGGGAAGAAAAGCAAGCAGTGTCCCGGTACACACAGCTGCTGCCCCCTTGCTTTCCCAAAATGGCGCCCTTGTTGCTTCTCAGAAAATCACATAGAAAAAATACAGAATCACCCGGCAGAGGAAAGATGCTGGCTGGGGCATGCCCCCGCTCCAGGACTGCCCTGGCCATGAACCTTCTACCCCCCTCCAAAATTCGTACGGGGACATTGCTGTCTGTGTCCCTTCATCAGGGAGTGAGGGGAAAGTGCACGGTTTGCTGCATTCCTCTGGCTGGGGAGCATAGGGAGCAGATGAGCTAGGCTTTTTCTCCCTGATAGAGACAGAAAGAGGAAGAGCAGGGAGCTCTGAGACAAATCTTGGGGGGGGGGCTCTCCCCCTCATCCTCTCTCCCATGCGTGTGTGCGCACGCACACACACTCTCCCCTGCCCAGAGCCCCTTCCCCGACCCCTGCACCACCCGACTCCCAGCCCCCTGTCCTGAGCCTCTCCTTAAGGACTTAAGCAACACCAGAGATATGTGCTAGTAAATACAAAAAACAATAACCTGGGCTTGTACAATGTGCATGCATACAATTCTAAAGTGTTTTCCTTTCATTCTCTGTGTTGCACCTGCCTACCTTAGAAAGAAAGTTTACATAACACTAATGGGTAATTGTGTGTGCATCATTCTCACAAATTTTTAAGTTACGAATGCTTGTGCCCACCCTTCCTCCTGTCAATTACAAAGGCAGCAGAAAGACAGGGGAATTCTACTTGAAACCCCCCCCCCCCAACCTATGTCTGCCTTTTATTGACACTTCTCTCTAATACTACCTTTTTTAGCATCACATCGAGGAACCCGCAATAACATTGGTGAGAAACCCATCCAGCAAAATGTACAGGAAATTCCTTGAATATATAAAATGCACAATTATGTCATCACATCACACTGTTTTAGGAAAATCTTGTCTCTCGCAGTGCAAGAAGGGAAGGCTGAGATGCTTGCCAATGGAAATGTTTAATGATTGCACATACAAAAGGGGAAGGTGGGGAACTGGTTTTGAAGTAGATGTTAATGCATGATCACACACCACTGTGCTTTAATGTAACAACAGATCAACATCCAGGGCCGGTGCCTTGGGGCTGGCGAGGGAGGAATGCAAGCTGGTTATTTATTCCAGTCTTGCTACAGGATCCGGTGACATTTGCAGTTGCAGAAAACAGGATGACACAATGAATACAATTGAACTGAATTGTGCATGGCATGGGAAGGTGATGGATGGAGCACAGAGCTGGACATTTCTAAAAGCCACTGTTGTACAAATGTCAGCATGCTAACCTCTACGGTGGCAGATCTACACAAGAAGATGTGGCAGATCTACATAAACACTGTTTCTGTTGTGCACACATATAACACACTTTTGATATGCCCATGTGCGCACACACACACATATCCTTTCTGAGATCTTTGTATGCACTAGTGCACATCCCTTCTGCTGCAGACTCATCTGCTTTCTGTTTTACCCATGCACAATTTAGTTCTAGTCATTTGCTAACTACAGGAGACCATCACGATTCACAGAATTGCTATTCGTGGTTCTGCCTATTCACAAATCTCCTGGCCTGGACTAGCAGCAGGAACTGGGACCCACGGTGAACTCACCGTAGCTTTGGCCCCTGTGGTGAGTTCCTGGTGGCTGCCTGGCAACCACAGTGAGTTTTCCTGAGCAGCTGGGAGCCACGGTGAGTTCCCTGTGGCTCCTGACAGCTGTGGTGAATTGCCCACAGTAATTTCGGGAGCCGCAGGAAGCTCACTGTGGGGACCAGGAGATGTGGCTCCCAGTGTTTGTGAATGGTCATGGTTTCCTGTACTAGCATAAATGCATTGCCAAAGAAAAAAAGAGACAGTACTCTCAGTTGTATGATGTGCCAGGGAAGAATGGGACTTCACACTGTGGTTGGGGTTTGATCCCTGAGTCCATTTCTGATTCAGAAAGTTGCTACATAGCATGACGTAGCCTCTGCCATCGCTTCTCCTTTCTCTCAGATATCACTGAGATATTCCCTGCTTTTTTATGACAAGACTTGTATGATAGCAGTTTTCAGATATCTAAAAGGGTGTCGTAAGGAGGAGGGAGAAAACTTGTTCATCTTGGCCTCTGAGGCTAGAACAAGAAGCAATGGGCTTAAACTGCAGCAAGGGAGGTTTAGGTTGGACATTAGGAAAAAGTTCCTAACTGTCAGGGGTAGTCAGACACTGGATAAATTGCCCAGGGAGGTTGTGGAATCTCCATCTCTGGAGATATTTACGAGTAGGTTAGATAAATGTCTATCAGGGATGGTCTAGACAGTATTTGGTCCTGCCATGAGGGCAGGGGACTGGACTCGATGACCTCTCGAGGTCCCTTCTAGTCCTAGTATTCTATGATTCTATGATTCTATCCCTGGTAATTTGAGGATGTATCTTTCTCGTGTTCTCTTGTAATTTGGATATTGAAGCAGAGTGCGTGTCTCAATCTTGCATGTCATATTGATTGAATGTTGGCTCCCTGCTGCATTTGGATTGTGCTTAGTGTCTCCTGGTTCCAGGGAACACGACTGCTCTTCAGCTTTTTTTTTTTGCGGAAGAGCAGACGTGTTCTTTCGGAAGCCCTGTCTTCCGAAAGGGCTCTTCCGAAAGAGGAGGTTTTTCTGAAATTTGGCCGTGTAGACGGGCCAAATTTTGGAAAATCCTCTTCTGACAAAACTATCAGAAAAAGCTACGCAAACTGCAGAGTGCAATTTATGTATCTTTTTCTGATAAAACACTGTAGTCTAAACATAGCCCTAGATGTATATACAGTAAGGTGTCTCTCTATTAACATTTTGGACTGTTTGGGGGCTAATATATCATCTTTTGGGGGGAAGTTGTTTTCCTCTTGTCTCCCTCACAGGGAATTTATATTAAGGTACGTTTATGTTGCACTTACCCCTTGTTGCTTGTACACCCAGGGTATGTCTACACAGCAGGGCAAAAGTTGAATTAAGCTGTGCAACTTGAGCTACATCAATTGTGTAGCTGAAGTCAGATTACCTTAATTCCGCTTTTGGCCAGGAAATCGAAGGAAGAGCACTCTTCCCTCGACTTCCCTTACTCCTCCTGAAATGAGGGTTACAGGACTCAGAGGAAGAAGTTCTGCAGCTAGACATTATTTTGAAATAACAGCTTGCTGTGTAGACACACTCTGTTATTTTGGAATAAAGTCAGTTACTCTGAAATAACACTGCTGTGTAGACATAGGACATAGATAGCCCTTCTGGCTGTGACTTCCTTCCAGCATATGCCTTGGTCCCTTCCACAGCGGGACACACATGAATCGTTTGGGAGGGACACGTGCTGCTGCCGCACAGGTGTCCGCAGCTTCCTTTGGCTGCCTGAGACCCCGCTCGCTTCTCTTGCACCCGCAGATCCCCTCTCTTGCCCCGCCACACACCCCGGGGGGCATATCCCTTTTGCTGCAGGGGCACAGCCGCCTCCCTGGCGCACACCCCGGCGCTCCGATCTGCAACCGCAGCCCCTCGCTGCCTCCCCCGGCTCTGCGCTTGGCCCAGGCAGGCGGTGCATTGCGGGGAGCGGCTTCCCGGAGATCCCTTGCAGGGGGATGTATTGATCTGCCGGGTGTCGCGGCCCTGCCTGCTGCACTGGGTGGGGGGAGGGAGGGAAGGAGGCAGCCTAGATCCGCCCAGCCCCGGCCGCTCACTGTCTGCATTGGCTGCGGCGGCTGGTGTTATTGTCCATGGAGCGCCCTGCTCGGCGCTGCTGCTCCGGGACACGCCGCAGACAGGTGCCACCCTGCTCGCCTCCTCCCCCGGCACATGGGCGTCCGTCCCGGCAGGACCACGGCAGCTGCTGCTCGTCTCCCGCCTCCCGCCCTTAGCCACCGAGGCTCGGTGCCTTCTCCCACCGCCTGAGCCATGTCTGCGAGAGGTGAGTCCCCGCCAGGCTGCCGCCGCCGGGGCTCGGGGAGAGAGAATCTTGCCCCTTGGGTGGGGTTGGCATTTTCTTCCGCAGCCCCGAGCCCGTTGCATTGGGCTGGGCTGGGCAGCAGCCCCCTGCCGGAAACTTTGCTGCAGATTGGCTCTGACATGCTGCCTGTATGGGCTTGGCTTGACCTTGGGGGTTGGGGTCCGGCTGCATATGAGTCAGTGTGTGTGTGGGGTGGGGGTGGAGGTGGGGGGGCGCTGAACTGTCTCCAGGATATAGGTGAGGCGAGGAGAAATGTTTTTCCTCTCTCTGCCTGGTACCATTTTGCAGCTCTGGGGTGGAAATGTTCCAGAGCTCGATGCTGCAAGATTTAAAGCTGCAGAGCATCCTTTAGCAATAGGTCCAGCTATACACCTGTAGGACTGTATTAATGAGACCTTGTTGGCTCCGTCCAGTATTTGGTTGAGTAATTAATTTGAAAGCTAAACGCACCAAATGATGGGACTAGGAGAAAAGTGTGCAGGGAGGAGCAGTTTCTAAATGTTCCCTTTTTAAAGGTGACATGAATGTATTTATAGGGAGAAAAGGGAGATGCTACTGTGTTGTGTTATATTTAATCAGAACTCAGTTGTTTACTATTATAAATGAAATATTAACAACTCAGCCATTGCCTGACTACTGAACAGTGATACTGAACATGGGTTGCTCTGTATGATTTTTCATGGCAATATCAGAATATTAACAGTGTTTATAGACACATGCACCTGCCCTAACAGGACCACTTTAAAGTTTTAGACCAGATTTGCATGATTTCTAATGGTAAGGGGCCTAAATCCTTCTCAGGTGTGTGTAAAATCGGACTCCCTATTTCTTTTTCAGTGAGAAATTCAGACCTGATTAAATGCAGAACCACTCTCATTTCAAACTTTGCTGCTTTTGAATTGAGAATTGATGCAGGCGTGGCTATCTAGAGTTTGGTGCTGTGATTTTGTTTGGTTACTCTTAGTGCTCATTGAAAAATGAGGAAGTGAAAGCAGAAAGGTATGGATTTGAATCACATCAAAACAAATGAAAGATATTAATGATCTCTTTTGCCCCAGGAAAAAAAATCATAATAGACAAGTAAAATGTTAGTTTAAAAAGGCACCTTAGATATCTCTTTACATTAAGCACATCTTCATGGTTTCACAAATTTTTTTAACACACCAAGCAACTTCATGAGTATAGTGAAGCATCTCATGTGACTGTCCTCAGCTTCCTCCTAAATCTTTGTTGTTGTCTTTCCTGGTGTTATGTACACAGGGGCCTCTAATCTTCAAACTGCTTTGCATGGATGAGGCCCTGTGCTGGCTTTGAGTGTTATTGACTTTACTGGATCTCTGTGCAGCTGTAAGGACCCTATCACATGAAACAGCTTGCAGGACTGGGGCCAGAGTTATAAACTTTTGTGGCAGGGACCCTATCTCTTATATCAGGGCTACTCAACATGTGGCCTGCGGCCCGCGGCCGGCCCGCGTGTGGCCTGTGGCCCGTATGTTTGCAGCTCACGTTGTAGTTTGGGTTTACACGGTGCTCAACACACAGCTTGCGGGTTGGGAGCCAAAACAAAAAAAGTAGTCAACATAATGGTCGTCTGTTGATATGAATTTTAGTAGTTAAATTCCTGAACTGTCATTGCTCATTAAAAGTGCTGTCATATGGGTGGAAATGGGGTAAATATTGCATTTTATTAATATCAGCAGAACTGACTTAAATGGGGCCTGCGTGTTGTGTAGACTTGCCTTAATATTTGTATTCATGCCCATCAGTGTGAAAGAAGCTATTTGCATATTTTTGCGTGTATATGCAACCGCACTAAAGTTGCGGCCCTCGGGCACGTGCTGTGAGTATCATTGTGGCCCCCTGAGACTTCCAAAGTTGAGAAGCCCTGTCTTATATGTTTGTAAAGCACATTGGCATCTTTGATATAAATCATAAATGGGACTGGCTATAAATAATCATGGTGTATGGTGAAGGCCCTAGTTCAGGAATTATGAAAATGTGTTGCCCTTCAAGTGCAATGATCTCTAATTCTAATGGAATCCAGTTTTGTTGAGAGTTTGCAAAAAATATTCTCACTGGGGAAAGTCCTCATCTCAAAGTCCTGAAAACAGAGATGCAGGTGGGAGGGACACCAGGATTTGAGGATTGAGTACAGGAAATTTGTCACACCAGTTCTGGGGTGGCTCCCTAAGCACTATCATGTGGAGGGGTAGGGGATGGATTACAGCTGAGTGTGTCTGCTGTGTATATCCTCCTCTTCCCTCTGCGTATATTCCCCTTTGTCCTCATGAAGGAGGCATACCGTAAGTGGACTCCAACTGAAGCATTGGTGCTGCCTAAGACTGTTGGTAAGGAAAGACTTTGACACCCTAGAATAGGGAGATATGTATAGTGACCCAGCTGGAGAGCCAGGTCATGAAGAAAGAGCAACCTTAGTTGCAGAGCTTGACCACAGAGCATGCAGCAAGCACTATTTGAAACTCCACTTCTAAAAGTCCCTTCCCCAGCCTTGCAGGAGGGACAACTGGACCTAGGGATCTACTGATTCTGGGAGACAAATAATGAAAAACACAGTCAGGGGGTGCGGGTCAGAGGTTTAAAATGAGGGAGCTGGATGGGGACACCAAACAGAGAACCCTGGACAGCGCCCACTGCTCCTCAAAGCTATCGATGGAGCCAGTGGACGCCGCCCAGAGGAACTCTGCCTGGGTACATGACACTAGGGAGGAACAGAAGTAGGCCCCACAGTCACAGAGCATCCCCTCGTCCAGCATCCTCCTCCTGATGTTGTATATAGCGGCTTTTGCCAAGACCAGGAGGAAGTTGATGAGGAGGTCTCACCACTTTGTGGGGCCACGGATGGGGTGTGCATAAATAAAAAGGTGTGGGGAAAAGTGCATCCAGAACCTCAATAAGAGGTTCTGGAGGAGCTCTAAAACAAGCTCTGAGAGGTCTCGTGGAAGATTTCTAAAAGCCCCTCCCCCAGCCTTGTGGGAGGGACGACTGGACCTTGGGATCAACTGATTCCGGGGGACATATAATGAAAAAACACGGTCGGGGGTAGGGGGAAGAAAAAAGAGCTGCCGGTTGTATCAGAGGCCTCGGAGGCAGCGGAGGAAGACATGCACCAAAATGCTCCACGCCGGACTACCTGCACTATGGAAGAGTCTCTGCAGGACCTGGAGGTGGAATGTAGGACCTGGCTGTGCATGCAGACCAGGCCCTGACCCCCCTCCTCCAGGGGAAGACACAAGACCCCTGCAGAAACCCAGTGCAGTCCTGGCCAGAAGAACTCCAGGGCTATCCTCTGGAGTCTGGCCATGACCTCCAGGGTTGGGGTCAGGGTGTTGAGCCGGTGCCAGAGCATGGACAGGACCAGTTGATTCAGCACCAGTGCCCTTCCCTATAGGGAGAGACACTGGAGCAGTCCCGTCCATCTCCGCAGCCACTCACCCACCTTGGCCTCCAAACCCTGCTAGTTCTCCGGCGGGGAGGGATGCATGGCGGATAGAAAAATGCCCAGGAAGAGCAGTACCTCGTGGTCTGAAGCACAGGTGGGAGGGAGCCTGCCTGCCACCAGTCTCCAACCACCAGGCCAGAGCTCTTGACCCAGTTGACCTGGGCGGAGGAGGCTACCAAGTAGACTGCTTGGCAGGCCTCCAACCATACCAGATCGCCTGGGTCCTGGACCACGAGGAGCATGTCATCGGCAAATGCCAACAGGACCAGCTGCAGCTCTGGCTTTCAGAGCACCAACCCGGTCAACCTCCGATGGAGGAGACAGAGGAAGGGCTCGATCGCCAGAGCATATAGCTGGCCTGACAGTGGACACCCCTGACGTACTCCCCGCCCAGCATGCAGCAAGTAGCAGAAGAGGGCCTTGGACCTGGAAGGATCTGATTCCACAGAACATAGGAACATAAGAATGGCCATACTGGGTCAGACCTAAGGTCCATTTAGCCCAGTATCCTGTCTGCCGACAGTGGCCAATGCCAGATGCCCCAGAGGGAGTGAACAGAACAGGTAATCATCAAGTGATCCCTCTCCTGTCATCCATTTCCAGCCCCTGACAAACAGAGGCTAGGGACACCATTCCTACCCATCCTGGCAAATAGCCATTGATGTACATAACCTCCATGAATTTATCAAGTTATTTTTTGAACCCAGTTAAAGCCCTAGTCTTCACAACATCCTCTGGCAAGGAGTTTTACAGGTTGACTGTGTGCTGAATGAAGAAAAACTTCCTTTTGTTAGTTTTAAACCTGCTGCCTATTAATTTCATTTCCTGACCCCTTGTTCTTATGTAAAGGGAACAGGTAAATTACTTTTCCTTATTCCTTTTTTCCACACGTGTCATGATTTTATAGACCTCCTTCATATCCCCCTTAGTCTCCTTTTTCTGAGCTGAAAATTCCCAGTGTTTTTAATCTCTCTTCATATGGGACCCGTTCCAAACCCCTAATCATTTTTGTTGCCCTTTTCCGAACCTTTTCCAATGCCAATTTATCTTTTTTGAGTTGAAGTGACCACATCCATACGCAGTATTCCAGATGTGGGCGTACCATGATTGTATATAGAGGCAATAAGATATTCTCTGTCTTATTCTCTATCCCTTTTTTAATTATTCCTAACATTCTGTTTGCTTTTTTAACTGTCACTGCACACTGAGTAGATGTTTTCAAGAACTATCCAGAATGACTCCAAGATCTCTCGTGAGTAGTTGTAGCTAAATTAGTCCCCATCATAGTGTATGTATGCCATTTTGTTGCCCAGTCACTAAGTTTGGTGAGTTCTTTTTGAATCTCTTCACAGTCTGCTTTGTTTTCAACTGTCTTAAGCAGTTTGGTATCATCTGCAAATTTTGCCACCTCACTGTTTACCCCTTTCTCCTGATCATTTATAAATAAGTTGAATAGGATTGGTCCCAGGAGAGTCCCTTCCTAAGAGGGACCCCGCTAGTTACTTCTCTACACACAGAAAACTTATCATTTATTCCTACTGTAGCAGAGTGTGGGTCAGGTGGGCTTCACGACCCTGTGTCCCTCCCCCTGCTCCTATCCCCCTTTTTGTCCTCTTCACAGTCTCTCCCTTAGTCCTTCTTCCAACTCCCCTTTTGGGTCTCGCCGCCTTCACCTGGGCCGGTTCTGGGTGCGTCAGGTTTCCCTGCATCCGGCCAGCTCCCGGGTTGCCCGTAGCGCTGGGGCTCTCACCGGCTTGCTGTGGCGTTCGGCGCTCCTCCGGTCCCTCCTGGTCGCTCTCCGCCTGTGGGGGTTGAGAGCACAGCCAGCTCCTGCTCTCCCCCCCTTTCTGCCCTCCCTCTTCCCTCTTGTATTCCTGGCGTGGCGTCACGGTGCGCCCCGGCGTCAGAGCTGGCCGGACATCCCGGGGTCCTAAGGCCCATGGGTTTGGGTTTGGGCGCCGGCGCGCCTGCGCAAACATCCCCGCGCTTGCCGCTCGGCGTGTTGGCCGCGTCTGTGCCCAAGAGGCGGGCTGCCACCGCTGGGCAGCCTGTAGTGCGGGGGCCGGATCCCCCGTCACACCTACTCTTTGTTTCCTGTCTTTTAACCAGTTATCAGTCCATGAAAGGACCTTCCCTCTTATCCCATGACAACTTACTTTACTTAAGAGCCTTTGGTGAGGGACTGTTAGGAGCTCGCCCCAGCTCAGGGTTAGCGCCCTCTTTGGGGTTGACCCCCTCCCCAGTCGTTGCAACCCCCCCTTGTCGCCTCAGTGTCCGTTAGTCCTGTGACAATGCCTTTGTTGCCCAAGGAGTCGTTGTGTCCGTGGGAAGGGAAGGGGAACCTGGACCCTTCCTCTCTCCAGGTACCAGCCCAGGACCATCAGAACAGGCGTAACTTACGTCCTGCTCGGCCGGGGAGGCAATGCCGCAACTCACCGACCCCTGGGTCCTCCTTGGCCCCGTCCTGGGCTCCTTCCTTCCCTCGGGCCGTACTCCGTCCTGGCCGCTCCGGTCACCTTTCTCTCCTGGTTGCCTGGTGCCTCGCTGGCCTCAGTGTCTCGGGGTCTCGCAGCTCCTCCGTACTCCGGTCCCGGCTTGTCTGCCTCGCGGGCTCCTGCCGCCGACCCAACTCCTGCCCTCCTCCTCCCCAAGGGTGGGTGCCCTCCTTTTTAAAGCCGGCGCCCTCTTCCCGGGACGCCGGCGCATGCGCTCTTCGGCCTTCCGGCGCGTCGGCCCGGGGAATCCCTGCGGCTGCGCAAGAGGCGGCAGCCGAACAGGTTTGGCAGAGTCACTTGCGTGCTGCGGCGCCGGGGCCAAGTGCCGCTCGGGTGTGGGGTGTGGGGCTTACCCCTTCAGCCCCTGCCACCCCATCACAGGGACCTTGTCAAAGGCTTTTTGGAAATCTATGTATGCTGTATCCATTGCGCTTGTCCACATGTTTATTTGACCCTCTCAAAGAACTGTAGTTGATTAGTAAGGCATGGTTTCCCTTTACAGAAACCATGTTGACTTTCCCCCAACAAATTATGTTCATCTATGTATCTGACAATTTTATTCTTTACTATAATTTCAAGTAATTTGCCCGGTACTGACATTAGACTTACTGGTCTGTAATTGCCAGGATCACTTCTAGAGCCCTTTTAAAATATTGGTGTCATGTTAGCTATCTTCCAGTTATTAGGTACAGAAGCTGATTTAAAGGATAGGTTCCAAACTACAGTTAATAGTTCCGCAATTTCACATTTGATTTTTTTCAGAACTCTTGGGTGAATGCCATCTGGTCCTGGTGACTTGTTACTGTAAAGTTTATCAATTTGTTCTAAAACCTCTAAAGACACCTCAATCTGGGACAATTCCTCATATTTCTCTAAAAAAGATTGGTTCAGATTTGGGAATCTCCCTAACATTCTCAGCCATGAAGATTGAAGCAAAGAATTCATTAAGCTTCTTCACAATTCCTTTATAATCTTTGAGTGCTCCTTTAGCATCTTGCTTATCCAATGACCCCACTGGTTATTTAGCAGGCTTCCTGCTTCTGATGTACTTAAAAACATTTTTCTATTACTTTTTGAGTTTTTGGCTAGCTGTTCTTCAAACTCCTTTTTGGCTTTTCTTATTATATTTTTACACTTAATTTGTGTAAAAATAGTTTATGTTCCTTTCTGTTTTCCTCACTAGGATTTGACTTCCGCTTTTAAAAAGATGTTTTTTAATCTCTCACTGCTTTTCTACTTGGTTGTTAAGCCACGGTGGCACTTTTTTGGTACTGTTATTGTGTTTTTTAATTTGGGGTATACATTTAAGTTGAACCTTTATTATGGTGTCTTTAAAAAGTTTCTATGCAGCTTGCAGGGATTTTACTTTTGTCACTGTACCTTTTAATTTCTGTTTAACTAACCTCCTCATTTTTGTGTCGTTCCCCTGCTGAGGTATTTTTCCCACCACAGGGATGTTAAATTTTATTACTTTATGGTCATTATTTCCAAGTGGTCCAGTTATATTTACCTCTTGGAACAGATCCTGCGTTCCATTTAGGACTAAATCAAGAATTGCCTCTCCCCTTGTGGGTTTCAGAACCAGCTGCTCCAAGCAGCAGTCATTTAAGCCATCTCCTCATTATTCTCCAAAGCGGCAAGGAAAAGGTACCACCTACAGTGAGTGGACTCTATTACCTAGCATCATGTAAGGAAGCACAATGGTTGGTGCTGGTGGTGCTGGCATTCAGAGATGGTAAACTGAAGTGGTCATCTTATGAGATCGTTAAAGGTCCTGCAGCAGTCTCTGGAACAGTTTGGCTGTCAATGGTGCTATTTTGGCCAAATGCCACATTGGATGATGCTATATTAATTTAGAAGTGTTAAGACCCAGTTACTGGTTTAAACAAGGTTTGAGGTTTGGTATACAGAGACATCTGCCTGCTTAATACTCTGACAAACACACCATTAAAATCACTTTAACCTATTATTAATGATACAGAGAAGAAGAAAAAACAGTTAAACATTTGAAATGTAAAATACAGTTTTCATTTTAACAATATCCCTTGTTTCTTTTCCCTTCCATTGGAGAGAGTATTAGAAGGAAAAATCCCTTGCTTGATCGTCTTTTTGATGGTAACATATGGTAATAAGTGTCCTCTTTGGAGAAGAGAAGAAGTTAGTAGAGCTGAGCTGCAGCTGTTGTAGTTAAGAGACTAATCGCATTTCATCCCAGGTAGTGTTTGGGGTTCCTCTGGAGCCAGCAGAGGTTTTCTGGCTCCCTGTCTCTCTCTGGCCCTGTCTGGTCAGGACATCTCTCAGGATCCTCATGTCGAAGGTGTGAAATCCCAGGAGAAGGTAGGCCTGACAGCCATGCTGGTGCAGCTTGCGTTGCAGCCATTTTTTCTCCCTAAAGTCTCTTCCTTTCACAAAGGGAATGGTGGGTGCAATAGTCCATCTCTTCATTATTCTGCCCACCAGTTAGGACTAGTATCCAAAATACTGGTTTGCTTTTATGGATTTCTGGTTCCACACTTTGCTTGTTTACTCAGCATGATTTTAACACTTTCCTAGAGTTATATCCATAATCCTTTTTGTTTGCACTAATTGTCTTTCTGCCTCCCTTTCTATTCCATTTCCCATCAGCATTTGTTAAAGGCTATTGTGACCTCTTATGAACTTTCAGGGTTTGTTTTACAATTGAGCTCACAATTAGGATAAATTGATCCTAGTTACTGCAACTTTAACTAGGGCCAAAATTACCAAAAATTTGGGCAGACACAAATAGCTGTTTGGGAAGCTACGTGGGAGCTGAACATATTGAAAAATTTTCAGATCTGTTGTTCAGTTGAGTTTGTGATGCCTGAGAACTCTGTAGCTGGAAAAGCATGATGGCTTGGGATATGGAAGTGTGCTCTCCGTACATAAACAGTATTTTCAGAAGAGCCTAGGAGCCATCGCAGGTCCTGATGCAGTACCCACTGGAGTCAATGGGAGCCCTTTCATTGGCTGCAGTGGCCACTGTATCAAGCCCAAGGTGCATTGTCAGAGGTTCTGGTGAAAAAATAGTCAAGCAGAAGCCTTTCATTTATAGCTCAGCCATTTTGTGTTCTCTAATAACAGACCCTGCACAGAGTAAACTCCCTCCCTCGCTCTCTCTCCAACACACAAGCAAGACAGGATTGACTGTAGTTTTTTTAGAAGAGCCAAGATGGAGGAAGTGGGTAGGATTGAGCCCCCAGACATAGAAAATGCAGTTATTCCATTAGTAGTGTGGCTGTATGTGATGCAAAAGCTGACAATCCATGACTCCTGCATCTTGTCATCTCCCAGCGCAGTTATCGGATTTGCAGACTGAGTTCTGTCTCTTCTTGATGTTGGCAGAGAGGGTTTGTGAGCACACGTCCAGCAGCCCAACTTCAAAAAAAAAAATCATTGCAGATTCAGGGGCTGTGCGACTGGGCTTCCCCTTGCTCCCCTCCATTCTGACGTCTCCCCCATCACCTACACCTACCCTGTCCCTACAGAGCACTACAATGCAGCCATTGGGAAATTCCCCGGCACATTTCCAGCGACCTAAAATTGCCCCTGCAGTTTCAGGACCTGATCCAAAGCCCACTGGAGTCAGTGGGAGGACTCTCCCTGATTTGAATGAGTGTGGAATCAGGCTGTCCATTTGCAAGGCTCTTCACTTCTTTTCCTAAGCTCTTACGTAGTGCTGTTGCGTACTGTTCACCGGCTGATGTGCTTGGCCCTGTACGTGACTGCCTTTCAGTTTTGAAGTTATCCTGGTACATTCTTTTCCTATTTCAAAAGAGCACTACAGGACTTAATTGTTTGTAAAAAGCTTTAACATAAAGACATTGTATTAATACAAGTATTATATTATGCTCTACTTGGGCATATTCTCTCAAATTGCTTGCAACATGTCAAAAACACTTCTCCTGGAGGTGTGAGCCCATAGAAAGCTGAAGTTTTACAAATAAGCTGAGCTTTTTGGTGGCAGACTTAGTGTTGCAAGAAGAAAGAGGCGTGCCAGACATGCAGTTCTATCTATTTGCGTTCCCTTAATCAAATAATGCAGATATTTTACCAACTGTTCAAAAAAGATTTCAAGAGAGTCAGCCTGAACCATTTTCAGCCACAAAGGTAGCTTGTTCAGAGAGAGGAATACATGTTAAACCACACTTTGCTTATTAGCTATGGCTCCTTAATGAATGTAGCATCACAACAAAAGTAACTAGATGTTGATAGAACCTGATAAGAGGTATAGAAGCATTTTCTAAGTATAACATCAACTAGTTGCACTGTGTCATGGGAATGGGTGTTACACAGAACACAGTGATGATGGTGAGTTTACTACTCCATAATCCACGAGTGAATGAATGGAATTGCTTAGTTTGAAATAACAAGCAATCTATAATATAAAATGTATTTTCCTATTTGTTTTAATGACATATGCAAATACAGCGCTTTCCCCTTCAAACTAGGCAATCCTCAAAATACAAGAGGTAGGTTTTATCTTCATTTTACAGATGAGACAAGAAGTTAATTGACTTATTTTTTCCCTTATGTCTCAGAGCCAGGGTTAAAACCTAGGAATTCCTAGCTCTGTGCTGGGACCTCTAGACTATACTCTTACAAGCTAATCATTAGAGCTCTGTGTGGACACAAAATTTGTATCTGCATCCGCTTCTGTATCTGCAAAAATATATTCATATTCACATCTGCAGATACCTGCAGATATTTGCAGATTTGAAGGGTTCTAGATATAAAATTTGTATCCACATCCATATCTGCAAAAATAATCTGCAGACATCTGTGGATTTGAATTTCCCCTTAGGATGAAGTAAGGTATAACTTACTCTGCTGTTTCTCCCAGGTATAATTTCTTATTTTATAAATGCAGTCTGCACGTCACTTGCTTGTAGGTGTGGATTTCTGCTGAAGTAAACACTGAAGGTCTTTTGGTGACAAATTAAAAAAAACAAAAGTGCTGGCTCCTATGTGTGATTCAAAACTAATTTTTATTCTCATTTTCTCAGGCTTTACGACCAGCTCTATTAGCCGTGAACAAGCGTGTGTGGCTTCTCCTGACTCCCATAAAGCTAGTTGCTGGGCTTTCCACAGACTGTTTTCTTCAGGTTTTGTCATTGTCTCAACAATATTGCATATGTCTAGTTCTGAACCAGCCTTCCAGCAGGCGGGTTAATGTGGACTTCCAGACCTCTTTTCCAGTCTAGGCTGCAGTGTCTTTCTGTCTGGCGGAGGTATTTCTCTCTCCCATCCAATCACGGCCATCTCTGATAGAGATTGCTGGTGAAGTCATGCCTGACTTAACCACTGTTTCATCTGACGAAGTGGGTTGTGCCCACAAACCTCATGATACCATCTACGTTTTTTGTTAAGTCTCTAAGGTGCTGCAAGACTATTTGTTGTTTTTTTAAGTTTTTCCACTGATTAACTGTCATTTACCTGGAATCCTGAGGCTGGGAAATGCTGTGTGTGATGGTGGGAAAATTACAATGATGGAACATATGAAATATGGTCCCAAATCCAATGCTTAAAGTTGGGGGAGCTTTGAAAAATTGGAAGCTCTGTTCTAATCTGGGAGCAACATCTTTGTTGAAGACATTGTTGAAAGCCCATCCCAGTGACCCAGCTTGATTTTTTAAATTTTATTTTTCCTGGGTCTTTTCCAACCCCTCCTACCATTCTTCACAAATTTTAAGTACTTCTCAGATTAAAATGATTTCTAATAAATGATCTGCTGTCTGGAAGAGGAATGGAAATCAGACTCTGAAACTGGGGGTTGCTGATGTTACTCCACAAATCTGGTGGAGAAACAAAGTGGAACTGTTCAAGGCAGAGAGATGGCATTGAGGCAGTGTTCCCTATAAGCTGTGTGCTTGGGTGGCCACCCAGGAGAGATTCAGGTGCTGCCCAGCTGATTAGCAGAGCGCCCATAGATGGCAGCAAGTGTTTCTACAGGGGGTGCATACCTGCACATGCCTTGGTGCATATAACAAAATGTATTTGAAACAAGAATGGAAAAAACTAGAGGGAACATTGAGTGTCTCACTTGAGTTTTCCCCAATTTTCCCACAACTGCTTCCCAGTTTACAACCTTCCATTCTCAAGGTATGCCTCATACCCACGTAGGGATGTGATCGTGTGAACAGTAGGCAGCAGCGTGAGGAGAGGCAGGCGGCTCCCTGGCTCCCATGAAGCTGCTTCTCCCCCCTCACCCACGTGTAAATGTGACATTTTCAGCGGTTACACGTTTACCAAAATAAATGCATTTTAACATCCCTAATACCCGCCATCCTCTAGTGAAGAGGAATAGACTGGACTTGTCAGCACCCCACTTCTGTTAATCCCTTGAGGCCCTTGAAGGGGTTGCTGTTGAGTCCTACAAAACATTCCTTCCTCTCTGGCTCCCAAGCTCTGATATTATAGTTACCATAGCACCTCCAGCTTCTGCAAGCTTAGGGAGTGAGAAAGCATCCAATTAAACACTGCACCTGAGTCTCTCAGAGTGCTAACACTAAGTCATCAGTTTTAATAATAATAATAGTTTATGTGTCACCCTAGCGTATGGCCCAACGGAGCAGGGAAAATGCAAACTACTTCCCCTCAGTTCCCCCATTCTCCCAATGCAGAGTGGTCATCTGTAGTTGTAGTTTTTGCCCTTTCTTGCTAGTCCCTGGGTGTTGTTGCCTATGTCTCTCAGACTTCCCATATAAGGCAGAGAGGAGTTGGAGCCTTTTTCCTTTTCTCCTTCGAGCGGAGCTCATGCTACACCCTCCTCAGGGGTGGGGTGGCAGTTACATGCCCCTGTGCTCTGAGAAATATGGCCTAGAGCAGGCATGTCAAACAGGTGTCTGGTGGGCCGCATGCTGCCCGATTGAAGTTTTTTGCATCCTGCTGCTACATTTTTATAAAAGAATAAAGTGCGGCCTGCTGGCCACTCTGAGCATGTGGCTGAGTGCAGATCACAGCTGGCCGGCCGCTCTGTGCATGGCGCCCCAGCGACTGCTCACAGCCGGCCAGCCGCTCTGCGCACGGCACTCCAGCAGGTGCTCACGGCTGGCCAGCTGCTCTGCGCTCCAGCACGTGCTCTCTGTGCAGGGCATCAAGCGCCTGCTCACAGCCGGCTGCTCTGCTCACGCGCCTGGAGGAAGAAGTGTGGCAGCGGCGGTGGCTCCGGGACCCAGGCATTAGGTTGCAGGGGGGGCTGGGAGTGTCTGGCTCTGGGGAGGGTGAGGCATTCGTTTGGGGGCGCTGGGGTGCTTGGCTCTGAGGGAGGGGTGAGGCATTAGGTTGGGGAGGGGAGGGATGGGAGTGCCTGGCTCTGGGGGAAGGGGGAGGTATTGGGTTAGAGCGGGGGTGGGACTGGGAGTGTCTGACTCTGGGGGAGCAGAGAGAGATATTTTGCTAATATTTTGTTTTTTATTTATTTATTCCCAAATAAAATCACAAAATGTATTCTGTTAATTTTTATATCAATAAATATATCCTTTTTTGGCAATCTCATGAATAATTATATGTTTATGCAAAATCTCAAACTTACAAAGTATCTCAGATTTTCACAGAAGCCTGTTCTATTTGCTTAACCACTATCTATACTTGTTTTTATTTCAACAAGTTATGTATCATATACAGAATTAAAAGTACCTTAAATTTATATTTAAATTAAAATATATGAGCAAATAACAACAATTATACACATCAAATGATTGTATTAGTCAAACAAGACCTGAAAAAATATTTTAAAATCTACCTAAAACATAATCTATAATAATAAATAATTATGACTTTCCGATAGAAGTACTTTTTCTTTGGTGGCCCTGAAAGCTATCAGTTTTCGTTTGTGCAGCCCTCAGTAGGCTTTGAGTTTGACATGCCTGACCTAGAGCGGCTCCTGCGACCATGCCACTCTGCTGTGTGCCTGACACAGACTTGTTCCTTACTGGCTGACACTGAGCTTTTTTAGAGCACCTTGTATCTTCACAGTGCTTTGCAGACACCATCTTCATAATGAGCTCCTGTGATGTTATTTTATTTCATTAAAAAAAATCTTTAGGTAGCATTTTGAGGAGCCCATAGCAATTTTGAAGGCAAAGGTGAGACACCCGCGGCCTCTCAGCTGACCTAAACCTGTGATTTCTTTTGCATAAACAAACTGCTGAAAACATTTCAGGGGGACTGGATATCTTAGGGGATATGCATCCCTTAAAGTTCATTTTTCCAGTTCACATTCAGCGCAGGTTGGCTGCAGTGTTGGCCTATGTGGAATGTCAGTCTTCATCCTTTCCTGATAGATTTGGGTCCATGTTAGTGAACAAAAAGACTTTAATTTCCTGCGGTGTCAGTTTGCACGTCTCATGAGCTGGGAAGTCCTGGGTAGAGCTTGGGGTGATTCCTGCCTCAAAGTGTCTCAGTGTTTTATGATCATTAGCCTAGCACAGTGGTCACCAACCAGTAGATCGGGATCTACTGGTAGATCTTGGAACCTTTGACAGGTGATCCTGGTTTGGCCAGGAGGCTATCAAGTGCCGGCACTTCATCTCCCCCTCTGAGCACTGCCGTGTTGCTTCTGCTCTCTACCTTGGAGCTGGCCCCCAGCCCCAGGAGCCTCTTGTTTGCTGTGCAGGGCAGGGAAGAAGAGGAAGGGGGCGTGCTGATGTTAGGGTGCCCCTTCCTCCACCATATCCCCCATCTCCACAGAGCAGAGGGAGTGCAGGGATGCAGAGAGTTTGTTGGCTGCTTTTGGGAGTGGTGCAGGGCCAGTGTAGGGGGTGAGCCTGCCTTAGCCCCCTACACCACCACCCAGAAGCCACCTGTGGTAAGCGGTGCCCAGCTGAGTCCGAACCCTGGCCCCAGTCCTGAACCCCTTCTTCACCCCAAACTCCTGTCCTAGCCTGCACCCAACTCCCCCTGCACCCAACTCCCTTCCAGAGCCTACATCCTGAACCTCCTCCTGCATCTCAACTCCCTGCCCCAGGCTCAGCTCAGAACCCCTTCCCCACTCCAAATCCTTTAGCCCAAGATCAGTGTCTGCATCCCCCACGCCCCAGCCTCATAAAAGTGAGTGAGGATGGGGGAGGAAGGGAGAATGGAGTGAGCAGGTTGGGGCCTCGGAGAAGGGGCAGGAAGGTGGCTGGGTAAGGGTGTTTGGGTTTGAGGTAGATCCTGGATTGCATTTAAATTAAAAAAGTGATCTCATGCTTAACGAGCTTGGAGACCACTGGCCTAGCAGACAGGGCCGGCCTTAGGCCGATTCAGCCGATTCCCCAGCGTGGGGCCCCGCGCCTGAGGGGGCCCCGTGCCCAGGGAAACGATGCATGCGCCGTGCTCCGTGCATTGTACTTCTGGGGCACTGCGCATGCGTGGGCCCGCCGGGCGCACTGCGCATGCGTCATGTGCCTCCGGCGCGCGACGCATGCACCGTGCCGCCCGGGGCCCCGTGCATGTGCGGCCCCGCCCCCGGAATCGGGCCCCGTGCTCCATAGAGCCGGCCCTGCTAACAGACACAGGGCCGGCTCCAGCCATTCCTGCACCCCGGGCAGCAGGCGCGCAATGCATGCGCGGTTCCGCCCCCGGGCGCACAGCGCATGTGCGGCCCCGTGCGCTGCGAACCTTACAGCCCTGTCTGTCCAAAAACTTGTAGTCAGTTATCTTTTTCCCTCCAAACTTCCTGATCCTGAACTCATTGAAGTCAATAGGTTCAGGATCAGGTGATGTTGTGTTGTCACTTAGGCAAATAATGCACCCCATGAACTGAACCTTCCAGCTGTTTCACATTCAAGTCTGATATAACATTTTTTTGACAAAGAAGAATTGAATTACTAATTTATTAGACTTTAAAATTAATCATTCTCTTAGGTTGCTCTTTTGTTTAACCTACCAGCCCTTCAGATTGATTGCACGTTCTTTTGACATTAATGAAAATTAGTCCTGAAGAAAGGGGAAAAATGGTATAGCGGCAAATGACAACAATAAGAGGAAACTTGGACAATGAGGTAAAATCTATTTTAGATGTACAGCTTTGAATAGATTTGTACACAAGGAAAACAAGCATCAGTTTATGGATGGAAAGTCAGGCAAAATTGCTTTTAGAAGTTGAGTGAAAAATAACAAAATCTGGCATGTTGCTTGCAAGCTCTGAAATCAGTCTTCTTGGGATTTGCCTTCTCAGTTTTTTTGCTTGTAATGGATTTGAAATGAATTGACATTTAATTTTTAATCAAATGTGTAAATAATTGAAAATGAAAATCAGTTCTGCTCAATTCTCATAATTTCTTAATTTGCTCTTTACTTATGCAGTTTGAAGGCAGAAGATCATAATGGAAGGCAGAGTTGTGCTTGTAAAATCCTGGGACCAGTTCTTGATACTTTATATTTTATCATTTTGTGTGTTTGAGCTGGGTTATCTTTCCAGGCAGCTGTGCATCACAGTTAAAAACCACACGGAATAACCCCATTCTGTAGCAAATAGAATATTAATATTATTGGCAGATATAAAGTATTTAACCATTATTGTTGCATGCTTTAAAGAAGGAATTTGCTCATTCTTAAACAATTTATCACAATTAAAGGGCCCAGTTCTGCCAACTCTGCTGAACATTGTGCTTCCTATGACAAACAATACCATTTGCCTGAATAAGGAACTAAGTATTTTGCAGGGTTAGGTGTAATAATTAGACCAAATTGATGATATATTCAAGCTCTACAATGATATATCAGTTCTGCTCAATTTTCATAATTTCTTAATTTGCTCTTTACTTATGGGCTGCGTCTAGACTGGCATGATTTTCCGCAAATGCTTTTAACGGAAACGTTTTTCCGTTAAAAGCATTTGAGGAAAAGAGCGTCTAGATTGGCACGGGTGCCTTTGCGCAAAAAGTGCTTTTGCGCAAAAGCATCCTTGGCCAGTCTAGACGCGATTTTGCGCAAGAAAGCCCCGATCGCCATTTTTGCCATCGGGGCCTTTTTGTGCAAAACAGTTCTTACCTGTCTACACTGGCCCTCTTGTGCAAGTATTCAAGAGTTTTTGCGTTAAAGTATTTGCGCAAGAGAGCATCTACACTGGCATGTGCTTTTGCGCAAGAGCATCCGTGCCAGTGTAGACGCTCTCTTGTGCAAGAAAGCTCCGATGGCCATTTTAGCCATTGGGCTTTCTTGCGCAAGAAATTCATGTTGCCTGTCTACACTGGCCTCTTGCGCAAGAACAGTTGCGCAAGAGGGCTTATTCCTGAGTGGGAGCGTCATAGTTCTTGCGCAAGAAGCACTGATTTCACACATTAGAATGTCAGTGTTCTTGCGTAAGAACTCCCTGCCAGTGTAGACAGGTAGCATGTTTTTGCACAAAAGCGCCTGCTTTTGCGCAAAATCATGCCAATGTAGACACAGCCCTTCTGTATTTGTATGGTTGCTATAGGGGATGGGCTCCAGGGTTATCTGTACTGTATAGTGGTGATTCACTGAAGAGGTACTGGGAAGTAAAAAAAAATAAAGGCACAGGTGATGATAAAGACACAGGTACAGGAAAACTAGACAAACATTTTCAGTTCCCATTTCAAGGAAGATAAGAGAGAAATAAACTAGTAAGCTGTGAGCTACTGATTCAAAAGAGAACTTGAATATGTGCTTAACTCTTATTGGAGTCAATTAGATTTAAAACATTCGGCCAAATCAGGGTCTGGCTGAAAAATATTATTGTATAGCGAGAACATTATTAACTAAACAGTATATTGGAGTACATGCCACTTGTCATATGCCAACTCTTGTAGCGTTTCTTTTGCTTCATACTCTTGAGATTTCCCCTGTTATCACACTGTCATACCATTTAAAAGTGATCCTTCTTTATAGTACATCAGAGGTCACGAGTGGTTTAATCACATACGCATGCCTTTTTACAGATGAATAAAAATAACTCATTTGCAAAAATCACAGGAAAATGACATTATATAGCCATAAAATGAGATACTTTTTAATTCAAGGTGGTGAACTAATCTCAACTTCTCCAATATATTGGTGATATTTATTATTTACTTTTCTATATTTGTGATATTTTAAAGTATGCCATTTTGATGACTGTTTCTTCCAGTGGGGGTTCTGTATGTGTAATGATTGTGGGATTTGGCTTAATAAAAACACTTTGCTATAATTATTGTTACAGCAAAGCTGATTTTTGTTGTCGTATCAGGCTGTTATATAGCTCCTGTGATCAAGGCAGAAGTCAGTGAAACTAGTGTTCAAACCACAGTTTTCCTTTAACTAGTGAGGAAAGGTTCCACTTTATTTTTTGGCATTGAAAAGTCCATGGGCAGTCTCCAGCTAAGGTAGAAAACGAGTCGAATCTTGATTAACTGTCAAGAAGTGGAAGAGAATAGGTATCTAACCTAGTGCTGTGAAAAGTTTGCCAATAGGAACTCTTCTTTCCAGGCCTTCTTACACAGAAGATGTAAAAGAGAAGATATAGAATGCTGTTCGTTTTGTACTTTGGTTAGTTAGCTTCAGAGGAACTCCTGATACAAGTAAGTTCTGCACTGTGAGTAAGATTCGTAGGACTGGAGCACATAGAAAGAAGAGAGTGTAACCCACACACTTGCTGGGTGTGGTTCACTGTTCCATCTAGTGGCACTTAGACGCTTACAGAGAGAAAGAATGAGTTTACTCTATAGCGGGATTGGCAACCATTTAAAATAAAAGAGCCAAAATACTTCAAAATTCAGAACAAGTGGTCAACAAAGAGCCGTATAAGAATGCCCATTTGCATGACTGAAAATATACAACTTAATATTATTGATAATTGACATGCTGATTAATAACAGCATAAATGAAACATTGTACTCACAGACTTTGTTTAATGGGACTTCTGCTGCTATGGGGGTGTAGTTTGTGGATGTGGGTGCAGGAGTCAGGGTTGGGATGTATGAGGGGCTCAGGGCAGGGGGCTGGAGTATGTGAGAAGTGCAGGCAGGCCAGAGCACAGGGGTGGGAAGTAGAATATATGGGGGGGGGGCCCTGGGGCTGGATTACTTTACCTGGCCAGGGCTAGGCTGCTGCACTCAGGCAGCAGTGGCTGGACAAGGGGCCGGGCCAAGATTGCTGCAACCAGATCGTGGCCTTCCCTCCTACTCATGCCGCAGCAGGAGGGGGGCCGTCACCAGCCCTTCCTGCAGCCAGATGGGAGCCAGACTCCGGGGCCGGGGACCGGATGCTGTGGCTGGATTGGGGTCTTGTTGGCCAGACTTCATTTTAAATAAAGTAAAATATTACGTCCAACACAAAAGGTTTCAACATTGTCTTTATTTATGGCAGGGGTGGGAAAACTTTTTTGGATCAGGGGTCACTGACCCATAGAAAAATCAGCCCAATGGTGGCCAGAGGGGCAGGAGGGAGGGAGGAGGTTCAAGGCCTCAGGCCAGATTAACTCTTCTGGGGTTCCAGGGTTAGTGGATATTGTGGGACCCTCCCCCAGGCTCTGGCATGGGGCCAAAATGAGGGCTTCAGTGTGTGGGACAAGGCAGCCAGTGAGTGGGATAGGGATGGGATGCAGAATTTGGGGAGGAGGTGGGGTGCAGGAGCAGGCTGGGAGTAGGGTGTCTGGCCAGGGGAAAGGGGCAGGGGCAAGGGAGGCTACAGAGTCTGGCCAGGAGGGAGGGTGCAGGAGCAGGCTGAGGGTAGGGTGTCTGGCCAGGGGGGAGAGTTCAGGAGCAATGGAGGGTGCAGGAGCAGGCTGGTGGTAATGTGTGGGCCAAGGGGGAGGGTGCAGGAGCGGGCTGGGGTAGGGTGTCTGGCCAGGGGGGGAAGTGCAGGAGCAGGGGAGGGTGCAGGAGCAGAGTGGGGTAGGTGTCTGGCCAGGGGAGGGTGCAGGAATGGGCTGTGGGTGCAGGGTCTTGGTGGAGGGGGGGTGTGTGTGTGTCGGGTTGGGGGTGTTTGAGTGAGGAGGGTGAGGATTCGGGGACTTGGCAGGGCGGTGAGTGAGGGGGCTGGGAGTGTGGAGTCTCGGCTTTGTGGTGATGGGGGGGGCACTTACTTGCTTTCACACCGCTGCCAGCACCGAGTCCCAGGTACAGCCTCCCGTTGCTCCCATTGGCTGGATTGGGGCCATATTGTGGCCAATGGGAGCAGCAGAGAAAGCCTCCAGGAAGTGTGTCTTTGCACTGCTGTCCCCCAGCCAGGGGAAGGGAAGCAGCAGCACGCAGAGCCACTTCTTCTCTGCTTCTTTCCTGCAAGCTGGATCCATCGGGGAGCTTTGGTGTTCCCCGCCCCCCACTGCTCTGCACAGGAAGCCGGCACTGGCGCTCCAATCTTCTGGGGGTCCAAGAGGCTGGAGCACCCATGCAGGTTTCCTGCGGGGAGGGGGAGAAGTGAGGGGAGCTGAGCTTGGACTGCAAAAGAGCCATATTTGGCTCCCTACTGAGCCATATTTGGCTTGGGAGCCGTAGGTTGCCGATCCCGCTTTACAGCTTTAGCTGAGAGCCTGCTGGCTTTTAGCCTGGTAGCAGCTCCATTGAAAGCAATGATATATGATCCCGTTGAGTTCAGTGGGAGTATGACTGAGTCTATGTGCAATAAGATAATATGTACAGTGACGGTTACTTGACACTAGGCCGGTGTTTCTCAAAGTGGTCCATGGACCCACTCTGTGAAAGCTGCTACTGGGCCACTCCGGTGTGTTTACTTCCTGGCTCTGCAGCCACGGAGCCTTGTGGCTCCCATTGGCTGTGGTTTGCCGTTTGCAGCCAAAAGGAGCCATGGGAAGCAGTGTGACCCGGACTGCTGCTTCCCATGGCTCCCCTTGTCTATAAACAGTGAACCACAGCCAGTGGGAGTTTGGAGGCTCTGTGGCTTGTGGAGCCCATAAGTAAACAAACTGGAGCGATCTGTTGGCAGTTTTCTCAGAGCGGGTCCTCGGATCACTTTGAGAAACACTGCATTAGGCTTCTGAAGACACTGAACAGGGTTGAGAGGAATGAAAGCCAAAGGGAGAAAACCCTTCCTACCTTGGTTATGTGGAAGGGAAACTGTGAACATAATTGGTCCACCACTATTCTAGATGCACTGTGTGCATGAACCTTCATAGTCAATTTCTGATGTATGATCCAGAGTATGCTCTGTAATAGATGAAGGCAAAATCTGTCTCCTTGACTTTAGCTCAAGCTGTAGAGACTGAGATTTACAGCTTTGGAGATCCCTGGCTTGATTCCTGGTGTTTCAACCAAGATGGAGGTTTCACAGATGTTTCCTGTACATCTAAATAATTAAGCCAACAATCATCTAAAAATTAGATTGTGTGTGGATGGGAATCCAGCCAAACACACCTCCAAATCAAAATGTTTTCATGCCTGTTAAAGAAAACTGATGTACTATTGAAGGGCTTTCTTTCCTCCTTTATTCCAGTTCTTCAGCCACATGCATGTGTGGAAATGCAGTGTTATTATGTGTGTCTCTGGCTATGTCTAAACTACGGAGTTTTTCTGAGAGGTATCCCGGAAAAACTCTGCCGCATCCAGGGAACGCGTCTGCTCTTCTGACATTTTTTGCGGAACAGCAAATGCACTCTTTCGGAAGCCCTGTATTCCTCATTTTATGAGGAAGAAGGGCTCTTCTGAAAGAGGAGGTTTTTCTGAAATTTGGCCCCATGTAGATGGGCCTAATTTTGGAAAAGCCTCTTCTGAAAAAACAATCGGAAAAAGGTACACAAATTGCAGAGCACAATTTGCATACCTTTTTCCAAAAAAAAAGCATCAGTCTAGACATAGCCTGTGTTCAGACACTTCGGGTATGTCTACACTACAGTGTTATTTCAAAATAGCTTATTTCGAAATCGTTAATTCGAAATAAAGTTATTTCGAAATAACGCGTCTACACACAAAATGCATTTTGAAATAGAGTTTTGCTATTTCGAAATAGCGCGTCCACACTGAGTGGACGCTGAATCACATTTAAGGCTGGCGCTTCTCGTGGACGTGTTGCTGCGAGCCTGGCTGCACTTTCTGCAGGCTGCCATCCATGAGGTCCATCAGGGGGTTGTCAGTATCCAGGAGGACCTGCGGGAGAGCTTCCACCGTGAGGAGCACTAAGAGCCTCCCTGGTCTGCCCCACTGGGGGCTTGTGCCTCATTCCTCCCTCACATCCTTCCACTTATCCTTCCCTAACCCCCCTTCCTGATGTCAAATAAAATACATGTATTTTCATGAACACAAACTGTCTTTATTTAACAAAACTGGGGGCGGTCGGATGAAACTCTGGTGAGACTGGGGAAAGGAGAGGGGAGAAGAGAAGGTGGGAGAGGGGAGGGGGAAACCTGGGAGAAGGGAGCTGGAAGGGGGAAGCAAGGGGAAGAAGGGGGAGGGGAAGCTCAGGGTTGGGGGTTTCGCCGGACCAACTTGATTTTCATGCAAACCTACTTCTGGGTTCACATGTGGGCTTTGGTGGCCAGGCTTGTAGCTATCCTGCCATAGACGGCCGCGTTCCTCCGTCTAGTGAGGAGATCATGGACGTTGGGGGCATCCCCCCCAAACCTGAATAAGGTCCATGATCTCCACCCTGGACCAGGAAGGTGCCCACCTTCTCCGGGCCCTGGCAGGCTCCTGGGAGCTGGCAGGCTGCTCCTGGGGAGAGGTGGAGGGCTGGCTGCCAGTGGCTTTCTGGCTCATGTTTTGGGGCCGCTGGGTATGGGGCAGTGACTGCTGGCTCTGGGCTGGCAGGCTTGGAACTGGCAGAGGCACTGTGGCCAGAGTCAACCCCTTTAAGGGCTCCAGGGAGGAGAGAGGGAGAGGAGTGTTTTTGATTGAGGCTAGAGTGGCCACCAGGGCACCCTGGGAAGGCTGGAGGTCCCCTATTTCGATATAAGTGTCTACACAGCACTTATTTCAAAATAGCTATTTCGAATTTGGCTTTATTCCTCGTGGAATGAGGTTTACCAAATTCGAAATAAGCACTCTGCTATTTCGAATTAATTTTGAAATAGTGGTTTGGCTGTGTAGATTCTAGTAAAGTTATTTCAAAATAACGGCTGTTATTTCGAAATAACTTTGCTGTGTAGACATACCCAAATTCTCTCCTGGGAGGAACACTGGCAAAATATTTAGGTCCTGACGTAATCTGGTAGTGCTTGTAGGAAAGCAACGCTTATATTTGGCTATGGATATACATGGAGATCTGGCAAAAGATGAGAGAGGATTGAATAATGTAAGCGGAAGGTGAACTGGTTCCTACCAATATGTGAAATCAAATTAGTTTTTTTTTCTTTAATTTAAAAGCATTAGATGTACTATCCCCATAGGACAAATCTGCGTATTTCTCTGCAAATTTTTAACAGTGAACAGAAACCCCACATTGATTGGATCTCATTGAAATTGTGCTCAGTTTGACCTCTTGTCATATTGTCACCTGTAACTTATTTTTGTTAATATTCCTTTCATGAGGAGTAAAAACACAGGCATTCAGTGCAGGTGAGGGAGTGTGTGTGTGTGTGTGTGTGTGTGTAACAGTGCAAGGTGAGGAGGGAAGAGTCCTTTTTTGCTACTGAGTAATTTTCTCTTGTATTTAAATCTGAGTTTTAACAATTGAAGCAAGACAAGTTATTTAAAAAAAGGCTACATGTAAAATATATTAGTAGAAAATAATAAGAATAATATAAGAATAATAACTAATGTGGTTATTCAAAGTTAAGTATTTATAGTGGCTCAGACCTCTGGGACAATCCAGAACTGCTGGGGTTTTGAACTTTTGAGGAAGAGTTACAAAACTTCAGTCATAGTTGAATTGACAGATGCTAAGCACAAAACAACAAAACTGTGCCCTATTTAGTTCCTAAGCTACTGGCTGAAGCCAAAATAATTGGAGAAAGAATTTGATTAGGATGGAGGGACTGCTGTAACATGAACTGAAGTAACCTAAGTAAAAAAAAAAAAAATGGAAACAATTTTCTTTTCTAATACCAGCTGTTTTGATATTGAGCTAAAGAAGAAAGGCTGTATTATGTATGTACCCATGATACACATTAGGAGTTTCATGTATGAGACCCATAAACTTTCTGGATAAATAGATTATATATTTCTGTAAAATAATTAAAAAAAACTGCCATGATATACTTTCTGTCTGATAATAGCCTGTTAAAATGATAAATAATATCAGTTGATTTACTATAGCTAACATAATACAGGTTGAACCTCTCTAGTCCAGCACCCTCAGGACCTGACTGGTTCTGAACTATAACATTTTCTAGACCGTGGGAGGTCAACGTTGTCTAGCAGCATCTGCAACATTCCACTGCATACTGGGCTCTTAGAACACATTTAGGAGTAAATTAGAGCTAAATAACAACACAGAAGAGATCTAGGACTGGTGGCTGTAAACAAACTTTATGGGACTATGGGAAACTTGACCACACCCATGAAAATTGGACATCCAGCTAACTAAAATCATGCCAGACCATGGATGTTTCCAGACCCAGAGAGTTCTGGACTAGAAAACAAAAAACAATCCCCCCAAAAAACTTCCTGAACCCATAACTATTGTTCATACAGCTATGTTAAAACTTAAAGAAGCACATAAGTAAAAACCACTTGCCCTCTTCATGGTCATAGATTGGAATTTTCAAAAATGCCTTAGGGACTTTAAGAGCATAAGTACCGCTAACTTTCAATGGCTGCTTTGGTGCTTCTGAAGTTCTCACCCATAATGTATAAAACAGTTATGACAGCCAAAAAAGTTGGCATCACAAGGTCGATGTTAGATTTCACTGGGGAGAATGGAAAAGCAGAGTGGAAAGAGAAGGATTTCCTGTGTGTTTTCCTTTATATTATGCTCACATAATAACTCATTCTTACCCTACCTTCTCAGTGTGATGATGAATGTTTAGAAATATCTAGGTAGATGTACCTGCGAGGAAGGTTGTTAGGGTAAATTAATGTTTGTGCATATCTGTGCAGTGCAAAGCACTAGACAAGTGCTATCTGTTGTTCTGTCCTTTTCTCTAACTAGTACTATGCAGTATGCCAAGACAGCTGAAATTTCCTTTGATAATACCTGGTCTGTGTTCAATGAAAATCTCATTGAATTTTCAAGTTGAAATTTGAAGTTTGGGAGACTGTGTAATATGTTGGAAAAGCAAGCCCCATAGACAGCTTTTGGAGATGTTGGAAGTTCACATTTTTCATTTCTGCAAGGCAAAAAAGACCAAACAAACCAGTGCAGAAAGATGCATTTTATGCTCAGTGCATTAGCTTCACTCCGTAGTTATCAGATGCAAAAAGACTTTGTGCCCCTAGGGGGTTTATGAATTCCATCCATCTTGCTATTTATGATGCTCTGAAAGTATTTTTAGAAAACATTAGCAATGATGCCGAAGGGGACTCTTTATATGGGCTAATTCACTAGGCAACAGCTGAAACTAACAAGGGGGTACCAAAGGTATTACAACCAAAATTGCAAACCTTTTGTTGATTTTATATGCATTTATGTAGGAATTTTAATCAGCCACTGCACAAAGAGATCAGATGCAGCTGATCATTGTTTCTGGGTTCTCACTGCTGTAACTGAGAGCAAGATTTGGCTTTGTATCCCCAAGTTTTATGGAGAGGAAAAATCCATAAATCAGCCAGTAACACTGCAGCCTTCTGCCTTTCAATGATTTTTTTAAAATAGCCTCTGCTTTAAATGTGCTTCTGCAGGCTGAAGAGAGCCATACAATTATTCAGTGACTTTATTCCCTCTTTTCATTGCATTTGAATCCACTGGAGTGGGTTCCAAAAGAACAATGCAGCTTGTAGCATTACTGTGATGTACTGGGCTAAATTCAGGATACCCTCAGCTTTTTTTTTTTTTCCTTTTTAAGCAGCGATTTGGCAATGGCTGAATTCTAATTTATCTGACATTTGGCCATCTGGAGCTGAGCAGGGCTTTAGTCACATACCTTAATTGTGTGTGTGAAATGGAGCAACATGGGAACTCAGGCAAGATTCATCAGTGATGTAAATCTAGTGAAATCAGCAGAGTTAAATGGGGTAGCATTTGCATTTTCAAGTGTTCATTTGCTGTGCAGATTATTGGGGAAATCCAATCTTGCTGTTCCATTTATACAATGAGGGGGCATTCTGTGTAATTTACCACTAAAGTGAACGCAAATATAAGTTTGCAAAGGCTGCATGGCATTTTGTTTGCACTGATGTACCTGTCTGAAACTGTGTAAGTCATTGCCAGTGCCACATAATTTGAAAGCTAACCCATCTGCAGTTAGAAGGAGTGAATTGCAGTCATTTACACCCAGTGCAGAAAAACTCACTTGAGGTGGTCTGTGCAGAATTCAGGGGATCTGCTAAGTACAGAGTAGGGTGACACCTTTTCAAAATGAAAAAAAACAGGGCACATACAGGAACCTCGACTTCTCCATGGTCCTGCCTCTGCTCTCCTCTTCCATAGCTACATCAGAAACTTGGAGTTGGGCTGTGATAAGAACTGCCAGGGAGCCTGAGCTACTGGGGAAGCCATAGACCCTCCACCTGCCCTGAACAGGGAGCTGGGGTGTCCAAGAGCAGACCCTGACCCATATTTCTGCCCTTGGGGCATGCTGCCTGGGACAGTTAGGGTATGTCTACACTACAAAGTTAATTCGAACTAACAGCCATTAGTTCGAATTAACTTTAATAGAGGCTACATATACAAACCGCTAGTTCGGATTTAAATCGAACTAGTGGAGCGCTTAATTCGAACTAGGTAAACCTCATTCTACGAGGACTAACGCCTAGTTCGAATTAAGTAGTTCGAATTAAGGGCTGTGTAGCCACTTAATTCGAACTAGTTGGAGGCTAGCCCTTCCCAGGTTGCCCTGGTGGCCACTCTGGGCCAAACCAGGGAAACTCTTCTGCCCCCCTCCTGGCCCTGGAGCCCTTAAAGGGGCACGGTCTGGCTACAGTACTTGTGCCAGTGGCAAGCCTGCCAGCACCCAGCCAGCAGACCCTGTACCTGGCACGGCATGAGCCAGCCACCCGCTGCCACCCAGCCCTCCGCCTCTTCCCAGGACCAGGCTGGCGGCTCACAGGTGCCTGCCCGGGGCCGCAAGAGGCGGGCACCCACCTGGGCTAGTGCGGAGATCGTGGCCCTCATCGAGGTTTGGGGGGAGGCCTCCAACGTCCACAATCTCCGCACTAGGCACAGGAAAGCGGCCGTCTAGGGCAGGATAGTTGCCAGCCTGGCCACCAAAGACCACATGTGAACCCAGGAGCAGGTTTGCATGAAAATCAAGTTGGTCCAGTGAGACCCCCCGACCCTGAGCCTAGAACATAAGAACATAAGAATGTCCGTACTGGGTCAGACCAAAGGTCCATCTAGCCCAGTAGCCTGTCTGCCGACAGCGGCCAGCACCAGGTACCCTGGAGGGGATGGACCAAAGACAATGACCAAGCGATTTGTCTCGTGCCATCCATCTCCAGCATTCCACAAACAGAGGCCAGGGACACCATTCCTACCCCCTGGCTAATAGCACTCCATGGACCCAACCTCCATGAATTTATCTAGCTTCTCTTTAAACTCTGTTATAGTTCTAGCCTTCACAGCCTCCTGTGGCAAGGAGTTCCACAGGTTGACTATGCACTGTGTGAAGAAGAACTTTCGCTTATTAGTTTTAAACCTGCTGCCCATTAATTTCATTTGGTGTCCTCTAGTCCTTATATTATGGGAACTAATGAAGAACTTTTCTTTATTCACCCTCTCCACACCACTCATGATTTTATATACCTCTATCATATCCCCCCTCAGTCTCCTCTTTTCTAAGCTGAAAAGTCCCAGTCTCTTTAGCCTCTCTTCATATGGGACCTGTTCCAAACCCTAATCATTTTAGTTGCCCTTTCTGAACCCTTTCCAAGGCCAAAATATCTTTTTGAGGTGAGGAGACCACATCTGTACACAGTACTGAAGATATGGCGTACCATAGTTTTATACTTCCTCCTCCTTCTTCCCTGGCTTCCTCTTCCAGCTCCTCCTCCCAGGTTTCCCCTCCCCTCTCCCACGCTCTCTCCTCCTCTCCCACCTCCTTTTCCCAGTCTCCCCAGAGGTCAATCCCCCCCCCAGTTTTGTTAAATAAAGAGAATTTCTATTTTTGAACACACGTGTCCTTTATTTTTTACATCAGGAAGGGAGGCTAGGGAGGGGTAAGTGGAAGGAGGTGAGGGAGGAATGGTGTACGAGCCCCCGATGGGGAGGACTGGGGCGGCTCTGTGGGCTCCTCGGGGTGGAAGCTCTCCTGGATCCTGACAGCCCCCCGATTGACCCCCCCGGACAGCAGCCTGTGGCAAGTGCAGCCGGGCTGATGGCCGAGTGCTGTGATGTGCCGAGTGAGGGCACTCAGGCACTCCAAGACGGGACTGCTTTGCCGTCCCTCAGGGAGGTAGACCAGCAAGTGGGGAACCCTGAGAACTGTCTGTCCAGGGTGGGGGTCAGGTCCCTTTAAGCACAGCCCTCGGCTAGCCTGAGGCAGCAGCTCCACACTCTAAGTCCTGGTTCCGGCCAGCCTTAACTTCAGTTCAGGGTCCACTCAATGTGGACATGCTAGTTCGAATTAGCAAAACGCTAATTCGAATTAGTTTTTAGGTCTAGATGCACTAATTCAAATTAGCTTATTTCAAATTAACTAATTCGAATTAAGTTAGTTTGAATTAGTGCTGTAGTGTAGACATACCCTTGGAGGGTCCAGGATTCCAGGTCTCTCAACAGCAGCCCAGGCTTCCTGGACATCTCTTACTATTGCCTGGCTTTGGCTTCTGGCCAGGGGCGGGGCATGGGGCTTCTTGGCAATGGGGGCGGGGCTAAGGCCTACCTCAGCTCCTCCCCCTGATTGAGAAAAAGCAGGTGCTACCCAAGCCTTGTGCAGGCACAGAGCAGCAGTGCAGAGAGTCCAGGATAAATGCTGTCCCGGAGTCATTCAGCCCAGGAGCAGGACTTGAAATGTACATTTTGGGATTGTTCTACCCAATTAGGAATGGGTGGTCACCCTAGTTCAGAGCCATTTGCCTGTGTATTGCCTTGTGATCCTCTGATGAAACTGACGTATGGCTCTAGTGGAACCATATTGCCAGAGCTTTCCCCTCAGGGAGTCCGTAATGGAGATGACTCCCCAACAAGGCAGAAGCAGTGTACAAAAGCGAATGCAGCCCCATTAACTTCTGGGGAGATTTGCTGCTAGTTTTGGGTGGGGAGGGATGGTGTGTGCTGACCCTCAGACTATCAGAGGGTACAGAGGGTGGTGGTATGGAGGCAGCAGACAAACTCCCATGAGAAATGAGTGTTCTTCTCCCTCAGTGGAATCTAAGAATGACCACAAATTGCAGGACCCAGCCCTAAATGCAGAGTGCAGATGAACCCTTGTGAGTCCTCCCCACTCCCATAGCTGTGTAGCCTCGTTCCCTTCTGTGGTTCCTTAGCAGTACACAGCATGTCTCTGTACCATCCACGATGGAGGCAACATTGGGTGTAAATCTAAGGCATCATCTACACGATGCTTTTATGTGCATCAGAGGAGCGTGAATTGTAGTCCACACTAGCATGTTGTCTGCTTGGACGCTCCTAAAAATTCCCTAGTGCATACCAACATAGTACACAATTTGAAACGGGACACTAGGGAACTTCTAGTGTATGGCGGCAGGGTGAACATGGACAGTATATACAGGTTGAACCCCTCTGGCTGCACCAGAAAGCCCTGGGAGCCCAGCAGCAGGAAGTGGAGCTGAGAGCCTGGTAGCCCCAGGCTGGCAGTGGAACAGCGGAGCCCAATGGCCCGGGAACAGTGGAGCCCCCATGGCCCCAGGACTGGTGCTGGAGCTGGGAGCCTGGCTGCCTAGTGGCAGGGGAGCCTGTCAGCCAAGAAGGGAGCCCATCCAGGTCTGCTGACAGACCCCGGGATTCCTTCCCCATCTGTCACTTGGCCCTAGGAAAGGTTTCAGGTAGGCAAGAGAGAGAGACGGGTATATCTACACTGCAAAATTCAGATGGATTAACTAAAGAGGTGATGTTAAAGCACATTAATTAAAATGCGTTAAACCACGGTGTGGACTGTCGTTCAGAAGTGAAGTGTATTTAGTACCCTGTAACTTAGTTCCTTTCGCTTGTAGTTTAAACAAGGGTTTAATATGCTTTTACTTCACACCCTCAGTTACTTTGTCTTAAATTTCCCGCTACACCTAACAATTAGATTGACCTAGCTACATCACTCAGGATGGGGCTAATGCAGTGTAAGTAAGGGGGAACTTTGAAGATATTGGGGTAAATTAGGCCAGTGTTTGACCGACAAAATCAATATTCCTGGTGGTGAAGTGTGACCCAGGAAGAGCACAGCGTGGGTCTCCAGTCCAAAGCGGAGTTTGAAGGGATGGCAGTTTGAAAACTATCTTGTTACTTGTAACAGAACCAGTTTGGTCTGCAAACTGATAGACAAACATGGAACCCAACAATGCCAATTTTCTAGAGTTCCTACACAGAGCAGAGAGACAATTTAAAAGCTGAGCATTTTCTCCTTATTAGAGTTCTCAGGCAAAAGCTGATCTAACCCCAAACCCAAAGAGCAGACTGGAGGGACAAACCAACAGAGGTTATGCTGTACTTTGTGGAAATGTTGCTGTATCTTCCTTTATTAAAGAGTTAACCCCATTTTGTTTACTTTTCCATCACCTCCCTTGAGGTCAACTCACTTCCAGGTTGCCATTCCCAATGAGGGAGCATCATTCTCTAAAACCAATGTAAATAAGGAACATCTAGGGTCCTTCATTACCGAAGTGTTACTAGCACAATCATATCTTTGGCAGCTGACATTTGAAACGTGAAGCTAAAACCAATTCAGCAGATGGGGTTTGAAGGTCATCCTGACATGACTTCAAACCTGCTCACTTCTGCTCCCTGGTGTATCACTGGTATACAGCCTGCGATTGTGGCTAAGCTTTCACCTTCTATCATCTTCCCCGCTCAGTTGATTGCCTTGTGCTCTGATTTATTGATGGAGGAGGGGAAAAAAGGAAATTTACTATGTTTCTCTTGCCTGCTTACTTGTTTTAGACAAAAACATAGAAATTTGTCTCTGCCTTCTAACTAAATAAATGTGTCCAAAGCAAAGCACTCCTTTCTCTCTACGTGCTGACTTTCTTTTCTAGTTATAAGCTTGAAAGGGGTTGGCTCCATAAAGATGCTTGGCACAGTCTCTTTTCCTCTTCTCAGGGACACTAAGCTGTGCTGACTGGGCTACCAAATGGCAGTTTTTAAGGAAGCTAAAACCTGTCTCTCTAATGCAGAACTGTTCATTTTGGTACTTGTGTACTTGAGTGCAGAGAATCTGGCAATATATGTTTGCATTAAGGATATAATTTGCCCTTTTGCACAGTGTTAGCCCAAGGGCTATGTATCGCTTAAATCCCACTTCAGCCTTTTTCTGAGCCTTGTGAAATACACTGATAACTATGACCTGCTATCTGACCCCATATTTAAAAATTATACAGGTTTCCAGTGATGTGAAATGCAATCGGGTTAGCCAGTTGTGCCTTGACATTACACACAGTGTTTGCCTCTCCACTCATTGAAGGTTTGGAATGTCAGAACTGTTTCAGAAATCAAATCCCAAGGGCTTATGGCAGGGGTGGGGAACCTTTTTGGGTTGGGGGCTGCTGACCCACAGAAAATCAGTCAGGAGCTGCACACAAATGAGAAGCAAAAAACAAACAAACAAACAAAAAAACCCTCACTGACACAGCCCCCAACTGAGGAGAAATACACGCCCCCCGCCATTGCCCTTGCACACCAGAGCCTAGCGGGGGCTCAGCCTAGTAGATTTTGTGCTTCCAGCCCCATGCTGGGGCGGGGGAGGGACACACACTCCCCAGTGCTGGGGGGTGGGGCTGAGCCTCGGGGTCCACATCTATGCAAACATCTAGCCCCCGGGCCTGAGGTTCCCCTCCCCTGGCTTATGGGATCATCCTGTACATAGATCCTTTGCATTTTTTCCAAGTGATTAGTTATTATGCAGCTGTGTAACCATTCCTCCCATAAAGGAATATATCCTTTAGTCTGGATGGGTCATTTTGGGCCAAATTCTAATACCATTAGGATAACTAACATTTCACTGAATGATTTCAGTGGGATCCCTTATTCTTTAAGATACGTGTCAACATGACTGATAGTGTCAGAATGTGGCTCTTTAGGCACGAACAGCCAGGCATGGACATATCACCTTGTGCTGAGCACTTGGAAGCGAATAGTCTGCAGGTTAATCTGTCACTGTAACCTGAGGTTTCTGAAATGGCTGCTGGATTGTTCCTTTGTACATAACCGTGTAACAGATTTTTTTTCTAGACACCTTCAGAGAGTCCAGTTTTGCAACACCAGAATGTCACATTTGTATTATTCTTCTCTGAAACAATATAGAACTCTTTCACTTCAGAGACGTAATGCCTGAAAACCAGGGCCATCTGTAGGGCCGTGCCCCCTGCTGCAGGTCCCATCCCCGCCCTGCGTCTGCTCTATCCCCACCCTGCCCCCACTCCACCCCTTACCCCAAGCCCCGCCCCTGCTCCGCCCCCACCCTGTCCCTTCCCGCTGCTGCTCTGCCCCCTTGCCTGAAGCCCCCTCCCCTGAGCAACATGCACTGGGGCATTACCAAGGGGCTGGTGCGATGCAGCAGCGGGGGTCATCCTGCCTCCCCTCTCCCCCCACGCACACTGTGGTGGCAGGAGCTCGAGTGACCTGGTAGCCTGCGCCGCCTTGCCCTGCCACCTTCTCCCAGCCAGCTGCACTCTGCTTCACCGGGGCGGTGGGAAGTGTAGCGCCCTGAGGCTGGGGCCTGGGGCTGGACCACGGTGAAGCAGAGCATAGTTTTCCAGGAGAGGGTTGGAATCTGGTATGGGGCACCAGCAGGAGTCATTCCCCCACTCATCTTCTGGGCTTCCCTGGGTCCCATCTATAGGCGAGTTGAGGAGCCACCTTGGGGGCCTGCCCAAAGCACAGTGCCTGGGGTGGCCACCCCGAACCGTCCTATGGACGGACAGTTCTGCTGAAAACTTTAAATGATAGATGTTAGTCACATTGCTTAATGTGCTACTTGATGGCGCTTAGGGTATGTCTATACTAGCCCTCTAGTTCGAACTAGGGAGGCTAATGAGGGCGACCAAAATTGCAAACGAAGCGCGGATTTAAATATCCGCTTCATGTGCCGGCGGTCGCATTTTGGAAATTGATTAGCTCGAATAACTGCTCGCATCTACACGCCGCAGTGAAATGGCTTGTTCGAAGTAAAGCCCTTAATTCGAATTAGCTGTTAAACCTCATTCCAGGAGGAATAACAGCCAATTTGAATTAAGGGCTTTACTTTGAACTCCTGTTTCACTGCCGCGTAGACGCAGTTATTCCGGCTAGTCAATTTCAAACTGGCGATCGCTCGAACATATAATGAAGCGCGAGATATTTAAATCCCGCGCTTCATTTGCAATTTCGGTCGCCCTCATTAGCCTCCCTAGTTCGAACTAGGGGGCTAGTGTAGACATACCCTCAGATACTAAGGAGATGAGTCTAGTATCAGAACCTGGGCAGAACAGAAAAGAGAACTTTTTTGGGTGAAGAAGGTTTAGTTTAATGAGGGGTTCTCCCTCACCCCATTACTTCTCTCCCACTTCTTATCTAGTCAGTCTATCTACCATCTGATTTCTATTTTGTTTCACAATGTATCTACAGGAGGCCCCAGAGATGTGACCGCCCGAGTTCTGACCCTCCACACCCCTCTGCCCCCTGCACTTACAACCATTTTTGTAAGTGCAGAAGGGGCTGGAAACCCCCAACTTACATCCTCCTCCCGCATTTACGATGGTGCACAGAACCAATCGTGCTGCAAGTCGGGGGCCTCCTGTATTTCTCCTCTCAATGGACTTTAAAGATGCCCAGAAAATAACAAAGTGAGTCCACTTAAACAGCAGTATTTGCCAAATGCCCTTACTCACCACTTTAATACTGGCACTGATCACATTAAACAGCTGAAAAGGTACCTTCTTGGTTGTATTTTTAGGTATCCTGAAGTTGCCGCTGTGCTGTTCTAACTTCAGGTAATGAAGTAACAGTGCACCAGGCTATGATGTAAGAGCTTCTGGGGAGCTCTGTTGAATGGTGAAGAAGGCTGGGGGTCATGGAAATGACTTTTTTTGGAGAAAAAATTGTATTATTGTTTAAATTATTGTCATGCCGGGAAACTCCAGTCATGGATGTGGAACAATAAGCTTAAATTGCAGCAAGGGAGATTTAGTCAGGACATTAGGAAAAGCTCCCTAACTGTCAGGGTGGTTACACACTGGAATAAACTGCGTAGAGAGGTTGTGGAATCTCCATCACTGGAGATATTTAAGAGCAGGTTGAATAGACATCTGTCCGGAATGGTCTAGAAAGTACTGGGTCCTGCCATGAGGGCAGGGGACGAGACTCGATGACCTCTCGAGTTCCCTTCCGGTTCTATGATTCTGTGAGTCTATGTGGTTCCCACCTTTGCTAGGTTTAGTACAGACACAGAAGAACAGGTAGTCCTTGCCCCCAAAGAATTTACAATTTAAGTGAAAGATAAGAGACAACAGATGGACTTGCTATCATGATGACCCGTTTTCTCATGATTTTCTTGTACTCCCCGATTGACAGTGTGGGACTGCAAAGAAACAATGAGAAACCATGGGTCATCATGACAGGAAGTGGTCTGGGCACACCAGCAGTGTAACTGTTGTCAAGTTGTTGGGTTTTTTTAAAGGCATCATGCCAAAGGAGAGTTTGGAGCAGGACTTTAAAGGAGGGTAACAAGGTGGCTTTGTGAATGTTTGCCAGGAGTGCTTCCCAAACATGAGCTTCAGCAAGGGAGAGAGCACAAAAGTACTTGTGTGATGGAAGCTGCCACTGTGGGCTGATTGGAGGCAAGTGTGATTTTTTTTCAAAGCTTTTAGTCATGAAAATGACTCTTTAAAATTGCACTCTGCTGAAAAACACCTGATCACACTCAGGCTGATGGCTGCATTGATTGTGCAGCATGGTGTGTGTCAGGCCATCTGGTGGAATGGGAGCCAGTTGGCTTTGTGTTGGGGGGACTAAAAAAGGTCTTGATTTGTGATGAATGGAAACTTTGTGGCCGACTTTCAGTCCGGGTGGCCTGGGGGGTTCAAACTCTAAAACTCTCAAAGAGGCGGGTGACACACATGGGACAGTGAGGCACTGGGGATGCATCACAGCCTCTCAAAGCCATGGGAGAGAGAGCTCTGGTGGGGTAATTAGGAGCTGAGCTCCAAGACCACAGGACGTGAGTGATTAAAGTATAGAGCAGTTAGAGATAAGACCTAGGAAGGATCAGAGCTGTGCGGGGCCTGGGAGAAATTTGAAGCAGAAGACAACTGGAATTCAGAAAAGGGATCCTGGGTCAAATGGAACCTGCCAGAGAACAAGGAACATGGTTTTATTGAAGCTGGAAGAATAGACCTGTGAGAAGTGATAGAATCAAGGAGATGGGTTCAGTAGTTGAGGTGGGAGGTGACCAGGGCTTCAGTTGAGGGATGGAGCAAAAGGGATGAATTTTGAAAGAATGCTAAGGAAGAACTGGCAGGATTTGGTAACAGCGTGGCTGATGGGGAGACTAGATTAATGCGTATTGATGTGCATGGGTAAAGCTCAGTAAACATGGTTTTATAGCCAGTACTACAGCCACTGACATGCCCGAACTACAAGATCCATCTGTGGATCTGAGAGTTTGGGGGAGGAGGGGGCACTTAACTTTTTAGGTTTCAGCTGTGGACTTTTTGCTTATCATTCTATTGCTTAAAAATATTGGAAATGGGGAGGAGCTCTTCATTGCTAGCAGCAGCAATGAAACACCTTTGTTTTCACAGATCTAAGAAAAATGCAGTTTTAGTCCCATGGCTTCCATCTTCGGGGGTGTTTTATGAGCCCAGCAAAGTACCTGGAGCTTTGGTTGCCTCTCCCCACATTTTAGTCAGGAAGGAGAAGATAAGGAGAGGTCACGTAGCTCAGAGAGCCCACAAGCAGATTCTGAAGTGGTGTTGAAAGTTGCAGGGGATTTAATAGTTAACACACAGACTATTCATCCTGATTCCCACTGGAAGGTCCTCTGAGTTAATGATGAGTCCCAAGGATGCTATCTTGGCACACACAGCTGCAGCATTGCTGTCACTTCAGTGTAATTAATCATCTAGGCTGAATCAGAGGAGAAGGTTCCTTTCTTTGCCCTCATTACAAATAGCTGTAGAAAAATGCAAATGATTTGTGGCCAGAAAACCCTTTCTGAGCCACATTAGTGGCTCCTAATATTGATGTGTACAGTTTTGTGCTTGTTCATGTTTTGTCAGGGATGTGAGTGCTTCCTTCCCCCCCAAAACCCTCCCTACAAAATACTCCAAACTCTGCAAAAGTGCCACATGTTCATTTGTACCCCACTCAATGGGGTATAAAAAGAAAGCGGACTTGTGCTTCAGATTAGTCTAGCAATACTGACTTTTATCATTTAGCAAGTGCAGGGGCTGGATCACATTAGGGGTAAACTGGAAATGTCTGCAGTGGCTTTTCCAGCAAACTCTACCGTTTGTTTCAGGCATGGCTTCGGGGGCAGCTTGCACGCTCTCCTGATGTCACTTTCAATGTAGAATGAGTTCCTTGTCTCTCCCAGTACTGCTCACAGATCAGAGGCTTGAACCAATGCAAGCCATTCTGGGCCAGAGGCTCAGCTAGTGTAAACTGGTTTTGCTCTAATGATTTCAAAGGAGCTACGTCAATTTATACCGGTTGATGATCTGCGTCTCTGTTCATCAGTTCCTGTTGATCGACAGAAATAGATTTATAGTTGGTCTTCTGAAGAACAGTCCGCACTGCTGTTTGGGCCTCAGTTCAGCAAAGTATGAGGTTGAAAGCCACTGGGACGACCTGTGTACTTAAGTTTAGGCAGAGGTGTAAATGCTTTGCTGAATCGGGGGCATTGTTTGTCTCTGGATTTGACACTGAGCCTGACAGGGAGCAGTAGTGTCCCTTTTCCCCAGTGATGATGTGTGTGTGCCGACAGAGTAAAATGTGAAATGCCCATGTGTGCTATATTTCACACATCCCTGAGGCTAGCATGTTTAAAGCAAATGACATTTTTCTCTAGCCTGGTGCAGGAAGGCAGGGGATACTTTGGAGCTACAGCATTAATCTAATTGCAGTGAAAACATCCAGATGGCATTTGTGCATTGCATGATAATAAGGCTGTGATCCTGCAGACCTTATAGATGTTGTTCTTAATTCTGTTATTCTCCCTGGCAAGTTAGGATTGCCTGTGGCAATTGAGTGTTACAAGTCCAGGGCCTGCTTGTGCAGGGAGTCTTTATGGTTACATCTACACTAAGAGCTAGGGGGTGTGATTTCCTCTGTTCACATACACTTATGTGAACCCATGACCCTGTACTCCCCAGGTGAGTGCCCTATCCCCTAGGCCACGCGGGAACCTGCCCCACCACCTTACCATCAGGGCGCTCCTTATACCTCCTGCCCCGGGGTCGACCGGTTTTGGCCGTCCCCACCCGTCCCAGGACTTGCACCCACGACCCTGTCCTCCCTCAACAATAAATAGAGCCAGTATAAATGGTAATGTAGCTGTGATGGCATGAGCAGCAGGGGCACAACTTAGCTATGCCAAGTACAAACCTGCCTGAACCCTGTGGGTACCTATTGGTCATGGCCTTCAGCACTGTGGCTGTATTGCTATGTAGGCTTGTGTTAGCTCTCGTTCAAAGACCATGAGTTTTTGAACACAAATGAAGGGACACCATCAAGGTACTTATCTATAAAAATATTGCCTGTCCTTGATAGTGGTTTAATTTAGAAGGCTAACAACTAGCTGGGCGCGTGGAGGTGGGTCACTCTGTTTTTGCTTTTTGCAACCAGTCTTGCTCCTTTAAAAAAATGAAATCTTTCCCAGAATAGGCAAAAAAACCCAACTGTCCATTATAGCCTGCAGTAGAAGGGGCCATGAGTGGGGCGAGTCAAAGAGCACATGCAGCATGAGCGTATGGGAGTGATTGTATTCACCCATGATAAGAGAGCATATTGTGTAAAGTGAGCAACTCTGGGTGGAACTTTATCTCCCTTTAGTGACTAGCCGTGTTTAGGTTATGTCTTCACTGAAGTTATCTACCCTCCATACTCCTCGGGGAATTCTGCGCCACTGCACAATGTGGAATGTTGCAGAAATTAAAATTGTGTATGCAGAATCTCTTTTTCCCCAGAGAAATAGGTTGCACTCTGCTGGCCACTACTAGGGCCTTCTGGACCCAGCAGAGCCCAGCTCACATGTAGAAGACACTGTTGGGAGGAGCTAGAGGGCACTAGAGGGTTCCTGGAAGCTGCAGTTGCCCACATGCCCTCAGGGAAGGAGAGGGCAGTGTTTAGGATAGTCAAGACAGAAGCAGACTATGAGGGACTCCAAAAAGATCTCACCAAACTGAGTGATTGAGCAACAAAATGGCAAATGAAATTGAATGTGGATAAGTGTAAAGTAATGCACATTGGGAAAAATAACCCCAACTATGCGTACAGTATGATGGGGGCTAATTTGGCTATGACAAATCAGGAAAGAGATCTTGGAGTTATCGTGGACAGTTCTCTGAAAACTTCCACACATGTGCAGCGCGGTCAAAAAGGCAAATAGGATGCTAGGAATTATTAAGAAAGGGATAGAAAATAAGACACAGAATATCTTGCTGCCCCTGTATAAAACTATGGTACGCCCACATCTTGAATACTGTGTACAGATGTGGTCTCCTCACCTCAAAAAAGATATTTTGGCCTTGGAAAGGGTTCAGAAAAGGGCAACTAAAATGATTAGGGGTTTGGAATGTGTCCCATATGAAGAGAGGTTAAAACGACTGGGACTTTTCAGTTTAGAAAAGAGGAGACAGAGGGGGGATATGATAGAGGTATATAAAATCATGAGTGGTGTGGAGAGGGCCGATAAAGAAAAGTTATTTATTAGTTCCCTAAATAGAAGAACTAGAGGACACCAAATGAAATTAATGGGTAGCAGGTTTAAAACTAATAAAAGAAAGTTCTTCTTCACACAGCGTGTAGTCAACCTGTGGAACTCCTTGCCAGAGGAGGCTGTGAAGGCTTGACTATAACAGAGTTTAAAGAGAAGCTAGATAATTTCATGGAGGTTAGGCCCATAAAAGGCTATTAGCCAGGGGATAAAATGGTGTCCTTGGCCTCTGTTTGTCAGAGGCTGGAGAGGGATGGCAGGAGACAAATCGCTTGATCATTGTCTTCGGTCCACCCTCTCTGGGGCACCTGGTGGTGGCCACTGTCGGCAGACAGGCTACTGGGCTAGATGGACCTTTGGTCTGACCCAGTACGGCCGTTCTTATATTCTTATGTCCAAGAGACTCAACACAAGCCTGGGACTGAGTATCAGGCTGTTTCACCCTCTCTATTCTTGGGTTCAGAGGACAGGTGTCTGGGCTGGGAGGGCATGGCTCGGGCTCTGGGAAGGGAGGGGCAGGCGTCTAGGCTCCAGAGGGAGGAGACATGAGTATCAGGGCAAGGGGTGACCCTGCATCTGAGCTCTGGGGATAAGGCACTTGCCTGGGGAGGGCAGAGTGGTGAGTTCAAGTCCCCCCCACTCTGGGAGCAGCTGGACAGCCAACACAGGCTGCCCCAGGGATGGAGTTGGCTCCTGGGCTGGGGGTGTGCTTGCTGAGTTCATTCTGTTTCCCCACAGATCCTGCTGCTGCTGGGAGTGTGGGAGGGACTGATTGCTGCTGCTTCCCTGTGCCAGGTTCCCCTGGTAACCTGAGGTTGCCTCCCTTGGAGAATGGGGTGCCAGGTGGGGTAGTGGTGGGAAGGGGCAGGGCTTGGTGGATGGGTTTGGAAATGTGCCCCTGGCTGCTGGGTCTCCTGAAGCAGATTGTGAATTTGCTCCAGCCTGAAGATGGCCTGTGGGCCATGAATTTGAGACCTTTGTTGTAGAGGTTTGAGTTTGCAATTGCCTCCAAAATAAGGGACTTACTCCTTTTACCCCTGCAGTAGAGGTTCTTACGTTTGGATTCAAAGGTCTTGAATTCACTCTCCACAGATAATCTAACTGGAGGCATCACTACACTTGGGGAATGTTCTTTTTTAGTTTCAGTATAAAAGCAGAAACTTTTGGAATGATTGTTTTGTGTGATTTTTCTACCTAATTTTCATACTTGCAGTTTGGTGTCCAGAAGGAAAGCCCTCCAGAAGAGATCAGTAGCAAGGTGCAGCTTTGCTCTAATAACACTGTGTAATTTTAAAATATTCACAATATATATAGAACTGTGAGCACATCAGATCAGTTGCAGAAAAAAATGATGATATTACTAGAAAAATATTTTAGCACCTTGTGGAAATACATTGACATTTTACTGCAATTTAATTCTTTAGATCCAAATTAGCTTCTACACAGCTCTCTAATGGATGCATGTAAAATGTAGACTTAGTACATCCTATCAGAATTGTCTCTATTGTAGGGAACGAAGCCCCAATTAAAAGATGAAGAAACTGTGTCAAAATTTGCCTAAAGTAACAAGAAGAGCTGTGGAAACTAGTTCTGTCCTCAAGCCTCCAGACCAGTGCTTTTCAGCTTTTTTTCATTTCAGGACTAAAAAATTTGAATAGAGGTGTGGCTACTTTTGGAAATCTTAGACATAGTCTGCGGCCCCCCAACTGTCCACAGTCCACAAGTTGAAAACCATTGGTTTAGACTTTATCAATGGACAGGTCTCCTGCAAGTTTCAGATTTTCCTTGAAATGCAATTTGATGCACTCTTCTAGAGTGTGTGTGGTTAATTGCTTTAGGGGGATTGTGAAAAAGATCCTTGGTATGCTTTTTAGATATTTGTAAATGTGCCCACTGCAGCCCAATGTATAGAAAATCAATTTTGAAAATCCCATTTTTAAAGAGTTTCTTTACTAGCTTTATCCAGATTTGTGACCTGAAGTGATACTTTGTCTTTCAGTGTGCTAAGCTTTGATGCCTCCACCATTACTTATCAGAAAAATGAGAATCAAGAGATTTATAACTCCTGTGTTAACGATTTTTTTCCATAAAAATTAAAAGCTGAAATTGATGCATTATAGTCATAGGCTATTTAAAATCTAGGGATGGTACTCAAGCCACAAATCAAGTCGCTTTGAATTGTACTGGAGAACTGAACTGGCCCCTGGCCAGGGGGTGTACAAAGGTGACTTACACCTTGTCTACACTTACAGCCATGGGTTGGGTACATGTAGCTACATGTTGCAGTGCGAAGCAGGCTGCACGTCAACGAAAGCCTTTGATGGAGGAGACAGCTGGGGAAATGTTCCTGCAGCTCTCCTCTGCCAGAGCCTTTTCCTGCTGCTGGAGTCTTCCAGTTCAGTAGGGAAAGGCTGTGGCACGGGGAAGGCAGCCTAGCACTATACTGCTAAAAATAGCAGTGTAGCTGGGGGACGCACTGCTTGAGTGCATAGAATACGTTGTACGGTAAATACTCTAAGGTTCTACTCAACTAAATAGTGTCTCACTGCTGGGGCGCGTGCCATGTATGTACTCTATACCCTGCTGTAAGTGTAGATATAGCCTTAGCCTCGCCTTGAGCCTAGCTCATTGGCACTGGACTGCACTTGAGAATCTAGTCCTTAGATGTTTGTTTATATCTTCAAAGGGCTACATAGACCATCACCCTTATAGCACTCTTGTGCAATGAGGAAAAAAGTGTTATTTCTCCATCTGTAAAATGGGTTTGAGGCAGACAGGTGAAAAGACTCGCCTCAGGTCACATGGTGAAACAGTGGCAGGAGTAGAACTCAGGCCTTCATGGACTGGCTTCTAATTCCTTCTCAGTCATAGACCATGCTGCCTCTTCAACACTGACCAGCTTGTTGTTCCATAGTCTAATACTTTCATATTATGTGTCAGGAAGGTCTACGACCATCTTCTCTTGCTGGACTGTAGGTTAGAGTTGCCAGGTATCATCCAAATCTTCAGTTATTTGGGAGGAGAATGTGGAACTTCCATGCATGTATTTGTAACCCTTCTGCCAGGTAGAGCCAGCAGCAGCCAGGACCAGGTTCAATATCTAGAGGTTTGTCTCCATCCCTCCAACACAGAACTGGCTCGAGCCCGCACCCAGTAACCTGGGATATTCACACACCACCCCTGGGTGTCTCTGAGAGGCAATGCTTCCCCACTCGCAAGCAGAGTTTGAGCATAGAAACTTGTCATAAAAAAGGGAGGGAAGTAATGTGGCGTTAACTTGGGAACCATCACGGAGTTCATAAACAAAACTGTGAGTAAAAGTCCCACCCCAAGTAGGTTGGGCCATGTCCTTTTCTCCTCAGGTTCTTAAGTCCAGCAATGTAAATTTCGCTTCACGTGCCCAACCCTTCTCTTGGTCAGACCCAGAGTTCAGAGGTGCATCCGCAGAGCACATCTCTCACCTGAATTGGGGGGAGGTAAAGAAGCATCTTACTCACTCCGCTGGTCCCTCGCCACCTGCCTGCTCTCTGCTGCTGCTCTGCTGGCCATTCATCTCACCTTTCCACCGCTGCTCTGCTAGCCTCTCATTCCACCTCTCCACTATTGCTCTGCTGGCTGTTCATCATGCTGCCGCTGCTCATTGCATCTCTCCGCTACCAACCGCTGCCATCCACTTCTTGGCTGACTTCTACCCATCAGTCTCAAGTGATTTCAGCTCCCAGTGGTGCTGAGTCATAAATTCAGTTGATTACAATGAGCAAAATACCACTCCATCTGCTGAATATCAGTCTAACACATCTAAGCAAAGCAGGGGCAAACTGTATTTACATAGACACACCCAGGGTTTTGCTCCCATTCCAGCTAGCTGTAAAGGAAGCATATCTTCAGACCCTGCTTACATAGTGTAACTCGATGTGGTAAAACGTGTGTCAAAAATTGAAACAGACAGTAAATAGTTAACTATACAATACACTTTGGCTGTGTCTACATTGGCACCCTTTTCCGGAAAAGGGATGCTAATGAGACAAGTCGGAATTGCAAATGCCGTGGGGATTTAAATTTTCCCCGCGGCATTTGCATGATATAACTGCCGCTTTTTGGCTCAGACTTTGACGGAAAGCCTTTTCAGAAGATCCCTTATTCCTCTTAAAATCAGGAATAAGGGATCTTCCAGAAAAGGCTTTATTTTCCGCAAGAGCTGCTGTTTGACTGGCGCTTTTTCCACAAAGCCCCGAGCCGAAAAAGCGGCAGTTATAAAATATGCAAATGCCGCTGGGAAAATTTAAATCCCCGCGGCATTTGCAATTCCGACTTGTCTCATTAGCATCCCTTTTCTGGAAAAGGGTGCCAATGTAGACACAGCCTTTATGTATGGTAGCTTTTACAGTCTGTGGCACATAAAATCAATATTAGTAGATAGTGTGATATATAATTACTGAAGTGCAATCTGATAAAAAGCTATTGGTAGTCAGAAGTTGGCATATAGTGCTGTGATTTCAATTGTTTCTGGCCATTATCTTGATCTCTCCCTCTCTCTCCCTCTGTCTAATTTACCTAGCACAAAAAGTACCAAAACTCCCATCCCGTTCCCAGTGAATTGACTGAATGTTCTGCTGACCAGTATATATTGATTGCTACTGTGGTTTGGCAGTATGATTTATGTGGACAGCCGGAGTTCCTTGTTGCTGTTGTATGTAACCATTACAGAAACAAAGAACAGAGATGACCTCCAGGAACTGAAATAGTCACAAATGGTACAAGTGGCCTAGGGGAGAAACAGACAGCAGCAATTCCTTGAAAGTCTCTGTGGCCCTGAAAAGTCACAACAGAGAATATGTAGTGCTGCCTGCACAGAGAAGCAAATGACTGATTTAGAATGATTTAATTTACACATTACACCATGTGAAGCAAGAGTAAGCATCTCTGAAAATGCAGAGGGAAAGGGAGAGCTTCAAGATATTTATTTGCCTCTCTGCTGGTGAATTATTTTCTTCCTTCACATCTGTTACGTTTCTTTAGAAGAACAGAAGCAGGCAGCTAATCTCCAAAAGGAAGACAGAAATATTCTCAATGTTTAGATTAAAAACTTAAACAAAGAAATCCAGGATTTATATCTATCCAGCCTCTGCTGCCCAGGAAGCATCAAATGTAAAAAGATTCTTATTATTGACGGTGATGTATTTCTGTAGAATACAATCCTAAGAGCCTGGAGGGGATCCTCTCCCCCCATACTCCCACATGTCTTTGTAGAGAGAGGGGAAGAACCATCTCCGTGTCTCTAATGTTGGCCAAACAGTCTAGCCCTGCTCGGTCCCCCTTCTTTCTCGGTCTCACACACGTAACTCTAACTTGCTTCTTTCAGTCCTCTTGGGAATATACCCTAGAAATCTCCAGCTGACTTGTCCTATTTTCCTGCCAACACATAATTTCCATGATAATGACAGAAATGTAGGAGTGTCTCTCTTTGTATGGAGTAAGGAAACTCGAACTGCAAGGCTGTTTCACAACTGTACATTATACAATGCTGCGCAAAACAAATGCATGTAATGGGGGAGTGAAGAGAAACCCTTATTATTCAGTGTGAAGCTATCTTGGCTTTCCAACAAAAATAGGTACCTCCTACCTCTTCGGTTTAGTGAAACTTACTGTAAATATCCCAAAGAGATAAGAACATAATTGGGAAATAGTCTTTAATCAGTGCTTTCTTTAGCAGAAGTCAGCGAATACAGGAGATAGGCTGGGATTTTTATTCCATCCTCCCTGCTTCCTAAACTAAAACACCCTGAATGACTATCATCTGCACTGATTATCAAAACACTGTGGGTCAGTTTCTCATCTCAGATCCACAGTAGGGATGTGAAGGTTTAACTGGTGGGGGCTGGAGCAGTTCCCCTCCTACCATGGGCAGGAGGCTTCTCCAGCATAGCCCCTGCCTGTGGCGGGCCTGGGTGCCACCAAGCAGGGGCTATTCTGACATCCCAGCTGGAGCAGCCTCTGTCCACGGCGAGCCAGGGCACCCCTCGGGCACGGATTGCTCTAACCAGGATGCTGGAGCAGCCCCTTGACTGCAGCAGCAGGGGGTCGTTCCAGCCCCAGTGGTAGACAGGGGTGAGTGTTCTAGCTGGGCTGAAGTGACCCTTCTGTTCCCCCTTTCAATAGCCAATTAAATGCTATTTTACATCCCTAATCCAGAATTCTTCCATTAATGCCAATGGATTTGCACCAGTGCCACTGAAATCAGGATCTGTGGGAAGGAAGAGGGAGGAATTGGTTTAGCTCCAGTTGTTATTGTGCTGGGATCTACTATTCTCTCCCCAAAATTCTTTCCCTACCCAGTGTGATAGCAAGTAGTGGTAGGACTGCTTTTCCCTGTACTGCCTCTTTGTAAAGGGCACTTTGGAAGATTTCATTTTTAGACCAGCCACAAGTCTCTCCTATGATTAACAAGACCAGAGTCTGGCTAAGCCTCTGCAATGATGCCTGTTTAGCTTTGTGCATTTGATAATGCTTAATTATAGATTAAAATTACACTGAGCTTGGTTAAAACCTACAAATACTATATAAAGCTCTTAGCAGCTGTTATCAGAGGTAGTTTGCTATTGGACAGGAAATACAGTAGAAGCAGAAAATACTTTCAAGATTTGATTTCATGATGACTCAAATGCTCTATTCAATTTAAGATCTTTCAGGTGTATTTTTAGGAGCCTATTCTTTTTAGGTGGCTGTATAATTACCCGCCCTCCCCCCCGCCCTTGAAAGACGACTCTGGGCACTTGTACAAGGCACAAGTACAATTTAACAGCTGAAGAAGATGGTCTGCAGTGCTGATTGTCATTTACAAGTCATAATTTTAAATGCACTTCATGATGCAGTTGCTGCCGTATAAATAAAATGGCAAGTTGTTTTCAAGCTCATGCCTTTGTACCCTTTGAGTTCTATTCATGGCTGAATCATGGACTTCATATATGACCTTCGGAAGCCTCTTAAACCTCTCTGTTCCTTATGATGGGGTCTTACCAGGATGGTTCATGCATAAGAAAATGGTGTCTCATTATCTCTCAGAATTCTTTGAATGTGTCAGTAAAGAAGTGGATAAAAGGAAACCTGCTGACATAATTTAGCCCTCAGAAAAGTCCCGCACAAGAGGCTACTAAAAGAAATTAACTAGTTCCGGGGTGAGAGGCAAAGAATTGTTACGGATCAAAGGCTGGCTAGGAGACAAAAGAAAGAGCAAGATGAAATGGCTAATTTTTATCATGACTAAAGCTGAACTGCAGGGATCTCAAGGTTCCATGCTTGATAGGTCTTGTGGTGTTCAATGCATTTACTAATGCTCTGGAAAGGAGAGTGAGCAGCAATGTAGTGACACCTGCAAAGTTATGTAGGTTAGTCAGGACCAGAGAAGACTAATGAATTTGACAAGGATCTAAACCAGCAAAAGCCTCTCAGGGGGCAAGATCCAGCCCATCTAGGCAGTTCCAGGCCCCGCCCGTAGCACATGGCTCGGGAGCCGGAGATTCGCGAGCCCTTTCAACTGCTTCTATTAAAAGGGCTCATGCCCTTACCTAGCACCTTACCTAGCAGCACCAGGGAAGGCGTGAGCCCTTTTAATAAAAGCACTTGAAAGGGCTCATGTGTCTCTGGCTCCCTAGCAACGCATTAGCAGTACCAGAGCTACGAGCCCTTTTTACTGCTTCTATTTAAAGAGTTCCTGCCTTCCCCGTGCCTGTCGGGCAACGTGCCAGGAGCTGCAAGCTGTTGTTATGTGAATTCTAAGCCTCCACCCCAGACAACTCTGGGAGGAGGCTAACCCCCAGCACCCTCCCATCTGCTCCAGGTCCCTTCCACTGGCCAGAAGTCAGGGGAGAGGGACCCCAGGCCTAGCAAAGCTCCTGGTAGGGTAGCTCTCAACCCCGCCCCTTCCACCCAAGGCTCCGCCCCTTCCGGGTCGGGTCGCAGCCACTTTTGAAATTTGTGAAGTGGCCCCCCTTCAAAAATTATTGCCAACCCCGATCTAAATAATAGTAGCAAAATGGCAGCATGAGGGCAAATGAAATAAAATGTTGATAAATGCAAAGTAATGCACATTGGAGGGAAGAACTTGAATTGTTCCTACATTTTACAGGGTTCTGAGTTAACTGTAACAAGCAAAGGACTTGCATGTCACTGTACGCTGCTCAGTGTACAGCTGGAGTCAGTTTTGGATGATGATAGACTGCATAAAGACTGGGATGGTGAATAATGCAGGAAATACTATGATGCCTTTATATAACTCAGTGGTTCGGCCTTATCTGGAGTATTGCATGCAGTTCCGATTACCCCATCTCAAAAAGGATATTGCAGAACTAAAGGGAGTTCAGAAAAGGGTGAGGTGACGGCCCCGTCTGCCCATGCTTTATGAAATGGACTTATGGACTCAAATATGCATAACCAAAATTCTTTGGACAAATTACCTCATGTAACCTATCAATCTTAATGTCATAATCCGCTGGATCTGTATTTCTTATTTTGGTGTCTATATCACTCGTGTGTGTAAAGTTAGCTATATGGAGCATGGAATGCTTTATGGCAGGGTTGGGACAAAGGGCCTCTGTGGGCCGGATCCAGACTGCCAAGCGGGTTGATCTGGCCCGCGGAGATCCTGCCACTCCCCCGCCACCAGGCCAATCAGGGCCTACGGATGGGGGAGTGAGCAGCGCTTAGCGGTTGACTCTAAGCACCATGCACTGGAGGGCAGGGAGCGAGAGACTTCGCGCTCTCCCCCCGCCAGACCAATTAGGGCCTGGGGGTGTGGGGAAGTGCATGAAGTCTCCCCCTGCCCTGTAAGGCCCCTTGCAGGATGGGGGCAGGGTGGGATGAGACTTCGCATGCTCCCCTCACCCCAAGCCCTGACTGGCCTGGGGACAGGGGGAGTGTGCAAAGTTTCTTCCCACCCTGCAAGGGGCTTGGCACTTAGTCAGCTGCCAGCTGCTGCTCCGTTTTTTCTGCGTTTTTTTTTTTTACCAGACAGAAGCCGCAAATACCAGACTGTCCGGGCTAATACCGGACACCTGGCAACCCTAATCGCATTTGGGGAGAGGTATCCCAGGAAGCTGGGCCCAAAACTGCATTTTCCTTGAACCTGAAGAGCTTCAGTGTCTGTACTGCTCCTTTGGGAGGGTGGGGGAGAATGGTGATCTCAGCTCTGTACCTTGGCTGTGGGAGACCAGGTGAGCTGGCCCAGCAGGACAGGGTAGTGACACGCCCCAGAGAGCAAGAAGGTGAGTGTCAGTGGCTTTTTCAGCACTCCGGGAAGCATCCCCCAGGGGTCTGCTGTGACTGCACCCCATCACAGGTGATAAGAATGATCAGGGGCCTGGAAAAACTCTTTAAAATATCCAGTTAAAATTAACAATAACCTTTTTGGAGGGGTGTATTAAACCTCATGCTTCAGGACTAAGCCAGGGTCAAAACCATCAGCCCAGGTCTGTTTATTTTGAAATAACAAGCAGAGCGTCCATATTACCACGCCCATTATTTCAAATAAGGGGCTGGTTATTTTGAAATAAGAACTCCTGCTTTCATCGGGGAATAAGCTTATTTCGAAATAGTTATTTCGGGAGTTATTATTTTGAAATAAGTTATTTTAAAATAATTTCCTAGTATAGACATGCCCTCAGAGATCAGGCTGAGATCAACTGCGGAGAGTAGGTTATCCTGCATATGCCTTTTGTGGGTTCTTAGACCTTTCTCAGAAGCATCTGGCACTGACCAGAGTACTGGATTAGATGGGTCTTAGGTGTGATTCCAAGTAGCTGTTCATTTGTTCCTTTGTGTCCCATGTGTAAGATGGGGGATAATGGTTCCCTCCTTCACAAGGGACACTGCGAGATTGCATAAATTATTAAACTCCTTGAGATTCCCAAAGAGTGGCTACTCAGGTGAGAGGAGGGGCTCTGTGCCCCTTGAAGGGGTGGGGCCTCGGGCAGGCGGGGTGGGGCCCTCCCTCAGGCAGCCCTCAGCGCTGCCCAGAGCATTTTGCACTGAGGCTCTGGCAATAGCTGCTGCTGCTGCAATAGCCGCAGGGATGGCTGGAAGCCTCAGGCCCTTTTGAATCACCAGGCCCCTTAGACTCCTCTCACTCTCTCTCCTTCCCCCATCTCCTCCTCCTCTCTCCCCCCCCCCCAGTTGGTGGGCTTGGTTATTTATACCCTTCACACTGTGCAAACCTGAGCTGTATTTTCCTTGGGGAAATCCACAAACAGGATAATGAGACTGTCTAGGTCAGTGCTTTTCTGGGGGATTAGCCTGTCAGTAACTCCCCTCCCACCGTCATTCTCATGTTAGTGTTTTCCACAAGAGAGTCAAAAGCTTAAGGAACTATCAGTGAACCACAAAAGGAGCAATCCTGGCAAGAGATTTAGAGCAGCCTTTAAAAGAATAGACTTTAGTATAATATTTTAAATTTGACTAAAGAGCTCTGTAGGTTGTATGCTCAGTACGTTACAGGGGAAAGCATTTGCTTTTTATTTTCAGAACATCATTTAAAATGTAGGAGACCTTTAACTGTATATATTTCATTTTGCGCCTATGCGGTGTCCTGTAGAACACTATGGCTATGTCTACACTCGCGGCTTCTTGCGCAAGTACGGCCGTTCTTGCGCAAGATTCTGCAGAGCGTCCACACTGCCCGCCCACTGTTGCGCAAGGAAATTTACAGTACGGCGTGGTAAGAGAGGGCTCCTTGCGCAAGAGCTACGCTCTTTTTTAACAGGTGTAAGCTCTCTTGCACAGGGGCTCTTGTGCAAGAGGGCAGTGTGGACGCTCGGCAGGGATTTCTTGCGCAAGAAAGCCCTATGTCTAAAATTGCCATCAGAGCTTTCTTGCAAGAGAGCATCCACACTGCCATGGGCGCTCTTGCGCAAAAGCACAGCTCGCACATGGCAGTGTGGACGTTTTCTTGCGCAAGACTTCTTGCACAAGAACACTTGCGCAAGATGTTCTTGCGCAAGAAGCCGCGAGTGTAGACATAGCCCATATGTTTTCTGAACTTTTTGATCCAATGTACAACCAAGCTTCCAGTAATCCATTCAAATGCCCGCCCTCTTTGATGAGGGCTTGACAAACAAGCTTTCATACTAAATTGACTGAAATAATGCCGAAGTATAGTCCAGAGCAGTGGTTTTCATTTGTGGACCCTTTAAAAAATTTCAACATAGTTTAAGGGGTTTGTGGACCACAGGTTGAAAACCACTGCACGATGAGGAGTCTTGGTGGATACTTCTCACTGGGGATTTGTGTGAAATTTGCACATCGTGCAAAATGTAATGCAGCAAGCATGTTAACCATCATATTTCCCAAATAGGGTTGTTTTGCGAGATCATGAAGAACTACACAAAAAGGAAAATCTTGTGGACATCTGCCACACTGTGCATTTTGGTTGAGAAATGTGATAGTCATAGCACATGCCTCAACTAGCAAATAAATCTAATCTTTTATGATTTTTCTATAACACTTATCAGTATAGCATGAAACTGATGTTCCAGCATAGTGAGCAAAAGGTTTGTCTTTTGACTGCTTGTAATGATGTTTGACCCAATGTACCCTAACTGAGAGAACTCTCTTAAATGTGCTTTTCTTTTTGCATCAGTTCTTTGCATGTTGCATTATACCCAGAATATCATAACCAGTTGCAAACCTGTCTCCTGATGAGATAATGTATGAGGTTCTCAGCATTTGCAAGTTAGAAGGGAAATAAGCTGCAGTAATTCATTGAGCTTTCTGTGTGCCATTGTCAAATGACCTCACGGATTGCAAAAAAACAGCGCATGAAACAGACAAATGTAAATGTGCTTGTTTTTTTGTTTGTTTGTATTTTTCCATTTGTCCTTTGAAGCTGCATTATCAACTGAGGTCTTGTTCGCTTTTGGCCATCATATTTCCTGTGATACTTTTTTGCAAGAATAGAGCTGTTAGTCTCGATATTTTCTTAAGATTCTAACTGGTTGTTCTGTCTACCAAAATTAGTTGTAAAGTTTCATTGGGACACTGTAACCTTTGCTTCTTGTCTTAACTGGTTGTGTGGTGTTGCTGCATGCTGTTACATAGCTGCTGTGTCCCGTCCCCCCAACCCCCAGAGATAGCTGCATTTCAGAGTTTTATAAAATTATTCCTGTAGATAGGCCCAATGTTGCATTTGTTCCTTTGGCAGAATGCCCACTGAAGGCAAAGAAATTTTGTCGTTTTGAAGATGTAGTAGAGCCACATAATTTATAAAGTGCTTTGCAAATGAATGTAAAAGTGTCATCATTCATGCAAATATAGGAACATGACGAGTTTGTCTGTCCTTTGGGGATTATCTTCCTTTGCATTTAGGAACACTGTAGCATTCTTGAGAGAAAGGAAAATATGCATGTGGCCTCCAAAGGAAAGTGTCACCCACGCCTAAAGAAGTAATGCAGTATCGAGACTAGACTTCTTTATTTTCAGCCTTATGAGCTCTAACTCTCTTTTAACTCTCATTAGAACTTTTCATATTTGGCTACCCACAGCTGGCTCCATTAAAACACTGACACACATTGGGAATGTGTCCTCGATTATCTAGAATATTAGACTCACAGGGTATGTCTACACTACATGGCTCCGTCGACGGAGCCATGTAGATTTGTTTACGGGGCATAGGAAAATGAAGCGGCAATTTAAATAATCACCACTTCATTTAAATTTAAATGGCTGCTGCGCTGTGCCGATCAGCTGTTTGTCGGCACAGCGCTGTAGTCTGGACGCTCCGCGGTCGACATCAAAGGCATTTGTCGACCTCCCCGGTAAACCTCATCCCACGAGGCATACCGGGGAGGTCAACAAGTGCCTTTGATGTTGACCACGGAGCGTCCAGACTAGCGCGCTGAGCCGACAAACAGCTGACTGGCACAGCGCGGCAGCCATTTAAATTTAAATGAAGCGGCGATTATTTAAATCGCCGCTTCATTTTCCTATGCCGGGTAGCCTAATCTACATGCCTCTGTCACCAGAGGCATGTAGTCTAGACATACCCACAATGCGAGCAGCCCAATCTTAAAACTAGAGATGGGCCTTGAGCTGCAAAGTTTGGTTCTCTAGGCTATAGTTCCCCCTTGTTTAGGGGTGTTCAGATGTGGGTTCAAGGTTCAGGCCCATCTCTAAAAAGGATATAATACCATGGCTTGATGTTCTAACAAATACAAACCTTCTCTGTTATAGTCTTTGGCAGTATAGTAACAAATCATTCTAGGCCACCTAGTTTTATTCCAGCTGCCAGCCAATTCACATGATTTGCTTCCTGCTATTAACCATGCCAATGCCAAGTTAAGGGGTCTGTTCCCAGGACTGGAAAGTCATCTCACATAGCTCCCTTTTTCATGAGAAGAGGGTCAGATGCAAACTGCACCAGTGCTGGGTAAATGTGCACTCTCATCCATCGTTTCAGAGCTTCAGAGAAGAGTGAGAAAAATGACTATAGGCCAAGCAAAGGCTGACTTATGAGAAAAGATTTATCGGAGTTAAATATAGCTTTGCCAGCTGATGATTTAGCTGAGGAAATCAGTCTACAAATATAGCTGGTATAAACAAATGTTGATAGCTAGGAGTAGTACTGAGGAGCATAACTAAGGTTAGGTTAGGAGTTAATGAGGTGAAATGAAATAAAGGGAGAACAGAGGCTGAAAAGTCCTCTAGCAATCAATAGCCAGAGACAGCATCCAGAACTTGTGATACTCAGTCTCATGCTGGTCAGGTGCTCAATGGGTCCCTTTGGACAGGTGTGGGGGGATGGTCTGGTTTAATTAAAGCTGAAGCCCACCAGGAGAAGGAGCTGGCTGATGATTATAAACCAAGAACGTTTGGAACAGAAGGGGGCAGCAGGGTGATCACGTTCTGGAACGGGGAAATTGAGGGTGGAAAGTTGGTCCTGGGATCAGTGTTGCCTGCAAGCTGAGTGCTTGAGTGGCTACTCAGGAGAGATTCACATGCCGCATCCATAGCACTCACAGTTGGCAGCACTTGTTTCTACTGGGGGTGCACATCCACACATAGCTTGGTGCACATAAAATTCATTCCATACATAGATGGAAAACTTTAGAGAGATCATTTCCTGCGATACTCTTTGAAATGGAGAAGATTGGCAGGAGAGCTACGAAGCTGTCACTTCTGGGGAGGACCCCCCACAGAATGAGCTGGTTCTGGACTTCAGAGGGAGTGTCCTGGGATGCATTTAGTCAAGGAACAGAGCAAAGGAAACTTAACAAGGTATGAAAGGTCAAGCCTGAGGAGGGAGTAAGTTGGTTTCAATTTCGATTTTTGGCTTGGGATTTATTGGGGGATTCCCAGTGAAAGCCTTCTGAGTCCTGGCCCTGAAAGAAGGTAAACTTAAAGTGGCTGTGGGTAGAAGTGGTGCTGCTAAAGAAACCATCTGTGAGTTGCTCAGGCAAGGAGGAGACTGGAGATCCCCAATTCAATGCCCTGATTCCCTTCCACTCAGTGCAGCTGTTGAGCTAAGGAAGTGGGCTGTGACCCAGTTCGTCTTTGGTCAGGGGACTAAGTGTAGAACAGTGGTGGGCAACCTATGGTTCAAGGGCTGCATGCAACCCATTGCAGAGGGGTTTTGTGTGGCCCACAAGACATTTTGTTTACTGTTGCCCATGTGCAGGGTTGCCAGATTCTGCAGGTTTCCATCCCTGTAGTTTTTTCTTTCTGGCATTACTAAAGTGAGAAAGCACGTAAAGCAAGGGTACGTGAAGGTAGGGGTGTGCTGATTGCACACAACATTGTCTGTGAAACCCATGCGCTCTCTCAGCATCCAATAAATGCACTGCTATGATTCCATTGGCACGCCCCTCAAATTGGTTCATTCGGCACACCCCTCGAATTCTAGGTGCACAAGCACATTTAACAAAATTACCCTATCCCCGGAGACCATATTGGTTACAACACTCTTGCAGCCCACTGAGATGAAGGGGGGGCCAACTCATGTGGCCCACTCCCCCATTCACCAACCTAGGTTGCCCATTACTGGCGTAGTGGTGTAAGAGGAGGGCCAGTCAGCCATGAATAAAGCAGCTGAGGACCTTGTGGGAACCTCCTTGCTGCTGTGTGTGGAGATGATCTTTTAAGTAGGGTAGTGTGTATGTTGTCATGCTATTGGTTGCATGTTGAAGTTGACTTAGACTTGCTTCACTTGAACTCTGTCTTGACAGCATTTTTGTCAGTCACAGGTAAAAAGTTGAGTCTGGTTTGGTAAATCACTCGACAGCTGAACCTTTTGAGACTGCAAAGTGGTGAAGAAAATGTTCTTTGCCATATTAAAATAGGTCTGTTTTAATCCTGGCATACCATCATATAAAATAATAATAAGAAAGTAAACATTTATTTTCATTAGTGCCAACTATTAGAGGGTTCCCAGCCCACAAAAGTAGAATCCTCTTTTAACCTGCCGCACTTTCAGAAAAGCCTGGGAAAATAGAGTTTACACAGGGCCCAAAAGGTTAACAAGATCTGACTTCATCCTGAACAATGGGAGGAGATTAACCTTCAGATTAATATTGCTGGGGCGTGAGAGTCCTGGCTGGGGTTCTACATGAAAGAAAGAATGTGCTTCTAAGATACCGTTTGGATGCAGTGTAATGAACCCTAGATCAGTGCCAGTGTTTTGAAGAAGCAGCATTGGAAATAATTGCTTTTCTGTTGGTTTTATGCACCTTGTGCCTCTAGTTCAGACCTGAGCCTGCAGGTTAAGGATGTAAAAAGATCAGTTAGAAATGTAACTGTGTAACTGTTAAAAGTCTGTTTAAAATCCTAGTGGTAACATGTGCTGTGGGTTCTATGGTATAAAGCTTATACACTACAGAGCCTGCAGCGCAGCTGGGTGCAGGAGCCGGCAGATAACTGTAATGGAAACCGATAAACTGATGTTTATTGGTTAACCATTAAGTGGTTACACTTTTATATAATCCCTGCAGCAGGCATAGGCCATATGAAACTAAAAATTGCTCAAATTTAATAGACCCATTTAGCATCTTAGTATAGATTTGGTTCCAGCTGGGGAGAATTAAATTAGTTCTTCCTTTGCCCCTCCATAGTATACACCTGTTCTTCTAGTCTTAGCCCCTTTTTGTCTTTTCTGCATGCTCCTAGTTCTTCCCTCCCTCTTCGCTCCATAAATTATCTCCTCTCATGGTAGTCCTCCTTTTTAAACTTTCTTCTAGCTTTTGATGGATTTGGGCTGTAGAGTGTTTTGTCACCATTTGTACAAAGAATGCTGTGTAGCAAATAAATCAAGATTCTGTGTGCTATGGACCGAAGGTACGTCATTGTTAATCAGTATATCTCAATGAAGTAATCACATTTTCTTCTCCTGTCAATACAGCCTCTTCTTTGGCAATGCCCGAGTTAATTGACACTGGGTCAATCTCTAAAAGAGGTTTCAGAGGGGTAGCTATGTTAGTCTGTTTCAGCAAAAACAAGGAGGAGTCCGGTGGCATTTCAAAGACTACCAAATTTATTAAAGTATCAGGGCATGAGCTTTTGTGAGATACTACTCACTTCCTCAGATGCTGAAGAGAAAAGAATTCAGAAAAGGAAGGGAGACAGAGATGGAAGTGTGACATCAGCGCTAATTAAATCAGAATGGATGGGGCTCCAACAGAGATAGAAGGCGAGAGTATCTGAGTGAGAAATTATCTATTGTAATGCGAGAACCACTCCATGTGTCTAAACCTTATTTCAGAGTGTCAAATTTGCATATGAATCCCAGCTCAGCAATTTCTCCTTGAAGTCCATTTCTGAAGTTTTTTTTGGTCTGAGAATGGCAAAACCCTCTAAAAGAAGATTCTAATCTTCAAGAGTTAGTCAGTTTAAAGGTAAGAAAAATGCATATATAAATTTAAGTTTATGTGAATTTTCAGAAAATAAATCCTGTTGGAATTGTGTAATGTGATATTTGTCCTCTGTTGCCTTCAACTGCTGATTAGTGCATGTGTCAACGTAGGCTTTATTGCATATTGATTGTATAATGTTGCTCACACTAGAGATGGACTGACTCACCTATGATCATGGGGCTGCTTTCATTTGCAGGTAACTGGACACGTTTATCTACCTACTTCTGAAGTTACTTCCACTGTCATTCATCCTACATCTCCCCTTCCCCTCCCCGCCCCTTTCAAACTTTCAAGTGCTCTTCTCTTCCTGCCCTACAATGCTGATAACCCTGATGAGTGCTCTTGAACAGCCAACATTCCCTCAGAGAGGTGATTGCATTTGTGGTGGGTGAAGTGACTTTCTGTTTATGTAAGGACAGGACGGCTCACTGAGTGATTGCAAGCTTAGGTGATTGTTTGTTTAAATAATTAGTTAAGTTTGTACAGCACTTTGGGATCCTCTTGGGTGAACGGTGCTTTGAAGATGACATCATCTATCTGACATGCCAGTGCATTTTGTTTCTAACCCAAGAGGAACAACTCCAAGACAGTTGGGAGGGAAAGAGAATTAACTCATTGTAACACATGTAAAATGTTTGAACTAGATACTCTTTGGCATGACTAATTATAACTAGCAGCAGAAATGAGATTCTTTTTTTTTTTATTCCATCAAAATCTAGTACATATCAATCAATGCGCTTTGTGGGTATAGGAAGTTCTGCCTTCTTTCTTTTTGCATGTACGTGCAAAATTAATCCTTATCGAATAGCAATTCTTCACTACTTTGCAAAATGCACCAGTAGATTAAAAAAAGGGGGCTTGGGATCAGAGGTAGAGGATTGTAGTCAAAGATTCATTAGTTGCCTGCTTACCTAGGAGTTAGATCTAGTGCATTAGAGAAAAATACTGTACTCAGTGTTCCTTACTCATCACTTTGTGTCAGCCCATTATTCTAGTTTAGGCTTCTGAGTCATTGTCATAAATGGAAGGGATGAAAACTGTCCAGGTATCAGTTAGAAAGGAGCTTTGCAGCATAGGTTGTATAACTGTGCAGACGTTTCCACTAAAGAGGTTATAATGCAAATTGGATTTTTTTCTGCAACTTTCTCAGAATAATCTGCTCCCAACGTTTTATTTAACGATAACTGCAATAGTGCTTCCATTGTGTAAACTCAGAAGCCTGTTGACTTATATTAAAGCTGTTTAGGTTGAAAGTTACCTGTAAACTATCACTTCTGCAAGCTATTTTGTTACTATGTGTTCAAATGTGAAAGCACCTCTGAATATTTCAAGTTTTAAAAGATCACAAACCAAACCAATGTAAAACCATGTTAGGAGTCCTAAAGGAAAAAAATATACTAAATGAATGAATAGATTGATTCAGTTAGGGCATTAAAGCACAGGAAGACTAAGACTGATTCTTCGGACTCTGGGCTGTCGGGTTAAATTTGGCTGATATTGCTTATGGGCCCTTGTGCCGTTAGTGACTAAACTCATCTATCACGTTTAAAAAATCATATGAGTGAATATGTACAGTTCTAATGCTCTTATTTTTAAGTTCTTCTTTTCTGATGTTGGAATGTGCTGTACCACAGCCCCATAGAATACTCCCCCTAAAGATTCTGAGATATTGAACGGTGCTTTTGTCAAGTTGGCATTCGTTTATTTGCCACTTACACTAACTTTTTTTTTTAAATAATTGGTGGCTCAGAATTAAAACAAATGTGACTCCCACAGTGTTTTTCTTATAAAGCACATAGTGACTATCATTAAAGCCCTGCAAATCAGCTAGGTTAAGAGTGTGAAACCAAGGTCCTTTAAGCAAACACATGGAGTGGTTCTCCCATTACCAGGGCTTGACAAACCGTTGAATCTACTCGCCCGTGGCGAGTAGATTTCAGCCAGTCGCTCCGTGCGCCCCCATTCACCGGTGCTTCGTACATGCGCAGTGCTGGTCTGGCTCATGCACGGTGCAGGGCTGGCGAGTAGCTCTCGCCGGGGTTTGTCAAGCCCTGCCCATTACAATAGGTAATTTCCCATTCAGGTATTCTCAACTTCTCACCACTGTTGGAGATGAGCCACATTCTTTGATTTAAGTAGCACTGATGTCACACTCCCATTTCTGTATCATTTTTTTTCCTCCGTCTTTCTTTTCTTTTCAGCGTGGGGAAGTGAGTTGTAGCTCACAAAAGCTTATGCTCTAATACCCTAATAGATGTTAGTTTTTAAAGTGTCACCGAACTCCCTATTGTTTTTCACAGAAGCCAGTTTATCCTGGCATGTATTGAGGGGCGCTGCCTGATGCCCTGTCCAGCTCTCAGTCGAGATCAGTGCAGTCCTGCTGCATTGAGACAGGTCTCAATCATTCCTCTTCCCATCTTTCTCTCCAGCCCACGCCTGGAGAAAGGAGGTGCAATTGGAGGAGATGTGGGCGGAAGGGACAGGGGTGGTTTGAGGACTAGGGGACCTGCAAGGTAGGGAGAATGGGAGGTGATCCAGGGAATGAGAGTGGCAGAGACCCAGCCTTGCCTCTTATGGGAGCTTTGCACTGGAGGGTGGGTGGCTGTGGTGTGGGAACAAGACAGAGTGGAAGAGGGGCCAGGGCCAGGGCCAGGGCCAGGAGAGGTGAGGAGGTGTTAGATGTAGTGTGAGAGGCAAACGTGGAGCAGGAGAGGTAGTGTTGGATGGCTGCAGGAGGAGAAGTTAGGAGTGGGGAAGGAGGCAGGGCAGAAAGAGGGTGATGGGGGCAAGGACTGGGCATTAGGGATATAGGAACAGACAGAGGCAGAGGGCAGGAACAGGGGATAGAGAGGAGAGGACAATCTCGGAAGTGCGAATGAGTCAGCTTAGAAATACCCTAGCCAGGGGTGGATATAGGGCAGGGCGAGCGGGGCGGCCTCCCCGGGCCCCGCTCTTCAAAAAGCCCCGCGCATGCGCCATGGTGCCACCGCGCATGCGCCGTGGCAAAGGGGGAACCCGCAAAATTGTGCTGCCCTGGGCCCCGCAAAATGGTCATCTGCCCCTGACCCTAGCACTTACTTCACGCTGCCTTCAGGACCATCCGCATTCACTAAGAGTCCCCCTACTTTTTTCCCATAATTTGCTCACTGATGCAACTCCACTGCTTTCAGTGGGGTCTCACCACTGTAACTGATAGCACAACGTGATCCCTAGAGTCTTAAACTCTTCTGGGTTGCAGGTGCATAGAGAAACTTGCAATTAACACAGAAGAGCAGCACAGACCTTTCGCTAGGCAGGTGAATATCAGTCATTGCTGATGTGCTCCATTGGTTACTAACATACCAGAATCATAGGGTACAATGCATATTTGCTGTCTCCCAGTGCACTTTGGTACTTAGATAATTATGGGCTAATGGTACTTAAAAGAAAGGTAGTCTACAAGTCTTTAAGTGGTATAAGATTGCTGGACTAATACTAACCTTTTTGTAGTCAGAGTGGTGGTGTATTTTTAAAATTGTAATCTAATGAAAGTTTGTCAGCATTAATGCTCAAGAATGCCCTTTGCAGTTTTTTCTAGCAATCTTAGGAAGAAGCTTAGCAAAGGGAGTGTGTGAGTGTGTTTCTCCTCTGTTTTGCCTCCAGTGTGACTGATTTGTTCCCCTCAACAAATGTAACTTCCTTGCTTTGTGTTGACTGGCGAAAGGGTGTTGTTTGAATCAAGGAGGTTTTTAAAAACTGCATTCAGGGATTAAGGGGAAACAAGGGCTGGAGTAACATGTCAAAACTGGTTATTCCTGTTCCCAAACCCAGCAGCCCTAGCTACCAAGGGAAATAGCAACCCTCACTGACTGGTGCCTGATTGCTGTTACTATCTCCAGCTCTAGAGGCTTTGGTAAAATTCAGTCTTTTAAAAAAATCATTGCCATTAGCCTTTTCTGTAACCCTCCCCTCTCGCCTGCACTTGAGAAGCAGAGGGCTGTCGGTCCAGCTCAGATCTCAATTTGAGTCCTGTACAGTGTTGGGTTTCGATCGCTGTTGGACTGAGGCTTAACAGCTGCTTCAGTTGCTGTTGCTGCCTCTCTTTCTTATGCAGAGTCCTGGAACCAGTTCCCTTCTGATAACCCCTCACCAGCCCGTAGCCATTTTCCGCAGTAGCTTCTTGGAGGGACTGCCTCTAGCTGGGCCTGCCATTCCCGAGTGCTGCAAAGTTTTCACTGCCTGGGATTCATGCAGAGCACCATGAACAGCCCAGCTCCTCTGTAATACTGTACTGCAAATGACTTCTGGGTTGCAACTCCACCAAAGAGCCAACAGTAACGTAGACAAACTATTATCTTGAGTAAAGACTATGGCAGCTCTGACAGAAGTGGATTGGGAGCAATGGTTGCTAACTGTTCTGGCGGCTGTGGGAGGAATTCAGTGGTGATGTAGGATGATAGCGAGTTTAGAAATGGCAGCTGTGAGTCCCAGGGACCTTTTGGTGCCAGCTGATAGAGGGTACAGATGTGTGTGTAAGGTTAGAGGAATTGCTTGGGTCAGATATCTCTGCATAATACTTTATTAGAGGGTGTCATGTTAGGTCTCTACTGAAAGGATGTGTGACACAGTCATGTGTGACAATATGTAAAGAGTTATGCGTATATACTGAAAAGTATACTTTTAAGGCCTGTGAGTTGGGAGTGGTCATCAGAGGGTGATAAACAAGCTTCTTTGTGTCAGGCTACTCTTTTTTCATGCCTGGTTATATGTAAACTGAGTTCTGTATACTTCACACTGAAGGCCTGTTTACAGTGTGCACAAATAGCTAGGCTAGTGATTGCAAAGACTCAGGAGACATTCTCTATAGGAAAAAAACAAGCAACAGGAGATACAAGTGAAAACAATGGATGGTTGGAACTCTATTTCAGGGGACCGAGGTACACAGTCTATATTCTTCACCTAGAGGACAACCTACCATCTAGCTTATTTTAATGACAAGAGGTATCGCAGCTGGTCTGGCTATTGAGCACTGGCCAGAAAAGTTTGGGTGATCTAACCTTTATGAGCCAGGAAAAGGTTTTGTTAAAGAAGATCAGACTCTAGAAAGTGGGATATGATTTTATTTTATATGTAACAGTTTATGTCCATTTAGTCTACCTGCTTTTTCTGAAGTCTGTGTTCTTTGTGAAATACATGTTCACAGTGAAAACAGGTAACCCATCTGAGTGCTGTGAGCTGAGCGGTGATGCTGGGATGGAGTGTTTCTCTGGGAATAGCAGATCTGTGAGTGAGTATCCAGTGGAACAGAGGCTGGACAGTCTGGGGTGGGGGGGTGTGTGCACAAAGTGCCTAGGGGGTCAGAGTTTGCCTATTGCTTACCTGTAGAGAGACAACAGAGCTGGTGCAGGCTGAGAGGGGAGTGCTGGTGGAGTCAGGGAGCTAACCCCTGGCACACACAGATAAGGCTTCCTCACACAAAGGACACATGGTAGCACAGTGCAGCCCTGGTGCTCCCAAGAAGCGTCATGGCAGCCTTCATCTGTTTGTTTCTCCTGTGTTAAATCTGGTGCCTCCCCAGTCCCACATACTCTGGGAATTCTCCAGTTTCTAAGATTGTGAGTAGACTTCATAGTGAGTGCTTGTGTTGTACACGAATGGTGGAACATGGAAGGTGTTGTGTCCAAGGAACCCAGTAAAGGCAAACGCTGCAAACCAACAATGCATTGTCTTTGGGGGACACCAAGGCGCTCTCCCCACATCTAGAAGGTGAGTGCTATGGTGATGACTGCCTAGGATTTGGGAGCAAGAGTACACCATTCTTATACAAAAGGTTGCCATGCTATGCTAGGCTTTATATGGGGGGGCTCATGGAGTAAGTGAGGAAGACCAAGCAGGAATATTTCCTTATTTCTTCCCATCCTTGATGTTATAATTAGTGTCTTTGTGTTTGGAAAACTCCGAGGAAACAAAACTCCCTGCTGGAGATTCCTCACAACGGCAGCTGGTAATTGCTGTCATGAGAGAGACATTGTGATGTCACAGTAGGGCTTCAGAAAGCACAGCATTGTCAGATGTACTGCAGTGCTGCTCCTAAAATGCCCAGGTGTCTTCTATAGAAACATTGCCTTGGAGGTATGGATAAAGTCTGCCTTCCTCCTACTCCAGGCACTTTACCTCTGTGCTTCTGCACATTGAATTATCTCTGTGCTTCTCCACCCTCACTGATGGCTGCTGATGACATGTGGCATGCTAGTGTGGAGCTGAGCAAGCCAGTCTTGCAAAGCCTTTTTGGAAGGGATGCTAGAATTATTCCCTAGCTGTTTGGTGAGACAAGCACAATGGCCCCCCAGGAACAAAACATACCCCCTCCCTGTTGAGCTGGCTCCTCAGGCCTTGCGCTTCAGAGACTGACTGTTTCCAATCATGCCAATTGGATCCAGTGTGTCTTTTTTTTCTGGTCTTATTAGTGACTCAACTTGGATTGTTTTTAAAGAGCTGCCTACACCTTAGAGAAATCTCTGTACATTCAAAATTGCCATGGAAAAGGAGGACGGGATGGATGTGTGGGAACCACACTGAGCTGTTCATAATATTCCCCCTGTGCATTTCACCGGGGAATTCACTCTTGTGTGGTGGGTGCCTTTGATCTTTTGCCACATAGAAGGGTGGCAAACTGTGAGATTTCAACTATCCTCATATTGACTGGGTATGTGTCACCTGAGGACAGGATGTAGAGATAACATTTCTAGAGACCATTAATGACTGTTTCTTGGAGCAGCTAGCCCTGGAACCAAGGGGAGAAATAATTCTTGATTCAGCTCTAAATGGTGAACAGGATCTAAACTAAGAGTAAATGTAGCTAAACTGCCCAGTAATAGTGATCATACTGTAATTCAGTTTAACATCCTCATGGGAGAAAAATGCTAAAGGAACCCATCCTAGTGGCATTTAACTTCCAAAAGGGGAACTGTCAGCTCACAGGGCCATGGACAAACAGGATTATGGATTCACTTCAACACAGAGTCGATTAGGGATAATTTGTTTTATTAGTCTCACTATGTCACTGCTACTACAGAGTTAATGTTGCTAAATTGTTGTTATACAGCTATTACAGAGTTCACATTAGCAAACACTACAGAGCAATGCATATAAGAGTAAAAGTCACTTGGAATGCTTACGTCCCTCTACTGTGGGGAGTCCCTGATCCTCGCTTCAAGGGTCGCAGTCGACGTGGCTCCAGCTGGGGGAATCCAGGGCACCCTTGGAGGTCTAGGTCCCTGGTGAAACTCACCAGGCACGGGACTCCCTACACTAGTTATATTACAGTTGTTTACCAGGTATGCGCATACTGGCTCAACGCCATTCTTATTACTCTTATGAGCTGAGATCAAGGTCAAACTTGTTTACTTCTTTAGTAGTTTCCCAGCTCAAGTGCATGGGTTAAAGCTGATAAGGGCCAGCTGGTATTTGCGTTTTCAGGGTTCAAGGCTGTACTAAGCTGTGTACGGTAAGGATGGAAACTTCCATCCCAGCCTGCTGAGCTGCAGGCCCCTCATATTGTTTCTTAGATGACATGAACTACACAAAAATGAAGAAGCTAGTTAAACAGGAATTAAAAGGAACAGTTATGAGGGTGAAATGCCTGCAAACTGCATGGAGATTATATAAAAACAACTTCATGGAAGGTTCACCTGAATTATAATAATACAAAACAGCAAGAGGACAAAAAAATGCCATCATGGCTCAATAGTGGAGTAATAGAGGTGGTTAGAGGTAGAAAGGTATCCATTAAAAACCAGAAGTCAAATCCTAGTGACAAAAAGAGAAAGGAGCATAAAATTTGGCAAGTCAAGTGAAAAATATAATGTAGCCAAGAAAGAACTTGAAGAACAACTAGCTTAGGACAGAAACGAATGAGAAAATATATTTTAAGTGAGTCAGAAGCAGGAAGCCTGCCTGTTGGTAGCGCCACTGGGTAATCGAGGTGCTAGAGGAGCACTCAGCGATGGCCAGGCCATTGCAGGGAAGTTAAATCAGTTCTTTGCATCAGGTTTCCCAGCAGAGTATATGGAGGAAATTCCCATGTCTGAGTCATTCCTTTTAGGTGACAAATCTGAGGAACTGTCCCAGATTGAGATGTCAGTTGGAACAAACTGATAAACAATATTACATTAGCAGGACCAGCTGATATTTACACAAGGGTTCTGGATGGATTCAAATATGAAATTGCAAAACTACCAGTTGCTGTACCAGATGACTGGAGGGTAGACTAATGCTTATTTTTTAAAAAGCCTCCAAAAGCAATGCTGGCAATTGGAGGCTGGTAAGCCTACCTTCAGTACTAGGTAAATTGGTTGAAACTATAGTAAAGAACAGATTTATCAGTCCCATAGATAAACCCAATATGTTGGGAAGAACCAGTATGGCTTTTGTAAATGGAAATTGTGGCTCATCAATGTATTAGAATTGCATAAGAGTCAACAAGCAGGTGGACAAGAGTGATCCAGTTGATATGCTTTGACTAGGTCCCTCACCAAACACTGGGACTCAGCAAAGAAAAGAAACGGCTAAGGGGGAATATGATAGAGGTCTATAAAATCATGACTGGTGTGGAGAAAGCCAATAGGGAAATGTTATTTACTCCCTCGTAACACAAGAACTGAAGAAAGGAACAGATAGCAGCTTTAAAACCAATACACAGACGACCTCTGGAATTTGTTTCCAGAGGATGGCACGAAGGCCAGGAATATAACTGGATTAAAAAAAAAGACAGGTTAATAGAGTAAAATTCTGTCACCAGTGGCTATTAGCCAAGATGATTAGGGATACAACCCTATGTCCTAGGTCAGTGGTTCTCAACCAGGAGCTTGGGGGAGTGGGGAGGACGGCCGGGAAGCACAAGCAGGTTTCAAGGGGAGCTGCCAAAATAAACCAGAGCAGGGCCAGCATTAGGCTTACGGGGGCTGAATCGCAGCCAATATAAATTCTATCGGTTACACCGGGGTGGTCAACCTGTGGCTCTCAAGCCACATGTGGCTCTTTGCTCAAAGAAATGTGTCTCTTGCTAGTTTGGAGCCACGCGCCCAGACTGCTCATGGCTGCTCTGCGCATGCGCCCCACGGCCTGGAGGGAGAAGTGTGTGGCTGCGGCGGCAGCTCCAGTGAGACCCAGGCATTGGGTTAGAGCGGGGGGGAGGGTGTGCCTGGCTCTGGGGGAGGGAGGGTGCATTGGGTTAGAGCAGGGAGGCTGGGGGTGCCTGGCTGTGGGAGAGGGGTAAGTGCATTGGATTAGAGCAGGGGGGCTGGCTCTGGAGGAGGGGTGGGGCATTGTGTTAGAGTAGAGGGGCTGAATCTAAGTCTTCATGGATGCAGAATAAGGCAGCCAACATAGATGTCATCGTTAAATTCCAGGGCAAAAAAAAAAGAATCAGCATGTTCCTGGTTTACACTGTTTCTTTAAGGAAAATTCAAAGGCTATTGTTTGTCAGGCTGAAGCAATTATTCTGAGATATGAGTCTCTCCTTTCTTGTTTTTGAACCTGTCATATTTGTAGTCTGGGACAGACCAGAATTTTTAGAACTATAAAAAAGCCATTGTCTTCATAAGTTAAAAAAAAAAGAGGAAACCATACCAGAGATCAACAAACTGAAGTGAAACAGGCACTTCAAATTGTGCTAATTTACTTCTCAGTTCAGTATAATTTTTAAAAACTCACAGGACATACTAGGGCAGTAGTGTTAAATTTAAAATACATGGTGGGGATGCTTATTTTTAATGTGAGAATATTACTGTATTTTCAAAGATTGTTTTTTTTTAATTTGATGTTTGTTCCTTGTCAAATTCTCTGAAAATCTATGGACTGGCTGTGAATTTTGTAAGTGGCTAGAGACTTTATTGGTTTTTGTCCAAAATGTCCTGTAATGTTATTTTGTGTGGTAGACAGATATAGATAGATAGAAACGAATATATAATACATGGCTCTTTGCACTCTATCCACAGCTATTTTGGCTCTTAGTCTCTAACTAGTTGACCACCCCTGGGTTACACTGTTAACTGTGGGGTATGACTACCAGCTCACCTGTTTACATCTCTAGTCAATGCATGTTTGAGAATGCCAATTCCTGAAGCCCTTACTGTTTCAGTGCCTCAGACAGTTCATGCTAGACCTGCAGGTAAAGGGCTCAGAATAGTGAGCATTATTTTAAGAAAAGCTCTGAGATCAAATGTTCGTCCCTGGAGGTAAATTCTCCCTTATTTGAAACCAAAGTTCTTTTCCCTGAGCTGCACAGAAGTGTTAACAGTACTAACAGGCATAGGATGTTATTGTGGGCTAGGTACACCCCCATTTGTCAGGTCCCATATGGTGAGAAGAAGGGAAAAAAACTGTATACCAGACAGTTAGGTCCTGTATTCATGACCCTGACTACAAAATGTGGCAGTATGATCTAATGTAGGAGTGGGGAACCTCAGGCCTGGGGGGCTGGATGTGGCCCCTGGCTTTCCTGGATGTGGCCCCTGAGGCTCAGGGCTCCCCCCCAGCATTGGGGAGCCCATAGTGGTGCTCCAACCCTCCCCCCCCCCCATACTCCCACCACCATTCCCCTCACAGGATTGGAGCACACAGTCTACTAGCCTGGACCCCCTTAAGCTCCGATGTGCTAGGGGAATGTGGGGAGTGTCTTTCTCATTCTCAGTCAGGGGCCACATAAGTGAGGGCTTGGGATTTTTGGTGTATGTGAGGCCCCCAATTGATTTTTCTGTGGGCCAGTGGCCCCCGACCCAAAAAAGGTTCTTCACCTCTGTAATGGCTGGAGTCAATAGGGGCATCCATTCTGGGATACCGTGCGCCCTATTGGCTTGTTGGGGAAATGGGGTGCCACCTAAATGTTTGTGGGGCCCAGGGTAGGGAGGCTCAGGCCCTCCCTGCTCCTCTGAGCCCTGGCCCAGGGTCCTGGTAGCGATGTTCACCACGGGATCAGCAGGGCTCCCTCCAGAACATGCTGACTGGTTCCCCAGTTCACTCACTGGAGAAAAGTCTAAGTTCTCTGGGATGCTTCCTACCCTCTTCCCTGCAGCAATTCTCCATTGTTCCCACAGGTCTCTGGGGCCCTCACATAGAGTAGCTCCTGCCAGCACAGTACCTTCTCCAGGCAGCCTAGAATCTATCTAGAGCTTGCATTCCACGACTCTAGTTGGGACCAGTAGCACCTCCCTGAAGAGAGCCTGCATTCTCCCCCTTCAGCAGTCTGTCTACACTGGGTTGGTTCCTTTTATACTCTGCCTCCAGGCTAAGCGTGCCCAACAGAGTCAGAGGGGCGGGGCTTCCTCAGCCTGCAAAGCACAGTTAACCCTTTTGGGGCTGGTGCGGGATAAGTACACCCCATCACCATGGCTATTAAGTGTATTTATTATTCAGCAATAGTATAACAGAAAGTATCACACTCTGAGAGCACTGGAGTCATGAAATGTGGCCAAGTTATGCCTCTGATCTCCCTTTTGATTACTTTCCAGTAACTTTATTTCCCAGAGGTGCTTAAATCTCTTAGAAGATGTTTCTAGAAGTTGTCAAGTGTGTTGGCACTGAAGGGGGCACATTTTATAGTGTGGCAGCTTTCAGTACAGAGTGTAGCCATAATTTACCCCCTAAGTTAATGGAATGGTTTGCTACCAATATTTGAAAAAGGGCTTCTCATAAAGATGACCCCTACCCCTATGATAAAGCCGTATGGGCTTGATTTGGCTCTCATGGCGGTTTTACACATTTATAAATCTATTGAAATCAGTGGATTGCTCCTGATTTACACTAGGGTAAGGGAGATCTGAATCAGTCAATAGGTTCTATTATCCATCCACTCCGCAAGCAGTCCAGTCTCTAAGATTAGATTTCTAAAGAATGGTGACACTGTTTTTCTGTAGCAGTACAGCTTGTTCAACTAGTTAGTTAAAAACAAATTGGATTGGAAAGTCTTTGAAGCAGAGACTACCTCTTCATTTGTACATTTGGAGCCCCTAATCCTGACCCAGGCTTCTAGAAACTGCTAATTTGTAAATAAATTAATAAAAGTCGGACAAAAGTTTAAACTTGATATGCTGGATAACTAGAGTCAGTGCAAGAATTGAAAGAGGCATGGTCAGATCTATAGAATGTGAAGTGGAGTGGTTGGATGAGAGATCCTGGTACTCTGGGTCCATAGTTTGCATGGACTAGAGGGGGGATAGAAAGGAAGAGCTATCAGTGATAAGGAAAATTAAAACTCAGGGTTTCTGGCACAATTTGATCTGTCATAAATTGTGGCTCTAGCAGTGGGCATTGGGACTAAAGAGGCTATATGCTGTAGGTAACACTTAGGAGGAAGATATTTCTGGATTCTTGGGAATGGAATGGCCACTGTAAATGGAATGAATGTTGTAAATTTAGTTTGATGGGATCAGTAGGAGAATTTTCCTGGCACTGAGAAGGTGTGAGAACAATCTGAAATTAACCTTTATGTCTATGATGAATTTAAACCTAGGAAAAAGTCAGGTTTAAAGCTGGAATTAATTCCTAGTTGAAAAAAAAGTGGTGACTCTATAGCAAAGGTAGCTGGAAACTCAGCTTCCTAGAATTTCTGGTCCATATAAATCAGTTTGTAGGGCATAAACAAATGTTCAGGCAGGCTGGAAAGGAGGATTTAAATTTCCAGCGTAGGTGTATGTACCGTAGGTGGTGCCCTGCCTTCCAAACCTCTGAGAGCAAACTCCGTTTAGAAGTTGCATGTCCATATTGGGTTCTCTTCTTGAGCAATGCAGCTGACCTTGAGTTAGGCTGAGGGTTGCATTTTCTAGTATTTCCTGACTGCCCACTAGCAGCCCCATTTGTCAGATAGTTTTACTATCCCCCTTTGTTTGTCATGGCACAAATATGGAACTCACAATAAAAATTAGTGGAATCAATGTGTGGGTGTTTTCATCCATTGTGTATAAATGGGTTGCTATACATGAAGTCAAGTGTCAGCCAAATCTCATTGGCTAGTATTGATTTCTGCCCCTAAAAGTGGATCGTAAATTTTGCTCAGTGGTGGCAAAGGGCCATGGTTCAGAACAGTTTTCTGATCGGTTTGGGTTGGTATAATATGAAAAAAACAGAAATGAAAGTTATTGGTGGTAGTTTTGGAAGGAAGAAGTGCAATGGAAGTAAGAGCAGCCTAAGCATTATTCATTTCAATTTTGGACACACATAAACATCTTGGATTACTGAAACAAAGTGTCTAGCTGTACAAAATTCTGTGTACTGTGGCACAGATATAGTGGTGGCTATCAGATCCTCATCTTCCAACTCATTCTGTCCAGGCACTGGTGTAGAGTAGCACTGCAACCTAGATGCTAATGTGGGCACAGGCCACATTTTTCCAAGAGTGAGATTCCGCCATTCTCACTTACGGAATAAGGCAGAGGTGGGCAATAAAATGGCAGTGGTTCATCAGGGCTAGACCCTGGTGGGCCGCCACCACTATATTTATCTGCTCCTCTGCAGCTCCCACGGGCTGCAGGTTGCCATTCCTGGGCAATGGGAGCAGCGGGAAGCGGTGCGGCTCAGGACACCGCTTTCTGCCGCTCCCATTGGCCAGGAATGGTGATCCATGGCCAATGGGAGCTGCAATCGCTCATACTTATGGAAGCAAGGTAAATATAGTGGTGGGGGTCTTAGCAGATCAGATATGGCCTTCAGGCCAGTATTTACCCATCCCTGGTATAAGGTGTCTTACTCAGCAACGTCCTTCGCCGGACCAGAGAGTGCTGGATTTTAGAGGTTTAACCTGTATTGTACTTTTCTAATTATTAAAACCAACAGTCTACATCAGTTATGTGTCAGAGGAATAAGGATGGTCAGCTCTGAGGCCTGAAATGCCTTCATATTCAACTGCCTTATTTAGTTGAAAGGAAGCATATAATTTTGCCAGGTTCCTCAGCAGTTAATGCCCTGAGCCTTTCCATGAGGCTGCAGCCGAGGCAGCTGATGAAGGCATAATAGTACACAAATGTCATGCATTTTTATAGGTCTTTGTGCTACATTGCTTTATCTAATCACTGCAATAGGAAGAACTCTTCTTGGTTTGGGGTTGCATTCTGTACATGATGTTTGTAGTAATAACATTTTAATGAAATAACTTTTAATAGGATCTTGCTGGAGGCCAGGATAAATAAAATGGCCTCACAGCACAGAAATAGCAAGGAGATATCATCAGAATATTTGTAGATTAATCCCATCAAGAGCACTCTTGCTGTGCTTCCAGCACTCAAACATTACACTCTCTTAACTGTTTCAGGCTTGCCCCTTCCAGCAGTTTACGGGGCCATGGAGGTCTTCTAATGCACTTCCAGTTTGTCTAACTAGCAATGTTTGCTATGAGATGATAAGCACAAGAGTGATGAAATATTTTAAAAATAATAAGTTTGTCCTTCCCACTTGATTTTTTTTCAGTTTACAACAGCCCCATCAGATAAGTCTGCACTTAAAAATCTGCCACGTTTGGTCCTAGCCACCAGATTAGAGTTGCCAGATGGTTGAAACAAAAATACCCAACCACCCCTCCCTCCCCCAAAAAAAACCACTGGGAGAAAATTCTGTTGAAGGGGGAAAAAAAGGGAGCGGGGGGAGACCAAAGTTGTTGAGTGAAAAAAAAAAAAAGGACTCCATGGACATATTAATAAAAAAAATTAAAAAATAAACCCCCCCCCCCAAAACCAGCATTAAAACAGCATGTCCCTTTTAAGAGTGAGTGCAGGGGAGCGGTTGGGCACTAAGACTTTGCTTCCCCTAGGTCTTTTGGCCAGCAGCCATTTTGTGCCGGCAGCCTCGGGGAACCAGGTAAGCATGTGGGCTGGGGTCGGGAGGCTGGGGGTGTTGGGGAGGGGCCGGGCACTGAGTGTTTGTAGGGTTGCCAGTTGCCCGGCATTTTCGCCTCCTGTCCGGGGAAAAATTCAGAGAATACCAGACATCTCAAGTGTCCGGTATTCTCTGAATTTTTTTACCGGACAGGAGGCGAAAATACAGGACTGTCCGGGTGAATACTGGACACCTGGCAACCCTACACCGGATTGGGACTCACAAGATCTAAATTCTAATTCCTGGCTTGGTTGTTCACCTGGTAGATGACCTGGGACAAGTCACTTTGCCTTTCTGTGTCAGTTTTCCTGCCCATCCTTCCTCTGTCTTATTTAGATGGTAAGCGCTTTGGGGCAGGGACTTCTTCCTTTGCATGGCCTTGACCTCAAAATAGTAGTAAAAATAGCTCTGCTCATCTTTCTCCTCAGCCAGTGCCACCAACAGTTGCTCCGTGTGAGGAGAGTCATCAAGCACCGCACTCCTTGTAACACATTCGTAATAACGTGACGGCTCAGCCATTGTTTTCTATAATGGGTGCCAAATTCTGTGACCTTGTCTGCTCACGTTGGACAGCTATATGCCACAATTATTGGGGGCAAGATGATGACTATCATGTTTAACATGTCAGTGTCAGGCAAGGCAGATTAAGCATGGACTCTGATTTAAAAACTAGAACATTTCTTTGCTTGCTATTTCTTCCCTTTTCTGTTTTGTAGACAGAGATTTCTCCCTTCCTCACTTCTTATGAAAATGGTTGTAGCATCACCCCGGTGAGGTAGGGAAGGAGTGTTATTAGGGATTACAGGAGTTAACTGGTTAACCTGCGGCCTGGCCATGCTGGAGCAGCCCTCTGCCTGACACAAGTGGGGGGCTGCTCCATCCCGTCTGGGCTCAGCGCTCTGTGCTGCAAGCGGGCTAGAGCAGCTCCCCCCTTCAGTATGGTGTGGTACGCTTGGCCTGGCCAGAGCAGCCCCCGACTGCAGTGGGGTGGCATGCTGTGCTGTGGGAGGGTGGGGGGGACGCTGCAGCTTGCCCAGTCCTGCAGCACCATGCTGTGGGTTGGGGGGTGCTCCAGCCTGGTTGGGCCCCCTGCCTACCCACATTTCAGTGGATAACTGGTTAAATGTAACGTTTAACCAATTGAGTGATTAAAACAGGATTTCACATCCCTAATTGTTGGCTCCCATATATATATTGACTTGTTCAAGGTCATACAGGAAGTTTGAAGCAGAAAGGGGAGTTCAACCCACGCCTCAAGTTCCACAACCACTGAAATACCTTTGCTCTTGTGCCTCAGAGCAAAGCCATCACAGCTCTGGGTATCTTGTTGAAGAGTTTATTGGTTAGATATCCTAAATGCCTTTCCCTGCATTCACTGATCCCGCTAGACGTATTCACACCGAAGGAGGGAACTTTCCATAGCTACTTACCTTTCACCATTGTTGCTATGGGTTGATCATCTTTTTACATTTTTACCCGGTTTTTCATGTGGAAATAGGCTTATGTTTCCAAACGATCTTACCCCTTGCCCAGGCACTGACCTAATCCTGCATTGTTCCAAACCGAGTTTCAATCCAAGAAAAAAAAACATGTTTTCATTAACATTTAAGGAAAAATGGAAACCCTTCCTGAATAATAAGTTTTTCTGAAACACGTGCTCTCATTTGCAGTGGTTTAAAGTGCCTTGCATGAACGACTGGTACATTTAAGGGCCCAGTCTGGAAAACACATATATAAACATGTACATTTACTCAGATGTTTCCATTAGATTAGATCTTATTTTATGGTAACTGAGAAGATAGTGTGCTACTTACTTTTTAACTAGTACCTGTCTTTGGTCTTAACTACCTGACACCATTCATCCTTTTCAAGGTTTTCTCTGTTGCTCCTGCTGATTCTGCAGCAACAGCTTGATCCAAGGTGTTTAATGGGGTTTGGATCAGGCTCCAAATAAGCTAGGGTAATTTGTGATCAAATCATGGATATATTCTTTCTCAATGGCAGAATGGCTAATATTTTTTTCCTCAGGAGTTGTTATTTAGACTCTGTATGACAGTCTCAGCCAGGCTACCACCGTATTAAGGCTACCACCGTATTAACATTTTGGACCTTTTAAAAGTGATCTTTGAGATTAATTTTTTTAAAGGCAAAAATTGAACAGATTCTGGTGTAGCACTAGCTGCAATACAGATTTTTTAATTAACTCTCCAACACGCATAAGACGATGACTAATTTTTTTTAAACCTTAGGACCTGTTTCCTTTATATCTCATATTCCCTGCTTTAAACATTCACACTAGTGGAAAAGGAAAAAAATTAGGAACCAGAACCTCAGCTGCTTTAAATTGGCATAGTTCCACTGGCGTCATTTTATTAGGAAGGAAATTTTTTTGTGCAAATGCAATGGAGATACAATGCTTTACACCACCTGAGGATCTTGTCCCGACCTATTATTTCCAAAGGCTTGTTAAATATAATTGGATATAGTAAATGTTATTCCTTGAACCAAGACCCTTTCCTTGCCCAAAGTAACAGGCATTTGCTTAATCAACAAGATGCCAGTAGTCAAAGAAAATTACAGAGCAGTTAACTAAGGAGAGAATTTTAATAAGTGCTCTTTTGTTTCTTGGCAACAGAAAACATATGACAGAAGAGTGGCTGCCAAACGTCTTATCTATGTGTTATCCAGTTGTGATCCTTTGTTTGGCGCCTGGGTTCAGAGCCAAGGCAAGGGAAAGCAATCAGTATCAGTGAGTTCCCAGGCTGCACTGAGGCATTGAAAAGCACTAGGCAAATTTTTGTAGCTTAGCAAACACTTACAGTATTTTTGTACACCACAGAACAATAAACTAAATCCCTATAAACAGTGTAGCAGAAGATGAGCATTTTAGTCTTAGCATTTAGTCCTATGTTTCACGAGGCATAAAGGATCTGCCGACGAAGGATTCTGGGGTCGGCAGATCCCCATCTAGACTGCCGCGCTGTGCCGACAAACAGCTGATCGGCACAGCACGGCGGCCATTTTTATTTAAATGAAGCGGCGATTATTTAAATCACCGCTTCATTTCCCTTTGTCGTCCTGCCTAATCTACATGGCTCTGTCGATGGAGCCATGTAGTCTAGACACACCCATAGATTCAAATCTCAGACTCAGCCCTCCAGCTTTCTTAGGTAAATAAAATTAGAAGCCTGTAGTTTACTCCTTGCTTGACTGATTATTACCTAATAAGAAGGACCAGGATGCTGGGGTCCTTTCATCAGGTGCATTGTGTGCTTTTGGGAAATACAGTTGGCTTCTCTGAACATTTTCAAATCTAGATGCCTACTATTATATATATCTTGGATTCTGTATTTCCATTCCAACTCATCTGATGAAATGGGTTTTACTCCCAACAGCTCATGATCCTATACCTTTCTTTGTCTCTAAGGTGTCATAGGATTAGTCGTTATTTTTCTAGGTATCCACAGTTAGTATTCCACATAGAAATGACCTGAATTTTTGCAAAGGTGATAAGCACTTGTATCTTCCATAGATTTGTGGGTGCTGGGCTCTTAAAAAAATTAGGAGCCTAAATACAGATTTAGGCTGACCAACCTGATTGCCTTCTATGACAAGGTAACTGGCTCTGTGGACATGGGGAAGGCAGTGGACGTGATGTACTTTGACATTAGTAAAACTTTTGATACGATCTCCCAAGTAATTCTTGCCAGCAAGTTAAGGAAGTATGGATTGGATAAATGTACTATAAGGTGGATGGAAAGCTGGCTAGATTGTTGGGCTCCATGGGTGGTGATCAACGGCTTGGCGGTCTGGTTGGCAGTCGGAATCAAGTGTTTGGTTTGAAGGCTGGTTTTGTTCAACATCTTTATTTATGACCTGGATGAGGGGATGGATTGCACCCTCAGCAAGTTCGCAGATGGCACTAAGCTTGGAGGAAAGATAGATACATTGGAAGGCAGGGACAGGATGCAGAGTGACCTAGACAAATTTCAGGTTTGGGCCAAAAGAAAACTGATGAGGTTCGACAAGGACAAGTGCAGAGTCCTGCACTTGGGACAGAAGAATCCCAAGCACTGTTACAGGCTGGGCACCAACACGCTAAGCAACAGTTTGTCAGAAAAGGACCTGGGGATTACAGTGGATAAGAAGCAAGATATGAGTCAACAGTGTGCCCTTGTAGCCAAGAAGGTTAATGGAATATTAGGGTGCATTAGGAGGAACATTGCCAGCACATGTAGAGAAGTGACTATACCCCTTTATTCAGCACTGGTGAGGCTACATCTAGAGTATTGTGTCCAGTTCTGCTCCCCTTCCCCATTACAGAAAGGATGTGGATGCATTGGAGGGGGTCCAGCAGAGGGCAACGAAAATGATTAAGGGGCTGGAACATATGACTTACAAGAGGCTGAGGGATTTGGGTTTGTTTAGTCTGCTGAAGAGAAGAGTGAGGGGGGATTTGATAGCAGCCTTCAGCTTTCTGAAGGGAGGTTCCAAAGGGGTTGGAGAGATGCCATTCTCCGTAGTGACGGATGCCAGAACGAGGAGCAATGGTCTCAAGTTGCAGTCAGGGAAGTCTAAGTTGGATATTAGGAAAACCTATTTCACGAGGAGGGTGGTAAAGCACTGGAATGGGTTACTTGGGGAGGTGGTGGAATCTCTGCCCCTAGAGGTTTTTATGTCCTGGCTTGACAAAGCCCCGGCTGGGATGAATTTGTTGGGGTTGGTCCTGATTTGGACAAGGGGTTGGACTCGGTGACCTCCAGAGTGCTCTTCCAACCCTTTGATCCTATGATTTAAAGGCCTAACTTTAGGCAGCACAACTTGAAAATTTTTGCTTCTGTACCTCAGTTTACTTTGTAAAATGGAAAAAGTAATACTGACCTACCTCACAGGAACATTGCAAGGTTTAATTATCGTTTTTAAAACACTTTGAGATCCTTGGATGGAACATTTCCTCTAAGAATAGGCATTTTCTGATGTGTCCTTGACCAAAATTCTTGTTTAGTGAGCTATTTATGAGCTGACATCTGCGCTTCACCTGAATGTAAGTGGTGCTATATTAAAATAGGAATCCTTGAAATCCTAGCTATAGTTTTAAGTGCCCCAGTATCCATTAGGTTGAAAGGTTCAATATTAATGTAAAATATTATCATTGGGATGCAGTTAGCAAAGCACAGGAAATGAGCGTCTGACTATATTTTTAATCTGTCTAAATTGTCAAAACAGTTTTATTATTTCAGAGCTCTAAAATATGTGGTCACCATGGTTCTAAATGCTCACATTTGAAAATGTTTGCTGTAGAAAAAAGTCTAATGAAACTTCTATAAATGTTGTCTCCTAATGTACATCTGAAAGAGGCACCGCCAGTGGTCAACAGGCAGTGATGTTACAGCAGACAGAGAATGTTCTAGAGCTGTGGTGTCCAACACACTAGCCACATATGGCTATTGTGCAGGTTGAGTGTCGCTAGTTGGCTTGAACAATGTGGCTGTCTGGCTGGTTGAGTGTGGCTAGTTCGCTATAGTGGCTGCTGCTTCAGAACTGGTTGGACACCACAATTCTAGAGGATCACACTTGAAAGCAGCACATGAAGAGAACATTGGCAGCCCGGGAGTCCGCAGCTGAGCCTGTAAGGTGAAGAAAGCTGTTGGCAGATGCACTAAGTAAGAGTGTGCTTATAATTAACATGCTGTCATTTGCTAGTCTTGCTGCTCTCACTAATGAAGGAGGGTCTGGCATACCCTACTGCTGTTTGCCATCCCCAATACCCAATAAAATGCCTATTACTGCCCCCCTGTACGGGTCTCCAGGGCCATTGTACAAAATCTCATTGGACAAGTGACATGAAGTGAAGAGATAAGGAGAAAAACGGTGTGAGAGCAGTTTAAGGAAGCTCTCTTATAAGATGTCCTGTTGTTGCTCTTTTAAAGTCATATTCTCAGATAACCTGGGACTCGGAAAATCTGGGTTTTGGCTCTGCAACATATTTCTTCTGTGCTCTTGAGCAAATCCTCTAATCCACCTCATGCTTCGGTTCCTGGTCTGTAATATGGAGATGAGACCTCTCTGCCTCACAGTGGTGTTTTGAGGACAGAATCCTTTCTAGAGTCTTACGCACTCAGATGGCCACAGAAGCATCTAGGTAGACAGTCTGGTAGGATATCGGCTAAGGCCTCGAGTAAAGCAGTTTAGGGGTTCTACTGCTCAGCTGGAATGACAAGAGTAAGTTAAGTAGTAATTTCTTTCAGATCGTCATTAACAGTAATGGAAAGTGCCTGCATATTGGAGCCAAGAGAGATCAGAATGGTGTCAAAATTGGCCTAGCCACTCTGTCTTCTGGCATCTAGGAATTTGTTTGTGAGGCTGCCTGCCCCCACTGGGACTATGTTACATCCAAAAAATACATTAAATTAACATTAAGGTTGCAGAGGTAAGCACTCCAAAGATTTGCTTGTGCAGCCTTAATTCAGCCCCACTATGCATATAATAGTCTTTAATTTCAGTACCACCATCCCCTTTTGCTACTCTTCTCCCTACCCTGAGTTCCCTGTGTTCCCCACTCCTCATTAGGCTTCTGCCTTCTAAGTCAGGCTGCTCCGGTTTACCTAGGTGCAAGCAGCAGAAGCTTTGAGAGAAGCACAGGAGAGACATTCTACCTGGTCTCACCTCTAGCACCTGGCACGTCTGTGTCACCGAACATCAATTGCAGGGAAAGTCCTGCTCAGCCCGTACAGCCCCCAGGATGGAGCATGCTCATTCACTCTGTGGGAGCAGTGCATGTACAGCCTGGATACGCACATTTATGTGGGCCTGGAGCATGCTTATCACAGACAGACTCTTCGGAGAACTAGAAGCTAGACTCTACTGAGCATGTGCAAACCATATTTTTTCCCCCCCTAAGGCTCATAATTTGGCCAAATGTGAGTGATTTGTCATAGGAACAGTAGAAAGCAGATGCCTCACATCAGAGTGATGTGCCTGCCAAATTTCAAGCCCCTGCTCCAAAACATTGAGCTAGAGCTGCTAAAATACATTCTGACAATTAATTTCTTAATGTGGGCAAAACAATGTATTTTCCCCTCGTCTGATCTTTGGCAACAGCGAAAATATTTTTGCTGAAAACGTCCATAAAGATCAGTCTGAAACAGCTACGCAGCATAGAAAACATCAGCATAAATTATTAAAGTTTGACGGAGTTATAGGCACCAATAAATTTGCTAACTTGCATGACTGTCCATTATATATCTGCTTCCCTCTGAGATGAGCATTTCAGTGACTGGGATTTGTGTGGAAAGGTTCTTGGGCGTGGTACTGCCTGTTAAATATAAGATACTGGTTACTGGACTGTGGGTATTGTCCCCTCTTGCTTGCTTTGTACAGTACTGTATCAGGGTGCATTAACATGTCCTATAACAATACGATAGACTCATTGCTAGTGTTGGTTTGTGAGCAGGCTGTTGTGTAACATATAGGGTGCATCTAGACTACAGGAATGTAAATGACGGAAATTGAAAATGCAAATGAAGCGAAGATTTACAAATCTCGCACTTCATTTGCATAATTGCGTCCGATCGCTTTTTCGAAAGGTTTTTTTCAAAAAAAAAAAAGCAGTGGACGTGGTTCTTTCGAAAAAAAACAACCCCCTTTTTGAAAGAACCCTCTAAACCTAATTTTTTCAGGAATAAGGTTTCTTTCGAAAAAGGGTTTTTTTTCCGAAAGAACCGTGTCAACTGCTTTTTTTTAAAAAAACCTTTTTTTGAAAAAGCAATTGGGCGTGATTATGCAAATGAAGCATGAGATTTGTAAATCTGTGCTTCATTTACATTTTCGATTTCCTTCATTTACATACCTCTTTCAAAAGAGGAATGTAGTTTAGATGCACCCATATATATAGATTGACATCAAATAATTTTGGGGTCAGGGGCAACAAAGCTACAAAGAGAAGAATACAACCAAGTGGACAGATTACAGGACTAGGCACCAGGAATTCAGTAGTCTGAATGATGACCCTCATGCACACTGAAGAGCCTCAGTACACTGAAGAGTACTTATTTAGCCCTCTTCACTAGTATCTGAGAACCTGATCCCAAAAGCTGCTAAACCATAAAGTGTGGCAAATGCCCAGCAACTCCAGGGGTTGGGAATTCCCAGTCTCTTTAAATGAGGATAATTATACTTGGTTACCTCATAAGGGTGGTAGTAGGATTAATTAGATAATGTGTGTGAAGCACTTTGATGATTAAAAGGGCACTGGAAGAGACAGAGAACTATCACTCCTCCCTCTTTTCCCCACCCCCTCAAACATTTCTTCTGGGATACTCATTTTCAGACAAACACATAAAAGCTTGAAGTGAGTGAACGCCCTGTCTCGTGTTGTACTTGCATTCACATGGTATCAGAAAACAACATATGAAGTCAGAGGCAAAGCATGGCAGACTGCAAGTAAAAGGTGTACAGACAATTTGTGTGTGTGTGACAGTGTATATATAAGAGAAAGTGTGAGACCCTGTGTATGTATTTGACAGTATAGCTGAGAAGATGATAGGTCAGGGAGGAAAAATGAAGTTCAAAGTTCAGGAAATTAAATGTTTGATCTAGTGTTAGAAGCAGAGAATTACACATCGTTGGTGGAGCCCTTAATGGATACAGAAATTGATATCTACATCTGCACCTGTAAAAACGACCTGTGAATATTCGCATCCACACCTGTGGATATAAAGCAGATATCTGCAAATTTGCAAACTTCTAGATACAAAATGAGTATCCTCATCTGTGTCTGCAAAAATGAGCCTCTGGTATCCACATCAGATACCTGTGAATATAAAGTGGATATCTGTGGATTTGCAGGACTCTAAACATTGGCCAAAATCTGGATTTATCTACTCCTACTCAGAGTATGTGGTGTATTTTTTGGCATCTTTTCAAAACACATTTAGAGGAGAAGTAGCAGAAGAGCCCCCACCCAGCATGTTTTGGTGCCAGGATGAGAGTCTATAACAGTGGTCCCCAACGTGGTGCCCATGGGCGCCATGGCGCCCACCGGGCCATTTCTGTGCGCCCGCCGAGTGATCGGGGCCGGCCCTGGGCGCACGGCACATGGGCGGACCCGCCCCCAGCTGCGCGGTGCATGGGCTGTGCTGGCCCTGGGCGCACGGCGTATGGGCGTCCCCGCCCCTGGGCACGCGGCACAGGAGTGGCACCGGCCCCAGGCACGTGGCGTATGGGTGTACCAGCCCCTGGGCGTGCGGCACAGGAGCGGCGCCGGTCCCTTGGGTGTGCGGCGCATGGGTGCTGCCGGCTCCTGGGCATGCGGCACAGGAGCGGCGCCGGTGCCGGGCATGCAGTGCACGGGCTGTTCCATCCCCGGGCGCACGCCGTATGGGCAGCCCCACCCTTCGGCATGCGGCACAGGAGCGGCGCCGGCACCAGCGCCGGCCCTGGGAGTGCAGTGTATGGGTGGCCCTGCTCCTGGGCCTGGGCGCGGCCCCGCCCCCAGGTGCCCAGCATGTGAGTGGCCCTGTCCCCAAGCGCCCAGCAGCCCCAAAAGGTTGGGGACCACTGGTCTATAAAATGTACAGGTAATCTGGTTTGTATGCTAGGCAGGGGAGGGGATGGGTGGGACTAGAGACATAATTTCCCATGAGCTGCACTCAACATGCGTCTTCTTTCTTCCTAAGGAATAGTGTGGTAGAAATGAGGCCCAGAGAACTCTGCAGACTCTTGGAGTAGAACAGGTGGTGGCCAAGTCTATGTTTAGAATAATCTTTTATGGTGATTTAGGATCTTTTTGGATGAAAGCTGCTATTTAAAAGGAAGCTGTTGCCACTGTCACTCTAGTTAGCTATTGCTTCCAGATGAGCCATAAAATGGAAAATGTAATGCATTTGGAAAGGTGCACCGTGCCATCATCCAGAATGACCAACTGGATTTAAGGAGGAAAATTCTCTCTCTTCCTTTAAACTGTTTGAGAGCCCAGGCACTCCCTGTTTGACAGGGCCACTCCCTTCAGTGCTACTCAGCCCACAAAATATTAGGAGTAAAGCCTGCCGGAGATCCCGGTCTTTCCTCCGGCTTGCTACCTTGCTCTACTCAGTCAAAGAAGCGGTAGCTGTGGAAACATTACTGCTTGAGAGCACAAATGGAACTACAACTACCAGCACAGCATAACTCTGGAAACTGCAAAGGTCTGTCCCACGGTATCTCTGCTGTGTAAACAGCTCGTGATAAATTTTATAGTTTCAGTTGTATAAAAGACTTTGCTGTTAAGTTTCACAGACAGGAAACAGCCTGAGGAAGTTCTGTTGAACAGAGCTTGGTTTATACGTTAATTAAGCTATTTTTCTTCGTGTTTCTTGATGGAATCTGTAAACAACTGGTCCCGTTCCTAGCCCTGCTGTTTTTTATCACAGCTAGACTTTAAGTTGTATGTTTGAATTTTCTCCCTTAAACAGCTTTTTAAAGGGAGATTGAGCAGCTGTCCTTGAGAGCAACACTGTCCCTTCCTGCACAGGTGTTGGAAGTCTTATTACTCTAGAAGTGCCAACATGTACCTGCTAGTTAAGAGTTACAAAGAGATGAGCGTTCCTGGGCTCTGTTTTAAGAATAGCAAATGAAAGTTGGTTGATCAACAGTTCTTGCTGATAGGCGGAGCATATAGATATCTACTTCCTTTTCGCTATGCACAGAGACTTACTACTCCCAAGAGACCCACAATAACCTCAATTGCCTTCTCCTGCCTGTAACCCTATTAAAAGGGGAAGGATAGCTTTTTAAAATATATACTCATTGTTCAGCTGTAATTGTGCTAGTTATTGTACCTGGCCAGTGATGTGGAGCCCACCGACTTGAGGAATAAGAGCTGGAAGGATTGCATACTTGGAATGTAAACTTTTCTGGGCCTGGACTGCCTTTATTTGTATTTAGTAGTAGCAACACCAAACACATGGCACTTCACAAATAATACATCACTGGTGTGCTTGTTTCACAGCTGCTATTTGCCTTTGTGGGAGTGAGGCTATAAAGAGTGTATGTGTATGTATATCACGTATTAACATAGTATGCCTGTGTACATACTGCTCTTTTCTCTAAGCAGGTATGTTGTGAATGGGTGGAATTTACTGTGAGTAGGTGGAGCTTTAATCTACTGTCAGTCTGGGCCTACTGTAGATTAAAACCTCTGCTTTCCCATTGCTCCAATCAGAAGAGAATTATGATTTCCTTCCCTGTACTGCTGCTGGGTCAGTGCACGTCTGCGCTATCAGTTAGTCAGGACTAGGGGGCTGTGTCTAGACTGGCATGATTTTCCGGAAATGCTTTTACCGGAAAAGTTTTCCATTAAAAGCAGTTGCGGAAAAGAGCGTCTAGATTGGCACGGATCGCCATTTTCGCGATCGGGGCTTTTTTGCGGAAAACAAATCTCAGCTGTCTACACTGGCCCTTTTGCGCAAAAGTTTTGTGCAAAAGGGACTTTTGCCTGAACGGGAGCAGCATAGTATTTCCACAAAAAGCACTGATTTCTTACAGTAGGAAGTCAGTGCTTTTGCGGAAATTCAAGCGGCCAGTGTAGACAGCTGGCCAGTTTTTCCAGAAAAGTGGCTGATTTTCCGGAAAAACTGGCCAGTCTAGACACAGCCGAAGGAAATTGATGAGTTAAAAATCTAATGTACAGGTTGGACCTCCCTGGCCTGGCAGATTCAGAAACCTGTCTGGTCCTCGATGAGGGATTTTGTTGGACTAGGGGAGGTAATTTCTGCTCCCCTGCTGCCAGCCCCATCCCCGCCCTGCCACCCCACTGGGCTTCCCCCGCAGCCCAGCTTTGCCAAATGCCAAGCTTTCCAACTCACCGCCCCTCCCCCCCTCCGAAGCTTCCCAGCTCCCCCACCCATCCCAGGCAGCCTAGCTGGGCCGCCCCACCAAGTTCCCACCTGCCCTCATCCAGAGCCCAGCTGAGCCATGCGCTGGGCTTCTGCCCCACCACCGTATTGCACTGGGCTCCCAACTCCGCCCCCCCCCCCCCCCACTCCCCCATTTCTGTCCCACAGTGCACCAGGACTCTCTGATCCTGGAACATCTATAGTCCTGCCTAACCATGGATGTTGCCAGACCAAAGAGTCCCAGTTTATAGAGGTGCAACCTGTATATAGAAAAACAACGAGGAGTCTTGTAGCACCTTATAGACTAACAGATTTATTTGGGCTTAAGCTTTTGTGGGTAGAAACCACTTTGTCAGTTGTATCTGTTAGTCTTAAAGGTGCCACGGGACTCCTTGTTGTTTGTGCAGATACACACTAACCCAGCTACCCCTCTGAGACTAATGTATATGGTTACTGATTGTTATGTTTGGTTCTCATTTCAAGTAGCTGGGGAGTAAAAACAGACTAGGGTGTTATATTCTGTCCTGTTTCACACACTCGTTCTCACCCACTAGCAGAATAGTTCAGTTTGTTTTGCAAAACTTCTATTTTGCATCTGACCTTGTTTTGCTTTAGTGATAATCCAGTAAGCAGCTAAGGAAATATTGAAGACTTTAGAAAGTCTCATAGAATCAGTTGAATGGTTTTGGGGAATATTTTGTAAAGCTTTGGAATACACAAAAAGCAGGGTTGCAAAATCATAATAGGTTGATTTTGTAGCTCATTCATACTTAAAGGGAAATAACGGGAAGCTGCCAAGCTAATTCCAGATTGAAAATGTGCACGACATATGTTTATAACATAAGGGTTTCCACTGATAAGCACTTAAGCTGGTCAGCACCTCTTTTAACTGATTCATCTGAAAATATTTCCAAGGAATGCGAGATGACGCTCATGAGCCAGTTTTCATTAGCAGACTTTTTAAAATTACCTTTTTATTTGCTTGCTTGTGGGCCTGATCCTGTATTATATTAGGAAAAGATGTCATTGAAATGGAATAGCCTGTACAAGCATGTGACTTACCAAAGCGGAGGATGAAATGCAGAGGGTTTTGACACTGATCATTTGTTTGTATGGTTCCTTGTCAATCTATCTGATGTACAGTGATGATCATAGCAGAGGTGGGGAAAAATTAGCTTTTCCTTTGGGATTGACGGGGCTTCTTTTCATTTTGCTCCCCAATTATAAATAAACTGCTTTCACCACTCCCATTTGTTTAAATAAAACAGAAAAATTGAAAATGTCTGTTGTGGGAATATGTGCCTAGATACCTGGATGATGGCACGTCATGTTAACTGGAGGGTGAGAGAGTCTCAGACAAACAGGTGAAGCAAAAAGAGTTAATAAATTGTCTCCCATAGCACAGTGAGAGCCACCCCCATCTTATATGTTAAAAAATGTAATTAGAGATACCTGGTACTGGCCACTGTTGGAAGACAGGACACTGGACTAGACTAGATGGAGCATTGGTCTGACCCTGTGTGACCATTCTAATACTCTTATACAGAACTTGGATGTATTTGCCCCCTCCCAGGCCTGAGACAGACCTCAGGCATCCTGATGGAGACTTGCTCCCTGCAGAGTTAGTAACAAAGTAAGAATATACAGTACAATTTTAAACCTGACCAGTGTCCATTAAGGGACTTACCACAAGGTGTCAGAACATGATGTTATTAGAGCTAAGTGGGTTTAATAGTGACTTAATTTTCTTTTTTTTTAAATTTAGCAATAAGATACAGTATTCCTGTCAGTTAATTGCTAAGTTACCTGCCAAAATAAACTAAAGTTTTTAAGTGCCTGAATAGCCCCTGGAATCATTACTAGAGCTGCCTTCCCCTACTAAAATCTGAAACGGAACCGGGCTGTTGTCCTTTTTTTGCAGTTGTGACTCATTGGCTTCAAAAACTTCTTTCATGATTTCAAAGGGGCAATTAAACTGGTGTCAGTTTTGACTAGTCTGTGGCATGCCAAGATCATTGCAATAGGAAAAAAGTGGACAACTGTACCGGACCAATAAAACTTATTATTAAGAGTCTTGAAGAACTGATAAGATAGTTTTGCAAGCTGCCACCATTTTAGGTGCTGCTTGATAATATGCTGCCACTATCCTATGTCATTCTGTTCCCTAAATGTAATTAATTGAATGTAATTGGAAATCTTGCCCCTGCTATGTCCATGTGCCTGCAAGGTTCCTGGCTTGTGTTTCCCCTGTATGAAATATAGTCTCTCTCTAAAGAAGGAAGCCAATAACATGGATATCATCTTGCTAAGCTATCACTCTTCTGGTTTTTTAAGATAATGGATCACTGCTGGGTGTGCGCTGCTGATGTGTTAATTAGAAGATAGCACTGACCATAAAAGAAAGGTCTCAGCAGTACTGTCAGATTCATTTAATTATGAGACTAAGAGAAGCCAACGCAGCATATTTAAAGCTGCTTTTAGTAGTAATGTTGGCAGTGGATGAGTTGGTCTGATGTCATTTTTGGCAGCCCGGAGCAGGGCCCTGATTTCTGCCACATAGAAAGGTAGCCTCTTGTTCTCAGTTTTGTTTTTGACAGACTTTGACTCAAAGATTGCTTTAGGCCTTTCTTGGACACTTAAATTAGTGCGTGGAGCCCTGAGGAAGTTATATGTCCTAGCTTTGCCTGTAACTGATTGCAAGTGTCATCCCATAAGGGATGCTGGAGAGAATGACGATCTTGGTGTACCAATAAGAAACATTTGAGCCTTGTTGTGAGAGTGTATGTGTTAGTTCTTTACCTCTGTAACAGGAAGCCTGTCATGGGGAATGGATGGAGAATACTCTAGTCAGAGTGAAGCAGAGAAAGTGGCTTTAGGGACAAAACTGTTTCCTTATTCTGATAAAATTCCATGTTCAGTGTTTGAATCAAGTGACCTTTTTCTGTGATCCTTTATCACTTGTCACATGACACCATTAGGAGAGAGAATACAATAGCATGTGGCTTGTTTTAATGTGAGGTAATAGCAAGGGTGGGGTTTCCTTCATTATATGCCACTTTGAAAGCTCTTGAATAGAACAGCATCTATTTTTATAAAAGCACAAAAAATGAGTCCAGAGACCAAGACAACACTCAGTCTTCAACTCTGCCGATCCTGTCATATCACAAATTATTTCTGTCCCAGAGCTGCTGTAAAATGTTCCTTTTTCATATGGGAAGAAACATTTTTACAAAGAGTCTCTACTCTTCATTGGAGAGAAAGGGTCAAAATCCCAGAGGAGGAAAGTAAAGAAAAATATCTAATTTAAAGGAATTAATTCCATCCTGTTCATCTCTATTCATTTTCGTCACTTCATGCACACTCTTTTTTGGCTGTATGAAAAAAAGATTAATGTATAATATGATAGGGTGATATCTTGGTGAACAATTCCTAAAACTAAGGACCAATCAGAAACAAAACACCTCAGTATGATCTAATTTTGGTTTTCTGGTTTGCTTTGATTGTTGTTCATTCAGGAGTTTCTTTGTAGACTTGAAGTTGCTTCCACTGGGGCTACGTCTAGACTGCATCCCTCTGTCAACAGAGGGATGCAAATCAAGCATATCGAAATTGCTAATGAAGCCGGGATTTAAATATCCCGTGCCTCATTAGCATAAACATGGCCGCCACTTTTTTTCGAAACAGAGTTTAAAAAAAAAAAAAGGCAGTCTAGACACGGATCTGTCAAAAATAAACCCTTTTTCGACAGATCCTGTATTCCTCAAAAAATGAAGTTTACAGGATCTGTCGAAAAAGGCTTTATTTTTGACAGATCCGCATCTAGACTGCAGTTTTTTTTAGAAAAAACTCCGTTTAGAAAAAAAGTGGCGGCCATATTTATGCTAATGAGGCATGGGATATTTAAATCCCGGCTTCATTAGCAATTTCGATGTCCCTAATCTACATCTCTCTGTCAACAGAGAGGTGTAGTCCAGACACACCATGTCTTTTTTTGGGGAAAAAGCAGGTATCATATCTAATATCAAAGAGCTGTTGGCTTTCTCTGTATCCCATCCTTTCTACCTATGCCCTAATCTTGTAGATACTTAGGCCAGATCTACACTAGGGGGTGATGTCAAACTAAGTTATGCAACTCCAGCTATGTGACTAGTGTAGCTGGAGTCAACATACCTTAGTTTGACTTACTGTGGCATCCCCACTGTGGGGGGTTGATGGGAGAAGCACTCCCATTGACTCCCCCTACTCTTGTCGCTCTGGTGGAGTACTGGAGTCAACGGGAGCACAATCAGCGGTTGATTTAGTGGGTCTTTACTAGACCCACTAAATTGACCCTCTGGGAGATTCATCTCCACAGTGGTAAATGTAGACAAGGCTTAAGGCACATGTTTAACTTTAAGCAAGTGAGCATTCCCACCAAAGTCAATAGGAATATTCATGTGCTTCAAGTGAAATGAATTCCAGAATCATAGTTTAGATTTCAAGTGTTTTGGGGCAGAGCAATCTTTAATGCAGTATTTTGCACAGCACCGAATACATTATTGGCACTCAGATAATATTGCAAAATCCATCTTTGAATGATGAAAATGCATTGACCTTCTGCAATTGTAATTGCAGAATTGTATAATTCTGCAAAATGTATGGTGCAGTATTCTTGGCATTTCAGATCAATACATTTAGTCTTTAATTACACTGCCTGGAAATAAAGTGCTGAGTCACATAATCTTGTTGTTGTAACAACCCAATAGGCTCATCCATTAGTGCACACTCTGTCCTTTTGTGTCCAAAAATAGTTTGGAGTAGAGATTATTTTTTCAAGGCAGACTACACTAAAATACACATTTTGAGATGATAAAAAGCAAGGGAAACAGGATTCCATTTAATCAATATCTATTATCATAACCTGACTAACTCTGCTTTCTTCTAGTAGTAGCAGCAACCAGCCTAGTAATGATTTTGCTCTTCAGGGGCAGAATAATTGAACCATGATAAAAATAGAATTCCCAGATCATAGCAACTGTATAGAATGAGTTATCTCTGCCTCATCATGTAACTTGGTCCTTGGAGGGAAAAGAGCAATTTTAATGTTAAATAACAGCCAGAATCAGAAAATTAAAAGAAAATCTAATAATGAAATACCAGAAAGTAATTAAAAGCAAGGAAAGGAGGGCACTGCCGCTTTTCTTTTCCTAGTTGAAATGTCACTTTCCGGTGCTCTTCAGAGCCGAATACGGTACTTGTATGGCCTCCATGAATACAGTGTCTGACTCCCAGTTTCTGATGTGTTTGATTATCCTCACAACATTTTCTGCAACATAGGGCAGTGTCATTATCTCCATTTTACAGATGGGGACTTGAGGCACGGAAAGATTTGCCCGTGTTGCATTTGGAATCTGTGGGAGAGTGGAGAACTGAACCCAGGTTTCTCAAGTCAACACCCAAATCACTGGGGCAGCCTTCCTCTCTTACCAGCTGTGGTTAAGAGTTTGGGAAGGTGAAGACAGAAGGAGTTCGGTGAGGCCATCAGAGAATGAAACCTTACCTTCAAAGATATTTTGGTGCCTAACTCCCATTGAGTTCAACAGGGTTTAGGCACCCAAATCTTTCTGGGGATAAGGGTCTATGAGCTTTGCCATTGACTTCATAGGGAGTAGGATGGCCCCCGCCCCCACTGAGCTATTCTGGAAGCAGCAGTAATTATCCCAGTGGATATTAGCAATGTTCTTCACCAAAAAAAGTGTTTCAAAAGCCAGACATACAGCACCACAGAAATGAAAACACTTCTGTGGCAGCAGCCAGCCAGTGAACTGAATGGCAAGCAAATATCTTGGCCAAGAACGCCCAAACAAAGGCTTATTCTTACCAGAAGTGCTGTGAACTTTTTAAAGCCAGTGCAGGCTAAGCAGAATCTCTGTTTCATTGTTTCTTTGAAAGAGGGCCGTACGCAGAGATAATTCCAGTTGAGCGGAAAGGTCCAGTATCCAATTTATCTGTTCAAAAGAACCCCAAGGGAGTTAGGCAACTAACTAGGCTCTTTGGGAAATCCCAGCCTAAATTTTGAGCACATGTAAACAGGACTTCAAGTAATCTTCCATCCTCTAAGGTATCATCCATTATCCACCTTGTAATACAGACTGAGAACTAAGTGCACTTAAATTGTCCAGCATGGCTTTAGAAAATGAAGTTCCATGTAAAAATCAGGGTTTTACTTTTGGGAGGATTCACAACCTTTCAGAGTGAAGCCATGTAATATTTAGCTTGATTATGTTGTCTTACAGAGTTAGGGGAATTCTTTTATAGGTTTTTGTTTGCTTGTTCATGTTTTCTGTTTGATTGTTTACAAATATTTCAGTTGTTGAGTGTGTGAATTGAATGGGAAATGTGATAACTTATTAAGAGTTCCAAATCTTCAAGTTAGATGTTGTAAGTAGTTTGTTGTTGTATGAGAGTGCAATGTATATTTTATACAATATAATGTGATCTAGGGATGTTATTCACAAATATACAGGTTGAACCTCTGAAATCCGGGACTCTCTGGTCTGGCAACATCAGTGATCCAGTAGGACCACAGATGTTGCTGGATCAGAGAACACCGGCACCTGGGAGTGCAAACTGGCTGGAAGCCCCGTCCTCGGGTAGCCCCAGCCAGCAGGACCAGCAAGCTCCATCCCCAGGGATCCTTGGTGGAGTGCGGCAGAAGCGGGACAGCCAGCAAGTTCCATCCTGGGGAGCCCCAGCAGGCCAGAGCCCAAGCCCAAGTCCTAGTCCAAGCCCTGCAGGCTGGAGCCTAGAAGCAGTGGGGCCGGAGTGGAGCCAGTCGCAGGGACGGGGAGTGTCTTGGGAGGTCGGAGGCAGGGTACCTCCCTTGATCCAGCAAATTCCCTGGTTCGGGACAGGTCAGGTCCTAAGGGTGCCAGACAAGGGAGGTCCCACCTGTACTTAATATTTGTTCTCCACAATATTAAGATTCAATAAGAATGTTTGCAGTTTATACAGAGGAGTAATTGTGCAACAAACGTTCATAAATGCCATTTTGTTAAGCTATTTTATTACAATAATTATAGATATTTAAGTAGTTAATAAGAATCTGCTATACTATTTCAGAATTTTGTCTCTGACTTTGCCAATTACCATGCTCATGAGCTAATGGACAATTAATGAATAAGGGTATGTCTACACTTGCAGCCTAATTCGAACTAGGGCTGCAAATGTAGGCATTCCGAATTGCAAATCAAGCCCGGGATTTAAATATCCGCGGCAGTTGCATCTTCCAACAGCGCACCATTTTTGAAATTTACAAGCCCAAAGTAACTGCCCGTGTCTACGCGACAGTGAAAGCAGGCGTTGAAATAAAGCCCTATTTTGTACTACCTGTTAAACCTCATTGCAGGAGGAATAACAGGTAGTTCGAACTAGGGCTTTATTTCGAACGCCGTTCACTGCGTGTAGACGCGGCAGTTACTTCGGGCTTGTAAATTTCAAAAAAAAAAAAAAAAATGGTGCCTGGCCGGGAAGATGCAAATCAAGCGCGGGATATTTAAATCCCGGGCTTGATTTGCAATTCCGAATGCCTACATTTGCAGCCCTAGTTCGAATTAGGCTGCAAGTGTAGACATACCCTAAGATACCTATTTAAGAAGTTACTTCTTATCACTAGGCAGGTATTTGGGTTATGTCTGAAGCATGAGGATTGATACTCTATAAAATTTGATCCTAACAAATAGGTACAGATGATGGTGGTAACTACGGCTGATTTGAACAAAAGTAAGAGAATGTGATTGGCTGAAATCTCAAGTGTATGCTTTTAATGTTTTTTTTTTTAATGTTGACTGAAAATCTGCTGTAGTTGTCTTTTCTGAAGAATCAGCTTGTATGGCTGATAGGTTTTAGGGGTGTGAATCAGGCTCAATTTATAAAGCCACAGACAGGGTGAAAATATGTCACCAGAAGCTCAGTATGCTGTAACATCCAGTTTTACAAAGCACTACAAAGCTGATCCTTTGTTATCAAAGGCTCATCTGCTGTGGAAGTTATTTTACATAGAGGATAACAGGAAGCTGAGCACAGTACTTTAATTCAGTTGAAAGGTTCTGCAGATGTCATCAATTAGAGGAGAATTTGTCACTTTGTTCGTCAGACAGAAAAGCAATAATTCTGGTACCATTATTCTTGGTCATAAATTTTATAGAAGCAAAAAGATTCCCTGTGTTTTTATGGATCTTTTGGTATGAATGAAAAAAATTATGAATGAAATGAATGAAAAAATGAGTAAAATGAAATACAGATGGTCGTAGGACATTCTTAATGAGGACCAGCTAGTTGCTCTACCTGAAATGATCAGAACTTCATGGGCTAACTCCTTTTGAGCATGTCTAATGTCATCCCATTCTTATATATGAATTGAAATTTGAATCAAATACGTATTTCTAACGTGTTTGACTTTCTGAAGTTTTTCAGTGATACCTTTATGGATGAAAGAAATGTCTTAGCCTGATCCTGTAAATAAAAACGTGCTTTGTGTTCTTGTTTTGCTGATTTGGGGCCCAACCTATTTTGTATTTTTCCAATCACAGGCACCAACTTACTTTTGTTTTTGTTGGAAGGTGCTCCATCCTCACTCCATCCCAACACCCTGATCCCCTTCTGCTGAGGTTCCTCTCACCTACTTTTCTCTGTCCCCACCCCAACTATCTCCCACCTGTTCTTCTTTTCCAGGGACCTCGGGAAGAGGCCTCAGAGCAGGGGAGGGGCTACAATCTGTGTGTGCTGAGCAGCCCCCCCCCTTTTTCCCATGGGTGTTGGAGCCCTAGCGCACTGACAGGTGCTCCCTGTGTTTCTAATCGTCTCCATTTCCTTGCAGAATACAGTATGGTCTCAGGACATACTTTCTGTTTCTCTAGCTTCTTTTGTATGGCTCTTTTTTTTTCTTAGGGCCATATTAGAAGTATTTCCCTTTTTTCAATATCAGTTATGTTGATGCCTTCTGAGAGTGTGGTTCATCCCTGTAGCTAGTTGAGGAGAAGCCTCACTGGAAAGGTTTATACATTTCAGCTCTTACTCTCATTCACCCAATGCAATTTTTTTCCTCCTCCAACTTGGGAAGAAATGGGCACCATCTCTGTCCAAACTCATCATAGCCAAACCACTGCTGAACTGGGCTGATGCATTCCTGTTCTGTGCTGAAGCCAAATGGTTAATGATATTGCAGACAAGTATCTCCAGATACTACCTGAGATTTCAAAAACAAATATTTCCCAATTTTTTTTTCATGTTAGAATGTCTTTTTCCTGCTGAATTGATGTGTAACATTTCACAAGTGCCTGGCCGGCTCTCTCCTTCCAGAATCAGAAATCCATAGTCCTTCCCTAAGCTGATCAGACACAGTGAGAACTCAGTGCTGACCACCTCATACGTGTGCTTAATAGTGACCACAGAACAAGAGAGCTCTTGATATGACAAGAGAACATTATCAAGTCTATATATCCAACCAAGGAGCTTGTTTTCAGAAAGCCCAACCACTGAGGCCATTCATAACCTACCTGTATGTTTATTGTGAGTTAGAATAGTCACATTCAGCTTCTGGGTATGTACATTACTGTATGTTGGTAGAAACACAAACACAAGGAACACAAGTCCTGGGATTGAGCCTGTTTGCTATGCAGAGCTGCAGGGTGGCAAAGGAAGTCCTTTGCACCCCCAATGCTCCCCTTGTTGGACCCAAGCAGGCTCAGCATAATCTAAAAAAAAAGCCTGATGTAAAATCCACTGACATAACTGAATTCTGGATCAGACCCTGAGAGAGACAGAACTCAGTAGCCCTGTATGTGCAAAACGATGCAAGTCTGGCTTCGTATCCCATGCAGACTTACCGAGCTTCAATTCTGCAGTTGAAATAGGCATTATAGACAAATAATGGTTCACATCTTCACAGCATCATGCAAGGGTTTAGCCACTTTTCACTGCTAAACATGAGCAACCTTAGGGTACGTCTACACATCAAAGTTATTTCGGGATACCAGAGGTATCCCGAAATAGCTACCCTGCGTCTTTTGAACATGTCCGCTATTCTGAAATATAGCGGACACACTATTTCGCTGTCCCTGTAAACCTCATTGTACAAGGAGTAAGGGATGGCTCGAAATAGCAGTTTATTTAGAAATAGTCTCAAGATAAGTATGCAATTTGCGTAGCGCTAATTGCATATCTTATTTTGAGTTTAGAGTGCAGTGTAGACATAGCCTTACAGTCCAATATTTTGCAAACAGGCCTGATTGAGACATATCTTCCTCTAAGGATTGTACTCAGACTAGTATGCCCAGCTGGATGACTTCTCATTAGATATGTTTCACTCAGGAAGTTAGTGCATGCCACCCAACATCCTGCGTGGGTGATAGATTGGAAGCCCTTTGGGGGTAGGGACTGTCTTTTTTGTTCTATGTTTGCATAGCACCTACCACAGCGGGTTGCTGACCAACATGCTGAACAAAGCAAAGGGAGACCTGGTGTTTGCTCTCTGCAAGACAAACTATTTACAAGCTCAGATTGGAAGGCTTTGCCATCCTCATGCAACACAAATTCCCCTGCAGCCAGTGAGTGACAGAGAATTATTGGAGCCTGGAGTTTGAATGTTGTTGACGTGTACTGTCCAATGACACGTGCATTAAACACTTCCCTCCCTTGTCTAGCTCAGGCTCTCGAAAAACATAATGACAGACTGTCACCCTACCTAGGATGTCCTGGATCTGTTAGTTTGACTTGTTTCTGCAAACTGCCCCATTTCTCAGAGTGTTATGAAAATCCCTCTCATTATCTTTTTTGTAGTGCATTTCTTTGGTTCCTTTTCAGACTCCTCTTTAATCTGGCTTTCAATTAGAGAAGGAAAATGTAAGATGCAGTAAAACTTGTCTTAAGCAACTACCCATGAAAACAGTTGCCTAGCAGAGGTTGGTCTTTAATCCCAATGCTCCCAGAACTTTTTTATTTAGCTTTCAGCTAATCTATAGTAGTTGCTAAAGCTGGAGTTACCCATTGGAAGCTGGTTTTATGAAGGCAGCCCTGATCAGCAAAGCCAGCAAAAAGAAAGAAATGAGCATTGTCTTCTAAGACACTTGAGATTGTATTGCCTACATATTGGGAGAGTTTAGAAAGCAATGATATTGACATCCATTGTATGCATGCTATATAATATAGACATTTTAAAAGCAAGATTCATGGTTGACAAAGTATGGCAAGATATGCAACGTACCAAATGAGACTAATAAAAATGCCATTCTTTTTTTCTTTGCGCCTTTTCCCCCCTCAAATATTCTATATGTTTCTCTCGGAGTGCATATAACTCCATAATTTATTTAAGTGTGTAACAATCACAAAATCTAGTTCTGGCCCCTCCACTAATTGCATGTCAGCTGACTGCATAATTCAGTTCACAGGCTGTATATTGCATAAATCTGCATTCTGATATACAAATGTGGCCTCTTATTAGCAATGTATCTGTGGATAACTGAGTAGCTAGGTAACCGGCAAAATGTTCATTTAATGAAGTGTTTTAGAATTGACTTCAGAGCTTTTAGTATGGGAGGCAAAACTTAAGGCTATATGTGAAAGAAAAAGAGGCGGTGGTGTAAAATCTTCACAGCTTTGGCAAGAGCAGTGTGCAGATGTCTTTTGTGCTCTAAATGGCTAACTTTGATACCTGCTTATATGTGGTGTAGCCTCATAATGAGGCTCATAAGCTGAAAGCAATACATGTCTGTATGGAGTCCCTAGAGCCCTCTGACACAATGAAAGATAGCAATACCCCTGAATGCTTTTAGCTTAATATATTTTTTTGCTTTCACAATGGCAATGACGCTAAATATGAATCATTAGAATTTTAAATTGGTTGTAAGTAATATCTCTGCCTAAATATCTAATATAGATTTTAAGTCAGTTGTAAATAACAAGCCTGAATCTAACCTTCATATAGTTATAATGTGTCCTGTATTGACTATGTTTTCCTGAAATAGCTGTAGTCTTTCTCAGAGGGTATAGGAAGAGGGAGCACTGAGAGAATGGAGAGGCAGCAGGCATAGGCTGTTGTTCAGGGAATATATTCATTTTGAGGAGCTCTTGATTTGTAGTAGTGTGTGTTCTTCTGTGGCCATTATTTAACACCCGAGAGGACATGGCTAAAGCCATTTTGCACTTGTTCAGCTAGGGGGGTATCATTGCTAGTGTGATCTGTAGAATAATTACCTTTTGAGTTTCCTTTTTCTCCTCTCACTAGTGTGACAGTGCTGTGCCCTTGGCTGTGAAAAGCAGAGCTGAAACAGGTGCACGCAGACTGCTCAGGCTGTCTTCACACCAGTTGGCTGAGGGATGAAAAATGCCCGCTCAGTTCTTTTTCTGTCCTCAACTTTTGGCCAGCCATCTTATCCCCAAGATCAGTCTGGTTCCCCATTCTCATCAAGAGGGATGGGGTAAGAGATCTCGAGGCACTCTTCCTGCAACTGCACTGGGTGGCCATTTCAGTTTTGTCACTGCTTGTGAATACTTATGTAAGCTAAGGTAACAATATGGTTAATCAAGCCTCGTGCGTCAGCAATTGCCTTGGTGCTTTATTTCCTCTGAAAAATCACATGCTGCAGGGTACCAGTAACTAAATGTATATTATGTCATCAGTAATGCTCAAGCCACACAAAATACATGTGTGTGAGTATAATATATGTAATATAATAGGAGGGGCTAGGAGGGACAGGAAACATTGTGTGGTATTGCACGTATCTGCTTGATGGAGAATGCTGTATTACCCTTGTTATATAGTTTCTGTCATGCTCATCATTCTGCTAGAGGGTTTTCAGATGGGTGGCTATATCTGATATTTCTCAGAGCTGAACATAAACCTCAATATATTTCCCGTTATACCGCAGGAGCATACATCTTGTTTCAGTTTGGAAATAATGCCAGTGAAATATAGGAGTACTGTGGGGTAATCTTAGATTTAAAAAAAAAAAAAAGACTAAAACATAATTACTTCAGGAGCCCTAAAGTGGCTTTGTGCTACTGGTTCTAAGAGCTCATCAGATTTTTATGTAGTTCCTGAATTATTAATGGAGATAAACTGGAAGAGAAACCTCTGCAGTCTTGCATTCTGTCTCAAGCGAACTGTCCTTGGTCAGCTGTGCAGAGAAAGGCAGTTCTCTTTGATGCAATGAGCGAACAGGTTCTTACTGAGGAGTCCTATTATGAGAATGGCTTGTGTCAGTACGCACAGAAGATCACTGCTTGCTTCGGCGGGATGGGTAAGATGAGGATGTGAGTGGTGTGAGTGGACATCCATCCTGGATATTCTGAGGTGGAGTCTATTTTACTTGCTGAATGGTTATTGTGTGAGTAAATTGCAAATGGCAAAGGGATGAAACCTGAGCTCCATGACAAAACCTGTAAAAAATATCCCACTTGACTATAGTTGGAGACTTGGAGTCATTTGGTTTATGAAAGTGCATTTCAGAACAGTATTGCTTCCAATTATATTCCTGCCTTCACTGTTCCTTGGTATTACGTAGCCAGTGATATTTCTTTGTGTAAATGCGTTAGTCATTGCTCCATTTCCATCTGTGTGGAGGCACCTTCTTTCTATTCTCAGTGCACAGAGACAGTTGCATGGGGAAAGTATATAATCTTGTCATCTTGGATAGAGCCATCACATATTGCTTGGGACTATCTAACTGTGCAGTAAAATTTACAAATTGTTTCCAAGTTATCTGTTTTTATTCTCAGATGGTTTCCACTGAACTGGTCTGATAAACTCGGGATTATTGCTGAAACTTGTTTTCTGTGAAGCAATAAATCATAATAAAATTACATGGAAATGCATCAGTAGGAATCTGGCTCTGCTGGCAGAAGCAACAGAGGTATCACTCCTAGTGCAAGGCAGCATTATAGAGATAGAAGGCCAAGTTAATCTCTGGTGTAACTCCACTGAGTTCAGTGGAGTTACCACTGCAGTGACCTTACCCCTGATCTAACGGCTGTTTTGCTGTTCCATGAATATATTGTATCACTATAGAACTTTTTTTTTGGTGCAGTCAAGTTTGTTGTTATTTATGTTCTTAGCAGCATTAGTGCAGAAATAATATCTATCTTAGGTTTCATTTGAAATGTATATGTAAAGAAAATATGTATTTCCTTAGCATTCTTTTATTTTTGTAACTATTACAGCGTCAGTTAGTTAATTTGCTTCATTATGGTCCCTTAGGGGCCATACCAAACCCCAGATCTTGAATGCACTATTTATCAAAATCCAAATCCAAATCTGGCTGCAAGGCCCCTATATTTTGTAAACACTAGACTCATGGCACCAGTCTGGAAATTGATCTGAACTTCATGGTTTCTACCCATACATACATACTTCGTTGCCTGGTTAATACTGGGACTGCTGCCTTCACACTATTTTTGGGCTAAGGGGACTGGATTCCTTAGGGTGTGCTACAGGACATTTTTCAGGGATTGCTCACCTGTAAATTACAGATAATTAAGACTACTTTTGATTTTGTGTTTACTGCCCCTTTCATCCCTGTTGTATTTCTGTGTTGGGAGTTGATCCTTTTTACCCAGTGGGGTACTTTTCTTGAGGATTTGATGTCTGCCTTTGTCCTTTGGGTTCTGGTTGGCTGGATGTTAGGGCTGGATACCGATATGTGGCACACTCCAGATGCCTACTGACTAGTTGCCTTGTAAATGGACATGCACTAAACCAAGACTCCATAAACTGGCTGTTAAATAGATTTAGAAAAGGTGTCCTTCCACAGAAGAGTTGAGGCACAGGGATGTGGCGTTGTAGAGGAGCTTGTGCTGCTGTTTGTCTATGTGGGAAATCTGAGCTGTAAGTCAGGGGGCTGTAATTACAGTGCTTTGTCAGGCTGGGACTCACTCATCAGCACTGCATGCACTGCAGAAGAAAAAAATCTAACTCTAGGCTATGTGTGGTTCAAGCCGTCAGTGGCCTTTTCCATCCGTTTCTGAGATTCGTCCCATATCCCTCTAAGACTCATCCATATCTGTTACCTCAGGCTTTAGAGCCAACCATTGCAGACTCAGTCCGACTCAGAGAGCCCTTCTGGTTAGCCCAAATTCCTTAGTCTTGTTTTGCTCTCTTGTCCTCTTGGATCATATAGGCAAGATGCAGACTCTTAAAAACATACTGCCGGTTAAAAACAGTAATGCAAAATCCCACCTGATGGACACATACTTAATCTTGTCTATATGAGCACAGGCTCTCCACCCTTGCTGTATCTCTATCACCGGATTACTAGTCAAGTGCAACACAAAATGGCTGAAGTAACAATGACTTTATTAACACAACACTGAATTTAAAGAACAAACACAAAATCCGAGTGTCATAACAAAACAATGGTGTGAAGCCAGAACCCAAAATGTGAGTAACTAAAACTGGGGCATGCAAATAATAGGGGTCATACCACCATCTCGGTGTTTGGAGACCAAGGTAGGTGGATGTCTCCAGATGGAGAAAAGGATGCAAAAGATCAGGCAGGTGGAGGATCTTTTCTCTTCTGTCTTCTTTTTTCTTTTCTTGACTTATCTTCCTGCATGTAGTATGCATACATGAAGGCAAAAGGTGGAAGAGTGTGCGTGAGAGAGATCCGGCTGCCTGGTCTCACTGCAGTCACTTTAACCTAAAATGAATACGCTCTGCCCAGCAACAGAAGACTGTCCCAGACACAGTCTGGTGGGAGATTTCTAGACTCCATAGTGAGAGCAACCGGGCTCCTTCCTCAGAGAATCTATCAAGCCAGACAGCCTGCTCCAGCTGCCTGAGGAGTAGGGTTGCCAGGTGTCTGGTTTTGAACCGGACAGTCCAGTATTTGAGCTTTCTGTTTGGGAAACAAATTGAGAAAATATAAATGAGAAAATATAAATGTCCGGTATTTTCTAAATAAGATGTAATGTCAAGTGTGTCTGGTATTTTTGTTGAAACCATCTGGCAACCCTACTGAGGGGGCGTACAGATAGCTGTCACTCCGGCACCACCAAGTTGCACAGAGAGCAAGCACATGCTAAGAGCCCTGAGGGGCAAGTGAATACCCCTTATAAACCCTCTTGTTGTCAGGCAGATTAGGATCAGATGACCCCACTTTTCCCGCCTTTTCAGGGAGGGGATTGTGACAGAGAGGCTGACCGCCATCTTTTAACAGGAAAAATCAAAATGATGGACATTAAAAACTGGCGCCCCTCCGCCAACACACTGCTTTGTAACAGGATTGGCAGTACATGTAATTACAGTACCAAGTCCAGGTAGTATCTGCTGGACAGAGACTGCAGCATGTAGTGATGGAAAGGGACATCATTGCAGCAGTAAATACAAATGCAAGACATTTCTACGGAACACATGTTTAATGTCCTGAGTTGGTCATGCAATAGCCAAAAATGTTCTATTAAAAAATGTGTCACTAAGGGCTACTTCTGAGTCATCAGCAACACTCTGATAATTCTTAGAGTGGTGTTTTTTTTTTAGTTTGTTACAAAACACTGAACAAGTAGCATGAACATTCATTCTGTACAAAAGAGTCATTTTGATAGCCTCGGTATTTGTTCAACATTTCTCCTCACTCCAGCTATCATTCAACACACTGAATGCTTGTTCCACTGAATGGTCTTTGCTTGGTGAAGCCAGAGCAAATTTGTACTTCCCAAATGAGGATGACCAAATTCTTTTGTAGTTTTAAAAAAGAAACCCTTTATGTGTTCATTGAAATGAAAAGTCGAGACATTCTGGGTGCTTTGAAAGAAGTTCCTTGGAGACAGGCAAGTGACATGAAAGAAACTACCTATGTAAAACCAGAATGTTTGATTGCTGTATCCCAGAGTCTTTGTGCCAGTTAGGTACAATTCCTCATTGAATGGGGAGAGAGTGGCCTAGGTGACTTTTGAAATGGTGTTGCTTGTGGTTCTCTCCTCCAGAACCCTGATGCCAGTTCTGGTTTGGAGGTCATGGTGGAGGGATAGTGAGGAAGATGGTTTTGAGCTCAATTCTTTCTGCTCCCCTTGAAGAAGCTAATGCCACTGGCTCCCCTGTTCGGGAGTAGTTGTATAAGGACTGCAGTGCTGAGTAGATGAGTACAAGGGATGCAGATTGTTGTGCCTTTCCTTGCCTCCCCCTTGTGCATCCTCATTGAAAGTCCTATAACGTTATTAAGAGCAATGAGTTATCAGCAATTAATTCACACTGTGTTTATAACCATGATTCCAGGGAAAGCCTGTGGCTTCTTCTGCCTCTGGTCACTGTGACACAAGAGATCATAATGGCCTAATGCTCTTCAAGTTCTGCATTGCCCAATGTAGCTGCCCAACAAGTCAACCTCTCTACAAGATGCAATGAGTGCAGTCAGTGCCTAGGGCAGGGCACTAGGCATCATTCTTCTGAGACCTATTTCAGCTCTTCTACTGATGAAAGGGGTATAGCAGTGAATGGGTACAATATGACTATTCTGAGCTGGACGGTGTGTGAATGTGGGCAGCTCTTTCAGCATGTCGTTGATCCTAGACTTCAAACTCAGATTGGAGAGCTGCCTTTAACTCAGCAGGAGGAAGCTTTTGCCTTTTGGAAGAGGAAGATTTTTTGCTCTACATCACCCCTGTCAAATTTCAAATGGCCCTGGTGTGCTACAGAGCGACTCTTGGGAAGTCTTAAGGTGACTGATGCTTCCCTATCTTCAGTGGAAGGCTGTGAGGGTTAATTCACAAAAGTTTGCAGAGAGCTCTGTGTGATTCTGATGGAGGGTGCCTCTGATTTTTACTGTTATGTTTACTGAGCAATATTCTTAGCTGGTGTAAATTGGTGTAATTTCACTGAAATCAGGGAAGCTACACAGATTTATAATAGGTCAGGATGTGGCTCATTGCTAATGGCAGTTACAAAATCCTGGGAGCAGAGTGGTTTAATGGAAATCTTGACTCAGGCTTAACTTGAGTGACACAAATAATACCCAGCAATGCTGTTTAAAATAAATAACACTTCACGGTTTTTTTTTAAAGACCTAGACAATAGACAATAAAAGCCTAGATTGGTGAGACAAGATATTTTTTTATTTACTATTTTTAAAACAATCTCCTCTTTTAAGCCTGCCCCCTCAACAGATAGTATTTGAACTCTGTGCGTGGGTGACAGCGGATTTCTTTAGCAGTTTCTCATTGTGTTTCACAAGCTGATTATTTTGGTGTCTTAGTACCTCTTGATTTGGTGGAAACCTTCCCCGGGTGCAAAAACAGTTACGTGCACAGTCACTGTGCCGCTTGGTGTGAGCGTGAGACTTCCAGAGGCACAAAAGGGGGAGTTTCTGTGGGAGGTGGGCACCTAACTGTCCTTTTCTGTCTGTGAACATCTCCCCCTTAGGTGCTATATCTGTGGGGAAATTTTGAAATCTTACCAAAAGATTATTCTGGAGCGAAATGCTGAGCATCTTCCTGTCTTTTTCTTTGTGGGATTTGGCTCAATGAGGATTTAAGATCTGTCCCCGCTCCCCTCCCCAGAAAAATCAAAGGGTATGCTTGGAATACTATCTATACTTCTTCCATGGAGACAAATTTAATATTGTTCCTTTTTATCTCTTGCATTGGACTCTTCCGTGGCTTTTGAATGCCGGGTTTGTGATTAAGAGCCTCTCCTCAAGACAAAAACCCATGAGATCATTAGATTAGCAAGTCTGGGTTTAATATACATTCTTGTTATAAATTAGACAGAGAGAGCCAGCCCTAGAATCTCCATGAAACACCTCCAGTTAGTGAGACTAAAAGGGGGAGAGGAAGGAGGAGAGGAAGGAGACAGCAGGACTGCAGGAATGAATGATCCTGGCAGGGGGATACTTAGGCTTGGTTATTGATAAAATGGTGTCGGCTGTAAGAAGGATTTCTCCCAAGGAAGTCAATTTATGGAGAAGAGTCTGCCTGACTTGTAAAGTCTACAACAAATAGGACAGGCTGGCCCTACGTTTGCTGTAACACATATGGAGCTCTGCCTAGGAAAGGAGCTTGGCAGATTAATATGCACAGATGTATGTGTGGGGTTTATGATGGTTCTCCCATTATAAGATTTTAAACACGCTAAGATGTTTTTTGCAAACTAATCCTCTTACGCACCTCAGATACATTCCTTCTCTTGCCCTGGATATTAATCCAACTCTCAAATACTCTAGAGGCTTTTGCTTCAAGTTTAACTCGTACCCCAGCGATGAGTTGCTGATTGCAATAGTTTTAGATGGCAGTCACCTGACCAAGTGTACTGTCATAATCTCTTGAAGATAATCACTAAAAATACATCTTCCCTAATCTCCTTTGGCGGGCAAGGAAAAAAGACAAGGATCTGCGAGGCAGTGCACCAGGGAGTACAGAACTGACCATACACTCTCTTGGTTTCACCTCCTGAGCTGTTTGCTGTGTGGACATGCCATCTTTCCCCCTCTTAAACAGCTTTGGGAAACTCTGTGGCTCACGTAAAAGTGAAGAATTGGTATCAGAGCGAGTGAAGTTCAGGAACTCGGTCAAGAGGATGTCAGTTATTGAGGATGGGGACATCGCGGAGGTTCTGTATCTCATTCCTAAGCAGTCTCTTCTGAAGCAGCTGCCCTATTTGAATCCGGATGATTATTATTTGTGTGAACAATTATTTGACAGTTCCGAGGAATTTGGTAAGTGAGAGAACCGTGATCGGACCTTGGCTTGCACAAAGCCTGTGGGTTGAACTGTCTCATCACAGCACAATTAAACTTAGCTCGTAGCAGCTAAGAAGACAGGCACTTTCTGAAAACAGAATGTGGTGCAGTATCGGGGCAATCTTGCATGGCCTTGTCAAGAGGCTAGAAAAGGAATTGGTAAATCAATAGCATTCAAATGGTTAAAACTAGCTACTGGATGTGGGTATCACAACAGCACCACTACTGACATGGGTGGCCATGTTGATACACATTGGGGCTGATTTTTCAGAAGAGTGGAGCACCTAGAACTCCAGCTCAAGTCAATGAGGGGTTCTCAGGTGTCTTAAGACAGGGACTCAAAACCAGTGGCAGTGTGTGGGAATTGTTGGTGCTCTGAAATTCTCTTCTGTTCCTGACTCTAACGACCATGATAGTATCCCTGGTATGTTTTTAGAAAGAACGATGATCAAACAATTTAGATCTTGCAGTTTTTCAGATGCGGATAAAGGGGGCAATACCCGCTGTCTGTGCAGTGGGAGCTGCTTAGCGGGAGCTCTGAGATAGGAAAGTAGGATAAAAGTTCCAGATTGGTTTGGTCTGTTGCAATGTGCAGATTGCAATTCCCACACCTTCTGTTTAGAGGGAGATTGTTCCAACTTGTTCACTGAAGGAATGCACTACTGCACGGCATGTGATTTTTATAACCCCATGTCAGTAGTGGTGCTGTTGTGATGCCTCTCTTGGGTAGGTCTACCCTGCAGCTGGAGCGAGCCCCGCCCCCCAGCCTAGGTAGACAGAAGAATGCTAGTAGGGATAGCATTAGCGTGCTAAAATTAGCAGTGTGATCACTGAGCCAGCTGAGGCCTGAGACACAGTGTGCATGCTGCTATTTTTAGCGTGCTAGTTTGAGCCTCACATGCATGAGTTTGTGTGTCCGGGCTGGGAGGCTTGCACCTAGCTGCAGTGTAGATATTACCAGCTGTGATCAGAGGTCTGGGATTCCGGAGAACCAGGCTCAGTTCCTGCTCTGTCACTGGCTGCCTGTGTGACCGTAAGCAAGTTATTTGTTCTCCTGTTTCAGGAGAACTTTCCCTACCTCACAGCCGTGATGTTTAGATAAACCCATTAATAGAGTCCTGCATATCTGCGGATAGCGGAGGGGATACCTGGGCAGGGCTCCCTCCCTCCCGCTCAGCCACTAGGGCAGGCCTCTGTGCTGCCAGAAGGGAAAGGATGCAGTAAGCTCCATCCTGAATCTCCTTGCAGGAGGGGCTGAGCGTTGGCCCTGCCCAGCCCCTCGACTTGCTCCCTGCCTGGTAAGTACTGACCTGTGGAGCCCCGGCCCCAGGTCCCTGCTGCTCCTTACCCCAGTCCCTGTTGCTCTTTACCCCAATTCCCTGCTTTTGTGCTGTCTGCCTCTTCCCTGCATGACGCTGCTCCCTCCTTGCTCATCTGTGTCCCCTCCCCGCTCTCCTTCAGATGGTTTGCTGTACGGATGCAAGTAATGTCTCGATTGCAGATTGCGGTCAGATGAGTTGAGTTGGAGTTCAGCCTGGCAGATGTGGCTCAGATGTGGATCTGCATTTTTGTATCCGTGCAGGGCTCTACCCATTAAAAATGTGTGCGGTGGCCAGATTCTCCATTGATGAGGGTACCTAGATCAGCACAAATGTCAAGATAATAAATAATCCAACTTTCTAGTGAGATCTTCCAGCTGAGGACATTTTTCAAAGCATGCTTGCTATCCTGACCCCCATTTTACAGATAGCAAAACTGAGCCACAGAGTAAATGACTGGCCTGAGGCCACACAGTAAGTTTGTGGCAAATGTAACTCAGCCCTCCCTGCTCCAATGTCTGGATACCAATGCCTCCCTGAAAACTCACCTGCTACTGGGTAGAGTAACTAGAAGGGCATGAAATGGCTGCAGTATTGCTAGTGGTGGGCAGAACAAGTGAACAAGACATGCACAGATCTGCCTGTTGATGTATCTTTGGATGTTAGGGTAGAAGTGTACTCGTAAATTCTGTTTCAAGCATCTAAACCAGATCAAGATTTGCCCTGTTCCCCTGCTCTGAGAATTACAATAACAGCTACATACCTCCCATTCTGTGGTCAGGATGATAATAATTCTATTCCCACTCCCAAACATGAGAAAAAAAATCTGTATGTGAATTTTTTTTATCAGTTGACTTTCAAATTAATAAATATTTCCTCAGTAATAATCATTCTGGCTTTCAGTAGCACTAGCAAGATGCTCAGCTAATTTGTTACCATCTGTCACAGGGTAGCTGGTCCCTGTGGGTATAATAAGGCCCAGTGCCCTGGGCCTGAGCAGATGAGCCCAGTCCACCTAATTAACAAGGGTTGGGTTACACCTGGATCTGTAAAGGGCTGCTAGTAGACAGCTGGGGGAGCAAGGAGTGAGACAGGCTGATTCTGAAGGAGGGAAAGCCATGCAGGAGTGGAGCAAGCTCTGTGGTAGGTCCCTGGAGGCAAGGAATGCAGGGAAGGTGGCCTGTGGTCACTGCTCTAGGAAGGGAGCAGAGCTGAGTGGGGCTGGGAAGCTGCCAGGTGCTGGTGTAGTAGAAATGCCTGGGAGGGATGTCCCTGAAGGTGAGGCTAAGGCAATGGTCTTTTCTTCTTGTGCCCCTCTTCTCCCCATGACCCATACTAGAATGTGTCCATGCCCTCCTAGGCTGGGAGCAGAGCTGTGACCGGGAGCGGGACCAGAAGCTGTACCTGGGGAATGGGCTGTGGTGTTGCTCCCTTCTCATCCTGCTTTTCCACCCCCCCCCCATCTCCCCCGATTGTTCCTCTGTACCCTCCTAGGGAGTGTGGCACACAGTTTGGGGACCACTGGGCTAAGGACTGAGTTAAAATTCTTTGTTTGATAGCCTCTGTTAAAGAAATACACCTCTATGCAAAAAACTAGGTGTGTTTGGAGTTGGGGAGGAGTTTGGCCTTGATGACACCACCAACCATGACACTTTAGAAAAGGAGTTTGGTAGGAATCCCAAGCCTGTTGAATTTTCTAACCTTCACCTGCAAAATGCTAAGAAACTTTGGGCAAAACTCCATCTCTCTGATTTGCAGGGAGGATATTGTGCCTGCTATTCTGTTTCCCAACATGCATATGTATTAGAGGGGAGATTTGTGCCCCTCTTTAGTGGGTCAGGAAATATGTTGTAGGCTGGTCATTATCTTCTGATGTTGGGAAAAGTATATGCTAAGTGGCTGTTTGTGGTGGCAAGGCATTTAACTTTGCAAGGCAGGGAAAGAGTGTACCTTAAAATGTATTATGGGTTATCTGTGCTAGGTAATACTCTGTTCGGCACAGGTGCATAGTTTTGTGCCATTTAACTATGCCCTTAATTCACCTTCTGATGGAAGAGTAAGGCTTGCAGAAATGTTTGTCATTCTGGATAGTCATTGCATTCTGGATAACTGCTGTGAAGGTGTGTGCCTAAGCTAAAGAAAGAAGCAAAATGTGTGAACTGGGTAAGAGCTGTAAAGAGCAATTAACCATGTCTTGCCAATAGTGCCTGGTGGCTATTTTTGGAAGCAGCTTTTTGAAACAATCAAGTTCCTTTTTAAGTCAGAATTTATTAGAGGAAATACATTTTTTTTAAAATTAAATGGACTACATGATGGATCTCTGCAGAAACTGTGAACAGTGCTTTGCCAAATCACTCCATTGTCTTGGAAAGTGCAGACAAGCAACTAAGCATGTATAGGTAATGAGACAGGCCCTGTCTTACTAGGGATTTGCATAGTTCCAGCCATTAGTGTCCAGCAACAGAGTAGCTAGACCTGGGTGAACCTCTACCCTAGACATGAAAAGCAGCATTAAGTCACCATTTGCACCAGTGCAGTTTATTTCAGATTCATTTGTGACTTGTAGCATTATATGAGGAGTTAGAACTGGTGCAGCTATGCCTGTGGACCAGCCACTGATGGCTGAAATCCCCAGCGTTGGGAAGGTCAAAAAAAAATGGAGGGTTGGGGGAGATGCTGAAATCCATTATGCAGTGTAGCTCCTGCGTAAATCCAGTGGGTCTGATTCTCTGCTGTTTTTAAACCTTGTACAGTCATTGATATCATTGCAAAGTGCCCCATTTTGTTGTGGTGCCATTTCACATCCACTTTGCACTAATGTAAGTGACCATGTGAGGTGTAGTAAAGTGTCAGGTTCCTTGAGATTAGCCAAGTTACAGCAACTCGGCCACTTAGAACAGAGAGGGTGAAATGGATATGAGGAATCAAAGCTGTCCAATACTTGCTGACATTACTCTTAAAACTGCAAGTGACTTTACAGGCAGAAAGGGCATGAGGCCTGTTCTTAGCCCACCTGCCTACTTTGGGATTATAATGCCTCAAATTCAGTACTATAAAATGTAACTGTTTAACTGCTCAGCTGGGAGGCACATTGTGCCTATGCTACTGTTTGTCCTCACAATTTGGATGAGCAATTGCCCTGTCCACCATATTTGGGTTTTATGCTAAATATTGTACAGGCCATTCACACTAGTGGAGTGAAATTCATGAGGAAAGGGTCTGTTTTCAGACCTTTAGAAGGTCATGAACTTCTTGGATAATATAGGACAGAAATGTTTTTTTTCAGGAAATCAGTGCTCAGGTCTTATAGGTAATAAGTTAACTCTTGACATGCTTTCACTCTACGCATGATGCAGTCTTGAGTTCACCTAGCGCAGTGTTTCTCAAAGTGGGCCCAGCTTTGAGAGCTGCTAAAGAGCTCCTCGTGGCTCCCATTGGCTCCGGTTCACCATTTATAACCAAGGGAAGCCGCGGGAAATGGTGTGGCCCAGGCCACCACTTCCTGTGGCTCCCTTTGGCTAGAAGCAGTGAGCTGGAGCCAATGGGAACCACAAGTCTCCATGGCTATGGACCGTTTAGGTACACAAAGTGGTTCAGGCCTGCTAGCAGCTTTCCCAAAGCAGGTCCACAGCCCACTTTGACGAACGCTGGTTTAGAGGCAATCAACCAAACCAGATATTCTCACTGGCATTCACAGGTTTTGAATTATTTTCTCTCCCTTTCTACGCCCCCCCCCCCCCGAAAGGATTTAGGCAAATCTGAGTGGGGCAATATGGAATAACTTATTCTTGTTCTGTAATTATATTGTATCAGGACAGGCCGGGGAGACTTCAGCCCTCTGCCAATCAGCTAGTGCTTTTCATTTTGCTTTCTAAAATCAGCAAATATGGACTGAATGTTCCCATAGAACGTGTTTAGTTAGTCTGAGACAGAGTGCAAGCACTGCACCCTTCCTAGTACCACATGTAGTCAGGCATTGTACTGTCTTCTAGGTTTCACAGTCTCTTGTCACCTCAGGAGTTGATTAAAGAATGTTGCAAAAGCCTACTTTGGGGTCACTTTCGTAGCACTGTTCCTCTCTGTTGTTAAGCTAAAGGTACCTTGGCTCATAGCTTGTTCACTTCCACCATCATTTCCTTGTTGCAACTCCTCCTCCTGTAACACAGTCTGCGTGCTTGTCTTCCCAAGAGTGATGCTGTTGTAGAGGCTGAGCCTTCACTGAAAAGCAGTTGTTTTCCTGCTGACATCACCAGTTAAAACTCAATTGGCTTTTCAGGGCTTCGCTCAGGTATCAGTTGCAATGGGCTGAAATGAAACATACAGAGTTATGGCCGGGGGAGGAGAGGTGGAGATGAACGTGTGGCAAGCATGAGAAAACCAGTGGCAAACTTGGGGACAGGGCTGGACTTACCATGAGGCGAACTGAGGCAGCTGGCTCAGGTGCCAGAGTGTGTGTGGGAGGGGGACACTAGGACCCAGAGTGTAGAAAATTGTCTGCTGGTGGTGCATATGTACAGGCAGTCCCCGGGTTACATGGATCCGACTTACATCGGATCCCTACTTACAAACGGGGTGAGGCAACCCCGCACTAGCTGCTTCCCCCCAGCAGACCAGGGAGACGCGAAGCTAGCACCCTCCTCCCAGCAGACCAGGGAGACACGGAGTGGCTTTTCTCAGCAGACACCTCAGCTTGAGAATAAAGGACTGACGGAACTGAGGTGTGGGAGAATAAAACTGAGCTCTGGAGAAATGTTTGGCTAGAGTTTCCCCTACAATATGTACCAGTTCCGCCTTACATACAAATTCAACTTAAGAACAAACCTACAGTCCCTATCTTGTACGTAACCCGGGGACTGCCTGTATTCTCTCTGCTCTAGATGCACAGAGATGGTGGAGTGCTGTGCTGGAAGAAGGAGGGCACAAGAGACATAACAGGCAGGCAGGAGAAAAGGTGGCATGGAGGTGTCATTTGAGCTCCCCGCTTCAGGTGCCAAAATATTGTGGGCCGGGCCCTGCTTGGGGAATCGAGAGAGAATGAGGATCCTGGAAAGCCAGTGGCTAACTGGTATGATCTTGGGGAGCATGTGGAATAAAGTCAAGATGTTAAACAGCGTGCGAAAGGAGTTAGTGCGGGTTCAGGGTCAGAGAGGGTGTCAATGAGGCAGCGGAAGCCCAAAGGGTTCTGGACCAGTTGTGGGACTCCATCAGATCATCAGACTGAACCACTCACAGTCACTTGTATTTGCACTACTGTGCTCACTGTCCTCTGTGCACAGCTGTGATGGCGCTTTCATGCTCAAGCCTCTGTTGTGCATGCAGACTGAGAGCAGCTCAGATGCAAAGGGGTCCTGCCCAGGCAGATTCGATCCTCACACAAGTGACTATGAAAGTGGAAGTGGGTTGAAGCTGCTTGGGCAGTTTAACCCTGACATTCTTTGGGACTTTCTATCGCGATGCAGAATAGCTTTAGTTTGAAAATGTGCATGCTGTTACCAGTGCCTGTTTTGAATGAGCTGGACAAGCAGGGAGACAGAAAGAAGCTGCAAGGGGATCGGAAGGGAGGAATCCCAAGAGGCTGAAAAGAGCACAGCAGGGAGCTGGGGAGAGGATTGGCGTGGTGCCAGGAAGCTTACAAAGAGGAGAAGCGGCAAGTGGGGCAATGAGGCAAATGACAACTTGGGATGGAGGCAGCAGTGGGTAGGGACTGTAGGGATCCAAGGAAGGATTAGAGGAAAATGAAGGGATCAGAGAGGATCTGTTCGGAATGGGGGAGGCGATCTGAACAAATAATCATGGTTCAGGGTTGGAGTGGAATATCAGGGTCCATCCTCGAGAGGAACTGGCCTCCTGTAGTCAGAACAGAAAATCCAGTTTTAGTTCACTAGCTAATTTGAATCTGTGCCTACCTTTACCAGCTTGCTTTCCCCTCTAATGGATTTTCTGGCTGTGCCATGGCAAGCAAACTGAAGGGTGCGATCTCCTTATGATTAGTCCCAGGCAACGAGTTGGCAGCTAGATGATGGCATCATTCTTGTGTCCTGTACACAAGCCTGGGAGTCCAAGGGTATGTCTACACTACATTCCTCTTTTTGAGAGAGGAATGCAAATGCAGCTGAGCGAAATTCAAATCTGCCCTTTATTTGCAATTTCCCGTGCTTCATTTGCATAATCGCGCCCAGGCACTATTTCGAAATAAGAAATGCTGTCTAGACACGGTTATTTTGAAAGAAAACCCTTCTTTCGAAATTACCCTTAAACCTCATTTTATAATGAGGAAGGGTAATTTCGAAAGAAGGGTTTTCTTTCGAAATAACCGCGTCTAGACAGTGTTTCTTTTTTCCAAATAGCGCCTGGGCATGATTATGCAAATGAAACACGGGAAATTCAAATCTGCGCTTCATTTGCAATTTCGCTCAGCTGCATTTGCATCCCTCTCTCGAAAGACGGTGCAAGTGTAGACCTACCCCAAGAGAAGCTCAAAAATCTCTTGGAAGACCATCGCCTCTGAGAGCAGTAGCTGCAGTTATCAGAAAGGAGGAAGGAAGAATCTTCTGTAGGAATGTTTTGTCCTGGCTGCTCAGCCTTGTTCTAGAGGTGTTTAGACTTTTCATCGGAGAGAGGTGCATGTACTTCCCTTGACCCGAAGCCATAGCACGGTAACAGTGACCTGTCATCTTGTCAGGTCTGATAAGGCTAAGTAAGGCTGAGCCTGGTCTGTGCTGGGATAGAAAGGAAGAGCAAAATCTGCTAGTCTTGTTTATCAAGTAGGTGGCACCTTCCTTCTGTGCCGACATTGAGCAAGAGATGCTCGGGGGTGCAGCACTGCGGGGGACTTTCAGATCAGATGTAAAACTGAGATCCTGCTTGCTTGTAGTTACTTGAAATTCCCCTGCTTCTTTTTGCAAGAGTTGTAGGGGGTCTGTCCTTGTGCCTACCCCAATTCCAGTTTAGGGAATCATGTTCTGTCACTCTCCAATTCCTCTCTAGTGTTCGAGTGACTACACCATTCTTCCCTATTTGTCCTAGATTAATGTGCAGGATTTTTTTTTTTTTTTCCAAGACTCCCAAGACTCTTGCACCTTGTTGCCACAAAGGTGTCACTCCCTCCCTGGAAAAAAGATGGACAATACACCTCTACTTTTCTTTCGTGGTTTCCTCTCCTTACCCCTTCGCATCTTTGGAAACTGATTGTGCAACACCGAGAAATCAGCAATCAGACTAGACCTTCAGAATGAAGGGCCATGCTTGGTGAAACCTGTATACTAACACACAGCATCCTGCAACTTCTAATAAAAACAACCACACCCAAAATGCCTCTGATATTGCCTTCAACATTTAGGTAGCTAAGATGTGCACATAAGCAATATTTATTGATAGAAAGTACTTTTTTTTTTTTTTTTTTTTTTTTCTAATAAGGAAACGGTTTTGTCTACAAACTGTCCTTTAACTTGATAATAGTTGAAACTTTAACACAGTTGCTATTTAGATTGCAAAGGTACAGTGTTTTTGTTTGTTTCATCATTTTTCCTGTGAGGTGTGTGTATTTTTAACTGCACCCCTGGTTTATTATTTTTTTTAAATAATGTTTTTGTTGAGTCATAGCAGAATTCACAGAGGGTGACTAGAATGAATTAAAGGGCAGAGATCTTTGTTGTAACTCAGTTGACTTCAGCAGTATTACACTGGGGACAAATCTGATCTGGGCCTCGTGAGAACACACCGTCTCAGTTTCAAAACAGGCTTGCATGTTGTCTGACTGCAAAGTGAGAATCACATAGAATTCAGTGCAATTAAGAGTAGAATCCTGGACCAAAAAACCTCTGCAGTGAGACTTCTTTAAAGGTGCACAAGCACTGATGCTTTAGGAATATTTTGGTTGGGTAACAAACCTTTAGCACTCCTGAGAGTATTCCCTGGAACCAATTCTTCATCTTCTGTTAGGTGCAGCATATTTTTGAGGCAGTTTGATCATTGGTGACGCTACATTTTTCTACCCAAACCTTTCCACCTGGCTTTAACCCTTCTGTCTTCCTGCACTTCCATGGGTTGTCACCTACATAAGGGTTTGATTCAGTCTAACTTGTTTAGTACCATTCAGTGATTTAATTTTAATCCACATTAGCACTGCGCGGTTTCTAGCCACTGGTGTCACTGCTACGGAGTTCTGCCCCCCATGTCTCTGCCTAAGTTCTGTGGCTGTTTTATCCAATAATTGAGAGCGCCAGCATGGCTTTTCCTTCTGCAGCTAGATCCTGATGAGAAAGATTAGCCAAATCAGCTTTGAGTAGAAAGAAATAATTCAAGGTGTATTTTTACCTCCTTTGCAGCTGTAAATACATGAATGGCGTGTGTATTATTGTGGGGGGATGTTGCTTACGCTTTAACTCCAGGATGTGGATGAGTGCAGGCCATGCTGGACAGAATTTGGAAGGCTACCCCTGTCTTCACTACCCTTTTCAGGGACTCTTCTTGTGCTTTTGTTTGTTTCTGAACGCAGCTTCCCCTTCCCAGTCCCTCGCTTCCTCGGCATGGGTTAAAATAAGGGGGATCAGATTTAGCTGTCGTGTCTCCCTTCTCTGCAAAATACAGAGGGAGAGCTCCATTCCCCTGGACCTCCCTGGCTTAGATGTGCTCAACCCCCTGTCTCCTCCCCAAGCTCTACCTTCTTGCTGGTGGGGGAAGGAAAGCCCACAAAGTGGGGGAATTTGATGTAGGGAGAAACTTGTGCCTGGCTGCAGCACCAGGAACTTTTCAGCCTTGCCTTCTAGTAGAGGAAGTGTTGACAGTTCTGGATGAGGGAAGGACAAGCAACTCCAATCATATCTGCCTCCTCTTCCCTATAGATGTCTTCTGGCCAGCTACAATGTGAGGTCATGGGAAGAAGGGACCTGGAACAAACAGTCTCCTGCTTCCTGTTCTTAGAGAGAAGGAAGAGAGGAACAAAGACCAGCTCCTCCCACACTGCCTTGTTGCCTCTCGATCCTTGGAAGGAGGGGGGAGCAAGGGCCAGACTCATTGCCACCATTAAGACCTCACCCTATGTTGTTCTGCATTCTTGTACTATATTGCACCTTCTCGTGGTTTCAGTCTGAGAGCTTCTGTGAGTGGGGTCGTTGTTCATCTTATCCTTATTTTGCCTAGGATGTTCTGGTGGTTAGGCCAGAGCAGCGCCATTTCAGATTTTAGGGTGGGAGGGGGGATCTGGGCATGCCATGATGGAGGGGGGGAAGAGAGTGAGAGCATGATGGGGGCACAGACTGAGGACAGAGGCTTCAGCAGTATTACTGAGCATGCTCAGTACAAGCCAAGCACCAAATGGGGAGGAGGTAATCAATGCCATCTGCCCCCACCCCCAACACACACATTATCTCTATCCAGGGGCCACCACGGTACTGGATAACTCTACATTTTGGCAGACAATTTAGCAGTTAGCTGATAGGAGCACTGTATCTAATTCCTATATAAAAGAAGGGAAATTAAATACATATTAGACCCACTTAGCTCTAACACTAACATATTTTGCCATCTTGTGGCAAGTCACTTAATGGACATTGGTTAGCCTTCAAGTTTTAATGTATATTCTTACTTTGTTACTAACTCTGTGGAGAGAGGCAGACCCTGTCGAGACTCCTGGGCGCGCTCTCAGCTCTGGAAGGGGAGTGGGGTCTAGTGGGTTATAGCAGGGGGCACATACATTTCAGCTCTATATAAGAACATCAGAATGCCCATACTGGGTCAGACCAAAGGTCCTTCTAGCCCACTATTCTGTCTTCTGACAGTGGCCAATGCCAGGAACTTCAGAAGGACTAAATAGAACAGGCAATCATCATGATCCATCCCCTATCACCCATTCCCAGCTTCTTGCAAATGGAAGTTAGGGACACCATCTCCTGGCAAAGAGTTCCACAAGCTGATTGTGAAAAATAAAATTATTTTGTTTTACATCTGCTGCCTATAAATTTCATTGGGTCAGCTTCTTGTGTTATGTTAGTGAAGGAATTGATAACATTTCCTTATTCTATTTTTCCACACCGTTCATGATTTTCTAGATCCTCTGCACCCTTTAGTCATTTCTTTTCCAAGACAAAAAGTCCCGGTCTTGTTAATCTCTCTTCATATGGAAGCTGTTCCTTACCCCCAATCATTTCTGTTGCCCTTTTCTGTACCGTTTCCAAATAATATATCTCCTTTTTTTTTTAGATGGGGTGACCAGATCTGTGTGCAGTATTCAAGATGTGGGCATACAGTGACTTTATATAGAGGCAATATGGTATTTTGTGGTGTTTTCTATTCCTTTCCTAATGATTTCTTATATTCTGTTAGCGTTTTAATTTTTACACTGCCACTGCACATTGAACACCCAATTTTGTGAAGTCCCTTTGTAGCTCTTTGCAGTCAGCTTTGGATTAGTCCCTGTTCACCCTTTTTCAAGAATATTTGTAAATTTAACACAGTAATCCAAATGCAAATCCCAGCAGCACAACACTGCTACTCTTTCTCCTCTCTCTTCCTTCCCCCCTTCCCCTCCTCTTTTAAGTGGAATACCCAGCAATGTTTTCATGATGATCTAACGATCCTTCAGTTCTCTGGAATGCCCAGCCTTCTGTTCTTCTTAATCAGCTGCCTTCCTCTTTTTATAATAAAACTCCCTGCCGCAAAGGTCAGCAGTGTGATGCTGTTGCAAAAAAAGCAAACATGATTCTGGGATGCATTAACAGGTGTGTTGTGAACAAGACACAAGAAGTCATTCTTCCACTCTACTCTGCGCTGGTTAGGCCTCAGTTGGAGTATTGTGTCCAGTTCTGGGCACCGCATTTCAAGAAAGATGTGGAGAAACTGGAGAGGGTCCAGAGAAGAGCAACAAGAATGATGAAAGGTCTAGAGAACATGACCTATGAAGGAAGGCTGAAAGAATTGGGTTTGTTTAGTTTAGAAAAGAGAAGATTGAGGGGGGACATGATAGCAGTTTTCAGGTATCTAAAAGGGTGTCATAAGGTGGAGGGAGAAAACTTGTTCATCTTGGCCTCTGAGGATAGAACAAGAAGCAATGGGTTTAGCCTGCAGCAAGGGAGTTTAGGTTGGACATTAGGAAAAAGTTCCTAACTGTCAGGGTAGTCAAACACTGGAATAAATTGCCCAGGGAGGTTGTGGAATCCCCATCTCTGGAGATATTTAAGAGTAGGTGAGATAAATGTCTATCAGGGATGGTCTAGACAGTATTTGGTCCTGCCATGAGGACAGGGGGCTGGACTCTGTCCTCTTGAGGTCCTTTCCAGTCCTAGTATTCTATGAAAGGCAAAGCTGCAAGCAGCTCAAACTCTGTTGCATTGAAAAGAACTGCCTCTGGAGTCAGGGTATACAGCTTTAAGCAGACCTCAAGTATGAAATCCAGGGGGCTCAAACTTAGGAGGGAGGGCTACTACTCCTCATAGCCCCCACCATAAATGGTGCTCCTAGATAGGAACTCAGAACTTGAGTTAATTTCCCATTCTCATGAAATTATTCTCTAATAAGTCACTCAATCTACCCTGTACTTCCAACCCCTTTGTGAAATGGGGATAATACTCCCCTACCTCACTATGGGGGGGTTATAAAAATAAAATCCACAGATTGTCAGGTACCCAGATGCTATGGTGAAGTGTGCTATTTAAGTTCCAAGGTAAAAGAACTGTCTCATCTACACCATTAAAATACACTCTTTCATCCTCCTCTCTTGCCTGTGCTTAATTCTGTGTCACCTGGACTGTTGCAACTTTCATCTTTTAGGTCTCTGCATTTCAAGTTGCTCCATTCAACTCAGTCATATCCAGTGATGTCATTTGGATCCATATCTAGATTTTTGACTACCATAGATCTTGGTGTGTGTTTATGGGAGGACGGTTTCAGGCATTGTTTTTTGTTCAAGCCCCCTGTAGGTGTTGATGAAGGGCCAAATTCAGCCTTGTTAATTTGTTGGCACCAGTGAAGTTTCAGTAGGTTTGAATTTCGTCCCTGATGTTTGATCAAACTAGTATACTAAGTTTTAAGGAGAATTTATTGACAACTTTTACAAAACAGGTACAGAAACAAAACTCGAATTACCATTAAATCTCTTTATTTCTTGAGACAAATGTAGTTTACTAGGGAAGAACTAGCTGCCTTAGAATTGGCAGTTTTGATTCTCTTCCATGGTTCCCAAACAAAAGCTGTAGGAAGTGTCTGGTTAGTACACCTTCATTTCAGTTCAAAACAGCAATTCATTTTATTTTGGATGAGTTAAATATCCTCTTCCCCACAGCCCAAGAGAGCAATTTTATTGTAAATGTCCATGGCTGTTACAGCTCATCTTTAAAGATGAAGGTTTGCAACAATATCCCATGTGAATATCTGTGACTAATATAGTTTGTCTGGTCAGGTAGAATTAAGTACATTATTACTAAGTGAAGCATGTTCTTAAATGTGGCAATTTACCTTTCTTTGTTCCTCAGATGTCTCTTTGTATTACTAAGGACAATGGAAGTTCCAGTTCCTTTAAGATACCCTCATTAAACTTTCAGGATTCTATCTGAAATTAGGACACTGTCTGCAAATCTTTTTTCTAATTGAGATTCATTTTGCTCCTGCTCTTCACCTGTGTCCCCATCAGAGCTCTGTATATCTCCCTCCATTTTCCATCCACGTCACATCTCTTCTCTTCTGAGCAAGAAGCACTGGATGGAACAGGATGCCTTTCTCTAATTAAATGGGGCTTCTAAATGACAGGAGTCTCTTCTCCTCGAAGGGCAGTATATCAATCTATCAATCACATCCCAGTTTCCAGCATGAGATTTAGGCCACTGGGCTGGCCTAAAAAGGTTCAGATATCATAGGTGTGTTAACCTAAATGCAGAGCTGCATTATGATATGGAGAGAGGGAATCCCCTGACAAGACAGTTTGGCTGGTATGGGGAAGAGATTTCAGGGCAAGCAGGTGAAAGGGAGTAAAGAATTCAAGAATTAACTAGTACCTGACAATTCCTTGTTCTTGTCAGGTACCTGATCATCCTATTTTAGCAAGTCTGGGCCAAACAAGCTGCCTTCTGCTTCTGGAACAGTGGCACAGTTCATGCCCAAAGCATCTTAAAGTTTCATAGGGTGGAGGGGGACTGGAGTTCCACCAGTTTCACAATGCTTGTGAGGTGAGTGGAAAGGGAGAGATTTTAGATGGGGGAAGGGGGTTAGAAAATCTGAGAGGGGAGCATAGGGTGACACAACTGAGGTAATTTCGCTTCCTTAATTCTGAATTTCCCACACATATAACCTTTATTGTGGATTTTCTGGGTTTTTAAAAACCCAAGTGTTCTTGGAAGAATTATGACTCTTACATTACTGATATTATAGAAGAAGACATTCATGCAGGGTTACCAGGTGTCCGGTATTGGCCTGGACAGTCCAGTATTTTTGCCTCCTGTCCGGTAAAAAAAATTCAGAAAATACCGGACACCTAAAATGTCCGGTATTTTCTGGCTTTTTTCCTGCCAGGAGGCAAAATACCGGACACCTGGCAACCCTACGACACACTCAGCCACTGCACCCAGCCCCTGGACCCCCGCCCCTGGACTCCCTGGTTCTGCAGGGAAGCTCCCTTCTGGCTCGACCAAGAAAACAAGATGGCCACCGGCAAAAAACCTAAAGACCTGAGCAAGGGCAAGCAATGCCTTCCCTGGGTCTTAGTGCTCAACCTCTTCTCTTCCTATCCCTATTCTGACTCTGCATGCAATTAAAGGGGCCAAGCTCAACAACTTCGGTCTCTTCCCCCTTTTTCCCCCTCAACAGAATTTTTTGCCTGGTGGGGTTTGTGTGTGGCGGGGGGGGGGGGGGGTGTTTGTGTGTGTGTGTGGCAGGCGGGGGGGGGAGGAGTTCGGTATTTTTGTTGAAACCATCTGGCAACCCTACGTTCATGGTTCCATAAGGAGTTAAAAACAGTGTTCTGATTGTCCTTAAAACAAGACTGTTAAACACCAGAAATATTGTTACCTTTCAATAAGATTCGGTCACATATTTGTGTTTTATGGACAAAGTGTGTGTGTGATGTTCAAACTTAAGTAGCCTTACCAAAGACTTGTTGGGATATTTATGTGCACTGTGGCTAAGTAGCATTTGCTGCAGAAAGAATGTTTCTCTTTCCATTAAGAGAGATGGTGTGGCCTATTGCATAAGGCAGAGGTGGGCAAAATGCGGCCCATCAGAGTAATCCCCTGGCGGACCACAAGACGTTTTGCTGACATTGTCTGCTGGCATTCCTCCCTCCACCTTCATCCCGTGCAGCTCCCAGTGGCCTCAGTTCACCCTTATCCAGCACAGTTAAGCTAGGACAAATAACAGAGCAAGAGGAGGGAGAATTTTGTGCTTGGAGAAGGCATTTGCCAAAGATAAGAGTTTACACAAGTATTGGCTCCTGACTGACTCAGGGTTTACACACAGCCTCTAGATTGATCTAGGAGGCTAATGAGGGCGATCGAATTAATCAAGCCCGGGATTTAAATATCCCACGCTTGATTTGCATGTTCGTCGTCGCCATTTTAGAAATTGATTAGCTCGGAAGTTCGCTGCGTCACGCGTAGTGAATGATTCGATTTAAAGCCTCACTCAATTAGCTGGTAAACCTCATTGCAGGAGGAATACCAGCTAATCTGCTAGGGCTTTAAATCGAATCTGCTTCACCACGCGCAGACGCGGGCAGTTACCGGCTAGTCAATTTCTAAAATGGCGACCGGGAACATGCAAATCAAGCGTGGGATATTTAAATCCCGGGCTTGATTTGCAATTCCGGTCGCCCTCATTAGCCTCCCTAGATCGATCTAGGGGGCTAGTGTAGACATACCGTTAGGCTGTACGATGGTTCAGCTGTGGATGCTTGCAGCAGGGTTTGTTGTCAAAACTGTCTGCCTGGCTTTGATCCAAATGGAGAGGCATGTTCAAGTAGGGTTTTTTTGTTTTTTGTTTTTTTTTCCTACTGTTATTTAGCAAAATAGTCCCCTTGCCTCTTAATTTTTGATTACTGACTCATTGTTCAGTGAACAACCGGTACAAGTCAGTTTTGGGGAAAAAAATCATGGAAACATCATGCAGTGGTATTTATAAACCATTGTGTCATCTGTAGGAAATGAGAGCAAGATAAAGGCTCTGAAAACCAACTCTTCAAGTGAGAGTAACAATCTAAGATCCGGGGTAACCAATTTAATTTTTTTAATGTACTATTTTGTGTGACTGATGCATGGTCATTTGTATATCTGATTTGAACTGTCTGGATTCCTCACATCAGGTATATTTTTGAAGAGACAATAGGCATTTTAAAACCACACTTTTGTCTGAATTTTTGTTTGTGTATTTCCAGAGTTGCTAGTTACTCATCCTTGTTTTCTAGTTAGTGAGGCATTTGAATAGATTCTGAAAGGTTGGCAGGGGACCCATTAAAGCCTAAGAAATTTTAAGCAATGAGATTAAAAATCAAAACCGCTCAGGCATAAAAATGTAATGCATTTGACTTTATTTACGATACCAGCAACTAATATTATATTCTTTGACTCAGGAGTAAATTAGTTGGCTCCCAACCTCTCCAATGTAATTTACTACAGTGTATATTTTAAAGCTATTTTTACATGCACGTTAAAAGCTAACATCCCAGTTTTCCCTGGCTGGCTGATAGGCAGTGGGAGAAATCCTTCCTTGCAGCCATGGGTGAGATGAAATACAGCAGTGCTAATCTCTAGCACATGTGAAAAATGGGGGTAGTGGACTCAGAGAACAAAAAGTCCAGATACCAGCAGTTAGCTGACATGTCAGCAGTTGCTAAAGTGGAAAATGAATGATAATTGTTGATGCAAACCTTCAGAGAGTGTCTAAAGGTCACAGCAAAGGGTTAATCATAGCCATGTGTAGTGCCTTCTGGAATTATGTGACATAGCAGAGCTTGTATTTATGAATGAAGGCCAGACATACCACTTTGTTTCAAAGACCCTCTTTGGCTAGCTGTTTACAGAATATGGTGAGATTTTTAAGAACAAAGCAAGGTTGACTTGCAGCCCTAATTGCTGTGATAAGTCAGGAATGTGACAGGGTGCACAATATGTAGGGGCTGAAGGGGTTTAGCCCATCTTCACCAACTGAGAAGCCCATGCTATTATTAGTAACATACTGAGTCACAGAAGCAAGAATGCCAAACGGCTTTAGCTGTGTCCCTGCTGCACATGAGGGAGCTAACAATAGAAGCTCAGCCTAGTGCTTTAAGCAAAAGGCATTTTCCCCCATGCATTTCTCTACACACTTTTTTTTGTTGTTGTTGTTGTTGTTTAAATAAGAAATTAGTTGAATCAAATACCAACTCAGAGCTGAGAGAGGCTGGCTTGCTTAATTTTTTCTGTTGTTCCTGATGGTGTGTGTATATACACAAAACACTTCAAAATATTTGCCATAAATACAATCTATCACGGGCTGTATGTTCTCATTCTCCAAGATGTATCATCCATCTGTCACTTTGTCAGAAGGGTGTCTGCACATTGATTCTATATATTCACTTTTTCGTCTCCTGAAGTAAGGCTTTAGGAAGGAATTCCCTTAGGCTGGCCTGAGTTGCAGTCCAGTTTCCGTTAGACCTCAATTGGAGCATTGTGTCCAGTACTGGGCATCACATTTCAAGAAAGATGTGGAGAAATTGGAGAAGGTCCAGAGAAGAGCAACAAGAAGGATTCAAGGTCTAGATAACGTAAGCTATGAGGGAAGACTGAAAGAATTGGGCTTATTTAGTTGAGAAAAGAGAAGACTGAGAGGGGTCGTGATAGTGGTTTTCAAGTACCTGAAAGAGTGTTACAAGGACGAGGGAGAAAAATTGTTCTCCTTGGCCTCTGAGGATAGGACAAGAAGCAATGGGCTTAAACTGCAGCACGGGAGGTTTAGGTTGGACATTAACCACACTGACAATTAGGAAGTTTTTTCTTAAACACTTGAATAAATTGCCTAGGGAGGTTGTAGAATCTCCATCACTGGAGATATTTAAGAGCAGGTTGGTTAGACATCTATCAGGGATGGTAGGTGCTGGGGCCTGCCATGCGGGCAGGAGACTGGACTCAATGACCTTTCGAGACCGCTTCCAGTTCTAGTGTTCTATGATTCTGTGATTCAGATGTGCAAAGCTGGAAGTGGTTTAACTGTGTTTGTGACTGGAAACCAGGAATATCTGAGTTTTGAACTCAGGCCATCCATTGACTTCCCCTTTCAGCTTGTACAAATTGCTCAACTTCTAAAACTCTTTTCTCCCCCCCCCCCCCCCCCCTTTAAAATGGTGAGACAGTGTACCTGCCCAAAACGAATTTGGTACATATTTAGTTAATAACTGCAAAGGAATATGAATAAAGCCCTTTCAAGAAGGAAAATATATATAAGTACATTGTTGTCAATCCCAAGTGTTCACAAATCATAGCTCAGTCCCCCTCAGTCATGAAACTGGCTTAAAATTAGGTATTTTTAAAAGTGCATTTTATATTGGCCTTCTGGTTTTTGAGCCATTGGGTCTCATGTTTTATTATTCTTGCCAGGCGTGCGATAAAGAATGGAGACTCGTTATACTAAGTACTGTACAAACACAAAATAACAGACATTTTCAACATTTTCTAGAAACACTACTTTTTCTTATCAGTAAAATCTAAGATTCTGTCCTAATAACATGAGTCCAGAAGCTGGGACTTCAAGCAAACATCAGATATCATGAGAATTGTTATGACATTAGGAGGCTTGGTTGCTCTGTAAGAGCTTTATTATTATTTTTTTACATCAACTTAATAACCATCCTAAGATCATTGCTCAGTTAGCGCTGGGCAACTGGAAAAGCATGTCAGGACTAGAATCATAGAATACTAGAACTGGAAGGGACCTCTTGAGGTCAGCAAGTCCAGTCCCCTGCCCTCATAGCAGGGCCAAACACCATCTAGATCGGGGTGAGCAATAATTTTCGAAGGGAGGCCACTTTAGAAATTTTTGAAGTGGTTGTGGGCTGCTCCAGAAGGGGTGGGACTTTGGGTGAAAGGGCATGGCCAGGAGGCTTCCTTGATTGGCCTGAGGGCAGCGGAGTGCATGAAGTCTTTGCCGTCCACCCCCCCCCCTGCTTAGAGAGAACCACCAGCTATTTTGAACAGCTGGTGGTTCCCTCTCGTGCCACGTTCCCCTGGGAGGTGGAGGAGGAGACTTTGCAAGCTCCCCGTCCCCGGGTCTCAATTGGCCTGGGAGCAGGGTGGCCGTGGACTGGATCAACCAGCTTGGTGGGCCTGATCTGGCCCGTGGAGGCTGTCTTGCCCCCCCTGGGGTAAGGGATTCGGGGTGCAGGAGGGCCCGTGAGGTCTGGGAGGGAGTTTGGGTGAAAGAGGCAGTTGTGACCTGGGGCATGGGATTGGGGTGCAGGGGTTTGGGTTGTGACCTAGGGCAGGAGGGGTTAGTGATTTGGGGCAGGAGATTGGAGTATGGGCTCAGGAGGGGGAGGTTTGGGTTATGTGGGGTAGGGGTTTTGGGGGGGGGGGGGCTGGGGTGCAAGAAGCAACCTCTGGCCGGGAGACTGACCTGTGAGACTCCCGGCCAGCAGCCCAGCTCATTTCTCAGGCTGGAGCCCGCCACACCCCCACACAGGCGGCGGGGTCATGTGATCTGTGAATAAGAGCAGGAGGGGAGGAGTGCTGGTGCTTCCTGTGCTGTTTGTTTTTCAAACAGGCAGCTTCTGGCCAATGGGATTGTGCCGGGGGCCGGAGCAGCCATGAGGCACCACTCCTCCCTGCTCACAGTTTATGGAGTACAAATGGCCCAGTAGCTGCTTTTCGCAGAGGCATGCTGGGGATGGGCTAGCAGGGGAATCTGCCTGAGGCTCCCTGCTGCCTCCGTGGGCTGGATCCAGTGGCTTGGTGGGCCGGATTTGGCCTTTAGTGGGTGTTTTGCCTAGGCCTGGTCTAGATCATCCCAGTGCTGTGTTGAATGGACAGAAGTGTGTGTGTGTGTGTGTGTTTGTGTTTGAATTTACAGGCAACCTTCTTCAAAACATCAGTCTTTTGAGTTTTATGAGCACTAATGGTTTTTTTATTTTATTTTTTAATTTTTAAAGGAAATAATAAAGGCAGTTTGGATCTTACACATATTGTACTTGCAAAAGCAGATGGAATTTCACTTAATGAACATTTTGACCTTTAGAGGGCAACTAGGTTTAGGAACAGAGAAAGCATGACCTTTCCAGGGGGTTTTTAATATTTGACCGACTTTGTTTTTCTAAAAAACTGTTGTCTTATGCCCAATTTGCATAGTCTCATTTGACTATTCCATGGTGTGTGCTGTGATTAAAAGCACATTAGAACATCTCCCGGCATGTTTGCTTTCTGGATATTGATGTATATATCTTTTAATATGAAAATAGGAGTGGGTAAACAGTGCTCATCCAAGAAAGTCAGCTCTGCTGCTATTGCCCACTTGTTACATTTCCAGTCACCTTTCTGCTTTCTCACATGTTTCTGGGAAGTCTCCAAAAATTCAGAAAGTTAACTCGTTATCCTCATTCAGAACTATCTTTAAACCTCTCCTTTGCTGTGATGGCTACAAAAATTTACCAACTGTTAAGCTATTGGTATCAGACCACTGTCTGTGTAATGGCCGATATTGTCTTATTGTTTTCTTGTATTTCCTGGCTTGTTGGTATCCATCTGTTGCCTCTGTTTTTATACTTGGATGTTAAGCTCTTCAGGACTCTTTATCTGTGTGTAAAGTACCTAGCACAATGGCGTTTTGGTGCACGACTAGGTCTCCTAGGCACTAAAAAGTACAAATAATCAGCCCTTGTCCTATATTCCTCTTGGGTTCTATTCAGGGTCAGTTTGGTTCAGAGGAAAAGTGATAAGCGAGCGAATATCAATTTTGCAGTTTAAACAGTTCCCCAAGCATTCCTCAGTGCTCCTCACTTTGCAGTCTGTTATCTGTCACTTGGGGGATAACAGTGTTGCCAGTGCCATTCTGCTTGGCAAGGGGAAACGGAAGGTGGTGTCAATGACTAGAGATTAGGGACGGTGGAATTTTGCATTTGTTACGCAGCAGCTGCAGTGGGTCCTTTCAGCACAAGGGGCAGAGTCCAGAAGCACGGAATGAGCTGACAGCGGTGATAGGAAAAGGGAGAGAGGAGGCACAAGAAGAAAAAAGACAGTGACGGGCAGTCATTCTCTATCAGATCTTGTGGAAAATCTGACCAAGGGAGAGACTTCTCTGGAATAAACTACCTCACCTCCCCCCTTTTTTTCCCCATCCCAGCCAAACACTGCTGGAAGGAACGTGCGTCTATATAAATTACTTCAGTTAATCCTTGCTGTCTCTGCTACAAAGAGGACTCATTTGCCATGGTGAAAGAAAAAGGTAATTAACATGTATTGATAAATCTATCAGCCATAATCATCTAGGTGTGTACCTTCCAGGATGGAGTTAGAGTCGTTATCATTTGTCGTCTGCTTCCCCCCCCCACCCCCCTTTTTAAAGCCTCATGTCAATAAATGCAGTGAGGTATTTTTGCATCTGTTTCCCCTACAGTAGGGTCTGTCCTGTACCTTGTGTGTTTTTCTGGCAAACGCTTGTTTGAAATTGTTACGAACTTGCGTTTTCTAGCTACTGTTTTGTAGTATTTTGTATAATTCTTTGGTAGTCTTTAGCTACCGAATGAGTTAATTTTAAAATATAAATGGAGTATGATACAGTGAATCCTGGACATGAAGGAGCTTGCCCTTGTAGTTTATCTTTTTGTATGGAAATGAGCTGTTTTGTAAAGGGTGGTTTGTTTTTGTTGTATCTGGACTTTGCAAGCTGTAACTGAAACATTACATTTAATTGTCTTAAACCATCCTTGAAAGCTGCTGCTTAAGTAAAACACAGGCTTGGAGTAGAGGAAATCAGGGAGTTGGCCAGCCAACGAGTTGTTCGTTGCTGTGATATACGTCTGTGTCTCTTGATGCATTACATTGATATGAAGTACAATCTAAACTCAGATATGACTCATGGTCTGGAGCTAATTTTGAAACTTAATATTTTAATAGGAGGATTCATAGGCAATAACAGAAGGCCGTGAGGCAATCTCTGCATACCACAAAAAGAATCTATGTAATTTCCCTCTGCTTATAAATCTCTGTAAAAAGTAGGCTTGACAGAAATGTAGGAAAGAGTTTGTGTTAAATTAAGCTAATTAAGTAGATTTTTCACCTCTAAAACCTAAGTTGAAAACCTGTTAAGGTGACAGACAAAATGAATTGAGTGATCCGTAGTTGGTCTGTCATGGATGTGGCCAAACCACTGACCAGTGTGGCAGAGTGCTGGTCAGTTGACAGTCACTGCTTAAGAGAAGTCCAGCTCTGGAATCTCAAATAGTACCTACACAACATACCTCAAACCCTGACTATCAGCCTCTCTCTAGGATTAATAAACCACAGATGATAGTGGTCAAATCCTACTAGGGTCAGCTCAGCCCTTTATCCCTTCCAGCAGAGGTAAATGGAGTATTGCAGAGATTGAAATTAAACTTTAAAAACCACTGTCCGGGCTAAAGATGCCTTGTGCTTTTTTCACAAAACTTTCTGTTTTGTTGGCTAAAATTTCCCATCCCCATCCCCATCCCACTGATAGCTAGACTCTCTCCAACCCAATCACGTTTGCATTTTGTGTGCTGCGTAAATACAACTTGATGTACCGGAAGGTGCTGTGTAAATCTGTATTAAAGAGAAGTGGAGGAATGTTGCAAGTGTAACAGAAGGAGAATGCAGCACTGAGCAGTATGTTGAAAATGTCCTATAGCCTACTTGGGGGGAGGTGGGGGGGAGAGAAGGAATCAAGAGACTTAAATTCTAAAGTCCAATGCAATGTTTTCTAGTCCTGTTAGTGCTATTTTTAAATACCTACCATGCATTCAGTTTCAGTTTTAGATTAAAACAAGGGTTAGATGCTATCTCTTGAGTCCAACAACTGCTACTGGGACCTCAATGTTGCAGATTGCCTTTAGTATCTTTTCACATTTTTCTGCCTTATTATTTCAGACTGTTACTTCCACAACACCTTCCCCCAGTTCATCCAGGACAACAGGAGTTGCAGCTACTTTGGAGCTACTCAAATGCCACTCTCCAGTAGTGTTTGCTTGTGAAATGATATGCTAGTGCAAGGAAACTGGTATTCTCTTTTCTAGCCTTGACATGAGCGGTCCTCTTTTTATTTTGTGTAAAATTCTGCCCGTCTCTAAGAACACATGGTCGATGGTAAACATGCTGGCGAGGAATTGAGGGGCTGATTTCAGCTAGAAAATGCAAGCTCAGTTCACTGAAGCGCAAACCAGTTAGTAATGGTTTATAACGAATTAGCATGCTTCGTTATGTTCATAGGGTGGAATGATTTCTTTGTGTATCTGGTTAGCTGAGATATGTGCACAAAAAAAATACTGAGTCCAGGCGGCTCTTCTTCAGTCACCCAATGACTCTGGCAGAATTATTATTGACTGATACTACATTTTCAACTCTCTGAATACGCATCTGCGTGCTTCCAATTTAAAGGCTCTTATTGATCTAGTGTACTGGACAGATTGTTAGACTATTTCATTCAATGACTTGCCCTCACAGTATTCAGTAACTGAAAAAACAACGTTTGCATGATTCTCAGTCAGTACCTGCTTCTCAGAATATCCACCTGTCACTCTGCAATGTAAAAACCCTACTGTGGAGTGTGACAAGTGTATTCCTTTTGAATGCGGTCGGGAATTATATGTTCTAGCTAGGGGTGGCTGGCCTGTGGAATTAGAGCAAGCACCCCAGTCAGAGCAAAGCCAATTCACAACAGCTGAGGATCTGCCCAGAGTCTTGATGTCTTGGCCAACAGATCCTGGGAGTATCCCATTCTCACAGGGGCACGAAGGGTAAGTTCCAAAATATGAAGTGAGAAGTTGACCTTAATGGTATTTTAACTTACGATCCCTAGTAGGAGTTATGTGAGGCTGACCCAGAGGAATGGACCTGTGACTTGACAGGCCAGAGTTTTCTTCTGGAATGACTGTGCTTGATTAAAGAGGGAGAAGTGATGGAAGTTTGGAGATGTTAATGCTCAAGTGCCCATCTCTGCAGCCTTAATATTTGTGCCTGTTCTGCATTACTACTAGGCACAGGTGTCTGGAGGGCGCAGGATGTCTTAAGACTGAGTGTGGAGATGTCAAGGAGTGCCAGTCCACCAAGCATCACAGAAAATCAATATATTTTAGCAAAAATGTTAATGAGAATTCCACTTGCATTTTGCCCTTTTTGTCTAATAAAAGCTTATAGGGAAACATGCAGCACCTTATTGGTTGAGATGGTTGTGCCAAGTACTGGTATCATCAAGCAGGTTTCTTGACCGTGAGTCTCCAGTCCTGCATTCTTTCCCATCCAAATCTCTGTGCCATTATTTATGCCAGTACCAAAAGGAAAGCACTTTTAGGTGAGGATACTCTTGAAGATTGCTCAAATCTCAGCTTATACATAGAAAGCATCTTTGTGGTCACTAAACAGATTGCCTTGCGTAGAGCATAGTAAAAGTTTCCAGAGCAAGCTGTCCAGTTAGTCCTTTGTAAGTGCATCTCGCTGCTGACTGGATTTGCCACCTTCACCACTCTCTCTGAGCCCTGGTCTACACTAGGGAGTCAGAATAACTCCCCTATTTCAAAATAACAATCGGAGTGTCCTGTGGCGTAGTCTACTTTTGTAACCCTGTGTTTCTCCCTGGATGTATTGTGTTATGTGTGAGTCCTGATGACTCACACCAGATGTGTACTAGGCCTAGACACCTGTGGGGGTGGGGGGAGGGGCGGGGCGGGGCAGGGCAGACTTAGAAGATAACGACCCTGTTCCCAGAGAGAGAGACAAAGGATATAGGCGGGGACTGTCATCAGGTGGGGAACTAGGCCTGGGAGTGGGAGCAGTCTCGGCTGGGCTGTGAGGAGGTTTTAGACTAAGGAAGGGGGTGAAGCCCCTTCACCCCCCAAAAAGAATAACACTGGTTGCTCTCGGTGCCTGTGCTAACATCGAGCCTATGCTATGCTGTGTCCCTGAGAACCAATAAAACCTTCTATTCTACGGGCTGGCTGAGGATCACATCTGGCTGCGGATGGGGGTGCAGGGTTGGGGACCCCCTGACAGGCCGTCACATGTCCACACTACCAAGCCCATTATCTTGAAATAAGGGGCTGGTTATTTCAAAATAATAACTCCTGCTTTCCACAAGGAATAAACTTATTCGAAGTAGCCATTTCAAAATAGCAGTAGTGTGGATGCTCCACTGGCAGGGGTGGAGGGTCGCCCGATGATGATGTCAGGCCATTGACGGCCCTGTAGGTGGGGGCGCCGATCGCGTGCTCCGCCTGGGGAGCCAGCTGCTGCAGCCGGCCTCAGGCCGCTCCTGTCCACTGGTGCTATTTCGAAATAACTACTCCCCAGAGTCATTCAAAGTAACTACTCCCCAGTGCTTCCTGGGACTCTAAGTCGAGGTAGCGCGTCCACATTAAGGGAGCCTGCCTCGGACTAATTTTGAGGCTTCCTTGTAGTGTGGGCACACTATTTCAGAATAGTTATTTTGGGAGTTGTTATTTCGAAATAAGTTACTTCAAAATTTTCTAGTGTAGACATGGCCTGAGTGTAATCATGAAGATCTACCACGCTTTGAGTGAGTCTCCAGCTGCAGCCCTCTTTTTTTATCAACCAGGATAAGGAGATAAATCCAGTTGCATTTGGCATCTGTTCCCTATTTTCCTCAAGGAACCTGTGACCAGCAAATGATTTAAAGTAAATCAAAAAACAAAATACTTATTCATCCACAGCTCCATAGCAAACAGAGAAAAGAAATAAAACAACAAAATCCCTATATACCAGGTATTACCCAAAATTTGCAAGGAAGGAATAGGTATGTTCCATTCGGCCATGTCGTCCCTGTTTCTGTCCTGGGAGAGAGTTCCTGCAGCGTTCTCTGTGTCCCTCTTAGAAATTTACCCCCATCTGCTGCTGCTTGCTCACCCCTCATCCCGCTCCTGTCTAAGCAGGGTTTTTATTGACTTTCTGTTACTTGGCCCTGGTCTGGGAAGATTAAGTCTCTCTATGCTGGCTGGAGCCAATCAGGTGGGAATTTCCTAATTAATAACTCTCTCTTTGTTTCTTAAGGAACCGCGATATTCTCCTTGCTTATACCTTATCATTGTTTCTGTTTCCTGTTTGTTTTCCCCATCAGCTTCCTTCAATTTAATACCATGTAGTCAGGCAGGATAATATCCGTCAAATTAGTTGCATATGGTATTAAGAAAAAAAATACAAATAGCTTCCTCCTCCACAAGCACATTTACACTCGGACAGCCCCTTAAATACAGGTATAAGTCATAAGTTGATGAGTGGATTCCAAGGTTGTAAGGGATGACTGTGGTGATCTTGTCTGACCTTCTGCGTAACACAGACATAGAACTTCCCTAAAGCAATTCCACAAGAAGATCTTTTAGGCAAACAGCCAGTCTCAACTTAAAAACTATCACTGATGAAAAATCCATGAGCCTGGAATTCTTCCAATGATTAATTATCCCCACTGATACACATTTACACCCTCTTTCCAGTCTGAATTTATCGACTTTCAGCTTCCAGCAATCGGACTGCTTTCTGTCTTTCTCTGCTGCACTGATAAAATCATTGTTAAATATTTGCTGCCCATATAGTTACTTAGACTGTAATCAAGTCACCCCTGAGCTTTCTCTTTAAGTTAGCTATGTGGGTAGCAAACATAAACTATGAGTGAAAGTCCCATGCCTAGTAGGCTGGGCAATGTCCTTTTCCTCTCAGGTTCTTCCGTCCAGCAATGTAAATGTCCCCTTCACATGTCTGCACCCCCCTCATAGTTTCTGCCCTTGGTCAGTGCAAACTCCGAGGTCTGAGGTGTATCTGCAGAGTTCACCTCTTATCCTGGGTAGAAGGAAGTAAAGAGGCATCTTACTTGCTCCACTGGCTGCTTGTCACGCCTCTCGGCCACCGCTGAGCTGGCCGTTTATTGTTCTTTTCCACTGACACCCTGCTGGCTGTCAGTCACAATCCACGGACATCCACCTCTTGGCTGTGATTTCTGCCCATCACTTCTAACTGATTTCAGCTCCCAGTGATTTCAACTCTTGGTATCCAGGGCAGAAGAAACACAGCTTCACCCCAGTGGTATAAGTAAGAGGCTCCTAATGATATCTGTTTAGCACTGTTCTTTAAACAGCAGGGACGAGGGGATGGGGACGAAACGGGCCAAACGAATCAAGGCCGAGCCCTGGGCAAGGTATATGTCCTCCTAACCAGAATAACCTTCCCTCACCCTTCTTATTCTCCTAGAGCTCTGAAAGTCGAGCTCCTGCTTAGCAAGATTCCTTCTGCTAACTGTGAGCCCTTTCTTTTGGAACAGATTACGCACAGTCCTGCTTTTCTGTATTCCCACAATAATTACAAACATGGGTAACCATATTTGTGCTCTTCCTGCATTAATACAAATATAGCTAGTATGGGGTCACAAATTAAGTTGATTGCATGAACACAATACCTCTCCATCTGCTGAACATCTAGCAAATCTAAGCAAATCAGAAGAAAAGTGTATTTACATACACACCCAGGGTCTCTTCCCCCATTCCAGTTGGCTGTCAGGGGAGCATTCCTTCAGACCCAGCTTACACTAACAGATAAAATCCCTGTGATATTGATTATAGAAAAGTCTGTTCTCTGCCTAAAAACCATGGCACTAACGATGTGGGAATCCCGTTCAGTATGATTAGTCCTTACCCATTCATTGAGCATGGACATCTCCCCTGCTTATTGTGGGCCTGGTTGAGGAAAGCATTTAAGCACATGCTTAAGCCCGTTTCTGTTCAGGACAGCACATCTTTCAGTCTTATTGACCTCAGTGGGCCTTAAAATTAAGCACATGTTCAAGTGCTATCCTGAATCGGGCATGTGTGATTTTGCTGTGCGCCTATAGTGTAGTTGTATGTTTTGCTACTGCCTGCCCTCATTGTTACACCACAGAGAACAGAGTGTTAGCTGCATCCTTGCATAACTGACCAAGATGATGCAAATAATACCTGGCACTTATATGGCACTAGTCTTACAGTGCTATAAACAAAATCAATTTATTCCTCATGCAATCCCATTGTACGTTGTCATAGGTGCCCAGTGTACAGAAGGAGAAAGCAAGGCAGGGAAGGCCTCAGTACAGCACCACTAATGTTGCTGTAACTTACTCATGGATTTTGTGAATTGCTGTCTGAACCTAGAGGCACATCAGAGATTTAATTTGTTTTGTTAACTAATACCTGATAGGTCACAGTGACTTAAACCTTTAGCTCAAGCAGAAACAGGTTTCACACTTAACTCTGAAAACCCTGTGTTCAGATCTCTCTGCAGCTTCTAGCAGGGTTCATTACAGTACAAATAATGCTTTTTTTAAAAAGAAATGTTCCTACTATGGGTAAGGTGTTGCGGAGCTGTATAACTATGTATTATTACTGAAGAGCTACAAAACAAAAGTTGATGTGAGACAGCACGATGTGTGCACCCAATAAGCAGAAGCTGGTGTATTTCTTCTTCTCCTTTTGTACAATGTCATTTCCAAGAAGCATCAATGTATGTGGGAGAGTCTGCTTTCCCCGCAGTCATCAGTGTTTTCTTGGCATTCGTGTATTTAAAAATTAATGTGCTCTGTGGAGCTTGGAGATAGTAATTACTGAAATAACATTGCATAGGAAGGTCTTGACTTTCACTTTATAAACGTGCAAAAGACCTGAGTTTCAGGAAGGGCTCTTGTTCATATGGGAGGGCCTGTGGACTAAGCATATGTGCTCATCAGTTTTACACACAGGAGATGGCTGTGCGGGGTGGTTAGACCCTGAGGGGGTTATGTTGTTACATGACTCTCTGGTATAGAAGCATTGGACTGGAAGGGCTCTCAGTAGGTCATCTAGACCAGTCTCCTGCACTCAGGGAAGAACTATGTAATAACTACTAGACCGTCCCCGACCGCTGTTTGACTAGCCTGTTCTTAAAAAGCTCCAAAGATAGAAATTCCCTGCCCCCCCATTCCCAGCAATTTTTTCCAGTGCTTTACTGCCTTAATGTCCAATCTGAACCTCCTTCGCTTCAGCTTAAGCCCGTTGTTTCTTGTCCTGTTTTCAGAGGTTAACGAGAATTTCTTTCTTTTTTTTTTTTTTTTTTTTTCTTTGTAACAACCTTTTATTTTCTTGAAACTCTTACGACTCTCCTCAGTCATCTGTTTCCCAGATTAAATAAACCTTTTTTTTTTTCCTTTTCCTATTAGGTCATATTTTTGAGAACTTGAATTATTTTTGTGGCTAGTCTTTGGGTTTTCTCCAGTTTATCCAAATCTTTCCTGAAATGTGGTGCCCAAAACTAAACCCAATACTCCAGCTGAAGCCTAATCAGTGTGGAGTAGAGAGGACAATTACTTTTCATGTGTTGCTTACAGAACTCCTGCTATTACAACTCAGAATGATGTTTGCTTATTTTACAAAAGTGTTACCTCATTGACTCATATTTAGCTTGTGATCCACTATGACCCCCCAGATCCTTTTCTACAGCACTCCTTCCTACACAGTCACTTCCTATTGTGTCGTTGATTTTTTTTTTTTTTTTTTTTTTTTTCCCTTCCTAAGTGGACTACTTTGCATTTGTCCTCGTATTTCATCCTATTTACTTCTGCCAGTTTGTGCAGATCATTTTGAATTTTAATCCTATTTTCCAAAGCACTTGCAACCCCTCCCAGGTTGTTATGGCCTGACACTCTGAGGATAAAGCTTGAGAGATACCGTAATTGAGGAGATAAAAACTAGGAATATGAACAGATAATGTTACAGGGTGATGCTTACTGGGTAACAGTTAAGCGGTTACCCTGGGAGCAGCCTCCCGCCCATTGCTGGGCAGAGGGTCTAGGCCCACATGGCTGGTAGATGGGGCTGGAAGCTGGCCGGCTGGCAGTTGAGAGTAGGAGCCAGGCGCTGGCAGAGTCAGCCCCAGTGCAGGGACTGGGAGCCCCACAGGCTGGTGGGATGGAGCTGTGAGATCCAGCTAGTCAGTTAATCAGTTAAACATACAGTAATCTAACATTTAACCAGTTAACTGATTAACTGGAATTTTATATCCCCAATAAGAACTAGATGGATAGGTGCCTGGGACAGACTACACTGAGAATGCACAAAACAGGGCAGACAGTCCCCAAAAAGTAGGGTTGCCAGGTATCCGGTATTCACCTGGACAGTCCGGTATTTGCAGGCTCCATCTGGTTTTTAAAAAAACCCAGGAAATACCAGACACGTAAAATGTCCGGTATTTCCTGTTTCCCTCTGATGGAAGCCCGGCAGGGACAATTTTCCCCTGCTGCGTCTGGCCAGGGTGGAGGAGTGAGGAGCGCGTCAGTCGTAGTGAAGGGCGGGCAGTTGCCAGGAAGAGGCAAAGACTACCAGTATGGAGGCAATGATTATCGAACAGCAACTTTGGTGGACTGGTCACGTTGCTCAGATGCCAGCCTATCACCTCCCAAAACAGGTCCTCTTTTCTCAGCTGAAAGAAGGATCCCGTAACATGAGAGGACAACGGAAACGTTATAAGGACTTAATAAAGGATAACTTAAAGAAGTGCAACATTGATGTTGACACTTTGGAGACAATCGCCCAGGATCACTTAAAATGGAGAGAAGTCCTACACAGTGGCTCCCTGCATTTTTAATTTGCCCGCTGACATGCTGAAGAGGAGAAGAGGTGCAGGACGAAGGAGAGACTGGCTTCTAGTCATGGTCAACAGCCTCCTTCTGTACCTGGAAACATCTGTCCTTGCTGTAATAGAACTTGTGGTTCAAGGATCAGCTTTACCAGCCACCTGAAGGTCCACAACTACAAATGAAAGATGAACATACTCGGCAACGAGTGATCACCCATCATCATCATCATAAAAAGAGAGCCTGCAGTACTACTTGGGTTAACAAGAAGCCAAATACTGTCCTCTTTAGGCATTTCAGCCCTTGCCTCCCATGCAGACAAACAGATCTAATATGTCGAGAGGTTACTGACATCCCAGTTCACCATAATGTGACGTATCTGATCCCAAAGGATCAGACACTTACCATCAGGTCAGTATGTATCTCAGATCTTACTGAGGTATCACACCACACCATCAGCTAGCCCTTAGCGAACTAACTAAACATTTACTAATTAAAGAAACTAAGAAAGTAATTGAATGGGCAAGGAATCATATACCTACCAGTGATTTTTTTTTTTATTTTTATTTTTTCCAGTGCTCATAGATGAGGATCATAGCAGTGATAGAAAAGACTGCTGGTTGCAAAAATCTCTATCTCGTAACTTCCAAAAGACTGGAAAGTCCTCAGCCCACAGTTCAAAATCAGCACTTCCAACCTTTTTCCTTTTGTGCATCCATTCAAGATTTCACATGAACAATTTCTTCTTCTGTCTCTTTGTTTCATTCATTCATCACTTTGAATAATATTTTGTATGGACAGTGGATGTTTGTGTGACTGGCACTCAGGATGTTGATTGGAGCTATTTACTTTTTCACTACCTTGTTTTACATTTTTATGTAGCTGAGCGATTTCAAATAATTTTGGGTCTTTCTGTGTGGCGATCTTTTAAAGCTTCTGCCTATTCCTGAATAGGCATTTTATCTGTATGACTGCATGGGCCGTTGGTGAAGGTGTAGGGCTGGGAGAGGCAAGCTCCAACCCCCAGGAGCCAAGCCACCTCCCCGCCCCACCCACCATGGGGAGGAGGATGTGCGGCTCATGGCTCCAGCCTCTCTGGCCCCAGAGTACGGGGAGGGTGGGTGGTGCATGTTCCCAGCCTCTCTGGCCCCAGAGCATGGGGAGAGAGGAGGGCGCGTGGGCCCAGCCTCTCTGGCCCCGGAGCATGGGATGGCGGGTGTTGCGAGGCTCCAGACTCCCCAGCCAGGAGCATGGGAAGGTGGGCACTGGGGCAGCAATACTCTACCCCCAGAACACCTGCAGTAGGCGTTCTGGGGGTGGGAGTGTGGGTGGGGACAGGCTGGTGGTTTAGCAAGGCTGTGCCTTCCCCCACCTGTTATACCAGATGCCCATGCATGACTGACTTTTTTTTATCATTATTATTTTTTTATTTTAATGTGCTGGGTGCTATACCTCTTTGGGTGTTGTGAGGAATACAGGTGTCCTGCCTTTAACAGAAATAAAAATAATGAAGAATGGGATAGATTGCCTCTAAATATTGTCTTTTTTTTATAGATCAACTGTGCGCAGAGAATTATTTTGTTAGTGAGAGGAAGAAGGAGAATGTCAGGGTGCTGAGACGGGCATTTATTGCATTAGTATTATGCAAACCAGATTCACATTTCAGCTTTTCACCCAGTTTAGTGAACACTGCCAAGTCCCACCATGTCCTAATGCTGAGATGTAGCATCACACTGAATCCTGTGTCTATATAGTCTCCTGCCCTTTGGTTCACTAACAGTTTGTCCTGTAAAAAGTCTTCTAGAAAATGTTTTCTCATTCAAACATAGACTTAGTTTAGTCAACATTTGATTCTATATCAACTGTTTCATAGCAAGCCTTGGCTTGCAACATACTTTATCAGTAAATTCAGTACCTTTGTGTTAGTGATAGTGTTTTTTTAAATATAAAAGCTAGGGATGTAATAATGTAGTCGATTAACCGATTCGCAAAAGTGTATAGATTAATGCTATAGACTACTTTACATGCATTTCCCTCTCCCCCTCTCTCCCTGCCAGTATATTTTTAGCAGGCTGGCTAGCAGCCTGGCTCAGTCCTGGCTCACAGTGGGTCTGGGACCTACCCCCGTTTCAGCTCTGCATTTCAAGTGTATTAAGAGCCAGGCGGGCCGGCAGGCAGCCCAGCTCAGTTCTGACTCGCGCTGGGTCCAGGAGCTCAGACCACCCTAGACAGGCCCTGCTGCCACCCTGCACTGCTGCTTCGTTCTCAGAAGTGGCCGCACAGGGCAACAGGTAGCCAGTCTGTGAGAGGAGCTGGTTTTTAAACTGGCTCCCCTCGTGGACCAGCTCCCCTCCCCGGCACCCTGTGCTGTTGCCTCTGATACAGTGGCTGCTGGCCCCACCCCTGGGAACTATAAAATAGTCGACTAAGTGATAACATTTCATGAGGTTACTTAACTATTCAATTAACCGATACTTAACATCCCTAATAAAAGCTGCGTTTACATCAATTCAGCTTCAGAGAACAAATGTGAACATACTGCATTAAGTATGGAGTTCATTAAATGTGCAGTTCATGTTTAACTGTTTTGCAGAAAAGGGTCTTGTTCTCTCCAGCATTGACTAACGTGAAGTATGAATACTGTAACTCTCTGTAGTCTCAGTATTGACAAGACAAATTACACTGTAGAATGCACAATTTGGTCACCGAATTAGACATTTTCTTAGGATACAAATAAGGCATTTGTCTTGTAACTGAATATGTGTGGCCTACAACAGTGAGATTCCATCATTAACCAAATGAAGTCCACACATCATTAACATCAAAAGCTAATTATGGGACCCTTCCAATCCACTTAATTAGCCTCATTAGTGCTGGCACTACAATTGCCAGGTACTTTTTTTCCTCTCCCTTAGGGGGACCCAGAATTTATAACAGAAAAAACCTTTTTCTCCCCTCAAGCTCATCTGAAGAAGTGGGTTGTGCCACTCATGATGCTATATTTATATTTGCTAGTCTCTAAGGCTATGTCTAGACTACATCCCTCTTTCGAAAGAGGGGTGTAAATTAAATATATTGAAATTGCAAATGAAGCCAGGATTTGAATTTCTTGCACTTCATTTGCATAATTGTCATGGCGTTTTTTTCAAAAAACGCTATTTCAAAAGTGAAACCGTGGTCTAGACGCAGTTCTTTCGAAAAGAAAAGCCTTTTTTGAAAAATCCTGCAAACCTCATTTTTTGAGGAGTACAGGATCTTTAGAAAAAGACTTCTTTTTGAAAGAACCGCATCAAGACCACGGTTTCACTTTTGAAATAGCATTTTTTGAAAAAATGCCGTGATGCAGTTATGCAAATGAAGCACGGGAAATTCAAATCCCGGCTTCATTTGCAATTTCAATATGTCTAATTTACATCCCTCTTTCGAAAGTAGTTTAGACGTACCCTAAGGTGTCACAGGACTATTCATTGTTTTTAAAATTTCAGACTAACATGGCTACCCCTGGGAGATGTTTTCAAAGTATGTCTACACTGCATGCAGGGCCGGCTCTAGGTTTTTTGCCGCCCCAAGCAAAACATTTTTTTGCTGCCCCCCCCTTTTTTTGTTGGCTTTTACATGTTTGCACTTTGCAATATTTTTGTTGCTGTTTTAGTTTTCGTTTTTGTCCCAGCATTTTAGCCCTATAAATAACAAATATAATTTTAATTATTTTTTCCATAAAGGCAAAGGCGCTTCAAGTAAACTCCCCCTCCCCTTTCACTCGCTGCTGGGTCACAATAGCCTTTTCCCTGCCTTGTCCAGCCCCTCCCTATGGACAAGCACCCCTCACTCCCGACCCATAGGGGAAGCAGGGTGCAGGGACAGCGCAGAGCCAGAGGGGCATGGGGAACAGGGGAGCAGGATTCACCGTGGGAATGGGAGGCGCAGAACCAGAGGGGCGAGGGGACCGGGCGAAGCAGGGAGACTGGGGTGTGCAGAGCCGGAGGGGTGCAGGGAACAGTGTGGGTGATACAGGGGTGGCGCGGGGAACGGGAGGCGTAGAGCCAGAGGGACGCAGGGATTGCGGGGGGGAGCAGGCTTGCAGGGGAGGCATGGGGAATGGGACATGGGGAACGGGAGGGGTAGAGGGATCGTGGTCCAAGGGCAGTGCGGGGAATGGGGGGCACAGACCCGGAGGGGCTCAGGGAAAAGGGGATGCAGGGTGCAGAGGGGGCACAGAGCCAGAGGGGTGTGGGAACCGGGGTGCAGGAGCGGCGCAGGGAACAGGCAGCGCAGAGCCAGAGGGGGGCAGGGAGCAGGGTACAGGGTGCAAGGGCGGTGCAGAGCTAGAGAGTCGCATAGAAAAGGGAGTGCAGGGGAGCAGGGTGTGGGGTGCAGGGGCAACGCGGGGAACTGGCGGCACGGAGCCAGCGGGGCGGAGCGGGGTGGGAGCAGTGAGCCGGGCGGCCGGCAGGGAGCAGACTCTTGCCAGCGAAGGGGGCTGGGACTGGAGCCGGCGGGGCGGGGCGGAGCCTGGCTGCACCACGCTCCGCAGCCAGCTCCCGGGGACACGCAGCCAGAGCCGAGCTCCCACGGCCCTTTAAAATCGGCGGGGTGGGGCCGGGCATTGCTGGGGGCGACTGCTTATCTGGAAATGCCGCCCCAGGAAATGTGCCACCCCAAGCACCTGCTTGATTTGCTGTGCCTAGAGCCAGCCCTGACTGCATGTTCCTTTCAGCAGCGAGTAGAGTTCTGGCACAGGTATAAACATCAGTGTTAATGATGAGGCACTGTCTAGGCAAGAGCAGTAAATGTCTGAGTACATACCCTCTTGTCCAAGCACTGTCTCCCTATGCTGCTTTTAGCAATGTCCTGCCCCACTGCTGGAGCCCTTCTTCTTAGCAGGAAGACTCACCAGGTGGGGAAATGCTCTGACATTGGCAGTTCCTGGCTGTGGATCCCTTCCCTGCTTCAGGGAAAGGCTCCACCAGCGGGGACCCAGCAGTGAAAGGCTGCCAGCTCCCTGTGGCTGGAGTCATTCCTCTCCATCGAGAGACTCTGCCAGATTCCCTGTTGCTGGAGTATCTCCCTTCTCTGGAAAAGGCTGTGACAAACAGAGGCTAGGGACACCATTCTTACCCATCCTGGCTAATAAGTATTGATGGACCTATCCTCCATGAATTTATCTAGTTCTTTTTTGAACCCTGTTAAAATCCTGGTCTTCACCACATACTCTGGTGAGGAGTTCCACAGGCAGACTGTGTGTTTGTTTTAAATCCTGCTACATATTAATTTCATTTGATTGCCCCTCGTTCTTATGGGAACAAGTAAATAACTTTTCCTTATTCACTTTCCCTACACCCATCGTGGTTTTATAGACTCCTATCATATCCCCCCCCTTAGTCTCTTCTTTTCTAAACTGAAAAGTCCAAATCTTTTTAATCTCTTCATATGGCACCTATTCCAAACCCCTAATCATTGCTGTTGTCCTTTTCTGAACCTTTTCCAATGCCAAGTTATCTTTTTTTTGAGATGAGATGACCACATCTGTACACAGTATTCAAGGTGTGAGCATACCATGGATCTATACAGAGGCAGTAAGATATTCTCCATATTATGCTCTACCCCTTTTGGTAATGATTCCTATCATTGTGTTTGCTTTTTTGACTTATTCGCTTCCCCTTAATTAGTTAACAGGTTAAACCAGTGGTCCCCAATACTGTGCCTGCGGGCGCCATGGCGCCCGTGGGGGCATTTGTGTGCACCCGCCAAGTGCTCGGGGCTGGCCCCGCCCCGGGTGGGTGGTGCATACGTGGCGCCAGCCCTGGGCACGTGGCGCATGGAGAGTGCCGGCCCCGGGTGCGCAGCGAATTGGCCGCCCGCGCCACGAGTGCATGGCGCATGGGGAGCGCCGGCCCCGGGCGTGTGGCAAATTGGCCTCCGCGGCCCTGGGCGCGCGGCTATGCGGGGGGTGCTGGCCCTGGGCGTGCGGCTCGGGGGGGCGCTGGCCCCGGGCTTGTGGTGAATGGGCGGCCCCGCCCCTGGCCACGCGCGCATGGGGTTGCTGGCCCCAAGCACGTGGCTCGTGGGGGTGTGGTGTATGCACGGCCCCGCCCCCGGGTGCGCGAGTGTCCCTGCCCTCTGGTGCCCGGCGGACTAACGGCCCCATCCCCTGGCGCCCGGCAGCTCCAAATGGTTGGGGACCACTGGGTTAAATAATATGCTTAGACCGTTAACCAGTTAAGTGGGATTTCACATCTCTACTGCAGATTTATAACTCAGTGGTATATTTACATTTTAAAGCATGGGGAACTAACTACCTGTATTAAGACTTAAGGATAGAATTATCATCTGTGCCAAAGTGAGTTAGGAGCCCTTGTCCCACTGAAAGTTAATATAGGTTGGACCTCCAAAGATTGGGACTCTCTCATTCAGCAACATCTATGATCTGGCAGGACCAGGGAGTCCTGGTTGGGAGCCCCAGTAGCAAGAGGGCTGGTGGCCGTGGTAGCACAGCAGGGCTGTGGCAGCCTCAGTAGCGGAATCGGGGATGCGGCAGCCCAGGTAGTGGGTCTAAGGCTGGGGACACACAATTGTGGCAGCCCCAGTAGCGTGGCTAGGGCCATGGATGCACAACCGTAGCAGTCTCAGAAGCAGGGCTGGGGACGCGGCAGTCCAGGCTGCCCGGGCCGCAGCAGCACGGCAGCTCAGCAGGGTGGGCAGTTAGGGCTGGTAGCAGGGAGGAGATGTGGGCTGGGGGCCCGGTAGCAGGGGACCTCCCCTGGTCCAGCAAATTCCCTTGTTTGGGACCCGTCAGGTCCTGAGGATGCTAGACCAGAGAGGTACAACCTGTAGAACTTGTATTTCTAGGCCACTCAGATACTTTTGACAATCCCACATTAAAGGCATAGAGTATTCAGTAGCATTAGTTCAGATTTACCTAAGTGTAAGTGAGATCAGAATCTGGCCTGCAAACCAATGAGAAAATACCCCTAATTTTCTTAATCTTTTGCCAGTCATTTTGCCAAACACTGTTGAATTGAATTTGTCAAGCAAATTATGCTAGTCACAGCACATTTTATATGCATCATATAATAGGGTTTAAAATGGGATTAAATGAGAGCTGGAGTTATTTAACTGACTTCACTGGAAGGACTCACATATTTAACATTTAGCTTGTGCAGAAGTGCCTAGGACCCTCATTCCAGAGGACGCTGCAGGTGGTATGGTTTGCAGCAAAAAAGGCCTTAAAAGATGAAAGGTGGAAGAAAGAAAGGAGGGGGCTGACTTGTGGCATGCAGAGTGGTCAGAGAGAGAATTTCAGAATTCAGTCAGTATTTAATGTTACAAAACTGGTTTAGCCAATAATTATTTATCCCCCTTGACTTTTTACTGTTACTGATGTAACAGCCTTTCCTTACTTTGTTAATAATGAACACTAGAGTCTTTTCAGTTTATTCTACCTTTGCTTTACTCCTTATGTAAAATGACAGCTAACCCCAGGTTTATCCTTGTGATGTGTACACGCTTGCCTATATACACACAAACACAGTACACCTAGAGATACTGGATGGCTGGGACATTATCAACCAACCAACCAATGAAGGTGTCAATGGTTCTTTGTGTCTGTGAGAATCTGGTTTTAGTTCTCTTCCTCTCTCTTGCTCATTAATGGTTCTTATCTGCCTCATTTAACTATTTAGTTTTTAGGTGCTAATAGACTATCTGTTGTTTTCCAGCTTTTACTGTTACATATATTCTTGGCTTTCTCTTTGATACTTATCTACTCTCTGTCTCTTTCTGTTTTCTCCCTCCCCCCCCGCCCCCCTTCCCTCATTTATTTTGGTTCTGGACATCCAACACTCCGGTCATCTGATGAAGTGGGCTATGCCCACAAAAGCTCTTGATACCATCTATATGTTTTGTTAGTCTATAAAGTGCTACCAGACTATTTGTTGTTTTTTAAGTTTTTCCTGTTACAGACTAACTTGGGCTACCCCTCTGAAGCATATATACTACTGACATTCATTTTACTTCATGTATTTACTCCTAGATTTTTCTACATAATTTTGAAGTCATTTCATCAAACCGTATCACATAAATTAACAATCAGATAGACAGATAGTTGTGGAAGTTACATTTTATCAGTGTTCTTTTTCTTCTTTTCTTATAAACTATCCCAGCCAACCAGAGTAGCTAGCTATCCCTCCTCCTCATTATTATCTTCAGGCCTTGTTTTTTCTTTCAAAAGAGTCTCTATCTTGGGAGTACAGTATAAATAAGATAATTGAGAACATCCCCATCGCTGGGTTGGTGCAGACATGCAATGTACTGTATTGTCTCCTCTTTAGGTAATGGACAGAAGTACCTTGGTTGCTATGGTCTCTGCAATGAGTGGAGACAAAACAAATCAATCAGTGTCTGTGCTGTGATCATGTCCATGATTTGCTTCTCTGGCTATCGACAGAAGGCTTGAGAATAGATAACTTAGATGCATGCCATTAATTCTGCCAGGAAAGACGAGACTGATAGAACATGTATTTTGGCATTAATGAGAATATTCTTATGACGTATTCTCAAGTCCCCTCTTGCTGAACAATTAGCAAGAAAAGGTTGGGAATGATTGGCCTTTCCTTTTACATGACTAGGATGGAATTGACACAACTTGTGTCTTCCCTATCTAGACAGGTAGCTCAAATGACTCCTCTCATTGTCTAGCTCGACATATGCATATTGCCAGGAACTGGGAATAGACACAAGGTATGGATCACTTAGGGTACGTCTACACTGCAATGCTATTTCAGGATATTGGAGTATCCCAAAATTGCTATCCCGTGTCTTCACAGCAAGCCCATTATTTCAGGTTCGCTATTCCAACATCCCTGTAAACCTCATTCTATGAGGAGTAAGGGACGTTTTGCAATAGCGATTTATTTTGAAATTTGGCGCGGTGTAGACAGTACCAAATGATGAAATAAACTATATCTAAATAGCATTGAAATAAGATGCAATTTGCGTAGCTCAAATTGCATATCTTATTTCGAGTTATGGTGCAGTGTAGACGCACCCTTAATGATTACCAGGTTCTGTTCACTCCTGCTTAATCACCTGGCTTTTACCACAGTTAGAAGATGAGCTACTGGGCTAAATGAATAATTGGTCTGACCCAGTGTGGCCATTCATATATTTGTGAGGCTCTGTTGTCCAAACAGTGGATGGACACTAGAAGAGGAGAGCAGAATGGGAGCTGTACATGAGCCTCTTTGCTTGTCAGAATGAGTACATTGATTGGGGAGTATGCTGTTTGCACACATGTATTCAGGTCACTTAAAGAAAGTACATCTCACTATAGCATACAGATGTTGCCTTGTTTGTGCTTAAGGCCTTGTCTATACTGGCATGTTTTGTCACCAAAAACTGCCTTTTGGTGACAACAGTGAGAATGTTTACACTGCAATGTGACTTTTTTGGGGAAAAACATCCAGTTTTGGTGACACAAAACTTCCAGCCCTGTTAGAGACTCTCTTTCTTTTCCTCTCCCTTTATTTTCAACAAGGAACCCATGTGGACTCTGCTTTTTGTTTTGTCGAGAGAACTCACTGCCACTGGTATGCCACAATGCCCGCCCTGATGGCTGTGCTCTGTGTTTTGTGATCGCTGCTGCCCTACGGGCATGCATCCCTCCCCTTTCAAAGTGCTGAGAAATACGTGACAGCTGGGTGAGATGCACTGTTTGGGAAACAAACAAAGAACAAACCATTGCAATGCCCCTGTTCTGCCCTGCACGAGGCACGCAGCAGTGGACAGACTGCTGCTGCAGGGGGAGGGCTGGAGAGACTGCTATGCTGTTTTGACATCAGAGCTCACAGAGCTATGATGGAATCCCGAAAAGTGCAGGGATCAGCTCTGCCTTCCCACAACACTGCACTGTGGGATGCTTACCTACATTGCTGTGCCCTGTCTGTTGACAGGGGAGTTAGCAATGTGGCTATGAAATGTCAACAATGGGAGGCAGAAAAAACGGTTTGACCGTTTTTCACTTTTGGCGACTTCTGCATGTCAACAGCACTGTCGTCGCCAAACCTTCCCAGCTCTGGTGCCCTGTATCCCTTCACTATTTCCAAATCCAAACAGGAGCTGATTGAAAAACCTGAGGGAAGATAGGTTGAGAGACAATTTCATTTAGGGTGAGGGCAGAGACTGTAGGCGGGAATAGGAAAAATCGGTCACACTTGGAAAAGATGTGGTGGTAGCCTCTTACTTTGACTCCTGTGAGCATCCAGGCTGTGTGGAGGGCAGTGGCATCTCAGGAAACTTGAAAGCAGCTCTCTGCTAGGAGAAAGGTCGGTTGTGGTTTCATGTTACCAATTCTCTGCATTATTTTTCCTGTGTTAATCCAGCATTGAGCTGACGATGATTGTTTACAGAGCAGGTGTTCCAGGAAGTGTTTGTGAGAGCACTGACTGGATTCAACTCTTCAGATCCTCTGAGGCTCTGAGAGTTTTCAGTGAGGTGCACCCTAGAGTGCTCAGTTGCAGCAAGTGCTCAGGACCTCATAGGGTCAGGCCTTAAGATGTCACTGGAGTTTTCTCTTACACAGCCTGGATTGGATTCCTACGCAGTTCAGGTTGTCCAAGTGCAAGCTTAAAGGTGGCTTGCAAAGTGAGAAGGAGAAGAGGATATATTATGACCAAGGCCACCAGGACAAAAGCGTTGCCCTGCACTGTGCTCTGGGAGGTTAACCTTCACACGGAACAGGTAACATGTCTGATTTAAGGTCCCATTGCAGGAAAGAGCATAAATTGCCCTTTGTCTCCTTTTGGGAGGATAAAGGATCATGAAAACAATTGGGATTGAAAACAGTGGCTCTTAGAAGTCCATGGAGCTGATGCTCCGAGATTGTTGATGGAGACTCTCCCACTTTCCTATTCTTTCCCCAAATGAGAGGTTGGGCAAGAGAATGTCTTTGCAGCAGGATGGATTAAACAATTTTGAAATTGTATTTTTATATTGTTTATACGATTTTCTTTTGAAAATAAACTAGTTTCAAATGAAATCTGAATTTCAATGCAAAATATATAAAGGCGTAAATTTAAAGTGTTAAAACATTTAAATAAAAAAAAAGCACAATCCGTGAGCTTCAAAACTTTTGAATTAAGGGTTTCTTTTCTGTATAGGGGTGGTTTTTTCCCTTCTGATTCTAATTTTTGAAGTCAAGCTTTATAAATGTGGCACGGTAGGCCCTGTACTATTAAGGGCTTGTGTTGTTAGCATATACATTTGTATGTATTTTGTGTTTGTTTAAATTCCATCCTAATGTAGTTTGATGGAAATGATGAGCAAAAAGTTAATTATCTAGTAAATAATCCATATATCACCCTTTTCTAACCTACTAAAATGCATAGTTAATAAAATTATATATTAAGCATATAATTGCTTAAATAAATATACCTAGTTATAGCAGTGGTGGGCAAACTTCAGCCTGAGGACCACATGCAACCCATTGGGGTTCTGTGTGTGTCCCACGAGACATTTTGCTTATCACTGCCCATGCGCAAAGTTGGTTTCTGTCCACATCAGGGTTTTTTTTCTACCAGAATTTCTAAAGTGACCTGCACGTAAAATAAAGGAATGTGAAATGAGGTGCATGCTGATTGCATACAATGTTGACTGAGAGCCATGTGCTCCCTTTGCATCCAATCAAAGCCCTGCAACTGTTCAATCAGCATACCCCACAAATTCTAGGCGTGCCAGCGCAGTTAACAAAACTATCTCAGGAGACCACCTTGGTTATGACAATCTTGTGGCCCACTGAGATGGAGGACCACTCTTGTGGCCCACTCACTAGCTTAGGTTGCCCATCGCTGAGTTTTATACCTCTTAGGTAGCAAACCTTCTGGATCTAGTGTGAAGGAAGGTTCTATTTAGTTTCAAATCAACATGTTTTAGTGGTTTTACCAGTGAATGAGAATGCACTTAGCATTGTTGTCACACTCTCATCTCTCTAGCCTTCGCCTCTACCCCTCCCGTCTTTCTTTTCCTCTTTAGCATCTGAGAAAGTGAGTTGTAGCTCACAGAAGCTTATGCTCTAACACCCTCATAAATGTGTTAGTCTTTAAAGTGCCATATATACAAAAGTTAATTAAATCAGGGCTTTCCTTTATGTGACTTAAATCCATTATTTAAATCAATCCACCCTGCCTTGCAAACTGACTAAATTTCCTGCCTGGCAGGTTAAATCTGCCCAGGGGCAAATATTTCTGAATCTAGAAAATGACCAAGTGCAAATGAGGCTCAGACAAAAGTCAGTACTTTCTAAAGCTCAGTGGTGCAGATCCTCTTCCCATTGACTTCTGTGGGGAGCAGGATTAGGCCCAGTGTGTTTGCTGTGACCTCCCCTTTACAGCCTCCTCCTAGTGAGACATTTCCCAGAATCTTCTCTCTGATTTGTGGTAAAGAGCCAAGCTCTTCTGTGGTTTGCAGCAGAGGGATGGAGCCCTGCCAGCAGAACCTGCAGTTGAGTCAGCATTCATCAGCGTGGTTCTTCAGTCCACAGAACAGTCGTGCATAAGGAGCGAGTTTCAGGCACAGAAATATCATCGGGAGTGGCTGCAGGTTTTGTTTCCTTTTTTAAGGTGGGGCAAGAGTGGGCTAAGCAGTGGCGCCGTCCCAGGGGCTGCTTTTCAGAAGGCAGCAGTGATTTTACAGATTTAAAATTCCCCCAGCCAGTGTGTCCCTGTGTGTGTACGAATGTTAGGGCGAGCACATATCCCAAAGGGGAAATGGGATACCTGGCGGCGGGGCTGGCTTCAGCCACTTGCCTGAGTCTCTTTTATGCCCCCTCACCTCAAGGCTGTTGCTGGAGCCCTGCCTTCTCCGAGGACAAGACTGGAAACTCTGCTCATCTCCTGCACATTCCTCCTCACTGCACCCCTAGGGTGACCATATTTCCTAAAAGGGTAAACAGAACACTACCTGCTAGAACTGCCCCCCCCTCCTACTCCAATCAGGGGCTGACATCAGTTGCTGAGGGGGAACCCTCATGAGGAGCTGGCCCACACCACTCATTCTCTACCCCCCCAACCCAAACTGCACCCCCACCCCCCACCCCAAAGCCTGCGAGGGTCAGGCCGGCTCCACCCATCTGTGTGGGGCCAGCCTGTGCTACTCACCATTATGGGCTAAGCTGCTTGCATGAGCCTGCCGTCCCTTCTTCCTCCCACTGCAGGCAGGCCTCTTAAGAGGTCCAGAGTGGTCCTGGCCACATGCAGCTTTTGAGGCCCCTCTCCATAATGATAATAAAAAAATAACAACATTGGTCCAGCACTAGCGGCCAGGAGTAGTTTGTTTACATAATCAGCTGATCCAAGAGGACACATGGATCACAGTCTAATCTTGTGCCATCAGAACCAATATATTTTATTAATATTAAGAACTTTTTAAGCTCTTTAATATGACACCATCTATATCCGTTAACAAAAAAAAAGTCATTTACCAAATCGCATCTCTTATTTGCTTAAATTCTCAGTTCTAATCTGAGAGTGTGTGTCACATTTTGGTCCAATAGGTATGCACATAAAAATGAGTTGCAACATGCCAAAAAAAATTACAAGTGTCTAAATTTGAGACTCCCTTTAATCTTGAGGCCCAGCCCAAATGGCCTTCCTAGCCCCCTCTCTGATAATCACCTGGCAAGAGCAAATGGAACAAATATATTCCCACTTTTGCCAAAAAAAGATGGGATGGTTGAGACAGGGCTTAAGAAAGGGACTGGCCCAGTCAAAACAGGATGTATGGTCACCCTAAGGAACATGCTTAGCCTGTCAAATGGAAGTTTGTGTTATCGGTCTCTCTTTTTGAAAAAGTGAGTTGGGAGACGGGCACTGCCTTTTCTTTTCAATTAGGTCTCGCTCATAGAGCAGACTTTAATATTGCTAACAAGGACAACTGAGTTACTCTGCAAATCTAGACTAGTGGAATTATTCCAGCTGTGCACCAGTGTAGCACAGATACAAAATGCAGTAAAAAACCTATACTGTCAGATCATGATCTAGATAAGGTTTTCTTAAAAAATAGCAGGTGGCAGAGAAATACATCCTGCCAATAAAGCAAGACTCCAAAGACCAAGTGGTTGCAGCACTGGCGGATTCTTGGGACTTAATGTGTTTCCCCTTAAAAACGGTGTAACTGATTTTTCTGAGTAGGAAAAAATTGCCCAAGTATGGGGGCAGGAGGATTCTTGTGTGCCCTGTTCATAGCATGGACACTCAAAGGGCTAAGTGAGCTATTTCACAGCCAATGAATCTGACTTGTTGACTTAGTTACACTTGTATGTTAATAAGCCCAGAGACTTTAATTTATCTTCTGTTGGGCAGTTCTTCTGCCCATAATTGTGGCTGCAAATTTGGTTCTGTATAAAGCAAATGGCCCTGGTGCTGTTTCCAGCACACAATTTAACTTCTAAAATTGTAACTAGCCTACAGAATAACAAGAAAAATCACTGAAATTTTGCTTTGATGATCTCTTATTGTTTGCTCTCAAATTAATCCATGCAAAGCTGGAAGCACTGCAACAGCTAAAGCTTCAATATTTACAGTGGGATTTACAGTTAAGCATGAAAAGGACAAATTTAGATAAATAATCAAAGAAATACTCATGCATTTGTGATTACTGTATGTCACTGTATTACTAGCATCTCTTTTTCTATACACAGAAGTTGCACTTGTTCCACTAAATCTGGTTTTAAAAGTCAGGTTAGTTAAACTAGTGTAAACCCCTGTGTGGACTCTTTTACATTGATTTAAAACTGGGTGTATCTGTTTTGCCTGTTGTAAATGTACTGATATAAGCTAAACAGGCATATCTAGTTTCAACTATATATATGCGTCAACACGCAAACTTGCTCTGGTTGAGAGACATCAATATGAAATTACAATTTTAGTTACATTGGTGCAGCTTTGTGTGTAGACCAGGTCTGAAGGCTTGTGTATCCTGCCACTTTAGGGTAAATCTACAATACAGGACAGAGTCAAATTAAGATACGCAACTTCAGCTACGTTAATTGCATAGCTGAAGTCAAAATAGCTTAACGCGGCTTTTGGCGCTGTCCACACTGCAAGAAGTCAAAGGAAGAACACTCTTCCTTTGACTTCTCCTACTCCTTGTGAAAGCAAGGTTACCAGCATCAACCAGAGTGCTCCTCTCACTTTGAATTAGCTGTCTTAACTGGACTGCTAATTTGAACCCTTAAGATCGACAGAGGCAGCTTCGCTCTTCCTCTGCAGTGTAGATGTACCCTTACCGTGCTCTAACTTTCTCACTCAGGGGTGTGAAAAAAAAAAAAAAACCCTCCCCAAGTGCAGCAAGTTACAGCGTGTTATCATGATGTATTGTTATAGTTTTTATTTTATTATTTTATTTGTATGGTAGCAGCATATAGGACCCCGAGTCCTGAACCAGAATCCCATTGTGCTAGGGGCTGTACAAACAGAACAGAAAATGGTTGCTGCCCCAAGAAGCGTGTAACCTAAGTAATCTACATGTGGGAAGCTTTGGGATATGGCTCTTTCATCTCATGAAATCCTTCTGTTTATATATGATTTATATCTCTTTTTTTAAATTTCATAAAAATGTTTTAAAGAAATGTTATTTGAGATGTTTTATAGATATTTTTATTGTAAGACTTTTTATATTATTCTAAAGCAGGTGATGCAAATTTGCTCCTAGTTACTGGGAAATGGCTAGAAACTTGTAATTGCCTTGATGGTGGTATGGCTTTCTTTTACCTGTCCAGAAGTTTGCAAAGGTCTTCTAAACAGGGGACTTAATTTAGGTCACCTGTCACATGGTCTAGGATCTACCAGTAGATCCCGATAACCACTGCCTTAGAGAGGGCTATCTCTAGACCCAGCTCAAGGGCCGCACCTTCAAATCAGCCTCCAGCTTACAAGTCTCCAATAAACTTGTACATAGTCATTTTTCTGACTGTACCTGAACTTCATGTACCTCCTCCCCCACCTGCCTCCCGCACCCCCCATACATACTGCCTATTCCCTGTCGCATGCACACGGGTGAATGGGAAAAGGTCATCTCTGGCACTGAAACCTTTTCTGTGTAATGTACATTTCAAAAGGAAAAGCTTGCAAGTGACTCTTTGGAAAGGAGCAGCAGTTGGTTGCTGAACCTTGATACCAAAGCCAGAGCTGCTGCTAGTATGCTACAACGTATGATCTGATGAATTGGGTTTTACCCACGAAAGCGTATACCCTAATAAATCTGTTGGTCTCAAAAGAGCCACAGGACTCCTTGCTGTTTTTGCAAATACAGACTCACAGGGCTACCCCTCTGAGCCAGTTGGCTGGGCAGCGTAGTGCCATCAAAGAGCTCGGATTGGACATGGTAGCTGAGAGCATTGCATTCACTTAGGTGGGCCTGAAAGGCAAGACATAAGGAGAGAGTTAACTGCTAACCGGCAGTACAGTACTGATTCCCCATTTTGACCCTATTTACCTTTTATTTCATTCCAAATATTGGGAGGAAACTTTATCAGGTGCACAAAAGAGATCAGGCTTCTGATATGCATAGAAGTTATTAAGGAGTACCAGGTATGCAAAGAAAATAGAACAGAACATTATGGGGAGGGTGGTTACCTTGCACCATTACAATTAATGGGAGCTTTATTGTTACCTTCTGTGGGCATAGGCTCTGACCCATTCCCCACCATACAGATGAGAGGCAAGTTTTGCTCATGCTGTTTTAATAGGCTTTAATTTTTTTCTTCCTCTTTTCTACTACTTAACTTGTTACTAAGTTTATACAGTATTGAATAATCTAGCATGGAAGACTAATAACCTTTGCTTTTCTACCCCCAAAATGGTAATGCATTGCAGATTAGGAGAGGTTCACTCAAGGCAATGTACTTATGGGTTCTTATTTAGAAGTAACTGCTAATTAAAGTATTAGTTGGCATTCCTCTCCGCATTCTGCTTACTCATGTGAATTGAATCACAGTTCTAGGGATATAGATGAGATGATATGCACCACAGAGGAAGAGGTACAGCTTCATATTCCAATCAAGGAATCCAGGCAGCTAAGCTGCCTCTAAACAGTTTTTAAATAGAAAAACTGTGCTAACCAAATGACAGCTGCTGAGTTAAAAGTTTGGCTGAATTTGAAGCTATCAATTGTTGCCTGAAATACTTCATTTCCTTTAGGATTGGTACTGTTGTTCTTTCTGTTTACTACCTATTGCCCACCTAATGTGTATAACAGATCACCTCTGTCTGGTTTGTTCTTGTCTGTCCCTTCATGAATGCAAGTCAACACCGCACCATTCCGCTCTGTTGCGAGCACAGTGTAAGAGAGAACCTGTACGAAATAGCCAGTTTCTTCCCCAGCAAATTTAGTTAGAACAACATGAGCAGGCACAAAAAAGAGTAAAATGGAGGGGCTTTATGGCAAAAGTATTTGAAGACTTGGTAGGTCAATTTCCAGGAGTTTATTGAAGAAGGAGGGCGAACTCACATGGCAGATACTGGATGGGAGGCTGTGGTGAGTATAAACAGCCATGTGAAGGAAGGTGCAAAGTTGACACTGTGAGAGAGTGACCAGGAAGGATGTTTAGCAAGATGTAGGTCAAGGAAGTAGGAGTTTAGCACAGAGCAGTGGGAAAGAACAAGGGAGTACCTGGGTGCATGGTGCTGAATATGTCATGAATACATACCCAGATAGAACTTTATACAAATGCCAGCAGAACAACAGAGTTGTTCAAGCAAGATAGAACAGCAGAGTGTGTATGTGTTGTCCTAAAAATACATTGGTGAGCAATGTCACTATTTTCAAAATAATATGAGTACAACTTTTTGTAATAGTGGTGCCCAAGAGAATCCCTTTTAACTACCTCAAACTAGGCCAAATTCTGTATTGATTTACCCTGTACTTTTCCACTGGAGTCCCTGAGGAGTTTATTGGGTCCTCTAGCCTGATTCCAGACAGCTGAAGTGAAAGTTAAACACTGCTGGTCAGAAGTAAAACATGGAGCAATCGCAGTCTTCTTAGTATGGTAAAGTGTGGATGTAACACTGTTGAGAGCTTTCCTTCTGTTCCTGTTTAGAAGCCACTCATGGTGCTAGTTACTAGAGTTAAGAATTTAGGGCAAGGGTGGGGAAGCTAAGGCCCTTGGTTTGCCTGGATCCAGCCCCTGAGGCTGGATAATCTACTTGTCTGGACCTCCCTAGGCTCTGATGTCCAAGGGGAATGTGCGGAGTGTCTTTCTCCTTCTCAGTCGGGGGTTACATCAGTGAGGGTTTGGGGGTGTTTTGCTTCTCACTTGTGTGAGTCTCCCTGACTGATTTTTTTTCTGTGGGTCAGCAGCCCCTGACCCAAAAAAGGTTCCTCACCCTGATTTAGGACAAAGAGGAATGTCTGTGTGATCAATACGCAGAATGCTCTTTCCCTTGTCTCTGCTCTGTCACAGTCATGCTGTGAGTTTGTGCTTGGCAACTGAGCTGAAAGGTGTGGGTATTTATTTCTTGGTGCTCCAAGTTCTCATCTGGCTACTTGGCAAGCTTAAATTGAAGATGGCTTTGCCCACTTCTATCTAGGGATGTCAACATGTGGATGACTACATGTTTAACTGATAAGCCTAGGCTTATCAGTTAATCCTGTTGACTACACACATTTTCCCCCCTTCCCTGCTCAGGGGGAGAGGTGGGAGCCGGAAGCTGTGAGGAGCCAGTATTTAAACTTCTGATAGTGAGGCAGACTATCAGGAGCGGGGGTGGTGAGTGAGGGGCAGACAGGAGCCGATACATATGGGGAGCTAGCTTTCAAGCTAGCTCCCCATGTGTATTGGCTCCTTTGCAGCTGCCTCCCCACCCCCCATGTTGCTGCCTCTTTATCAGAAGCAGCAGCATAGGGAGGGGGGCAGGCAGGAGCTGGTAAACCAGCTTTTTCCACATGGGAAACCAGCTTTTAAGCCAGCTCTCTGGCATGCCGGCTCTGCAGAGCTGCTGGCCTCTCACATTGCTACCTCCCAAAGAGGTGGAGGACAGGCAGGAGGCAGCAACGTGGGGTGGAAGGCAGGGGAGGCTGCTGCAAAACAGCCTCTATACGTGGCGGTCCCAGGATCGCTGTGGACAGAGTCTGCTCTGTAGGATGCCGGCGCAGCCTCTGTCCATGGGGCTCTCAGGCCCCCTGCAGATAGGGGCTGCTGCCGCCCCGTGCTACTGCCTCTGATACCAAGGCAGCAGAATGGGATGGCAGGGGGCTTCCCGGGAGTGGGTCCGGGAGTGCACTGGCTGCTGGCCCCACCACCGGGGACTATTGAAGAGTTGTGTAACCGCTAAAATTTGATGCTGTTTCACAATTATTCAAATACATGGTATTGAACATCGCTACTTCTAGCCTCTGTAGCTTTTCCTGTGTCTGGCTTCTTCCTCTACATGTAAGAGTCACATTTCATTGAAGTCAGCGGGAGTAAGAACAAGCCAGATGACTTCCTTTTGTTTGTCTAACCTCCGACACACAGTTTGCGCGCCTGCACTCTTGTATGCAGTAGCAGGCAGACTCCAGTTTTTCTGTGCCTCACATCCCTCCCTAAGATATCAGATGGAATTCTAATGCAGTAGCTAGCACACACACCCAAGTTGCTGTGTTAATTTGCCTCCCCAAATTTACATTGGAAGGAAAACTACTTCTGTTCATTATGCTTGGGTTGGGCTTCCTGCTTTCCTGCCAGCCTAGCTTGTTGTACGTCTTCGTGCGCACTTGGAATGTGTCCTGGAACTGTAGGCAGTACGTGTGGAATCAGGGACAGGGCGAGTGACTGAAATCACAAAGGGATTTGTTCTCTGTTGCCCTGCCTGTCTCAGCGTGATACGGCAGAAATGGAGCATGATTTAAAGCACCATTTTATGGAAAGGGTACAGGTGCACAGAATCTCTGTTAATCTCTGGGATGGGCATACTGTGTAATCTATGGAGAGATTATGTACCACTCACCGGAGGCAGAGAGCACAGATCTTTGCAGGGAAGAAAACCCAGTATTCCTTTTCTTATAATGGTCTCTTTTGTTTTTTACAGTGGCCCACTCCCAAGAGCCTCCTCACTCCACTGAGAAGCCTGTCATCCACTGCCATAAATGCGGGGAGCCGTGTAAGGGGGAAGTGCTCCGTGTCCAGTCCAGGCACTTTCACATCAAATGCTTCACCTGCAAAGGTAGTGAATTAATACCATGCAAATGGCTCAAACCTCTTTGTCTTGAGTTGATCATGAGGGGTTAACCTTGTATATTGTCATGGGCAACAGCTGTGGGCAGAGATGGATTCGTTTAGAAGACATCTGTATTTCTCAAAATATACAGTTCCTGAACTTGTAGGTGGGGAAGATGGAGGATGAATGGAGAGCTGGCTGAGTCATAAGTGTAAGAGTATCCAGCTGAATGGCACCAAAAAAAGAACAAATTTTCTAAGCAAACATTTATGTATTCAGGCCTTAAAAAAAAGATAACACTAACAACCAGTTCCTCTGTTCTTATTACTGTTGGATCCAGTGATTGCCATTATAGGAATTACATAAACTGGGTAATATATCAACCAGAAATAACTTTATTAACTACAAAATGTGTATTTTAAGTAGTTAAAGTTGTAGCAAACAGAACAAAGCGGACTGCGTGATTTGCATTATCTTTTTAGTAAACTAAAAAAGTTTAGTTTGATTCACTAAAGAGAGAAGTTAAAAATAACGATTGCTCACCCTAGATATTGTCTTAGGTAGAGTCTTTCACTTGCTAAGTATCTTTCAGCCTGGGTCCAGCACTTCTTTTCATCCCCTTGAGTTACAGGTTTTTCCAAGTGTCTCTTGGAGAGGCAGAGGTAAAGCAAACTAAAGGCCTTGGTTGTTTTCTTCCCGTGCCTTATACAGGTTTTCTGTAAGATGGGTATCCTTTATTTGGTTCCCCCCACCTCAGAGTGCAAAAGTTCAGCAGTCCAAGATGCAAGGTATCAGGAGATCAGGTCACTTGACTCTGTAGCATCTCAGTGTCCATGTAGTCAGTAGCAGTATGGCACGTCCCAAGAAGGCCAAGCCTTTTCACGTGTCGTTGTCCTTGCTGATCCTCCATCAGCCCTGTCTGGCTTTTTCATTGTTGTACCTGAAGTGTTAGCAAGGGGCATCACCCAAAGCAGCATAGTTGAAATACACATACACATACATTAGTCATTATTCCTAACTTCAGATACAAAAATGATACATGCATATGAGCGGGACAATCCTATTCAGTAAATCATAACCTTTCCAATGATACCTTACGTGAATTGGCTGGCATAAAGTACATCTCAGTCATGTCCTATTCATATCATAACCATATTTTCTTAAAGAATATAGAATGGAATGTCATGGAGTGATTCCATTCTACCAGGTTCAAGCAACCTCTGTGTCATCTGTGTGAGACGTACCTTTACTAGATGTATGTAGGGCTGTGATCTGGAGCTCCATGCATGTTTGCAAGATATTATTTATAGGTCCTGACTTCTTCAGATAGAAGTGTAGAGACAGAAATACCATCTTTGAGATGTGTGATCCTTGTCTGTATTCCACTGCATACCCTTCGCCCCTCTGCTGTGGACCATGATCAGATTTGTGAAAATGTAGGCTTTTATATTTTAAGTGAATTTTTTAATGTTCTTTTTCACTACTACTGTGTGTTTGGCTTTGTTGTCTACGGTTCCAAGCTCAACAGAATGAAAGTCATTTTCTGATTTTGAGTGTCTAGGAAGACATGAAGACCAAGGATAGTGACCATTCATACGTTCACAAGAGCAAGATCTAGTCTGTTTTACTAAAGTAACAATTAAAGTTACAATTACTCAAGCAAATAGAAATCGTATAAAGGCCTATGCACAAGTTACAAATATAGTGATATAGCTTGAATTATATACTTGGAGTCTGATGGTTGCCTCTGTAAAAGGATGCTTCCTGCTGGAATTTTCCCATTAGGAGTTCATTTTACACAATCTGAGAGCCCTCTTGTAGGTATAGTCAGAATCACTACTCTGTACATGTGCATGAAGGTGTCCAACCTCTTTTTCCTGATTTGTATTGTCCCTAGTGAACACTTTGCAGGATAGCTCTTCCTTGTGGGCTCATTGTCTTCATTGGCCACTCTCCTATCGTCACCCTTTGAACAGCAGTCCCTTCCTTTGAATGTTGTTGAAAACAGTCCCTTTTCCAGGGCTTCCGGTTGTCCTGACATAACCAAATCCTGACCTGGCTTTAAGGTAGGATAAGAGGAAGTAACATACCAAATTTAGTGGCCCTATCTCTTATAATTTAGGAGGAGTTCCTGAACAAACAGACTCACAGACAGGCACACAGACAGACAGATGCACTATATATGTGTATGTATTTATATATGTGTATGGATATAGATATACATATAAATACATGTATAAATAACACATTGCAAGGAGTAATCAGATACTTAAATGCAGGTGCATGATAATAAATGTGTGCAAAATCTGAGGCTAGTTGCCCATCTGGAAACGGGTGACGGGAGGGATCTCATGATGATTACCTGTTGTATTCCCTCCCGCAGGGGCATCTGGCATTAGCCGCTGTCGGCAGACAGGATACTGGGCTAGATGGATCGTTGGTCTGACCCAGTATGGCCCTTATGTTACACAGACAGACAGACAGGAATAAATTAACACCTCAGGGGCTTGTTTGGGAACACCACAGCCAGAGAATACAAATAGAATATTTATCCTTCTCAGTGTTGCATAAATTACTAGGATGAAAGGTGACACTCTTTGTCACCGCATCATTAGATGACTTCCTTTCAATTAAATGTTGCCTTTGAAATTGTCATTGAGCAAGAGGATGGGATAGCTGGGGAATGTTTTGTGGAGAACTATAAGACTTTGTAACAGAAGTATGACTAAAACTTTTGGTTGGTTAGCTGTTCATGTAAGAAAGTGACTTCTTGCAGTGAACAACTTTGCCTGAATTGCAGCCTTTTGCTGTTTCCTTAAAAAAAAAAAAAAAAAAAAAAAAAGTAGGTTACAGCATGTATTGGACCTTCCACCCTGTAGTTTGTATGGGACTGCTTAGGACAGTGCTAAGTCATGATCTCAGTGGCCACCATGTTTATCCGTGGGTCTATTAGGATAACGTACATATATTCTTTCTTACAGTTACTGGGTTTTTAATACCAAAGCTAAGCTGTTTATATAGTGCTTTATAGTTTCAAAAGGTCTGTGCAACAGTAGCAGATTGTTCTTCCATGTAGACAAGTAGTATCCTCACTTTCCAAATGGGGAAACCGGAGTAGAAGGTGTCTCAGGGACAGGCTAAGAAGCCTACACTCTACTTTGTGAGTAACTCCTCAGGGTTAGTCAGTCGATTATTTGTGTGAATAGCAGCTCATCGGCAAGAGTCCGGTCTTTACATTAAAGTCCAAAATGATTTGCCAAAGACCCATATTGAGTCAGAGCTAGAAGTAGAGCTCAAGAATTGCTTCCTGTGCTCATACTGGCACCTCTTTTGGATCTGTGTTTTTCTTCTCTTAGTCCTGTCAGGAATGGTCTAGCAAGTGCTTGGTCCTGCCTTGAGGGCAAGAGCCTGGACTTGATGACCTCCCAAGGTCCATTCCAGTCCCATGATCATTTTTAGTATCTAGTATACACTGGCTGCACTTTGATTCTGTAATTACAAGCATGCTGATTTTTGTAACTTGGCTGATAACTGGCCTGATTGTGGCTGTTGTTTATGAAGATGTTCCTGAGCTGCTGACAGTGTAATCTTCTGTAATATGATCTGCACTGCTTTAACCAATGTCACCCGGCAAAGAGCAAGGCCGAAGAAACTTGTGTCTGTCTTTAGATATGGAGCTGTGCTTTTATCATTCTATCGTTCATTGAGTTTGGGGCTTGTGAAAGGTGAGTCCTTAAGACAGAGCCCTTTGCTTATCCACAGGACAAAATGGCAGTGTACCACTTCATCATGCTGCGCTGCTAATTGCCTATTCAGCTGAGCTGTGTCCTATGGAGAGGACTTCTCTCCATTGCTCATTCAGCCTTTGGTCCCCTGATTTAGACTGTCAACAAGGATACGTATGTGGTTTTGTTTGGGGTTCCTAGCTCCCCAAGAATGAGGCTGAAACCACTAGCTCCCTTCATGTAGCTATGCAGACCTGGTTCATTGCCTTCATATTTAACTGAGGCTATATTTTTCTGATAGATAGCTACTTACACCATATGGTATGTATTTAGGACCATATGGTCCATACAAATGGAATGCAGCTGTTTTAAGGAAGTTTCAGGCTTGTTTTCCTCTCAATTTAGTTTGGTATTTAATTTGGCATAATTCTTCTTCCCAGAGGCTTGCATTTGACATCGTTAATTTGTAAAGTGCACAGTTAACGAACGTAAGCAACTCCTTGTGATGGGGACAGGACGTCTCAGCTACCGGTATCTTAGTTGTCTTATTCCACTCAACATATTGGCTTAAGCTCCAGCTCTTACAGCAGTGGTCTCCAATCTTTTTGAACCCAAGATTGCTTTTTGCATTTAAGGGCTACCCAGAATTCACCCCACCCCTTCGCAGAGGCCTCACCCCCTTCCCTCCATCAGTGTCTCCCCCTCTCACTCACTTTCATCTGGCCAGAGTGAGGGGTTGGGGTACAGCAGGGGGTAAGGGTGCAGGCTCTGGGAGGGAATTTGGTGCAAGAGGGGGCTCCAGGCTGGAGCAAGAGTGTTGAGGTGCAGGAGTGAGGAGTGCAAGCTCAGAGAAGGAGTTTGCCCCAGCTTGGAGCTCCTCCTGCACCCAAAGACCACACGCCTTGCTCCTGCACCCCAAGTATCTGGGTACCAGAGGGGACTCCAGTCTGGGGCATAGGGTTGGGAGCAAGATGGAGTGAGGGATGTTGCTCTGGAAGGGAGTTCGGGTACAGGCTCAGGGCTGGCATAAGGATGGAGGTGCATGCTTTACCTGGGAGGTGCTTACCACAGGTGGCTCCTAATTGGCAGCGCAGTGGCGCTCAGGCAAAGCTGACTCTGCCTGGCCCCACGGCTGGCTGGCTGGCTGAATGCAGGCACATGTGTGAGCAGCCCTTATCGGGGAAGGGGGATCTCCATGTATTACATTGCTACACCCGCCCATAAGTGCTGCCCCCATTGGCTGGTTCCCAGCCAGTGGAAGCTGCTTGGAGAATGCTGGGGGTTGGTGGAGGGAACATGGAGCTGCCTCCCCTTCCCCTCCTGGAGGGGTTGCAGAGATGTGCTTGTTGCAGTGTGGGGCCAGGCTGGCAGAGACAGCCTGCCTGAGGATCACAGTCGACTGGTAACCAGTGACTTAGTTACAAGGGAAACCCACAGCAATCCTGCCCATCTGACATATCTGAACTTCTACATACTAGCATAGTGGTGCTGCAAAAGGATTCCACTTCCTGCTGTAGGACTGGCGGCATGCGAGAGTGGGAATTGGCTGAACAGCGAGGCGTCAGTGAGAATAAGCTGGCGTGTGTGTGTGTGTGTGTGTGTGTCCTTGGCTTCCATTCTGGTTCTTAGCCATTTTTCTTCTCTTACCTATATGTGCTGCAGCCATGCCATAGTGTTCAGTGTATTACAGATGGTATTGCTATATTTCATTGAGATGGAAAATGTTGGGTACAATCTTCATTTAAAGGGGATATAAGAAGCCACTAAACTTCTGGGACGGCCTGATGTGGCACAGCAGCAGTGGTTGGGCCATCCTGCTCTCCTTGTAGTTCCTGCTGCTGTAGGGTGTGTGGGGCATGGAGGGTCCAACCACAGCTGTGGCGCCATGCCAGGCCCCTCCCCCCAGTAATCCCAAAGGCCGCATCCTTTGGGGGTAGCGGTGCAATAGGGGGAGGGGCAATTGTGATAGTGGGAAGGGGCTGGGCTTGGGCGATGGAAATGGACATGGTCCCTCCCCAGCCTACTGGGACTCCCAGGCTGGATTGCGTGACTGCTCTGGCTGGGAACAGCCTGTGGGCTGGGAGTTTGAGACCCCTGCACTGGCCTTTGAATGTGCTACCTGAGGGGCAGTGCTAGTGAATTTACCAAGGAAGAATCATGAATATTTGTTTTTATTTTCTGAGTCATGAATAAAACTCAATGTTTCAGTGCAGTCGTTCATGGAAAAAACACATTCTCCACCATGAGTACTCTCTGATCAATGGTGTCCAACTTGTCCTTAAACAGCCTGTGCTTTCTCTGCTCCCCGCTCTGGTATATTTCCATAGAATGCTGGCTTTCAGAATAGGGCTGCAAGTCTTTCTTTATATAAAGTTATTAAAACTTCCTGACCGTGGCGATAAGCATAACCTCTGAGTGCTCTGCTCCTTTGGCCCAGAGATGCAGTCAGCTATTAGATCATGTCGCTTTAGAACCACAAGTGTACATGTCTCTTCTCCCATCACTACATGGTCCGGATGGCTAGTTCTATTTACGGCTCAAGTTAAGAGCTGATAAAGAAGTGGAGAGCTAGAAATGGTGTCGTTTATCCCTAAGGAGGTGAGCTCTGCCTTCATGGTGATATGCATGGAATCTTAGTCACTCAACAACAGCTGACTCAAAGAGAATGATGGGCATATTGAAGAGGACGAAAGGTCTTTAGCAGCACCACTCCAGTATCACTATTTTAAAGCAGCATTCTTGGACTGTTGCATAATAAAGAGCTGTTAGCCCTGCTAGGGAATATCAAAGTCCTGGGTTCCAGATGCAAAGTTTAATTAAATACTGTGTTGCGTAAATATTCATTAAATTCCATATATAAGATCGGTATGCTGTTAATACAGAATTCACCCTTATCCTGTGTGTGTGTGTGTGTGTGTGTGTGTGTGAGAGAGAGAGAGAGAGAGAGAGAAAACATATGCATGCATGCATGTGGGAGAGAGTGTTCCTAGGAAGGTGGAAGGAAAGGATATTCAATCGGAGGCCTTCTTTTAGGGTGCAAGTTAATCTTTAACTCCAAAAATTAATAACAGGAAAATATTTGATTAGCTAGCAATAGATTTAAGGTCTGATCCTGCAAACTCTCACACACAAGTAGCATTTATTCATGAGGAGACCCATGCACTTGAATGAGACTCACTCGAGCATAGTTACTGACATGCATAATAACGTGCAGGGTCGGGTCCTCAGTTACGATGCGTAGAAGCTGAGGCTGTTGCATTTCAGCTTGGAGGAGGGATCTGATATAAACAGGACCTGATTTTGTATCACTGTCTGCTGGTTGTGGTTCTTCTCGTCCCGCTATAAGTGGTAAGAGAAGAACCTGTGAAAATTATCATGAAAAGTCTTGATATTAAAGCAACTGAAAATGTGATTTATCTGTGGGCCAGTAGGAAAGGTGGGTTTTGGATGAGTGTGGTTTTTCAGTTGAATGAGCTTTCTGGTGTGTTAGTAACCCTGCCTTTATGTAGCTCCTGCTCAATTTGCATAACACTCAGTTGCATTACTTCCACAGGCAAGTAGTAATTTCAGTAAGAAATGTGTAAATAGCAGATTCCTTACTGTATGTTGCTGATGCCTAATAGAAACAAATATATAAGTGATCATCTTCCAACCGATATCTTAGGAGATTCTTGTCCATCCTAGCTTGTTAATGAAGGTAGAGTGATGTCCTAGAGCTTCCTAGGATCAAGCACATGGGGTAGGTGCATGTAATTATGTTAGTTGTTTTGTAACCAGCAGCATAATAGTGGGTGGAATTGAAGGCCCTTCCTCTTTATACAAGTGCTTCAGTCTGAGTGTAGCAGTGAAAATATCACAGATGTGCTAAGTGGCAATTTCTGTCTAATGTCTCATGTGAATTGTAAGACCAAACTGAGGTTGGGTATATTGGAAGCATTCCCCAAAACACAAATAATTACACAAAGATGAGTAATTATTAGCTTGCATTAATAAGAAAAAGAATTATAAGCACAAAGTAGTATTCATAGTTATTGAACAAATATGTAACTACCACTTCATGGATTAGATTTTTTTTTCTGAGTAGTCAAAAGGAGCTATTACAATATGTACCTACAAGTTCTTGTATCAGATGTTTAGATCATGAGCAGATACTTTCATTTCAGGTGTATGATAGTTTTTGGAAGCCTACATCGTCTGCAATACAAAAGAGCTTTTTTTTTTTTTAAACTCGATGTTTGGGTCTTAAGCTGCTCTGTAATATGTTGATTTTTGAACTGGATTTTTGACCCTTAAAGGGGTGGAAAGAAACTAAGGTCATGTAAGTGAATACTGTTAGCAACTGTGTGGAATGTGTTTTAAGCCGTTAGTTTTGTGACCTTTGTTCTGTTACCAGATGATATGAGTGGGGGAAGATAATTCTGAAAACGGAGTTCTGGAGTAGTTGTGCTATTTATAGTTCTATATGTCACAGGAAAGATTTGCAATATTGTGGAAATTATTGCAAGAGATACCATAACACATCTATTTAGCAACCTTCCGGAATTCTACAAATAGTTTGGAACCTCCCACCCTCCCACCCCCAAAGATCCCATGAAGTCTTATAAACTATTTTGTGGGGGAAGTAACATTATTTAATTAATGGGACTGTAATGTAATGAACAGAATTTGTCTGTTAGGTGTGGTCTGCACGGCACAATTTGGTCAATGTAATCTGCCTTGCATTGACTAGGCTGTGGAAGTATCTTCTTTAGGGTGGCCAGGTGTCTGATTTTGAACTGGACAGTCCAGTATTTGAGCTTTCTGTTTGGGAAACAAATTAAGAAAATATAAATGAGAAAATAGAAAACACTGGACATTTATAAATAAGATGTAATGTAGATTGTGATGTAATGTCAAGTGTGTCCGGTATTTTTGTTGAACCCATCTGGCAACCCTAATCTTCTTTTAAATTTGGCTCCTGCCAATATAAATGCCTCTCTGCCCATTCAGTAACACCACCTCCCTGAGGAGCGTAGAATCACGGTTGATGTAATTAGGTCAATGCCATGGCAGTGTAGACACTGCATTGCTTAAATTGACTGTTATTGGCTTTCAGGAACCATCCTACGATGCCCCACATTGACAGTACAAGTGCTCCTGATGAGGACATGCCCTGCCCTTACAGGAACTGGCAGTAACCAGGCGTTGCAGTGCTGCCGCAAGACAAGACACACACACACACACAAGTGATTTAATAACATGGTGCTGATGCTGACATGAGTTAGGTTGACATACTTTTGTGGTGTAGACGTGGTGTCGGAGGGTACTAGTAACTCTCATAGCATCCTCATGAGGCAGATAAGATCTGCACAGAGTTCAGAAAACCCAGGAGAGAAATTGCATCCTGAAATTGTTAGGAAGCTAATTGAAGGCTGAGGGCAAAAAGACTCTTTTGTGATGCGAAGCAGATCTCTAATATATATTTTAATGTGACTGAGCTGTTGACAAGCTGTCTGTGTAGTAGTAAGTTGATAATGATCTTTTCGGATCTCATCAGACATGTTTGGGGTTGTTCTTCTTACTCTCACTTTTAGACTTTTGCCTTTTGCTAGACAGTCTGCCACGAACAGGCTGGGTTGATGCAAAGTGATCACCAGGCTGCCAGCTTTGTGCAGTGCTGGAACGAGGAGGGGATCGCTGCTTGCAGCAGGTTTTCAAGTGGAAAGGGGTTGTCACTGATTTAGCAAATCTAAGTAGTATCCGGTGGTGGGACTCACCTGGAGCTGCCAGTGGAAATGAAAAGCATTGTCTTTCATCCATGCCTCCTGAAGAGTATAACATTGGAAATGCCATCTGCTCGCTCCAGCAGCACTCCCTCCCTACCCAGTTGGCTCAGCAGGCCAGAGAGGTGGTGTTTGGGTCAGCAAGTGTGAATCTGGCCTCACTTCTTCAAACACATGCTCCTTTAGGCTCCTGAGCTGCCATTGTCAGCCGATTGGTCAGGGCAGTGAGTGGTGTGTGTGTGTGTGTGTGTGTGTGTGTGTTATACACCCGAACCTTCAACTGCCAGGACCGGGGTCCCTTAGCAGTGGGCAACCTGGAGGAGGTTGACGGGCGCCCCAATAAGTTTACAGGGAGAGCTTATACACCCGAGACTTCAACTGCCAGGACCGGGGTCCTTAGCAGCGGGCAACCTGGAAGAGGTTGACGGGCGCCCCAATGGATCTGTCCTTTGGAAGCGACATGATCCAACGCTCAAGCTTTCCCTGTATCTGTCCCTTATGACCGGCTGGAGTTCTTTTAAATTGTGCTTGGTTCTGTTACAGCAACTGAAGGAGTCAGGTTAAAGCTTAAACAGTTACTATTTTATTGTTACAGGGTAAGCTTAGCTGTTAAATGCTACTGCTGTGTTACAGATAACACAGCCACTACAAAAGGACAGGACAGAAATTACACTTAAAACAAAAGTCACTTACAGGTACCATGAAACCCTTTTGGTTCTCTGAGCTCTTATTAAATGCATGCAAAATAGACACATAGCAGGTGTATATTCTCACCCCTGCGTTCCAGACTTGGCGTGGCCAGCGTCTTTCTCTCAATCCCTCGGGAAGAAGTAGGGGCGAGGTTGGGCGTCCCACAGACCTCGGAGACAATCAATACCTGCCAGCAGGTATAGATGATTGGAGCTCAAATGGGGTGGGCTACTAAACCCCTCTTTATACCCCTTGGGTCACGTAGGCTTCTTCCTGGTCTCAAGTGGCCAATTAGGAAAAATGGCTTTGAACGCCAAGTTTCCCACGAAGGGTGCAAAGCATAATTCACACCTGGGAAAATGCAGACAATGGGTGCCTCTGGTATGTGATGGGCGAAGATTCTTCTCCTGGGACAGTGCAGGCGTGTCAATTACTGGTACTAGCCATCAGGGCGACGGGAGGCCCCGGGTCGTCAGCTAGCCCATTTACTGTCTGGTTTCTGTTTTATGGTAGAGTCAGGGACAGGTAGCACACCTGCGTTCCCAGGGCATCAAAGGCTGACTGCCTTTCTCTTGCTCTCTGGGGGAGCGGGAAAACAAGATGGGGTTCATGTCTGGCTACAGCCATTAAACATTACCATGGGACACTAGATCTGTGGTAACAAATGTGAAATGTGTTTGTCTCCTGTGACAGGTTTCTCCTTTGCTGCTCATTTAAACAATCATTTTCTATTTTACTTATTTTTTGGCAGGCGACAGTGTCAATTGGATATTGAAGAAAACACCTAATTGTTAACTTAATACCCCCATTCGATGCTGACAGGAACAAAACGATGGACTTCATCATCATGCTGACAAGGGAATTCTTATAGTGCGCTTTGGCATCAGCAGCTTTAAATCCCCATCTGTTGACATGTAGCTTAGTTTCAGTAGACCTAGGGTTTCTCTCGTCAGCTGAGCTTTTGATGGGAAATGGAATTAATTGCGCTAGTTGGATGATGATGACAGATGTTGACAGATGCCATGTTAGATTTTACTAACTTACTGGATCCATTTGAAAACTGAAGGCCAAGAGGACAGTTTACTGGTGCTTGTTGCTGGGGCCCATTATTTGGGGACATGGAAAGCCATGGGGACCGGTGTCTTCCTCAGTCAAATTTGAGGACCTCCAGACTAAATATATCTACAAAGCCGGTCATGTGTCCCATTTGGATTGAATTTTTTGAGTAGACAGAATTTTGTATTCAGGTGTGTCAGATCCTGGTCCTGCGGGGGCTCTTCCTGGGTTGTGATTTATGATGCTTGACTGGAAGTGGTACATGGTGAAAGACTGAAAAAGAATGGACCTCAAACTCACTTAACATTGTAATAGCTTTTGTGCATTTGTAAGAGATTTGTTGGGCCTATTTCTTTAAAGGAGATTCCAGAATAATTAAAATAACCTTAAGAAGGGATATACTTACGAGTCATTGAAAGAACTTTCTGCATGCGTGTTAACATGCTGACAAATGACAGTAAACCTGAGAGAGAGAACGAACAGTCCTGTGGCATCTGAGAGACTAACAAAATATATAGTGTCATGAGCTTTTGTGGGTAAAACCCACTGAGAAAGAGAGTTTGAGTTGACTTCTAGAGGGTTAGACACTGTTGATTTACAGATCTTTACTCAGATCAGACAGACAAATGGAGTGGTGTTTTTTGCTCTTGGTACCTGCATCTTTTCCTATCTTGCAAAATGCTTCTCTCTTCTTGCTATGTAGTTCAGTTTGATGATGTTCCTTTGGCTGGCTAAGCTGACTTTTTTGGTCCTCTAAACTGACTTTTTTGATACCAGTATATGAAAAGTAGTAGCAGCTATGTCACGGTGGGCAAGGTTATTTTTCAGGAGACAGTTGATCTCTAAGCTACAGAGGAACCAAACTATGTAAATCAGGATCTTGACTTATACCAGGAAATGATTAGGAAGGCAGCGCAGTCCATCGAGCATTGGCATAAGAAGTGTATAAGCAGTAGGTAAGCAGACTGTTAAACTTCTAGCAGTGCATGGTCTTCAGTTTTAGATCCAAAGAGTTTGTCCAGAAATCCAGTGAGAAGATGACAAGGACATAGAGAATTGTCTCACATAATACCCACTGTCTTTTCCACCTCTAATTCCATGGCCCAAATTTACTTGGTAGTAAAAATCCTGTATCTAGTCATCAGCTGGGATTCTGCCATTGAGTTTTCTATATCTGGATTTATTGCAAGTTTAATTAATGTTTTAAGAAATAACTGCGGATGCACACATAGAAACACATTATATCAGTAGGATGGTTATGAGCCAACATACACCATGACACAAGGCTCAAAAGGAAGCTCATTTTGGTTATGTTCCATATGTGCTCAAATCATGGAGCTGAATTTATATATTAGCTTATTTTAAAAGCACAACACAGCATGTGGGTGACCAGGAATCCATCCATTTTTCATTTTAATTTCTTAGTCTCTCATTAATTTGTCCCAGTGTTAGGTTCTCCTCTGAATTTACATTACCAGTAGTAATTGTGCAGTATTCCCGATCTCTGCTGGCTTTGCATTTAGTTTACGTTTATGCGTATTGTGGGGCCGGGCCATCCACTCTGCCACCCAGTTGTGGGGATTTTCTGTTGGACCCGGTAATTGGAGTATGGTGAGCTCCGGACCCCTGGCAGGGCCGAGCAAACAAACAGTAGCCCTGAGTCTCTGGGCTGTGGCTGACCACAACAGGTGGAGTTTTGACTCTCTGGCTACGAAGGAACAATGGTCAACCTGTAGCCTTTGGGCAGGGCTGGGCAAACTGTCTATGGCCCCCAAGCCTCTTTGCTGGGTTAGGCAATAATGGGGGTGTAATATATCTGGTCTGTCTGGGCACCGCTGAGAGTGCCAAATCAGGACCAATTGCTCAGAACCAGGGCAACTCACAGCCCAAGACTGGGGTCCTTCCCTGTAAGGCACCAAACCAGTTACACAGAGCACTTTAGTTGCCACTCTGGCCAGCAAGAAGCCTCACAAGCAAAACCCCTTAGACACCCCACTGTTCCCCGTGCCACAAACAGCCCCACACCTTATACAGGGGAGTGGTTATAAAACCAATCTCACCAACTCTGATCAGGTTCTCCCAGTCCCAAAGGACCAACCACAGTCCCAGGTCGATGTATACCTTGGATCTTACCCCAACGAGCACACTAATCCTTTAGCATCTAACATCTAAAGGTTTATTAATAAAAGAAAGAAAAGGTTGAGAGTGAGATTGTTAAAGCCTGGGGTAGGTAGGGGGATTGGGGTGCAGGAGGGGGTGTGGAGTCTGAGGGGGAGTTTGGGTGAAGGAGGGGGGCTTATGATCTAGGGCAGGGGCTTGGGGTGCAGAGTCCAGAAGGGAGTAAGGGCATAGGAGAGGATTCTGGCCTGAGGGAGGGATGTAGAAAGGGGGTACAGGGTCTGGAAGGGAGTTTGACCTGGGGCAGGAGAAGGGGGTGCAGAAGGTTTGGGTGGTGACCTGGGTCAGGGGAATGGGGTGCAAGGTCAGGGAGGGGGTGTGGGTGCTGGAGAGGATTCTGGCCTGCAGGGTTGTGGGAGGGGAGTTGTGACCTGGAGGAGGTGGGGAGAGGGGATACAGAAGGTTTGAGTGGTGGCCTGGGCAGGTAGTTGAGGGGAGAAATGGGTTGCCAGAGGCAGGCTTTGGCTGGGAGGCGCTTACCTAGGAACCTGAAGGCTGCAGTTGCAAGCTGCTCCACGTGGCTCTGCTTCGGATGGGACGGGAGTGAGGGGGAGGGAGGAAGTTTCATTTGCTGCCAGCAAAATTTCTCAGATCTTATTGGCCAGAAACTGGCCAATGGGAGCTGACCGATTTTGCTGGGGGGCAGGACAGAGCCCAAGCCTCACTCCCAGCATGGAGCTGCCACATTTAAAGTATCTGCACCTGCACTGTGCTTAAGGGTCCCAACTAGGCAGCCATGGGCCAGATTCGGTGGCTTGGTGGGCTGGATCTGGCCCACTAGCCGCCTCTTGCCCACCCCTGCTTTGGATGCCTGGTGTGTATGAGGCCATGCTGCGTAAGGGAACCATTTTAAAGAGTATGCTTCTGGAGTGGGGGGCAATGTTCCCTCTAATTTTTTCCATCAATGGGCGGAATAAATATTATGTGCACTGAGGTATGTGCAGATGTGCACCACCAATAGAAATGCATGCTGACAGCTGTGGGCACTCTGCCAATCAGCTGGGCAACACCTGAATCTCTCCTGGGAAGCTGCCCAAGCGCTCAGCTTACAGGGAACACTGCTGGGCGTGGGTGATTTTTTTTTTTTTAAAGAGCACATGATCATGCCAGCGTGACCTTGGATGGATGGTACATGCAAGGTCAAACTGCTTGGAGGTGGAGTGGCACATACTCCAAAATTACATTCCTCATCTGATGCCAGACAAAGCCATGGCTGGTTTTATCTGAGTACCGGCTGGGGGGCAAATCCTTGAAAAGCAGGACTGTCTAATGTGATACTGGATGAGTCGCCTGCCTAGTTTTGACTCAAGTGAGTAGCCTACCCCATTTGCTGTGACGACATAAGCTAAATTGCTAACATGCTGATAATTCTCCAGTATCTTTCCACAATACTTACTGTGTGCCTAGAAGATGGACCAGTTCTCCAACAATTCGTTGGGAGAGGGTTGTAGAGCAGCTCATCTTGCTGAGGCAGAAGTAACTATGGGATATGCCCCCCGGAAGTCCTAGCAACACACACGAGGGAGTGCCGCACCAGCAAGGACTAGGTAACTCAGGGCTTTGCAGTGACTGCTGATGCCTGTGCTGAGCCATCCCAGGTGGTTGGACCCATGGGCTGATCGTCCAGTCTAATGCTGCCGTGAAAACATTCCTTTGGATAGTAGATGCTCTTGGGCAGGGACTGTCTGGTACTGTGTGTCTTTACAGTGCCAAGCACAGCATGGCCCTAATCTTGACTGTGGCCTCTAAGCGCTGCTGTAATGCAAACAACAAATACACATATTCAAGAAACATATATTTTAATGGAGTGATTTACTTTAGACATGACATTTCTGGGAGCCCAGTGCAGGGGCTTATACTGGGACTCGAGCATGCTCAGTTAGGAGTAAAGTCGGGATTACGCATCCAAATTTACAATCCAGCAAAGAGCCACGCTGTGGCCAATGGGAGAGTTGTTGCAGACTCTTCTGCTGGCCTCAAACAAATTTTAATTTCATGTTGTTTCCTTTCATATGCCTGAGAGATCAGAGTCCTCCTCCTTCCACCACGGATCCAGATGCCTGCGTTTCCCAAGAGGGACACAGGTGAATGAGCTATCAGGTGGGACTGGCCATGGAAGCACGGCTGAGGTTGCAGCCTATGCAAAATACAGCCATTTTCCCCTCCAGCATTACAGGGCATTGCAAGCCTATTCCTCCAATGACTTCCAAACTGTTTCTGTATCCCCCAATCTTTCATAAATAGGTCAGAACCTAGCTATATGATATCGGTGACCTACCAGGTCACTTGAATATGCAAAAGACTTATCTTTAGGGCATGCTACAACCCCCTCCTCATTGTGAAAGCTTCCCCACAATAACCAGAATAAAAAGAACCACTCTGCTGTAGGAAGCAGGAAGAAAATAAGAGATCGTCTCTTAAAAACCAAACCAATATCTGTATTTTTCCAAGGAAAAAGGAGAAGAGTGGGAAACTCCCTGAAGTCAATTTGCAGCATAATGTAAGTCTAGGCACTAAACTCCCATTGATTTCCTACCTGAGTCTGGCTCTTAGGGTGTGTCTACACAGCACCCTAAACTTGAAATACGTGTATAGTGCAAATTGCGTATCTTATTTCAAATCTATTTGAAATAGCTTATTTTGAAATTTGGCGCGTCTACACAGTGCCAAATTTCAAAATAATGCGCCATTTTGAGCCATCCCTTATGCAATGAGATTTACTGGGGTGGCAAAATAGCGTGCCCATTATTTTGAAATAACGGGCAGCTCGTATAGACGAGGGGTAGCTATTTCGGGATACATCCAGTGCAGTGTTGATGTACCGTCAGATACTACACTGGTGGGTGCTATAGAAAATCCTAACATCATCACCGTGATGACAGCATTATACGTTTTAAGACAACTGCTCATTCTCTGCATGCCACTGGTATGTTTGCTTTAAATGTCATTAACTACCGTGCTCTCAATTCTTGTGTTTTGTGCTTTACGTGCCAGCTCACTGAGAACAGCATTGACCAAATGTGACAGTACTGATTCTTTATATGCCTGAAGGAGCTCTGTGAATAGATCCTTCCACTGGTTGGAGTTCCCTTCCTCTCTTCTCCTCCCCCCCCCCCCCCTAAAGTTGAGGAATGAGGTAGATTCCATTTCACTCTATTGCCAGCATCCTTGGTTTCCTTATTTAAAATCTTTCTAGGAAGATTTCTCATCTGGATAATTACAGCGAAGTTCTCCCAGGCCAACCTTTGACATTTTTCCACTGATTGCATTTTGTGCAAGGTTCATTTCCCCCCAGACCCATAAGTGACTTTGATCTCTAGCTAGTGCTTAGATTAATGTGAAAGGTATTTTAAATGGTTCAATGATTCTTACAGCCGTTTCCAGCATGATGCACACAACATTGATATTTCATCTGGGTATCTGTCATGTTGCTACATTATAGATGACTGTTGTTCTCCTACCATTGTGCTTCTGGTGCAGCTATTGGTTGTTAGAGTGCTGGGGAAAAAAAGAAAGACATCAGACACAGACAGAAAAGTTTCTTCAGTGGAATGTGATATAACTTGTAAAGATTACTTCTGTTCTTCATCGGTATAATGGAGAAAATAGAATATAGCTGACTGAACAGAATTAAGGCTCTGACATTACCTGTAACTCAGTCATCCTGTGTGGTGTCAGTTCAGTGGATATTTACATTAAGTGGGTGGGGGTCTCACTCTAGTTCCTTATGGGTATCTGCATCCTAAAGATCACATTTATAACTGGCAGTAATCAGTGCCATTATGGGCAATCTCTGCAGAAAGACCAAGGATTGTGTGGTCTATGGAGGCTGAAATCTCCTTTCATCCCTAGGTATAATTCAGCAGCCTGGTGTTGAACCACATGGGTGAGCAATGTAGGAAACTTACTTTGCAGCAATCTGTGTTATACCTGTCTGTGGGTTGAAGGTGGGTGTCCATAGAAATCTTAGCAGCCTGACACCTTTTGGTGAGCGTTTGAAAAACAGCACACATAGGTAGCACAATCGATCAGCAGAGACTCGTGCAGTTGCCAATATGGGAGCTGCATTGATGTATCCGAGGGGGGGAATTAGTCTCTTAGGGGCAAATCTGGTCCCCAGCAGCCCCACCTGAGCTTTTTGTCAGGGCTCGGTGTTGATCTGCTTGGAGCAGGAAGAGGGATGGAGAGACCGTCTCCGTCAAGAGTGCCTACTCGAGCCTAATGGCTGACAGTTCTCTGTAGCCTGAGTGTTGCTGTTTGTGGAGGGAAGGACTAGAGGAGCCATGTGGATTGTCAGGGGAACTTAGCTGGTTGGGTGACTCTGGAGAATAAATCTGTTTCTGACCTGACTACGTTTTTTATTAATTATTGCATTATTGATATTACAAATGGAATCACATTGTAATGGACTCAGTGAGCAGGTACAAAACATGAAGCAGGGAGGCAGCTCAGTGGAACAAAGAGTAAATTTATAGAGAGCAGTGCTGCAAGTGACAGATGCTAAGAATCGGAAAGGAAATAGCATAAAATATAGAGCTGTCTGGGAGGCAATGAAAAGTCCAAGGGATTATACGCAGTATCTGAGTACACTAGTGACAGTAAATGGGACATCCCACTCACAAATAGGATGACAGAAGATGGGACCAACTTAATGACCAGGTAAGGGACAGACTGTAACCTTATCTACAGTTTCACACAGGCATAACTAACGGAGTTGCTCATGATTTACACCAAAGAAAGTGAAAGGAGAATCCAGAGATACAAGGAATGCCAAAAGAAGCATCAAGTAGATGGGATAAAAACTCGCATAACACATGGATGGAAGAGAATCTACAGTGACAGCTAAGGATCAGATGAAGTTCTCCAGGTCTTTGGTTCAGTCTTTGCAATGGGCTTATCATGGCTTCTAATATTGAGTGATACATCTATAATTCTAATATTAAATTTCTGCAGTGTGACTTCTGATACTGATCCTATTCATCTGCTTTCCAGTTGCTTCTTATTTTGCTATAAACTCATTTCTTAAATAACTCCAAAGCAGAGGAGAAAAGTGCTGATAAGAGGAACTTAAAATGAATACGTGGGAACAATCTGTTCATTTGTAATTTAGAAACTTTAGATTTGAATAAGAATATTAACCTTGTGTCCATCAATACAGAATCTGTTAAGCTCCCTGTTAGGCAAAAGAAAAAAAAACATATTTTTGTGTGTGTTTATAAACTGATCCATTGCCAAATTCCTCCTTACCTTCCAACAAGAAAATCATTGTGGTGAGAAATTCAGCCTGTGCGAATATTATTCTGCATGAGAACCGCAAGAGATTTCACGCAATAATTTTCTGAAACTTAGAAACGTCAGAATGAAATAAAATAGCAGCCTTAAACTGAATTTGTATCTTAAATTGAATATATGCCTCATCCTATGTTGGTGCTCAGAGTGCCCCAATAAATTATTAGTCTTCTTGTTAAAGATTATTCAACTCTATTAGTTGCCAAGTAGAACCGACCCTTACTGGTCTACCTGCCTGACTTCATTGCTTCTGTCTTTAAGCTGCCTTCATTTATCTTAGATGAATAGAATATGCCATTATTTTAACTCACTTCCACCCTAATAGGAGCCCAAGCCTGCTTCCCTTATTGACTAGTATTCCTTCAGAGGGATAGCTGAGTTAGTCTGTAAGGCTACACCTACATGCACAGTTATTTTGGAATTAGCTATTCTGGAATAGTTTATTTTGAAATAGCACATCTACACTGCAGAAAAGCCTCAAAATTAGTCCGAGGCAGGTTTCCCTAATGTAGATGTGCTCTCTCGATATAGAAACCCAGGAGGAATAACTTAGATTGGCCCTGGTGAGCGGCTATTTCGAAATAGCAGGAGTGGAGAGTCTACACACGCCTTATTTCGAAATAGCTATTTCGGAATAGGCATTATTCTTCATAGAATGAGGTTTACAGAAGTTGGAATAAGCCATCTGTTATTTTGAAATTTTCGAAATAATGGAATTGCTGAGTAGACGCTCACATAGTTATTTCGGAATAACGGCCATTATTCCAAAATAACTTTGCTGCGTAGACACACCCTAACTGGAAAAACTTAAAAAACAAAGAATAGTCTTGCAGTACCTTAGAGCGCTTTCATGAAAGCTCATGATACCATCTACATGTTTTGTTAATCTCTAAGGTGCTGCAAGACCATTTGTTGTTTTTTAAGCTTTTCTGGTATCCCCATGGCGGTTGATGGGAATTCACATTTAGAAACAACAGAACTGGGCATGAAAGTAATATTCATTTTACTTCTGAAAAAGTCTGAACTCTTTTTACATGCATCAACTCCATCAAAGTATGCTAATGACTGTTAACCACTAAATGGCTTAAAAATTATCCGGAACCCCCTGGAGAACCTCAGCAATTGATGTTAAGCCCCTAAGCAGCTACCTTTGGTAGGAGTATTTAGCCTTACTCACCATAGTCTGCAGTTTTGAGAGCCAATAGAACTTGGCTAATAATCTCTCAGGTTCAGCTGGGTGTCTTGTGTTTTGACGGTGAGTTACAGTAGCTCCATGTACATCGAGAGAGAGAGGAAGATTGTGCTTCTACATTCAGCATATACACTGTGGTGTATGTCTTTGTTCCAGGACAGTCTTCATGGGAGAGAAGGATCACATGCTTGGAATGTAGATACAGCCTCCCTGAAACAGGCTGACTTTCTCCAGTTGCCAGGAAAGATAATATCAAAGAGTGCAAAACTAGTGGGTTCTGATTCTTCAGTGAATACAGATCTAGGCAGAAATGCACCTCCGTGTCGCTTTTCAGAAGAGGTTCTGATCATGTAAGATGGAATTGCTTCCATCTTATCAAGCAGGAAAAATCCTAGAGGAAATGTCACCAGTTCCTGTATAGACTTGCTTGGCAGATTTACTTCTTGGCGCTAACACTGTCTCCTTATGATGGATGCCTGCCTAAAAAATATCAAGCATGGATCGTATGTCGTTACTGTCACAGCTAATCAATTCTTTCATAGTGCTGCCTAAGAGCACGGGATGGGAGGACCCAAACTGGAGATACCCTGGTAGCTGCCGTCATCCTGGCGCTCTTCACTGATGACCTGATATTTGTGTTGCAATAACTCAGCACTGTCAGCGACAGGATTCCTTGTGCACAGGTTTATCTTGTTGAAATGCCTGGTCAGGCATTGATGGAGGTGACATGAATAGTGCTGAGCAGATGGTCTTTTTTTTTTTTCTTTCTTTTTTTAACATAAAAATGAAAGCAACAATCCCTTCTCCCCTCCCCTCCCCTCCCCTCAGCGGTGTTCCTATAACAGGTGTTAAGTGCACAACAGAAAATTCTAAGCTCGGAGGAGATGTCTATGGACATAACAATCATTTCTGCATTTTTTTTTTTAAGCTGTTCAGTCCCATTCCTGTTTGTACATCAAGTGCAGCTACAGTCCTTTTTTGTAAATCCAATCTGTCTGTGATGCCGCGGGAAAGCAGCCTGCTGCAGCAGCATTTTTCTGGTTGCTGATGTTACTGGTCTAGCTGAACCTCATTTGTCAAGGATAGCCAAAAGCCCTGATTAGCAACTGGAACACACATGCTCACTTGTGTGGGCATGTTCCTATTAAAATAGGGTTGCTGGCCTGGAAGTCATTTTCAGATCCTCAGACCAGTCCCTGCCCCCCTGCTCTTGATGTGCCAAAGGAGAGGAGTCTGCTGGTGGTTCAGAATGCAGGTAGTGCAGTCTTGTGTTCAGAAAGGCTTGCAAGTGAATCCAAGGTTTACTGGTACAAAGGGAACTTAACTGGGGCTATGTCTACACTACCCCCTCTTGCGCGCAAATGAGGCAAAGCATGGAATATTGCCGCACCTCATTTGCATAATTAATTAGGCTCTGTTTTTGCGCAAGAGGCTTCTGTGCAAAAAGGAGCTGTCTACACACTCCTTTTTGTGCAAAAACCCGCTCTTACGCAAGAACTGTTCTTCCTGCAAAAAAAAGAGGAAGAACGGCTCTTGTGCAAGAGGGGGTTTTCGCGCAAAAAGGAGCCGTGTAGACGGCTCCTTTTTGTGCAAAAGCCTCTTGTGCAAAAATAGAGCCTCATTAATTATGCAAATGAGGTGTGGCGATATTCCATGCTTTGCCTCATTTGCATATTTTTTTGCTGCGCAAGAGGAGGCAGTGTACACATAGCCTGGGAGTTCATTGACAATGAACAAAGTGTCTGAATGGAGAACAGGAGACTGAGGGGAAAGGAGGCTGGGTTGGGCAGGAAGAGGATGAGCTGTTGAACCCCAATTTCCAATTTAAAAAAAAATATATTTCTAGGAGTTTTGATTCATCCCATTGCTGCTGCTGGGAGATTCCTATATGAATCCTTTTGGTCGTGATGAGAGAATAGATGCTAAAAGTTGCAGTGGTAACTTTCATCCAAAGATTTCAGAATTCTTTTACAAATGAGTTAGCTGCCCAAGACCTCTATGTGGCACATTATAGAAGAGATTTTCAAAAGTGGCTAAGTGACTTAGCAGCACAAGTCCCTGTGCTAGATTTTATTAGGTGCTTTTAAAATTCCTGTCCTATTATAATAATTGTGCAAGCAGGTAAACAGAATCATGATTAAGTGATTTTTTTTTTTCTAAAAATTGACTCATTGGCAGAGCTGGGAGTGCAGCCCTTGGCAAAGTGAAATCTAGAAAGACACATACAGTTTCTAGGCCAGATCCTGTGACAGGTTGACTACCTTTCAATGTCAAGCTTTAACAAAAATTAAGTGTAAAAGCTCATTTTTCAGGAGCAAGCAAATTGCAAAACAATGGAGATTAGGAAGAGATTTCCTCATCTGCATGTCTCAGTGCACAATTGTTTTACGCAAGGGGTTTGCTCCTTCCTTAGCCACTGGTGTTGGCCAATGTGGAAGACTAGTACTGGACTAAATGGACCATTGGGCTGACCCAGAATGACAGTTAACTTGTTGCTGTGAGTGACTAACACCTTGATGATCCATTTGATCTCACCATGGTAGAAGTATCTGGTTTTAAGCATCCATCACAGTATTTGCACCCTGCAAGAAGACAAGTGATGGTGCAGAGCAGAGGCCATGTTATTTTCTAGACATCAGCTTAAATAATTTTGTATTTTCCATTTGAAGAAAATGTTTGAAACAAAGAGGAGAGAAGAGGAAACGAGGCAGGCAGACCTGAAAACCAGGTTTAGAGCTTTTTGCAGCATAATAAAAGCCTTACCAATGTGTCTAATTCTCATAAGCCATTGGCAATTGACTTTTTGGCTGCGTGTAGTTTGAATGCCTCTGTGAAATGTAATTTGTTTGCACATGAAATATTGATGCTGTGCTGTGCAGAAATGTGAAACCTGAAAGAATTGACAGTGCTGTATTGTTCCCTTCACTTAAATACTGCTCCATTTCTGTCTGGCATTTTGATTTAGGTTGTTGCAAGTTGGTTGTTGTCACTACATTAGCCCATGTTGGTTCTGTTGTGTTATGTATGGTACAGACACCGTGGAGCAAGAGCAAAGAGTTTGCACTCTAAATGTTCAAGACAGATGCAGGAAATAGTACAACTCCAACGTAACAGATAAAGGACGGAGGCAAATAGAGAATAAGTGAGTTGTTCTAGGTCTAAAAGGGAGGTTATGGCAAGATCTTTTCTCTCTCTTTTCCATGGTATTTTAAGTGGAAAGCACCTTGGAAGCTGTTCATATAATTATCACTTAGTAATCATGGCTTCAGCAATTTGATCTAAATACATTCAGCAGTTTTGAAAAATATCTGATGGGCTGTCTTGAGCAATAAGGCGTATGGTGGTGTCCTCTGATAATGCCAAGGGCAGCTTCTCTTACTGAATTGCACTGACTCAGCTGTACGAGATGTTGCAGTAGAAGTGAAACCAAAATGCCAGATCCCTTTTTTTACTGTTCAATATGAATCTTCAGATGGTTCATATGATGTCACCTTGCAAAGGTGAGTAAGAATTCCTTTCAAAGCTGGAGGCTCTGCCTTCTCTTTAAAATTGGAGGGGGGGGGGGGGGGGGAGAATAAATTCTAAAATAAACAAATATTTGGGGCCCAGTTCTCCCCATATACCCTCTATAGAACACAGCTCACCTTGAATCAGACCCATAGGCAATATCACTGAAAGAACCAGTACACTCAACTATTAAATTTTATCACAAACAAAATTCAATGGGGCTTCTGCCAGAGGCTGTAGATGCTCAAGCTACCACTGGATCTTTGAGAGCTCTGTGTTCTTTCTCTCTATAATTGATGGAGGAATTGCATCCTATTACCAGTAAAATCCATACAATTACGTCCTTGTCAGTAAAACTCTCAGCCAGAGAGAACTGCATTCAGTCATCGGTTCGTATCAAAGTGCTGTCTGGTGGTGGTGTGAGACACACGCAACCAGTACAAAAGACTGATATAAGAACAATTTCCAGGTTACAAAATCAGCAGCTTCACATGCTTGTGATGGCAGCTTGTCCAGGATATACGTACGTGCATGGATGTGCTCTTTTCATGGTTGCCTTGTTCAGTGCAAACTGTAGTGTTCCGTTCTTTATTCACATACCTTACTGTAACTCTCCAGTAAGCTGAACTAAGTGTGATGCAGCCTATTGGAACTTCCTGGGTTCTGAACACCTAATCTCTCCCATTTCACGTTGATGGGTCTGATGTGATGGAATTCCACCCCGCATCACTATCTTCTCCCCGTACCAAAGGGTTTGCACTCAGCCACTCAACAGCTTCAAAGCCCAGAGGAAAGTAGTGCTAAGTGTTTAAGCAGTGTAAAGAAGTTTATGCAAAGAGTGACCTAGTCTTACCTGCTGGGGGGAGGGGGGGGGACCTTAACCTAAACCAGAGACTAAATATTTCTAAGAGAGTCATTCTTTCCGACAGAAACCATGAAAGTTTCTTAAACAGGACCTGCACTTACAAAGAAATCATTGCTGCCAGACTGCGCTAGTCCATTAAACAGTAAAATCTGTTCTGGTTTTTTTAGAGCTGTCGCTTTTCCTCCTGCATGCATTGATGCGAAACTCTGTTGGTACAGGCCAACTCCACCATGGACGAGTGAATGAGAGGAGGATGGGATGCTTGGGCTGTGGGTGTATAAGGTGGATTTACTGTCTGATTGGAGCTAGTCACTGCCTTGTATCTTTGAGAAACTGAACCCATAACTCCCACCCCTATCGTGAATAGCATGTGACTGATGAGTATGATTAAAGGCACACTGTCAAGGGTAAGAGGTTCTAAATTTGACCTACAGGTTGAATTCTCTAGTCCGGCACTCTCTGGTCCGGCAACATCTGTGGTCCTGCATGATTTTAGTTAGCCAGATAGCCGCTTATCATGGGGATGGTCAAATTTCCCAGTGTCCCATCAAGTTTGTTTACAGCCACCAGTCCTGTCTCTCAGTGTTCTGTGCTGTTATTTAGCTCCAGTTTACCCCTAAATGTCTTCTAAGAGCCCAGGAAGCAATGGGAGTGTTGGTAATGCTGCTAGACCATATTGACCTCCTGTGGTTCAGCAAATTTCTCTGGTTCAGCACCGGTCCGGTCCCGAGGGTGCTGGACTAGAGAGGTTCAACCTGTACCATGGTTGCTCCCCTTCTCCATTCCCCGGACTCTCTTTGTGCTTCAGGACACTCAACGCTCTACTGCAGCTTCAGAGCTACATTTAGAAAGAGAGATGGGAGGATTTTATGTTCTTTATGCTGCCATCCTCTTGGGGCATGTAATCAGATATCGGCTTTAGCTGTCCAAGTAAATATCAGGATTTTAGGGTATTGGTGTCAGGAATCCAGATGAAGGGTTGTGTTCTGGATGTTGGCTTTTCAGTGAAATTGGAGACCAGTGCAGAGAGATGCGGGGTGTGTGTGTGGGGGAGGGGAGGAGTGAGACACAGACACAGACCTGTGAGAGGAGGCATTATCTGACCACCCATGCAGAAGGGATTAACCTCAGCTTCTTCCTGCTTCTCTTGCACAGGTGCTTGGGGAAAGGGTTATAAGTTGGCTGCTTGGCTCTCAGCGGTGGGAGAATGCCTTTGGGACATTTGAGACATATGATGCCCCTTTGACATAACCCATACCCAGGTGTCATAGGGAGTTTTGCTCCCTGCCCCTGTTGATTTAGCTGTTGGTTTCCTTCTATACACTGTTCCTTGAGGAAGCTACCTTGCTGACTGCATCTGGACTGTTTTGCTGCTGAGTAATTCCAGCAACTTCCGTTGTTGTTGTTGTTGTTGTTGTTGTTGTATGGAAACCTATTACTGCTTGTAAGGTACATTCCAGCCAAGGATCTCCAAGAGCTTGACAAACAGTGGGTGAAACATCACAATCCCCTGGAATGCAGGTAGGTATTACTCTCCCCAGGAATCAGGTGGGGAAACTGAGGCTCAGTGAGACATTAAGTAATTTAGCCAAGGATGCACAGTTCCACAGAGGAAAGAGCTAGAGTCAGTTGTGGCCTAGAGGTTAGACAACAGGCCTGGGACTTTTTTTGTTCCTGGCTCTGTTATTAGATAGCTGGGTGATCTTTGGCAAGTCACTTCATCTTTGTGTGTCGGTTTCCCCACATAAAACAGAGATAACACTTCATTTGTAAAACACTTTGAGTGCTGTGTTTGAAGACTGCACAAGAGCTGGGTGTAAGTGTTGTGTGTGTGTGTGTGTGTATTATAGGAACTTCAGGCTCCAGCCCCATGTCCTAACCTCAGACCTTGCAGTGGGGTAGGGGTGATCTACAGGAGCAGCTGGGAAGTACCTTCCAGAATGGGGACTGTGGCACCCTTTGATAGGGTAATGCTGTTCCACGCACTATCCCTGCTCTGCAGCTGCACTGCCTATTGGAGTCTGCAGTGGCCCTGCTGGAGGTGGAAAGCACACGTCCTAGAGTGCCATGACTCAGATTGCACTTAACCCTTGGCCAAACATCTTGGTCAAATTTACTGTTTTTCTTCTAGGGTTTTACTGTTCTCAGTGTGGTGGCCTTGGTGTCTTATGATGCCCCTTTGACAGGATGTCCTGGACTTGCACATGGACACAGACCTCCAGTCTAGTAGCAGGATTCATCCAACTTTTTCCATGCCTTGTATTTCCATGCAGTCTCCTGCCCATGAGGCCTGCATTCATGGATCAGCTGTGAAAGCAGCCACTTCCCAGTAAAGACATACGTTGCTGATGATCGGGAACAAATTTAACCCTAAATGTACCCGATGAGGGTCAATGTCTTCTCCTTCCACACTGCCTCCTAATGCAGCTACAACAAAACTGAAACACTGCCCCAAGTATGTCATCTGAAGTGGGAAGCAAAAGGGGTGTTTCGGTTAAAACTGTCTATAGGGCAGTCTCTAGATGTTTGGAAGGATATTGTGTGCGTTCACTAGGATTCCACTAGGAGCAGTGTCACTCAAAGGATCTGTCGTCTTTAATAAATAAAAAGGGTAACTCTAAATCCTATAAACCTCGGTGCTGGTGTCCCGGTGGCTCTCAAGGACGTGGTCCCTTGGCAGTACATTCTGTACACAATCTATAATTTCTTAAAATCCGATCAGACAGGCAGACTAAATATGATAGTTTCCAGCGGGGCCTACACTTGCAGAGTGTTTTGTACGGGTGTGTGTTTAAATTGATGAATATGAAGCCGGTTCCTTTGCAGCCAGTATCATCTTCTACCCCTTTAGCAGTGCATGATCTAGTCTCTCAAATTTTATTTTTCTTAACTATTTTTCTTTGCAGCTCTGGTAATGTGTATGCTACTGACCAGCTCTTGATAGTGGCTAGGGCCACACATGCTAGATGCTGCTGTACAGGTTTTCGTAGGCAGCTATGCCAGTGAACAACCTCTCGTAGCCAGAAAACGCCAGTCATTTACCAGCGTTACATGTCATATGCCGGGCGGGAGACCCTCTGTTATAGAGGGACCAAAACTACCAATTTCATCTCATGTGAAATTATACCCAGATCTCCTAAAACACTACAGGGGGAGGACAGGATGCTATTTGTACAGCTCTCTATTTTCCAACCTGACAGACGGATTTGACTTGTAATTGATTTGTGCTTGTTTTTTTTTTTTTCCAGTGTGTGGCTGTGACCTGGCCCAAGGTGGTTTTTTCATTAAGAATGGGGACTACCTCTGCACTGTGGATTACCAGCGCATGTATGGAACCCGCTGCAATGGCTGTGGGGAATTCGTGGAAGGAGAAGTAGTGACAGCTCTGGGAAAAACCTACCATCCGAACTGCTTTGCCTGCACTGTTTGCAAGTGAGTGAGCCCTTTCTGTGACATTAACCCCATTAGAAGGAGCACAGGGGGGCTGCGCTGCCACAGCACGCAGTCCGACAGACACATTTTCTATTAAAAGGTGCTTGACTGGGAATGTTTGATTGTGGCCTGGACTTTATGCAGTTCACAATGCCCATTAGCTTTTCTGAAAAGCATCCACCAGCAAAGCTTTGCTGCTAGGAATAATGCCCTGTACTCTCGCAACACTGCTGCTGTCACACATAAAGGAATTTAATATCAGGCTTTTTGTGGAAGAGATTATCAAGAACATTTTGATACTGGAGTTCACATTTGGCTGAACTCAGAACCAGAAGCTTTTAAGGGCCTAGAGGCAGCAGGGTTAGGTACTTACTTTGTCCCAACTTAGCACACCCTGTCTTTTCTGTGAGCTCTGGTGGTTAAGGCATCTACAAAAGACCTCTTCTTGATCGGGGCACCAGGCTTCCAGTCCTGTTTCAATGTCTATGTCCCTCTTCCCCTTCATGCCGGCTACCCTTCCTCTGGCCACTAGGAGGAGCTCTAAGAGTGGTGATCAATAAAGCACAAGCTGACAAGTTATTCACATCCATATATGAACACTTTCATGGGTCAAATTACTTGTGCTTAAATGTTCTCAAGATTTGGTCTTAATCTTCTTGCTGGGGACTGGAAATACTGCTTCAGCTGGTCTGCAGTTGCTCCCAACACATACACTCTGACATAGTGTAATGCTTTTTTTTCAGCCAGGCAGCTGGTCAGCTAATGTTGTCATCCGTTTCAGTCAAAGAAACACTCTTTCTGTAATTGCAATAATATGGCTTGGAAATTTAAACAAAGCATCCATATTTCATTTCTTTTTTTGCTAAATCCCAAACAAAATACAGAAGAAGTGAGTAAAACTTTCAGGGGGTTTTGGTTGGACTACTTGGTGATATTGCACATCAAATAGCCAAAGACCAAAGTGATTTTATTGAGTTTATTGTAGTCACAGGCAGGCCCTAATGAAAGAAGGAAAGGATCTCCAATGTAATGGGAGTAGCATCTTCAGAAATAGTAATATATGGCATGGAGAATAAAATACTATGATAACTATTGGCATAGTGGTAACGATTAGACACTTCAATCAGAAGTCAGTTCCCATAGTGAAGTACTAACATCTACAACACCTAAGTAGTGGTCTATTTACTGGTTGCGCTTGGTGTGACTTAGAAAATGTTCTTACATTTCAGTGGCTTGCCAGATGGTGTATTGTGCATGATACTTTATGTATTAATGAGAACTGTCCCACTCTTACTCTGTGCTCTCCCGTCTTTTGTATCCACCTGTTATCTCATCTTAAACTTAGTTTGAAAGTTCCTTTGGGTATGAACTGTCTTCTGTTATGTTTCCAGCACCTGGCCCAATGGTCCTTGTTTGATGCCTCTCAGTGATAGCACAATAATATAATATAATAATTTGCTATTTTCCATAATCTATATTGCTGTTTTGGAAGATGCTATTTCCACTATATTTCAGATCCATTCTTTCTTTCATTCTGTTGTGCCATTTACCAAGAGAAATTGAATAAAACCATTTTGGCCCCTTTGTCTATTGCATGTCTGCTGAATGTGGAGCCAGAAGGCAGCCACTAATAGCCAATAGATGTGGAGAGCTGAAGAAGATGGATTTTTTTTTTAATCGCCTTAACTCTGATTAGGATATTATCCCAGACTATTGGAGGTTCTTGGGCAACTTCTGTACATAGGCATGTAAGCCATTTCTTGAGCACATCCAGCAGAGATTAACACTTACTGCTGGTCATTTCAGCCCAAGCAGAGATCCAGATGTGAATCAAAAAGAAATACTTTGATCCACATCATTTGGCTCTTGGGTGGACATGGGGAATGACCCTGAGCCATCCATTTCTGACAAGTCTAAACTTTCATTAAAAAACCAAAAAGAAATGAATCTTCCAGGCTTTATGGTTGTGAGAATAATCTTCCAAAATGAGCTGAAAGTAAACTGATGCAGTGGTGCCTTGTTGAGTCTGCAGACAGCAGAGGTGCCTCTGCCACTTCTTATGGTTTTACCAGCAGGGACAGACTGAAATTAACAAGACAATAGTCAGTTTCAGTTCTGCTCCTCAGAAGCATGCTTACAGTAATGATACCATCCCATCTTGTGCTATGAGCAGCAGCAGAAGCAGGCAAAAGATTTCACAGGTGAGGAGGAACCAAAGGGATAGAGTCTGGGCCAGTGCTCCCTCTAAGATTTTCCACCATGAGCGGAGTGAGTTTTGTCTTGTGCACCAGTATTGAGTTCATGTGGCTTGTTCAGATGTGTGCCATTGTGGCACCCAAGTTCTTAATAAATACCTTATAAACCTCTACCTTTTCCCTCTGCCATGTCTCCCACCCTCCCCTTGCCCCATCTGCTCCCCTGGTACTTGCTGCTTTCCCCTACCCCTCAGCCTCCTCTACTGCCCTGGCTCCTGCCCTTCTCACTCCCGTCAGCCCTTTGGGGACCTGCCCCCCTTCCCATCCTTCTTGAACCCTGCACCAGCTCTTCTCTTCCCCCTATGCCCACTCCTCCTCTAGCCCCACTCTGATAATCTGTGGCTACCCCTCCCCATCCCCTCTCCTAACACCTCCCTCTAGCCTTGCCTGTCTCCTCTGGTGCCCGTCCCTCCCCTCCATGTGTCTGCCCTTCTGCTTCACCCCCACAATATCCCTGGCACCTGTACCTTCCCTTACCCCTGCACCCTCCTGGTGCCTCCCCTTTCCCTCATTGCCCCACCCTCTTTCTCCCTGGTCACCACCCTCTGCCCCAGTTCTCCTCATGCCCCTCTGTGCCCTCACACATGACTTGCTCCATCCCCTGCCTTCTTCATGCCCATCCCTCTTTCAACCCCTCTTCTCCCAGCACCAACTCCTCTCCTCTCCTCTTCCTCCCTCTTGCCCCCATTGTCCCTCCCCTTTCCTCTCCCAGCATCACCTGCTCCCTTCTTGCACCCCCACTGACACCTTCTCTCCCCTCCCCCTCCTGCCCTTTCCTCTCATTGTCTCCTCTTGCACCCTTAGCATTTGTGTCTCCTCCACCCTGCCCCTTGGAGCCTGCCCCTTTCTTCTCCTGCCCTAGCCCCCTTCTCTCCCCTCAGCACAAGCCCCTTCCTCTTCTCACCCACCTTCCCCTTAGTTCTCCCCCTGCCCCATTTCCTAACTTTCTATCTTTGACGTGGAAAGCAGTTTGTGGGGGCTGGAGCCAGGGCCATGGCACTATTTTTAGTACCACGGTCCTAGCCTCAGAAGCCCCCCCAGCCCCAGCCCCAGCTGCTCCTGGGGCAGGACCATGTGCTGGGACTGGAGCAGAGGCTGCTCATGGTGCTGTTTTTAGTACTGCAGTACCAGTCCCTGTGGGACCTTAGTACTAAAAATAGCACCGCGGGTGGCCCCAGGTCCAGCTGGAGTAAAGTGGCAGCCTCACAAGGCCCTTTCCAGGGAGCAGCCTGACCAGAACAGCCTCACCTCACATGCCCCGGCTCCAGGTGGAGCAAAGGGCAGCCGCCCACTGCCAGGAACCCGCCAGGCCACCGGCTGCCACCGCCACTGCTCACCTTCCATACCAGCAGTGAGTGCTGCTGCACGGCTCTTAAAATGACACGGGCGGACCTAACATTTTTCGAGTGTGGCCGCGCAGGTGCACAACTTAGAGGAAACACTGGTTTGGGCAGCATTAGAACAGCTCCCTGTAGCAGTCAGTAGCCCTGTTGAGGTGTAGGGTGGTAGGGAAGTTCTCCAGCAGCCAGAAAGCGCTGCAGTGGGGAGAAACCTCCCCCCTTCCACCAGCTAGAGGCAAGGATGAGAAGGAAGTTAAATTTCACTGATACCTAGAGGTTGATATGAAAGAGGGAGCCATGAAGCAGTGTTTAAGTGAGGACCCTGCTTCTCTATCAGGAGGATGGCAAGGGGGCAGGACTTCCTGAATTACCACCCTCATCTTTCATAGATGCCTGGGGCTATTAAAATTAGTCCAATCACAAGTAGAGTCTGTCCAATTTTCAAGTCCTGATCTAAGTGTACTGGTCATCATTTTTAAAAATAACAATGTCTGTAGACTGGCGCTGCACTGAAGAATTTATATTCCTTGTATGTTATAGGAGCATTTCCTAAATGCAGTAAAAGTAAATGATGGCCTGTAAAACATGTAGCATGTCAACTTGAGAGGAGCACATAAAAGACTTGTCACCCATGATGTTTCACTATTTGTTTTGCAGAAAGAAACTGATGCTGATTTATTAGGGACACTTCTGCTAATATACACGTCTGGGTGGGTTGAGATGCAGGCAGCATGTAGCAGGAAATTAACACGGTGCCCCTTTTGGAAGATTTGGAGTTTGAGAATGTTTCCTAATTGTAATGACCTGGTGTAAAGTGCTTAACAACCATAGAGGCAGAAATCTTCTATTTATCCACAGAACGGGTACAACAAGATTCAGCAGCAAAGCAGACATCTCTCCTGCTGTCCTACCAGTAAACCTCACCCTTGCTTTAGGCATGGCCCTCGTCCTCTGCTGACAGAGTGGAGGTGGCTTTGTAACACGAGTACCCGTTTAAAGTTCTAGGAACTGGAGTACAGCCACCCCTCTCTTTTATAAGCGACGAAAAGTCCTGTGGCACCTTATAGACTAACAGATTTATTGGAGCATAAGCTTTCGTGGGCAAAGACCCACTTCGTCAGATGCATGAAGTGGGTCTTTGCCCACGAAAGCTTATGCTCCAATAAATCTGTTAGTCTGAATCTGCAAAAGTGACGAAAAATCCTGGGGCACCTTATAGACTAACACGGCTACCCCTCTGATACCTCTCTTTTTATGTGGATCACTGTACCAGCCACTGGATAGTTCTGGCTTTCCGTTACTGAGCCTAGCTGGTTTGGTGAACCTTTGAGTTGAACAACTCTAAATTCCTTCCTGAACCCTGTGAGCCTTCCAATCACCATTTCCCCTCTGCCTGCCTTTTGGGAGGATTGTGGCTCCCTTTTGTTGGGTGCTGTTAGTGACGTGCTAAGGCAATTGGTGCTGTAGCTGTTGAGTCTAAGTGAACTCTGCTGTGTCCTTCTCTTTAGATACTGTGCAGCTGATATCTTTAGGGAACCAACATACCAGCCAGTCTGACCTGTTCTCCTCACAGCTGAGAAACCTTTGGCTTTCACCCAGCCACCTGACTTTGCTATGGCTGCATTTCAGATGTAGTTTGGCCTGAGTTTCTGTAAGATACCGATTTGCATCAGAGGAAGGCGGCAGGCTCTGGAGACGGGAAAGAGAATGAAATTGCTAGATTAACCTTGAATGAAACTTACTTGTCTCTTTCACTCTCCAGACGCCCGTTTCCACCAGGAGACCGGGTTACATTTAATGGAAGGGATTGTCTCTGCCAAATGTGTGCTCAGCCAATGTCCACCAGTCCAAAAGAGATCTCCAGCTCGAGCAGTAAGTATGCCATAGTCTTTCCTAAGCTTCTCCTATGTCCAGGAGCCTCAAAAGTTTGCCATGTGTTTTAGTTGTTTTGAAAGCAACTTGGTTGATGCTTATTTGTTGTGAGGATTGCGGCTGAGTTCTGATTTCTGAGAACCCGTTACTACTTTAGAAAGGGCCCTAGAAAGCCCTTTGTTACTTTGGATGGCAGATGCACATTGACAAGTTACAATCCTCACTGAGTCACCACAGCCTCTGTCTGAAACTATTCTGAAAGAAACAGTCAGTGTTCTTTGAGAGGCACCGAACAGGCTCTTACTGATGAAAAGGAGGCTTCAGAGTTTGTAGGTCCTAGTTTTTCCCATGCGTAATTGCACAGGATTAAGTCTTCAGTTTCAGAAGAGGGTGGTGTCAGGGGAAACTCATTCTTGCCTCTAATCTGTAACGTTTAATGTAATTACATGATCTTCTAAAAATAATGCCACCATGAGTGAATCATGCCTCCAGTACAAGGATACTTATGTGAACAGACTCTTCGGAGATACTTTTATAAAGGCGGGGGGCCGGGGATGGGAGACTGGAGAATGAACAGGCTTTGCTGCTGTATTTGAATGCTTTTTAAAGCAAATAAAAGTTCACCCCTCCACAGTATATTGCAGGGCAACAGTGATTCAGCCTCTCCTCATAAATTATGTGCCCCAACCCCCTAATCATTTTTGTTGCTCTCTGCAAGACTCTTTCCACTTTGTCCACATCCTTTCCGTAATGCAGGACCAGAATTGGACGCAGTACTTCAGAGATGACCTCACCAGAGCCAGGTAGAGGGGAATAATTACTTCCATCGATCTGCTGGCATGCTCCTACTGATGCACCCCAATATGCCATTAGTTTCCTGGGCAACAAGGGCACACTGATTCCTGTCTCGCATCTCATCCACTGTAATCCCCAGGTCCTTTTCTTCACAACTGCTGCTTAGGCAGTCGGTCCCCAGCCTGTAGCTGTGCTTGGAATTCCTCCATCCTAAGTGCAGAACTCTGCACTTGTCCTTGTTGAACCTCATGAGATTTATTTTGGCCCAATCTTCCAAGTTGCCCACGTCACTCTGAACCCTATCGCTACCCTGCAGCGTCTCTACCTCTGTCTTCCCACCCCCAGCTTAGTGTGTGATCTGAAAACTTGCTAAGGGTGCAATCCATCCAACCATCAGGGCTGGCCTTACCATGAGGCGAACTGAGGCGGCCGCCTCAGGTGCCAGACTGTGGCGGAGGGGAGGGGTGCCATTAGGACCCAGAGTGTAGAAAATTGTTTCCGCTGCTGGTGCATATGTATTCTGTCTGCTCTAGCTGCACAGAGATGGTCGAGTGCTGTGCTGGAGGAAGGAGGGCACAAAGAACAGGAAGAAGGCAGAACTGATACCTTTCAAAGTTTAAGCCCAAGCGAGGAGGCATGGGGGCATCATTTGAGCTCCCTGCCTCAGGTGCCAAAATGTGGTGGGCTGGCCCTGCCAACCATCCAGATAATTAATGAAGATGCTGAATAAAACCAGCCTCAGGACTGACCCCTGGATTACAGACTGACTATGAGTAAATGTAATGCTGTTGCGAAAAAAAAAAAACCCAAAACAAAAAACCCCCACACTATCATTCTGGGGTGTGTTAGCAGGAGTGTTGTAAGCAAGACATTGGAAATAAACCCTTCCAATGTATGCAGCACTGATAAGGCCTCCACTGGAATACTGTGTCCTGTTCTGGGCACCATGCTTTGGGAAAGATGTGGGCAAACTAGAGAGAGTCCAGGAGAGCGCAACAAAAATTATTAAAGGTGTAGAAAAATGACCTACGAAGAAAGATGGAAAAATTGGGTTTGTTTAATCTGGAAAAGACTGAGTGGGGAATATGATAATAGTTTAAGTACATAAAAGGCTGTTATAAAGAGGAGGGTGATCAATTGTTCTCCTTAACAGCTTAGAATAGGACAAAAAGCAAGTGCTTAGATTATAGCAAGGGAGAATTATGTTAGACATTAGGAAAAACTTCCCAACTAAAAGGATAGTTAGGCACTGGAACAAATTACATAGGGAGTAATATCTGTCATTGGAGATTTTTAAGGTTAGACCATCACCTGTCGGGGATCATCTGCTTCATCCGTGCCTCAGTGCAAGGGACTGGATTAGATGGCCTATTGAGGCCCCTTCCAGTTCTACATTTCTGGCTTCGAAGGGAGACCACAGACAATAGTAATTTTGTATTGTGCTTGCACGTAGAGGTCCTGATAAGGGGTAGGGTCCCACTGAGTAAGGTGCTGAAAAAACACAGTGAAATAACCTCTAGGAATTTTTATGTACTGCTTGGAAACCTGTGTACATCTTTTAGTGCATGTGTTGTGAATTTTGAATGGACTTTATAGTTAGATACAGTTATAATTTCTGTAGTTTCTGGTCATTTTAGTGCAAAGTTTTACCAAAAAGAGAAATAAAGGTGGGTGCAGGATGTGTTCATAGGGCTCCGAGAGTCTAATGAAGAGTTCTCTGAATATATTTCTTCCAAGCTCTGGCAATTGTCACTTCAGTGGTGATATCTTGCTAGCATCAACAGGTAAATTGTAATTAGTGTAAAATATTCCAGATCTCCTCCACTCTCCTGCTGGCTGAGTCAATCATCAATCTTTCCTGACGTCTTTTTTCCCTCTTTTCAGTAATGTTTGTGATGCAGTTCCATTGAGGAGAAAATCTCATTCTTTGAACATGTGTGTTTTATGTCATGTCCTGCGGTCAGTTTCCACTGGTTACTTTTAAGTAGATTAATGAGGGAGCTTATTTCAAAGAAAATTAAGGTGGGGATTGGGGATGTGGTAGGTTGAAAGTCAATATTGACCAAATAATGTCGATCTACTCATCAACTGGTGCCTCTTGCTGGCCATCTTGGGGATTAGTTTTGCAGGTTGGTATGCACTCTCTTGATCTTGGCTTGTCCCATCACATCTGCTCCCTGGCCCTTGTCACTTCAAGGACTATGGAGTCATCTTCATGACACAGCCCTCTGGCAGTGTTTATAATCTGTGCTTCTCCCTTTCAATCAACTCTCTAGCCACTTCCTCAGTGGCAACTTCAGTCAATAGTTCAGACATTTCCCCAGGGATAAGTGGGGGAACCCGGACCTGCTCACTACTCTTGGCCCCAGCCCAGGGACACAGTAAATGGTAGCCATGTGCTGTCTCCTCTAACTCTTCAGTACATTTCCCTGGGCTGCTTCCCATGGTCCCAGCACCTTCTTCACCCTTACCTCAGATCCTCAATATGCCAGTCCTAGCAACTAGTCAACAGCTCCCCTGTTTCTGCCTAGCACTGCTTTGTCCAGGAAGGTAGCTTCCATCCACTTGCAAGGTACCCAGATCTCCCTCTTTGAGTTCCTGGAAAGAACTTACCCTGCTCTGCCCTGTGACTTTTCTTATATGGGCCTTCTGGGCCCTGATTGGCTGCTTCTTGGTTAACTCCTTTCAGTCCAGTGTGCGGCATCCTTCACAGCTCCCACTTGAGATTTTTCTGATTTTCAATAATATTAACATGCATTTTGCTCATTAATGTTATTTCAGAGTTCAGATAAATGAAAGGCAAGTTGACAGCTTTTCTTAGGAAGTTTCAAGGGGAAGAAAGTGCCTTTTTATATACAGGAGTTAATTCTCTTGAATAACAACCCTAATATTGCTGCAACTTTTTCTAATGCAATGTCAGTGGAAATCAGAAAGAAAACCTACTGAATAATTCATCTCTTGATTTTTCTCTTGAAATACCTGGGGCCCTACTGCAACCTTATGTTTTTTACATGCTGGATATTCTTATTTTTATTGATGTTAACAGAGTATGAGTTAAATGCTTGCAAATAACTCTGAAAATGTAATGGATTGAGTTTTGGTACCTTTACTTTTTCATTTAACAATTTGATAAATGTGAAGTGATCAAGAAAGATGAGGGGATATATAGTTGGATGCTTACTAACTCTAATGTGATGAGAAATTATGGTATTTTAACAATGCCAGCTCTAGGTGAAGAAGGTTTAGGACCATCAACTGGAATTTTAAAACTGCATTGTTGGAGACTCTTGTGCCTCAAAAGTTAAACCCCATGCCCAAGATACTAAAAGTTATCTTCCCTGTGAATAAGTAAGAATGGACTAGTTCTGTCAAGTTCATTACTGTGTGTGTATTTTCTATAATAGCCAGGGTTTTTTTACAATTTCCTGATCACTCTTCTCTGCATCTTTTCCCCACATTTTTGTTTTCTGATGGTATATTATGTAGAATCCTATGTCAATAGGTTCATCTTGTCTCCCCAACGTGACTATAGAGCAGGGGTGGCCAACCTGCGGCTTGGGAGCTGCATGTGGCTCTTGGGAGAAAAATTTGTGGCTCCCGCACCCGCAACTCAGAAAGGGGCAGCGTGTTTGTCTGCATGGGATGCTGGTGCAAACATCAAAATGGCTGCATTAAAAGGGCAATGCTCTCAAAAGGGCTGTGTCTGCCCCCTCTCCCCCCCCCCTTTTTTTTTTCTCTACCAAATGGCGGCCGGGGTGCCTTTTTGTGCTCAACAACTTTTTCCCCTCAGCTCTTTGTGCTGTATCCACCACTTTGGCTCTTCGTCTGTAAGGGGTTGTCCACCCCTGCTATAGAGGGATATCTAATATCTTTTTGTCAGCACTGTAATTGATATGTTTGGTACTGGGCATTGTGCTTTTCAAGTTTTATTCAGATCTGCTACATGATTCTGATTGCCTCTTCCCCAAAATATTTTTGATTCCATTTACCCCGAAGTCCTAATGAACAGTGCTATTCAGAATCGTCAATTCCGCTCTTTCTCTGAAGACCTATTATGCTTTGGATTTGGAAATAAGTAGTGTGGGAAATAATAAATGTTGGTTTCTGTTTTCTATTGTCTGAATAGCCTTGTCTTGTGGTCTTGGTGTTGTGTTTTGAGGAAGCTACAAGGTTATGCAGCTCTATGGAGAAGAAGAGTTGATTTGGAATTAGGAGACCTGGGTAACTTCCAATTTGCTGAGAAATTCCACATTATATGAAAACTAGACTTCATGGGACTATACAGCCAGAACTAGCATAACTTCCTTTCCAAATCATCATTCAGAAGGATTGCTTTCACCAGACCATAGTTTGCATTTGGAAAAATGTGGTTTTCTGCCTTGAAATGGAACATAAATCCCCTACAGCAGCTTTCTCTGCCTTTGGAAAATACATAATAAGTCCATTTTGTGCTGAAGTACTCAGTGATACCACTCAAAGGAAAGCACCGAATTGCTCAGCCAAACAGATTTGGGCAACTTCATATTGTGTGCTGTGCAATACAGCTATTTTTCTATTATTCTTCAACATTGGATAGTATTTTCCCATACAGATAAGGCAGCCCGTGATTTCTAAACATTTGCATGCACAGTTGTGGTAATTAGTTTGTTTTTGTTGTTTGATACCTGTATTGCACTCCTTTTGTTCCTGTCCCATGCCTACAATGAAAGCTGTATGGGGCAGAGATTTTATTTTTTGTTACCTGTTTGTACAGTGCCTACTTTGATGGGGCTCTGAACTCTGATTGGGTCTTTGAGGCACTATTATAATACATATAATACTCTCGATGTTTAATAAGCACATGGAAGAAAGGATATCATTTAGTGCATCAGCATCCCTGTTCCTTTAGTTAAAATATGATAGAGCTTTCATTGAATATGCATCTTCCAGTAAAAGTGGGATCAAATAATTACACATCTGATGTGCCTACTTGTATTCCCACCTTCCCTCAAAAAAATATCAAACCCTTTGAGGTTATTTTTCTACATAACAAAGAATAAAAAAAGAGAGGACAGGTCCAATTTTTGAAATATCCTTTCTAGGTCACCATTAAACACTGATTTTCCGATTATCATTTTTAACATGTTATACTTAGAAGGTAACCTAATTGCTGTCAGTGTCACAAATAATTTTCCTTTTTATTATGTATGAGGTAGCTACATAATAGCAAAATAAATGGGTTACTTTTTCACAGGCATAACTGCTGCTTACAGGTTGCTTGACCAAAATGGGTGTAACATTTCCCCCAACTATAGCCACAGTGAAACATTTGCAACTAGAATTTTTCAACATTTAGCTACATTGTGCCCAGGATTTTCAAAATGTACTGTAGTTGCTTTTGCTTCTTTCACAAGCTTTCCTGAAACTTTCTCATTATTTGAAATCTGTTGTAAGGACTAGTCTAGCACTTGGAAGGTAAGAGTTGATCATGCTATTTGAAAGCAAATGATCTGTAGTAACTTTGCTTACAAAAGAGATATTAAACAACATCCTACTCATGTGGGTGATTTTTTTTTTTTGAGTTCACCGTAAGGAAATATCATTTAATTTCATTATGTGCGTTAAAGCTGGAGTGTTTCTGAGTATTGTGCAAACCCTTGGCACACAGCTAGCCGTGCCTCAGAATAAGACAATGGACCCAATTCTGCCTCAGGATATGCTCTCATAATTTCCACTGACTTTAGTGGGTGTATCTGAGGGCAGAGCATGTCCTTTTGTTTCTCAGAAATCTCTTTATTGAACTATGTATTTTAAACTGTCAAATTAATCAAAGCCCTTTCTGTAGGTGTAGTAAAATCTTGTACTTATTACACATTACAAGGTTATTATATTTTTGTAAGTCACTGCACACCCATGTTCTCATTTTTGCAACCTGCCCCCCCCCACACACACACCCCTTCAATGTATCTTTCAAGGCCATAGGTGACATTGTATGTGGAGAGACCCTAGAGCTTGGAATCTGTTGGATGTTTAACAAGGGGCACCCTACCCATCAATCCTATAGATTCCTCTTTAGCACATCGGAGTCCCAGGGAACTGGCTTGCCCCCATAATGTTCTCATAGCCCTGTAGCTCTGCATGTTAGCAATGTAGTGGACCTGAAACGTCACCACCTCCTTCCCATTAAACCAATTCATGTGCACTAATGAGCTGTAAATTCTAGGAGCTGACACGGAGTTCATACTTTGCTTCCTTTCTGGCAAGAGCCGTCATGCCCTGGACCACTAATTCTGGCTGACATTTTATTAGATCACACTGATGATCACCAGGTTAATCTTTTGAAATGATTTTGGTGCACAGTGCCTACGACTCTAATTGCACCTTCATTTAGAGAGATTTGCAGTACATTTCCTAGGCTTAGAAGCATTTGCACCAGGCAAATTGCTTTCTTTAATTCATTTTCTTTTTATGGTTGCTTGCTTCCTGGTCCTTCCCTCATGGCAGTCATAGAGCTGAGGGCTATGAATCTGGATTTCTGGGTTCGGTTCCCAGTACTGCTGTGTTGTAACTACGGACAGCCCATTGATTAGCCTCAATTTACCTAGCAGCTAAATGCGTAATGAGGCCTAACTCTCCGAGGTGATAAAATGCATTGAGATTCTGCAATGACACATGCCATGGAAGGGCACAATATTGATAGAATTCTAACTCCTATGCATCAGGAAGCAGAGTAGCATTCTAATGGAGTGTATGAGTCCTTACTGCTAGCGCTAGTCAGCAGTGTTCCCTCTAATTTTTTCCATCAATGTGTGGAATACATTTTATGTGCACCAAGGCATGTGCGAATGTGCACCACCAGTAGAAACAAAACCTAGGTCTGGGCCCTCTGCTAATCAGCGAGGCAGCATTTGAATCGCTCCTGAGCGGCTGTACAAGTGCACGGTTTACAGGGACCACTGCTAGCCAGAAACTTTTCAGTGCAAAAGTTTTCCATTGGAAAATGCTGCTTTGCTGAAATCTAAATGTTTCATGGTTGTGAGGCAATTCTGATATTTTTGACCAGAAAGCTTTTCCCGGTGAATTGAAATAGTGTTTTGTTCTGTGTCTCATTTCACTTTGACTTTTATATTTTGACTTCATAGAAAGGTGTTCAGACTTAATGTTAATATCATATTAAAAGTCTATAATTGACATTTACATATATTTAACATATTGTATTATAATACCTTGACATTATCAAAACTAAAATTTTCAATAAGGTTGTTTAAGTGTGTCTGATAAGCAGGAGGAATACATTACATCAGCACTCTGCAGACTGCATTGGCCTTCCCTTCTTTCCAGGTGCAAAGCCCTGTATGCCACCCTTTGGATAGTGCCTCTCTCTCCTTATCCATCACCATGGCACTTGGGGTCACAGGATGTGCTTCTGCTAGCAGTTCTGGATTTGTACATACGAGTTTGTGGCAGGCTGCTGGTCCGACAGAGCTACTTTATTAACCTTCAAGACTGATTATTTAACACAGGAAGAGGGGTGTGTTTATATTTACTTTTTAGCTAATATGCTGACTTGTTTTTAGTAATTATTTCTAGGCCCATTTAACGTATGTGAATAGTGCATAAAACTACTTGCCAGTGTTCTGTAATTGTTTGATGTTAATGTAACCACTCTGAGCCCTTTTAACCACACAGTTGCCATATCTTTGCCCTTACTAGAGTAGCTTTATTCAAAGTACCAGTCAAAAGAATTTGTGGAGTGTTGCCCAGTAATTGGGCATCACATTAGACGACATGAGCAGATATGTAAGTGCAATTCCAGGAAAAGGTTTCCCAGAGATGAGGTGTGTGGCACACTGGAAGCTCAAGTGTCACATTCAAAAAAGTGCTGAAAAGTATGTCAGGAACCCAAGGTCGCTCCAGGGGTATGTGGGCGAAAGAGTTAGTTGTTCCAGGCATGCTATGTTGTAGGTTTTGGATTGCTGGCATTCTCATGACTAGGAGCCTTCATGAAAAGTACAATTAGATACGCCTCATTGCAGCTGCTGGAGATTAGACCTGTTTGGGTTAGTGTGCTCCAAACACAACAATGGAAGATTACTCAAAATATTCTCCAGAAATGGTGACACAGATGTTGCTGTGCTAGGGGCAGACATTAGAGAGGGGCTAGTTTACAGTGTGCAGTTTGTTCAGAAACAGGAGCCTGGACAAATGAGTCTGTAGGTATAAGAAAAGATGACCTAGTGCAATAAAGTATTAAGGGCATTGTCGGTACCAGCTGCTGGCTACTGAATTGTTTATACCTGGCCAAGAAGAACAATGGCCAATGTAAAAAAGTCTCAAAGGGGTAGCTGTGTTAGTCTGTAACTTTTGGTCATCTGAAGAAGTGGGCTGTGCCCACAAAAGCTCATGATACTATCTACATGTTTTGTTAGTCTTTAAAGTGCTACCAGACCATTTGTTGTTTAAGTTTGTCCTGTACAGGCTAACTCGGCTACCCCGAAGCTTTTAAAAAACAGTGAGTAGTCATATGGCACCTGAGAGACTAACAAATATATAGAATATAGTATCATGAGCTTTCATGGGCAAAACCCACTTCTTCAGATGAGATGAGCGTGTGTGGAGAGTAAAAGGGGGACCCTGAGAATAAAAAGGGAGAGGGGGGGAAAAAATCACCTGTCAATTATAGTCTCCGTGCTAATGAGGCTAACTGAGTGGGATGGAAGTGTCCCAAACTTAGCTTTTGATGTCAGTAGGGTGTTCAGTTGTCAGGAAAGCTGGTTTTATAACAGGCCATCCAGTTCAAGTCTTTGTTCAGGCCAAGAGAGACGGTGTCAGATTTGCATTGGAAGGTCAATTCTGCACTCTCTTTCTCTGTAGTTGGCTTGTGAGATTCCTTTGTAGAAGAAGGACTCGATGGTCCAGTCTTTGGGGACTGGACTCGATGACCTCTCGAGGTCCCTTCCAGTCCTAGTATTCTATGATTAAGAATGGCTACTTTTAAATTCATTGAGTGCCCAGGCAGGTTAAAATGTTCCCCTAGAGGTTTCCTTTTGTTACCATTTCTAATATCTATTTTGTGTCCATTAATCATTTGTCATAGGACTGTCCAGTTTGGCCAATATACATGGCAGAGAGGCATTGCCGGCACTTGATGGCATAGATCACATTTGAGGACGTGCAGTTGTAAGAGCCTCTGATGTGGAAGCTTATGTGGTTAGCTCCTGTGATGGTGTCACTAGTATAGATGTGTGGACAGCATTGGCAACGGGGATTATTGCAGGGGAAGGTTCCTGGGTGAATGTGTCTGAGTTATGATGCGTGGCTGCTGGAAAGAATTTGCTTTTGGTTAGGGGGTTGCCTGTAGGCAAGGATTGGCCTGTCTCCTGAGGCCTGTCAGAGTGAGGGATTGTTTTCCAGGACAGGTGTAGACTGTCAATGATGTGTTGGAGGGGTTTAAGCCAGGGGCTGTAGGTGATGACTCGTGGTGTTCTGTTGTTTTCCTTATTGGGCCTGTCTTGAAGAAGCAGATTCCTGGGTACTTGTCTGGCTCTGTCAATGGCCAATGTAGATATTCAGTGGGGAAGAGTCTGGTCCTAATCCTATGCATGCTGATTGCCTCTTCTGAGATGCTGTGTGATTTCAGTGCTAAGGATCTTGTGGATTTGGCTCAATGAATACCTGATGCTGGATGTGAAAACTAAAATTGGCCCTGACGCTAGTCTCTAACATGCTTTTGCGCAAAAATAAATAGGTTTGTGGATGTCAGTTAAGGACAGAGAATCAGGCTTAAGTTAGGAAACTTGGTTTCTTTTGGTCTCTTTCACAACCCCCATTTTCATTGTATTGCAAAGTGCTGCTGCTGCCTAAAAGGTGTTCAGGTAAAAGCTTGTTCCCACATGATCCGAACCAGCACCTGTTTTAGGCTGGGGCTTTATATGTTGCCCCACTTATAGGGCATGTCAAAACTGTGTGGGTTGTGGCTGCTTTCAGATATCTCCCACTTTACTCATGCTGAATGGTCTCTAACTTCACAAGCAGGTCTGTGGAATCAGGTGAGCTTTCGGAGCAGGGTATTAGCCATGGGCGACGGGTATAAATGGCGGGGGAAGACGTTGCCTTCCCAAACCACTAGCCTGGCCCCACACACACTCTGCCCCCAGAACACCTACTGTAGGCATACTGGAGGAAGAGTGTTGCTGCCCCCGAGCACCATGCTCCGGTGCTGGGAAGGCTGGGGCCATGCGCTGCCCACACTGTCCATGCTCTGTGTGTGAGCCTTGGCTCCTGTGTGGGGCAAGGCCTGAGCAGAAGAGGCAAGGCTAGGGGTGGAGCTGGGGTTTGCCTCCTCCAACCCTACCTTCACCCACTGCTCATGACATCAGCAGGTGGAACCCTTGGCAGAATCTGGCTATGTGTCTGCTGTGTCCCAGGGCATGGGCTGCTGCAACCAACAAAGCATTGCCTCCTCCCCATGGCTTCAAGACACCCCATGCTTTTGCTCATGGATTAGACGCTGACATGGCTGTGATCAGAGAGACAAGAGGGTGAAATAATACCTTTTATGGGACCAGCCACTCTTGGTGAAAGAGGCAGGCTTTCAAGCTAAGTAAAACTGACCTGCTGAAGACCTCTGTGTAGCTCAAAAGCTTGTAGTCTTTTACCAACAAAAGTTGGTCCAATAAAAGATATTTCATCTAATATCCCGGTACTAACACAGCAAACGGTGCCTGAGTGATGGTAGCTAAGATATGGTGATGTTTGCAGCTATACAGTTGACCTGCAAATCCACCATACTATTCAACTAGTGGCAAATACATACTGAGAAATCCTACCGCCGGCTGGTTTCACTTCTGGGTGCAACTGTGAAGGCTTGGTCTACACTACAGGGTAGAGACGGCTCTATCTGTCATTCCCAGGGCTGCTGGGCTTCAGTTGTGATCCTGCTTGGGGCTGACAGCTTGGATAGTTGGCCTCAGCGCAGAGATGGAGGGCCCAGCTCTCAGTGCCACGCAGTTAAGTCAGTAGGAGTGCCCCGGTAAGGTCACACACTGCTGAGAGAGAGGATGAAGTGTAGACATTAACCATGGCAGTAATGGCGGTGGCTGAACTGCACGTTGACCTAACTTAGGTCCATTTAATTTTCTAATGTAGACAATGCCTTAGCCTAGGATCTGGAGAACTGAGTTGGCAGACAGTGTAAGGGAAGCAGGGTCCAACTTTCAAATTGGTGGCATCGCTGTCTGTTTCACAGTAGCTTTTGAACACCCCATCTGATCAATTCTGGAATATCAGTAAAGGTTCTAGGTCTTGATGACCAGAACTCTGTTGACCTGCGGGGAAATTGGAAGAACCAGTGGGGGGAAATGGGAGACACAAAAAGCTCCCTGGCATCTGGTTAGCACCTCTGTTGGTGGCTGTAGATCAACAAACAGCTTGATGGCAGCCATTAACATCTTCCAGCATAACAATGTCCTCCATCTCAGCTCTGAGCCTGAAAGAGAAAAGAAAGAAAGCAAAGCATAGGGGAAAGGGAGGTGCAGTTTAGCATCTGTAGCTGGAGAAAATGCTGAATAATCTCCCCAGCGGCTAAGCATTTTGACAATTCCCAGAGCTGTTTGCAGACAGAACAGAATCCTGGCAGCCGTCCTTTTCTGCCTGGTTGAAGGCCTGGTAAATATTCAGCCCTTCGCTTCTGGACACCTGGCTTCCCATATCAGTATTGCTGCTGGTTGGAGAAAAGCAAAGAGCGCCATTCTCTTGTTGCCTGTTGGGAACACACAGGACTCATCAGAAGAAACAAAGGAGACTCCAGCTGGGTGACATGGATGAGGATTATTACAGACTGCAGAGTACGTGATTATGCTTGGCGCAGAACCGCTTGTTTCCCAGGCAGCTAAAAGGGAAGTTGGAGCCCTGTGCAGCCAAACAAAGTGTTTTGCTTTCGTGAAGAGCCCTTCATAATCCTAGTGAGTCACTGAAGATAATGATAGTGTAGGGCCTGCGCAGGCAATTGTGTCAGCCATCATGTGCATTGCCGTGTGTGATGGTTCCAAAGGGAAAGTCGCAGCCTGAGGCTTCCCAAGTTCTTCTGGGACCTCCCCGTGAATGAAAGAGAAGATCAGCTAATGGAGGCCGACAATCTTTGGATAGGCAGTCTGGACTCAACCAGATCTAGCTTGGCCAAGACATAGCTAGGAAACTTGCCGCAGTGAGAATAAGTCTCTTTTTGAGAGAGAGGCTGCTTTGATTCACAAGCTTTTATCATCCCGAACAGTTTGATCAACTAAGACTTTGTGGATGCTGCTGTGGATCAAAAATAAACATCTTTTCATGTCCCTCATCACCCCTGCAGAAGAGCCCAGAATTCTTTATTCAGCTTACCTGACAGCTTCCAAGTCTCTCTCCCTCTCATCTATTTACATCAAACCTTTTTGCTTTCTCTGCAGAGAATCTACTGTTAGACAGAGGGAGGTGGTGACAATAATTAGATGGACTGCGGCTGATTTGTATTGATTGCAGTGGGAGGTTTGCAGGGAATAATACTAAGGCGTGAAAGACTAGGCTGCAAGACGTGTTCTAGGGAGGAGTAGGTAGATGTTAAGGTGACAATACAAATCCTGGAAGTGCCTGATGAAAATAGGAGATAAATGTGTCTATAAAATGAAACACAATGAGTGTATAAGTGTCAGGGGGCAAGGGGGGCTACCCCGCCTGGGGTCCATCAGTCCACTCCCCACCCGGCACCCCCATCAGGCCAAGTACCCTCTTTGTGCTCCCCGCCACCCGCGTCGTCGACAGTCTGATGACCCGTTGTCCCGAAATCCTCCGGCTCCCATCTGACTTTTGGCTAGTCGGCAGGGGATGGTAGGGGGGCTCGGGCCTGCCCTCACTCCGAGCTCCGACCCAGGGCCCTAAGGACTGGGACAGAGTCCCAATTCTGGTTGGTGGAGGTTCCAACTCGTAACACACCAACCCCCCAGGTTTCTACCCTGCCCTGGGTCGCTTCCTACCTTCCTTGCTCTCGCGCTGTGGCTCAGGGTTGCCCCTCTGCTCTCCTCCCGGCGACCTCTTCTCACGGCGGCGGTGCCTGTTTTAAACATCCCGCCGCCGGTGCGTCTTGGCATGGAGGGAAGTCCTTTGCCCCTCCCCTTCTCCCGTTCCCTGCTGGCTCTTACCCGGGCCGGCATTGCCAGCAATCCCGGGCAGGCGCGGTCTTGGCTGAGGCCGGGACGCCCCCGCCGCTTCTTCCCCCGCCCCTTGGGGCCCACCAGGCTCCAGCGTGGAGCACAGAGCCGCCTCTGCCAACCCCCCGGCTGTAGTGGAGCAGGTGGAGCACCGCCAGGGGGCGGTGCAGAGTGGCCGCTTCTCCCCAGCATGCCGGGGACAGCGCAGCGGCAGTGTGGGGTGGCGGAGCAACCCCGTCACAATAAGGAGTGATACTTGCTCAGAAAGTGTGGTGGGGTCTGCTGGCATAAACTTCTTTTATCAAATCCAATCAGGCCTGAAAGTACCACAGAGCTTTTTTCTTAACCTTCCCAACAGACGTGTTTAGAGGAAAAACCTCTTCCTGCAAACCAGTAGAGTGCGTGATTGTACACATGTGTGTGCACATAGACTAAAATACTCAATAGAATGTAAAGGGATCTGTCCACTTGAAATCTAATCAGTTACACAAGGTTCCTTGGAGCTATTAACCTGTCCATGAGACCTCCCAATTTGGTAGCTTTACATAGTCATGTTTCCCTTTTACTTTTTTAATTACTATGTAAAAACCCTCCACAATCAAGGGAAACCAAACCCCTCACGGGGAAATGGTTAAAATAATTATTTGCATGGTACTATCAAATGAAGCAAGTAAACAAACCGGAAAAAAAGAAATATTTGTACCGCCCATTGGCTGAAAGTAATCTGAGGGGATACTTATAATCGGGGCGGATATAGGGCAGGGCGAGCGGGGCGGCCGCCCCGGGCCCCGCACTTCAAAAAGCCCCGCGCATGCACGTGGTGCCACTGAGCATGGGCCGTGGCAAAGGGGGGGAGGCCGCAAAATTGTGCTGCCCTGGGCCCCCCCAAAATGGTCATCTGCCCCTGCTTATAATGATAGGTCAACATTTATCACATAAACTGATATTTAACTCAGACATTTTATATAAATATTAACAAGTTTATTAACAAAACAGTTTATGATTAACACACTGTTGTTCACATAGATTATTGTGTTAAAATCCAGTGCTCCCGGGCTGCATCATTTGTGAGTTGTTTCCAATCTATTAAAAAGACCTTTATCTTGGTATTTTTCACAATTTTTAAAATTACCTTTCTCCTCCCCCCCCCCTTGCCATTCATAGCTCTCTTTGAAGCTGAGCTCTACTTCCCTTAGGAAATTTAGCTCCCTCCATTAGTTTAAGAAATTAACTGGGATCCCGTGGGCAGAGGCCCTGTCTGGGCTAGAGTGGCCTCCCAACCGTGGCCCAGCTATGCTGGAGCAGCCTTCTCGCCCTCATCCCCGTGGCGCAGTGTAGTGGGCCCGGTTGGGCTACAGCAACACCCCCCCCCCCCCCCCCCGCCCATGTCAGGCTGCTCCAGCTGCTTACCTGGTAAACATCACCATCAAATCAACAGGTCTTCAGCCTAGTTATGCTTACCAGGTAACCAGTTAACCCTTTTCATCCCCACCCTCCACTGTATGCACACTACATACACTATGGTACTTGGCAAGTGGGTAGAGGTAGGTCACATTTTAAGCCTTTGGCAACAGTATCCCATGTGAATTCAATAAACTTTCACAGTCATGATGAAGTCCTTGAATTTTTAAGAGCAGAAGTAGTTGTTAGGCCTTACGCTGTGGTTAATTGTTTACCTGAAAGAACCCTTCACTGTGCTTTGCCAATTTTCAGGAATCAGAAAGCAAAAGTGATTAGCCTTCAAGGCCTCAGGAATGTGGCTAGGAATATCAGCTCTTTGCTTGGGCGGATAAGAATCATGCGAAAATAGTGAACTCTGCAATATGATTTCACTGCTGTTTACTTGTACTCATCTAAACCCCGGTTCAGCATCAGCTTTAAGCCTGTCTAATTTTAAACAGTGAATGAAGATTCCCATTAAGACAGTTTGCTTCCTTTATTTAACAACAGAGGAAAAACTGCCCACTCTGATTTGTGTTTGCCGACGTCTCTGTACCAGCTGACACGTTGGCACCTGGCTGGGAATACTTTCACTGGAACATGGATTCTCTTGGGATGCACATCTATATGCTGTGGCTAGATGCCTGCTGCCAGGGGCTACTCAGGAGGATGACTGCACCTCTGGGGTGACCTACACGTGTTCCTTCATGGCCAGCCATGCTGACCTCTCTGTGCAGGCTCCCTGGTGGTGAGGAGGGCAGTGTGCTGGATGTGCTCTCTGCCAGTGAGTATGGTGGTAGAAGCCAGAGCGAAGGGGGTGACCTTTTTGTGTAGTGAATTGGAGAGGTATGTGGCAGCATATAGGAAAGCTCACTGACAGATTTCCGGGAAGGCAGGCAATACAAACAGCCTTGGGCGAAGTTGTACGCAGCATGCTCAGGGTTAATGCAGCCCTATCAGCTCAGAGCCCATCTTGGGGAGCGTTGCATGTGATGTGAGCAAGCTGTGGGAAAGCGACGCTGCTATTGGTCAGAGGAGGCAAAGGGGGAAAACCTGCTGCTTAATTTAGACAGTGACAAATGAGTTGCTGTGCAGGATGCCTCGCTTTTTGTCAGGTGTGGGGAGTGATGCAGAAGCTGCAAAAGGCAAATGTCTTTTCTGTCCAGATCTTAGCAGTGAAGCATCAGGAGCGGCAGCTCATCTGTCACTGCTGTCCTGACCTACAGCTTCACAGAGCTCTCTAATGAGGCTGTACAGGCTGCTTGGGGGATGAAGATCTTTACATTTTAATATGACACATGGTTAAGTCCCTCTCCCCCGCCCTCATTCGTGTTCCATTTCCACAGCCTGTTGTTCTTTTTCACACTTGCTTTAGCACTCTGGGCGCTTCAGATGTGGCACTGTTATGGATGGTAAATGCTATGGAGAGTAAACATGTGGGGGTGTATCTTAAGACTGAGCTGGCCTGGTCAGAGCTCGTGCGAGAGACAAAAGGTGTGTTGGAATATGACCCTTCCTTAGCGGGTGCAGAGTAATGGAGCTTTTGGAAGCCCTAGCATTTTATATCGCTGTGCAGAAGATGTGGCTTGCTGGGGGCCATGCTGAGAAGGACGTGATGCATTTGGCTTGTGTTGTGCAGAGGAAGGGAAACATTGGTCACTCTTGCCCAAAGCCTGTGTAATTGACTAGGGACATCTGCTGCTCTGTGTTCCCTACATAGGGCATTAGTGCCACTGAATCCACATAATCCTGGACCCTGCAGCCTAAGTGCCCCTGTAATTCCTTTACTTGCTGGCCTATTCTGGGCCAGTGTATCGCCTGGGCCATAGCAGGAAGGCGATGGAAGGAGTACGGCAGAAAGGGATCTAGGGGTTATAGTGGACCACAAGTTGAATATGAGTCAGCAGTGTGATGCTGTTGCAAAGAAAGCAAACATGATTCTGGGATGCATTAACAGGTGTGTTGTGAGCAAGACACGAGAAGTCATTCTTCCGCTCTACTCTGCGCTGGTTAGGCCTCAGTTGGAGTATTGTGTCCAGTTCTGAGCACCGCATTTCAAGAAAGATGTGGAGAAATTGGAGAGGGTCCAGAGAAGAGCAACGATAATGATTAAAGGTCTAGAGAACATGACCTATGAGGGAAGGCTGAAAGAATTGGGTTTGTTTAGTTTAGAAAAGAGAAGATTGTGGGGGGACATGATAGCAGTTTTTAGATATCTAAAAGGGTGTCATAAGGAGGAGGGAGAAAACTTGTTCATCTTGGCCTCGGAAGATAGAACAAGAGGCAATGGGCTTAAACTGCAGCAAGGGAGGTTTAGGTTGGACATTAGGAAAAAGTTCCTAACTGTCAGGGTAGTCAAACACTGGAATAAATTGCCCAGGGAGGTTGTGGAATCTCCATCTCTGGAGATATTTAAGAGTAGATTAGATAAATGTCTATCAGGGATGGTCTAGACAGTATTTGGTCCTGCCATGACGGCAGGGGACTGGACTCGATGACCTCTCGAGGTCCCTTCCAGTCCTAGTATTCTATGATTCTATGATAGCAGAGCATGCCTTGCGTTGCTGCTGAGCCTAGCCACGCTGTTCTGTATTTCATTCCAAGTCCCTAGTGCATGTTGCACAGGCATGAGAGAGTGGCTTTTGTTTGTAGAATGTTCATGAACAAATGGTTTCCTGCCCTTAACCCCGTCTATATTTATCTCCTTTCATCCAGCTGCGTGAGAAGTGCTAGCTTGCTATATTTACAAATAGCTGTTTCGCCAGAGGAGATAAACGTTTCTGTTAAAAGGCAACTATAGTCTAGTAGGACAGCACAAGCTATTAGCTCACTGTGACCTTAGCCCAGTCACTCAACAGCTCTGTGAATTGGAGCTAATGATGCTCACTCACCTTTGTAAAGAACTTTGGGTCCTGCTGAGGTAAAGCCAGGTTAAGTATGAAATGTCATCATTGCTGTCAGTACAAAAGAATACTATATTTCTAATGTTTGTGTAATCTGAAGGGTGGTTTTGCTTAACTGGGCAGAATGGATTTTCTAATAATAATAAAAATCAAAACTTAACTGCAAGTTGAGTCCAGTCCTAGGATAGGAACAGCACAATTGGAGAGTTTTGCCTTATCCAGCCTCTGGGAAGATGGAAGCTATTAGTAGAACTGCTGGTTAAAATTAAGAGGTGATAAGTGAGTGGCATTTGTATATTGAAGACCAAGGAAGCTGATGGAGGTTTATGAGGTGGCATGTTACCTGATGCAGAGAATTGGAGGGAACTGTTACTACCCATCAGTTTGTCATTGCAATGGTATCTTCTGCAGCCACTCCTTAGACTTTGCCCTCTGAGGCAAAGTCGTCTTGAAATCTTGATGTTGTGTGCCTTTGTAACACAACATCAGGAGGCTCGGACATATATGTTACCATGTCAGAATCTTATGTTGGTCTCAAACTTCCTCTCTCTTTCTGGATGGCAGCTGTTCAGCATCTGCTTGGTGCTTTCCTTTGTTTGGACTGTTATCCAGAAAGTTAATGGTCCATTTCAGGCCTGATTCTCCTCTCATTTTCACCAGCATAAATATGGAGTACCTTTATTGCAAGACATGGTTTGCCCCAGTGCACATCTACTGTGACGAGGTGGGGATGTCTCACACGTCCTCAGAGTCTGTCCCTTGAGCTTGCACTGTGACAATCAATGACCTGGAGATGAAGAGTTTGATTGGGCAGATATTCCTTCAGGTGCCTTGATTGGGCTGAAATGTCTTCATTATTCTGTTAATGACCCTCGTGCTCTACTGCCTGATGTCAGGGCGAGGATGTGATATTCAGCTCAGAGGTTAAGATATCAAGTTAGATCCCAGAACCCTCCAATACCATTTGCGGCCTCCTTCTTCATCAGGTTTCTTTCTTGCTCTTACTCTTATGGACCCTCCAGCATTAAAATTGTGCCTGGGGCACCATCTGGGGGAAGTCTGCAATTCTTCACTGGGCCCCAGCATATCATCCTCTTCAAATCTCACTGCCCACTGGCATGCCCTTTGTAGGGAAAGATTTAACTAGCCTGGATGTGAATGGAAAGGCAGCCCAGGGCTGGGCTGAGGTGATATGAAACACCATGACATCTCTAGCCCCCTCTCTCTGGCAGAGGGCATTCAGTGCCATTGCCTGGGGCTCTCTTTGCTTGATTTCTGCCATCAAAGGAGATCAAAATATCAATGTTTAGTGTTGATTCCAAACAGAGAACAGAAGTTCTCATGTAAATGTCATTTCTGGTGCACCAGGAATGCCTATGGGAGTTGTTCCTTTTCTTATGTGTCAGAGAGGATACGCCCTGTTATACTACAGTTACCGCCAAAGCCTTTGTTATGTTAGCTAGCTGTAACAATTCGCCTCTTTTACAAATCCTGAGGCTTCGAAAGTTTGCTGGTACCAAGTACCCACTTAACGTTTAGTGCTTTGCTGCCATCTGGAGGGGAAAAAGTAATGCCTGAGAAGAACAACTACCGAGGAGGAGCGTTTCATTATAGATTAGAAATTGCCAGCCCATGGCTGCTTTATATAGCTCTCTTGAAGTAACAGAGACTTTGCTGATAGCAAAAACAAATAAACAAGAGGCTCCTCTTGAAGACATTCTTGTGAGGGAAAGCATATTTTGTTAATTCCTCATAAAATCTGCAGGGCTGGCTGAGCTGGGCTGGGTGCAAATCAGCATTTTTGAAGGTGTAGGTGTCTTCTGGGCTATTCTTAAGTATGCTCAGTGTGGAGGAGAATGCATCTGTGGTTCCTTGTTCCCTGGGCTGGGGCTGAGAGGTGTGCTCACCCCTTACGGCAGTCGTTCTAGCCAGCCATCCGCGATGACAAAATGGGTACAAGAAGGGGTGGAAGTATAGTTGGGAGGGAGGGTGCAGGAGTGGGCTAGGGGAGCTGACTGGGAGGGAGGTTGGGTGCAGGAGTGCGGTGGGGGTCTGAGTGGAACAGAGGGGGCAGGAGCAGGCTGCAGGTGTGAGGTCTTGGTGGGAAGAGGGTGCGTGAAGGACATTGGGGTGTGGGGTTCTGGCATGAGGGGAATGGGGGGCACTTACCAGGCTCTGTGCCTCCCACTGCTCCCAGTCACCACTCCCTTTGCTCCCATTGGCCATGATTCCGGCCAATGGGAGCGTCAAGGAAAGCCTCCAGACAAGTGGCTTCCTACAGTGCCTTTCCCCCAGCTGGCCTGCCCCTCCCCTACAGTGGGAAGGTGGTGCTGGTGCTCCAACCTCATGGGGGAGGTCGGACCTGCAGCTCCTCACTGCATGGGGGGGGGGGTCCTAAGTCCGTGGCCCACCTACAAGATGGTCGCAGTCCACTAGTGATCCATGGACCACACTTAGAGAAACCGCTGTTCTGTGGGAATATAGGTGTCTTGATTGGTTTGCAATGACCCCTTCTCGTTAACCTAGAAGTGGTATTCAGTAGGTAGGCTAATGAAGATAAATAAAGCCAAGTAACTGACCGTGCGTGTATTTATTTATTTGCAGATTGTGCTGGCTGTGGAAGAGAGATAAAAAATGGCCAAGCACTACTAGCACTGGATAAGCAGTGGCACCTGGGATGCTTTAAGTGCAAGGCCTGTGGCAAAGTCCTGACTGGGGAATACATCAGCAAGTAAGCAGCCTTCTGTGTTTTTCTGTTGCCTGGCATGAAATCCGTGGTTACTTTCCAAAAGTACCATGCGGCCAAATTCTTTTCCAATCTGCTGGGCAAGCCGCGCTTCTGAAAAGCTGCTCTTTTGGCATGTGCTGATCACTCGTTGGGGTATATGTTGGAGGACATGGAGGGACAGGCTATACAACTTCACCCCCAAGATTTTAGGAATTGCAATAATAAACAAAGGTGACAATGAGCTTGGAGCTTTTCTCACTTAATTAAATGTGGCGCATGTTGTCATTCAACAGCTAAAATTTTTTAATTCTAGATTCCCAAGTCAGTTTTTTTTTCCTGTGCTTATCACCATACACACTGAAATCCTCCCTCATAGTAGAAGCAGAATATTGGAACTGAGACCGACGGGGAATTTTCCCCTTGTAAGCTGACTAGAGCAAGTAACAAAAAGTGATTAACAGCAATTAACAAAATAAATACTATGAGTAGGAGGGTTGCAGGTCTTTCCTGGTCCAGAAGAGGATTGTGTGAACTCCCCTATGTCTCTTTTGTGTTTCCAAGGCATGGCTTTTGTGCCATTTTGTCCAATTATTTTGCTTCTCAAGTTTGTGAACTTGAGGAGAAAGAAAGACATTACATGTCTCTCACTTTGCTAGAACAGAGACCAGAACATGGGTAGGATTGACCTTACACTATGTTTACCTTCTCCGGACTAGGGACTAATGAAGAGGAAAGTTAGGAGAAATCAAGGCAAGGGAGAAAAATCAGAAAGGCTGTGTCTATACTGGCGCGATCTTGCGCCAGAGCTATGCAAATGAGGCTCAGCGTAGAATATCGCCGAGCCTCATTTGCATAACTAGTGAGCCGCCATTTTTGCAGAAGAGGCTCTTGCAGACGGAGCTGTCTACACTGCCCTTCTTGCGCAAGAAAAACCTCTCTGCGCAAAGCCGTTATGCTGATTATTTTCAGGCATAACGGCTTTGCGCAAGAGGGTTTTTCTGGCGCAAGAAGGGGCAGTGTAGACAGCTCCGCTTCGCAAGAGCCTCTTCTGCAAAAATGGCGGCTCATTAGTTATGCAAATGAGGCTCGGCGATATTCCACGCTGAGCCTCATTTGCATAGCTCTGGCGCAAGATCGCGCCAGTATAGACACAGCCAAAGAGCGTATTAGCTGCAAGCTGAAGGGAGTCCAGGCAAAGCCCCTTCAAACATCTAGGTGGGGAAGAAAAAATATAGGGACACTAGAGTATGTGACAGATGCAAACTTTTTATCACTCATTTTCATGGGCATATATATAAACAGGCTGGCATCTATGAAATTAAACAAGGAACGTATACGGTGGTGCCTGCTACCATATACATTCTTTAAATTGACTAAGGTGTTCCTAATTCATTCATACAAAGATAGCATTGCCCACCTGCCTTTGAATTTTCATGATGCCACTCAAGTGGAGATGTTTCTGTGTTTATACACTATCAAGATTACCAAGGATTTATTTACAGAAATGGATAGAGATGCAGCAGGCACATGCATATGTATGATAGAATGTGGACAAAGGGTGTCAAAGGGCATAGCTCAGTTGATTTTATATCCATTGACAACAGCAGAGAATCTAGCCCACAATCTAGCTCACATTTGTGCTTGAATGGCTCCTTTTTGTTCTCTGAAATGAAACGATCCTATACGTGAAATGACCCTAAAAAGATGCAAACTATAATGCCATTTCATTTGAACTGCAAAATAGCTACCCTTGCTTTCTGCCCCTTCACCTATTGCTGTCAGTGGGAATTTCCACTACAGACAAAGGAAAAAATGCAAGCCCCATTGTAACTTGTACCTTCTGGATATTTTATTTCAGGGATGGTTCCCCTTATTGCGAAAAGGACTACCAGGTTCTCTTTGGGGTCAAATGCGAAGCATGTCACCAGTTCATTACTGGGAAGGTCCTAGAGGTAAGTAATATATAATCTATTGCTTAACAGCTGGTTTCACTCACCAGACTGCAGAATATGCACAGAATTTGTCCTGTGGAAGTTTACCATTGACTTCAGTGGGCACAGAGTTGCTTGTTGCTCAGGGTAAAATGTGTAGTTGAGAGGGATTGCTCAGGTTTCTGTGGAGATGTCCACGAGATTTTTTTTGTTTGGTACTGCACAAAGTTGGTGATGAGACCGTTTGGCGCATTCTGGGTCAAGATTAGAAAAAGTACTGAATGTGATAATAAATGTTCTCTGGTTGACCACTGTGAAGAAGGATAGGAACACGAGGTGTCTATTTGCTGGAAGAGAGGAGTTTGAGGTAAGGTGATGTGTGATACTGAGACCATGAAATGGAGGATGGGAGGGCATTACAATGTAGGTATGTGAAGGCACAATCAGAAGCCCGGATTTGCACCCAAACTGTCTCTTCTCCGGAGTCACTGTCTGTCGGAAGGAGAGTATTCATTTATAGGCTGGTTAGAAACACATCCTCCTTGCTGCTAGTATTGATCTTAGTCTCGTTGGCAATGACTAGTAGCCCTTAGAGTTGTGATCCATACACGGTGACATCAAGCTCTCCATAGCTGTAGAGATACTAGGTGGTTGAACTCTGACTAAAAGTCACAAGACCCTCTCCAGTGCAGAACACACTACTCTTGAGGTATGAGAGGCAAACATGATTCCTGACTCTGTGGGCCCATGAAACTGGATTCTGTGTAAAGAATTAGTTTAGATTGGATTCAGTTCTTAATCTGAAGTACGTGGCTTGGGTCCGTCTTTTGTTTGTGTCGTTTCATATTTAACATTACTTGAAAATATGCTTAATTTTAATTTGCAGTTAGTTGTTGAAAGAAAGAGGGGAAAGAATTTCAACCAGCAGGGTGTTTTTTGGAAGAGTGTATGTATGAAGACTTGGTCAAATAGTTCTTATGAGTATCAAAATGTCTGACCTTAAGCTACTTCTACACTGTAAGCTAGGGGTGTGATTCCCCTTCTTGTGTATATGTACTTGCAGTGGCTGTCATCAAGCTTGTGCAAGTATAAATAGTGGTATAGCCTCGAAGCATGGGTAACAGCAACAGAGGTACAACTGAGCTGTGCTAAGTAGAGATGTTAAGATGTGGTTAATTGGCTAATCGACTACTGGATTAGTCAATAAGGGAAGGCAGCCCAGCTCAGTCCCGGTTCGCACCGGGTCCGGGACTTCCCCCTGCTTTGGCTCTGCAGTTTAAACGTACTACAAGCCAGGCTGCCTGCCCGCCCGGCTCTTAGCACGTTTAAATTGCAGAGCCACAGCAGGGGGGTAGGTCCTGGACCTGGCATGAGCTGGAATTGAGCCGGGCTGCCTGCCTGGCCAGAACAGCCTCTGTCCACGACCAGCCCGGGCCACCACAGACAGAGGCTGCTGCTGGAACAGCTGCTGCTGGAGCAGCTGTTGCTGGAGCAACCTCTGCCTGCAACAGGCCCAGGCTTACCATGGACAGAGGCTGCTCCACGGGATGCAGAGCAGCCTCTGCCTGCAGTGAGCCTGGGCCTGCTGCGGGCAGAGGCTGCTTCACATCATCATCCTCTGTCCATTCCCTGTAATGCTGCCTCTGTTAGAGGCAGCAGCATGGGAGAGCGGGGGTAGGCAGCACCACAGCGGAGACGGTGCTGGGGGGGGAACCGGCTTTTAAGTTGGCTCCCCCTAGCACCTTCTCCTGTTTTTTTTTCCCCCCCTCCCCCTTGCTGCCTCCGTACCAGAGGCAACAAGGAGGGGTGGGGGGGAATTCAAGTAGTCGATTAGGCTTGCTTACATCCCTAATGCTGAATGCTAACCCATCTGAAATGGGGCCAGCCATGCCTCTGTCGCCAGAGGGATGTAAATTAGACCTACCGAAATTGCTAATGAAGCGGGGATTTAAATATCCCGTGCTTCATTAGAATAAAAATGGCTGCCGCTTTTTGCCGACGCGGCAATTTGCTGGCAAAAAGCGGCAGTCTAGACGGGGATCAGTTGGCAAGGAAAGCCTTTTCCGACCGATCCGTTATGCCTCGTGCATAAATCTGTTCTTTATTCAATTAGTCAGGCCCTTTATCGTCCTCCCTTGTAATATGTGTGTAATCCTTTTGGAGTCCCACATGGGTAATCAGCGAGAAGAGACTCATTTGAGCAGGGAGAAGGGCTCCCTCTCACTTATAGTAGCTTATAGTTTGACCTGTGCTTTAAAAATAATATGCACTGGCGAAGGAAGTGTTGGGGTGGGAAATGCAAATGGAAGAAAACTAAGAAGATCTGGGACTTCATAAAACAAAAATTGACCTTGCGTGGCTTTCTTGCTGTTACTGTAGGAAGGACACACGTACCCTTTGTACAACAGCTGAACTTTCTCTGTGGCCCTGCAACCAAAGTAATACAGGGGAGGATGCTAGCAGCTGACTAGAGTTTGTAAGAATGAGCTCCCTCTCTTCTGTATTGTTCAAGAAAGGCTGCCTTTGCTGCAATGGCTGTGAGTAAGGGAAGTCTGAGCTGAGATCATCTTGGCTTGAAAATGCATCATTCTTCAGAAGAAACCTGCCTCTCTGAAGGGACCTCTGAGTAGCTTGAGCTAACCTCTGCCATAAATGAACGAATTCCTTTGAAAATAGCGACTAAGAACAAGTTAGCCTGACAAGCCAGGCCTCAGCCATCTGTCTAGTCCTCATCTGGGCAAGCTGAAGTCCTGGCTTTTGCGCCGTTGGGGTCTAGCTTTGAGGAACGAGAGCTCTCAGGATCAGCAAATGTTCCGGAGGTTGGTTTTTTTCTCACGGTGATTTTGGCTGCATGAATATTATTTCCTGTTTTCAAAAACAAACAACTGAAAAGAAATCAAAGCGGAAGTTAAACAGCTGCACCAAACCAGGTTTCATTTTCTAGTGCTCAGTGTGTGACAAAGTACTATTAGTTTTTCATTCACCTGTGCGTTAAACAGTCACAACACCTTGCTAAAATATAGAGCCATTTGACTGTGAATAGGAAGCATATATACTTAAGTTGGAGTTTTATTTTTGCATATCTTTTCCTCTACCTTTTGAACACTTTCCTGTGTTGTTTCTGGTAAGTCTGTGGAAATTTTGCTTGAACAGGGACAACACTCATTGGCCCAGTACTAATAAAATAGTAGCATAATTAGAAGTAATACAGTAGGGGGCAGCAACAGCCCCATGTATGCAACTTCTATCAATATCATGTATAAACTCATGAAAGTCAAATAACGAGTATACTGTACCTCCTTCCTAATCGGTTTTAATGTTTGACTGGTGTCAGTAGACTAACTAGAGACATTCACTTAATAAAAATTGATATCTTGCCAAATGAGGCAGAGACAGTCAGTCTGTGATTGAGACATTGGCTTAAACACAGATTACAGTGTATTTTACTAACCTGGTTAATCCACAAATAAAGTTCTTTAGATCTCAAAGTAAGAGTGGCATTAAAATACTCTTCCCTAACAAACAGCACTCAAATGGAGCGATAGACCATTTTAGATACAGTAATTCGTGAAACATTGGGCTACATTCCTGGCTGCTGCTAAGGTTCTTTTGCACTGCTAGAAAACTATTGTTCCAAAGGGGATGATGCCCTTAAATAGTTTCTAGGGGAAGGGCTAATAAAAAAGGTCCTAGGAAACATGGGCTGATATAAACCTGGCATAGTTTTTTCTCAGCCAGCTCCGTCCCAGGCTTCTCCTCCTCCTTCTCCCTGCCTTCCCCCCGGCCCCAACAAAGCATGTTGAAGCTGGTTACAGGCAGGTGTTTGGGGGCAGAGAAAAGGTGTGATCAGGTACTAGGGCCAAAGCAGCAATTACTAGCTGGCAGACTGGTTCCTAGGATGCTGCCTTGTGTCAGGATTTGTAAAATATTGTAGACCCGGTGTACAGGTGCAGCCGATTCCTCCCTCATCTGCTGAGGATGAATTACTCATAACCCCCCAGATACCATCTAATAGTTTAAGATTTAACCTTTTCAATAGAGATTAGTATTGTGTGTTTGCCTGCTTCCTGGGCACAAAGCATCACATTTGCATGAGCAATTAGACTGAAGGTTGTGACATCACAGATTTTCCTCTGCTGTCCAGTGGAAAAAGGCACCTACTAATTTTGTCTCCAAGTTAAAAACAAAAAAGTGTATTAATTGATCCTACAGAGCTTTCAGTTTATTTCTCAAAAGGAGGATATATATTATACTGGGAATGTCATATTTTATGCAAGTAGCAAAGGAGAAATAACACCCACCATCCATCATACACACATACGTCTCTAGCGAATCAATAGGCAGCAATAGGCAGTCCCTTTAGAAAGCTCATTTATTCCTGTTACACTTGATGCAGTGTAACTGTGTTCCTTCACAGCTGCTTATGGTAAAATGGGAAGAGCACAAAGGGATGGCATAAAAACTCGTTTTGCTAAATAAGTTGGGTAGCATCAGTGACGAGGGCCTACATTTTTATAAGTGTGCGCCCATTTTGAGTGCCCGGTTAGAAACTTCTAGGACCTGCAGACTCATAATCATGGGGACGCGACACCTCTGAAGATCAGGCCCCCAATATCTTAAATCTGGCACTCAGAAATGGAGGCACTCAAAATTAGACTCTTTTGACAATGTGGTCCCTTAATACCACACTCACAAAGGAGCACCCGCACCCATACTGACACCTTTGGCATTCTCTGTAGAGAGACCAAGTATTGAATGGATGAGAGAACGTGAATATTTTCCAGCCTTCCCCTGGCTCTAATCAATTAGGTCAAGTCTGAAGTGCATTGTTGGTGTCCTGATTCTGTGGTTAAATGAAGGATCCTATTTTTCCAGGCTCTGGAAAACTAATGGGCAGCAAGTTTAAAACAAATAAAAGGAAGTTCTTCTTCACACAGCGCATAGTCAATCTGTGGAACTCCTTGCCTGAGGAGGTTGTGAAGGCTAGGACTATAATAGGGAACTAGATAAATTAACGGAGGTTAAGTCCATAAATGGCTATTAGCAAGTATGGGTAAGGAAAGGTGTCTCTAGCCTCTGTTTGTCAGAGGGTGGAGATGGATGGCAGGAGAGAGATCGCTCGATCATTACCTGTTTGATTCACTCCGTCTGGGACACCTGGCATTGGCCACTGTCGGCAGACAGTGTACTGGGCTGGATGGATCTTTGGTCTGACCCAGTATGGCCATTCTTATGTTCTCAATCTGAATCTAGTTTAAAAAAAAAAAAAAAGAATGAGGTGGGAAAAAAGTAATGGGTTTGAGTCAGAGAGATTTTGCTTATAATTCTGTGCATTACTGCTGATGACAAATAGCTGGGAGCTGAAGCCTGTATGTACATGCATTGAAAATGATAAATATCCAATAAGAAGAAAATCTAATCCATGTACAGGGAGTCATACATTTTATTGTACATTAAGGATATATGTGAATAGAAGTCAAGGCAACAGAGGCCAATGGTCCTTTGCAGGTTTTGCTACCAGAAAGGAACCATTATTTATGGGAAATCGCTCATTTCCTCTTGGCTCCAATTAAAAGCTTTCCTTATCAGGATAGAATGGCATGAAAAGAATTTGGATTGTTCGGTTTTTTTTGGTTTTTTTAAATAGACTTTCCCACTAAAGTTAAAGTTTTGTTTTCTTTGGTGTTTTAAAGCTTAGCCAGTGAAAGATGTCAGATTGACATCTTGGGCCTGACCCTGCAAACTCCTAGGCATTTCTGTAACTCTGCTCACATGAGTAAAGATAAACACAGGCTAGATTGCTGCAAGATTGTGTCCTAGCTCATTTTGCATAACCTACCACTTATAATAATAGTTAGCGCTCAAAGCCCATTAAAGTCAATTGGGCCTTTGTGCATATGTTCTAGCCACACATGTAAAGAACCTTTGACAAAGGATGTAAGTGTAATTGTCTGAGTTTTTCAGAGGAAGAAACTGAGCCACACTCAAGTAAGTGACTTGCCCGAGGTCACACAGCAGAACTGGTAATAAAACTCAGGTCTTCTGACTCCTGAGTAGATCTACACTACACAGCTTTTAGTCACACTGTATCATTAAAAGTCAGCCCGTGTAAACACTGAAGTGCTAACAAAACACTTCCACCCCTATGAGCGGAGCTTGCTCTGTTGGCAGGAGAATACTGCTGCAGACAAACCAGGGATGTACAAAATTGTTTAAAAATGTAAATGTGTGACTGCTAAAAATCTCAGTGGTTACACACAGTGCAGGCTCTGCAGTATAAAACTTATAAGACAGCTTCTGGTGCGCACCGGCTCCTGGCCCTGCTTTCGGGGAGCCGGCTGCTTTGTGGGCTTTGCAATACAATACTGCAGAGCCCGCAATGTGGGGTGACAGCCGGCTCCCCAGGAGCGGGGCCAGAAGCCCCTGCTAGCCCCACTGCTGGGGAGCCAGCTTCACTGTGGGCTCTGCAATATAATTTTATACTGCAGAGTCTGCAGCGCAGGGTGACAGCCGGTGCCAGCAGCCGCTGCCAGCCCTGCTCCTGGAGAGCTGGCATGTAACCATAATGGAAACTGATAAGCTGATACTTAATGATTAAAGGTTTAAATGGTTACACTTTTACATCCTTAGGACAAAGCAAAGCGCTTTTTACACTGTACTTGCCACAGGAAAGCATTTGTTGTGGGGAGGGACTGAAGCCTCTGTGAATGACAAAAGCTTGTTGCTCAATTGTCAGTGTAGACAAAACCCTATTCTAGTTGCCATGCTGGTTTTTGGTCTCTAACAAACCCCTGATTCGTTTGGTTTCTCTATCCATTTATTTCTATAACAGATCTTGCTTAATATTTACTGTCTCAAAGGACAAGCAGCAATATGATCTCTTGTAGCAAAAATTTATTGGGCCTTATTGATGAAGCAACTCTTCCCATTTGGTTATTGTTTGGCCCTGGAAGTATCACATCATGTGTTTTGAAGACTATTCCTTTCTTGTATTCATATTTGCTTGTCTCCTATGAGCTCTTGAAACTGGTCCACCATCTTGCAAGTTATGGTGCAATAACCCTTTAACAGATTAACCTGAATAGAGAAATGCCAACGACCCAGTAGGCTCATCTAACTTAAGCTTAAATGGCCAAGTTCCTATCAGTTATGGTCCATGTGGCAGTTTATGCCGAGGCTCTCCTGATTTTTTTTAACAAGGAGCACAGCAATGTGTGTTTGTGCAGAAGCATGCTGTTATTTTAATGAGTTGGCATTCAGGAAATCATCATCTATGTTACACCTAGAAATACCTAGACAGACACCAGCTTAGAGATGTACTGATGTTTAAAATGTAAGGAGAAATGCCTGCTATAGCTGAGTAAAGAATTTTTTTGCCCTTGTTGAAGAAAAGACGATGATACTAAGAAATAGCTCTTCACAAGCAACAGGTTCCCACAAATTTGCTCCAAAATTTTCTTCCCTCTTCCTTCCTGCGAGTGCAGAACTATGTGTTCTCAATTATTCCAATAATTTTCTGTTGTCATTTGTATGTAACCAAGTATTTGTTTCCATACGCTGATTGAACTAGGGTCATTGATTTCATGAATAGGACCTACCAAACTCACGGTCCATTTTGGTCAATTTTATGGTCCTAGGATTTTTAAAATAATACATTTCATGATGTCAGCTATTTAAAATTTCAGTGTTGTACTTGTATGGGTTACGACCCAAAAAGGAGCTGTGGAAAGGAGTCACAAGATTATTGTAGAGGGTATTGCGGTACTGCTACTTCTGCACTGCAGCTATTGGCAGTGCTGCCTTCAGAGCTGGACAGCTGAAGAGCAGTGGCTGCTGGCTAGGAGCCCAGCTCTTAAGGTAGAGCCATCACCAGCAGCAGCACAGAAGTAAGGGTGGCATGGTATGGTATTGCCACCTTTACTTCTGCATTGTTGCTGGCAGGGCACTGCCTTCAGAGCTGCCAACAGCCGCTGCTCTGCGGCCACCTAGCACTGAAGGCAGCACAGAAGTAATGGTGACAATAATGTGACCACTCCTATAATAACCTTCCATATCCCTTGCAACTCCCTTTTGAGTCAAGGCCACGAATTTGAGAAATGCTGATCTCCCCCCTGAAATCTGTATAGTACAGGGTAAAAGGACACAAGACCAGATTTTACAGTCCGTAGTGAATTTTTCATGGCTGTGAATTTAGTAGGGCCCCGTTCGTGAACTTGGGAGAGCCTCTTAGATGAGTTTCAGATGGGTTCCTGTGAAGAGTTTTGTTTGCTTCAGTTAGTAAATGAATAATACTAATTAAATACTTGGTATTTATAGAAAGTGCTATTGAGATAAAGGAATATTGTCTAAGATCATGACTCTGCCAACATTTAAATGGGACAAGTCTCATGTGTAAAGTTATCTACCTACCTCAGTGCATTGACTGTTAAGAGCCTATGTCACGTTTCAAAATGGGAGTTAGGCTCCTACACTTAGGGCAGATTTTTTAAAAGTGCTAAAGGCTTACCCTAGACAGGCCTTTCCTAGTAAATACAAATTAGTGCTTGGGTTTTTTATGTGGGTGGATTCAGTAAAACAATGAAGAATGCTTTTCAGAAACTTTTTAAAAGCCACTGATGCATTGTTTTTCTTTCTCTTGCGTACGCTGTTTAGATGAGCTGTTTTCATGGCAGTCCCCATTTGATATCACAAAGCACATCACATTCTGAGCTGTGGATGTAATTGTAGTAATAAGACAAGTCAAGGCTTGTCTTGCTTTAAAATGAAAAAAAAACAAAACACCCAGCTTTTGTAAACAACGCATTTTGTTGCTGCAAAGGAAAGATTGAGAATATGAGGAGTTAGAAACTGTTGCCTCTGATGTTTTCTAAAGGTATCCTGGGTTTATAAAAAGAACTGAAACTTGTGAGAGAATTTATAAGTATTTAAGTTCCATAGCACCCAAACTTTGATTGGTGCTTTGCGGCACATGAAAAGACACATACCCTGTTTGTGGTCTGAATAAACATACAAACCCAGAGAAAAGAGACAACAAAGAGTAGCCTGAATGAATGATGGAAGATAGTGTGTTGTGTTAATTCTGTGATTTACCTTGTCTGCAGTTTGGTGTTACTATTATAGTAAATTGGACTTTGCATACTGTATATATATACGCTGATCATATGTCCCGATTTTTCCGGGACTGTCATGAATTTACATACTCTGTCCCGGTGCCCCATCAAGTAGTGAAATGTCTGGCGGGGCTTTCCAGGACATTTCACTACTTGATGGGGACACTGGCGCAGCAGCCTCCTCCTTCCCAACCCCCAGCAGGGTGCATATATATATGACACAAGCTGCTGAGAAACCTTCATCAGCAGAGGTGCACACAGCAATCAGTGTCTGTTCTAATTCAGCCATCTTCATCATGGAAATGGATAAAATGGACCATGGGTTGTTTGATTATGGACCAAGAGGTGGTTTTTGTGGGCAGGGCCCTGCACACATTTCTTCTGGGACATGATCTCAGGCAGAGAACAGGTAAGGCTGGCTGGAAAACAAAAAATCCATTTTGTGAAAAATTAGAAGTTTCAAAAATTGGCTTTGGTCTGCATCAGAACAAAACCAACATTTTAAAAAATGATTGAGGGGGGAAAAAAATGTTACTTACTCCCAATGACAGTATCCCCCATGCTTTATGAAAATTGGCTTATGTAAATTTATATTCATAACTCAAAGATGCTTTGAACAAAATACCTCATGTAATCTATCAATTGTAATCTTACTATCTGCTGTATATCCTATTTTGGTGCAAGTATCATTCTTATATGAGAAGTTAGAAATATGAAGTATGAGACTGTTCATGGTTTTAAATGTGGTAATGAGTGCCATAATTGGTGCTCCCCCCCCCCCCCCCCGGCATTAACAACTTGCTGATCAACTTAAGAACATGTAAATAGCCTTGTTTGTTCTTTAAGTCCAGAAGGTGGTTGGTCCTAGGAAAACACGTGACCATACCACTTGGTACCGGGATCCGTTTTTTGAACCTGATATTTTTCCACGGAAAGGGGGGGATGTAAAACAAGTTTCTTGCCCTATGGGAGAGTCTATTTAAGCAATGGTAAGCTATTAACCCTTGGTCTTTGGCTGGCCTGGCATGCTCCAAAAAGTATACAGAGAGGGTTGAAGACTCATGGCGGAGTAAAAGGAATTGTCTCTGACTTGAAGACTATGCCTAAAATAAGAACAGCTTTTTAGGGTAAGAATTTGCTTGCAATAAGTTTCTTAGTGAATTAGAACTAGTTATGTGTTTTCTTTTCATTTTAATTTAGTAACTTACATTGGTCGGTCTGTTTTCACTTGCAAGTACTTAAATTCTACTGTTTTTACTTAATACAAACAAATTTGTTTACTATCAGGTCTAATATAAATAACTGTTACCTGGGAGTGAACAACCATTGTACATATCCCACTTTCATTTATAAAGGGGGCTTACCTGATGAGCTTTCACTGTGTACAACTTTTACACAGAGAAATATGCATTTGTTTGGGGAGTTTTGGTCCCATTTGGGGGGTTGGTTTCTTGGGTGTTGTGCCCTAAAAATCCATCTTCCCAGAGCTGAAGTAGTTCAGTGCCTGCATTGCTCTGCTGAGGGACAGTTACCCAACTCTGTTCCTTGACTGGAGGAGACCAGAGGATCTGCCCATCAGGACAAGCTGGTGGGGAGCCCAAAAGGGCAAGATGTCAGTGGCATGATCAGCACACCGGGGAACAATCCCAAGGGGACCTCTGTGACTGCATCCCATCACGCTCCTAAACAACCAGTAGCCCAGTGGTTAGGTCACTCACCTCAGATGTGGTAGACCCATGTTCAATTTCTTCCTCTGCTTGATTCAGTGCAGGGACTTGGGACTTGACCCTTGATCTTTCCCAGGTAAGTCTCCCTAACCACGGGGGAGCAAACAGCCTCCCTGGGACAAGGTGTGTTTTTGGGGAGGCGGGGGAGAGTGGCTCTGCACTCCTAGCAGGAGCTTGGGCAGAAGGGTTGGGGGCTGGAGCAGCCAGCCCTCCACACTGCCCTGGAGTGTGCTGCTAGCCGTCATCAATGCCTGGGCAACTGCCTCTTTTGCTGCCTCTCCTTCCCCCCTGGGGCATTCATAACACCATCTCTCACTCCCAGGAAGTTCCACCGGACCTTCCAAACCTTCCGGACAAGGTTTTGTCCAAACTGATGAATTTCCACAAATATTTTTTGTTTAGTTGTATCCAGCATTTTTCAGTGAAAAAACCACAATATTTTGTTGAAAAATTCCCCACAGTACACAAGTACCCAACAGTGGCTCCTTCTGTCTCAGTGAGGTCAAACTGAAAATCTATGCAGTGGTCAATTTTTTAAATAAAGACATTAGAAATAAAGGGGCTCTCTGGACCTTTTCTGAATGTTGTCAGACTGGTAGGGTCTTAAAAAAGTGCACTTTATCTGTGCTGTTCAGTTCACGAACGTTTAAACTCAGAAGCACTGAAAGGAATATTAAATAACCCATGCAGACTCTGGTGTCAATCTAAGCCCATACTTCTCTCTGAAGGAGAAACTCTGAGTTGTTCTACCTGCCATCCTATTCTCATACTTGAACACCAAGGAATGGTACTGTCTTCAGAGGGGTCCTATAGCATCCCCCTTTGCTTTTTTCACAGTGGACTGCCCCAGTAACTACTAGACTGTGTCTAGTAGGCAGGCAAAAGAATCTGTTCTTGCTCTGTTTTGGGGTGTGTGCGCTGGATAGCGATCGAAGAGCAGTGGAGGGGCAGGGATGGTGGGTGTGTTTTAGTAAGAAACATACTTTACATAATCGGAAGCTCTGAAAGCTGGCTCAGTGAGAGCATGAGCTGAGGACGGTTTGGTGTCTGCAAGGCATTTCTTGTAGTGCCCTGAATGTGAAGAGGGGTGGAGTGCACTGCTCAGCAGACTCAGCAGCACTGGGAACTAGACTAAAGAAGCCTTAGCAGAAGGTATCTGTCTCCTTGTGAAAACAAGATGTAAATGCCACCTTTAGCTGAGACATGGGAATATTGTGCTGGGGACGGGGGAAGAGAGTGTGTGTGACTTTGTAATGTGGCTGAATAGTTTATGAATCACAACATCCAGTTGAGGATGGATTCAGGTACTTTTCATGTTGTCATGTGCATCAGAGGGATTCTGTCATCCTGCTTTTTAGAAAAGGAGAAAATAGCTAATACAGTTTTATGTTTATATGCCGAATGGAGTTTAAATGGAGCTTGTGTACTTTTTGGTTGTTACTGTGCGCTGAAGCAGCTTGAAAGCTATGAACTTTTCTTGTTGAGTAGTTTTTAGTAAACATGTTCCTCTGATTATTTCTGTAGGTTTTACTGTATAGCAATAAAGGTTGAGATCAATTTAAAACTTTCACTGCCTTTTAGTTCAGCTTGTCAGTTACTTTTGGAAACACTTCTGTTTTTAAAAGATGGTTTTTGTTTGCCTGAAAATGAGGAAATGAAAAGTTTAATAATAACACATGAAAACAGGTGGATGTCTCAGACTGTGTAGCATCTTGCTGTAGTAAAAAGGAGCAAGGATTTGATTTGTTTTTATTCAGAAAATTAGAAACTCCTTCTGGATAAACGATAGACAATGATAATAGGACAGGACACAACAGTGTAAGCTACAGTGTTTGGGATCAATATTGCAGAATTCTGGAGTTCATGTGTGTGTACAGTACTTCCAAAATCCTAAAGTACTAAGCAAAGTTGCATGATATGGGAAACACAGCAAGAAGTCCTGTGACACCTTAGAGACTAACAGGTTTATTAGGGCATAGGCTTTTGTGGGTAAAACCCACTTCATCAGATGAGTTAGGGTGGAGATTACGGAGGCAGGGGTGTTTATATAAAAACGCCTTTCTGAGAGAGCAGCTGCTATTGCATAAAAGTTAGATGGATTCTTAACCAACAGGATTATAAAGCTGATGAGTGACATCTACGTTCTGAAAAGACTAGACTTCTGATTGTGAAAAAGAGAGTTTACCGAAGCTGGCAGTGCCCCAACAACAGTGTGGTTGCCATGGCAGCTTCCAGGAGAGGGCGTGACTCTCACTAAGCAATGATGTTGAGCCTATTTTCATTCCCACACTACACTAAGGAATGTTAAGAGGATGTAGGAGATGCTGAATAAGGAAAAACAGGTCGTGACAAGTCACTGCAATGTAACCGATTTAAAATGTCATTATTGCCACAAAAAGACTTGTGGAATCTTGCAGGTACTTACAGAATACATGGCTTATTTGTATGAATTGCTGTTTGGAATACGTTACTACATCAAAGACATTTCTTTTTGCAGCCCCTTTACTTTTTGATTTTAGCCAAGTATTCTCCTATGTGTTACTTTGGCTTTATTTTCAATCACTAATGTGCACCAAGCTTGTCAAAATGTAGCAGGATGGCATTGCAAGAAGTGCCTTTATATAAGTAGCATTCAGTTGTTTCCTACGCTGGTAGGAGGGGATGCCAGCTGTCATCATCACATAGTTGTGTGTTCCATCAGCATACCAAGGGAATCTATAGCAAAATAATAATTATTTATTATTTATTTAAAATATTTTTACCCCACCTCTCTATTTAAAATATTCGAGGCAGCTTACAAAATTTTTCTCTCTCTCTCTCTAACTCTCTCTCTCTAATAAAAGTAAAATACAGGACCCCAAAGGGGGAGAATATAAAACCTGCTAAAACACCTCAAGAGACGGGACACACACACACACACACACAAATGATAAAGGACAAGTATCACCTTTTTAGTGAAATGTTTATTTGGTAAAATACAAGTAACCAAGGGCCACTTTAGTCGTTTTACCACTGAACTTGAGAAGATACACTAAAACTTCAATTTTTTGGCTCTTGCTGCTATCAGCGTGATAGGTTTCCTCTTGGTAGGATTTAAGCGAAGGCAAACATACTATTGCATTTCCATTTTGAGGTCAGCTCTGAGCTCCCCTCTGCTTCCTTTGGTCATCACAACTGTTTTTTTAAACTTTGCATTGTGGTCCTGGTAAAGGCCATGACCAGGTCACTGTACAATTATGAAAGAAACGATGGAAAGCTCTTTGGGACAGTAATGCCCCAAAGAGCTTACAAAGCATCTGCCCAGTTTTTTTTTTTTTTTTTTTTTTTTTTCAGGGCCAGACTTTCACTGTGGGAGAGGGATGTGGTTAAGCTGAAGCCATTTGCAGCAGTTTGAAATTATTTGTAACCCAAGATGGGTTACTTCTCATTTCTGTCTCGCTCAGCAGACCCTTCTTGGAGGCCTGGTAACCTTAGATGACAAGACCACAATGAATATGCATTTTGTGGTTAAACTACGTGCAACAGGTTCCACGGTGCAGATGTTTCACTGTCAGGTCCTATTCCTGTTCCTATTGAAGTCACTGGGAATTTACTGTCAACTTCCAAAGGAGCAGGAGCAGGTCGATAATGGTACTGGTGAAAGATGTTTGTTAGGCAGGACACAGCAACATTCAATTGCAAGCTTGAAATCCCTGCCATAGTTTTGAGACCTGAGAACATGTTTGATAAATGGATTGGGCACGTGCCTAATAGATTCCAGGTCTTGATCTACTTACTGACGACTCATATAGGGCTCCGGGAGCTGACTGCACTGCTCTGTCAGCGTGGTTTTCCTGGGAAAACAGGCAAGTTTGGAATCTCTGCAGAAACTTGGATGCCCACTGGCTCCACTTTCTGAGCAAGTTCTTCACAAATGAAGGCATATTGCACACATTTGTCTTTTGTGGGCGATTAAGTGTTTGAAATGGCCTCCTGTAGCAAAACTAAGGCACTTTATACATAATTTGCTTCAAAACCCATTAGAAGACCATACAGATCTAAGGGTTCTTCTGGACAGACATCTGGGCTATTTATGTTGTACAGCTGTGTAGGCAACATAAATATTTGCTATGTGAGTTCAATATTAGTAAGTTGTGGTGCCACATATCACCTGTTACTTTGAGCCAGATTTTCAAAGGTGTTTAGATCCTTTCAGGATCTGGGTCTTTGTTCCTATCTTACCTATTCCATTCATCTTCATGGTATTTGAATTCCCTACTCTAGTTATCCCATAGTAAAGTCTGATAGTTTTCCTATGGTACTTGGAAGCCCTGATTTTATGTGAAGATGAAGGAAACAAGGCAGGAAATAAAAATGCCTGTATATCTCCACTTTTAAGGAAATGTTTTCAATTGGTCATGCAGAGGAAGATTTAAGGAGATGCTTGCATGGTTCTGTCTCCCTAATTGGATGTTTTGCACATCAGAGGGGAGAAAATGGAGAAAGAGGGAGGAGGGAAATGGATTGTTGTAAAATATGAAAAGCTCTGCTCTTGGAGTACACTCTGAGCCTCAAGCGGAGAAAGATGGTTAGACATTTCTAAGTTATTCCACTGGAAAAGAATTAGAGACACTTCTCTGCCTTCACTATCTGCTAGGTTAACTGTTTGTTCTGCGGTGTCTGATATGCACATTTTAAACCTAGTGTTAGTTTAAAAAAAGAAAAGAAAAGCTAACGTTACAAACACAAGGTTCCTGAGAATGTGTGTACTGGATGTATTCAAATCCATTCTAATAATTACTGTGATTTTGGGGTTGGGAACAGTGCAACCAGAATGAACAAAGGATGAAGAATATGTACACTTGCTTAGATGGGACACGTGCTGAGATGTTGTTTATTACTCACTGTCCCCAGTCTGTTGGAAGGAAGCCCCAAAGATACTCCCCAGGCACAGATGATTGCACACTGAAATTAACCAAAAGGCACAGAAACCTAGCCAGCTGTATGTGTTTATATTTGTTGAAACAGGTATACAATCATAATAATTAGAGTGAAAAGGGCTTCTTAGATTAGTTTGTTTCTGGAAAGATAGAAGGTAGTCCCCCGGTACACAACATACATCATATTCAGGTGCACTAAGGATGTTAAAATTAGGTTGTTTAATAGTCGAGTAGTCAATAGAATTTGTATCGACTTTTCGATAGAGGAAGGCAGCCCAGCTCAGTCCCAGCTCGCACGGGTACCAAACCTTTCTGCGGCTCTGCAATTTAAAACACAGTAGGAGCCAGGAGGCAGGCTGCCTGGCTCCTACTGCCTTTTAAATTGCAGAGCTGCAGCAAGGTTTGGTCCCGGCATGAGCCAGGATTGAGCTGGGCTGCCTGCCTAGCCAGCAGCAGCCCCGTCTGTGCCACCTTCCCATGGGCAGGGGCTGCTTTTCAGGCAGCATCCTGTTCATGGGGGGGGGGGGGGTCCAACTCCTCACTGGGACCCCCCACCCAAGGACAGGGGTTGCTGCCAGAGCAGCCTCCCCTACTCTCCTCCCTGCTGCTGCTTCTGATAGAAGCAGCAGCGGGGGAAAGGGTGTAGAGACAGTGCTGGGGGCGGGGGACCGGCTTTTAAGCCAGTTCCCCCCAGCACCAGCTTCCTCTCCCCTGATGCCTCTGATACAAAGGCAGCAAGACCGGGCCGGGGGGGGGGGGGGGGGGAGGAATGTGAGTAGTTGACTTGACTACTCTCTTGTATCCCTAGTTTGCACATATTCGTCAGTTCAGAGAGTACTTTATAAATCCTCTGGGTTCATGTTAGAACATACTGTTGTTTTGATTTTTGTTTCTTATAGCCTGTCTTCATTTTCTACCCCATTGTTCTTTTATGTTGGTGTGTACCTTGTCAGCCCTCATGCTTAGGGTCTGTCTTCCCTTCTTTTGGCCCTTGTAACTTTTATCCAGATTTGTTCGGACCTAACCTGCAAAAAGGATGCAAATTGGGCTGGGACTAGTGCCAAGCCATACGTCTGAAGGTTGCACACTTCCTGCATCAGCTCCTGTCAGAAGAGGGCTCGCAGGGACAGGGTGCTGCTAAGCCAGAATGACAAGACTATCAAGCATCATTTTGCTTTAGTGGGAGTGTTTGAAGAAGCTCTCAGAGCTGCACAAAGGAAGGGTACACTCTTTGTGGTTAAGCTATAGGGCTGGGAGTCCTGGCTTTGCTGCAGATATCCTTCGAGATTCTGGGCAAGCCACTTTTATCTCATCTAAAAAACGGGACTAATGTTTACCCACTTCACAAGATGATGTGAGATGTACAGTGTGGTTACAATGTGAATTTCTGTATTTAATGCATCTTAATGATTTCCATAACAAATGAGCTCAATATACATGGTAGTTATAAAAAAAACCCAAACATTTCACAAAACCAATCTGAGATCTAAGTCAACCAGGATTTTTTTTTCTCCTCTTATTCCTGATCTGCAATAATCTACGGCACGTAGATTAAATTAGGTTACACTGTGTAACCCCGCTTTCTTCAAATGATACACTCAGTGACAACTGTGCAACTCCAGAGTTACATCAGGAATACCATTCCAAACATTCTCAGGATTCACTACTTCCTCATGGTCATTTGTAATGGACAGTCATCCTGACCAGCACCCGGTGACTAAGGGGTTAAACTCAGGTAGCTAGCAAAGGTGTTGGCAAGAGGGCTGGGAGAAGCAATTGAGACAAGAGTGTTGAAATTTGAATTGGATATAGATACCTTGCCTGCTTTTTTTGTGTGGGAGAGAGAAATCAGGAGTTGAGAGATACAGAATGATTTAAACCCAGGCAGGACTACCATGCCTCCAAGGAATTTGGGGCATGGGAATGAACTGAGCACAGAGAAAATTGGAAGTAAGAAAAAGTGGATCTAGTCACATTCAGGGTAATTTTTCTTTATTTTGTGGTTTGGTTTGAACTGCTTTGTGTGAATCTATGCCTCCCCTCCCCATTTACTACCTTGCATTGTGCCCAGAGACTTTTCTCTGTGTCTTAATTTGTTTTCCTTAGTTGCTCTGTAACATCCAGCAACCAAGTATGCTTTATCAAGTTTATCTTTTGTTTTGTAATAAAAATCACTCTTTTTAAGGTGGTGATTTGATTCTTGTGTCCTGGAAGGTCTGTCTGTGTGTATCTGCATGCCTCTGACTGAGGGGTCAGCTACCAGAGACTGCAGCTTGTTTTTCTCTCTTCTTTTTTTCAAGCTCTTTTGGGGCAAAAGAGCTTGGGGGTATCGCTGGTGATTTCAAGTGTTCACGCCTGGTTTTTAGGGATAAAAAAGCACTTGATGGTGGCAGCAATTCCCCAAAGTCTGTGTATTATGATTCTGGAAGGAAGTTTTTTGTAACTGGTGGCTGTAGAGGCAAGGTTTTGAAGCTCTCTTGCGGGCCGTCATCTTCTGCACTCGGAGTGCCAGAGTGGGGAAAGGCCTGACACCACTGGAGACATTCAAAACCCTACGGCCTTCGTCAGATATCTCCAAAATCTGAGCCTCGTGCCACTAAACAGGTAATGCTTACTGGGTCCTGTTCACCGGTGGGGACTGGAGCAGCTCTCAGCCTGCCTCAGGCAGGGGACTGCTCCAGCCCCACAGGGCCCATCACAAGCAGGGGCTGCTCCAGCCAACTGGCTGGAACAGACGCTGTCCGTAGTGGGCCCGGCCCGGCCTGCACCCTCCCACCCCACCTCAGGTTATATGCGGTCTCCCAGGGAGCTGGCCGCAGATCCCGCAGCACCCTTGCTTGGCCTTGCTCCCGAGGAGGCAGCTTTGCTGCAGCAGTGAAGCCCCCAACCCAGGAGCGGGGCCAGTAGCCCTTTCCGGCTCTGCTCCCAGGGAAGTAGCTTCACTGAGGTAGCAAAGTCTCCCCGGGAAAAGGACCAGTAGGGGCTGGAGGACCCACTCCAGGGGAGGCTTCACAGCGGGCTCCTCACTAAAAGCTTCACACAGCAGACCCCACAGCCTGTAACCATGTAACCTCTAGGATTTTTAGCGGTTACACGGTTACCTTTTGGAAACAAAATTGTACCTCCCTTGTCTTCAGACACTTAAAAGGCTGCCACAAAAAAAGAGGGAGAAAAGTTGTTCTTCACAGGGGGGCAGGGCAAGAGGCAACACATTCAAACTACACACAGCAGACTTGGATTAAATCTCAGGAATAACTTCCTAACGGTAAGACGCGGACGTCAGAGGGGGAGCCGAGTTAGTCTGTAACTGGAGAAACTTCAACAACAACCAATAGTCTTACAGCACCTTAAAGACTAACAAAACGTGTAGATGGCATCATGAGCTTTCGTGGGCTGCCTGGAGAGGCTGTGGAAGCTTCTTCACTGGAGGTTTTCAAAAGGAGGCTGGATAACCATCTGTCATGGATGGTTTAGGCGCAATAAACCCTGCATTTGGGCAGGTGTTAGATGAGATGACCCCGGTGGTTCCTTCTAACCCTAGGAGTGTGACAGCAAGCGTCTGATAACACCTTTTGTGATAACACCAATAAATTGTAAAGCTTAATGTATCCCCCACGCTGAGGGATCTATTAGCATGACAATGGTGCTCACTACTAGGACATGCAGAAGTCTAAATCATGAATGGGAACGAGGCATGAAATAACAGTGCAAGTGGCAAGGCAGGCTGCAGTACTGGGGTAATCAATGGGAAGGCTGGTTTTCAGTGATTTCTATGCAATTCCTCTCTGCCATCCTGATCCCTAGAGTTATCCTGATAAAAGAATACTTGTGCAGTGTTCTCTTATTCTTTTATCAAGAGACATGTGCCCCCATGGAGATAATCTGGTTGTGTTCAAGGGGCCTTTAGATCCTCCTGCTTCTGTTTATCCCTCTGTAGCATCAGACCGACCCCTGCATAAAGCCACTGAGTAAATTGCGCTCCCTTTAAACCAGATTTCCTATTCCCACTCCCTCCCTGAGTGAAAGAGAGCAGTGTGTAGTCAGAGGGAAATTGAGAGAGACAGGGATATCCTATAGGAAACCCTAGGAACAACCAGACACCGAGGAGGAGGGGAGGGGAAGCTTAGTCTCCGGCGTGTGTTCTGGGTGGGGTTGGATTTACCTCTACGGCTAGAGACCTCAGGAAGGGAGGCAGTTGGACCTAGCACGTGTAGCCTGCTCAGAGTCACTTGCACACACTCCTTCACCCATTAGTGCTTCCCTTGAACATGGGGCTTCTGCAGCCAGGGGAATGACATCTGTGCGTGAGACACTAACCCAGATCCAGAACAGCACGTTTTATATGGCCGAAGGGCTAGACAGAACGTTAATTTCCTGAACAGCCAGAGTAAGTCAGATCGTGAGGCTCAGACAGGACCCTGACAGTTGTTATGCTTTGTGGGGCAGCATCTAAACTAAGGCTACACGACAACAGAAAGTCAATTTAAGCTACACAACTCCAGCCACGTGAATAACATAGCTGGAGTCGATGTGCCTTAAGTTGAGTTACCGTGGGGTCTACACCACAGGGGGTCGACAGGAGAAACTCTCCCATTAACTTCCCTTACTCTTCTTGTTTGGGGTCGAGGAACAGGGTTGAAGGAGAGTGATCTGCGGTCAAGTTGGCGGGTCTTAAACAGGATTTTACATCCCTAGTTCATTGGCTAACCAGTTAAATGATTAAAAGGGGTCAAGCAATGGGGCGGGGCCCACTGCTGAGCTGCAGTGTCCCTCACTGTGTCAGGCAGGGGTTACTCCTGCAGGGAACCCAGGTCTGCGTCAGACAGGCTGCTGCGGCCAGGATGCCGAAGCGGCGCTCGCCTGTGGAGAGCCAGGGTGCCACGCAGGCAGGGGGTGCACCAGGGTCCCGGTCCAAGCAGCTCCTGCCTGCAGTGTGCCCGCCGCCACCCTCCCCCAGGCAGGGGCTGTGCTGGAGCAGCCCCTGTTCATGGCAGCCCCTTCCCCTGCAGGGCTGGAGTACCCCGTCCGCAGCAGGTGGGGAGCTGCTTCAGCTCCCACCAGTTAATCTTAACCAGTAAACCTCACCCATTAAGAGTGAGGCTTACCTGTTAACTGGTTAAAACGTCACATCCCTAGTCTTAACTAGACCCACTAAATCAACCGCTGGTGGATAGATCTGTCTGGGCTGTAGGGTAGATGTAGCCCAAGTCAAATAGCCTCAAGCTTATTCTTGAATATTAAGAGGTGTCTTACTTCCTTTTGGCCATGTTTGTGTTCACCTGCCGGAAACCTCAGTGAAAAAGGAGAAGAGACCGAGATAATGTTGCTGTCTACAGTACATCTGGTGAGAAGACGGTCTCCTAATTTGGGTTACAATAAATGCATGTGTGCAAACCTACCAGATTAAAAATTTATCTAAGAAATTGGAAAAATCCTGAGCTGTTTCACCACTTCTCAATCCTGATTTTGGTTGAAAATGTGTAGAGGGATACATAGCTAAGTATTTATGTGGGCCTCATTGCAATATTATCAGAGCTACAGGGACTGGGGCTTTAAAGGTACCATCCCAAAACAAGGACAAAGGTTTATCACATTAGAATTCTATCTTCAAAGTTTTTAAATTCTGCTTCACTCCTGCTGGTAATTTTAGTGACTGTCCATGTAGACTAACGTCCTTCTAAGCATAGGAATCATCCATTTAGTATTGTGTCTGAGGCGGAACATCTTCAGTAACTTGCTAAATCAATAAAAGGTTGGGAAATGTCAGTGGAAAATTCAAGCCAGAATGAAGTTAGAGGCAGTTTCAATTTTCCTACTGCTCTGAATGAAGCAGCCCTTGCGCTGTTAATGTGAACAGGTCAAGTTTTAGTTGTAGAATGCACAGGGTGGTTAAAACTTGGCATAAAAGTAAAATCTTATGTACATTTTATAATCACTATTTGTCAGGTGGTTGCAAAGGCGTTGCAGTGTAGGAGGCCTAAGTACAGCTGTGCAATTGTAATACATCAAAAATGCATGTAATCATGTGTTTTGGCTGACAGAAAATGTCTGTTGGTAATTCATTCTTCCTCTGTCAGACCTAATAGCATGGGAGAAATCCTAGCGGAGTTCTGTTATTCTACATTTCTGGCTCCCATGTGCTGTTGTTTTGGAAAGGAGGACAGGAATGAAGTCATAAATAATAGGAAATCTTAAGCTCTTGTATTTGCACAAGAGGAAAACATTTGTGTAATCAGGTCAGAGTTCTCAGAGCACTTGCAAGATAAAAGTGTGTTTTGTGGGCAATAGGGAAAGAAAGGGTGGAGGAACTTTGAAATACACTTAGGCTATGTCTACACTGCAGAGTTTTTTCGGAAAAACGGCCGTTTTTCTGGGAAAAAAAACTTCACTTACATCCACACTACAATCGCGTTCATTTGACAAAAAATCGAAAGAACAGAGAGGTTTTTCTGACATTGGTAAACCTCTTTCTACGAGGAAGAAGTCTTTGTTGAAAGAGCTCTTTTGGAAAAAGGCATGTGTGGACGGGGAAGAGGGAGCTCTTTCGAAAGAAGAGGAAAGAGGAAAAAGCACAGGTGCCCTGGTGGCCACTCTGTCCATAGTAATCACAGCGTAAATGAGAGAGAGTGTCCATTCAGTGTGGACGCTATCTTTCGAAAAATCAGATCGCTTTTTCGATGTGCTTTGGCCATGTGGACGCTCTTTTTTTAGAAGTTGTTTTTTCGGAAGATCTCTTCTGGAAAAGCTTCTTCTGAAAGAAGCCTGCAGTCTAGACATAGCCTTATTAGGTTTCTTTAGGTAACAGTCAGGTTGCGGCGCATACTGTATGTGCATTTGCATAGTGGGTTTTCTTGATATTGTGTGCAATGCTATTCTATCAACCCAGATACACCTGTATTTGTACCACACATGGGAATGGGTGCTCACTTGATATATAGTTCTTGGGACATGCACCTTTGCTTTCTCCATGTTCTGCATCCAAGGGGCTTCTTGACAAAGTGCAAATAGATTTGAAGGCAAATTGACATTCTTCGTGCTATGAACAGATTGAAATCACAACTCTCGGTCTCCGATGTGGGGTAGTCAATCACAGGGAGAAAGAGGCACAAATTACATTAAACTTGGGTGAAATTTCTGAACTTCTGCCCACCGGCCGGTCTCCCCCCCCAATCTCCTGCTTCCTGCCAGCTGGTTCCCCTGCCCCCCTGCCTGATCTCCCCAGCCAGCCCCGCTCCCGACCTCCTCCTTTCCAGCCCCGCTCCCCTCCTGGCCGTTCCTCCTCCCCCTCCATCCCGTTCTGTGATCACATGTGTCCGGTATTTTTTTTTTTGAAACTAAGGGCCCTGTATATACAGCATGATGCAAAAGACCGTGCTCTGTGACCTGTTCTGTTGTAGGGTTTATCATTTTTCCATTCTGGGACTAGCAGAGGTTAGTCTAGATTGAATCATGCAAAAGCGGCATTGTACCATAGATAGATAATATGGAAACAGGTTTTTCTACAGTTATTAAATGTTCTAACGTGTAAGTCTTAGTGTTCTCTGAGATGTTTAACATGTAGTGTATACTGTCACTGACAGTGCTCTGTGTGTGCAACTAACTTGTCAATAGCAACCTCTGTTGCACTGTCCTGAATCCAGACTGGAGGGTGAGGTCTCAGTAGGGATTAAATCACAGCTGTTTCCAAACTTTTTCAGTTCAGACTGTCAACAGTATTCTGAGGATAACATACAGCCCTTTTCCTCTGAAAGTTCTTTCCAGAATGGGTTAAATATTATTTATCTCCATTTTATAAACGGAGAAAACTTTGTCTAAAGTCACACGGGGAGTCCAAGACTGAGCAGGGAGTAAAACACAGTTCTTCAAATGCTCAGGCCTCTAGATCTGGTTCCCTTAAAAGACTTGTATTCCCAAGATGATCAATCAGGATCCTTTTATGAGCACCGAATGCTGCATTTTTCTTAAGGAAAGAGATCCCACTCCTGGCTTCTGCTACAGCTATGCATGTGCTGTTTAGGGTTGCCAGGTATCTGGTTTTGAACTGGACAGTCCGGTATTTGAGCTTTCTGTCTGGGAAACAAATTGAGAAAATACCAGACATATAAATTTCCGGTATTTTCTAATTAAGTAAGTTTTATTATTATCATGAGTATCAGCAGGGCTCGCAATCATGGCGAAAGCATGTGACCCTTCTCAACTGCTGCTGTCCGGCGATCTGCACATGCGCAGATCGTTCTGCGCATGCGCAGATCGCCTGAACCCGGCTCTTCCGGGTTACAATCTACTCACCACGGGCGAGTAGATGGTATAATTTGTCGAGCCCTGAGTATCAGTATGTAGTTGCATACTGCCTGGCTGGTAGACATGCTCACTCTGCGTGAGCGTGTCTACCAGCCAGGCAGTATGCAATTACACAGTAGAGGGGGGGGCGGGGCCGGGGCAGGATGGAATCCCCGAGGCCGGACTTGCCCGTGTGTCCCTCCAGGATCGTGCGCAGGACGGGCAGCAGCCCGGGATTTGCATGCGCCCGGGCCAGCCCCGCTCCCCGCTGGCTGGTTTTCCCCCCCGGCCAGCCCTGCTCCCTCCAACCCCTTGCCAGACAGCCCTGCTTCCCACTGGCTGGTTCCCCTCGGCCAGACCTACTCCCCCCAACTCCCTCCCGGCCAGACCCACTCCCCCCAACTCTCTCCTGGCCAGCCCTGCTTCCCGCCGGCCGGTTCGCCCCCTCCCGATCTCCCCAGCCAGCCCCGCTCCCCCGAGCCTCTCCCCGGCCAGCTCTGCTCCCCCAACCCCTTCCCTTCCAGCCCTGCTTCCCGCCGGCTGGTCTCTCCCCTAGCCAGCCCCGCTTCCCCTCCCCCAGCCAGCCCTGCTCCCCCAACCCCTTCCTGGCCAGCCCTATTTCCCGCCAGCCGGTTCTTCCCGATCTCCCAGCCAGCCCCGCTCCCCGACCTCCTCCCGGCCAGCCCTGCTCCCATCCTGGCCAGTCCCCCCCCCCCTTCCATCCCGTTCTGAGATCACGTGTGTCCGGTATTTTTTTGAAATCCATCTGGTAACCCTAGTGCTGCTGAAGCAAACAGAGGAGGGGAAAATTGAGCCCAACACAGAGTAGCTTCATTATAACTCTTCAAACTATCAGACTCAATAGAATTGTTACCATTATTTTAAACTATTTTTTTCTTTTGGGCCAATGTTTCCTCATTCTGTAAAGTTTTGCAGTTCAAGAAAGTTAGATGACTATTTGGTGAATGCATAACATGTGCATTTTACTTATGTGCTTATCTGATGTGTCCAGACAAGTCTGAGCTTAAAACTTTATGATGGATTTGCCTGTGGGAAAGGAAAAGTAACAGGAAGGTCATGAGATAACTGTATGTAGTCATCAGTTTAAACTGATAATAGAACTGCTTACTTTGGCTAAAAAAACATAAGTTTCTTTTAGTGAGAGAGGTTAATATACACTTGAGAACAAAGCAGTTTAGAGAAAAATGCAGTTTTAACACTCCATTTGTCAAAGTTTACTTTGTAACTCAGTACCATCTACACATCTGTGGTCAATTAACCAAGCCTTGTACTTAAGCCTGTTTTACATGTTGGTGTCCAGTAGCATCTCTCCAGTGAAGGGTCAATTAGATTCAATTGTAAACTTCTTATTCTAAGGGTTGTGGTTTTCATTCATAATAAATTATTTTCAGCTAAAATTTGGCCAACTATCTGAAGTGTCAACCTGGGGGGGCAGGGGAGGGAGGGCGGGGATCTTATAAACTTATGATCAGTTTGACTGTTTTCAAAGGAGGCCTGTAAATCTTTTAAACCACATTCCCGCAACTGTAGCATAACTGCAACATTTTTGGAAAAAAGTTTTTCCAATGACAGTTTTTTCCAGAAAGCTAGAGATTTTCATATAAAATTGTGATGAAGTCTGAATACAGCTATTCATAGAAAAACTCATTCTGGAGTCTCAGAGGGGTAGCTGTGTTAGTCTGTAACTTCAAAAAAGCAACGAGTAGTCCTGTAGCACTTTAGGGTATGTCTATACTTGCACCCTCTTTCGAGAGAGGGATGCAAATGAAGACATTTGAAATTGCAAATGAAGCCGGGATTTAAATATCCTGTGCTTCATTTGCATATTTGTGTTATGGCGCTATTTTGAAATAGCGCTATTTTGAAATAACAGAAGCTGTTAAGACGCAGTTATTTGGAGAGAAAACCCTTCTCTCGAAATAACTGGTAAAGCTCATTGTATGAGGAATAAGGGTTATTTCAAGAGAAGGGTTTTCTCTCAAAATAACCACGTCTTAACAGCGTCTGTTATTTTGAAATAGCACCATAACGCGAATATGCAAATGAAGCACGGGATATTTAAATCACGGCTTCATTTGCAATTTCAAATATCTACATTTGCATCCCTCTCGAAAGAGGGAGCAAATGTAGACTTACCCATAGAGACTAACAAGAACATTTGGCACCTTTTTCGGAAAGGGATACTAATGAGACCAGTCGCAATTGCAAATCCGGGGATTTAAATATCCCAGCGGTATTTGCATTTACATGGCTGCCGCTTTTTTCCGGCTCGGGGCTTTGCCGGCAAAAAGCGCCAGTCTAGACGGGCATAGAGATCTTGAAAGTAGGCATAAGAGATCTTGCGGAAAAGGGTTTATTTTCTGCAAGATCCCCGTTTCAGACTGGCGCTTTTTGCCGGCAAAGCCCCGAGCCGAAAAAGCGTAGCCATGTAAATGCAAATACCGCTGGGGATATTTAAATCCCCGCGATTTACACTGCGACTTGGTCTCATTAGCATCCCTTTTCCGAAAAAGGGTGCCAATGTAGACACAGCCATATAGTATCATGAACTTTTGTGGGCAAAACCCTCTGCTCATCTGAGGAAGTGGATAAGGAATAGAAAGTCTGAGCACAAATTAGGGATTGACATCCAATAGAAAGGAACAAGCTACAGAACAAGAAGTATAACATCTAGGGAATTAACAACTTTTGATTATAAGGCTGAACCATGGCACTTGGTTGAGATATTGGGACCGTACATCTCTTGTTCCTAACATGAAGTGACTCTGAGACCAGAGCTGGAAGGATGAAAAAGAATAAAAAATGTATGACTATGAATGACTACATTCCATTCCTTCCATAGCTTGGTGTCCTAGCTAAATGGGTAGCTCTACATCTGCTGATCATAACTGGCCTTTACACAATTACTCTCTGTAGCTTAGCATCAAGACACTCCGTAAGGGGTTATCTTCTCATGAAGCCCACTGCATCTGATAACATTAACTGACTGACTCTTTGGCAATCAAACTTAAGAAAGTTTTTGACCATGGATTCGTTTCACGTAGTTGTCTGACAATTCAGACAATGTCCAACTGTAACAAGGATAAAGGTTTGATGCAACTCAGAATAGGTTGCTGCTGCTTTCAGTTCCCACTGACTGCTAGCACTTTTCAGAAGTTGTGAGACTGGAGTTTTACTCCTGAGACATCCCTATGACTACTGGGTACTTAGACTATATAAAACACCAGAAATCCTTGAATCTCTTGGCAGGGCAGATAAGTCCTTCGCAAGAGGTGTTGTAGAATGTGGAGAGTGCATGGAAAGGATTCATTTTTCTTTTTGACTTTTTATTATTTCCTTATTTGGGGATGATCCCTTCAGGACCTGGCTCAGCTTTCTCAGGAGTCCTTTTCCTCATTAACTGGGAGAGGTTCTGAACCCACCAGGACTCGCTTGATCTCTAAGTCTGACATAGCTGTAATAACATGTGACAAGTAGCTTTGTAGGCCTTGCTTTTCTTGAGAACTGCTGGGAATGCTTTGGAGGCAACTTTAGCAAATATAGAATCTCTTTTGCTTTGTTGCTTGGTATGGGCCGAACTCTCTCTCCCTCCATACAGACGCGCACGCACTGGGATGTATACGGTATGTACTTCTGTGACTTGTTTGTCTCCATGTATATTAGTGCAACCAGCATCATGGCCTCATTCCATCGTTAAGTTTGAAAAAAGGCCCATTGAGCTTTCTCAAGTTTTCTTTTCTACCAATATCAACTAATGTCATGGTTACAGTGTGTCAGAGCAAAACTGGATCACACACGTATAATGAGACAGGATGACAATGGTAGGGGAGAATTCAAAATAAGGATACATTTTCCACCTTCATTTGTATAGCGACTATGTTACCGTGAAAGTGACGCAGATATTCTCTTGCTCCTCCCTCCTTATCTGACTTTTCTTGAACAAACACTTCTCTTCTCGCCCCCAGCCCTGCCCCTGCTGCCAGTGCCGCTTTGAAGGTCCAGTCACCCATGTCTTCCACAGCAGCCTCCCAGCTTTATTCTGTGTTGCTCCTGTGCATCAAACACTGTTCTTGAGCTAATAAGCCAAGCTTCACCGCTCTCCTGTCAAATCCTCTTCCAAACCCACCTCTGCTGTAATGCTGACAAGGTCACCAAAGATTATAGAAAATCTTTGCTCCATCATGCTGTGTGCTACCTTTTACTGAGCAACTGTGTAATTAAGGAAAATAAGGAGGCTGGGGAGCTGTTACAGTTTTCTATTTGTGACACCCCTTCCTTTGATACATAATAGGAGCACCTCATGAAGCATCCTCACGGCATCCCTGTGAAGTGTTTTATAAATTGAGAACTGAGGCGGCTTGCACTGGCTCACACATGTTATGGCAGAGCCAGGAATTGAACCCAGGTTTCCAGCCAAGGTTTAACCCCAGCACCGCTCTCCCCTCCCTTACCCTTCTCCCATAATACCACAGGGCAGGGACCCAAGTTGTCTTATGTGCTCTGGAGTACCCAGCATTCCCTGGGGTGCTATAAATAATAAATACAGCTAAAGCATCTAACATTCTAAACATGCTGCAGAATTCTCCAGAGCAGTATGCCCCAGGCACAGTTCTCTTGCAAGCTGTAGTTCATTGGGGATACTGGCTACATTTTCAGAGGTAGAAAGTAGGAGGAAAAGGAAAAATATAAATTCCTTTTGAGAAACTGGCTGATGGCGATGAACCAGCCATTCCTGTTGTAACGAGAGGCAGATTAAGATTTATTGGGGCCCCCACACCACCAACTCTAGGGCCCTAACTTCTGCTCCTCCCCTCACCCCCATGGCCTTGCTTCTTGGCCTGGTCAGAAGTCAGGCTGTGCTAAGAGCTACCTAGGGAGCCTGGACTGCTGTGGGGAACCCTGGAAACTCCACCTGTCCAGATGACGTACTCTTGGGTTTGGGCTGGGGGCTGCTCTCAGGCACACTGGCTCCTTGCGTTGGGCAAGTGGAGGGTCCAGAGCTCCCCCCACAGCTGCCCAAACAGCTCTTACTATAGTCTAGGGCAGGGATGGGCAATAGTTTTTGACGGGGGGTGACTCCAAGCTTTTGGAAAGTGGTCGAGGGCTGCACTCTTCCATGATATTAATGGAGGAGGTGCGGGGTCTGGGATGGATGTTGGGTGCAGAAGGGAGCTTGGGGTAAGGGATTGGGGTGCAGGAGGGAGAATGGAATTTGGAAGGGGAGTCTGGGTGAAGGAGGCAGTTGTGACCTAGGGCAGGGGACTGGGATGCAGGGTTTTGGGATGTAACCTAGGGTAGGAGGGGATTGTGATCTGGGGCAGGAGACCGGGGTGCCAGATCTGAGAGGGGATATGGATGTAGGAGGGGGGGCAGGAGTGCGGGGACAGAGAATTGGGGAAGGGAGGGTCTGGGGTGCCAGAGGCAGGCTCTGGCCAGGAGACTTACCAGCCAGCAGCCAAACCAGTCTGCCTGCCCGGCCATGTGCTTGTGTGAATAACTGAGCTGGAGGAGAGAAAGGTGGTGCTCTGTGGCTGCCTGTTATTCAAACAGGCAGCTCCTGTTGGCCAGTTTCTGGCCAGAAACCGGCCGGTGGGATCGTGCTGGGGGTGGGGGCAGCACCTGAAGCTTTCCCCCTCCCCTCCAGGATTACAGTTTTGAAAGGGAAACAAGGCCAGGCAGACATGGTTCTGAGCGGTGTGCGGGGCAAGTAGGGGAGCCTACCTGGGGCTCCCAGCTGCCTCTGTGGGCCAGATCTGGTGGCTTGGCGGGCTGCATCGTGCTCAGGCCTGGTCTAGGGTGCCCATATGGCCCGTTTGGACCAGCACAGTCCTGACTCTTTTTTTGCAAAACTTGGGCATTTATGAGAGGGGGAAATTTGTCTGTCTTTAAAAGGCTCATTCATCTAGGGAAAGAATGCATCTGAGTGAGGGTGAGGGGGGGAAACAGGGAAAAGCCTTGATAGCTTATATATAGTGTGCTGAGCTGACTGGAAAAGTCTTTTTAAAAAACAACTATGGGGAGAAGCTATCTATTTATTCAAGACAACAGAGGAACCATATACAGTTGCTGCATTATAATTTGCTGCCTTTATTATTTTAAATAATTTAGAACTGCCTATCCTAATGCAACTGGTTTAAAATGAGGGAGGGGCAGCTTCATGAGGGAGGAGAGGGGATGCGGGGAGGGGGCAGCTCCACACAAGAAGAGAGGGGCAGGGGAGCAGTTCTGCACAGGGGGGATATGCTAGGTGTATAATGCTGGAGATGAGGCAGAATTCCATAGACTGCTTTTGGTCAGATTTACTGGTGTGCACAAAGAGGCGATCCCGCATCTTCCCATACAGCCCTTTGAACTGGTGTGGGTCTGCTGTGCAAGGAAGTGCTACATCGCTAACTCTTCCATGGCCCCAGAATCTCCTGTCCAGCCCAGTGAAAGTGAATGAATAAGTGAGTGTGGGGGAGAGTGAGCAATGGAAGGAGGGAGAATGGAATGAGCTGGGGGCGGAGCCTCAGGGTAGGAGGTGGAGCAATGATGTTCGTTTTTCTGCATTCCAAAAGTTGGCAACCCTAGTGTGGTCCCCACAGGTGGGGGCACTGGCCCCTTGGGCCTACAAGATAATCCGCCAGTGGTTGTAACTCTGGGGGAAAGAACAGCTGCATGCCCGGACTCCTGGGAATCGAATTTACAAGAGGTGTTGGCTTAGTATGAATGTACTTACAGCTACAGGTAGTGATAACATTCAGTGTCCTCGTTAACAAGAACACAGTAGCAGGATAAAACTTCCATCTATAGTGACACAAAGGAAAGGAGAATTCTGTTTATACAGCTGAGGGGAGGTGGAACAGAAATGCCAGCAATGTTCTGTACTGGACAGGCCTTATCTTGTTCTGATCTGTGTGAGGTTTGCTGCCTTTCAAATGCTTTGTTCCTATGGCTGTTTTAAATCCCATTTTGTTTGCTGCTGTTGCAGCTGGATTTGATCTTCTCTGGCTGAGAATTGATGACTTCTCTTTCTTCTGCATGTGATTGCAGAGGTGGGGAACCTTTTTTCTATCACGGGCCACACACCCACAGAAAAAATCAGAGGCCACACACACATACAGCCCCAAGGGGAGCATGGAGGCTCCGGCCTTCCCTTAGGCTCAGGTGGGGCCAGAAATGACAGATTCAGGTGCAGGAGGGGGCGCTGGACTGGGGCAGGAGATTGTGGTGAGAGTGCTGGCTATGGGTGCAGGCTGTGGGTTGGGACTGGAGATGAGGTCTGTGGCGTGCAGGGGGGCTCCGGGCCGGGGTCACAGGATTTGGAGTGCAGAAGGGGGCTCTGGGGTGGGGTCAAGGAGCTGGGGTTCAGGAGGAAGTTTAGGGTGCAGGCACCAGGAGAGAGCTTGGATGTGGGAGGGGGCTTAGGGCTGGGGCAGGAGGCTGAGGGGTTGGGGATGAGAGGGAGTTAGGACTTAGGAGAGGGTTCCAAGCTGAGGCAGGTGATTGAGGTGTAGGAGGTGGGTTTTGGGTTCGGGATGTTAGCGAGTAGTCGACTGGAGTATATGCTCGGTGCTGGAGGGAGCCACTCAGTACTGGGGAGAGCCAGTTTAAAAGCCGGTTCCCCCCAGTGCTGTCTCCACGGTGCTGACCTGCCCCCTTCCCCTGTTGCTTCTATCAGAGGCAGCATGGGGGGGATAAGGAAGGCTGCTGCAAAGCAGCCCCTGTCTGCAGGGGTCCCAGCAAGGAGCGGCCCCCCCCACTATGGACAGAGGCTACTGCCACCAAGCAGCCCCCACCGTGGACAGGGGCTGCTGGACTCAGCACAAGCCAGGGCTGAGCAGTCCTGACTCGCACAGGTCCGGGGCGCTGCGCCTCTGCATTTTAAATGTAGTAAGAGCCCGGTGGCTCTTTAAAATGCAGAGCCGCAGCGCAGGTGGCTCCATCCCAGCTCGAGCCGGCTCCTGGAGTTCCCCCTGCCATGGTTCTGCACAGCAGGCCTTATCAACTAATCGTGTAGTCGGTAGAAATTGTATCGACGACACGAATAGCCAGATAATTGCAATTTAACATCCCTATTCTGTGGACAGGTTCCGGCAGGGTGGTGCTTATCTCAGGCAGCTCCCTGCTGGTGGTGCCGTGGGGGCTCCCTTCCTGCCCTGGCTCTGCACTGCTCCCTGAAGCAGCCAACAGGTCCGGTCCCTAGGCAGAGGCACCAGGTGGTCCTACACCTGTAGTGTCCAACTGGTTCTGAAGCAGGAGCCATTATAGTGGCTATTGCTATAGTGAACTAGCCACACTCAACCGGCCAAATAGCCACGTGTGGCTAGCGTGTTGGACACCATGGCTCTACACACTCCCTGTGCAGGCAGGGACCACCCCCACAGTTCCCATTGGCTGTGGTTCTGGCCACTAGGAGCTGCAGAGCCGGCACAAGAGTCAGGGGCAGCATTCAGAGGTTTGCTGAGTGCCTCTGAACCTATGGGCTACAGGCTCAGGGCTTCCAGCCCACTGTGCAGAGAATTGCTGCAGACCAGATGAAATGAAGCAAGATCCAGTCTGTGGGTGATAGTTCCCCACCCCAGCGTACAGAGAAGGGAGAGGACACATGGAGTGTCGATAAGTGTTCTGATTATTTTATAATGAAGCCCCTTTGAAAAACTCATGTTACTTCCTAATTAACCCGAAATGCTGGAGATGAGGCAGATCCATAGATTGTTTCTGATCAGACTTACTGGTGTGCAGAAAGGGGCGATTCTGCATCTTCCAGTACAGCCGTTCCTTGAGCTGGTATGGGTGTGCTCTGCAAGGAAGTGCTAGGTCAGGTTAGTTCACCAGACAGCACCAGTGCAGAAGGTAAGAGCAATACCAGTGGCTAACACAGGGGTGGGAAAGACACCTCTCATGGGCAGATCAGGCCTGCCAAGCCACCCGATCCAGCTGCTCGGACCCTCAGGCACGCAGCTGCTGCTGTTTTAAGCACAGGGCTGCTCCGATAGCCTCTCTGCTCTGGAGGAGAGGGAGGCATTGTATGGTCTCCCACCCCTAGCCCAATCCGCAGCTCCTGTTGGCTGGAAACAACCAGCCAGTAGGAGCTGAGAGATTGGCCTGGGAGATGGGGGCAGCTCAAGCCTCTTCACCCTCCTGCAGCTGAGAGCCACGTGGAGGGAACAGCCTGCAGTTTTAAGCAGTCTGGGGCTGCAGGAGGCAGGGAGCCCAGCCTGCTTTGGGATGCTGCAGGGCTGCTGGCCAGGAGATGCTTAGGTAAGCGCCTCCCAGCCAGAGCCAGCCTCTCACACCCCTGCCCCTCCTGCACCCCAACTCCCTCCTGCAGGTCACAACTCCCTCCCAGACCCTATACCCCCTCCTTCACCTCTCCCCCAGGGCAGAATCCTCTCCTGCACCCATTCTCCCTCCCTGACCTTGCACCCCATTCCCCTGCCACAGGTCAGAACCCCCTCCTTCACCCAAACTCCCTCTCAGACCTCACGCCATCTCCTGCACCCTTGTCCCTTATCCCGAATGCCCTTCTGTACCCAATCTCCATCTTCGATGCCACACACCCTCCACAGAAACGTGCGGCCCCTGACCACTTTCCAAAATCTTGGAGTGCCCCTCCCCCCAACCAAAAATTATTGCCCACCCATGGGCTAACCTAAGTGCAGGCCTTTATTTGTTGCTGTGGGGTGGCTCAGTCCTTTTTGGGTGGGAAGATTCCTTCCTTGACAGCCTCCCTGAGCCGCAGGCTCTGTTACTCAGGCTTGTTGCAGCTGGGAAAGGATTTACCCTAAAACCAATGTACTCCTGTGTGGTATGCCCTACACCAGTGTCAGCAAAGAGATGCAGGGCCGCTCTGAGTTAAGTGCCTTTCCCCACCTGCTCCAAAACAAAGGCTACACACTGGAGAGTCAACAACTGACCCTTGCTTGGGGTTCAGCTTAATTAACAAAGTAACTAACAATAACACAAAGTTCATCACAGGGGTGCTTCACTCCTAGGACTGCTCTGATCACACCTTAGCCACCTGCATTTCCTTTATGTCCAGGTGAAATAATGAGCCACTTTTCTCAGAGTCAGCAAAATCCACCTATCCCTGCCTCAACAGAATTGACGTCAGCTGACTGTGTGGAGGTATTGCGGGTTAACACTGCCAGCCTCTTACAGCCCTATTCTGCCTCCAGTGAGGATCTGTGCAACCTCCTGGGGTTAAGCAGGGATGATTTGGTCCATGCGTTCTCAGATCAACAAAGAAGCAAGCAGTAGAGCTGTGGAAGGGAACTGAAACTGTAGAAAGGAAACACCATTCTTGTTGTTCATCTGCTTTGCTCGTTAATATTCGGCTTCCTTTCCCTACATTGTGTTGATTAGTTGTTAGGCAAAGTCCCTGGTGAAGGTTTGTGAGGTATTTAGTGTGGCTCGTGTTTCATACCGTACTTAGAGAGAGACATTCCTGCTAAATGTCTGCCCAGCCAAAATCCGCTCCTCCCCCCCCACTGCCCCAGGAAGGAGAAGGAATCCTGGACTGTTCCTCTGTAGGGATGTAATAATGTAGTGGGTTAACCGATAAGCAAAAGCTTATAGGTTAATGCTATAGCCTACATGCATTTCCCTTCCCAGTAAAGTGTTTAGTTGGCTGGCCAGCAGCCTGGCTCAGTCCTGGCTCACAATGGGTCCGGGACCTACCCCCGCTGCAGCTCTGCATTTAATGTATATTAGGAGCTGAGTGGGCAGGCAGCCCGGCTCATTTCTAGCTTTTGCTGGGTCCGGGAGCTCAGACCCCTCCTGTACAGGGCCTGCTGCCACCCCTGTATCAGAGGCAGCAGCACAGGGCGACAGCCAGTCCATGAGGGGAGCTAGTTTTTAAACTGGTTTCCCTCGCAGACCATCTCCCCCCGGCATCTCGCACTGCTGCCTCTGATACAGAGGCAGCAGCGCAGGGTGGCAGGGGCTCCTCGGGAGTGGGGCTGGAGCACATTGGCTGCCGGCCCCACCCCCGGGGACTATAGAATAGCCGAGTAACTGCTAAGAATTCGTGAAGTTACTCGACTATTCAATTAACCGATATTTAACATCCCTGTTCCCCTGCACTAATTCTAAATGCAGGGAGTACACATGTTGCTGCTGCCACCTCAGTGGGGGGGAGGGGAATGCTGGGGCAGCAAAGGTGAGTTTTGAAATGAGTCACTTTGGCATGAGGGTGGATCTGGTGTGCCTAGGGCAGCCCCCTCTGGGATTGCTAAGGTCAGGGCAGGCTGCAAAAGGAAGAGCAGATACTCCCAAGTGAAACTCTCCAACCATTCACAGACTGTGCTGCTGATTCCCCGCCCTGGTGTTCAAGAAACAAAACAGGAATTAACCAGCCCCCTTTATCACATGCCAGTTTTCTGGCTCCCAATCAGCACGTAGTTCCAATACAATGAGAAGTGATTTTAAAAACTCTGCTTCCATACACAAAATGTTCTTTTGACCCCAAAGGGTTAACCATGTTACCAGCACACAGTGCCGTAGCGAGGGGGGGGTGGGGAGAGGCAGTTGCCCCCGGGTACCATGCTAGGGGGGGTGCCAATTTAGTCCCCCTTCGCTTCCCTTGTCATCCCTTGGCTCGCTTGCTCCTCTTCTGTGCACCGGCTGGAGCCTCCTCCCCACCTATCTGCCCCCAGCCCGACTCTCCTTCATCTCCGCTAGCGGGTTAGTACGTGTGCGGGGGCCTGACCCCCAAACTGGAGGGGGCGGGGGAAGATGCAGTACAAGCTCCCCCACCCCTCCCAGGGTTGGGCTCAGCCGTGCACCAGGTTTGGGGCCCCCGCGGGCGGGGGGAATTTTGCCTTTGTCCCCAAGCGCATAACACCCTCACTACACCTCTGCTAGCACAATATAAGTTTGGATCTTCCCCCAAAATACCACACTGCTAGCCCATTCTTCAGTGCCTAAAAGGATTATATATAAAGAGAAAAAGGATTATTATAAAGATAAAGAACATGAAGAGAGTTGTTAAATGGTAAAGCAGTCTCCTACATACAAAGATTTAAAGTCCACGTATTGGGTTCTTAGCAGTATTGATCACCTTGCTGGCTTGAAAGTCCCTCTGGAACCCATCTACAGTGTGCAGGGTTGTTCAGTCCTTTTGTAATGCTGACATGTGGAATTGAACCTGGAACCTCTGGAGCTTAATGCATGGTCCTCTACTGCATGAGCTAAAAGCCAGCTGGCTCTTAGCTAAGGCTGTAAGGCAGACTCATTATTCTCTCTGAGTGGTTTCAGTGCTACTAGATGGGACAGTGCACCACACCCAGCAAGTGTGTGGGTTACACTTTGTTCAGAGCTTCAATTTGTAGCGAAGTTCCCCCAGAGGTAAGAAGTAGACTGAATACAAAAAGCAGTACTGAACTGAAGACAAAATGGCGGGGATGGTGGATGCAGCTGCCTTTTTTAGTTTTTTGCCATGCAGCTTGTATTTCCATTGCTCCAAACACAAGTTGTCTGGCATATGGCTTGGAAGCCTTAGAGTTCTGTCCAGAGGTATGTCCCCCGCCCCACAAGCTTGGTGTATTCCCTGATGTTTTCAATGGGTTCATTGGCATTGATGTCCTTTGATGGACCATCAGACAGCTCAGTGCTGATGCCATTCTGTCTATGGGTGTCACCCAGAGACACAGCACAAGCTTGGAAATACAGATATACCCTAAATATCTATAATGTGTAATACAAAGGTGCTACCAACATATAAGCAAGATTATGGTACTTGGTAAATTTTAACATTTTCACATGGCATATCTGGTCTGATTCCTTGCAATTGTATAATATCGGTATCAATAAAACCATAAAGTGTCTCCCACATGCCATACAGAATCATAGAAGGGAGAAAGGATCTGGTAAGAATCCATGAATAATGGCATAAGTAAGATAAAGGAAAAGTAGATAACATGTGGGTAGAGAGAGGTAAGAAAGAGGTACAGATATTTTCCATACAGAACACTTGTAATATCCTCAGCTGGTAAATCATAGAAATAGCCATGCCTGGGTCTTCCTCTTCTCCTTCCTCAGCTTAGACTTAAAGGACACTGGAGGCTGTTTATATATGGTTCTCTCTAATCTGATTTCCTTTCTTTGATATATAATTCCAAGAAAAATGCTTATTCTGTTAGAAAACAAAAAAGCAGCTTTCCCCCCACACAGCTGACAGTCAACCAGTGGTGCCCAAATCTGTAGCACCTTGCAATACCCAAGTCACTAGTACCCAAAACACCAGTTCTTTGTTCCCCTAAGTAAAAGGATGGATGTATTTTTCCTGCCATCTCTCTGTGGCTTGCAAGTTTAGTCCCCTGGCTGTTAGATTTCTGGTAAAATTGCTGTGATCTGTGTGTGGGTGAGTATGTGGGTGAGGAGAGAGAGTGAGAGGTTGCTGGGATGAGAAAGGAAAGTAATATGTGTAATGGGTTCCATCACAGAGATCCATTTGGGACTGTCACTTGATGTGCTGAAATGTCACTGAGCCAACCTTCCTGCTCTCCTGGGTGCCCCCCTTGCTCTGTCTTGCTAAGCCAGGCCTTCCAGCCTCATCTAGCACTGGCACAGAGCACACAGTCCACAGCAATATAATACAGATGCTGATATCCGCTCATCTCTGGGTAGGCTCAGTTAAAGGGTCTTGCCTCAGCACCCAGGTGCGCAGCCCCAATGGGACCTGCACCCCAGATAAATCCATCTTACACTATATAAAGTTTTATTCAGGTTAAACTCATGTTGTTTGCTCTCTTTCTTATGTAAAGAAAGATATACACATCTGCTCCCTCCTGTCCCCCCGAAAAACTATTTTACACTGGGTTAATTAGTGAACAAAAGTGATTTTATGAAGATTGAAGTGGTTATAAGTTATAGCACACAGAACAAAGGAAGTTACTAAGTAAAATAAAACACAACACCCCCGTTAAGCTTAATACACTAAAAACAAGGAGTCCAGTAGCATTTTAAAGACTAACAGTTTTTTTAGGGCATAAGCTTTCATGAGATACAATTCACTTCTTCACATGCTTGGAAAGGAAAGGAGAGGGGAGGGGAGAGCAAGGGACGGGACGGGAGGGGAGGGAAGGGGAAGGAATGGGACATCAGCACTAGTTAATTCAGAGTGGATGTGGCTCACCTCCAACAGCGATGAGAACGTGAGAGTACCTGAAGGGGAAATTACGTATTGTAATGAGTGAGCCATTCCATGTTTCTATTTAAATCTTATTTTGATGGTGTCAAATGTACATATGAATTCCATTTCAGCAGTTTCTTGTATCACTCTGTTTTTGAAGGGTTTTGGTTTTTTTGGTTTGGGGTTTTTTTTTGCCTGAGAATGGCAACTTGCGAGTCAGTAACTGTGTGTCCAGTTGTTAAAATGTTCTTCTACTGGTTTTTGCATGTTGCCATTCTTGATGTCTGATTTGTGTCCATTTATTCTTTTGCATAGCGACAGTCCAGTTTGTCCAATGTACGTGACAGGGGGGCATTGCTGGCACATGATGTCATATATTACATTATATTATAGAGTACCAAAATCTAATCAGTCTTGTTTGTTATGCGTTTCAGTGTATTTAAGAGTCTGAATGACTCAGGGACTTTGGATTTGCTAATAGGAGTTTGAGTATTTAGCACCTTTAAGTCACTCATTCAAATTCGGGTCAGGCCACTAGTGCAAGTCCTTGAATTGAGGTTACTCTCTGAAGTCATTTGGGTGACCTGTGTGAAATAAATTGATGGCACCAGGAATTCACCCTCAAATCCCTCATTAAATTAGCACCGTGCTCCAGTGACAGAAAGGAGTGCCAAGGAATTAATTGGCCATTAAGGCTAACTCATTCAGGTAGTAACTACACAAATTGACCCACTATGTTGGGACAGTGTGGGGAAAGCTCTTGCAGCTATTAAGCAGTGTGTATTCCATGACAACTTCAAAGCAGCATCATATACATTAAAAAGAAACAAGAGGGAGACAGGCAGAAACCTATCGATGAATTATAATAAGATGGTATATTGCTTCCTTATTGCCCTTTTTCTTTTTCCTTAGGCAGGTGACAAGCATTACCATCCGAGCTGTGCACGATGCAGCAGATGCAACCAAATGTTCACAGAAGGAGAAGAAATGTACCTGCAAGGTAAGTATGTCTTCCTACCCCAACCATGCCAGAAACAGGCTGAGGGTCAGAGAGTCACCCATGAAACATCATATCGTCAGCAATCCTTTACCAGCCTATCTGATGTCTGGCAGCCAAGGATCTGACTCATTTGCTGGGCAGACTTCCTTTTTTTCCCCTCTCAAGGTCATGGCAGTTCAGAAGCCATCCTCTGAGAACTTAGGTACCTGCGGTTACAGCTGTCTTGTTATCATTGCTATTTTCTGATAATTACCCTGCAGTGACTCCAAATTGTGGTTGCCCCAAATTGTGCTTTTAAATATGTAGCAAAAGGTAGATTTTAGTCGTCAGCCTCTGAACAGTGATGTCTTACACAATCCTTCCTTGGTGCACAAATTACTGCATGTGGGACACCAGAATGAGTGAGCAGCCATGTTGGTTGTTTTCCTCCTAATTGTTTTGCTCTCATGTTCTCCTTCTCTTTTGAACCTGAGCAATTTTAATGGGCCTTTGCTCAAAGTGTGTGTGTGTGTGTGTGTGAGAGAGAGAGAGAGAGAGAGAGAGAGAGACCCATACTTCTGTAACTTCTATCTCTGAACCTCTGTCTGTTTCTTCATGCTTGCTTGTCTGAATTCCCCTTCTATCTTGTCATGTTGCTCTTTTATCCCCTTCTACTTACTTCCATGCTCAAGTGTTCTACAATCTCTTTTCAAATCTACTTCTTTCTTTTTTCTGTCCATTTTCATCTCCTTAGTTTTTTATCTTCCGTCGAACTCTTCCTATCCCCTTAAGTACTTCCAATCACATTTTGTTCATATTTGCCCCACATCCAAAAGAGAATGTTCTTCTTTTTGGTTGAAATACCCACTTGATCCAATTTGGATCTGATTTTTTTCCCAAAGGGAATGCTTCTTCAACTTCTTCAATTTTTTCCACTTTGCCTAGTTTAACTGAATATAGGTAGGAAGATGTCTAATATACACCCTTACCAGCCAGAAGTTAAAGTTGATGGGTGCCTGAAAGATTGGGAATTAGCCTGAGAAGTCTCTTTCTGAGTGTGCACATGTCAAGAGAACTTTAAATACATGGCCCTAAGTGACTAGGGAAGAGATAAATAGGATGTGGAGTCAGGCAGTCTAAATGAAAGAGTAAACTGAATTGTAAGAATTCAAGGAAGGTTCCCACTGGAGCAATCCATCAAGAAGAAAAGATAGTTGAAGGGAAGAATTACTGGGCTGATGGATTTCTGTACTCTGTTCGCTATTATTGAAGACACGTGTTATAATTCCTTCTTCCCAGCCCAGCTCCTCCTGCTTGCTTGACCCTGCAGCCTTGTAAATGATATGCACATTTAGGGTGCATCTACACAGCAGGACTTAACTTGAAATAAGCTATGCAAACTGAGCTATGTCAATTGCGTAGCTTATTTTGAAATTGGGATTGTCTACACAGCACTTATTTCGAAGGGTAGCACTCTTCCGCTGACTTCTCTTACTCCTTGTACAATGAGGGTTACAGGAGTCGGAGTAAGAAGTCCTCTGCACGGAGCAGGAGCAGCCTGGCTGCAAGCAGGTTTCATCGGGGAGATCATATTTCAGTCTGTGATGTGTTTTTCATGGCCATGAATTCAGTAGGGCCATAGTGATGAATTATAAAACAAAGGGTGATACCAGGTCTAATTAGGGTCTGAAAATTATGAACCAGTGAAAAGTAAATGGAATTGTTCAACCAAAAATCAGTGGTGATGTCTGACATGCTGTCTGCAGTGGCTCACAACCGGGAGTGCCAGGGCAGACTGTCAAAAAGCAGGTAGACACCCCAAACTGGTTCTATGTTCTGTAATTAGATTTCAGCAACCATGTACCAAAAGTGAGCCCCTGGTGCACTGTAACCCTCTTACAATAGAGCCACCAACAGTCCATTCAAGTCAATCTTGCCAGGTAAACTGGACTCGTTGATAGTTGGTTGCCATGCGCCAAAGATCAGAAAAGATTCAAGCTGCTTCCAGTTTCAAAAGACCAATCGCTTACCCCAGGTTAGTTTATTCCTGCAGTTGATCTCTAAAGACAATGCTTATAGCCACTCTTACAGTAACCAAGAAAAGAAATGAGTTATTTACAGGTGAAAACAAGCAGACATATATGCACAAGTGAGTTAGTCTGTGACTCTAAAAGGTAAGAGTTGTAGTAATCTGTCAGCACTGAATGTCTTTAAGGGCTAACCCAGTTGATCCTGGGAATCTCTGCTTCTGTTTCTTAGCACCAGCCCTGTGAGAGTTCAGATAAGAGAGAGAATTTTTCCTGTGTTGTCCCTTTCTTCCAACATGAAATGGACAGGCTTTCCTGCCCATAGCAGCTTCAGCAGGCCATTTAACTGTATCCTTGTAACCTGATTAGGCATGTAAAAAGTCGCTGAAAATCTTAGCGGCTACAAACATGAACTTTATACTGCAGAGCCTGCAGCGAAGCTTTATTCCTGCTCCACCCACCCCCCCAGAAGGAGGCTTCTCTGCCACAGAGAAGCCACCTCCCTGGAAGCCAGGGTGTAACCTGAGCCTGCCACAGACAGGGGTTGCTCCATCTGGCCAGCCGGAACAGCCCCTGCCTGCGGTGGGCCCTGCGAGGCTGGAGCAGGCAGGGAGCTGCTCCAGCCCCCATAGTTAACCGGAAGTGGTAAGTATTACCTGTTTAGGGTGATGCTTGATGGTTAGCTGGTTAACTGGTTAACCTTTCACACCCCAATCCTGATGTTGCACAATGGCCCATTTAGCTTATGTAGCTTGATGGGGGATGGACCATTCCAGCGTTTTTACACTTATAAAGCAAAACTCATATATCACCTTATAGCTTGGGATACAGGCATTACAAGTGAAATTAATTCTCACAGCAACTTACAAATATTCCATAGGCTCCACACTAATTGCATTCTGGTAAGTCTAGTCTCTATTTGGAACAATACTAACAGGCAGGTGACGCATACACTGAGTGGGGATTGTTGGGTGACCCATTGCAGTCCTTGATATAAATCCATGTAACTCCTATTGTAGAACCGTTGCATACATGCCAACTTCCCCTCTAGCTGGGAATGCTCAAATGTCCCTCACCCCGACTTCCATCCTGCCTCTTTCTGCCCCTGTTCTGCCTCTGCCCCTATTGCACTTCTTCTCCCAAGTCCCCACCTCCTCCCCTGAGTTCGCTGCATTCCTACTCCTCCTCCTCCTCCCTCCCAGAGCATCCTGAATGCTGTGAAACAGCACTACCAAACACCGTAAAGCCAACGAGAACTATACCCACACACATCTTGGTGATAAATGTAGCCTAGGAGGATTGGGGAATAATGGAGGAGAGGCAGCTGGCTCCTTTGTCTCTTCATTTCTTTGCTGCTAAGTCCTTTCCTTCACCTCCCTGCCCCTTGGATGCAAGCGGCAAAACAATGCAAGTTACACTACTTTGCTCCTTACTTACCAACTTACTGCACTGGATGTATCACCCTGTTCTTCAGGGAGAATTTTGCCTGCTTGCTGCAGGCTGTACTTAACTTGTTAGTTCTATGTACGGTGTACCTGAAAGTCCTTCCCATGGTGAAAGTCCTTCTTAGCTTCAGCTCATAGGAATATGGTGACACCATCAATGTAGATTCCCCCAAAAGAGCCAGTCCCCCCGGCACCAAATGGAGTGGTGGTAGCTTCCCACGCCTTTTGCAGGGTCAAGGGGAGGTATAAACTATAGCCAAGGGTGTATTGTTAAAACGAGTGAAAGCAGGAAGCTCCCTCCTTTCATAATTATCATCTCTACTGGGCATTGCCTATGTCTGCATCTCATTCCTCCACTGCTCTTTGCATAGGAACACAAATACAATCCTGGCCTCGTTGTTGTCGGTGTGAGTTTTGGGGCCAGAATTGTATCCAGTGTATTTACTTGACTGTTACAGCTAATGAAAACAGAGGAAACCTGCAAAAAGAACAGTGTGTGTTGAAACAAACTATCCCACCTGTGTTTTCTAGCCTCAGATTACCTTTCTATAACAATGGCAGACAGCCTATGGGTTTGCCTAGGGGAATATCAAGGAATAGCACCAAACATTTTCTTTCTCCCGTGTGTTTTCTTGTCTGATAGCTATATGTCTCACCCGATTGGTGCCAAGATGAGGTGTTGCTTAGAGTTTAGAGCAGCCTACTGTAGTTTTCATGCAGCCTTTCAAGTTTTCCAGTCATTTTCTGTTAACCTGAGTTTGTACATTTGAGAGCTTGCTCTGTGTTGTAGTGCTGAGGCATGCAGAATAAAAGGTTGGACAGCTGAACGTTTTGTTTGGGGTCTGCCAAGGAGCAAACAAACACATGCCGATGCAGGGATTAGCAGCAGTGTCCTGCAGAGTTTCCAATAGAAAGGTAACTAAACTGAACTGGGATTAGAGCTAGAGGATTTACATAGCTCTGAACTGTTTCAAAATAAATGAGCACATTTGGGTGGATAAAACCTAGAAGCCAGTACAGGACTGTGCAAAATATTCACATCTAACCTCATACTTACTTCATCTGAGTTTGGATTTGCAGTTGGCTGTGTTTTTAAACCTCTCATCCAATTTGTGAACCAAAGCTGAGGTTAAAAAGTCTCAGAAGGGTAGCCGCCGTGTTAGTCTGCAACTTGGGGGGAAAAAGACCAGTAGTCCTGTAGCATCTTCGAGACTAACAAAAATATTTATATAGTCTTATGAGCTTTTGTGGGCAAAACCTAAAGTGGATGTTATCCATGAAAGCTCACGATACTATGTATATATTTTTGTTAGTCTCCAACATGCTACAGGACTACTCTTTTTTTTTTTTTCTCCCCCCCCCCCCCCAAAAAAAAATTGAAGCTGTTAGCCCAGCTCCTCCTTGAAAATCACAGCTCAACTCTGCTTCACCCCAAAAGTTGGGGAATGGCTTCCCCACCCGATTCTGCCCACGGGGATGTTCACATCTAGAGGCCCCTATTGATATCAAGGCCCCATTGTGCTACATGCTAGATATACACATGGTCAGATCTAGCCCCTGCCCCAGACAGTTTGCGATGTAACTATTTAAGACAGACACAGGGTGGGAGAAAGGGCTAGTAATATTGCCTGTTTTACAGAAAGGGAACAGAGTCCAAGAGAGAGGATGTGAATTTCCCCAGGGTCCCACAAGGAGCCTGTGGCTGAGCCGGGAACTAAACCTGGCGCTCTTGAGCCCATTTTGACCACAAGAACATCCTGCCTCTCAGTGAACCTTCAAGGGCTTGTTTCCTCGTGACCTTTGCAGCCCTGGCCCAGAGGCTGGTGTTTTGGTACATGACATCCTCTGTTACACTTCCCCCGATCGCTGACTGCTTCCCCTGCTGAATCAGCACTTTCTTCTCCTTCCTTGGCTCAGACTCAAAGCTAGGCATCTGATGCTGTGATTCAGAGTCTGCGTGTTCCTCCAGGCTCCTGTTGATGCTGTTTACATTGTGTGCTGCCGGCAAATTGGAATCGCTCCTGAGGGTTTGGGCTTCAGCACAAGAAAGGGACCTTTTGAAATGAAGGCTCCCCTCAGAGCTGCCCTGACCCTTACCTTTGAACCTGGCCTTTATTGGGCATGATTTCCAGGGCCTACACGTGAGATAATAATCAGGCTGAAATGCCAGGGATTTTGGTGGTTTGGTGGGTCATCCCTGCAGGCAAATGTTTGGTTCCCATGTGGTTGGAATGGTGGTTTGGCTTTGACCACACTTGGGTATAATCAGGGTAAAAAAACCCACTCAGATTTAGCCCCTGTTCAGAAGCAGTTTCAATCTGGCTAGTAACTAGTAGCAGCATTTCTGTCCTTGGGAGACTAAACTGTTATGCTACAGGCAGAGAACAGGGGAGAGTGAGGTACCACCAATGCCCGAGGCCCTGCCAATGCAGGGAATTGGTTAGGTAAGAGAGGCCCTCATGAACCTAGCATGGGGATGGGCAATAATTTTTGATGGGGGAGGTCACTCAAAAAATTTGGAAAGGTCAAAGGTCACATTTTCCATTTTAATGGAGGAGGTGCAGGGTCTGGGATGGAGGTTGGGTGCAGAAGGGTGTTTGCAGTAAGGGATTGGGGTGCAGAAGAGGATGTGGGTTCTGGGAGAGAGTTTGTGTGAAGGAGGCAGTTGTGACCTGGGTTAGAGGACTAGGGTGCAGGGGTTTGGGTTGTGACCTGGGGCAAGGGATTGGGATGCAGGATCTGTGTGGGGATATGGAGACGTGGGGGGGGGGCCGAAGATTTGTGTTATGTGGGGTAGGGGTGCAGGGGATCAGAGGGGTTTGGGTTTCAGGGCAGTGGACTGTGGTGCAGGATCTAGGAGTGGATATGGGTGCAGGACTGAGGGTAGAGGGTTTGGTTTATGTGGAGTAGGAAGGCAGAGGGCTGGGGTGCCAGAGGCAGGCTCTGGCCTGGAGACTTACCGGCTTGACTCCCAGCCAGCAGCCTTCTCAAGCAGACTCCCTGTCTGTCCCACCCCCACACTGGCTGCAGGGGCCATGTGGTTTTTGAACAGCTACAAGCCTGAGAGGAGAGGGGAGCGTGCTTCGCAAGCTGCCTGTTAACAAGCATCTCCCATTGGCCAGAAACCTGCCAATGGGACTGTGCTGGGGGCGGGAGCAGCGCGTGAACCCTTTCCTCCCTCCCCTGGGTTCACAGCTGTTCAAACAGAACCCCGCAACAGCTGCATTTCTCAGCGGTGTGTGGTGGGACAGGCAGGGAGTCTGCCTGAGGCTCCCCGCTGCATTCGCAGGCTGTATCTGGCAGCTTGGTGGGCCGGATTCAGCCCGCGGAGGGTATTTTGCCTAGGCCTGACCTAGCGGGTGATCCATTCCCCACACTACAGAGGAAGGTGAAACCACGCCCCCAAATATGGTCCTTCAGTGCATGGGAGGAGCCTAGGTATGGAGGGTTCTTAGCCCTCCTGTGTGCTGCATCCTTGGACAGCAATTTGGGGAGTGGGGCTGGCCAGGTGAGATGTTGAATTTAACCCTATGCAGCTCTCCTGGCTAATGCCCCTCTTATAACAGCAGGGGAGATGTAACAGATGTGCAACCTCCAGGGAACTGCTCCATGGCCTAGCAGAGAAGTTCCTTGCCCACTGTGGTGTCCCCCTGAACTGGCTACTCGGGCATAGTGCAGCAGTCAGGATTTTAGCACAGAATATGCTATGCTGTTGTGTTTCTTTCCCTTAGTCCTCAATGCATCCTCAGAGCTGGTGAATGGGATTTGGTGATGCTAAGTTTATAATACTCTGCACCTATTGTGCCTTCCATCTAAGACACTTACGAGTCTCAATGAATTTAGCCTCACAGCACCATTCAGGGGAGGAGAGTAATGAAGTATTGTTATTCTGCTTTGACCCAAGTGGTTAGCTGATTTTTGGGGTCTTGTGAGTAGTTTTCATTTGGAGCGGAAATTGGTGATGGAGTCAGGTATTTCTTTGATGCAGTCCCGTTTGTGTACAAAGTCCTGCTTCCCTGAAAACAGAAGGAATCAAACAATTGGAGATAGTTTCTTTGCTTGCGGTCTAAGCTTCTTTCAGCCAGCGCTTTACCAAAAAGCTCTGTGTTTTCCTCAGGGTCATGTCACCAGGACTCCCAAGCTGTGTCTCACGCCTTGTCGTCACTCCGTGGAAGATCTACATTGCCGCGATTGATCTTCTGGAGTTCGATTTAGCGAGTCTCATTAAGGCTCGATAAATCGAATTCTGAGGGCACCATCGCCGGCGTCTGGTACTCCTGCTCTTGCGATGAGTAAGAAAAACCGATGGGAGCATTTGCTCCTGTCAGCCTCCCTCAATAGGGATGCTGCCAAGTTTGGCTTAAGGTAAGATGACTCCGGCTATGTATTCTATGTAGCTGGAGTTGCATACCTTAAGCCAATCTTCCAGATCTAGTGTCAACTTGGTCTGAGGCTTCTTGCTCCTCTCTTTCTGCTGATTCTCTCTCACATAGACACACCCACATTCTCCACCAATCAAGGCTGGTTTCAATCAGGTTTCACCCAACCCCTGAGTATAATAGTGTTATTACCTCTGTTTTGCCAGTGAGAGAAAAGATGAAGGGGCTTAGTTGGAAGGGATTGTGCATGACTATATGGGAATTCTGTACCAGAGCTAGATATAGGAGCCACTTCTTTCACCTCTGTGCCCCAGCCACTAAACCAGCCTCCTTCCCTGACTCCTGGCAACATGTCTCTTCCAGCTGCAACATCTGATTCAAACAGATCCTAGCCCTGCTGCACAGGTTGTGCATGAGGTTTAATTTGCTAATATGTGAAAAGTACTTTGAGACCCTCAGATGCCACTGTAGGTGGGCAAAGTCTTTTTGTTTAAATGTTACTGTATTTCTCACATGTTTCTCTTGTGCTGGGGTGGAAATTTGTAGATTACTGCATTGCAATGAGGTATCTGCTTTTACTATTTTAATGTTCTGCTTTCTGTGACCTGACATCATCTGATTTGCTCTTGAGTAATGCATTATTTTATTCCAGGTTCCACTGTATGGCATCCCGACTGTAAGCAGTCCACTAAGGCAGAAGATAAGCTACGGGTAAGATAACCGAACAGGAAGGGATATGCTAAGATCAGATATAGGAAGGGATATGCTAAGATCAGATGTAGTCCAGATAACTTGCAACCTAGTAACTGATCTTTCTCCTTGACAGAGAGTGATTTCCCATGGATTTTTATTGCCTCCTCATAACGATCCTGGCAGCAAGTAGAGTGTTATTACTCCAGAGGCGCTGCTGCATTTCCCATGTTCACCATCTCTATGTATTTCTTGCAATATATTACTCTGAGGGAAGCATTGTCTCCAGGACAGTGTTCGCTTTACAGCCTGATTCCTAAGAGGGAAAAATCTCAAGGGACAAATGAGAACAGAACAAATTCGTCAATGAATCTTTTTAATTTTGCAAAGTCATGACATCTCTGTACCTTGTTTATCAGCTGTGCTGTGTTCTTTAGAGCAATTTGCAGTGTTACTCAGCGTGGACTGATCTTCCTTCACCATCGAAATGAACCCTTTAAACCTAAGCTTGGGAGTAGCCGAGTTAGTCTGTACAGGATAAACTTAAAAAACAGCAAAGGTCTGGTAGCACTTTATAGACTCACAAAACATGTAGATGGTAACATGAGCTTTTGTGGGCACAGCCCACTTCTTCAGATGACTGGTCTGAAGTAAAAGCAGATACCTCATGAGCCCACAAAAGCTCATGATACCATCTACATGTTTTGTGAGTCTATAAAGTGCTACCAGACCTTTGTTGTTTTTTAAGTTTATCCTTTAAACCTAATTTTTTCCTGGTTTGTATGCTAAGGAGAAATATGCTTAATGCTAGATGTGGCCCTGAATATTTAGGACCAAATTTTAAACCAGCCCTGAACCAAGAGAGAAGTTTCTGGACAAAGTTTCTGGATTAGATTCTTGATGACTTCAGTTGTGCTAAGCTGATTTATACCAGCTGAGAACCTGGCTGTGTGTGAGAAGTGCAAACAGGCCTTTATGGGCATTAATTGCTTAGTTCGCCATGCAGTTGATTACCCCATTTGTACATGTTGGCTTATACACAGAAAAGAGAGGAATGTGTGTGCCTCTGAGTGTGAAGATTGTGTCTGGGTTCAAGTATCAGAGACTGCGGATGAAAAATGGGCCAAGAGGCCCTAGGGTGGATGTTCGCTGCACATCATGCCATCTTCGTTGTGTGCTCTGCTTGTAGTAGTTCTCTTAAGCAATATGATGCTGGCCCACCACACGGTACAACATTTTCCTTAATGCGTTTATTATGAATGTAGCCAACAGGAGGCTGCTATGTTTGTGGGGGTCCGTGTCAACATTACAGCAAATGTAAACTGGGCTAACAATCCAGTGGCAGATTCCAGGCCGTGTTGGGGAAGCAATGCAAAGCATTGTTCTAATGGCTGCTGCCCAGTTCAGCCCTTCCAAGCTGTTCTGAACAGATACTTGCTCAGAAAAGACTTTCCCTCTCCAGAACTGGGTTATTTTCTGTCTATTTGCTGCTGACCGTAACAGCGTGAGCACTTCAGGGTAGGTCTGCGCAGTGAATCTCCTCCGCTCCAGAGCACAGGACCGCAGACTTTTGTGTGACAGTGCTAAAAATAGCTAGGGAGCAGTTGCCGCTTGAGTGGGAGGAGTGGGTGGGCCTCTGAAGCCGGGAGAGAGGGGTGGATTTCAGAGTTCAAGCTCCACTCTGAGCCTGAATGTCAACATGATCCTTTTTAGCACTGGAGTGCAAGCCATAGTAGAGACCTGGGTCGTTGGGTTTTTTGCCGAATAAACGTACCTGTGAGGTATGTCTGCACTGCACACTGAGACCAGGCACCCACTCACGTCTCAGCCCACACCCCCATTCCGTTCACACACAAATCAGTCTTGAGTCAGCCAAGCACTCACAACCTCAGGAGCCTTCTAAGGTGTGCATTAGAGCCCTAGGCCCCCTGAGACCCTGGTCCAAGCTCTGACATTTAGCAGTGTGGACACAGGTCAAACCACAGGGCCCAGTTGGAAGCTCTGCATAGTGCAGTACACATACATTAGCATGGCAGTGAGACCTAGGACCATCAATTATAAGCCAGGATTACAATGCAGTGGGAACACTGAGGCACGGGATTGGAAACAGATGGAGGTAAATTTCTAAGTACACAGAGAATGCTGCAGGGCCTGTCTCCCAGGACAGAAGCAGGGATGACAGGGCTGAATGGAACAGACCCAAAATTTGCAACGAAAGAATAAAGTGTAGGTAAGACCTGGCCCCAACCCAGGTTCAATAAGCAGTGCATATACCCTCTTGTATATCTGGCCAGATGACCTATGCATAACACTATAGCATTGCCTAGTGGGTAGAGCATTGGACTGAAACGTATTCCTGTTTGATTCCTGGTTCCGCATTGGTCTACTGAGTGATCTTAGGAAAGTCATATCACTGCTCTGAGCCTCAGTTTCCCTATCTGTAAAATAGGGATAAAGCTGCTCATCTCCTTTGTGCAGCACTTTGTCATCTATTGATGAAAACTGCTATATAAGAGCTTGAGGTTGTTATTATTGGGAGATGATTCTGTTCTGAAGACTCTGCATCAGGTACAAATCTTAATCAGGCCTTGTCTACACTGGCCTTTTGGCAACAAAACAGTGAGAGCATTTACAGTACAATGCAACTTTTGTTGGGGGAAACACCCAGTTTTGGTGACCAAAAAAACTTCCAGCCCTGCAAGAGACTTTTGTTTCCCCCCCTCCCTTTATTGTCAACAAAGAGACAGTTTGGACTCTGCTGTTTGTTTTGTTGAGAGAACAGGTTTCCACCAGTATCCCACAATGCCTGCCCCAATGGCTTTGCTCAGTGTTTTGTGATCTCTGCTGCCCTTCAGGCATGCGCCCCCTCCCATTTCAAAGCTTTGGGAAGTATCTGATGGTTGAGTTAGCTGTTCCTTTTGGGGAACAAACAAAGAACAAATAATTGGAATGCTCTTGTTCTGCCTTGCTACAAACATGGTAGCAGGCAGACTGTTGGTGTAAGGGGGAGGTCTGGAGAGATTGCTGTGCTCCTTTTACATTCTTCACCTCAGAGCTCATAGAGCTACAAGAGAATCCCAAGAAGCACAGGGATCAACTCTGGTTCTCATAACCCTGTGCTGTGGGTTGGTTACCCACATTGTTTTTCTCTGTCAGCAGGGGAGCTAGCAATATGGCCATGAAATGTTGACAGTGGGAGGCAGAAAGAACTATTTGACCAGTTTTCATTTTTGCATGTCGACACACTTTTGTCCCCAAACTTTCCCAGTGTAGACATAGCCTTGGTAGAAAAACACTGATAGCAGAGAGGAGAATGAGGCTCTTATTGTAGCATATGGGTGACTGTCTGAACTGATCTTTTCAGATTCATACCAAGTTTCTATAGAAATGACTTTACAGTTATGGAGAACATGGTTATTAAATAGCTGAGGTGGTCAAATTTTTCAACCAAGGTTTTGACATTTTTTCTCTCAAAATGTGCAGGGAAATATCATCACCATTTTCCTCTTCCTAGGAAGAGAGGGGCTGATTCAGCTTGGGAAATCTTGGAAATCACTACGCGTGGTAGATGTTCTCTCAGGCTTTCCCCACTCTGAACTGTGTCATTTGTACAAGTCCTGCTGTCCATGACAGGCATATCACAGCATCAGCCGATACCCATTAGCTGATGCTGTGATACTAGAACTAGAGTCTAGTGGGTATCATAATGCCTTTTCATCTGAAATTAGAAGGTGGACACATGCCCTTTTGTGAAGAGTGCTCCAAGAAAGTCAGGCCTTTCCCTGATTAAGGAGTGGTAGGTTGAGCTGCTGGGTGGAAGCTGCAGTAGGTTGTCAGGCTTTTAGGCTAATTTAGGGCTCGTTGTTCATTCTGCTGTATTGATGTAAAACAGTCTGTATTGGCAGTGATGGGGAGTCAGACTGCTTGTATTTATTGGTGTGTGGCTGCAGGTATACAATATGTTCCCTTGACAGAGACCCAAGGGACTTCTAATTGTATCAAAGCACTCCTAACTACATCACTGCCATTGCAAATATGCTCCAAGCTGACAAATCTTCTGGCTTAGTTCCAGCCCCCATGAAACGGCAGTTCTTCCTTTCAAATATCTTTCCTTTCTCGTTATGCACCCAAACCAGCAAGCACTTTTCACTCACATAGTCTTAATTGATATCAGTTAAATTAATAGAGATGTGTACAGTGCAATAGCACTGCCTCGAAATGGCAGATTGAGAGTACTTGTGATCCCGTAGTATTGGGCAGATACAGATTTTCTGGGGGCTCTTTGCTCTGCTGGATTTCCTTTCCTTTTAAAACCAAACAAATGTGTTGTTGAAACAGCTTCAGAAGTCCGCAGCAAGCTCTGTTTTATATCAGGGAGTGCACTAGAATACCAGTTAATCTGTGCTCTTACTGGCTGACTCTTAGGTGGAGTTCATAAGAACAAGGATTGCTTCAGAACTTTTTCCCTGTTAGATTTTTGTTTGGAGAATTATCAAGCCAAAACAAATAGGAAATAAAGCAACTCTACATCAGTGCCAGGAATTTATTTTACAGTTGTCTGGCTGTTTGGTGGTTCTCAGCTAACCATATGGGACATTAATGTTACACTGCACCCAATTTACTGTCCAACTTAGTGAAAGTAGGTATTAGTATCATTGTTGCAAAAGACCTTGAACTCTTGTTGTGCTATTCTGTATCCAGGAGAAATATTTCTTTTTTTCATTCTTTTTTTTTTTCTTTTATATTTCATGGCAGCATTCCTCATCTGATTTCTTTTATCCAAAGAGTCTGATTCTGCGCAGACCACGCTCTACAGAGGTTTGCTGTGGTGTTTTCATACTGTGGTTAATAGCCCACTCTATTGAGACTTCCTTATTTTGCATTAGTGTCTGCTGCTGCTGCTTCTTATCTCTCACCGCTTTCTATGCCTTCTCTCACCCATTGAAACACAAACTTTATCTTTTGCATTACAAAATGCATCTTGTTTGCTCTTTCATACTTCTGCTTAATTTGTTTGTTTAATGTCATGGTTCAAAAAAATTTTTTTTTAAAGCACACAAAAATAGCTTGCTGCTCTTTATCACTTTGGTGTGATTATTCAGTGGGTTACAGAAAGTGGCTGTTCTGAAATAGAAAGTTACACATGAAAACACTACTTAACGAGCCGCTCATATGAAAACTATTGTGATTTTTATACATCCGGTTCGGAACAATGGAGACATTTTTCACAATGTATGTTTGGTTTTTTTCATGAAAATCATTCAAACATAGAATTCTAGACAAGTGTTGACCAGTGCCAACTGGGTATTTTAACTGAGCTAAACTGACTAATATCTGTTTTGTAAAGTTTCTATTTTTTGAATGGGTTCTGGTCAAGGGAAGGCTGATGTGCTGCCCATTAGTTCTTGCCTCCCTGTAGGCAGTGACTTGACCTATGGCTTATCCAAGTTGGAGTTATGGAGTTTATCCCTTCATGCTAGGCTGCTCTTCTTCCTTCAGACTTCTCTGAGTCCAGCAGGTGCAGAGGGGTTTGATATTTTCCTGCAGCATAGTTCTTCTAGGGCAGTGTTTCTCAACCTTTCTTTATAAAGTACCCCTTTAAAAATATATATATACACGTACACCCAGTACTTACAGTTTTCAGACACACAAATATTTTTTTCTACCATTGCAACACATTTGTTTAAACAAGTTAATCGTAGCCGGGTTAGTGATGAAATTTTTGGGTGTAAAAAGTACAACAATAATAAAACGCTGTACAACTTAAAACAAAAATTCAGTTTTCTCCAAATTTCTGTTGTTGACGTATTCTCCCCGACTTCTCTTGAGTACCCCTAAGGGTACTCGTACCACTGGTTGAGAAACACTGTTCTAGGACTAAACCCATTAAAGTCAATGGAAATTGTCCCATTGTCTTTAGTAAGAGTTGACTCAAGCCCATATCAAGTTTCCTCTGTGATGCTCTGTTCCTGATTCTTTCTAAGAATTGCAGGCTTTGAACAATTCCTCAATATGGCCCGTCCTGCCTGTCCATTAAGAGAGCAACCCGACAGTCTAGTCTGCTTGCTAACAATTGTAAAGATGTAGGTGATTTAGGGTCAAATGCTGCCCTCTCATTTGTGCTGGCATCCACATAATCAAACTCAAAATCTAGCCTGATTTTACACACTGATTTCCCAGGGTGTGATTCAAAGCAGAATGTGGTTCATTGCTTCCCTCCATGTGCCAGATACAAAAAAATTCTCTAATTCTTCCTCAAAAAGTCAAATTTCCATGACATAAAGATAAAAATCTTTCTATCCACCATTGCCTTGTTTGACTTCAGGAGTGGAGTGCAGAGTTTGGCCATTAACAGTCATACCAGTAGCTGTCTGTCTAAAAGGATCAGAGGGGTAGCCAAGTCAGTCTGTACAGGATACACTTAAAAAACAACAAATAGTCTGGTAGCACTTTATAGACTAACAAAACATGTACATGGTATCATGAGCTTTTGTGGGCACAGCCCACTTCTTCTCATCTGAAGAAGTTGGCTGTGCCCACGAAAGCTCATGATACCATGTACATGTTTTGTTAGTCTATAAAGTGCTACCAGACTATTTGTTGTTTTTAAAGTTTGTCTAAAAGGAGTCAAGCATTATAATTCAGCATAAATTACACACATGGAGTAGTCCTTAAAAACCACATTTACAATCTCTTAAGAAAATTGTGTCTGTTAACAATCTGTAAGAAGATAAACCCGTGATGATGGAATCTAAGAACAGTGCATAAAATCCTGACCTTGGTGAAGTCAATGAGATTCTGGAAGCAAGGATTTCACCCCTAATTTTCATGTTGCAAATTTAACACCGCTGTTGGAGGAAACCTTCATTTGCATGGTTTTGTGGCTTAGTTGGTTTGGCAGTGACTAGTATGCAGTGACTTGTCTTGATGGCTCATTTGCGTCACTACACTTAGGATGGAAAGAAGTTGCTCCTGTCTGTGAGCACATGCGTGTGTGCATGTTATTTTTTTTTAAAACTAAACCAAACTTGTGAATAAATTTGGTCTTTACTTTCCTTATGAACGTGCATTGTAGATTGTTAGAAGAGGAAATAATTAGTCTCTCCATATGAATGTTCCTGGAAAGAGAAACTAGAAGCCACGATTAATTGGCAAAATAATGGGCATGCATGATGAATGCTCTAGGATTTGATTTCTTGGTGGGTCACATACGCAACCATTTATAATAATTATGATGCAGTAGGAGCCTGATCCAAAGCCCACTGAAGTCAATATAATTTTTTTCCCAGTGACTTCACTGGGCTGTGGATCCATACCTTATGTATCTTATCTCTCCTGGAAAACTTTACAGTCAAAGAGACGAAGGATCAAAGTTGTCTGTGTTGTTCTATGAGGACTATAAGTTATTTTTATAACAAAATCCTATTTATCAAGTGGAAGTGATTTCAGAAAAAGCTAAATTATATTGTGGTGTTTTATATACATCTTTACCACACTTAAACTAGACTCTAGCTAAGGAGCTTCTGTTTTAACTGTATTAACAATGTTATTAAGTGACTATATGTAGAATGAAAAATTATCCTTCTTCTACAGCTGTTATCACCGCCTTGCATAATGAACTCAATCAAAAAACTAAGGCAGGTACTGTAAACAACACTGGCAGTGTCTTTTATAACATAGTAGTGCATCCAGTCAACCAGATGTTCACGGGATCACTTCTGATCTGCTTGCTTGCCCCCATATCTTTCCATAGAGCATGACTCTGAACATCTGTAGCATAGAAAGGCACAGCCATCACATTACGGCATTTGGGTGATGTGGATGGCTCTAGTGTTTTCTTTTTAATTTTTTTCCTTTTAAATAACGTAACAGTTTAAATGATGTGCAGTGCATGGTGACATAAAAATTGAGGTAAATCAAGGTGAGCCAGCCTGTTATATGAATAAATATTAATTAAAGAACAAATTGGGGCATATGTGTGTGAGAGAGATCATAATCCAGAATTGAAATGCACAATGGCCTAACAGAATCGTCATAAAAATAGCATGAAAGACCTTTTCTGTTGAATACAAATGCATGAGAAGAGGAAAAAAATAAATAAAAATATGAGATTGCTGAAGAGGAGGAAAGTACAAAGAAGTGATGCAGATGCTTCCGTTAAGATTTGATTCCATCATTTAGCTTCAATGATGATATGCATGCATTTCTCTCTGCTCTTAAAATGCATTCTTAGATTTCCTGTATCCAGCAAAGAGGTCACAAATGCTTGGAGTTTTGGGGGCCGGGAGAGAAGTAGAGATGTAGATGGCTTTTATCTCTTAAAAGGGAGGGTAAAGAAAACACACTATGAAAATAGCAGGGAGAGGCGTTTAATGGAAGTACTAAATGGTTCATTGCTTAACACTGCTGTGATTGTGGAGGCCACTCCTAGGAGCGTCCTAGTCAAACTCTGCAGGCACAAATGTGGTATTAGTAATATGCCAGGGTTGCTCAGAAAACAGGTGTAAGTGGTCAATGTAGCTTAACCTACACCCATCTGACCATCAATGGGTGTGCAGAACAAGAGTAACGTACATTCTGAGAAGTCAGACCAAGATTGTAGAAGGTTCACCAACTCACAGGAAGCGTGAAAAGAGTTAGTTCTCTCTTACTTGTGTTATATGCCCATTCTTCTTCGAGAGATGTTCCCATGGGTGCTCCACATTAGGTCGGTGTACTGCTGCTGAGCCCAGTGACAGATTTTGACAACTGTACCCCTGGACCATGCATATGATGGCCGAGAGTGCCACGTGCCACTAACTGCCTACACTGCGCACAAATGGAGGAGGTTTGCAGTATGGTGCGCCCAAAAGCACCTTTCACCATCCACAGCACCAATACCAACTATCCTTGACTACCTCCTCTACCTCAGACAGACTGGCCTAAGCCAACTTCCATCAGGGTCCATCTCGCTGCTATCACCACCTTCCATGTCAGTATCAACTACACTTCAGTCTTCGCGCATCCACTCTCATGCTGCTTTTTGAAGGGACTCCAAGCACTTTATCCAGACGTAGCCCCACCTATGCAACCATGGGACCGCCATCTGGTACTAAACGCGCTTACGATGGCTCCCTTCAAACCCATGGCTTGGTGTTCCTTGCTGCACTTGGACACGAGGAATGCTGTCTTCGTGGACATTACCTCGGCTAGAAGAGTGGGAGAAATCGCAGCCCTCGTGGCCGACCCTCCCTATACCATTTTCTTCAAGGACAAAGTCACATTACGCACCTATCCCAGATTCCTCCCAAAGACCATTCATTTACCTACCTTTTTTCCGAAGCCCCATGTGAATGACTTTGAAACCAGGATGCATACCCTTGATCTCCATAGAGCTCTATCTCTCTATCTACGATGCACCAAGCCCTTCCGATCCTCTCCTAGACTCTGTCTCCATAGCAAACCGCAATAAGCGCAGCGCACTATCTTTACAGAGACTGTCGCATTGGATCGCGGCCTGTATCAAGCTCTGCTATGAGCAAGCATGAGTGGCTCCTCCAGACAGAATAACAACCCATTCCACCAGGGCGGTTTCCACTTCTATTGCCTTCCTCAGGAAGGTCGCACTAGCAGACATATGCTCGGCTGCTACATGGTCCTCGGACCACGCGTTTGCTAAATATTATGCACTCTTACAGGGCCCTCTATCGAACCTCAGATTCTCAAAATCTGTCTTATCCACTGCCTTCCTTCCTGACCCAAAGTCCCTACCTCCTTGAGGAGACATGGCTTTGTAGTCGCCTCATGTGAAGCACCCATGGGGACATCTCTCGAAGAGGAAAAGGAGGTTACCTACCTCTACAGTAACTGACGTTCTTCGAGATGAGTGTCCCACAGGGATAATCATCTCGAAGAACGTCAGTTACCGTAGGGGTAGGTAACCTCCTTCTTCCAGTATGCAAGAAGTGCTCGTATTGCTCATCCAAAGGCCGTGAGTGAGAGTTGCTCTGTTTTAGTAATTTTATGTGTTCTGAACCATTCTCACCCAGCTTGCATCTCAGTTGATATCAGTACAGAATTTGGCCCAAATTGTTTTGACACTTAGTAGAGATATGTAAAGTCACAAAAGTGGGTGTAGGCCAGGGAGGACAGTTAGTTATTCAGATAATATCTCTGGGATTGTCTACACAGGGATACTTGGGAAATTAAAGTGTTTTAACTCACTTCTTAAGTAAATTAAACTAAGCTAAATTAAGGCTACTTTCCTAACAGCATTCCTCTGCAAAAGAGCATCTGTACCACTGTTAAATATGGTTTAACTAATCCACTTTGAAAGTTAATTTGGATTCAATTTCAAGAGTGTCACTGCATAGACAAGCCCTGAGATGTAAGTTGTGTAAAAGTGGATCCGAAAACTCTTGAAATTTGTAAAGCAGAGTCGACAAGCCTGAGGATATGTATGCATAGTATGATACATTAAAGAGCACACCTGAAGAAGGGTGGCAATATTTCATAGATGGATAGTCAGAAGCTACTCTAGACCTCTTAGGAAATGAGTAGCCAACCATAGTAACTACAGTTTGGAAAAGGAAACAGGGAGGCTCTAGCATTGCCATTATCTTTAGCATAGGTCTGATAAGAAAACAGCATGCATGTATTTGACTGTGGAGCAGCTGTAAAAGTAGCAAAGCCTTAAAAGTCCAGAGGGTATGGGAAATGTCCTATAGTCACATAGGAAATGTTTAGGAAACAGTTGGAGTCTGGAGAGACTGAAGTTGAAATTCATCCTGCGTAACTCTAAACAGGAAAAAAAAAGGACAAGAAAGGCCAATGTGGCTAAGTAAGGATGTAGGGGGTATGAAAAACAATGGGAAAAGATCTGTCTCTTAAGAAGAGAGTTATAAAATTAAGCAAGACATTGGATGGGAACAACTGAAGAAAACCCTTTCAATGCTGATCGTTGGGTTTCTAAAAATACTGTAAGTTCATCAGAGCAGGAGTTGCCTTTGTGTTGTGTATTTGGACAGCACCTCGTACAATAGGGTCCTTGTTTGTGAATGAGGTCCCAAGGTGCTAGCACAATACTAATAATTACTAATGAGAGAGATCTTCGCAGAGCTTTGCAGTATATTGAGCATTAAATTGGTGCAGTTGGAGACTGGGAACAGAAGCGTGGGTATAAGGTATGGCAGATCTGGCAAACAGCCATTTTTCTAACAGCCAAATTGATGGGAAGCTAATAAGCATGCAAAATCAGATGGGATGCGAGAGCAGAAAAAGGGAGAACTGAGAAAAAGGAGATTAAATCCCTCATCCTTCCAATGCTTACATGCATGATTTACTTGAGTACTCCCATTGACTCCAGTGGAACTACTCCGTCCTATGCATAAAGTTAAGTACAAGTGTATGTATTTGCAGGACTGGGGCCTAAACTTGGAAAGCAGACTGCACTAGCTAAACTTAGGGCTGGTCTGCAGTACCAACCTAAATCAATGCAATTTACGCAAATGAAGTCAACATTGTTAGATTCAGAGGGGTAGCCATGTTAGTCTGGATCTGCAAAAGCGACAGAGTCCTGTAGCACCTTATAGAATGCATCTGACGAAGTAGGTCTTTGCCCATGAAAGCTTATGCTCCAATACATCTGTTAGTCTATAAGGTGCTACAGGACTCCTTGTTGCTATTGTTAGATTCATTTACTATGGTGTCTACACTGGGCTGTGTCAGTAGGAGAGCATCTCCTGTTGACTTCCCTTACACTTCTCAGAGACATGGAGTGCACAAAACGATGGGAGAGTGCTCTCCCACCGATTTTAGTATATCTTCAGCAGACCCGCTTAATCGACACTCGCTTCTTCGATTGCAGTGGTACTGACCTACTGGCAAGTATAGACATATCTTCAGTGTTTAAAAAAAATACAGTCAAACAAGTTGCTAAATAGGAGAGGTGAATTAGCAGATCTCAGAACATATTTTTAGGGGCCAAAGAGGTAGGTGAGTCTGAGAAACACTGCAAGAGAATAACACTTGGGCCAAGTGACTGTTTCTTGGCAACTTCTGAGCCCCTAAAGTAACTATAAAAGGCCCTTTTCCCAAGATGTACAAACATCTCTGTCTGTTGCCTTCCAAAGAGTGTATGGGGATAGAGGATGGCACAGAGAAGACTGTAGTTCCTCTGAAATCTCACAATATGTTTGTACTTATTAGAAAAAAATAGAAAGACAAATCTTTGGCTAAAAGCAGGTGGTGAGTAATGAGGGAAGAGGCCCTGAATCGCACCTCGGCTATTTAATCTTGTTCCTTATGCTTTGTAATAAAAACAATCACCATGGCAACTGCAACAACTTGCTACATATGACCATATGACTCCACTCAAAGCAGCCATATGAAATGTCAGAGTTAAAGGGAATGAACATTTCTCATTAACAGCCTGATTTTTTTCCCCCAGTTAATTCTTGGTGGGTTTTTGTTTGTTTGTTTTTGCTAATGTACATTATTTTCCTCATGGTTGTGTTATGGGAGGAGCAGAAGGAAGCTAGCATCTTAGACATTTCAGTGCTCTCTTTCTGCACTATGGGATTTTGTAGCTACTGAGAGGGTCCAACATCCAGTTAAGAAAATATGCTCAGCTCTGCTAGGGGAAGAGAGCGAAAAAGAGGTATCCCACAGTGTCCTCATCTGTTCTCCATTGTAGTCTTCTGCATTTGATCTAAAGCCTTAATTTTCTTGGTACCTTTTCCAAGTCCTTGAATTCCCCTAGTGCCCCAAATGTATGTGTTTCTTTGATGGGATTTCTAAAACACATGTCAAATCAGGTGGGAAAGAATTCCGCCTGCTATTAATGATGCCCCATTAGCTTGCTCATAGTAATATAAAAGCTAAAAGGACCTTGAGAGCATGGCTGCTACTCTGCTGAAGACTTTTCAGGAAATATCTGCTGAGAGCTAAGAGAGCCCCACTGGCCTAGTTGTGTTCTCGGCAGAGATTCCTAAATAAGATCTGTGAGTCAGACTGTCCCATGTGGACAATCATTGTTTCTTTGGATCTGTGTCGCAGGCCAACAAGTGACAGGAGCAAGTTTGCCAAGAGTTTAATTTTTCAGTGGCCCTGGAGTACAATACCCCACTGCACTCAACCAGAGTCACCCCCTGGGCAACAAGTGGCTCTACACAGTTTAGGTAGCTCCTTTACTTTACATCTGGTTTGAGAATATTATTTTTGTAGACTTCTGATTTTCTCCAGAAGAGGTAAATGTGGGCTTTGATTCTTCAAAGAGAAATCTTGGGCCTGACTGAGAACACACTAAATTAGTGGGAGTATTGCCTTTATTTTCAGAGGGCTTTGGATCAGGCTCCTTGTACGTTAATTTCTAGGTCAGGACAATTTACTCTAACACTTTTATCAATGTGCGTACTACTTGGTAGATTTAGGGGGAGTTATCATACATTGCAAAGCATTGTTAGTTTTCTTCAAAAAAGAGATTAGAGAGATTTTTGATTAAGTGGGTTTGTTTCATGGAAATTTGAACTCGTGGATGAATTTCTTTATTCACAGTGCCCTATGTGGAAGTAATATATTGGATATTGATGATGCGCCAGAAGCTTCCATTCAGTTTATAATTGCACTCACTTTGTACTGCAGTAGATTCAAGTTGCAAGGCAGTGGCACTAAATGTCAGAGTCATTGTAGAGTGGAATTTCAGCCTGAATTTTACCTGCAACTGTTGCACCTAAACTGTGTTATGTGGATTGTGAACTATTCCAGAGGAGAGAGTTTTCTGTCCCCTTACAGACAGGTGTTGGGCCCAGTTCTGCATTCATTCATTTTAATGTAGTTCCAGTGACTGAGGCCCTGATACAGTGAGTGGTAGCAAGTGGGTAAGCTGCTCTGCGCGGGATTGAAATCTTGCTCTCCCCCCCCTCCCCCCCAGTGGAACTGAGAAGGGTTTTTTCAAATAGGGACATTGACAAGAACATCTTGGAGTGCTTTTACAGTGCCTCTCTGAGATGCTCCCTTTTGTTCATTCTTGTTGTGAATCTTTCTTTTTCACAGTGTGCCTTAGGAAATTCCCTCTTCCCACACACAACCCCCCAAAACAGAAACTCTGCCTGCATCACGAGCTTGTGAAATTCCCCCGGAATGCTGGAGGGTTCATTTACATTCTTCAACTTTAATTCATTTGAAGACAAATGAATCTTTCCGCTTTTGAATAACAATCTAAATCCTCAGTGTTGTACCTGCAGACAGATGACTTACAAGTGAACATTTGTTTTACAGCCTACAAGAACATCATCTGAAAGTATTTATTCCAGACCAGGTTCCAGTATTCCTGGCTCACCAGGCCATACTATCTATGTAAGTATATTTTGCTATTAGTAAGCCGATGCTCTCTTGACGACTAGATAAAGGATGAGATTTTCAAATATCTCCTAAGGATTTTGGAAGGTCAGTTCCCATTAAAACTAATGGGAATTGGATGCCCTAGTGCCATAGGCATCTTTGCAAATCTCAGATAGAATGTTTGCATAGTGAAGTTGTTGTAAGCTACACCGTGCCAAAGTTGTTATCCCCTAGTTGATGTGGCTGTCAGGTGTAGCAGATGGTGTACTAGATTGCTTTGTGAAAACTGACAAATCCAGAGCCTTATTTCCCTTCTAGGAGGTTTTTTTTAAAAAAGCCCAGGCGCAAAAGGGCTAAAACCTCAAAACAGCTACAGGTTGAATCTCTCAAGATCAGCACACTCTGGTCTGGCAACATCCATGATCCAGCGTGAATTTAGTTAGCCGGGTGTCCGCTATCATGGGTGCGGCCGAGTTTCCCGCTGTCCGATAAAGTTTGTTTATAGCCACCAGTCCTGGCTCTCAGTTTTCTGTGCCATTATTTGGCTCTAATTACACCTAAATGTCTTCTACGAGCCCAGGAAGCAGTGGGAGTGTTGGTAATGCTGCTAGACAATATTGACCTCCCGTGGTTCAGCAAATTCTCTGGTTCAGCATCTATCAGGCTCCGAGGGTGCCGGACTAGAGAGGTTCAACCTGTACTGCACGACAGAATGTTGTGTATGCGCCACTACTCCTTCTCCTGGCCAGGATTAGAAAGCCCAGCACTGTATGCAATCGTCTTTCTGCTGTTAGAGTAACTCACAGTAGGAGAGTCTTTGTTTTTCCGTCTGGTGGCTGGCCTACATAAGAAGTTTATAGTGTGCTACTGCTTCCTCGAAGGAACTTGTTTAGCCCAACTGCTTTTGGTGCTGGGGTCTCAGGTTCCAGGCTCAACAGACAGCCCAAGCTGGGTCAGTTGCATTCATAGGTAATGCAAATTCATCTTTGTCCCAAAGGAGAGGGGCCTGTGGTGCTAGGATAAGACAGTTTGGAGGAAAGGGCCAAAGCTTATAGAAATGAGATGAACCCTGCCCGTTCCCATAGTTTATAGTTAGCCCCTGATTGCTTACACACCTGTTAATAGGCTCATAGTCAGCAAAGGC